>JAKOOJ010000002.1:88907158-90182158 GCA_022577455.1 Arizona elegans
CACACACACTCACATTTGTACTGCAATCACACTTTTTAGTGTATACTAACATACACCCATGCTTCCTCCCTGCCAACTAGTTAGTATAATTATTTCAGGGAGCTTTATCATTATTCTTATTATTATTTTACAAGCCAATGAGCTTTATTACCTAAACAACTTTTATTACACACAGACACCTTCACACATACATACCATTCAACAACATTTGCAGACTTGGAATAAAACCTGGGAAGGTTTTATCCCTTCAGATTCCCATTTTGTTTCCATCCTTGACATCTTGAAGCTTATTCCTCAAGCAGTGGAAAACCTTAGGATGTGGTTTCTAATGAAAAACATGATTTCGGGTCCTAACCATCACCTGCTTTCCACAGTTCCAAGCTCAAGCCAAGTTCACTTAATTAGCCAGCACACACATATCACTATCACTTCAAGTATAAATATGCACCCAAGAATGGTTAACAGAAATCACATCACATTAATCAAAGACAAATTATTCCCATTAAACCTTGGGTAGGAAGAACAATAAACCTCTTCTGCCTCTTTCAAGAATGATAAAGATCTATATACCACTGCAGTATTTCTACTCCTTCCACCCATAACAACATAAAGCAAAATCATCCTTAGTGAGTCCCAACATCTGAATCTTCCCACTGGATATTTCTTCCCTAATTGTTTTAGTGAGCTTCTCACTCCTACTTAAAGTTACCCCTGTTGTTCTATCCCCTTAAGCACTGGACTACCTGTTTCTGCCCTGGGGATGTTCTATCTCTTCAAACAATAATTAATTATCACATTATTATACTGCGCAGTGTATGAACTCAACCAAACTTCCCTCCATCAACATAGTAAAAGGGATAAGAGGGACATAGAAGGAGTTTCCTTATGTTTCCTTCAGTAAATTTCTCAGGATCCTTAACAAATATTCCATGTCAGGGCCCCATAGTTACTTATCTATTTATAGCTAATGCCGATGCTTCCCTCCTTGAACTCCTTTTCCCTTAAAAAAAATCCACTCAACACGCTTAGCCTCTGGCGACTCCAGTCGCCCAGAAAATGGAACCACAGAGGAAAGCTCAGGTTAGCATGTTCAACGTGAGTACTAATCACGTCTAATGCATCTCAACATACACACAGCACCAGACATTCAAGGAGTTAGACCACCCCAGTGAGACACCCTATAAGTACCCCATACTTATACTCACTCTGGGTCAGTGCACTGTATTCCTGGTCTCGCACAGCTCAGACTTCCCTGCTCAGTTGTTCAGGTCCCCGTCACATCAGGTTAAAGAAAAGCAATTCCCTCTGGAAAAGAACTACCCGTCCCGGATCGCTAAAATCAGCGAGGGTACCCACCAGTTTTCAGGTAAAAATTCCACTCAGAAGGAAGTCTTCAAGTCCCTGTTCAGGCGCCAATTGTGAGATTTTAAAAAACAGCAAACCTCATACAAAAATGAAACAGAGACCATGAACAAGTAAAAAGCAGATTTATTAAAAATATATATATTAAGCTATATATATATTTCAAGCTTTTGCAAAAGGGTTCTCCCATGAAAGAGAGAGAATGTCTGACCACTGTGCTTACATGGTTTAAATACAGTTTTCAAAGTAAAGCAATACAATGCAAACGGCCCCACAGGGAATTGGTTTCAGATCTTATATATCATTTTGGCTCTTCTTTACATGTTCCACCCTGGAGTTCTCCTTTAAAAATACCCTACGAAAATACCCTTCACAGATGTTTCCATACTGATTGGTATGGATCATCAGGCTCTTCCTCTTTTTAGGCCATCCAGACCCAATTTGGAATGTACCAAAACATTTATTTCCCCAAAACAAGCATCACAGTTCTTCAAAACAAGCATCACAGAAATACCACAGTTCCCTTTTTCCTTTCCAAAATCTAATGCTAACTCATGTCCTAACTACCAGGTTATATAAATCAGATTATATAAAGGTTAAATATGGCATGACTTAGGTTATACTTTTTACAGGAATAATTCATTTTCTCTCAACTGGGATGGCAAGCCAGCTCATGCCCAGTGGAGGAGCCACTTAGAGGGGCCTCCCTGATGCCCATAAAATGCTTCCGGTGTGGACATCAAGGCCACTGAGCATCTGAGTACCTGGCCCCAGCCCTCATGCAGCAAATGAGAGGCCAAACCTCTTCCTCAAAGCCAAAAGGATTGCAGCTGAAACCCGCAGAAAAGTGGAAATTCATCCAGCAAGCCGTTGAGGTCTCTCCCCACCCCCATAGAAGGGCAAGAACAACTCCGGCCCCTGAAGTCCCGCCATTGATGAGCAGTGACATCAGCGACAATGGTGAGGATGACTTGATGGTAAGTGAAGCCATCCGTCCTTTCACAATTAAGTCATAATTGATGGGGCTAGATACGGGATGCCAAGGTGAGGTAGAGGTCATCATAGACATGGGCTATAATTCACACAATGATCCCTTCCTCCCAAACAGCAGCGCAATCACTTGGTCATAAACCAGACAACCAAAACTAGAATTCGTCCCCATGTCTGAATTACCCAAAGAACCCACCTCATCCATGTCATTAAATGAATGCATGGAATCCCTAAAAGGATCGTGGGAAAATACTAAGTGTGCTTTGAGAGAGGTGGCAAAAGCTTATAAAAAACAGGCTGACAAACACAGGTCTCTCCAACTACAATTCCAGGTGGAAGAGAAAGTCTACCTATCCACCAAATAACTAAAATTAAAATTAGCCTCTAGGAAATTGGGTCCGAAGTTTGTAGGGACATTCCCCATAGTAAAGGTAATTAACCCTGTCGCGGTACAATTGAAACTTCCCCAGCTGTTGGGGAAAGTGCATCTGGTCTTCCACTGTAGCTTACTGAAGCCAGCAAGTTCACAGCTCAGGCCAGTAGATTGGACAGCCCCAAAGCCACTTATATTTGAAGGGAAAACACACTGAAATAAAAAGGATCCTAGATTCCAGAGGACACAGAGGACAATTGCAGTACTTAGTTTATTGGTTATTTATTATTACTTCTATCTGAAGTTTGGGGGAGGGAGTGGAAAGTAAAAGCAGTAAAAGCAGATAGATTGCTTAAGCAATTCCACAATAAGTACCCACATAAGTGCTCTCCTGGAGGTGGGGCGGGAAGAGGGGGTTATGGACCTCCCCAACTAACCTGTCTCTCTCTCTCTCTTGCAGGAAACTGGCTATTTTCTTTTGGTAGTTTTTCTCTAGGGAGGTTTCTCTTCTCACTGCTTCAGGGCTGACACAGCCTGGAGTGAAGGGGGCAGGGAAAGGGGTGTAGAGATAGCTGGGGTGTTGTAGCCTAAATAAAATTCTTTCCCCTGGGAATCAAGGACGTTGGTGCAGGTGTTTGAAAGATGGAGACTGAGGTCACCTAGCAACTGAACTACATGCTGATTAGACCATGTTACCGAAGTCTCTGAGGGGAAGTGACAAAGTTTTACTTTTAATTGGGTGTAAAACTGGCAGGAACTTAGAGCTGTTTTCCACCAAGAATGTGCCAATTTGGTATGACCCAATAAAATGTTCTTTGAGGAATTTGCCTGCCTCGGAGTTATTGAATAGGATGTATTACTTAGAACTTTGACATATATGACAACAGCAAAAATTTGAGTTTTATGCTGTATATTTAAATGAAATTGCAGGTAGACATCACTGACTGCCTCATATATTGACCACTTGTTATGGTATTAAAATAGTTTTTGTGACCAATCCTAGCATTCCTGAGTGTCGCAGTAGCCCATATTCATGTAATCAGCATTTGGGCACTTTGCAACTGGCATGCATTTAGAACTGTCACAGCATTTAGAACAAGTCACATAATCACCACTGTATACTCTTCACAACTGGTTTGTGATAAGCAGAGTTAATAGGGAACGTAAAAGTAAAATTGTAAATTACTGTGTGACCTTTTGCTCAATGACTGGTGCTTAGCAACTAGCATGCAGAATCTACCACCCCCATGAGATTCAGGTGAGGGGGTGCTAAAAACAGACCTTGAGAGCAGCCCTCTTGTTTAGAACATTGGCCTCACCTTTGCTTCCATTTCCTGCAAATTGTGGAAAACATGCTTGCAGAGATATTCAGCCTTGATCAGGATAGTTAATTGTATGAGCAACCTGTTTTGTATTATCTATGTTGATCTTTTTGTAACTTACATAAACCTTATAGTTGAATTGGATGACATAAAAGTACTATAATCTGAAATTATATGGGAATGGTGTGTTAAAGCAGTGTTGAGTAAGGATGCTAGTTCTCATGCATAGAATCATTAGGCCACAGGAAAGTGATGTTTCTTCCTTAATATGGCCAATAGGACAATAAGCTCTTTTTTAAAAAAAGATAATTGTGTGGAAAGCAAGAAACAGAACGATATACAAACATAAATTTCACAATGAAATCTTTAATTGTTATCAATAAAGCAAGTCATTATTTCAGAAAGGGACTACACATTTGTCAAAACTTTAATATAGATATGCCCTACATATCAATTCCAGCACTGGAACATGCAGAGCAGTAAAAGACATACATTTCCCCCCTTAGATCCCCTTTACTATTTTCCATGTGGAATAAGCTTCCTCTGTTAATGCAGCATCTGCTTTAGTGTTGCATTTCAAAGGTGTCAGAACAAGGCCTCCCTGTGCAGTGCAAACTGGCTTCCAATATTGGAAAGGTTAAGTATTACAGATACATTCTTCCTTTCATAGAAAAAAGGATTTTTCCTACCCAGCAAGCACTAACAACATTCAGTACTATGATATCTCCAAGCTGCTCTTCTCCTAAGGCATCTGGCTGTAATGTAAATTCAAACTGTCAGAAATGAAAACATATTCAAATAGTAAAATATAAATGAAAATACTTGAACATAAAAGAAAAATAACCCAAAATCCTAAAGGAAATTGGTCATTGCTGGATTTTAAATATTGTACAGACTACACCCACATTATATTATCTAGTAACCAACAGCTTGTCTTTTTTTCTAAAACTGCACAGACTGCTCCAAAAGTAACTATTAAATAATTTAGTGCACTGAAAATTCTAATCTTCCTATCAACATGAAAACCAGAACAGAAAACAATTCTTAAACCCTCCCACAAAAAATAAGACAAAAGATATCCAGTACACATTTTCCATATGACTTGGCTCAGCGAAACCAATTAAAACAGCAAGACATACAAGCCTCATTAATTTGAAGAGTGATTGTTTTTTACATCACAGGGTACCCTGCTGGAAAAAGAAAAACTTTTAGGGGTTTTTTTTTTTTTTTTTTGATATTTCCAATCTCATTCTGCCTTTTTTTTTTAAATTAAGAAATAATAAATGGTATATATGTTATACGCCTATCATACTTGTCACTTTCCAAAAACATTTCATTGGTCTGAAAACAAGCTCATTACTTGCACATCTGTTAACAATTAAAATTAGCTGTGCGGGATGATGCTTAATCCAGAATTGAATAGAGGTAGTTGAATTATGACCATCACAGAGCTTGCTCATAACAATTGCAAGTCATAATGCTTGTAAAACGGATCAATCATGTGACTGACCCAATTTTATGTCTTTTTTGTGGCAGTCATTAAGCAATCACCGCAGTTCATGGGATGTTGTAAGCACCAGAAGTACAACCATGTGACTGCAAAGTGATTTTTGAAACTTCAGACCCTGGTTGCAGGTCTCCTTTTTCAACTCTGCCATAAATTCACACATGGAATTATTTGCAAAAAATAGATTTTTAAATTGGCTAACAATAAAACCATTTTCCAATTTGAGAAATACTTGCCAATGAGTTTTTTGTAATTCTTAAGAAGGAACTATTCTAGAGCAACATTTAAATTGTTGGGTTCCATGACCAAACGTGGACACTTCATGATATGGCTGGGACATGCACATGTGGTGCCCTAGCCTTCAAAAATATTGCTCACGTGTTATTCAACTGTCAACTCTCTGCCCCTTTTAGGCTAAGTGTTTAACATCCCTGCTGGAAACCTGAATCTCAGATTGCCTCATTTGCTCCTGGGCTCTAATGGTATCCTTACAATTTATATTGATATTGTTTCCTAATTGCTTATTTGTAACCTATGACTATCATTAAGTGTTGTACCTTATGATTCTTGATGAACGTATCTTTTATTTTATGTACACTGAGAGCATATGCACCAAGACAAATTCCTTGTGTGTCCACTCACACTTGGCCAATAAAAATTATATTTCTATTCTAGACATTGTAAACAGAACTGGTAAGTTTATAGTGAACGCAACTCAGCTAAGTGCTATATTGCATTGATTAGAATATTATGTAAAGGTGATATGTTATCTGAGTGTTGATTTTTTGTATTTACCACATTTGTATTTTATTACTGTATTTTATCTATTTTACTCAGAATTAGATCCTGTATTTTACTTTTATTTTCTGTGAAATGATCAGTTAATAAATTGCCACTACTACAATAATTGCTTCCCAAATTAAACCATAAGCACACTTACCTAGGACTTTAAGTAGCTGCAAGGCCACAAAATACTTCACTTTTTCATGGTCTTCCAAGCCAGAGGGATCAGGCTTGATCCAAATGAACCCACTGAAGGGTGATGGATATTTTGGTATCACCACTTGATACCAGAACTGCAGCCAGTCTTCAGGATTCCTCTGCACACATTTTGTAAAGATTACAGGAGAACCCAGCTGATGCAGCTCACACTGCAGTTTTAAATAATCCAATACACTGGCTCTTGTTGGTAGCATTTGGCAGTCTATAGGCCTGGAAGATACTTGAGGAAGGACACTTCTGTGACTCCAGCTGGATGGCAGGGCCTTTAGATTATCTGGAACTGAGACATTATGGAGCTCCTGTTTAATAATAGGAGTTAGCCAAGCCACTTCAATTTGATCTCCACAGAGACACAAGCTACCTGCATAAGACAAAAAGCAATGTATATCTAAATTTCAATATAGATTGCTCCACATTTGGTTAATAATATGGCTAACTTCAAGATAGTGGCGTCAGAGTTTACATATACCCCACTGATTCTGCTTCGCCAATACATAGGTTCTTCAAAAATGGGTGGGGAACTATGGCCTTTTTATGATTTGTGGACTTCAACTCCCAAAATTCCTGAGCAAGCAATTCTGGGAGTTGAAGTCCACAAATCGTAAAAGGGCCATATTCCCCAACTCTGTCTAAACACCAAACGATCTAGAACAGTGATGGCAAAATCTTTGGGCTTGGCCTGTTACAAATTCAGAAAGTGCCTACCTTGAATAATGGTGTATCACCCCCTGCCTCCAACAAGAGACACAATTCATAACAGAGTAATATTTTATTTAAATTTATTATTTAATAAATACTTACTTGTAAATGTCTATCTGAGGCAGTTCTAAGTCAAAGAACTCTTGTGGGGCCTTTCAGCCTCCAAAAAGAACAGGAAAGCATGCCCTGTTCTCGCATGCTTTTTAGAGGCTCCAGAGGCTGTGCAAGAGCAAGGCCCTCTTGCGCAACTTCAAGAGGGTCTGGAGGCCTGGCATGTCACCTGTGACACACATTATGTAGGTTCCCTATCACTTTTCTAGAAAAAGACAATGAAAATTTAGTAACCAGGACAAGAGATTACTTTTGCCAACTCTGTCCAATATTTTTTCCTAAGTAATGAAGAGTTAGTTTGCTAAATTGTTCCCAAACATACTTATTTTGTCATCATACATTTTAAAAAGACAACAAATGCAAAAAAGATTCATTATACTCTATTCTGGGGGAGGGGAGAGGGGGTGCATAATTCCAACCTCATATTTGAGATTTAAACAAAGTTCATCCATTTATACCATCCTTTGTATTTTACTGTCAAACCTTTTTTCCTAACAGGCACTTGGAAACTGTTTCCAAAGACTTTATTGCTGAGTTTTGCTGACCTCAAAGCTTCAGATGCATAGGAAATCTGCAGCTTTCCTGGCCATTTCCAGCACAGCACATGACAAGAGTAATTGGTTCACAGAACATCATGAGCAACATTCTTTTCCCAGTATGGCAAAACATAAAACAAACCTTCCACAAGATTTTTCTTGGCTATTGCAGCAGCCTGATGGGAAATGTATTTCACCTCTGCCAGCTGCCTCTTCTTCCTGAAAGGGCTAACATGTAAGGAGATGCTTTGGAGTCCTGAGGTAAGTTCCTGCAGCATTGGCAGAAGGTGGCACTCTTTCAGCGAGGGTGCCAAACCATCAATGCAGAGCTCACACTTCTCGGTGCTTCTACAAACCAAAATGGGGGAGCCAGACTGGATTTCGAAGTTGTTGAGTAAAGCAATTGCTTCCTGGGCATTTCGACGGTTCATATATTTAGCATAGGCAAAGCCACGGTTAAGCCCACTAAATGTCATCATGAGACGAAATTCATAAAGTTTCCCCACGTTTTGGAAGAGAGGAATAAGTTTATCCTCATAGATATCCTGGGGGATTTTTCCTATAAAAACCTCTGAACCGGATGGTGGGGCATAGCCAGCCCATCCTGTGGAAAGAGCAAGGAAAAGTCACATTATCAGCAAAGTATTTTCACTTCCCTGAAATATTTAGGAAAATGTTCCTTGTTCATATTGATTTGCAATACATGTAGATAACCTTTTTGCTGGCCAAGAAACACCATTAATATCTGGAAGAGGACTAAAGGCTATAATAAGCAAGGCATCTACATCAAAGGCAAGTTGTGGCATATAACTAAAGAAATAGGAAAGGTCACCGATGCCATTGCTGGCTATCCAACTGTACATTAATGCAAAATTAGATTACAGTATTAGTTTTTCTAAGTTTTCTACTCACCTGGTGGAGGACCACCATATTTTCTCTGCCCATTGACCTGCACTAACTGGATTCCAGTCTCTTTCACCCAAGTCAGAAGGGCAGCTTTATTAGCCTGGTTTATTTTTTCACTCCACATTTGAGATGGTATCTAGAATAAACACAAGTCCAGTGTAGTAACTATCTCTAATGGAAAGCATTATCTTGGGGACATTTTCTTCAAGTATTTCCATTGCAATTAATTGCCTTGATTTTAACAACACCATTTATGTAACTCTTTCTGAACATTCAGAGTACTTCAGGGGCATCATCTTTCAATCTTGTATGCAGGAAACTCATTGCAAGGATTAACAAGGGAAAAAGGCTTCTGCAGCCTATTGTCTGGTTTACTGTATTAGAATACAATAATATTCTATTATTATGGAATCAACCAACGCAGCATGAAACTTGAAGAATTACTAGAGGGCAGCAAAATTGGACGAAAGGCGGGGCCTCATACATTTGCTCTCCATGCCCTTTAACTAAAGGTGGAACGTAAAACACGGGAGCAGTGTGAATTTGCGGCGATGTACTCCTAAGTGGACCCGAATAAAAGTCTGAATGGTAATATTAACGTAATACCGATGCGTAATTATGTATTGGTCAGTAAACGCATTAAAAACCAATAAAGCTGAGATTAAAATAACTGCACTTAACATGTTAGGCTAATCAGCGAGTTTACTAACGCTGAGGATCAGTCCACTGAATCATTTGCTGCAAAACCCTAAAACCAACGCTACCAAGTACCTGGGTCTCCAGCATGCCATTCATCTTTGCCCCAAACGAACACCACTTTCACAAAGCTATCCTTCACTCGGGAGGTGTGGCGGCACCTTTTGTACTGGATCAGAACAAGGGCGTCTTCTGATTGGCCAGAATTAAGAGCCTCTCCTCTAGGCTGGGTGGGTCACTCCTTAGTGTTTCGCTGGATCATTTAGGACTAATTAAGAGCGCGAAGGCTGTTTGAGGCGCCGGCGAGACCGAGCCCTCTTCGCGTCCCTGCCCTTCCCCGTCACTAGGAGGGTTGGTTTTGTTGAAAATATCGTTTACCACTGTAGCTGCGGGAGCTTTGCATAGGCCGGGCGCGGGGACAGTTTGATGGCTCTCCCCTTCCAGCTTGGTCCAGGCCAAAGTTACCGGCTGCTGGAAAAGGAAAGGCCACACCTCTCCCGAGTTTCTGGCCAAAGTTTCCTTCTCCAAAGGAAAGTGGATCCTCTTGATTTTCCATGTTTACATTACACAGCACGTGGTTATACCGTGTGTCATGTTTTGTCCCACTCTGTTGTCAAGACCATTTGAGGCAAAGATACTCAAGAGTCACACTATTTCTATGTATGATTCCCAATGAAGGCATTATGAAAACAGATGCACATTACCAATCATTTTTACTGTACCATGGTAATGAAAAAGGTTCAAGAGACTATTTTGATTTCTCACAATTTAAAACCATCAAATATTGATCACATCTGCCTGTATGAATTGAGCCCTAGTAATTATGGAACCAACCATTTGGGTTGTAAAAGTGTGTCCAAGGCATGAATCCTCTTCAGTAGCAGGATTTTTATACCAGATCCACAGCTCTCACAGCTTTTTGTCCCATTATTGCCTGGCCCTGCTCAGTAAATCACAGGGATGACTAATGAAAATGGAAGATTCAGATAGTAAATTTTAATTCCAAGCCAAGGAATTCTGCTTCCTTTTAGTTAGCTATGCAGTTTACCAGAAAAGTAACAATGTTGTTAAATATCCACAGAATCTGTTCTTGGCTGGATCTAACATTGATGGGAAGCAGGGAATATAACTTGGTTTAGTTTAGATCCAGCCAGTAAGAACGTATCAGTCCCTTCTCCCCACCTTTTGTGCACTGGGCAGGTGTCTAACCTCAGCAGGCCCTTTAAGAGATTGTGTTTGTGTCTTTTCCCTAGAAGAAAAATGCAAGAGAACCATCCATTAATGCGTGTAGGTGGAGAGGCGGTAATGAAACTACCCGCCCAGGCAAGCACCACAGTCAAACCTTTGGTGGGAAAAAAATGGGGGCGTCTTGGGAACGGCGCAGCAGCAAGAGAAAACATTCCCCAACCAACAGCAATATCCTGCATTGGTTTTCCCAGCAAACCTTAGGCGGACACCTGGTAGGGGGAGCTGCCTGTCGAGCGTCAAGAAGCACTCGACACCATAAACATGAACGCTGAGCCATGGATGTCCTACCTGCTGGGGGGTGGGGGGAATGAGGCGGTTTGCGTAAGAGCTGATTGTCACGAATAAACCAAGTTACTCCGAACCTCTGGGTCATGCGTGTTGCTTGTGTCTTTGCGATCACAATCCGAGAGAAGCCGAGAGCCACATTCTGCATGGGTGGTCGCTGGTAGGGCGAGCCACAGCCCCTATGCACTTTCAGCTTCTTCCAGTAGCAAAGGAAGCAGATTTGGGGGTGCTCTTTTCTGCTTTTGGGGTACACCGTGGCTTTCTGTTGTTCCTCTAAGATGTGCTGCTTTCAACATGGACACTAAGTTGGTGGTTCTCAAGAAAGGCAAAATTCCTGACAGTTACTTTGGGTTCTCAGTAGCTCTGTACCATCAATTCCATCTGGAAAAATACCTGTAACTAGAAATGAAACTGGGCAGTGGGGTGGGGACAGGCAACATTGCTTCCCTCCACTTTCTCAATTGGGGCTAATTCTATTCTTATGTGCAACCATGCCGGCCTTGATGCTGGCTCTCTCTCCCCCTCAAAGTTGCCTGCGCCGGATTGGTGGAGGTTGAGGGAGTCCACATGGGAGGGCAGTCGGGTGCGGGGCCTTCCCCTTCCCAGTCTTACAGGAGGCAGCCATGGCCGTCACCTGTTGCATATTGCCTGGCCCCGCTTTGCACAACTCCTCCTCGCAATGCTGGAGCGTCCCAGAGGAACTGGGTGCAGAGCGGGGCTAGGCAGGATGCAGTGGGAAGTGGCAGAAGCCTAGTGCCCTCCCTTTTGGGGGTGGCAGAGCGTTCTACTACCTCTGGGAAGGCACTCCTGGACAGGAGTAGCCCGGTTGGCCCTGCACAGCAACCGCCATGACCCCCCTCCCTTCCCCGGCTCCTGAGGTCACTGCTACAAGTTTTTTATAGCCCTCCAGAATTTGAATTTTTCAGTTTGAAAGGTTTTGGAGAAGGGCTTCAGGGCAAAATAAATTAACTGGAAACCCCCCCACCTTTCTACCATGTTTATGTCCAACTGTTTTATGAAGCTTCCAAGGTAGACTTGTTAATATCACAGGCAGAATACCCATTTAAGATCTCTGATCAGGATAACTGACCAAATTTGAGTAATGTAAGGCTGGCTGTCCAGTACATTTCATTATTTTGCTTAAGTGGAAAAGACGAATGCAGAAAACATGGGTTGAAACAAGTTTTATTGATGTCAAATCATAGATTCAGAATGCCAATATTTTAAACACTGGAACAGAATATTGAAAATACCAGCCTTCATTTGCTTTGAACCACAGTTCCTTACTCTTTAAGATTTAAGATCCTTGATCTCATAAGTTTAAGTGGCTTAAAGAAAAATAAATTACAGCTTTGAAAAAAAAACTGATTTGCCACATTTATGAAGAATTTTGCTGATATTTTCAAAGGGAAATCCAATATTTCTAGAGAATATGAGTTCGCCTCTTTATTTCTTCCACAAGTTTTCTTCTGCAAATATCCACCTGCAAAGCAAAAGTATGGCTTAATTAAGGTATAAAATTATATACAGTATCTCAATACTTTTCTCACTGTACTTTAAAAGTATCACAATGTAACATTTATATAATCTATCATTTTCAAGCAATTCTTTTATTTCATGCAGCAAAAGACATGTCAAAAGTCAGTTACAGTTTTAATTACATTTTTGAAAGACTGTTCAATGCTGCATTTTAAAGGGGGAGCTGTGCTGATCTATGGTAGCCAAATATCAGAAGAAACCTGTTAGCATCTTTTCAGACTATCACATCTTATTAAAAGGCTCCTATAAACTGCTCATGTATCAGATCTATGGTGAAGTAAGTTGATTTGGACTGAAACTGGGACAGGGGTGGGTGGAGGGAGAGGAAGAGGGGAAGCTAGAAAACCGGGTAGTTAGGCAGATTACAAGTGAGGCAGATTACAATCAATTAGCAGTTTGTTGGGATCTCCACAAACAGTAGATTTTTAACATATTACAATTGCTGCATAAGCATCGTCTTCCCCCTTCCCAATTTAAACATCAGTTTAGTCACTACATGCATCTGATGAAGTGTGCTGCAGTTTATAACAATTTATGTCTGTCTAATAAAATGTCTTAGTTTGGAAAGGTACTAAGTTATTCTGATTCAAGGCTTCATGTGTCTCATGAAGCCTTGAATCTCTAACAGCTAATGGATTACTTTTTGTAGAATACAGTTGTGTAGAAACCTAGCACCCACCCCTCTGCTGGAAGAATGAAATACTTTGAGAAATATTAAGAAGGCAGAATATTGTATTTCCCTGAATGAGAAACATGCTCTTGGAAAGCATTCCCCACCTTCCCTAATAGCCCACAGCAGATGTCAGCATTTAAGAGATAGTTAGCTCTATTCATAAGCAAATTCCCTGCAACAAGGTCTGAACAAAAGTAGGATTAGCCCTCAGCCACAATAGGAATTGCCCAACAAGCCCTTTTATTGCATCAGCCAAACTTCAACCAAACCTGGGAGCTGAGGTAACCTACAGAGCCAGCTATTACCCCCACAACAGCCAATAGAATACATGTTCTTGCACAGGAACATGAAGTTCAAGTTCCTTTGAGTGAATGTTGACTCTTGGTGACTCCCTGGACCAGTCTCTGCAGTTTACTTGGCATAATTTTGGGAAGTGGTTTGCCTTTACCTTCTATTTAGGGCTGAGAGAAAGTGATTCATCCAAAGTTGCCTAGTTGGCTTTCTGCCATTTTATTTTCAAAAAATGTAATATAAATTTTTACCCTGAATCATTTTATCGTAGAACTTCCTTCTTGGCTTTTGATTGTTTTTAAAAAATTTATAAAGACTTAATCTATATGTGTCTTTTAATTTGTTTAATTTCAGTATACACAGACAAATTCTTTAATTTTACAAGGTAAAGACAAATCACAAATTCATCTGGGAAACTAGAAGAAGCCCAACCACCCAAAACAAGACTATTCCTAGAATCTTGGCATTCCGATATATCATCCATTAACAGACATATAAAGATTAATTTTGTTTAACAAGTATTAAAAGAAGAAAGCAAACACAAGCCAAAGATGGAAACAAACAGCCTAGAGCATATCCTTTCTTATCACATACTCAGCAATCAACAGTTAAATAAAAGGAACCAGAACAATCAGCTCAGATAATACAATAAACTGAGCCAGAAAGGTCAATCAGAAATGGGTATTAATTAACTATAACAACCCATTAAGATAGTCAGGACAAGTCGCAGAGGATGGTAACTATTTTGGTAATGAAATATCTGCAAGAAGAAAAATAAGCTCACAGACCACAAAGAATATAATTATTCCTGCTTTTAGTTGAGTATTTATTCTGATATCAAGGTATAACCCTACAATAAAATGGCAGGCATACCTCTTCTCTAGTAACCACATCACGCAATTTGACAACTCCATCTTTTAACTCTTGTTCACCCAATATAGCAACAAGCGGAATTCCCGTTTCCTCACAATACTGCAACTGGTTTAGTAGTTTGGGATTTTTCTTATAAAGTATCTCTGCCTGGAAAAATGTAGAAAAGAAAATAAAAGAAAAAGTTACTACACCATGATGGAAACTACCTTTCATTATTCTGGTTCCAAAAATTCTGGTCCTCATTGCAGTTTTCTCTGTAAAAACAACATTATAATGCATGTGCATTATCCAGACTGTTTCAGTTTTCTTCAGTTATATGCAATGCTGTGTTACAAGACACATTAAAATGAATAGGTCTGACTAATGTCCTGCAGGAAGTCATATATCCAGCATTTCCTACAATATTGCAACACTAATTTCTATGTCAGATTTTTGGATAGATGTTCTTCAGAGGTGAACTGTTGCAATAAATAGTTCCACCTTTAGCTCAGAGTTTGCTTTTTGGATCAAGAGCTACACATCAATCTGTATAATGTGCAAGGTCTCCATTTTAAAAAAGGATGTGGGGGTAGGAAAAAGTAGAAAAGACCAGAGCACGTTAAAGAATGCACATTAACACTGAATAAACATATGAATAAATTAAATAGACTGCATTTGGGACTGGCCAGCCAGAAGGAAAAATTTTTAACCTTTTCAACGCAATTCAAAACAGAAACAGATCAATTCCAAAATATTTATAAATCTTGAGAGTATATAATATTGGTCCATGAGTCATTTTATATATATATATATTTGTCTGTTTCTTTTAATTTGACAGGCTTTTTTCTCTAATTCTAAAATACAGAGATCGTTCCCAAGTTGCTGAATTGCAATGGCAAATTTTATGCCAATTAAATGTTAGGCATGTGATATGGACAACACCTATCCTCATAGGGTACAATTTTGGATTCCTCTATTATTTTATTTGGTGATTTGCAAAAGATATTTAATTAAATAATGTTAGGCTCAATCAATGAAAAAGAATTTGATTTTTTATAATCTGTAACATCCAAGAAAGCTTGATCCAATTAAATCTATAACATATGTGGCAAATCAAAGAATTTGTTTAATGTGTAATCTATAAATAACACTGAAGCACTTGAAATGCTCAGTTTGTATGAGAGATTAGCTACTATATATCAGTTTCATAGAAAAACATACAATAGTATGCACAAAATAGAACTTTTGTTCCAAACTAGAAAGAAACCAGCCCCACTCTCAACGTTCCACTGGAATCTCCTAAACATTCAATTTTCCAATAGAATATTTCTATTTCATTTTGCTGGTTAATGACCACAATAACATTATTAGATTTGTTTCTATTTCACATAGTCCATTATAGTCTAACATAGGAAACCTTTGGAATTTGAAACAAGCCCTTAGGTCATAAAGATAATAAAAATTACTAGGATTTGTCAAAGTTTTATTCTACAGACTGCCCATTTCAGACTGCAGACTGCCCATTAGAATTTGTTAATGGAATAAAATTTTTAGACAAACTTTAAATAGTAATTTTTTAAATAGTGAAAACAGAATAGTCAATCGTACTTTTTGGAGGGGGTGTGGCCAGTAACGTGGCGGTACGGCAAATTCTGGAGCTTCGGGAAAACGCTGATATCTCAGCAGCTTTAGGGGATCCCCAGGGATCATAGCTGTCCTGTAGGAACAGTGAAGAATGGAGGCACAGGCTGGTATGAACAGGGAAGTCGCAAGTTCCCTGAAGTGCCGGCATTAGCCTCCGACCCAGCGACAAGGGAAGACAGCCATTAGGAGCTGTCAAAAGCTGGGGCGGCCACATGCAAGAAGAGAAGGAAAAAAGAACGAGGTGATCATCTGGATGAGAAACTGTGGTCTTGGAAATAAGATTCCTTTATATATTTAACTCATGAACTTTTAAAACTATTTTACTTAAGAGAATTGGCAAAGAGGAGAGGGGAAGGAGTGGAATAAGCCTACCTCCCCACTTCCAAAGTATGAGAATTTCATAGTGCGACACATTTGTGCATTTATCAGCTTGCCTACAAAAGTATACACAACACAACACAGAGCACATGGGGGCAACATTCCATTATGAATAACTCATGAATTCAAACATTGCCACAGTAAAGAATCTATATAAAGAGAGAAAAAGAGTAGTGTTGGTTGCCATTTTTTAATTTCCCAAATAGCTCAGGTTTAATTTTTCTTCCAATTTTACCCCTCTTCCCAGAAATAACTGTAGGCTCTTGTTACTTTAGTCATACAGAAGAGGTTCAGGTTTATAATAACAGGATGCTACTTGTATTACTCTGATCTTTTATCTCCATCATGGATACTGCTGCCTCTTCCCATGAACTAGGTTTTGCAAATAGTAATGAAGATTAAATCCAGACTATTGGCTATACAGATATCAAACCCTGTGTCAGATCAATCTGCGTGTCCAGCCATTCTGTTGGAAGGTGAGGGAGGCGGTTTGCTGGCATTTTAGCTTGCTTTTTGCTTTTCCTGTAACCACTTGAGAATTTAGGGAGGGGGAGCATCTTCAAAGACAGAAAGGGGGAGTGTCTTCGGAGACAAGAATGAGCTCCCAGCCAGTTTTCCAAGGCTGTCATGTCCTTTTATCTCTTTGCACCTCAGATATTTTCAAAATGATTTCACGGCAGTATATTGGTTACTGGTGGACTGGTCAGGAGGGTTGGGCTTGGGGAAACGAAACAATGCTGTTTGCAATGTGCAGGCTTTTTCAGATTTCTCCGTGTTCTCCTGCAATCACTTTTCTCTCAAAGTTCTTTTTGATTCAACTTAATGGATTAAGAGTCTTGCTTTCCTGAGGGGCTAGCTGAGGAAGTTCTTTACATTAAGCAAAATCCGCAAACTCAGTCAACCTGGAGAGGCACTCTGTCCTACTGTGGGAACTGTGCACATGATATCAGCCCAAGGCAGCAACCAGGAGGAAACTCTGAGTGCTGGAAGGAAACCTCATCAAGACTCCCCCTGGGCTGGACCTGTCCCAGTGGATGGAGGAGATCGGAATCTGGAAGACTCATCAAGATCCAGGTGATCTCTGGAGTCAGAAAGAAGGAAGAACCAAAGGGGTGACCATCACCTGAGTCAGACGAGGTGGCCAGTGGCAAGAGAGGCAATTAGAGCTGGAAGAGCTTGAGGAGGAGGAAGGCGAAGAACCTGATCAAGCAGGCCTAATCATGAGAGAAGCCATGCAGTTCATAATGAATGCCTTCCAAACCCTGAAGACACGCGAAGCACATGCCAAGGCTGCTGCCAGCAAAGGCCTAGTGAACCCAAGTGGGAGGATGGAGAGAGAGCTTCAGTGCAGATTTTGCTTAATGTAAGGAACTGCCTCAGTTAGCTAGACACCACGGCGTGGGTTTCGCCAACCTCTTACTACCACATGAGAATTAGGGAGGAGGATGAGTGGAAGACTGCATTCAACTGCCTGTTGGGTGCTTCCAATTCAAAGTCCTCCCATTTGGCCTCCAGGGGTCCCCGACAGTGTTCATGCAATTGATAAACAAGGTTTTACATGAGCACCTATATAAGGGAGTACTGGTGTACCTGAATGACATTTTAATCTACACCAAAATGAAGGCTGAGCATGTGAAATTAGTGAAGGCTATACTCAAAAAAATAGGCTGCCAACCTATATGCCAAACTCTCCAAATGTGAGTTTACCAAAGCAAAATACTTGGGCTATCGCATCTCACATAAAGGCATTGACATGGACCCCCAAAAGGTCCAAGCAGTACTGAACTGGGCTCCACCCTGAACCAGGAAGCAATTACAAAGCTTCCTACGCTTTGCTAATTTTTACCGCCAATTCATCCCATCTTTTGCATAGATTGCACTCCCTATCACAAACGTAAGACAAAAGGGGTGGGGGGATAATCCTAAACCTAGCCAACCCCTTAGATGGACTCTGGAATGCCAAGCAGTATTTGAGAAACTCAAATGGTGAGACTTCCGGTGGTGGCATCACAGTGGTGCAGTGGAAGGAGAACAGTTTCTGTTCTCCAACATCGAACTTTTCGTGTTTTGGGGACCTTTCGGAGCACAAAAGCCTGGAGGGCATTGTAAACTAGAGGGGGAGTCCAGAGCACGGCGAAGTGAAGAGCGATCACTCGTTGCATGAAGGGACATCCCTGTCGATCCAGTGCAAATGTGTTTGGCAGCCTGCTATGGCAGACCTGAGGCTGCAATGAGCCAGTAAGTAAAGGGAAGAGAATATTTTTTTCAACAGACGGTGTCATTTTAAGTGATTACTTCAAATACCGCAAGATTAAAGATCGTTGTGAAAGATTGAGTCCGGTCTTTGCGAGTCAACAAGCTTTTCCAGTGGAGAGTATGAGCAGCGATTAGGAAGGAGGAGTGAATCAGCACAATGTGTTTAACTGGCAAGGCGGCAAGGAAGAGAAAGTGTGAAAAGTGTGAGGAGGCACGATTGTAGACACTGAGAGAGGAGGCACTGACTTGTAGAACTGAGAACTACGAAGAAGGTGAGAGAGCTGACACACTAGAGAGACAGTGAGAGAGATAGAAAAGGACAGGAATGGATTTGAAAGGAAAAGAAGTGAAGACCGACATTGCCGTGACTCAGCATAGTCAAGAGGAGAGGATTGGCTGAGTGCTGGAGTTGCAAAAAGAAAGGAAAAAATCTCTTTTGATCTTATTTGAACCTTTGAATAGAGAATTTAAAGAGCATAGAGGCAAAAATAAAGTGTAAGGGGGAAGAAAAAACTATATAATCTGCTGGTTTCTTCATAGATCGTATAAAGCCTTCACTTATTTATGAACTTTATAAAATCTATAATATTGCATATTATTTATAAGACCAGAGTATAAGAGATTTGGGAGGAGTTGAGCGCTGTTTTTGAAAGAAGACACCAGAGAAGACTCAAGATTTATACCCCCATGAAATTGATTGTCAGAATTTTAATGTATATTTAAAGTATTTTATAATTTCTTAGTGATTAAGTGAACAACTGTGAATTAATTTTTATATCTGGCATTAATTATTATATTAATTACATTAATCATAAATATTTGCAAGGAATATTAGATGGTATTAATATTGATAAAATTTATAGTTTATAAAGATTGAAAACAGTTTAACGATATTAGACATAGATATAGATAATATAGATTTTATGAACATATGATTGATTGGTAAGCTGAACTTAATTTGCTTAACTTGATTTAAATTAAGATTTATATCCCGGGATCAATTGGAGATATATAATTACTGGACTCTTAATAGCTAATTCAACATTTGTTAGGTTTGACCTTTAAACTGATATATGTATATATATATTTGTTTATTGTTTAAGATAGTCTGATAAATTAATATAGAGCATTGATATTGTTAGTTATCTCATTTGCATACTTGTAGAAGTATAGAGAGATAGTGATATAGTTACATAGATATATATAGATTTTTCCTTTTTTTCTCTTGATAGTTGCTTTATACGCTAATTAGCTGACTAAATTGAAATCAGAATTAGAGATAGTTGAACAAACAGATAGTAACTGGTTGATGACAGTGCGGAAAAATATTTATAAAATACTGGGAGAGCAAAGTAGAGTATTGAAAGAGATGACTAGCTTCACAACAACAACTTTAAAGACAGGGAAAAAAACAGCACTGAACCCAATGATAACAATGGCTTCCCCTTCAAACCAACGTCCGGCTGAAGGGCTTTCAAAGGCAGAAAAATTTACCGCAGCACCTAATATGCAAACAATGCAAGCTACCCTGACATTGATCCAGGAAACAATGGTTAAGATGCAAGAAACTATGTTTAGCAACCATGGTGAAATGAAAGTTGATATCAAAAAATTAGATAACAAAATGAATTCAATCCACGAAGCAATCCAGTAAAATGAAGAAAAAATAAAAATTGTAGAAGCCAAAGCTGAACAAACTGAAAAAAAAAGTGGATCAGGTAGATCAGAAGATGATGGCTCTAAATTAAAGATCTTGAGGACTCTGTAATTCAGTTGGAAATGGATAGGACATCATTCTATTTGAGATTCCAAAATGTGACTGAGGTAAAAGATGAAGATCTTGGACAGATTATGGCAGAGATTATAGCAGAATCTCTGCAGAGAGATAAATAGGAAATTATGAACGAGATAGACAAGGTATACCGAATCCAAAAGAATTATGCTAGACACCATAAATTGCCCAGAGAGGTCCACATCAGATTTGTTCGAAAGAGAGTCCGTGATATAATATATAACTTGAGAGGAACCCATGATCTATAAGGAAAAAGAAATTCTCACACTGAAGCAAGTTCCCAGAAGTGTTTGAGAGCAGCGTAAAGACTATCGCTTTCTGGCTATACAACTGAATAAGCGAAATATTATGTTTAGATGGATAATCCCGGAAGGGATGCTTGTCTCATGGTAAGGCAAAAAGATAAAAATAGACAGTTTAGTGATGGCACAAGACTTTCTTGATCAACTGATGGGAACTGAAGAGGAGCAGAGCAGTAAAGAGGAGATGGAAACTATAAGCCAGGAAGAAGAACTGCTACATCATCGCGAAGCTAAAGAAGAGGTCCCAGAAAAGAAGAACAAAGAAGAAAGAGACAACCAGGAAATAAAGGGTAGTAAAACAAGAACTCAAAGGGTCACAAGAGCAAACAGACTTTTAACACTAGGCAGCTAGATTAAAAAATGGAGGACTGGAAGTTTATATCAATAAATGTAAATGGATTAAATGCTACAGCAAAAAGAAGACAAATATTCACAAATTAATCAAACAAAAAGCAGAGATAATATGCCTCCAGGAAGTTCATATTCAGAAGCGGGATGAAAAATATTTGGAATATAACAAATTAGGGAAACTATATAGAGCACTATCAGAGAAGAAAAAGAAAGGGGTTGTGATATATATTAAGGGAGGAATTATAGCTAAACAAATTTATGCGGACCCAAAGGGAAGAACTTTAATGGTGGAAATAAAAAGAGGCTATACACCAATTTTGTTAGTAGTCATTTATCCGCCAAACAAGAACCAGGGGGACTATTATAAGAAACTACATGAAAAGATAATTACGACAGGCTACAGGAATATTTGCATTGTGGGCGACTACAATGGGATAGTGGATACCAAAGACTATATTAGTGATAAAGATAATAAGAAGAAAAGAAATACTTTACCCAAAACATTTTTAATATGACAGATGAATTCAATTTAAGAGATATATGAAAAAAGAATTAGAAGATGGACATTAAACCCTCAAATATTAAATGAAAAGGATTATATAGAAAGGATAATGAAGGAATTGAGTTTATTTTTTAAAGAAAATAAAAAAACAACATACTTCCTTAACAAATTAACGGGATACCATGAAAGCCTACATAAGAGGGATAACAATAGCCTATAATGCAAAGAAAAATAAGGAGAAATGGAAAATGCATAATACAATTTTGGAAGAAATCAGAGATTGGGAGAAGTAACTCCAGAAAAAAACAGGAGATGAAATAGTTAAGGAGAATTTGACCCTTGTGAGACACAAATTAAACTTACTAGAGCAAGAGGAAATGGCAAAAAATTTAAGATACTCTAGACAATTTTATTTCGAACACGCTAATAAAACTGGAAGATGGCTGGCCTACAAATTGAAAAAAGAGAAAGAGCAGCGGATTATTCAATAATTAGAGGATGAGATGGGGACCATACAAAATAATGAGGAGGAGAAAAAGAAAATAGTACAAAATTACTATATAGACCTTTATTAAACAGAAGAAATATCAATGGAGAAGACTGACGACTATTTAATGGAAGATGAGATCACACCATTACGGGAGGAAAAAAAGGGAACTGTTAAACAAAGAAATAACTCCAGAAGAACTGAGAACGTCAATTTCAAGACTTAAAAGTAATAAAACACCAGGACAGGATGGTCTCGCAGAAGAAATTTATAAAAAACTGGGTGAAATTTTAGAACCAACAGTATTGGAAATTTGCAATGAAGCATTATTTGAAGTGAAGATACTAGAATCGTGGAGGGAGTCATATATCACCTTAATTTCGAAAGAAGGTACGATTAAGAATCAAATTAGAAATTACAGACCAATATCCCTGTTGAACATAGATTATAAAATATTTATGAACATAATGGCAGAAAGATTGAAGAAAATATTAAATGAGACTATACATCCTGATCAAAACGGTTTTCTCCCCAATATAGACAAATAAGACACAATACGAGAGTAATTGTAAATATCCTGGAATACTATGAAGCTCATCCAGAGAAACAAGTGGCCCTTGTTTTTCTGGACGCCCAAAAAGCCTTCGACAACTTGAATTGGTTATTTATGATCAGGCAAATCAAACAAATGAAATTCTGAATTAAATTTGAGAATATGATAGAGGCAATATATAAATCACAAAGTGCAAGAGTAATAGTGAATGGGGATACTACAGATAAGTTCCAGATAAAAAAAGGGGTACGTCAAGAGTGCCCATTGTCACCATTGTTATTTATTTTAACATTAGAAATATTATTAAACAGAGTTAGAATAAATTGAGAGATAAAAGGATTGAAAATTAAAAGGGAAGAATACAAGGCACAGGCCTTTGCAGACGATGTGGTTTTTATTATTGAGGAACCCTTGGAATCGGGCCCAATTCTTTTACAAGAAATAGAAAAGTATGGGGAAGTATCAGGACTTAATATCAATAAGGGGAAAACCAAAATGCTAATTAAAAACCTAACATCAATTCAGAAAAAAGAACTTGTTTGTTCAAATTGTTAAAAAAATCAAATATCTAGGGATATGGCTAACAGGGAGATGCTCATCCCTAAAAGAGGACAATTATTTGGCCTTGGTTCATCAAATAAAGAGAGAGCTGGAAAAGTGGGAGAAATTAGAAATATCGCTTCTAGATAGGATAGCGTCGATTAAGATGAATATTCTACCTAAACTACTATACATTTTCCAAACGATACCCATCCCATTACACAAAAAAATCTTCACAGAACTTAACAAAATGACTACTAAATTCGTTTGTTCTGGGGAAAAAGGCAAGGATAAAATTACGATCGCTTCAAGATAGTAGAAGTAGGGGTGGTTTCGGTCTCCCGGCGTGGAAAATATACCATAAAGCAACCATGTTAGTTTGGATAAGAGATTAGGTCAATTTAAGGAATATTAGAATTTTAACTCTGGAAGGACACAACCTACAAAATGGGTGGCATGCTTTTCTGTGGGATAAGAAGAATAGGATATACGCAAACTTTTTTAGACATAAAATTAGAAATGCATTGATAGAAACTTGGGAAGATGTAAAGAAGAAGCATTATATGAAAATTCCTGACTGGTTATCTACCATGGAAGCTATGATCCACCTCAATACAGTAAACATTAGTAAAATGATTAGATATACAGAAATATTAGATAATCAAGGAAGACTTAAAAGTAACCAAGTACTAAAAGAACAGGGAATCCACATTGGCCATATTTACAAATACAATCCAGATATAAGAAAGATATGGAAGATTATGGTATTGATAGGGAACCAAACCAATTAGACAAACTGCTGACGAGTCCAGAAAAAAACCTAATATCTAAATTATATAACTATTTACTAGAATTTGATAGAGCAGAGGTGGTGGTAAAAGAACCAATGATTGCATGGGCCAAAAACATAGGGCACAGTATAAATTTGGATGAGTGGGAAATGATTTGGAATAAAAACTATATGTTAACAAAATTGGCAGCCTATAAAGAAAATCAATATAAAATGCTCTACCGTTGGCATCTAGCACCAGCAAGACTGGCTAAAATATACCCAAACTTAAGCCCCAAATGCTGGAAATGCAATTATCATCAAGGTACCTTCTTTCATGCCTGGTGGACAAGCCCCGAAGTGAGGAAGTATTGGATTAAAATACAACATTAGTTACAAGACCTAACAAATTGCAAAATTGAGTTGATTTTGGATACATTTCTCCTGGGTATACTAAAAACCAAATATGCCAAGGAAATAAGATACTCGATTTTATATATACTTACTGCAGCAAGAATTGCATTCGCGCAATATTGGAAAGAACATAATTTACCACCAGAGGGACTGATTATTCAAAAAGTATTTGAATGTGCAGGGGAGGAGGAGCTGACGTCGCGACGGTACGACGGACAATCTTGGAGCACCAAGATCGCTGTCGATATCTCCGCCGCTGGACGGTCCTTTTTGGACCTCACTGTCCCATAAAGACCGTGATAGTGGAGGACACATCCTATTGATCCCAGGGACATCGCAAAGTCCCTGGTTGATCCAGGAGAAGCCCTTTTTTCCGGCGGCAAAGAGGCAGCCATTAAACTGCTGAAGTTGGGACAGCTCCGGAACGGGAGAGATCGAGAGAAAGTGTGTTGGCTCAGTGAGAGACCTTTTAAATAGATTATTTGAAGAACACCCTGAGATGAAAAGATAATTAAAATTGAAGACATAAGAAGTTAAGCCTGAGTCTAAGGTAGCTTTTCCTATTTTTCAACTTACCTCTACTTGTGGATGTTTATGGAAAATTTTATTCTTTAAATTGGATTGGCCTGGATTGGACTGGAGATTTCTGTTTTATTTATTTAATTGCTAAAATTTTAGTGCCTTTTAAGCACAAATTCTCTCTGGTTTTACTTTTTTATTTTTCTTTTCTCTCCATTTTCATTTTATCGGGTTTTGGATACAGGAAGAGAAGGGAAAGTGGAGAAAATAAGTAACACTGCCATCTAGTGGATTGGAAATATTGTATCTTTTTTTTCCTCTGGTAAAAGTAAGTAACAAGTGTGTTACATTTCAAGGACTCTGAGCCTATTCGTAGATAAGATAGTGGGAAGAGCATCAAAGACTGTCTGCAGGATTGTTTACTCAGGTGCTCTTCTGGGAAACTATTAATGGCAGGAGTCTGAGACTGAAAAGAAGATTATTGCAGTGACTCTGGAAAGAGAGCTATAAATATTATGTGAGACTTAACAAAATAATTTTTGGGTATTATACAGTTGTGGTTTTTCCTTTCAGACAGAAAGTTTATTTTTTCTCCTTTTTTTGTGTGTGTCACTTCTCCACTTCCCCTCTATTTAATTATTTTTATCTGGACTGTGATTTTTTGGAAGACTTCTAACTCTCTACATACACATAGATTTCTAACATAGAAGAAATTGACATAGAAGCAAACACCTGGGCAGATCATAACCCAA
The DNA here is from genome assembly GCA_022577455.1 of Arizona elegans. Taxonomy (NCBI): domain Eukaryota; kingdom Metazoa; phylum Chordata; class Lepidosauria; order Squamata; family Colubridae; genus Arizona; species Arizona elegans. The sequence goes on from JAKOOJ010000002.1 coordinate 88,932,810, forward strand.
TGACAATGAAATGGAAAGGTCAAAGGAGAAGATCTAGATGGACTCTAAATCATACAATATTAAAAGAAAAAGATTTTGTACAGAAAATAGAAAAAGAACTGGCTTTCTTTTTAAAAGAAAATAGAAAAGAGGACACATCAATGCAAAACCTTTGGGATACAATGAAAGCTTACGCTAGAGGTCTGATAATAGACTATACAAGGAAAAGAAATATTAAGAAAAGACAAGCTTATAAAATATTAGAGGATGACTACAAGAAACTTGGAAAAGAATTACAGAAACTTCCACAAAAAAAGGACATTAAAATAAAAATGGACACAACTAAACATAAAATGGGACTAATGGAAAAAGAGGATTTAGCACAAAAAATTAGAAGTGCCAAACAGAACTACTTTGAAGACGCAAATAAACCAGGTAGATGGTTAGCATATAAATTGAAAAAAGAGAGAGAATCAAGAAAAATAACACAGCTAATAGATGACCAAGGACAAAATAGATTCGGGAATATAGAGAAGAAAAGAATTATACAAGATTATTATAGTAAACTGTATGAACAAGAAAATATTGAGGAAGAAGACGTTAAATGATACTTGCAGAAAGCGAATTTACCCCAGATCTCCAAAGATACTGAAATGATGTTAGAAGGAAATATAACGATGATGGAATTAACTGAAGCACTTAAAAAACAAAAGAATAGGAAGGCACCAGGCCCGGATGGATTGCCAGCGGAATATTATAAGACACTACAGGAAGCGTTGAGTCTCCCATTGTTAGAAGTCATGAATGAAGTTATGTCAAAGATGAAACTAGTCAAGTCATGGTCAGAAGCATATATTACACTTGTTCCAAAGGAGGATACTGACCCACAACAAATCAAAAATTATAGGCCCTTATCACTGCTAAATTCTGACTATAAAATCTTTGCTTCAATATTGGCAGAAAGACTCAAAATATATTTAAATAATTTTATACACTCTGATCAAAATGGGTTTCTGCCAAAAAGACAGATTAAAGATAACATGAGGATAATTCTAGATATTTTGGAATATTATGAGGCACATCCTGAAAAACAAATGGCTTTAATATTTTTAGATGCAGAGAAAGCCTTCGATAATGTGAATTGGCAATTTATGCTTTTACAGCTGGAGCAGATGGGCTTTGGTAGAAAAGCCATAGAAGCCATATATCACAAACAAACAGCAAAAGTAATGATAAATGGAGAATTGACAGAGTCTATTGAAATAAAAAAAGGAACGAGACAAGGATGCCCACTGTCATTTTTGTTGTTTGTGTTAACATTAGAAGTGCTAAACAGAAAGATAAAGAAGAGATCAGAAGAGGCATAAATTACCCAAGGTCTATATCAGATTCGCAAGAAAAACCGTAAAAGAAGAGATCTATAAAATAATGAGAGAAGAATCAATTCAGTACAAAGGGAAGGAAATAATAACATTAAAACAGATTCTGAGGAGGATAAGAGGAGAAATTATAATTTTTTAGCGGCACAATTAAATAAATACAAAATAATGTTTCGCTGGTTGATACCAGAAGGGATTCTGGTTTCCTGGAAAGATAAGAAATACAAAATCGATACTTTAGAGAAAGCACAATAATTTTTCAGCCAGCACTTCATACTAGAAGAAGAACAGGAAACCAGATCAGAATCAGATAGCAAGACCCAAGAACATTCCACAGAAGAAATGGAAAGAGATCAAGAAGAAAGGAGAAGACTGGAAAGAGAGAAGATCGGGAGGGAGTGAGGGAAGAAACACAAATCATAACAAGAAACACAAGAAGGCTTAGGACAACGAACAGATAAAAAAGAACATTGGAACAAGAATTAATGCTGATTTTAATTAATATAAATGGATTAAACATACTAACTAAAAGAACACATACATTCAAAAAACTACAGAAATTAGACATGGATATCATAAACTTGCAAGAAGTCCACAATAAAAAGCAACATCAACAACTATTAGAAAATAAACAATTAGGAACATTATACACTTCACTAGCAGAACAAAAAAAGAGGGGGATCGCAATATACATTAAAAAACATTTAATATATACGGATGAGGACAGAAGGATTCTGATGACAGAAATTATGCTGGAATCAAAAAATATACTATTAGTATCAATATATGCACCAAATGGAAATCAAAATGAATATTTTAAAAGAATACAGAATATAATCAAAGATCTAGAATACGAAAATATATGCATCATAGGAGATTACAATGCAATCACAGATACAGGAAAGGACTTTCAGAGTACTAAAAAGAATAAAACTAGGAAAAAAACACTCCCAGACACATTCAAAGACATGGCCGAGGAACTGTAATTACAGGATGTATGGAGGAAGATGAATAAAAGTAAGAAACAATACACATTCTATTCTAGCCCACACCAATCGTGGTCTAGAATAGATATGGCTTGGATGACCACAGAACTCAGGAAAGATATAAAAGGAATTGAAATAGCGGCAAACACATGGGCAGACCACAGCCCAATAATAGTAACATGGAAAGGACACCGAAGACAAAAGAGATGGATGATGGATAAGGAAATAATAAAAGATAAAGAGTATGTGAAAATGATTGAGAAAGAAATGACTGTATTTTTCCAAATAAATATGAAAGAACAAACATCACTCCAAAACCTGTGGGACACAACCAAAGCTTACATAAGAGGTATAACAATCACATACAAAGCAAAGAAAAATAAAGACAAACAACAAAGAAGAGAAAACTTATTAACACAACTTAAAAAAAACGAATCAGAACTACAAAAAGAACCCCACAGTAAAATGATCAAAGAAAGAATAAATCTTATAAAACATAAAATAAATTTAATCACAACAACAGAAATAGCAAGGAAAATTAAATCGGCAAAACAAAACCATTTTGAACATGCAAACAAAACAGGACGTTGGCTGGCATACAAATTGAAAAAAGAAAAGGAGAAGAGAACAATACACCAGTTGCAAGATGAGGAAGGGCAAATATATCACAGAAACGAAGATAAAAAACGAATAGCAAAGAACTTTTTCCAGAATCTATATAAACAAGAGGAAATCCAAGAACAAGATATCAAAGGATATCTAAGTAATACCAACATTCAAGAATTAGAAGACACCCAGAGAGAGTTATTGAACAGACCGATCACCATGTTGAAATTGACAGGAGCAAGGAAAAAACAGAAAAACAATAAAACTCCGGGACCAGATGGCATACCAACAGAATTTTATAAAGCATGTCAACATCCAATGGATGAAATTTTATTACAGGTTTTTAACGATGCACTTCTAGAAGCTAAAATCCCCCAATCATGGACTGAAACAACCATCACACTCATACCCAAAGAAGAATCAGACCCCACACAAATAAAAAATTACAGACCAATATCACTCCTAAACGCAGATTATAAACTATTCATATTGATCATAACAGAGAGATTGAAAAAAATTATTAATGAATACATCCATCCAAACCAGAATGGTTTTATCCCAAGAAGACAATAAAAAATAACACGAGATTAATAATCGATGTACTCGAATATTATGAACAAAAATCAGACAAACAATTGGCACTAATTTTTCTAGACACACAAAAAGCCTTTGACAATTTAAACTGGAAATTTTTCATATTACAATTAGAAGCGATGGGATTTGGCGACAAATTTCTAAAAATGATTAAGAAGATCTATTCTTCCCAAACAGCAAAAATATGGATAAACGGAGAGATGACAGAACAATTTGAAATAGCCAAAGGAGTGAGACAGGGATGTCCCCTATCTCCTCTACTATATTATCATTAGAAATATTATTAAATGAGGTTAGGAAAGATAAAGAAATAAAGGGATTAAAAATCAAGAATGAGGAATATAAACTTCAAGCATTTGCCGACGATGTAGTATTCATTATAGAACAACCAACACAAACAGGAATGAAATTATTGGCAAAAATAGAATAATACGGAAAAGTGGCCGGACTTAAAATCAATAAACAAAAAACAAAGGCATTAATAAAGAATCTTACAAACTTACAAGGAAAAGAATTAGAGGACAAATTAGGAATACAAATAGTAAAAAAGGTAAAATACCTAGGAATCTAGCTCACTAACAAAGGATCAACACTTAAGGAGGACAATTGCAACAAATTGGCAAAACAGATAAAAAAAGACCTTGAAATATGGAGCAAATTGCAGCTATCACTTTTAGGAAAGATCGCATCCATCAAGATGAATATATTACCAAGAATATTATACCTATTTCAAGTAATCCCGATAAACCCAGGGAAAGCCTTTTTTAAGGTCTTTAATAAAATGATCACGGACTATATTTGGCAAGGAAAGAGGGCAAGAATTAAATTAAAACACCTCCAGGACACACGAGAGAAAGGCGGACTAGGGCTACCAGACTGGCAAATATACCATAAAGCAACATCACTTATCTGGATAAGAGACTGGATAGAGCTTAAAAATAAACGGATACTGACAATAGAAGGTTTTGACTTACTGAAAGGGTGGCATGCATTCCTATGGCAGGAGAGAGATAAGCAACATGAATACTTCCAGAGGCATATTATTAGAGAAACACTCCTAAAGACGTGGCTAGAGATCAGAAAAAACCATTACGATAAAATCCCAGAACGGCTCTCAACGATGGAAGCGCAAATATATCCCAATGCGATGGACATGAATAAAATGAGACCATACAAAGAATTACTGAACAGCAAAGGAGAGCTAAAATCAAGAGAAGAATTGAAAAAACAGGGTACAGACATTGATTGGTGGCCATATTTACAAATAAAATCTAGATATAAGATGGATTTGGCACACTTTGGATTCCAAAAAGAACCGAACAAATTAGATAAAATTTTATTGGGAACAAATGATAAACAAATAACTAAAATTTATAATTATTTATTAAAATACAAATTAGAAGAGGAAGTGGTTAAGAAAAATATGATTATATGGGCAAAATTTTTTGGTTATAGTATCAAATTGGATAAATGGGAAAAATTATGGAAAGTAAATAGCAAACTAACAATGTCTGTACCCCATAAAGAAAACATCTATAAAATGTTTTACAGGTGGCACCTTCCTCCAGCACGCTTAGCAAAAATGCTCCCCAACACTTCTCCAGACTGTTGGAAATGTAAAACATAAAAAGGAACATATTACCACATGTGGTGGTCCTGTCAAAAAGCGAAACAGTTTTGGAAGATGGTTAAAAACCAAATAGAAGAAATTATAAGTCAGAGAGTACCAATGAAACCAGAAACTTATTAGGAATATTTACACCCCATTATGAAAAAGAAATAAAATACTTAATTACCCATATTTTAACGGCAGCAAGAATTGTTTTCGCTCAGAGTTGGAAATCGGGAGACATACCACAAGAAGATAAAATATTTCTAAAAGTGATGGAGTGCGCAGAGATGGATAAACTCATGAAAGAAATATAGGAAAAAGAGGAAACAGATTATTTACCTGGTACGGCAAAAATGGTATGATTGGCTAAAGAAAAGAAAAATAAAATAAAAATAGGAACACAAAAAAGGAAATGAAATAGTTAGATAGGAATCAAGTACCAGCTAAGAAAACAATAAATCAAAAAGGGAATTCAAGATAGTTATATAAGTAAAGGTGTAGAAATATATATTGATGAATATAGTTTACCGATGTAACTATCTAAAATACAAGTCGTAAGACTTGATCTATGTTTACCCGTTGTGTATATTGTATTGTTATATCTGTGCTTGTTTTCCATTTTAATTAAAATAAATAAATAAAAAAAAGAAAATTTGTATAAGATGTTTTACAGGTGGCATCTACCCCTGACAAGGATAGCCAGAACGTTCAAGAATAAATCCGAAAAATGTTGGAAATGCCATCAGATATCGGGGTCATATTACCATATATGGTGGACATATGTAGAAGCTAAAAGATACTGGACTAGAATCCACACATGGTTGGATTCTAGTCAGAATTCTGGCCAGATGCAGCCTTGTGTTTTACACTTCCAGGAAACTCTCGGCAACCAAGCAGAGGTGGGCGATATGGGAAAAGGAGGCTTACGCAGTACGTTGGGCACTCCTAACATGGAGGCACTTCCTTGAGGGAAGCAAGGTGGCTTTCAAGGTATGGACTGACGACAAGAACCTAGAGGCACTAAAAACCCCTGGAGGCTGTCTCCTAAACAGGTGTGATAGGTGCAATACTTTAACTACTTTAACTTCACACTGCACTACCTCCCAGGAGGGAAGAACTTCCTGGCCGATGCTTTGTCCCAAATGCCTCAATATAATTGCCTAAAGCAGTACTAATCAAACCACTACTTCCATGCAAGCAATTGGCGGCCCAAGTGACCACCTGGGCATAGGTGAAAGAAAACTGACAAGTTGACAACAAGGTAATGGCTGCACTTAAAGCTGCTTTGAAGGATGACAAATGGTTTCAAAGCCATGGAAACGGGTGTTCAGTCCTATATGTCCAAATTATATGTACTGGAAAGCCAGAGGCTGTTGGTTCTTGGGAAAAGTCATGATTCTAAGTCTGCTCCGCAGTTTGGCTTCGTAAAAACTCTACACCTAATCAAAAGACAGTTTTGGTGACCATCTCTGAAAAAAGACATTGAGAGCTATGTGGCAAGTTGCCCCATCTGTGCCTCTACCAAGCGTAGGCAAGGGAAAACCCCTGGACTCCTTCAAACATGGCTTAGGGCCGGGGTACTTACAAGACCGCCTTCTGCCACCAATAGCCTCCCACCGGCCAGTACGCTCGCACAGAGTGGGCCTCCTCAGGGTGCCGTCTGCCAGACAATGTCGGCTGGTGACCCCCAGGGGGAGAGCCTTCTCTGTGACGGCGCCCACCCTCTGGAACAACCTCCCCCCAGAGTTACGTACAATAACAGACCTCCGGATTTTTCGTCGGTTCCTGAAAACCTATTTATTTCAACTAGCTGGGCTGGCTTGAGTTAAATTTTAAATTGATTTTAAATTGGATTGTTTTAATTTACGGCCAAAATATTTAATTATTTTAAACTGTTTTTAAATTTTGTATGCTCTGTTTTTCTACTTTGGCTGTTCACCGCCCTGAGTCCTATTTGGAGAAGGGCGGTATAGAAATGGAAACAAATAAATAAATAAAATAAAATAAACAGTAGCGGAGCCATCAGCAACCTGGACAGAGATCTCTATGGACTTTATCATGGAGTTTCCAGAAAGCTCTTGGAATACTATCTATCTGATCTATTTTCTAAACAAGTGTTTTTTGTCCCGTCAGAAGATTCCCTCAGCACAGGAGTTGGCCAAAATGTTTTTATACCATGTCTAGAGACTACACGGAGCCCCCCAATGCATTATCTCAGATGGGGGTGCAATTCACCTCTACGTTTTGGAGGAAATTCCTTAAATTGCTGGGAACTGATCAGAGACTGAGATCAAATCACCATCCTCAAACTAATGGAAGGTGTGAACATTCAAATTCAGGCCAACAAGAAATATGCAGAACCCACACCGTTTTAAGATTGACAACAGTTTCTATCTTTCCACCCACTTCCTGCAATCTCTAAAATCCATCAAAGAAGCTAGCACCTAAGATTGTACGGCCCTTCCAAATTAAGTGCATTATTAAACCTGTGTCTGTAGAATTAGATTTGCCCAAGTCTCTTTGATGGGTTCACCACGTGTTTCATTGTAGCTTATTGAAGCCTGAGATTATTTCTCCCCTTAGACCTGAACTTCCACCAACCCCAGAACCTTTAATGGTAGAAGGGAGCAGCAGTTTGAAATCAGAGAAATCTTAGACTCCCGTAGATATAGGGGAACCCTTCAGTATTTGGTGGCATGGAAGGATTTCCCGACAGCTCAGAATGAATATGTTGACCATTGCCATGTTAGGGCCTCTAGACTTGTTAAACGCTTCCACAATCACTACCTGGACCCAAATGGCATGCCTTTCATTTTTTATTTCTTCTCTCCATGTTTGTTTTGTTCTGTTCTCCAGGACTAACATCGCTGTTCGGGGGGGGGGGGGGCAGAATATCACATCCACCTGCATGTCCTGCCATTCTGTTGAGTGTGGGGGGGAGGGGGGGAGGAGGCTTGCTGGCATTTTAGCTTGCTTTTGCTATAATCGCTTGGGAATTTAGGGAGGGGAGCATCTTCAAATACAGAAAAGGGGGGGCGTCTTCAGAGACAAGAGTGAGCTCTCTCCCAGCCAGTTTCCCAGGGCCATCATGCCCTGAGGGTGAACTGTTATCTCTTCGCACCTCAGAGACTCTCAAAACAATTTCGTGGCAGTATATTGGTTACTGGTGGACTGGTCAGGGGGGTCGGGCTTGGGAAAATGAAAGAATGGAAGATCAACTGAAACATTTCTTCTGAGCTGGAATGTTTTTAGCTCTGAATGTTTTATAAACCTTCCCAGGGTAGGTGAATGTATTCTGTACTGATGAAGCACACCAACTAAACTTCAAACAATCAAATAACAAATGTATGCTATTTTATGGTTATCCTCACACAGGTAGCCCTTGAGATAAGGCTATAATGGAGCCTGCCTATTACGGTACTATCACAGGTTGTGATGAACATTAGGTGAAGCATCTCACCTAATGACCTCCCCATCCCCGCTCTCCCCAATGAATCATTAAATTAATGCCTGGGTTATTAAATGGAGTGTGGGATGCCTCCTGGGTGGAGGAGATCCTTGGAGACCTAGCACAGACCCAGTCCCACCTGTCCTGACTCTCAAGGTATCCCCCACCGCCTGAGATGCTATGTGCTCTACTTCCCACACACAACAAAGGGTCCCAACAGCTCTTTTCCCACTCTCATTGGGTCCCGAGGCTTGTGGCCTAATTCCCCTCAGGCCAAACACCCTCCTCCTCACTTACCTTTTGAAGACCTTTGAGGCCTTCCAGAGCACTGGAATGGATTGCTTCTTTATGCAGCCCCGTGGGCAGTTCTGGAACAAGGGACAAACTATTTCATTTTGCTGCCTTAATGAGGTCTGCACAGCGCTGCAGAAGCTTTCGACAGTGTTCAGAAGCTTCTGCAGTAATGTGCAGACCAGGGGTGAAATGCTCCCGGTTCGGATCGCCCGATCCAGTAGCGATGGTGGCGGGTGGTTTGGAGAACCGGTAGCAAAAATCCCTGCGCTCCCCCCTCCCCCATGCCCAGCTGAGCTGCACGATCATCAGAGGCTTTTTTTTTTACTTTTAAAAGCATTTTTTCTACAACCTCTTCCGACGAAAAAATACTTTTAAAAGTAAAAAAAAAAGCCTCTGATGATCGTGCGGCTCAGCTGGGATCATCAGAGGCTTTTCAAAGCATTTTTTTCTGCAATCTCTTGGCCGAAGAGGTGGTAAAAAAAATGCTTTGAAAAGTCTCTGACGATCCCAGCTGAGTTGCCTGATCGGCAGAGGCTTTTCAAAGCATTAGAAAAAATGCTTTGAAAAGTTAAAAATAAAAAAGTTGGCCATGCCCACCCAGTCACATTACACCCCCCACCACCAAGCCATGCCCACAGAACCGGTAGTAACAAATTTTACATTTCACCCCTGCCTGTTAAGGCAGTAAATGGCAGCTGCCTTGGAGTTGTCTCTGCACAGCTCAGAGACACATGGCCTCTGCCTGCCTTCCCCAACATGAGGTCCAGAGAGCTTCAAAAGGTGAATGTGATCGGTGAAAGGCATGTGGGGAGCAGGTACAAGTGCTACAGGGTCCTGGCGAGGTGAGATGGGGGAGGGAAAGAAGTGGAGGGGCATGGCAGCATCCCTGTGGTCAGTTGTAAGGGCGAATGACCACAGGGGCACTGCAGCCCTTGTAACTTTGAAACAGGGTCGTATGTAATTTTAGAGTGTCTGTTGTAACTTTGAATGTTTGATAAGTAACCTGTTGTATCTCAAGGACTACCTGTAGTATTAGCCAAGAAGCTAATACCTGTTGCATTATAAGATGATGAAGCTGACACTGTTAATTGGGCTAAATTATCAGGTTTTAAATAGAACAGATTGCAGGTCTATATTACTGAAGAGCTATATTGCATCAGGCACTTAGGGTTCTTTGTGACGCAACTCAAGTATAGTTTAGAATTCTAATTATTGGCTTGACCCAGATGATTAAGATGCACCTTAATTCCTGAATCCCACAGCTGAGACACAAGCTTTAGTCTTTCTTCAAGAAGTTTCTTTTGAGCAGATGCTACAAGCACCTGGGTCTCTGTTGTTCGGATTTTCTCTTCAGAAGCCTGATGGAGGAAAAAAAGTTGAGGAGAGATTTATAGAAATACAATAAGAACATTACTGCAATTCATACATGGAACTCAGGTTTAATAAATTACCGATTTTTTTGGAGTATAAGACACACTTTTTTCCCACCTAAAAGAGGGTGGAAATGTTGGTTATACATCGAATACAGCCATTTTTGGCCTCCTGAAGCTCCGCCCCGCTCGTCCCATTTTTGCAAAAAATGGCCCATTTTTTTTTGCAAAAACAGGGTGCGCAGAGGGTTTGGGAGGCCTGCAGATTGCTCTTGGGGACTAGGGAGACCAAAAACGGCATTTTTGCAAAAAACGAGCCTGTTTTTCACAAAAACAGAGACATTTTTACCCTCCCCCAGCCCCAGGGGGCCACCCTGCAGGCCTCCCAAACTCTCTGCGCACCCCGTTTTTCACATAAATGGGTGAAAAATGGACCCGTTTTTGCAAAAAAACCAGGCCTGTTTTTGCAAAAAACGGGGAGCGCAGAGGGTTTGGGAGGCCTGCAGAGTGCTCCTGGGGGCTGGGAGAGGGCAAAAATGCAGTTTTTGCAAAAACCAGGAAAAAAACAGGCCCATTTTTGCAAAAAATAGGGCACGCAGAGGTTTGGGAGGCCTGTAGAGTGCTCCTGGGAGCCGGGGAGGGCAAAACCCTTTTTTTTTTCTTACTTACTTCTTCGAAATCTTGATGCATTTTATAGTCCAAAAAATACAGTACTATGATGACTCCCATCATGTTGATGTTCCAAAGAAGCATCCAAACCTGGTGTTCTGTCACTGTCTCACGCACGCACACCAGCAGTCGACCAAGAGTTAAAATAAATCAGCAGACAAGAATTTCCTTTGATAACAGAATTGGCAGCAACCCAGTGGCTGCTTGCCAACAGTCTTTACTTACAAAGGGAGGTTTATCTCCTCCGACCGAAAACATCAAAGTCCACAAAAGCCAAAGAATAGTCAAGTCCAGTCCAAAAAATCAGTCCAAGCAGAGCATATAACAAAGTTCCAGAAATGCAGAACGACTTGCTAGCTTTCAGTTTTGTCCGTCACAAAGCCTGAATGGCCATCACACCCCCTTTTATCCCCTGTGGGGTGTGGTCCAGTGACTCAGCTTAATCTCTGGCACGCCTCCTTCTCTGCTGCATGCGCTTGTCTTTCCGATGCTGTCGGGGATCCAGCCAAGACTTATCTCCGTTGCTGTCTAACTGCGGCTGCTCGGAAGTGCCTGGCTCCTGGCCTATCTCTTCTCCTTCGGAAGACACCTGAGGCATTGCCAGAGAGGAGGGTCCTGGAGAGGGAGGCCTTGCCAACTCCTCTCCTTCACTTTCGGAGTCTTCTCCCTCTGATAAGATGGGCTCGGGGGTCGGAGTCACAACACCTGGCTTGTCTCCCAAGCTTACTGTACAACGATTAAAACTTTCCAAAAGTATTGAAAAATCATAGAATGGGGTTGGAAGAGAACTTGGAGGTCTTCTGTCTAACCCCCTGCCCATGGCAGGAGATCCTATACCATTCCAGACTTTATTTGGGATGGGATATATACATGTGATAATAGAAAGAATAACAGAATACCAAGACAGGATAATAGATCTGGAAAGGGCCCCGGAGGTCCTCCAGTCCAACACCCCAATCAAGCAGGAGACCCTATACGATTTCAGATAAGTGGCTGTGCAATCTCTTTTTAAAAACATCCAGTGACAGAGCACCCACAACTTCTAAAGGCAAGCCATTCCACTGGTTAATTGTTCTAACTGTCAGGAAATTTCTCCTTAGTTGTAGGTTGCTTCTCTCCTTGATTAGTTTCCATCCATTGCTTCTTATCCTGCTCTCAGGTGCTTTGGAGAACAGCTTGACCCCATCTTCTCTGTGGCAGCCCCTCAAATATTGGAAGACTGCTATCATGGCATCCTAGTTCTTTTCACTAGATTAGACATACCCAATTCCTGCAACCATTCTTCATATGTTTTAGCCTTCAACCCCCTAATCATCTTTGTTACTCTTTTCTGCACTCTTTCTAAAGTCTCAACATCTTTTTCACATTGTGGTGACCAAAATTGGATGCAATGTTTCCAGGGTCCAGTGTTCAGGTCTGTCGAGATTCTTCTGGATCTTGAGCCTATCTTCTGGGGTGTTGGCTATTCCTGCCAGCTTGGTGTTATCTGCAAATCTGCAGTCCATTACTGACTCATATTTAAGTGGCTAGCCACTAGGACTCCTAGATCCCTCTCACAATTATGCTGTTTAGTCAGGTATCACCTTTTCTGTACTTGTGCATTTGTTTTTTTTTAAGTGTAAAATCTTATTTGTTTCACCACCAAATTTAATTTTGTTGAAAAGGGCCCAATGCTCTAGTCCCGTGATGGTGAACCTATGGCACCCATGCCAGAGGTGGCATGCAGAGCCCTCTCTGTGGGCATGCCCGCTGTTGCCAGCTGCTCTTCCGGGTTCCATTGCACGCATGTGAGTGTGGCCAGCTGCTCTCTTCCGGGTTCTGTCATGTGCATGTGCATCAGCCAACTGGTCTTTGTGCGAAGACCAGCTGTCTGGCATGCATGCATGTGACAGAACCCAGAAGCATGCGCACTGGCTAGCTCCTCTCTTTTGGGTTCTGGGGCTCTGGTGCATGCGCATCAGTATCGGCACTCAGTGCCGAAAAGGTTAACCATCACTGCCCTAGTCTGTCGAGATCCTTCTGGATCTTCAGCTTATCTTCTGGGGTGTTGGCTATTCCCCATTTATGAAGATGTTGAAGAGTACCGGGCCTAAAATGGTATGTTGGGGTATCACACTACTTACTTCCCTCCATGTAGATGTAGTTCTATTAAGGACTACACTTTTGAATGCGGTTGGTCAGCGAGTTACTAATCCATCTGGTTGTGATGCTGTCAATCCCATATTTTTCTAATTTACCAAGAAGTAGGTTGTGATCTACTTTGTCAAATGACTTACTGAAATCCAAGTATACTATGTCCACAGCATTTCACTGGTCCACTAATTTAGTCACTTTGTTAAAGAATGAAATAGGATTTATTTGACATGATCTATTTTTGACCAACCCTTGTTGGTTTCTGATTATACCTTTGCTTCTTCTAGGTTTCACAGATCTGTTGCTTGTTTATCTTATCCAGGATCTTCCCAGGTATTGATGTCAGGCTGATTGATCTGTAGTTTCCTAGATCCATTTTCCCCACTTTTTTTTGATGATGGGAGCCCTATCAGTTCTTTTCCAGTCCTCTGGTAATTCCCCAGTATTCCAAGATCTTTGAAAGATGTAGTTCAGTGGTTCCAAGATCATGTCTGCTCTGCTTTCTCTACTGTCTGTTATTTCCTTGCCATCTTCTCTCTTTAGTGTACTATTTCCTTGACATTTTTCTTGTTATTTACAGTATATGTTGAAAGAAACTTTTTTAAAAATTATCTTTGACATTTGTTGAAAGTCTTACTTAATTCTGAGCCTTAGCTTTCCTGACTTCCTCTTTGCAGATTCAGATTCAGACTATCTGCTGGCATTCTGCCTTAGTTATATTTCCCTCTTTCCATTTTTTGTACTTAATTCTTTTTGTTGATCAGAGAGATTTTTGTGCAACCATGCTGGTTTCTTGAGTTTCTTATTTTTCTTTTTCAGTGGTATTGTGCTGGACTGGCCTTTTATGATCATATTTTCCAAGTTTCCCAAGCTTTTTGAGTGGTTTTCATATCATTTTCATCCATGGAATCTTTCCTAGGTTCTGAGTTTGTTAAAATCAGCTCTTTTAAAGTTTAAGATACTGGTTGGATTATGTTCCATTGCTTGTGTTTGCATTATACTGAATTCCAGTATTACGTGGTCACTCTTGCCTAAAGTTTCAGCAACTTCAACTCCCTCTATTAATTCTTCTTTGTTAGTAAGAATTAGATCCAGTATAGCTTTTCTTCTCGTTCCCTTTTCGATGACAAAGTTGTCAGCTAGATTGGTTAGGAATCTGTTCAATCTCCCACTTCTGCAGTTTGTCTCCCAGTTGATATCAGGGTACTTAAAATCTCCTGTTACTACTGTGGTATGTTTCGTAGACACATTTGTTAATTGATAAGCAAAGAGTTCATCTATTTTTTCTGCTTGGTTGGGTGGCCTATAGTATAAGCCTATAGCAATGTTGTTCTTTTTCCCTTTTATATTGACCAATATGGATTCTAGGAGGTTTTGTGTATTTCTGTAGAGATGTAGTGATCTTTTACATATAATGCAACTCCACCTCTTTTGTTAAATCTGGTTTATTTGAACAGATTATATCCTTCTATTAGTACATTCCACTCATGATCTTCATCCCACCAAGTTTCAGTATTTATTTATTTATTATTAAATTTCTATACCGCCCTTCTCCCTGAGGACTCAGGGCGGTGTACAGCCAAAACTAAAAAACATGCAGTACAAATATTAAAAAAACAATTAAAAGATATATAAATTTGGCCCAATTAAAACTCACTACCAATTAAAACATTTAAAAATTTCTTCTTAAGCCAGCCCAGCTTGCTTGAAAAAATGGGTTTTAAGGGCACGACGGAAGGCACTGAGGTCTTGGATTCTCCTTATCTCTGGGGGCAGCTGATTCCAGAGGGTAGGTGCCCCCACAGAGAAGGCCCTCCCCCTGGGGGTCACCAGCCTGCACTGTTTGGCTGATGGCACCCCGAGGAGGCCCTCTCTGTGGGAGTGCACGGGTCGATGGGAGGTCGTCGGTAGCAGCAGGCGGTCTCGAAGATAGCTAGGCCCTATGCCATGGAGCGCTTTAAAGGTAATAACCAACACCTTGAAGCGCACCCGGAAGACCACCGGGAGTCAGTGCAGCTTGCGCAGGAGCGGTGTTACATGGGAGCGCCATGCTGCTCCCGTCACTACCCGCGCTGCTGCTTTCTGGACCAGCTGGAGCCTCCGGGTGCTCCTCAAGGGGAGCCCCATGTAGAGAGCGTTGCAGTAGTCAAGGCGAGAGGTGACAAGGGCATGAGTGACTGCACAGGGAATCCCGATCAAGAAAGGGCCGCAACTGGCGAATCAGGCAAACCTGACAAAAGGTCCCCCTGGTTACAGCCGTCAGATGTTCCTCCAAGGACAGCTGCATATCCAGGAGGACTCCCAGATTGCGAGCCCTCTCTGTGGGGGCCAACGACTCGCCCCCAATAGTCAGTGATGGAGTCAACTGACTATATCGGGATGCTGGGAGCCACAGCCACTCAGTGTTGGAAGGGTTGATCTTGAGCCTGTTCCTCCCCATCCAGATCCACACAGCCTCCAGGCACTGGGACATCACTTCAAGGGCATTGTTGGGGTGGCCTGGGGTGGAGATGTACAGCTGGGTGTCATCAGCGTACTGGTGGTATCTCACCCCAAAGCCACGGATGATCTCGCCCAGCAGCTTCACATAAATGTTGAACAGAAGGGGCGAGAGGACCGATCCCTCCGGCACTCCACAAATGAGAGGCCTCGAGGTTGACCTCTGCCCCACTGCCAACACAAACTGCGACCGGTCGGAGAGAAAGGAGGAGAACCACCGCAACACGGTGCCTCCCACCCCCAACTCTTCCAGCTGGTGCAGCATGATACCATGGTCGATGGTATCAAAAGACACTGAGAGGTCTAACAGGACCAGAACAGAGGAGCAACCCCTGTCCCGAGCCCTCCAGAGATCATCAACCAACGCGACCAATGCCGTTTCCGTGCTGTACCCAGACCTGAAACCCGACTGGAACGGATCTAGATAAGATGTTTCCTCCAGGAATTGCGGAAACTAACTAAAGTAATGGCAACTATATCATTTTTGCCTTCATGTACTACTCCTTCAAGTTCAGGGTCGGGCTGAGGACTCTGTACAGTATCTGTATGACAAAATCGCTCAAATTCTGGAAGACTTGGACTCTGACTGGGTAGATCCAGGAGGGGTGATGGTGGCAGGTCTTGAGAATGTTATCTGGGAGGAGTTTGATCTTGTGACTCCCGAAGACGTGGACAGGATTCTGGGTAGACTTAGCGTGGCCACATGTTTATTGGACCCGTGTCCCTCCTGGTTGGTGCTGGCTTCTCGGGAGGTTACACGAAGCTGGCTCCAGGGGATTATTAATGCTTCATTGAGTGAGGGTGACTTTCCCACCGCCTTGAAAGAGGTGGTGGTGAGGCCTCCTCCTTAAGAAGCCTTCCCTGGACCCGGCAATGTTAGTAAATTATCGTCCAGTCTCCAACCTTCGCTTTGTGGCGAAGGTTGTTGTGAGTGTGGTGGCGCGACAGCTTCCCCAGTACTTGGATGAAACGGTTTATCTAGATCCGTTCCAGTCGGGTTTCAGGCCTGGATACAGCACGGAAACGGCATTGGTCGCGTTGGTTGATGATCTCTGGAGGGCTCGGGACAGGGACTGCTCCTCTGTCCTGGTCCTATTAGACCTCTCAGTGGCTTTTGATGCCATCGACCATGGTATCATGCTGCGCCGGTTGGAAGACTTGGGGGTGGGGGGCACCGTGTTGCGGTCGTTCTCCTCCTTTCTCTCTGACCGGTTGCAATCGGTGTTGGCAGAGATTGACCCCGAGGCGGGTTGTGTGTGTGGTGCCACAAGGGTTGGTCCTCTCGCCCCTCCTGTTCAACATTTATGTGAAGCCACTGGGTGAGATCATCCGTGGTTTCGGGGTGAAGTATCACCAGTACGCTGATGACACTCAGCTGTACATCTCCACCCCAGGCCACCCCAATGATGCCCTTGAAGTGATGTCCCGGTGCCTGGAGGCCGTGTAGATCTGGATGGGGAGAAACAGGCTCAGGCTCAACCCGTCCAAGACCGAGTGGCTGTGGTTTCTGGCGTCCCGATATAGCCAGTTGATGCCATCACTGACTATTGGGGGCGAGTCTTGGCCCCCACGGAGAGGGCTCGCAACTTGGGTGTCCTCTGGACACACGGCTGTCTTTAGAAGAACATCTGACAGCTGTGGCCAGGGGGACTTTTTATCAGGTTCGCTTGATTCACCAGTTGCGCCCCTTTCTGGATTGGGACTCATAATGCACGGTAACTCACGCCCTCGTCACTTCCTGCCTGGACTACTGCAATGCTCTCTACATGGCGCTCCCCTTGAGTAGCACCTGGAGCTCCAGCTGGTCCAGAATGCAGCCACGCGGGTGGTTATGGGAGCGACATGGCGTTCCCATGTAACACCTCTCCTGCGCGAGCTGCACTGGCTCCCGGTGGTCTTCCGGGTGCGCTTCAAGGTATTGGTTACCACCTTTAGAGCGCTCCATGGCTCAGGACCTGGATATCTACGAGACCGCCTTCTGCCACCGGTAGCCTCCCACTGGCCAGTACGCTCCCACAGAGAGGGGCTCCTCAGGGTGCCGTCGACTGGCGGCCCCCAGGGGGAGAGCCTTCTCTGTGGGGGCACCTGCCCTGTGGAACGAACTCCCCCCGGAGATACGGAGGATCCTGGATTTACGCACCTTCCGCTGCGTCCTCAAGACTTTCTTATTTCAACAAGCTGGGCTGGCTTAACTCTTTTTAATTGTTTAATTTTAATTTGTTTTTAAAAACAGGGGTATTTTAATTAGTATAGGCCGAATTTATTTAATACGTTTTAAATTGTTTTTTAAATTTTGTACTGTATGTGTTTTATCTTGGCTGTTCACTGCCCTGAGTCCTTCGGGAGTAGAGCAGTTTATAAATCTAAATAAACTGAAACTGAAACTGAACCCTGTTTGTTCCCTAAACTCTGACTGTTAGTGTATAGGCATTTGAGACCTTTATGAGTGGTCTTGGGTATGTTTCTTATATCTCCTACTTTGTAACTGGGTTTTCCATTTCTATCTCATTATGTGGTTGGTTATGTTGGAGTTTATGTTTGGTATTAAGTCCCAAAGATCCTAAAAATTCTAAAGTTTGGGTCTTCCACAGGCATAAATACATGAAACATATTTTACGAACTACAATAATGTTAGCTTCTGTTTTCATGACTGTTTGTTTTGCTACTGGGATGGGACTGCTTAACAAAGGGAAGGGCTACTTTCTCTCCACAAAGAATGTTGAATTTTCAGGTTACTTTTTAGGGGGTGCTTTGTTCTTATCCCTCAACTTCCTGCCTGGATTAAAAAAAATGTTCCTATCTTTCCTGTTTCTTCCCTATCTTCTTACACTCTGTTATTGTCTCTTTCTTCAATTCAGTTCAGTTCAATTCAACGTGTTGGTTAAAGCCCTAACGTTATGTAATGTTATGAAGCCAGGCTTTCCCAGGGGAAATCTACCCATTCCACCAGGCCAGATAGGGTGGGTCTCTTTCCTTAAATCTTGTCTTAGTAAGTGCTAAGGAGCACACTTTCTTTTTAGCACCCTCTGCCTTGTGAAACACCCTTTCCCCTGAGATATGTCTGCTTAATACAGCCTACTCACTTAATCTTACAAAATAGAAGTTTTTGCTATCTTTTTAATTATTATATTATGAGTCAGCCAGGATTATGGTACATAGGATTGGTGACAGCATACGTCTTTTAGATCTGTCTGTCTGTCTATCTGTCTATTTATCTGTCTGAACAAATACTACACATTTGGTCATCTTATATGGTATGATGACTACTGTTGTAGAAATGGCTGTCATTGAGGGATAATCATTTACAGAACATCAATTTCACTGAATACAAATTAATAATGACAAGGGACAAACAATCTGACTGCAAATCAGGTCCAGAACTCAATACACAAAACATGAATTTGGACTTAGTTTTCTGAGACAAAAGCATTCATAAGTGGTAAAGAACACAGCCCACAGAGAAAAAACACTAGAGGAGATGTGGAGAAAATTTGAGAAGGAAACATCTTATTTTCCTGACACTAACATTTCTGTTCCCTGATCAGAACAGATATCTGACCTGGGATATACTTGACCAGAGGTTAGAACATTTTGACTTCAAACATTTTACCCACTTCTAGAAAATCTAATCTAATCAGAGAGAAGCTTTCAAGTTAAAAAAAGCAAGCAGTCTTTACCTCCATTTTTTGTTCCATAATGGAAAAGACCCGTTCAATGCCAATGCTGACTCCAACACAAGGCACTTTCCGACCCTTGGGATCAAACATCCCTACTAACCCATCATAACGACCACCTCCAGCAACACTGCCAACACCAAGAGACTCCTCTACATGATCATTTGGTTGCTGGAGAAGGATAGCCTCATATATTACTCCAGTGTAGTAATCCAAACCACGAGCCAGACTTAAATCAAAGGAAATCTGTAAAACAAGTTAAAACTCTCATAAACAGAACAGAAACACTCAGCTCAATGTAATTAGAAGAACAGAGAATAGAATATTACCTGGTCTGAAATGCCAAAAATATCCAAATATTTGAATAGCTGTTTCACTTCCTCAAGCCCTTCCTGAGCTAGTTTATTTTGTGACAGCTTTGGATCTTGGAGCAATTGTTCAATTAAACTGAGTCCACCTGTAGAAAATAAGGCATATAGGATTGATGCCTGTATGAACGATTCAGCAGCAGTACTAAACCTTTATCCTTTCATTCAACTCTCTCGTTTCATGCAGTGCAATTTCATTTCTTCTAAAACTGGACTACAGTCACGTCAAAAAAAGTACTTCCTCTGAGTTCTATGGTTTTTACGTATCAAGACATAGTAAAAAATCATCTAGCAATTCTTTCCCCCCCCAAGTTTTTTATTTCTTTTAATTTTTTTACAACATATCAATGCTTGAACAGTGTGGCACCTGGGTGTCATACATTTTAGTACAAATAAAATAATATTCATCATATTTACTACATTTGACAAGCTTATATAGTTCTGGTAATAGTACACCTATTTATATTGAGTTATAATCTTTCATTATTTAAATATTCAGCATTTCAGTATGTTATTTTTATGCCAATCACCATATTCTGAGTGTCATTCCTTTTAATACAAATAAAATATTAATCATATTTGTTACATTTAGCAAGCTTATATGGCTGCAATAATAATACACATATTTATGCTGTTATAATCTTCCATTATTTAGTTATTCAATATTTCAATGTTATTTTTATGCCAATCACCATATTATTCAAGCATATTTAATAATACCATCGTTCAAGTTCTGATTTCCCCTCTTGTTATTACTTCACCTTATTATATAAAAATGTGAATTCCATTAATCCTCCTCTCTCTAGTTTCCATCCCTATTCTAACTTTTACTTGTCACTATTATATTTAAAAATATTCCCTTTCTATCCATCATCTCTTGCCCGCTTTAAAGCTTTAACTGTTCATTTCTTAACATGCCTCTCATATACCTCTCTTGGATCTTTATCTCTATCTGCTTCCACATCTTGACCAA
Source organism: Arizona elegans (assembly GCA_022577455.1). Lineage (NCBI taxonomy): Eukaryota > Metazoa > Chordata > Lepidosauria > Squamata > Colubridae > Arizona > Arizona elegans. The sequence goes on from JAKOOJ010000002.1 coordinate 88,953,394, forward strand.
TCATTTTAAACATTTCTCCCTTCTCTGCCCTTTTCCATTGTCTAATTTTCAAAATATCTATTCTTGTCCCTATCTCTCTTCCAAAAAAGTCTTCCTGCAACTCCAGTTCCTTTTTTAATTCCCTTAAAAATACTCTCCCCTCGGCTTATTTATCAGTCATTATTATTTTTGTTGTTATCTCCTTCTTATCCTCTTGTTTTATTTGTTGGTTTGTTTCTTCTGTTTTTTCATCTACTCTTTCAATTGGCTCTTCCTCTTCCTGGGCGTCTTGGTCACTCCTTGTCCTTTGTATCATGTTTTCCAGTTTTCCATCTATGCTCTGTATTTTATTCATAATCTCCTTGTAGTTTCTTGTCAAAGTATCCTTCATACTTTGAATTAATGACGCCATTTCTTCCCAAATTCCACTCATTTCTTCCTGGTGGAGCATCACTTTTAGTTTTCTTTTGTCCCTCTTTTGTCCAATAATCCAAAAACCATATATTCAAACCTAAAATCACTTCTCAAAAAGTTCAATATTCATAAATCTGTATATCCCAAAGCTGATCGACCTGTTCCTCTGGATAGTCCCAAACATTTTTTCCAGAACCTGCATAAGTCCTTCTATAAATTCAGTCTTGTGTTGTAGCCTTCAGGGGTCACTTTAATAATAATGTCTTTCTTATTCTCATGTTTAAATCTCCAATAGCCAAGTATTTCCAGGATTTTGGGAATGTGTTATGCCTTCCTTTTGTCAGCAGGTGGCACTCTTGAGTCAAATTTCAATATTAACCAGTTTTATCCAATTTTAATGGTAGCAATCCAAAATATAAAGATGTTAGTTTTTTGAGTAAATAGTTCCAGAATTTTGAAATGCCTACCCAAAACAATGCCTGTCCAATTTAAAAATCCAATTTTCTGTATTTTTAAAGGTTTTTGCCTTTCTCCCTTTGATTCTTTTTCCTTCAATTTTAAAATTCTTCTCAAAATGTTAAATCGCTGCTTTTAAAAATAGCAGTGAGCCTCTCTTTTCCTGGATATTCTTTTGGGGTTCAGTTTTAAATAAAAAGGATTCTTTTCATCCAGTTCCAGACACTGTTCACCGACTCCACTCCAGTTCAGTTCTTAGGTGTTCCTTGGCTGTCCCAGCTTCCTGGCAACCATCTTTAGGCTGCCTCTTCTCTTTGCCGTGGCATAGAAGGGAAAAAAATCCAGGGTTCAACAGGAGAGTTGCGATCTCTCCCGTGACCTCTCAGGGTGCCTCTCCTTAGCTTCGCTGCCACTACAAGGTGGATTTGGCTCCTCTGGGAGCCCACAAACAGGGAGAACTCAGCACAGGGAATGCGAAAACCTGTTCCCTGTGTCTGATATCACCACAACGTCAGCCGGAAGTCCTATAGCAATTCTTAAAAGTAGATAAATACAACCTCAGATGAACAACATGATGACACCATGTCATCATTTATTTTACAAAAAGAAAGACAAAATGGAGAAGCCATGTATGAAAAGCTAACTATACCCTTACTGTTTCCATAGGTATGAAGAGTCTAAGTAGCAGCCAGATGCTGCTAATCAAGTACCCTTGATCAATTAATCATCACCAAGTGTGACTATCTCTATAAAATCCAAAGTTTTAGGAGTTTGTTGGTCTCCAGAACTGAGGAGTGGGCTAACACAATGCCAAACAGAAAAGACATCAGCAATGATCTCAGAGAAGCAATTGTTGCTTCCCATCAATCTGGGAAGGGTTATAAGGCCATTTCCAAACAATTCAAAGTCCATCATTCTAAAGCAAGGAAGCTTATTTACAAGGGGAAAAACATTCAAGACAGTTCCCAATTTTCCCAGCAGGGGATGTCCAACCAAATTCACCCCAAGGTCAGACTGTGCAATGCTCAGAGAGAGATATATATACATGTGTGTGTGTGTATGTGTGTGTGTGTGTGTAGAATCTGAAATGTAACTTATACACACACACACACACATATACACACACGCATATATATGTATATATATGTGTATATATACATATACTGTACATATATGTATATATACATACATATACACACCCACATTTCAAATTCTACAGATCTCAGGTAGCATGTTGAATGCCAAAGTTCTAAGTGCACTTAGAAAAAGATTGAACAAGACTTCTGGAACACTGCCCTTTGGACAGATGAGACGAAAATGGAGATGTTTGGTCATAATCACAATGCCACATTTGGTGAAAACTAAATACAGCATACCAGCATAAACATCTCATAAACTTTAAACACGGTGGTGGAAAAGTTATGATTTGGACTTGTTTTGCAGCCATAGGACTTGGGCACCTTACAGTCATTGAGTCGACCATGAACTCCTCTGTATACTAAAGTATTTTAGAGTCAAATATGAAGCCACTGCTCCGACAGCTAAAGCTTGGGTAACATTGGGTCGTGCAACACAACAATGAGCTCAAGCACATCAGCAAATCTACACAGAATGGCTAAAAAAAGAAAAGAATTAAGGTATTGCAATGGCCCAGTCAAAGTCCAGACCTCAACTCAATTGAAATGCTGTGTTGGGACCTCAAGAAAGCTATGCATAAACAAATGCCGACAAATCTCAATGAACTGAAGCAATGTTGTAAAGAAGAGTGGGTCAAAATTCCTCCATAACGATGTGAGAGACTGATAAAGTCATACAGAAAATGATTACTTCGGATTATTGCTGCTCAAGGTAGGTTCTAAATGCTGTTGAATCATCCACGGCTTCTCCATTTTGGTTTTCTTTCTTAAATGATGAAACAATGTAATATGTCATGTGTTGTTGTTCATATGAGATTGTATTTACCTACTTTTAAGAACTGCTAAGGAACAAATGATTTTTACTATAGAAAAGAATTATTCTATCCTATCCTATCCTATCCTATCCTATCCTATCCTATCCTATCCTATCCTATCCTATCCTATCCTATCCTATCCTATCCTATCCTATAATTCTTATTGGCCAAGGATTAATGGACACACAAATATTGATACGTAAAACCATACAACTCAAAGGGGGTATACTTTTTTTCACATTATTGTATGTACAAATTGTGCAAGTTGAAGCAGGCATACTATACAAGTAGTCCTTGCTTAACAACACTGAGACAGGAAATGCCCTTGTAAAGTGATGCAGATAAACTGAAAACTATGTGACCATGCTGCTTGGTGATGGCAGTCCCAGTGGCCATAGTTAAACAAAAACTGTGCAGGTCGCTAAGCAAAGACCTCATGTAACCCTGGCTTCTGACTTCCTATTGGCTTCCCCATAGACTACGCTTGTGAGAAATTGTTAGAGAAGATTACAAATTGAGATTATGTAACTATGAGACTGTGACAGCAAGTATGAAGTCTGGTCATAACTACCACTCCAATGCCATTATAAATTGAAGGAGTCCCTCTTTAAAGGAGATGGGTAGTTCAAAAATGTGAAAAATAAAATAAAATAAAAGGTTGCTGTATATATGATCTTAAACAAGGACCACCTCTATTTATATAGGTAGATCTGACTGACTGCCTCAATGTCATGTGCCGCAAGTGTTCAAAGTTACGAGAATGCTGAAAAAATAACTTTGTGATCTTATGCATGCATTTATGATCTTTACAGCATCTCCTTCAATCCCCATTACACTCAGTATGCATTGTCCTGTGCTTAACCCATCTTTTTCCATCCACACAGAGCAGAGAGATTGGAGAGGAAGGGAATACAAGAGAGTGAAGAGCAATACAATGGGGAATACACATCGAAAGGAATGCTTTAGTGTTGGCAGCCATGAGTGTGCTCAGCAGCCAGCCAGTATATTCCCCATTATGTGCCTTTTTATTTTCTTGTAAACTCTTATGTATCACCTTAACCAGTAATGGGATAGATGAGAATGATATAAGTTTTAGGCCTGTAAGCCTTAGAGAACTAAAATATATCTGACCTGTTTTGATACTCACCATGGAGCCTTACATATCCACCAATATGATCTGCAATTTCTGGTGCCAATCCCTTTTCTCCAACCATCTCATTTTTTACATCTTCCCAAGCCATCTGTAGACAAGATCAAACTATATATACTCTGCTTCAATGAAGGATGTTTCTCTTCTATTATGCTGAGATTTATATATACATATATATACATACATATATATAGGTTTTTGGTTATTCGGGTCTTCTCCCACGTAAAATTGGAGGTGTCTTGGCGACGTTTCGACGAAGTTTCATTCGTCATCTTCAGGCTGGTGTTCTCGGCTTCGTGCTTCCAGGAGCAATGTGAGATCACAGCTGTCTCTTCCTTTTAACTGCTAGTGGGGGTGTGAGCTGATTGGGTGGGAACTTGGCTGTGTTCTGATTGGGTGGAGGTGTGTTCTGATTGGTTAGGGGCTTGGCTGTGCTCTGATTGGATGGGGGGTTGGTTGTGCTCTGATTGGCTGGGGGTGTGTTCTGTTTGGGTGGGGGCTTGGTTGTGCTCAGCTTAGTCTGAGTTGCAGGGGGATTTGAGCTGGTGAGCTGCATTGTTGTTGTTTGGCTTTGTGTTTGTGGCTGTGCGAGCTCTTCATGGTGGGTGTCAGTCTGCTTCATGTATGGATTGGAGGGGTTTAAAGTGGCTAATGATGCAGCTGCGGTCTGGCTTCTGGTCCTTGGTCGTGGCTCATTATCAGTGTGGGTTTGAGTCTGCTTTCTGCATGGATGTGTGGTGGTGACATCCTTTGTGGCTCTTGTGAGTGTGGGTCTGGTGTCATTCGTCGTGTTAGGGACTCGTTTGTCAATAAGGGCGGGTTTCCAAATGGCTGGTAGGCGGGAGGTATCGTCTCGTTTGTTCATGCTGTGTGGGCGTAGTTGGGTGAAGAGGGATATGACGGATATGAGGGATATTATCCCTCTTCACCCAAGTACCAATCAAAGAAGCCTTGACAGTTATCCAAAACAAATATAACCCCCCCAAGCACATCTTAGATCTGACCAACCACTGCCTATCCAACACATACTTCATCTATAATGGACAGAAATACAAACAAACAGAAGGAGCACTCATGGGATCACCCCTCTCACCTGTCATTGCCAACCTCTATATGGAATACTTTGAAACCCAACCTCTAGAAAAATCTGATCACAAACCCAAATTCTGGCTCAGATATGTGGACGACACCTTCATAATCTGGCCACATGGAAAAGAAAAACTGGACAACTTCCTCACACACCTCAACAGCCTACACCCCAAAATACAGTTCACCATGGAAACAGAAGCGAACAACCAACTTCCCTTTCTGGATGTCTTAGTCTACAGAAAATCCAATGGCTCCCTAGGACACACTATCTACCAGAAGAAAACACACACAAACCGCTATCTGCACGCACTCTCACATCACCACCCTGCCCAGATCAATTCTGTAGCCAAGACACTCATTTCCAGAACAAAACGCTTAGCTGACGAACAACACCTAAAAACCGAACTACACACCCTCACTAACGTACTAACATCCAATGGATTCCAAAGAAATAAGATCACCAACCTAATCCAAAAAGAAACCCCCCACTAAAATCCAAGACAGAGAACAAGAAAATGGCAAAGCCCTCCTCCCATACATAAAAGGCACCACAGACAGAATAAGTAAAATCCTCCACAAACATAACATCAAGACAGCATTCTGCACAAACCGAAAAATATCCACCATCCTAAGGAACCCCAAAGACAAAATTGAGTTAGAAAATCAAGGAGTATATGAAATCCCATGCACCGCCTGCCCCACCACATACATCGGACAAACCAACAGACGAATAAGTGCACGCATAGAAGAACACAAGAACTCAGTCAGAAAAGAGGAACCAACTTCTTCCCTGGTCCAACACCTTAAAGCCACAGGACATGATACTGACTTTAAAAAGACCAGAACTATCGCCAAAACTGAACACTTTAACAACAGAATAATCAGAGAAGCCATCGAGATAGAAAAACGCCCACACAGCATGAACAAACGAGACGATACCTCCCGCCTACCAGCCATTTGGAAACCTGCCCTTATTGACAAACGAGTCCCTAACACAACGAATGACACTAGACCCACACTCACGAGAGCCACACAGGATGTCACCACCACACATCCACGCAGAAAGCAGACTCAAACCCACACTGATAATGAGCCACGACCAAGGACCAGAAGCCAGACCAAAGCTGCATCATTAGCCACTTTAAACCCCTCTAATCCATACATGAAGCAGACTGACACCCACCATGAAGAGCTCGCACGGCCACAAACACGAAGCCAAACAACAACAATGCAGCTCACCAGCTCAAATCCCCCTGCAACTCAGACTAAGCTGAGCACAACCAAGCCCCCACCCAAACAGAACACACCCCCAGCCAATCAGAGCACAACCAACCCCCCATCCAATCAGAGCACAGCCAAGCCCCTAACCAATCAGAACATACCTCCACCCAATCAGAACACAGCCAAGTTCCCACCCAATCAGCTCACACCCCCACTAGCAGTTAAAAGGAAGAGACAGCTGCGATCTCACATTGCTCCTGGAAGCACGAAGCCGAGAACACCAGCCTGAAGATGACGAATGAGACTTCATCGAAACGTCGCCAAGACACCTCCAATTTTACGTGGGAGAAGACCCGAATAACCAAAGACCTACATACAAACACCCGCGAAAACCTGAGAAAACAAATACATACATACATACATATATATATATACACACACACACACATACATACATACATACATACATACATACATACATACGCTTTAATTTATATGCCGCCCTTCTCCGGAGACTCAGGGCGGTTTACAATGCATTAAGCAATAATCCAGCATAATCTGGAATCACGTTGTTTCTTCCTGTTTTTTCTACTCTGATTCTAAACACTCTGAGTCTAGAAGACTGGTAATTTTCAGAATATTTTATTAAAAACATGTAACAAAATATTTCTTTAGCAAAAAGACTAAAAATAAAACAACCAATATAATAACTTCCTTTTAATCATATTTGGAATATTGTATTTAGTTCTGGCCACTATATCTCAAAGCTGTACAATAATGCTGGGAAATGTGCAGAAAAAGTCTACCAAAATAATTAGGGACTACCCTATCTTAACCTACAAGAAATTAGAACAATATTTGGGCCATTTTAGTTTACAAAAAAGACTGATAAGAGGAAAATCTAATAGAAGTATATGAAATTGCACAGTATAGAAAATGGATAGGGAAGCTTTATTTCTTACTATCTTAAAATTGAAGTTATCTAATTAAATTTAAGACTGTTAAATTTGATAATTGTTTTACAAAGTAGAAACTACAGAATTTATTGCCATCAGAAATGGTGATAGCCAAATGTGTTTCCCCGAAAATACGCCTAGCTTGATTTTTACATGTGTGCCCAATATAAGCCCTACCCCCAAAATCAGCCCTAATTAAGACCCCACCCACTCCAGGGTGCACGGGTAAAAATTAAGCTAGGGTGGGGATGGGGGTTGTGGAGCTGCTCTACTACTTACCTTCAGATAGTTGCAGCCAGGCCTCACACACCTCGGCCCATCTCTTCTGCAGCCAGCAAGGCTTTCCTAAAGGCCTCTGTAGCTGATAACAGAGCTCTGGATCAATCCGGAGCTGTTATTGGCTATAGAGGCCTTTCCTGAAGGCCTCTTTAACATGCATAAATTTATGGTTCATTCTGCTCCTGTTACAGATGCCTGATATGTACTCACTTTAAGAGCCTCCTTGCCTAACACGAAACAGCTGATTTGCAGGGGCGATCCTGCCGAAAGACAGCTCCTAAAGGGAGCACAGATCAGCTGTTTCATGTTAGGCAAGGCAGCTGCTAAAAAGCGAGTGCAGATCAGTTCTTTCACATTAGACAAGGCAGCTCCTAAAAGCAGCCGCAGTTCAGCTGTTTCATGGAAGCCATGCAGGCTCCTAAAGTGGCTGCAGATCAGCTGTTTCACGTTAGGCAAGGAGGCGCGAGGCGGGAGGGGCAGTTCGCCTCCCACAGGAAAAAATGGGGGGAATAAGACCTTCCCGAAAATAAGACCTGGTGCCTTTTTTGGTGGCCCAAAAATATAAGACCTGGTCTTATTTTTGGGAAATCAAGGGTAGTTATATTGTTAAACAGAACTAGCCAGATCAATGAAGGATAGCTAGTAGTCTTTTTTTTTGTACATTAATTATTAAGTTACATGGAAGCATAATTTATATACCATTTCTCAACGAGTTCGTTGGATTTTCCAAAAGGAATGGCTATTCAGGGGCCTGAAGGTTCTCTTCAATTTATTAGCATCTTGTTGTTATTAAATAGAGTTACAATTTTAGCCTCTACAATTTTAGCTTGTTCATCTATTCAGGCAACCTCTAATTTTTACTTGTCAAGTAAGCAAAGCTAATTACAAAGAAAATGAATAGTCCTTCTGAATTTTTAGGAGGTAAGACACAGTAGCAGTTATAAAATCAATAACCTCTTTTTTGAATTCAGCTCTCATAATAATTCTTCAAATCTGACTATAGGCTATCTTGAAATCAAATCTACCATTGCCATAAACCCAGACTGAGCTACAGCAGTGAGTTTTATAGATTTATATCTCCCAAGAAAATTGGCTTCTCTCTGTAGAAAGGTTTCTTTCTAAACACACACACATGGGGGAGAGAAGATAAGAATCTCATTTGGCAGAACTAATATTGCCAGTAGAAAATAAAGAAATGCTACCACATGAATTTCTTCCATTATTATTGCAATTAGAGAAATACAGGTAATTCTGGAGTTACAACAGCAATTGGGACTACAACTTCCACTACTAAGCAATGTGGTCATAAAGCATTCACATGATCACATTGTTTAACAATATCAATCTCTACAATCCCTGTTGCTGTTAAATGAGGATTGAGTTGGTAAACAAGCACATCCTCACAAATCCTACCATCTTCCAACAACAAAGTCAGTGGGGAAGCCTGGCAGGAAGTTGCAAGTCCCAGGCGGATTGCAAGCAGACTGGCAGGTAGATAAGTGGCTGCTGAGTGGGAGAGAGGCAAGGGTGTGGGTGGGTGGGTAGGCATGTTGTGTGTACAGCAAGGCTTGGGGAGGGTATGCAGATGGTGGTGGAGGTGCATGTGGGGTGGCTGCTGCCAATAGGTGTGAGTCTGCAGATGGATGGGAAGACAGAGCATGAATGCTTTGAGATGAATGGCTGGGGAGGTATGGCACAAGTGTAGTAAGGGTTGGGGTAGCTGCTGCCAGGTGAGAGAGGTGTGTGATGGTGCATACGTAGCTGAGGATGTATGATACAAATGCAGCGAGGTCAGGGATGAAATCCAGCAGGTTCTGGAGAACCAGTAGCGGAAATTTTGAGTAGTTCGGAGAAATGGCAAATGCCATCTCTGGCTGGCCCCAGAGTGGGGTGGGAATGGAGATTTTGCAATATCCTTCCCCCAGGAGTGGGGAGAGAATGGGGATTTTGTAGTATCCTTCCCCTGCCATGCCCACCAAGCCACGCCCACAGAACCGGTAATAAAAAAATTTGGATTTCACCACTGAGTGAGGCTCTGGGAGGATATGTGAGTGTCCAGGGAGGTGTGATGTGAGTACAAGACTCGGGAAGGGTGCATAGGTGGCAAGGGAGATACAAGCATGGCAGAGCTTGAGGCGGCTCATGCTGGGTAGAGGAGGGTGTATGAGGGTGCACGAATGATTGGGGTGGTGCAGTGCAAGTGCATCTCTTAGCTATGTGAATGATTATTGCTTTTTTCAGCTGCTGTGTATTTTATTCTTTGTAGTAGCCATGGTGGCCCAGTAGTTAGAATGCAGTATTGTAGGCTAACTCTGCCCACAATCTGGAGTTTGATTCAGACCAGCTCAAGGTTTTAATCAGCCTTCCATCCTTCTGAGGTCTGTAAAATGAGGACCCAGATTGTTGGGGCAATATTCTGACTCTGTAAACTGCTCAGAGAGGGCTGTAAAGCACTATGAAGCGATCTATAAGTCTAAATGCTATTTCTATTTCTATATGTATTTTTTTACGGTAATCATTGTTCAATGAGTGTCACTGTTGAGATGGGCGGCTATATAAATTGATCAAATAAATAAATAAATTTAAATATCTGGTGATCCTAAGAAAAAAATAGATTCTCAGCTTGAAGAAAAAATGGGAAACCATCTCAGCCACAGGTTGCAAAATTTTTTACTTTAGCAAGAACTTAAAACCTTCCAAAATCTGACAGGACTGTACTTTAACAATTCAATTTGTCCATGTACGAGCTCTTAATTTTTTCACCATTCTCAAACAGCAAATCATTGTTTATTCCACTTCTGAGAAAAATGTTTTTAGGAGTTTCCTGCTTTATAGAATGGATGAACCATCTGTACTCTTCTAGCACAGCCATGGGAAAATCTGGAAGACTATGGATGAATCATCAAAAACATTTGAAAATCACCATAGGAGCCAAGGGTTGCAATGTGGTACCTATGGGTCTTATGACACATCTATTTTTCCCAGTAGCACCACAGACAATCCACTTCCTCTAACTACATGAGAAAGTTGTTTCAAATGTTAATATTAAACATGATTTTCTAAAATATTATAGTTTTTGAGATATAAACTAATAATAAATCAGTTATAAATAACATCACAAAGGCCTATTTTCAGAGAAATAAAAGTGTATAATTTTATGATTAAGTCAGGTGGTCCTCCACTTACGACCACAATTGAGCCCAAAATTGATGTTGCTAAGTGAGACATTTGTTAAGTAAGTTCTGCCCCATTTTACGACATTTTTTTGCCATAGTTGTTAAGTGAATCATTGCAGTTGTTAAGTTAATAACCTGATTGTTAAGAGAATCTGGCTTCTCCATTGACTTTGATGGTCAGAAGGTCGCAAAAGGGATCACATGACACTGCAACCATCATAAATATGAGTCAGTTGCCAAGCATCTGAATTTTGATCACGTGACCATGGGGATGCTCCAATGGTCGTAAGTGTGAAAAATGGTCACGAGTCACTTTTTTCAGTGCTGTTGTAACTTCGAATGATCACTAAATGTAAGTTGAGAACTACCTGTACAGATCTTAGAGGCACTTTTTTAGTAATATCTGATAGCCTATAAAGGAGAATATTTGTAGCTCAGGGTTGAAATGGGGGAATCCTTGGTGCTCTCTGAATATATGATGTTACCTAATTTGAATAATGGAACGCCTGCAAGACAACAACCAAGCTCAGAGACCACCAAGGGCTCCTCATATGATAACCTCTACTATCACTACATTATTCACTAATTCATTATTAGTTCTAATTTATAAATCTAATGCATTTGTATTTGTAGTTATGAAATTGGGATTGGGCACTTTGGAAAAAAGCATTGATATAATTTTGACATCAAACATCATCACATATTTCTCAAAACCTCTCTTTGCCCCCCCCCCCCCCCCCCCCCCCGCCCTTAGGTTTCAGTGCATTCTTGAAGTTCAAAATTATTGGTCAGGAGGTAGAATTTCTCTGTTGGCTAAGAGAACCATTTATCTAAGCTAAGGATTTGGATCTATAGCTCAGCTATACTGAAAGAATTAAATATCCCTTCCTTTATTTCTGCACATTCTAAATCTATAAATAGAGTTGAATTTTCCTCCCCTTAAATAATAAATGTTGATATAATACACACTTTTCAGGTTGGTTCTCTGAACTCTTATTTCTACTGGGAGACGAATCAGGACCCTGTGAACTGTCTTACTGGGTTTCATCAACTCCTTTGTTAAAAGGTATCTCATTGAAATCAAAACCACAAGTATTTATGCCTGATGGGGTTCTTTCTCATTGCAAAGCTTCTAGATTTAGAATGGACTGTTTATGAGTTTTCTTTGTCTATAAAACAGGGGTAGGCCACCAACAGCCTACCACTAGCACTCCAAGAAAACATCACTGAAATTTGGTAGCTGAATTTTGGTTTTCTGAAGCAATTTGGAAGGCCAGGAACCTAAGTGTGGTCCCTGATTCCTCAACAGTTGTCCATCCTGACATCCTGATCTATCTTCTTGAATACAGAAGGTAAATTGTTGTCTTAATAATAAAGTTCTTACCTTGTCTAACTTGTCTACAGTGGAGCAAATGGTCCGGAATTTTATATCTGGAACGCCACAGACTGCAAACATCCCATCAAGGATACGTCGGTCATTGACCTAAAAGGAAACTGAGATGTTTTCAAGCAACAATTTCCAATAGATTTTGATCCTATTGGTAATATTACTGGACTATTTGCAGTTTGAACCCCAGACCATTGAGTTACAGTTATTCCTGTCTTCCTCACTGGGCCATATACTAGGGATTACTGGATGTTTAATCTATTTTTATTTCTAGTCTTGGAAAATGTTGAGCTTCCTGGCAAATCTACTACTACTTATTTGTATGCTTTTTGGTTACAGTGGATATAAAAAGTCTACATACTTCTGTTAAAGTGCCAGGTTTTTGAGATGTGAAAAAATCAATCCAAGTTAAATCACTTCAGAATTTTTTCCACCTTCAATGTAACATATAAGCTGTCCAATTCAATTGAAAAACAAATTGAAATCTTTTAGTGGGAAAAATAACAATAAAATTGTTGACTGCAGTACTGCAGGCTAAATCTGCTCATATTGCCAGAAGTTTGATTCCTTCGATGCTGACCAGTTCAAGATTGACTCAGCCTTCCATCCTTCCAAGGTCGGTAAAATGAGGACCTAGATTGTTAGGGACAATATGCTGACTCTGGAATCCGCTTAGAGGGCTGTAAAACACTGTGAAGCGGTATATAAGTCTTAAGTGCTATTGCTATAAAATATAAACTAATACTCTGTTGAGGCACCTTTTGACTTTATGGCAGCATTCAGTCTTTTGGGGCAGGAGCCTATCAATGTGGCACATCTTGCCTTAGGAATCTTTGTCTATTCCTCCTTGCACAAATATTCCAAATCTGTCAGATTGTGAGGGCATCTCCTGTGCAGAACCCTCTTCAGACCACCCTACAGAGTTTCAATTGGATTCAGTTTCAAGGTCTGGCTGGGCCATTCTAAAACGTTGATCTTTTTCGATGAAGATCATCTTTTGTTGACTAGGAGGTATCTTTTGGGTCACTGTTATTTTGAAAGGTGACATTCCTCTTCATTTTTAGCACTTCAGCAGAGGCCTGAAGGTTTTGCGCCATAATTGGCTGATATTTGGAACTGTTCATAATTCCCTCCACCTCATTTCATCTGAAGAAAAGTAGCCCCAATGCATAATGCTGCCACTACCATGCTTCACTGTGGGTATGGTGTACTTTTGATAATGCAATATTATTTTTGCATCAAATATACTGTTTGGAACTATGGTGAAAAAATTCAGCCTTGGTTTCATCAGACCATAACACATTTCCCACATGCTTTTTTCAGATGTGATATAGGTTTTTGCAAAATGAAGCCAGACTTGGGTATTTTTTTTTTTTTTGTAAGAAAAGGTTTCCATCCTACCGCACAATCAGATAAATGAAGATGGGAGATTGTTGTTAGGGCGGATTGTTGGATTGTAGAATTGTTGGGCGATAGAAACTGGAAGCTTCGTGGCGAGACTGGCTGGAAAATAGTGGGCTCCAATGAGCCTCACAAAAATCTAGCCAGACAAATTGCTGTCAGGGGATCTTCGTACCAGAATTGTCCTGTAGGGATGGTGAAGAACGAGAGGCATCTCGGACGACCAAGAGGAACAGGCAAGTTCCTTGAAAGGTCAGAGGCAACTCTTCAAACTGGCGGCAGGGGTGGCAGCCATTAAAAACGACCGCTTTGAAGCTGGGGCAACTGGAATAAGATTTTGTGCAGGAGTGGTGTTGGAACGGAGTACTGGTACCAGATGAGTGATTGGCCAACACACAGGTAAAAAAGGAAATAAAAAAAAATACTTAAAAAGGTGTCCTGGCGAGGAAACGAGTGGCTAATTGGCACTTGGGAATTTTAATGGAGGGAGAAAGTAAGAGGAAGGTAAAGTACTAAAGCCCAGAAAAGAAAACTTTATATTTGGATTTAAAATTGGATTTTGAGAAATTAAAAATAATAAAAGAAAAAGAAACCTGAGGGAAAGTATTTTTTTAATGAGGATTTGAAATAATTTTGACAGTTTTGAAATTTGAAGGAAGAACAAAGAAGAAGTTAAAATATTAAAGCCCAAGTAAGGAAATTTTAAAACTGGATTTAAAACTGAATTTAGAGAAATTAAAAACAATAAAAGGAAAAGAAATTTGAGAGAAAGTATTTTCTATATGGATTCAAAATACTTTTGCAAGCTGGATACTTTGTTGTTCTGAGAATTGTGAATTGGAGAGAGAAACATCTGCTGGTGGAAACAAAGCACTACAACGACTGGCTTGAAAATTGAAAGAAATAACAGTGACTTTGATCATTACAAGAGCTGTGAGAAATTTTAAGGAGTATTTGTTTCTACTTAAACTGCTCGGTCTCGACTTCAAAAGGAAGTGGAAAACAATAAAGTTTTAAATTGGAGTCGATTGGACAAACATTTGTACTGGATATCATCTGGAAATAAAAAAAAGACTATATGGACTTAAATCTTAAATAAATATAAGTTAAAGTATCAATAATTTTTTTAAGTTGACAGTATGGAGTCCTGGATGTGTGAGGAATTAATTGAGATGCTTAAAAACATGCGTGAATCAATAAAGGGCAAGAAAAAGCCAGAAACCTTGTTAAAACACACAAAACAGGAAAAAGAGAATATAAATGAGAAACAAGAAAATAGTATTGAAAACAAAGGAATTGAAGGTAGAAAGTTAGATTATTACACTGGGATTTACAGTGGCAAAAAAAGAATGGATAGGCGGGAATATTTTCCAAAAAAAGAATCAATCAAAGGGAAAAGAAGGAAATGGGAAAAGATTAGGTAAAAACTTGGGGCAAATTATGCAAGTAATAGACTCAAAAGTTAGAGAAAGGATTCCGGAAAAAAGATAATAAATATATATTTTAAAAAAAGAAAAGAAAAAGGAGACAAGAGAATGGGATGAAGGGAGAAAATTATTAAGAAGTGGAATTCTGGAGAGACCAAGAAAAAATGGTTAAAAGGGAAAGAATAGTGGAAAGGAGGAAGGGAAATAAGGTATATATTAGTAGATCTAAGGGAACTGTATTAACATTAGCAATTGTGAATGTAAAAAGTAAGTATGATGATGTATATTGTGTATTGTAAAATGAACAGCAGATGAAATATGAAGTAATAATTTGGTTCAATTATGAAAATAACTGAAATCAAGAGATAAAATTGAAATGTAAGAAAGTGTGATGGGGATTTTGAAATATGTTGTAAACAAAGAAATAAAATAATTAATTGATGCTATAAGAAGAAATTAGGGATTAAGGGTGGATAGTGCTATTGCTTATTATGTACTTAGAAGAGATTAAGATGTGGAAGGTCAATTAAGTTAAAGGGTTTCAATGTAAAAATTGAATAAGATGAAGTACATTGTTTATAGCCAAAAAATGTGATGGGGATTTTGAGAAATATACTTTATAAATGGAGAAATAAGATAATGAATTGAAATAATGCTAAGAAATTAGGATTTGAAGGACGGATGGTGATATTGTTTATATATTATGTATTAAAAAGAGATTAAGATAAGATAAAAAAGTAGGGGAAAAGAATATCATGGCAGAAATTGAAATATGGAAATTGTATTTGGAAAAAACAAAGGAGATTGGAATAGATTATAAAAATCAATATATAACTATGTTATAAATTGTATAAGATGTGACCCAGTCAATACTCTGTTCATAAAATATCTATGTAAAAGAAAAAAATTAATAAAACTTGTTCAAAAAAAATATTTTTTTTTTGCCTTTGGGCATGTCCACATGTGATAGTATGAATCTGGTGTCTGATTACATTTCCAACATTTAGTGGACATGACCTTAAACATCTTTGCCAATCTTGTGGGTGAAAAATGCCATCTATAAAACATTTTATAAAAAATTTTTTTATAAGCAGTTAACATTGTTAATTTTATAATTCCAATCCCACAGTTTCTGCCATTTATCTAAACTCTATTGTGTAACCAAAATTTTTAGCCCATACTATCATTGTCTTCTTTACTTGATCTCCTTCCATTTTAATACTCAATAGATAACTATATTTTTTAAAATTAGTTTTTCATCCATCCCTTTTAATATCTGGTCTAGTTCTGTTGGTTCTTTATAAAAACCATACATTTTAGCATCTTTCTCGTATCGAGATTGTATCTGCACTTGTAGCCACCATGCTATATCAATTCCTTGACTGTTCAGTTCTTACTTAGTTTTGAGCTCCCATTCTTAAATCCATTCTTCTGAGCTGAAAAGGCTTCTTGAATGAGAAGCGAAATGTCTTCAAAGAAAAGCCAGAAAGTCCAGTTGCCTCTTGGGAAAAAAAAAGCACCTTTGGGACAACCATGATCTGGATGACTGAGAATCTCCCATAGGCACCTTATGCAACCATATTATTGTTAAGTTTTTTTATTTTTATTTCCCCCCTAAAAAAATTTATTTTTCAATTTAATTGAAAAATAATAGCTTATATGCTATATTAAATGTGGAAAAATCTCTGAAGTGATTTATCTTAGGCGGCTTTTTTTATATTTCATTTTAATAGGGTTGGTTAGACTTTTTATATCCTCTGTAGGTTCACCCAGGAACTCAAAAGAATATCTGTAACATTCCTTTTTCAATATTTACCTACAACAACTATGAGCAATAGGCTGGACTGAGACCTGGAACTGGTTCCAAATCAGCCAGTCCTGTAGCTTCTATAGCTGAAGTTGTGCTTGAATTAAGATCGTTCTAGAACGGGGTACCCAACCTTTCGGACCTCAGGGAACACTAAATTCATAATTTTAAATTCCACGGACCACTAATACGATCTGCCTAATGACCGGCTGGGTGGGCATGGCTAGGTGGTCATGGGACTGGATGGGCGTGGTCAACTCGATGTCACTCACATCAAGAGGTGCCTTGCCGGCCTCTACTCACCCCTCCCCCATCAGCCACTCCTCACCTGGGGCTCCTTAGGACTCCAACAGGAAGCAGTTGTTGGAGTTAAGCAGCCACCACAAGAAAGAGTTGGCAAAACAGCTCAGTTCAAATTGGATCTGGCCGAGAAGGAGGCTCAGCAGAAGCACCTCACTGAGGACTAGGAGCATAGGCTTTCCAAGCAGAGGGAAGACCTGCGGGAGTGCAAGGCCAGGGACTGGTGTCTGGAGGCTCAGTGGGCTGAGATGGCCAGTCAGTTCCAGGCCATGATGCAGTCCCATTGGAACAAGGCCCTCTGGCTCTTTGCCACCAGCAGCACTTCCCTCCAGCCCAAAGCCCTGCACCAGGAGGTTGAAGCAGACCCTGAGTCGGAATTTCTGCCCCCCTCCGACCCACACAAAAAGACCCCGAAGGGGGAGACTCTCTGCAGCAACACAAACGTTCATTGCATGTATCTGGCCCAGGGGCCGTAGCTTGAGGACTCCTGATTTAGTGCAATATAAAAAATGCAAATAATTTTTCTGTGGACCACCCAAATTTTCTCACGGACCACCAGCTGGTGACCGCTGTTCTAGAACTTCTTTTATTTTTTGCAGGATCAAAATGAATGGCTGGGATATCAGTATTTATAAGTAAGCAGCAATAGGCTTACTACAAAATGTGGACAATTCTGCTGCCAAATACACACAGATTTAAAAATATGTCTCAATGATTAAAGTATACCACTTGTTGCCAGAAATCAAAGAGAAAATACAAGTATCAATTGATTATAATCGTTCTAATGCTAAAACCAACATAACTGCAAGAAAAAAGTAGATTCTGACCCAGGTCTTGTACTTTCTTACCTTGATTAGAAAGTCTCCTATTTGTAGAGCACATAGAATCTCATGCACAATTTTCAGACACTCAGCATCAGGAATCATGATGTCATAATGGCCAGCAATGTCAAAATCCTGGGTTACAAATTGCAGATAAGAAAATCCCTGAAGTATAAACTGTCCAGTAATGATTTAATCATTGGTGCTGCATTGCTTGGTGTATAGGAACTATCTTCCCAAGTCTTGATATCAGAAAAGCAGAAACCTCTAGGATCTGACATACATCACACACTGAGGCAACTAGGGATTGTTTGGGGGGTAAGCCTTCTACATCTTCCAATAATTACTTGCAATAATGCAAGTAATAATGCAGTAATAATGCAAATTATTACTAAAGGGCTAACTGTCTCCTTTTATTTGTCATAGAAATAAAAAAATCCCAGAATAGCTGGGTTTCATGGGGCATCTGCCTCTCTTTAATTACCCCCATCCATAATCATATAGAAGATTCTGAAAAATGACCATAAAGAGGTGGGAATGGGTAAACATTCTCTGACAATTGCCAAATGGACTTACAGCATTGATGGGGGGAAGGAAAAACAAGGAAGCAATGACTTCCCAACCTCCTTGGCAATGTTTGGAAGAACTCAGAAAATGGCTACTCCCAAATTTTATTGCAATAGTACAATAAACTTTAGAATAAGACATACAGGTAGTCCCCAATACAGAACAATTGGGACCAGAATTTATGTTGCAAAGGAAGGCAATTGTTATATGAGTTGTACTCAATTTTACTAATCACTGCAGTTAAGTGAATCATGTTGTTAATAGAATCCAGTTTCTCCCATTGATTTTGCTTGTAAAATAACTTTTTTCATTCCTGTTGTAACTTCGAACGGTCACTAAACAATGGTTGTAAATCAAGGACTACCTGTATATGGTTATTATATAAAGAATCTATATATACTGTATTGTGTTACAATCATTTATTCTGAGAAAATTATACTGGCACTTATGGAGGCCTTTTCTAATGTCAATGGGTGAAAAATAAACATTCTTGTAGCAAGTATGGGAAATTAATGTCTCTGTGGGCAAACCTAACCACCTTCTCCCCTAAGACATGCTTACATTTTCCAGAGTGCATGTGTTCAAGCAGAGTATACTTGTATGTGTAGGTTAAGATTTAAGGCACCCATTACAACTTTAAAAACAGGTTGTAACCTCCCAAAGAGGGGGCCATTTTTCCCATCTAGAAAAGCACTTTAAGAGATAAAATTGCTGCTTATAGAAAACCTAAACATCATCCATAAATACCTGGGATATCATCTCTCTGGCCTCTGGCAGGAAAAAGTTCATAAATGTAACTAAACCAGTAAAAATCACATTTGGTATGATAATTATAAATATTTCAATTACATTAGCATTACCAGGTAAGCAATGTATCTCTTCCTTTTAAATCAACCACTTTAGCATACATATATGGACACATGTAATTATTGTAACGGATATAAGAGCATAGAATCAAAAATATAAATATTACTGAAAAATTACCATGTATCTGAAATTAGAAAGAATTGAAATCTGTATTAAATATCCGAAATGCTGCATCTACAAGAACAGTATCAGTATCTGATATAGAATGATCTGCTCTCAGTATAAATGTACATTGCAGATGTTATACTCCCCCAAAGGCTGAACATTTCCATGGAAATTGATATGATAAAAAGAGAAACAATGTTGTTATCCCTGGGCTTGCTGCAGAACTATTCAAATATATGATCACCTAAACTAAGGAGACAAAAATTGTTTCAACATTAGGAAATGCTACCCACATTTGTATCCAATACCATGGAGCTATGGATCTCACTGTGGAGAAAGCCAATTAGTCATGTACAATCTAATGGTAGTTCGCATGTACTTACACACTGATAGAACTCCCTGTAACGTCCCTTCGTCATGGCTGGGTTATCCCGCCTGTAGACTTTAGCAATTTGGTAACGCTTAATGTTGGTGATTTTGTTCATAGCCAAATAACGAGCAAATGGCACCTGGACAAAGAAGGCTAAGGAGAACCCTTGAAATCTTAAGGCAACCCATTTTTCTGTGGCTATTCTTCTAGAACAGAGGGGGAATCTAAAAACTTTTACAGGTAGTCCTCAATGTACAACCATTTGTTGAATGACTTCAAAGTTACAATGGCACTGAAAAAAATGATTTATGACCAGTTTTCACATGATCTTTCAAACATCTGCATGGTCACATGATCAAAATTTGGGTGCTTGGCAACTGGCATGTATTTATGACAGTTGCACTATCGAGTCATGTGATCACCATTTGTAACCTTCCCAGCTGGTTTCTGACAAGCAAAGTTAACGGGTTCATTTAATGACTGCATGATTCACTTAACAACTGCAGTGATTTGTTTAACAACTGTGGCAAAATCATCATAAAATGGGCAAAAACAACAAATGTCTCACTTAGCAACATAAATTTTGGGCTTAATTGTGGTCATAGGTTGAGAACTACCTGTACTGCTAAGTAATTTCTCTCAAGCAGAAACTATTAACAATCCTAACAGGAAGATAACCCTTCTCTGAGACTTCTGAGTAATTCAAAGATGCACCAAGGGATAATCATTATTATTTAAATTAACCCAACTCCCATCAACTCCCAGCAGTTTACAAATGATTTAAAACATGAAAAATAAGACAGTAAAAATAATAAAACAACAACAACAAAAAGCTAGAGATGGCAGAATAACAAAATGGATGAAGCCAAACAAAAACAAGCTGGCTTAAAAATTCCCACAAAGCCAGGTCATTGGACCCTCTGAAACACTAACAGGAAAGGAAAAAATGTACGAGGAGCAAAATGGGAAGTCAGGTCTAAAGTCTAAAGCTGTAACCTTATGAACCTTCCTCAATGTTTGGATATAACCCATATCTCAGCAATATAAGAGAGGTATCTTGTTCTTAAGTACCTATATAGAGATGTGCAATTATGTTCCTCCTAAGCAGCTTGAAATATAGCTTCAGATAGCTATCATATTATTTAGCAAACCTCTTTGAAAAATCTAAGTCTCACCATTGTGGAGGGCTTACCCATTTCTCTTAGAGTCCAGAAGAAAATATTATGGTCTTCTCCTTTTTTTTGGTTTGTCACTTCAGTTTTTCTCTGTTCAGAAACAAATCTTTAAAACTGCACAATGTATTTACTCTGACCAGAACTACAAATCTAGATTTTATTTTATTCCTAACTGCTAACTTTATGTAGTTCAGCCAGTATTTGGCTTGATCCAATATGGAGATATGAAAATATGAAATTAATACCTAAATTTACCTTCTGCAAAATACCGGTAATAACACAGTCTTATATTACCTACTCAAAAGTAAACCTCACTAAAGTTGTTTTCAATATTCCTCAATGGAACATGCTCTCATATAAGTGAACTAACTGGATACCCGTGTTCCGCTACGAAACTGTGATTGGGCTTGATAAATCAACACTTACAGCTTGAAAATTAATGAGCAGTTGATCGGCCTCTCCTCTCCTCTCCTCTCCCCTTCTCTCCCTCAGCCTTGCCCCACAGAATCCTCCTCTAACCTATCCCCTCCTCCCCCTCAGCCTTGCCCCACAGAATCCTCCCCTATCCTATCCCCTTCTCTCCCTCAGCCTTGTCCCACAGAAGCCTCCCCTATCCTATCCCCTTCTCTCCCTCAGGCTTGCCCCCCAGAAGCCTGTCCTATGCTATCCCGTTCTCTCCAGAGTTATTTTCAAGTTGGGAGTGGGAGTAGAATGTCTAACTAATTAGCATCACAGCATGTTATAATAATATAGGAAATACTAATGCTCTGATAGTCTTTTCGAAAAATCCTTTCTTAGTGAGCACCTAGAAGCCAAGAGGAACAAACATGGCAAATTTCAAGTTTGTAGGCTTTACGGTTCTGGAGATTTCGTGATTACGGCGTGAGTGGTTTTCACTTTTATATACAGTATATACACATCTGCCTACATGTAATTAAGTAACTTCATAGTTTTCTGTAAATTCAGGCTGTGAAAATAATCCACAGAAATGGAATACTTTAGCAATGGATCCCAAGATATTTTGTAACTTCTGTTACAGTGGCATCAAATTGTCTGGATTCTTATATATTTCTCTTTCTTCAACTCTAGTTGAAAACTTATTTAATCAACAAGTTAAACTATCAAAATAAAGCCTCCAGTCTATGGACTGAGCTTGAATAGTTCTGATCCCAGAATATGGAATGTAAATTCAAAATGCCTTCTTGCCATTTTATATTTATGCCAGGAATACCAGGCCTTAGGATACAGTCAAATCATAGCGAAGCGATAGCAGCTCTCCTCCTTGGTCTTTCAGATCATAGATGAGCTTTGAATCTTCTCCATATTTCCCTGTTAAGGTTTCCTAAAAAGAAAAGAATAGGAAAGAAGACAGGAAAAAGAAATAAAAAAGAACAGATAAGAGCAACAGTAAATCATGTTGTTACAAGAGACAAATAAAAATTCTACTCACAATGTGCTTACAAAGGTCACAATTACTGAATAAAAATAATAATACTGAATAATTTATATTCCTTTCTTCTACTTCCTATAATAGTAGCTTAAACAAAACAAAAACCCATAAAACAAAAAACAGTAAAATTAATCAATTAATTTGACATCAATTAAATGTCAAAATAATGAATAGCAGTGATATAAATAGGAAAGGAAGACCAGTGTAGGGAGGGCATTCCACCAGGTAGAGAGACCAGATTTTAAAGCAATTTACCTTTTTGCTTTACTTCATTGTGCAAAACCTTTAAAGCGAATGCATGGCAGATTTAACTGAAACACAGTTTCAGAGCCATGACAATACCACAGAAACAGGCACTTGTACATGGCTTTTTCTTGTATGGGTAGGAGGAAAGTGGTACTTTTAATGGACAATGAACACAAGGAGACACAGAAAACAATCAGGAAAATCTGATATGTGTTAGTGCTGCAACCAGACTTGACTAAGGAAGTCTTGATGTACCTTGTGTTAAACAAATATTCTCCAATTCTGATAGTGTTATGTACATATAAAAGAGGACATGGACATTTAACAGAACTGTTCTCAGAGAAAGAAAATAAAGTGCTACATTTATCTATTACAAAGAAATTAAAATAAAGCAATAAAACAACACATTTAAGTCAAAGTTTTGCACTGTTGTATGGGCCAGTAAAGGTATTTCACAACCCTAGCCACGAGAGAAGAGTTAGGATCACTTAGAAATAAAAATAATGAAGAGATGGACAATGGTGTCATGAATACCATACACCAAGAAGGTTCAGCAGAAGACTCTAGAAAAAGTTATAATTATTTATAATTATTCAGGATTAGATTGTTAGATAGAAGGCCTGTAGCAGTCTTACATTTGACAATAAAATTCAGGAACAGTGGTGAGATCATTCACACAACTGCCCTCAAAAATGTTAAGAATAGGGAAAGATGGATGTATTTTAATTCCGGCCAAGTTTAGCTTCTGCAATAATTCTATGGTAGAAATTTTAGGTAGCCCAATTTTGATGCTCCCAAAACTGAAGGATATAATTGTCTTTTCTTGTTTATTGTCTTCTTTACTCCATCATGCTCTGTAGAGTTCAGTAATATGCAGAATAAGCTGGCCATCACATTCCAAAATCAAAACTTTTAGTACAGTATTTGACAAAAAACAAAACAAAAACCCACTCTGAAACTATGGTCATTGAGGGAAATAGAATCAAACAAGCCCATGCCTTCTAATATTTGGGATTAGTATTCTATAAGGGAGGAGTTCCATCAGATTTTATTTGGCTAATCATTGACAGCTCTAGAGGGCGATGCTCATCTCCGTTTCAAGGCCATGAGCCAGTGCTCTCCGAAGACATTTCTGCAGTCATGTGACCAACATAACAGACTGCTGTTACCTTCCCACCGAAGTTGTACCTATTTATTTACTTGCATTTGTATCCTTTTGAACTGCTAGGTTGGCGAGAGCTGGGGCAAGGGCGGTAACTCACCCCATCGCGTGGAGCTCAGGTCTCAAGCTTGGGCTGCCAGCTTTCCAGCTGACAAGCCCAGCATCTTAAGTGCTGAGCCACCATGCCACCCTTTCATTTTATAGGAATTTGGAAAACATATTATGAATATATTAGCTAAACAGTGTTAAAATCCTCACTGATCACCAAAATATTCTTCTTCCCCTAAAGGAAAATAGCAAGCAAAATTTATATGGTGTCCAAATGAAAATACATGCAAAGAAGAATGCCACAAATAATGTTAACAGTATTCCTGAGGTTCATTACCTAATTACTGAGAACTGAAGTGAGAGTCTGAAGGTGGACGATGAATGAGCTACTGGCTTAAATGATGGAATCAGACAGATCCTATACTTATAAAAGACAGTTACAGCCGGAGAATCACAAAAGAACCAATTGGAATTTAGTATTGTTCCACATAAATTTCTCATAATTTTCCTAAACCTAGAGGATTTTTTAAGCATGAACACATAATTCATCATTTATACATTGTAAGTGATGTGATACCTGGTGCATTCTACCTTGTCTCTGCAGGATATTTATATTTTGATGGAATCAGTCAGTGATAACATTTAATGATCAGAATATTACTAGAGATAGTTATGAAAATATTCTTAAGAGGCTGTTGCTATATTTTCTGAAAATCAACTTCCTTTGGAGTTTTCAAATCTAGCCTTTAAAGAAAATGATTAGATAGAAATGTCTCTCAAACAGAGTGGATAAAAATTAATGATTTTTTAAAAAAAATAAAAAAAATCAGATTTTTTATTTAAATCGGATTTTTTTGATTTTTATCAAATTTATTTTAATAAAAAAATTTGGGGTAAAAATCTATTGTAAGATAGTTTTCTATTTAAGACACATAAATAATTTAGTTTATTCAGCATGAAATGGAGCTTAGTTATGTAGCATGAGGCTGTATATTCTGCAACACTGGGACTATCGGTGAGTCAACAGTGGGTCAAAGGAGTAGCAGAGATGACAGTTGCTCTTTAAAAATTATGATTTAAATCGAGTTGACTTAAATCAAGACTTTTTACTAGTGATTTAAATCATGATTTAAATTGTGATTTAAATCAACTCGATTTAAATCAAATCCACCCTGCTCTCAAACCTTATTTATATTGGTCCTGAAATCAGACACACCTATTATTGTGTTTCTCCGAAAATAAGACCCTGTCCTATATTTTTTTGAACCCTGAAATAAGCACTTGACCTTATTGCCATGCACTCAAAAGCCTGATTGGGCTTATTATCAGGGGGTGTCTTATTTTGGGGGAAACAGGGTATATGGTAGGAATCCAATGGGAAAGCCAAATTTCCTACTCAGATTTCCAGCAAATTCCAATTGAAAACATGGAATGTTTTCATCCTAGAAGAGAAAGCTTTACTAAGTACATTCTTGCCTGGTGACTTGTTGTTCAGCCAGATTAGACCAACTGAGAAATTGTTTAATCCGAGAACAGACATGTCTCCAGGATTCATGAACAGACACAACTATGGTACTGAGGGAATGTAAATAACTCATAGATGAAAAAGGAATTGAAGGATTGGATTATCTCAGGAAGTTAAATCCTAGAAGTTGAATCCTAATTAGTGATGAGAAAGGTGAGAATACAGGTGAGATCACATCAAAAAAGAATTCCTGGTCCAGTGACGGCAATGTGAATCAAACAAAGTATAAAAGCCCAATAACAGATATTCAATAGCTGTTACAAACTGACTTGATAAGGAAGGATCCAGATGAGGAGGCGTTGAGAAGAAATCCAAGAAAAAAAAACTATTAAAGTTTCACTAAGTAGATATTGTTTATCCAGTAAGGGCCAACATTAGGATTTTAGTCCATTCAAAGATTAATTTGTGTCCCTTGATTCTAGCATTGAGCAATTATCTGGTCAGTCTTAGGGCTGTATGATTTTTAAGACTCAATACAATCAGTACAGCTATTATATTTTTTCAATGTTATCTTTTTTATTTTGGCAATTTCACTCCTAATGTAATAGCCAACAACACAGTCAAATGGTCACCTATTCCCTCCTTATTATGTTCCACACATGTTGTTTTCTTGTCTAGAGTTCTCATTTAAGATAAGTTGTAAAGATGTACCATGACACTAAAAATGTGCCTTTACCAATATCTGAATCTTGGCTTCAAAAAGCTTCAAAGCTGGGCTTCTCTAGAGAAAAAGAGGATAACTGCTGAACTCCTCCAAATATTCAGAGTGAACACAGAGATATGGGTATGTCACTTCCCTGACCTTTTTCATAGTTAATCTGTAATGACTTTCCCTATAAAGGTGGACTAGTGCTCCCTGGTTCTTCCAAGACTCACTGGTGTTTGCAATGCTATGACAGCATCATCTGCATAAAGCAATAAAGGTCTACTAGTTTGCAATGAATATGAGTATGTTAAACCCTTCCTTGCATGAAGGCATCTATCATTGCATTAATATAGTAACTGAAAAGAAGTGGGGTCAGTTGACTTCATAGTGTTAATTTTATGTGATTTTTTCTTAGCCTTTTCTAACTTTTAGTTTTAGGTTTTAGTCCTAGTGCAATGCTGATTATTTTATTTATATTTAAGTGTAATTTGAGGACATAGGATAGGTTCTTAATACATAGGTTTCTCTGGAGAGGAAATCTCCTATACATCAGTAAATTCTATAAATTTTTCTTTTAAAAAATGATTTGTATTAAAACTACTTAAATGTAAAATAATTAACACTGCATGGGCAGCACATTCATAACTAGAAATAAGTAGCATTGAGATCCAAGATAAACAGCCATAGCAGGAATCTGCAACTTTAATGGACACTGAAAACCTTTAGGATTTTGAAAAAAGTATCCCAGCAGCTTCTATAAGCTGGTTGAAGTCAATTTTAAATTATTGTAATCATCCCTCTGATGATCATGCATCTCACTCTCACTTAGGGATGCTCCTACTCTCCATAGTTACATTCTTTCTGCACATGCTCTTCTCCCTCATCTCCCTCTGTCTTTCCCAAGAAGCTTCTCTTCCTCTGCCTGTTGCCCCCTTCTCTCTAAAAAAATAATCATAATTAGGAAGATCATAGCTTTTCCAAATACTGAGAAAGCTAACTATGGACCCCAAGTTCAGGATACAAAATTCATTGGAGGAATTACTTCTTAGAATATGTTTATTTCTATTTTATTTTCCCTCAGTTATTTGAAAGTCATAGATTTGAAGGTTATTCATTAAATAAGAAAATATACCTCTGGTCTGAACTGGTACCATCCCTAACTTGTGCCATCTTACCTTTAATTCAAATACTGGAGTATCTATGGTCTCAGCGCCATGACGTTTGAAGCATTGAGTAATGATATTGAAGACTTTTTCCCTGATAGCCATCTGTTTGGGATTATAATCCCGAGTACCCTGAAAGCAAAAATGAAATGTTGGAAGAAAACCTCAGCAAGATCCATCCTATTAAAAGTGTACTACATTAAGAAAGTGTAGATGTGTGGCTTGATACAGAGTATATCAAAAGAAAACAATTCACAGTATATCTTTATTATTTGGAACTTTTAGCGCAGTTAAAATAGAAGAAGTATGGGGACAACACGATGCAGATTTTGAAAGTTATGTAACTATAACTTTCTCTCATAATTTAAATAGTTTCTATTAATCATTCCACAGTAGTTGTAGTGCAAACTGGATTATGTTCCTCATTTAATACATACTAGAAAGATGTGCATAGGAAATATCAAACAACTGTACAGTATCTGCAAAAATCTACTCACTAAATCTTGTGAGACTGATTTCTGAGTTAATATAAATTGGACTTCAATCAGATGGATTCTATCAGAATAAGCTTGTTTAATAGAAAGTTATAAATATTAAATATGACAATGAAAATGAATTGTAGGTTGTAAAATTATTTATAAAAATTATTCGTAACAAAACATTAATAAGATTGACAGAACTGTTAAAGAATGCATACTGCTAGATTCTAAAGTTTTGTTTCCAGAGGCTATTACATGATCACCATTTTATCAGATTAACTGGAATATGAAAAAGTGCAAGTACCAGCTATTCATATATCAAACTATGACAATTTAAGAATTTTAAACTGCATTTCCGGTGGAAGTCTGGGAACTTACTGGTATCATGTTGTGCAACGCCAGGTCCGTGGTAAATAAAGCACCCCTCATTTGTGATCAGGGAAGGGGCGGTGGGGTGGCGGTTATTATTAAAGAAGATCTTGGTCCGAGCGAGGCCACTGTTCCTCAGATAGCTGGATGTGAGTCCCTCCTTGTGAAGTGGGGCCGTGGGGTTCAGATGGGCCTGCTGACTGCATACCTGGCTCCCTGCCACGTAGTAGCGGCCCTGCCCGCACTGCTCGACGTGATAGCCGGGGTAGCGGTGGATTCCCACAACATGGGGGATTTTAACCTGCCATCTGTCGGCGATACATCGGAAGCGGCTTGGGAGTTCATGGCTTCCATGACGGCTATGGACCTGACCCAGGTAGTTCATGGCCCTACTGACACGGGGGAACACACTCTGGACTTGATTTTTGTCTCAGGTCAGTGGCTGAATGATCTAGATATAGGGGATTTAGTCATCGAACCCTTGTCATGGTCTGATCATTCGCTCCTCCGACTGGACTTCTGTACCGCTGGCCCCCTACCGCAGGGAGGCGGAACCGGTTAGGTGGTTCCACCCCAGGTGCCTGATGGATCCAGATGGATTCCAGAGGGAGCTTGGGCCATTCCCTGAGGTTCTGGCTCATGACTCGACTGAAGACCTGGTGGCTGCCTGGGATACGGCAGCCGCTGGAGCTTTGGATCACGTCGTGCCTTTGCGGCCTCTGACCCGGTGCCAATCCCATGTAGCTCCCTGGTTCTCCGAGGAGCTGAGGGAAATGAAGTGCTGGAAAAGACGCCTAGAGAGCGGTTGGAGGGCCAGCCGATCCGAATCCGACCGGACACTGGTGAGATCTCATATTAAGACCTACCTAGTGGCGATAAAAGTGGCAAAATCTGACTATTTTTCCGCTCTTATCGCGTCAGCAGATAACCGCCCAGCCACCCTGTTTAGGGTAACCCATTCCCTGCTTCATCTGGGAGCAAGGGAAGACCCCTTACAGGGTAAAGCTGAGGACTTTGTGCAATATCTGCATGACAAAATCACTCAGATTTGGGAAGGATTGGACTCTGACTGGGTAGTTTCAGGCGGGATGACTGAGGCGGGCCTTGAGAATGTTATATGGGAGGAGTTTGATCCGGTGGCTCCCGAGGACATGGACAGGATTCTGGGTAGGCTTAGCGCAGCCACATGTTTATTGGAACCGTGTCCCTCCTGGTTGGCGCTGGCCTCCCGGGAGGTTACACGAAGCTGGCTCCAGGGGATTATTAATGCTTCTTTGAGTGAGGGTTACTTCCCCGCCGCCTTGAAGGAGGCAGTAGTGAAGCCCCTCCTTAAAAAGCCTTCCCTAGACCCGGCTGTATTAGCGAATTATCGTCCAGTCTCCAACCTTTGCTTTGTGGCAAAGGTTGTTGAGAGTGTGGTTGTGTGACAGCTTCCCCAGTACCAGGAGGAAATGGTCTATCTAGATCCGTTCCAGTCGGGTTTCAGGCCTGGGTACAGCATGGAATTGGCATTGGTCACGTTGGTTGATGATCTCTGGAGGGCTTGGGACAGGGGCTGTTCCTCTGTCCTGGTCCTATTAGATCTCTCAGTGGCTTTTGATACCATCGACCATGGTATCATGCTGCGCCAATTGGAGGAGTTGGGTGTAGGGGGAAGAGTGTTGCGGTGGTTCTCCTCCTTCCTCTCTGACCGGTCACAGTTCGTGTTGACGGGGGGGACAGAGATCGACCTCAAGGCGCCTTGTGTGTGGGGTGCCGCATGGGTCAGCTCTCTCACCCCTTTTGTTCAACATTTATGTGAAGCCGCTGGGTGAGATCATCCGCGGTTTCGGGGTGAAGTGCCATCTGTACGCTGATGACACTCAGCTGTACATCTCCACCCCAGACCACCCCAACAATGCCCTTGATGTGATGTCCTGGTGCCTGGAGGCCATGCGGATCTGGATGGGGAGAAACAGGCTCAGGCTCAACCCGTCCAAGACCGAGTGGCTGTGGCTTCCGGCATCCCGATATAGTCAGTTGGTGCCATCGCTGACTAATGGGGGCGAGTCATTGACCCCCACAGAGAGGGCTCACAACTTGGGCGTCCTCCTAGATACACGGCTGTCTTTAGAAGAGCATATGATGGTTGTGGCCAGGGGGGCTTTTTATCAGGTTCGTCTGATCCGCCAGTTGCGTCCCTTTCTGGATCGGGATGCCTTACGCACGGTCACTCATGCCCTCGTCACATCCTGCCTGGACTACTGTAATGCTCTCTACATGGGGCTCCCCTTGAAGAGCACTCGGAGGCTCCAGCTGGTCCAGAATGCGGCTGCGTGGGTGGTTATGGGGGTGACTTGGCGCTCCCATGTAACACCTCTCCTGCGCGAGCTGCACTGGCTCCCAGTGGTCTTCCGGGTGCGCTTCAAGGTATTGGTTACCACCTTTAGAGCGCTCCATGGCTTATGACCCGGGTATTTACGAGACCGCTTTCTGCCACCGATAACCTCCCACCGACCAGTACGCTCCCACAGAGAGGGGCTCCTCAGGGTGCCGTTGGTCAAACAATGTTGACTGGCGGCCCGCAGAAGGAGAGCCTTCTCTGTGGGGGCACCTACCCTCTGGAATGAGCTGCCCCCGGAGATACGGCGGATCCTGGATCTACACACCTTTCGCCATGCCCTAAAGACGTTTCTATTCCAACAAGCTGGGCTGGCCTAACTTTTTTTAATTGTTTTAATTTTTAAACTGTTTAATTATGGGTTTTAATACAGGGGTGCTTTTAATTGTGGGCCAAATTAATTTAATTGGATTTTAATACTGTTTTTAAATTTTGTATTTCTTGTTTTTTATCTGTTGGCTGTTCACCGACCCGAGTCCTTCGGGAGAAGGGCAATATATCAATATAAACAAACAAACAAATCATTTCACTTGGATTGCTATAGATTCTCCAGAGTTTTATACTTTAGAATGTTTTCTAAGGCAGAAGAAACTTTCCTGGGAAAGGGGAAGTTCTTGAAATCAATCCTTCTGCTCCCTCAGATACTCTCAGAAAGCTTCTTGAAGAAGAAGTGTTTGAGTGAATCTCTGACTGGAGGCTCAGCAACCAAGAAACAAGTTCATTGTGGAAGAACCAGCCATTTAGAATGGACAATAAAGTCTTCCACCACTTCTTAGACACCAGCTTTTTGCATATTTTACCTTTCACTCTAAAAGAGGCTTTTTTTTTTTGGCTGCAGCTTGCTTTTTCCTTTTTGTGGAAACATTGTTATTTCTGAGGCTCCGGGACTTTAAGATAGTGAGGAGAGG
This sequence comes from Arizona elegans, assembly GCA_022577455.1. Lineage (NCBI taxonomy): Eukaryota > Metazoa > Chordata > Lepidosauria > Squamata > Colubridae > Arizona > Arizona elegans. Next base: position 88,984,668 of record JAKOOJ010000002.1, read on the forward strand.
AGATGCTGGTGTATCTGAGCCAAAATAAAGAAGCTGAAAATCACTGTGGACTTAACTTCTGGACTTAAACTTTTTAGACAATATTATATTTCTAATAGACTCTGCTGAACTTTTTTATTTTTAAAACAAAGATTTATACTGTATAAATCCTTGCATTCCCCACCATCCACTCACAGCTGAAGAAATTTCTTGGATGAAAAGCGAAACATCTTCAAAGAAAAACCAGAAAGTCCAGTTGCCTCTTGAAAAAGCACCTTTGGGACAACCATGACCTGGATGACTGAGAATCTCCATAGACAACTGTTTGAGACATTAGTAAAACAGTTATGAAGGGTTATTTTATACAACATACCATATTTTTTGGTGTATCAGATGCTCTGGACTATAAGACACACCTACCTTTTTTTGGGAGGAAAACAAGAAAAAAAATCTGCCTCTGCCTCCCAGCAATTTGCCTCCTTGCAGCAAACAGCCCGTTTCAATTTCAGCTTCAGCACAGCCTAATTAGCACAATCTGATGGTCGGTTGAATCAGCCTCTTGAAGATCAGCTGTTTCAGGCTGCAGGGATTGCTATAGCCTATTGCTGCCTCTGCGCACCCCATTTTCCGGGGGCGGGGTGGTGGGTGGGTGGGGCTACATTTGGTGTATGAGACACACCCAAATTTTCACCCTCTTTTATGGGGGAAAAAAGTGCATCTTATACTCCAAAAAATATGGTAATCTTCTAGAAGAGAACGTCTCAGGAAAAGATGCAAAAGATACTGGATGCAATCAGACAAAAAGATATTGAATTGCAAAAGATACCTATGGATTCTAAAACCTTACACCGAATTAATCTGTTATGTCAACAACTGTCTATATGTTAACAGTTCAAGAAATAGAAACAAAACTGAACTATGTGAAGCAAAGACATTTTGAGTTTGCAAAACAACCAGGAAGATGATTGGCATATAAACTAAGAAAGGAAAGGGAAAAGAGAATGATTGAGAAAAATTGTGAAGGCAATAATGTAATAACAGATAACAAGCATATCAAAAAGTCTTTTCATAATTTGTATTCTAACCTGTATAAAAAGCAGGAGTTAGATAGGTCTAAAATAGATGAATATTTGTTAAGACAATGGTTGCCTAAACTCATAAACTCAGAGATAACTTATGAACAACCCAATAACTACTTCTGAAATATCAAAAGCTATTAAAAATGTAATCAGGTAAAGCTCAGCCCCAAATGGCCTTACAAGTCAATACTATAAATGTTTTGAAGATGAACTTCTTCAGCCACTAAAGGATATATTGAATGATATATTTCAGGGGGAAAGATACTCCCAACTTGGAAAGAAGCTAATATTGTGTTATTACCAAAGGAAGGTCAAGATGTTACGATGATAAAGGTTTACAGACCAAACTCATTATTGAACAAGGACTATGAACTATTTGCTGCAATTTTGGCAGAAAGACTAAAGATTTTATTTTATTCATGAAGTTCAATCTGGCTTTCTGGCAAAAAGACAGTTAAGGAACCTGAAGACTGTTCTGAATATCAAGATGAATGTCTTACCAAAGATGCTCTTTCTGTTTCAGATATTACCAATACTTGCAACTGATATTCCATTTAATTTAAACAATTTATTTATTTATTTATTTATTATATTTCTATACCGCCTTTCTCCCGTAGGACTCAAGGCGGTGTACAGTCAAGAAAAATATAGACACACAAACATCATAAAATTGCTAATTAAAATTATTACTTAGTTTGGTCAATTAAATAAAACCCAGAATTAGATAACATTTAAAAAAAAAAATCATTCACATGTTCATATGTTTAGCCCCGCCTGTTGAAACATCAGGGTCTTGAGGGCACGGCGGAAAGCACGGAGATCAGGGATATTCCGTATCTCCGGGGGCAGTTCATTCCAAAGGGTTGGAGCCCTCACAGAGAAGGCCCTCCCCTTGGGAGTCGCCAGTCGGCATAATTTGACTGATGGCACCCTGAGTAGTCCCTCCCTGTGAGAACGAACTGGTCGGTGGGAGGCTATTGGTGGCAAAAGACGGTCTCGTAGGTACCCAGGTCCTAAGCCATGGAGCGCTTTAAAGGTGATAACTAACACCTTGAATCGCACCCGGAAGACCACCGGGAGCCAGTGCAGCTCACGTAGGAGAGGTGTTACATGGGCGTAACGAGCTGCGCCCATAATCACCCGCGCGGCTACATTCTGGACCAGTTGGAGCCTCCGGGTGCTCTTCAAGGGGAGCCCCATGTAGAGAGCATTACAGTAGTCCATACAGGAGGTAACTAGAGCATGAGTGACCGTGCGCAAGGTGTCCCGATCCAGAAAGGGGCGCAACTGGCGGATCAGGCGAACCTGATAAAAGGCACCCCTGGCCACGGCCGTCAAATGATCTTCTAAAGATAGCCGTGAATCCAGGAGGACACCCAAGTTGCGGGCCCTCTCTGTGGGGAGCAAGATCTCATCCCCTATTGTCAGTGATGGTACCAGCTGACTATACCGGGACGCCGGAAGCCACAGCCACTCGGTCTTGGAGGGGTTGAGTCTGAGCTTGTTTCTCCCCATCCAGATCCGCACGGCCTCCAGGCAACGGGACATCACAGCAAGGGCATCATTGGGGTGGTCTGGGGTGGAGATGTATAGCTGTGTGTCATCAGCATACTGATGAACACTCACCCCAAAACCACGGATGATCTCGCCTAGCAGTTTTACATAAATGTTGAACAGAAGGGGTGAGAGGACTGACCCTTGCGGCACCCCACAAATAAGGTGCCTCGAGGTCGACCTCTGCCCCCCTGCCAACACAAACTGCGAGCGGTCAGAGAGGAAGGAGGAAAACCACCGAAGCACAGTGCCCCCTATTCCTAACCCCTCCAGCCGGCGCAGTAAGATACCATGGTCGATGGTATCAAAAGCCGCTGAGAGATCTAATAGGACCAGGATAGAGAAGCAACCTCTGTCCCGAGCCCTCCAGAGATCATCCACCAACGCGACCAATGCCGTTTCCGTGCTGTATCGTGACCTGAAGCCTGACTGGAACGGATCCAGATAGACAACTTCATCCAGGTATCGGGGTAGTTGTCGCGCCACCACACTCTCAACAACCTTTGAAACAAAGCGAAGATTGGAGACTGGACGATAATTTGATAATATAGCCGGGTCCAGGGAAGGCTTCTTGAGGAGGGGCTTCACAACTGCCTCTTTCAAGGCAGCGGGAAAGACACCCTCACTCAGAGAAGCATTTATAATCCCCTGGAGCCAGCCTCGTGTAACCTCCCGGGAGGCCAGTACCAACCAGGAGGGACACGGGTCCAATAAACATGTGGCAGCGTTAAGCTTGCCCAGAATCCTGTCCACGTCCTCAGGAGTCACAGAGTCAAACTCTTCCCAGATAACACTCTCAAGACCTGCCCCTGTTTCCTCCCCTGGATCTACCCAATCGGAGTCCAGGCCTTCCCGAATCTGAGCGACTTTATCATGCAGGAATTGTACAAAATCCTCAGCTCGACCTTTTAAGGGATCTTCCTGTACCCCCACCTGAAGTAGGGAGCGGGTCACCCTAAACAGCGCAGCTGGGCAGTTCTCTGCAGATGCAATAAGAGCGGAGAAGTAGCTAGACTTCGCCGCTCTTATTGCCACTAGGTAGGTCTTAATATAAGATCTCACCTGTGTTCGGTCAGATTCAGATCGGCTTGTCCTCCAATCGCTCTCCAGGTGTCTTTTCCGACGCTTCATCTCTCTCAGCTCCTCGGAAAACCAAGGAGCTAGACGAGATCGGCATCGGGTCAGAGGCCGCAAAGGCACGACGCGGTCCAAGGCCGCAGTAGCCGCCCTGTCCCAGGCGACCACCAGGTCCTCAGTCGAGTCGTGAGCCAGAGTCTCAGGAAATGGCCCAAGCTCCATCAGGAACCTTTCGGGGTCCATCAGGCGCCTGGGACGGAACCATTTGGTTGGTTCCGTCTCCCTGCGGTGGGTGGAAGTGACTTGAAAGTCCATGTGAAGGAGAGAATGATCAGACCATGACAAGGGCTTGATGCCTATATCCCCTATTCTTAGATCATTCCGCCACTGATCAGAGACAAAAATCAAGTCCAGAGTGTGATTCCCCAAGTGGGTGGGGCCTTGAACTACCTGGGTCAGGTCCATGGCCGTCATGGAAGCCATGAACTCCTGAGCCGTCTCCAACATCTCACCAGCGGATGGCAGGTTAAAATCCCCCATAACAATAAGTCTGGGGGTTTCCACCGCCACCCCGGCTATAATGTCGAGCAGCTCAGGCAGGACTGCTGTTACGTGGCAGGGAGCCAGGTATGCAATCAGTAGGCCCATCTGAATCCCCTGACCCCACTTCACAAGGAGGGACTCACATCCGGCTATCTGAGGAACAGTGGCCTCCCTCGGGCAAAGACTTTCTCTAATGATTGCTGCCACTCCCCCACCCCTTCCCTGAGTCCTTGGCTGATGGAATGCACGGAAACCTGGTGGGCACATTTCCACAAGGGGAACTCCTCCCTCCTGGCCTAACCAGGTCTCCGTAATCCCTGCCTGGTTAGCACCCCCCTCTGAAATAAGATCATGAATGAGGGGGGCTTTATTTACCACTGACCTGGCATTACATAACATCAGCCGTAGACCCAGGGTCTGAGACTCTGAACAACCCGGGAAACGAGCAGTGCTTTGGGGGTCGGAGTGGGCAATCGCTCGTAAACATCGAGTGCGCACTCCCGAAACATAATATGCCCCCCTGCAGCTGTCATATCTGCCCCTCCCACTTACTATACTAATGCCCATCGCTTCATCCCCCTGCATCCTTGTCAGATTTCTGTCCCCATCCTCCCCATGATCATCAGACCCATTACCCCTTTCAGTGGATTTATGGATCCCCCCAGATCCATTCCCACAATCCCTCCCAGAACCCCTTAAAATAGAACTTAAAGATTTATCTAAAAAACCCCAAAGCCGTCGGTTTTTTGCAAACCACCTCTCGGGGCTCCAAAACCCGTCCTCAAGGGCGGCCCTTGATAACTGAGAGGGCCAGACATGCGAGAGGGGGGAATCTCGCAGTGCAAGGAGCTCCGCAATTGAATACATCAAAGATAGAAGCGAGTTGAAGGAGATGAAGGATCATTTTCTTCTAAGAGTGTTAGAGATGGTTAAGACAGGTAATTTAAAATAAGGGAGGAAATAGATGTTAAAGAAAGACCAGTATGTTACAAATGTCAATACATCGGAACATCATCGCCCTCTCACGACGATGGGAAGTCTTGTGGTTGTAGTAAGTCCATCCAAAGGAGGTGGGGGTAAACATCTCAAAGGGTCGTCCTCTCACAGCGACCAAACCATTTGAAACAAACAAAGAGAAGGTGGTCTATCTCCCCATAATCCAAGACTCTCAATGTCTGTATCTCCTCCAGTCCTGATACCAGCGATGGCCGAGGATTAGATCAAAAAAGTAAGGCAGAGCCACTGGACAAAGTACTTAGGGTTAAATAATCAGGGTAATCTTGGGGAATAGGTGGTAAATAAAGCTGCAGATCGATCTAAGATTGCAAGTTAACGCTGAGTGGTCGTAATAGACCTAGATCTGATAAAGGAGAGAGGGACAGTTGAGGGGGAGAGTAAGTCATCATCTCCAGTTCGTAATCCTCAGTCCCTATCCATCACCTTGCTCAGGCTACTTAGTTCAATTAGTTTAATAAGTCCTCAGAGTTTCAAGAAAGAGGAGTGCAACAGATCCCTAGAGGTTGAAGGGATCCTAACATTTATAGCCTTTGCAGCATTGCCCTCTCCTCTATTAACAACGAGGGCTTCCTTGCAGCCTCCTGGTGTTGCCATCGCCGTTGCTGCCATTAGCGCCATTCCCCTCGCCATTGTGGTAACCCCCCTTGCTGTAGACATCATCACCGCCGTGTTGCTATATGCAGCGCCTATTAGCCCAGGCATCATTATCAACACCCTATCCGGAGTCGCTGTTGCCACCGTCTCGCCAACCAATTCATCAGCTGTATTAGACTCAGTGGTTGACCCGGTCGTGACAGCCAGGCTTTGATGTTGACATCCTCTGCACTGCCCTCAGTCTTTTTACTGACAAACAGCTGATCTTCAGGCTCGGCTCGGGTTTTATCCTTGGGCTCCATCCACAGCTCTATAGAGCCGAAAATACCTCAGCTTGCTGGGAGGGGGTCTGTGGATGGTTAATTGACCCCCACACTCTTGAAAATGTCGAAACATCTCCCTCCTAGCCTCGGAGTTTCAGCTCTGAGCTGCCATTTTGTTTTGCAACTGTCAACGGAACCCAATGGCAGAGGGATACCTCTAAATTCATAAGACAAGGGAAAAAACCAAGAATTAGATGCAGACTGCTGCATGACGCTAAGGAAAGAGGGAGTTTGGGTTACCAGATTTGAAATTGTATTTTGATGCTTGTTGTTTGGTCTGGCTAAAAAAAAGGGTGAACCTTAAGAATAAGAGACTTGATTTAGAAGGTCATGAATTAGGATTTCGATGGCATGGTTACCTGTGATATGACAAGTTTAAAGTAAATGTTGATTTCAACAACCATTTTGTTAGATGTGCCATTCTAAGAGTTTGGAATAAATATAAAACAATGTTTTCTACTAAAGTGCCTCTTTTGGCTTTTCCCACACGAAGCTTTTTTTCAGAAAAGAAATGGTGACAAAGCTGAACTGGTAGACTTATGGTAAAATAATATCTTTTAATTTTGGTGACCCTACCTCAATTCTAAGAAGGAGCTAGAATCAGGAGATAATGTCTGCCATTGATTTACATATTTACAATTGAAAGAAAGATTTAAATTAAACAAAAAGAGTTATTGGTTTGACTTTGTTAAAAATGAATTGGAAATCTTACTATGTAGTACCGGTAATGATGAACATATTATTGCTAAGGTCTATAAAATGTTATTGAATTTCAATCTGGAAAATGAACATGTAAAGCACTGTATGATTCAGTGGGCAAGGAACTTTGGATATAATGTAATGCAAATTCTGGGTCTCCAGGAAAACGCCGATATCTCAGATGCCTCAGGGGATCCCCAGGGATCATAGCTGTCCTGTATGTATTGAATAAAGGAGAAGATGAGAGTGGAATGACCTTGGAAAATGGTTTGGAAACTGGCAAGAAGTTTTTGATAAGAAGTGGTCTTGTGATTTTGTAACAAAAGAGGGAAAAGCTGGACTGTTTTCTTTTTTCTTTCCTTTTTTTCCCCTCTCGCCTGCTGGATTTAAATTTTGGAAGACTTTGCAATAGTGTTATTTGGAACATTTGGAATATTATTTTGTCTTCTCCAACTTGCCCCCTTTTTTCTATTCTTTTGTTGTGTACCTCTTTTTTTTTTTTAAAGAGGTCTTTGCTTCCTGGATTTACATTTTTTTTGTGTGATTAGAAGGGTTTTTGCTTTTTCCATTTTCTTTTCCATTTTTTTTTCCCGAGACTATATCTTATCCTTTTTCTATTTTTTTTATTGTTTGGTTGGACATTTTGAGCGAATATCTTGGTTTTGGAATTTTTTATTGGTGGATTTTTTATTTTTGTTCTGACTTGGCTGCTCCTGTTCTCCTGTTTTCTTTTTTTATCTTTTCTTTTTTGGCTTTTTGGATGGTTTTTTAAAGTCTTTTTACCTTTTCTTTTTATATGGATTAAGCCTATGTGGATTAGGGTATCAAGAACCTGAAGAATCTGATTGATTTGGGAGCAGATCTGGAATTTGAATTTGGGATTTAAATAAAGGAACAGCTGGAACCTAAGAATTGGATTATTTGGATTACAAATTGGGTGGTGTGATTTGAAGAGACAAGTTGAAGAAAACACAACATTTATCATCACCATCAATATCAACAGTGTCGGGCACCACAGGGCAAAAGACAACAGAAACTGCATCATAGCAAGAGAAAATTAACATGGAATTTAAAAATATGCTACACTATATATGAAGATCTCATGACAAGATTAGACAAGGTAGTTGGGAGAATGGAAAAAATGAAAGGAGAATTGAAAGAAGTTAAAGAGATGATAGGGAAAAATGAACAATGATTGCAGCAAATGGAAAAAAAAGCAGAAGCAACAGAGAAAAAAGTTGAAGAGATGGACTTACAATTACTGATAAAAATCAGGAAAAAACAATTATAATTCTGGAAATGGATAAAGCTGATTATTAGTTAAGATTCCAAAATATTGAAGAAGAAAAAGGAGAAAATTTAGCAGAGAAAATTGCAGAGATATTAGCAGAAGCAATGGAAGAAAGTAAGGAAAGGATATTAAATAGGATCAACAAAATTTATAGAGTGCACATAAGATATGCGATGAGAAATAATTTGCCTAGAGAAATTCACGTCAGATTCACCAAGAAAACACTGAGAACAGAGATATTGCAATTGATGAGAAACACGACGATAAAGCACAAAGGGAGAGAAGTAGTGGCACTGAAACAAATTGCAAGAAGAGTGAGAGACCTGAGAAAAGAATATCAATTTCTTACGAAATGTTTGATAAAGAGAGGAATAAATTTTAGATGGTTGATTCCAGAAGGAATATTGGTTGGTGAACAGGCAAGAACAAAAATACAGATTAGACTCAACAGAGAAAGCAGAGTTATTTTATAAACAACACATAGATGTTCAAGAGGAAGAAAGATTGAGAGCTGAAAAAGGGGATGGACATCAGGAGGAGAAGAAAGAACAGCCAAGAGAGACAATGAGAGAATAAGATGAGAGAGCGTTAAGAGAAGGAGCAAGGGTGAAAGAAGTTAAAGAACAAAGAGAGGTAAGAATGACTAGATCGATAAAACAAGTAAATAAATAAGAAATGGAAGAAGAAATTAAAATAGTATCTTTGAATATAAATGGACCAAACTTGGCAATAAAAAGAAGAAAAATATTCAACAAATTAGAGAAGTTAAAATTAAAAATTATATACTTACAAGAAGTACATATTAGAAAGCAACATAAAAAGCTTTTGGAGCGAATAAAATTCGGGACATTGTATGCAACATAGGCTTCTCAAAGCAAAAGAGGAGTAGTATTTTACATTAAACAGACAATCCAATCCAAACAAATATTTGAGGATGAGGAAGGAAGAGTATTAATGGTAGAATTTGTAATGAACCACAAAAAATATTACTTGTGGGTATATATGCTCCGAATGAAAATCAAGAAGAATTTTATGAGAAACTACACAGGAAAATAGTAGAACATGAATATGAGGATATTTGCATAATAGGAGATTTTAATGTGATTGTTGATAATGAGTTAGACTATAAATCTACAAAAGTGAATAACAAACCAAGGAAGACACTTCTGAAAGCATTCTATGTAGATGAACTAAGCCTACAAGATGCTTGGAGAAAAAGAAACCTAAAGGAAAAACAGTACACATTTTATTCAAATAGATATATGTCATGGTCAAGAATAGATATGATATGGATGTCCACAGATTTAATATCCGAGATAGACAAGATTGATATAGAAGCAAATATATGGGCAGATCACAATCCAATAACGATGATATGGAAAGGACAAAGAAAAAGAATGAGATGGAGATTAAATCAAAGCTTATTAAATGAGAAAGACTTTTCACAATATATGGAAAAAGAATTGACTTTTTTCTTTAAAGAAAACAGAAAAGAAGATACATCATTACAAAATGTATGGGATACTAGTAAAGCATATATAAGGGGCTTGATAATGACATACAGGGGGAAAAATAAACAGAATAAATTGGAAGAGGAGTATAAGAAATTAGAGAAAGAATTGCAAAAAAACCTACAAGACAAAAAAATTAAAAATTTAATGGACTTTGAAAAGCATAAACTGAACTTAATTGAGAATGAAGACTTGGCAAGGAAAATAAAATCAACAAAGCACATTTTTTTTGAAAATGCAAATAAACCAGAAAGATGGCTGCCATATAAAAGGAAAAAGGAAAAAGGAAACTGATAACTCAATTACTAGATCAAGATATGAAGACATGTCATCAAAATGAGGAAAAGAAAAAAATAATTGAGGAATATTATAAGAAATTATATCAACAAGAACAGATATCAGAAGAGAAAATAGAACAATATTTGGAAAAAGCAATGACTCCCAAAATACCAGAAAAATTCAAAAAAGCACTAGAAAAAAGACTATCAATGATGGAACTGGTGGAGGGGATTAAAAGACAGAAAAATGGAAAAACCCCGGGACATCCCAGGACCAGCAGAGCTATAAAAAAATTGCAAGATGTACTAAGTGATACAATGTTACAAGTATTTAATGACTTATTAATAGAAGCCAAGGTGCTGAACTCAAGGACGGAGGCATATATACCAAAGGAAGAAACAGATTTACAACAAATAAAGAATTATAGACCAATTTCACTATTAAATGCAGCTTACAAAATATTTGCATCAATTATGGCGGAAAGATTGAAAAGGTTACTAAATGAACTCATACATTCAGACCAAAATAGTTTTTTGCCTAAAACACAAATTAGAGACAATATATGAATTATATTGGGTACATTGGAATATTATGAGGTACATTCAGAGAAACAAATGGCATTGTTATTCTTAGATGCGCAGAAAGCATTTGACAATGTGAATTGGCAATTTATAACTATACAATTACAAAAGATGGACTTTGGTGATAGATTCATTAATATGGTTAAGACTATATATAAAGACCAATCGGCAAAGGTAATAATAAAAGGTGAAATGACAGAGAAAGTAGATATCAGAAAAGGAACTAGACAAGGATGTCCGTTATCTCCATTGTTATTTATCTTGACCCTAGAAATTTTAAACAGACAAATAAGACAAGATAAAGAAATAAAAGGAATGAAAATTAAAAGAGAAGAATACAAGCTACAAGCATTTGCGGATGATTTAGTATTTATTATGGAGGAACCTATAGAAACAGGCCCAAAGCTAATGAGGCAAATAGCTGGATTTGGAGAAGTAAGTGGATTGAAAATAAAGATAAAACAAAAATTATAGTTAAAAATATGAGAGAAAAACAAAAAAAGCAATTAATGGAGAAATTAGATATTCAAATAGTGAAGAAAATGAAATACTTGGGCATCCAATTAACCTCAAGATGTATCACAGTGAAGGAAGATAACTACTATAAAGTGAGAAATCAAATTGAAATAGACTTGAAAAAATGGAAAAATCTACAACTATCGTTAATGGGAAGAATAGTGCTAATCAAAATGAATGTACTACCAAGAATTTTGTTCTTTTTTCAAACAATTCCGATAAAGCTGGAGAAAAAATATTTTGAAAGTTTGAATAAAATGATGTGGAAATATATATGGCAAGGAAAGAAAGCAAGAATTAATATTAAGCTGCTTCAAGACGCTAGAACTAGAGGAGGTTTTGGTCTACCAAATTTATCATCAAGCGGCGATGTTAAGTTGGGTTAAAGAATGGATTCTATTGAGAAATACAAGACTATTGACTTTGGAAGGACATAATTTGCAACTAGGCTGGCATGCTTTCTTATGGTACAGAAAAAATAGGATACATGGATACTTCCAGAGACATTGTGTAAGAAACGGCTTGTTAACAGTATGAGAGAGAATGAAAGAGAAACATTATATGGAAATACCAATGTGGCTTTCACCAATAGAAGCATTGACACATGCAAATATGATAAATGTGGACAATATTGTTAGATATAAGGACATTTTAACAGAGAAGGGAGAACTAAAACAGAAACAAGACTTAGAAAAACAAGGGACTGAGATTGACTGGTATGCACAAGTGCAGATACAATCAAGATATGATAAAGATTTGAAATAATATGGTTTTAATTTGGGGGAATCAGAGTTGGATCAGATAATGACTGGAAAGATGAAAAAATGATTAAAAGGTTGTATAATTATCTACTGCAGATTAGATTAGAAGATGAAGAAGTAAAAGAGACAATGATAACATGGCCAAAAAACTTTGGTTAAGCAACAGAATGAGAGAAATGGCAACAACTATGGGAAAGGAACTATAAATTGATTATGGCAACTGCATATAAAGAAAATCTATATAAAATGGTTTATAGATGACATATGCTACCAGAAAGACTAGCAAAAATGTTTAAAGATAAATCAGCTAAATGTTGGAAATGTTTGCATTTGCCGGAATCATATTATCATATGTGGCGGTCATGTACAGAAGCAAAAAACCTATTGGTCTAGAATATATATATGGTTAGAGGAAATGTTACATAAACCTATAGAATTAAAACCAGAGATTTTTCTATTGGGTATTTTGCCAGAAAGATATAGCAAAGAAGAAGTATATTTAATTATACACATAACAGCAGCAAGAATTGTATTTGCACAAAATTGGAAGACCGAGAAAATTCCGTCAGAAGGTGAAGTAATAAAAAAGATTTTAGACTGTGCGGAAATGAACAGATTGACGCTAAGAATAAAAGATAAAGAGGAATCGATGTATTTCAAGACATGGGAAAGATTCTATGTATGGATAGAAAAGAAATATGAATAAAAGTTGATAAATGATATAGATAATAGAAAGTTAAAAAAGGGATAAAATAAAAAAGAAATAGAAACTCAGATGACACCAGAGTAAATGGAAAAGGGGGATGGGGAGAGGAAAGAAAGAAGATTATAAATATAAATGTACAATTATGAAATGATAGATTGGGTAAAATGGGAAACAAATTGAAAATAAAGTATATATTATTAGAAAATTGGAGTTGCTCGGATACCAAATAAGGGAAATATTGCACAACAAAGGAGAAAGAAAGGAAAGAGGAGTAGAGGGATAGAAGAGGAGAGGGAGAGAGAGGAATGGAAGAAAGGGGAAGGAGAGGAAGAAAGGATAGGGGACAAGAGCAGGAGAGAAGGTGACTTCCGGGTTTGACTGCCACCGGCGAAGACGGTCGCTTTTGAAGGGCCGCCAGCCCCGCCGCCTGTAGAGCCGCCCCGAGTGAGGGAAGCGGCTTGAAAACTCCAAAATCCTGAGGATTTGAGGAGAAGAGTGAAGCAAGAGGCAGGTTGAGCCCCCGTGAACCCCCAGAAGTTTGCTACTGGGGAGGAAACGAGTGTGGCTCCCTTTTAACTTGCGGAGACTCCGGACGGTGTGGGACGACTCTGTTCGTCAGAGCAAGCCGGTTGCAGCAAACATCTAAACTGATGGGAAAATAATTTTGTTATAAAACAACCTCAACCCCCAAACCAAGAAACTGCAAGTATTTCTTCTCTTTTGAACTTTTGATTTGGGAAAAAATTAGAGCGAGTGGAAACGGCTTGAAAAAATGGCGCCGTTCCAGCGTTAACGAGCTGAAAGGGAGAGTGATTACGCAAAACTATTCTAATAAGCTACATTGTAGCAGTGCTTGTTGCAAGCGAACGGAGAAGAGTGGAAAAGAAAAGAAAAATTTCTTTTTTTAAAAAATAAATCTGAGCTTGCTTCAGTCTATCTAAATCTGGGGGACTTTTTCAAAGGATATTGTGGAGGTGCAAAGGAAAAGAAAAAAAAAGATTTTCTTTTTTCAGAAAAGTTAATTTACGTGGCAAAATGGCTTCAAAGAAACAGGAAGGAAAGGTTGTAGGGGAGGGATCTCCCACCCACAAACCAGAACAGCAGCCCCCTCCCAGTCAGCAGAGGGAGGGAAAGGACTTTGATGTTCAAAGTTTAAAAGATTTTATTACCCAGGCTCTGGATGATAAATTTCAAAAATCACAACAGGAAATGAAGAGGGAAATTAATGAATTTAAAGAGGCAATGAAAGAAAATTATGATAAGGTGTCTGATAAATTGTCAAATGTGGTTTCTGACTTGGCAGAATCCATTACTAAAGTGGATTCCAAACTGGAAGAATTCAAATCAGAAGTTAATGTTAAAATGAAGGATACTGATTTTAAAATTGCTGATGTGGATAACAAAGTGGAGAGAGTCGAAAACGAAATTACAATTCCGATACAGTTCCGATCCATGGAATTTGCTATTAGGCTTCGAGGAATTAAAGAGAATGATAGGCAAGATCTGAGACAGATTTGTTCTGATGCCCTGGCTGTATTGTTAAAAATTGATCCAGCAGATGTGGTCTATAAAATAGATAAAATTTACAGAGTGAATTCATGGGTTGCTAGACAAAGAAAATTGCCCAGAGATGTGGTGATATACTTTACTGATAGAAGAATAAGAAATGATATTTTGCAAAGATCCTTTCTTTCCTCTGTGCAAGTGGAGGGAGTTCAAATTGGAGTTTATAAGGAATTACCACCTAAGATGTTAAAAGATCGAAAAGAGTATAGGTTCTTAGTGAATGAATTGCAAAAGCAAGAAATATCATTTCGGTGGGATGCCCCAACTGGTATAATTTTGAAATATAATGGAGAGAGACATCGATTGAATACTTTTCAGAAGGCGGAATATTTTTATTATAATATCCTTAAGGAAAGATCATCATCCCCACGTACATCTACATTGTTGGAGATAAAAAGTGATAAGGAAAAGCCATCTCAGCATGAGAGGGAACAACAGTCTAAGCAGATGGAACTAGTGGAAATGCAGGGTGCTGTACGAGGAGGAGGCCTTATGGAGGAATCACTGTTAGAACCTTCCCCAATTCTGTCAACTGGTGCTACTTTGGATTTAGCTGGGATGCCTGAAGTTAAAGACCAGCGTATAACTCGTGCAATTTCCAAGCAAATAAAAGAAAAACAATATAAAGGAGGAGCTAAAAGTACTACACAAAGTGAAGCCATGGGAGGAGCAAGGCCGAAGACTTCAGAAGAAGTTAGGCAAAGCAACTCATCGCTTCAGAAAGGTCAAGATGACAATTAGGCTCTTATCCTGGAATGTTAATGGACTAAATTTACCACAAAAAAGGAAGAAATTATTTACATATTTGAGACAATTTAATAATGATATAATTTGTTTACAAGAAACTCATATTCGAACTCAAGATCATAAATATCTGATAAATTCTAAATTAGGAACACATTTTATAGCTTCAACCTCGGAAAAAAAGAATGGTGTGGTTATTTATGTGAATAAAAGACTGTTCGCTAAAATTATAGAAGCAGATGAAGATGGTAGGTTTATCGCAATTGAATTGCACACAGCAAATGGCCAAATTCTTTTGATTGGAATTTATGCTCCGAACCAACAACAGGATCATTTTTATAAGACTCTACATAATAAAATATTGCAATGGGACTATAGATCTATTCTAATAATGGGAGATTGGAATGGAGTAATTGATTCTAAAGTAGATAAAAAGAGTTTGGTGAAATCAAGGATCAGACTGCCACAGACTTTTTTTGATATGAAAGAAGATTTGGAATTAAAAGATATCTGGAGAATACATAACCCAAAAGAATTTGGATGGCATGCTTACTTATTTTATGATAACAAAGTGGATAAAGTATTTAAAAGCCATATATTCAGAGATTCTTTGATGAGAGTATGGAAGAAGCACCGACTCAAATGGGATTACAAAATACTGTTATGGCTGGATCTTGGTCATATCATGTGGAATACAAATATAATGTCACTCGGGGGGTTTTTATACAAAGAGGTTCTTTTTACAGATGTGGGCAGATGGCAGCTGAAGACACTACAGACACTGTTGGCTGAAGGGATTAATTTAACTTGGCTACAATATAATCAATTGCAATTGAAATGGAAAGAGGACCAAAAAACTGGTATTATGTTGCACGAGGAAGAATTGGTTAGACATATAAAAGAGAAAGGTCCAATGCATATTAAAAGACTTTATAATGTTTTGTTAGAAAGGGATTCAGAAACTGAATTAGTTAAAGATTCTATGATTAAGTGGGCACAAAATTTTGAAGAACCAGTGATGTTGGAAACATGGGAAAAAATCTGGGTTCAGAATGTTAAATTTACACAGTCGCAGAATTTGAGGGAAAATTTTTACAAAATGTTTTATAGATGGCATTTAGATCCTAAGAAATTGTCGTGTATGTACCCTAATGTTCAGCCAAAATGTTGGAGGTGTGATTGTATAGATGCTACATATTATCATATTTGGTGGACTTGTAAGAATGTTAAGGCTTTTTGGATAAAAATCTGGTGGGTCATGCAGAATGTTTTAAAGAAAAAAATCCAATTTTCTCCACAATTGCTTTTATTGGGTATAGTTAAGGGTTTTACAGTGGATGAAACAAAGTTGATTTTGTATATGATTACAGCAGCAAGATTGTTGATAGGTAAATATTGGAAAAATGAAGCTCTGCCCACTGTAGAAGAATGGATTTTGAAGATGGCCAGTTTCGCGGAGATGGCGAAGATTTCAGCATACTTAAAAGATCGCTCACAAGAGACTTATGAATGTGGATGGAAAAAGTGGATAGATTATGTGCAGAACAAATATCAAACTAGGAAGTATCAAATAGCTTTTCATTGATAGTATTATATTATATTAAGATAGAAATAGTTGAACTATGTGAAGATGAAAAATGATATGGGGGCTGGGGGGGTTCAAGGTTTTTATATAGGGGATAATGACATTCTATGGAAGTCCGGGGGGGGAGGGGAGGGTTGGGGGGGTTTGGGAGGGTGGGTTGGAGAGTTTGGGGTGGGTTAGGGGGGTGAAAATGGGGTGAAAATGTAACTGTAAAACTTTTATAATAATAAAAAAAAAAGAGCAGGAGAGAAGGTGAGAAAGGGGGAAAAGAGGGGAGGAATGGGGGAGAGGAAGAGGAAGTAGAGGAGGAGAGGAGGAGGAAGAAAGTAGAAGAGGAGAGGAGGGAGGGAGGGAGGGGAAAGAAAGTAGAAGGAGAAGAAGGTTTGTTGTGAAAAGAAAGAAAAGAGGGTAGAAGAGCAACCCTAAATGTAATTAAAATCTCTTATTTTTATGCTTTCGTTAGAAAAAAAATGTCTATATATGATCAATTATGGATAAGAAAATGTACATTTACAATATGTGTATAAGAAATAAAAATAAAAAAACTTTTTTCAGAAAAAAAAATACATTAAATTATAAATTAAAATTTTATAAGATTAAGGAGGCGGGGCCAGCTGTCGGTCAGGGCTGAATCCAGCGGGGAAAGCTTCGGAGAAGTCAGGCGGAGAGGGAGACGGCCCAACATGGTGGCTGTGAAAACCTGACAGGCAGACGAAGATTGGCGGTGATTTAGCAAGATGGTGGTGCAGCTGAGACTGGGAGAAGCAATCCCAACAACTCTGTGTGAGTGCTCAGGGGCAAACATCTCTCCGGATTCCAGGGCAGCAGTAAAGAGAAAAGGAGCCTGAGGAGGAAGGGAAGATTTCTCTCTGGGTGGAATAGCGGTGAAGAGAGACGCACAGGCAAAAAAAGGGCGCTTCACAGAACTGTGGACTAATTTGATTGGAAAAAGAAAAGGAATAGAGGAGTAGAGGAGGTTCTCTTTTGTGCAAAAAATTTTGAACTGAAAAAATCTGGACAAAGGAATTTATACAATGGAAGGAGGAAAGTGCTGATGAAACTGGCAAGGTGGACATTTTGAATGCTGAGTAATCTGTCGGAGTTGAAGGAGACATCTGGTGGTCAAAGGGAAAGTGATACAATAAGAAGGTAAACTTGTAAATAAGAACCTGCCTGACTGTAAGATCTAACTTCAATATAATAAGACTGTGTGATTCTAAAAGACTAAAAGAATATACTTAATATTTGAATAGAATTATCCAAGAAGATTTATACACCTATACAGGTGAAACTCGAAAAATTAGAATATCGTGCAAAAGGTCATTTATTTCAGTAATGCAACTTAAAAGGTGAAACTAATATATGAGATAGACTCATTACATGCAAAGCGAGATAGTTCAAGCCTTGATTTGTCATACTTTTGATGATTATGGCTTACAGCTCATGAAAACCCCAAATTCACAATCTCAGAAAATTAGAATATTGTGAAAAGGTTCAATATTCTAGGCTCAAAGTGTCCCATCGAATCAGCTAATTAAGCCATAACACCTGCAAAGGGTTTGTGAGCCTTTAAATGGTCTCTCAGTCTGGTTCAGTAGGAATCACAATCATGGGAAAGACTGCTGACCTGACAGTTGTGCAGAAAACCATCATTGACACCCTCCGTAAGGAGGGAAAACCTCAAAAGGTAATTGCAAAAGAAGTTGGATGTTCCCAAAGTGTTGTATCAAAGCACATTAATAGAAAGTTATGTGGAAGGGAAAAGTGTGGAAGAAAAAGCTGCACAAGCAGTAGGGATGACCGCAGCCTGGAGAGGATTGTCAGGAAAAGGCCATTCAAAAGTGTTGGGGACTTTCACAAAGAGTGGACTGAGGCTGGAGTCAGTGCATCAAGAACCACCACACACAGATGGATCCTGGATATGGGCTTCAAATGTCGTATTCCTCTTGTCAAGCCGCTCCTGAACAATAAGCAACGTCAGAAGCGTCTTACCTGGGCTAAAGACAAAAAGAACTGGTCTGTTGCTCAGTGGTCCAGTCCTCTTTTCTGATGAGAGCAACTTTTGCATCTCATTTGGAAACCAAGGACCCAGAGTTTGGAGGAAGAATGGAGAGGCACACACTGCAAGATGCTTGAAGTCCAGTGTGAAGTTTCCACAGTCTGTGTTGATTTGGGGAGCCATGTCATCTGCTGGTGTTGGTCCACTGTGCTTCATTAAGTCCAGGGTCAACGCAGCCGTTTACCAGGAGATTTTGGAGCACTTCATGCTTCCTTCCGCAGACAAGCTTTATGGGGATGCTGACTTCATTTTCCAGCAGGACTTGGCACCTGCCCACACTGCCAAAAGTACCAAAACCTGGTTCAATGACCATGGGATTACTGTGCTTGATTGGCCAGCAAACTCGCCTGACCTGAACCCCATAGAGGTTCAGGTATGGGGCATTGCCAAGAGAAAGATGAGAGACATGAGACCGAACAATGCAGAAGAGCTGAAGGCTGCTATTGAAGCATCCTGGTCTTCCATAACACCTCAGCAGTGCCACAGGCTGATAGCACCCATGCCACGCCGCATTGAGGCAGTAATTGATGCAAAAGAGGTCCAAACCAAGTACTGAGTACATATGCATGCTTATACTTTTCAGAGGTCCGATATTGTTCTATGTACAATCCTTGTTTTATTGATTTCATGTAATATTCTATTTTTTTGAGATTGTGAATTTGGGATTTTCATGAGCTGTAAGCCATAATCTTCAAAATTATGACAAATCAAGGCTTGAACTATCTCGCTTTGCATGTAATGAGTCTATCTCATATATTAGTTTCACCTTTTAAGTTGCATTACTGAAATAAATGACCTTTTGCACTATATTCTAATTTTTTGAGTTTCACCTGTATATCTATATATATTTATACATAAAGAATTTATATGATTATGTAATTATACTTGATCATTAATGGATTTGGACTGAGGGGTGTTGTAAGATATTGGTATTTATAATATTTACGAAGTATTTAGGACATAGAAACTGAAGTACAATAAGATAGCCACTGTTCTTTGTTAAGATTGTTCGATATTGATTTATATCTATCATAGCTTTTTACATCAGGTTAAAGTGTAAGAGATTTGAATGGTAGTTATTGTTAAGAAGCAAACTGTGAAATAACGAAGTACGAAAGAGAGAATTTCGGAGTGGCAGATGAAAATCCAAGACTTGTAAACAAATGGGAGGATTGGTTCAAGACATTGTTAAAAATGACAAGAATTCCTAATTTATCCAAAGTTGGTGCAGGAAGAAAACAAATATCCCATGCCTCATCACTTGAATCAAGTCCATTAGGCCAGAGATCAATAGAGGAACTGATGCAGAGAGAAAAAGCCAATTCATTTAAAGAACTGCAATCAATGTTACAATCGATGCAGGACATGATGTTAAGGAATCATGAAGTACTGAAAAAAGAAATTGGGGAAGTTAGAAGCGATACTGGAGAATTAAAGGAGAAAATGAAATCAATGGATGGAAAATTTGAGACCTTCCAGGAACAAATTATGAACAACGAACAAAAATTATTAGAAATGGAAAAGAGGATGGGCAAGGAGGAGAAAAAAGTTGACGAAATGAACGAGAGATTAATACAGGCCAATAAAGATCTGGAAAACATCGTTATCCAGTTGGAGACAGAACGAGCAGCATATTACCTGCACTTTCAAAATGTTAAAGAAAAAAAAAGTGAGGACTTGCCAGAAATGATGGCAGTCCTATTAGCGAAAGCCTTAGGAATTGGGAAAGATGAAATGCTGAATGAAATGGACGAAACTTACAGAATTCATACTAATTATGCAAGACGCCACAACCTCCCTATAAAGAAGTCCATATTAGATTCGTTAAAAAATCAGTGAGGGACGAGATACTTCATAGAACCAGGGACGACCCACTAGAACATAGAGCAGTGGTTCTCAACCTGGGGGTCGTGACTCCTTTGGGGGTCAAACGGCCATTTCACAGGGGTCGCCAAAGCCCTCTCTCCCCCCCCCAGCCTTCACTCACCCTCACCCTCTGTTGGATTGCTGGTTGCCGTTCGCTTACCCTGCCCACTCCCAATCTATTGCTGCCTCCGGAGTCCCAGCTGATGGCTAGAGGGAAAAAAACTTTAAATTCTTGCCGTGGGGCTTCAAAGAGCCGCCCTACTCTCAGCTGTTTTGCAGAGGGCTCTGTTGCTAGCTAGCTGCAAGGAGGTAAATTCCTGGAGCAGATTTTTTTTCCCCTAGCTATGCTGAAAAAGCGAAATTGAAAGTAAGCAGGGTCTTTGCTGCAACGTGACAAAATGAGGCAGAGAGATTTCTTTTTCTTTTTCCTCACCAAAAAAGGTAGGTGCAAAACTGCAAACAATGAGAAATTTAGGGCAAAAGAGGAGGTTCAAGATTTTAAAACACAAAAGAAAAAGCTCTATTTAACTAGGGAATTGTAATAATTGAGATCCTATTAATTGTATATTGTGTTGAAAGCAGAAATGGTTAAGTTGTGGTTTCGAGGAATATATGGGGGAAATTATTTGGTTTATTATTATTGGTAAATATAATTAATTGATTTGTAAGAAATTGGATTGCATGGAAATAATTGGAATATTCATGTTCATATTGATTAATATACAAAAAAGATAGTTATATAACTAATTGATTTATATTAAAATGTTGAATTTGTATTAAACAACTGTATTACATAATTACATAATTAACCAATGTGAGGATGGATATAAAAATAGATGACAATGTGAAGGGGTATAATATAGAATAGAAGGGAAAAATTGAATTTGATTAAGATTAGAGATGAGGATGAAGGGTAATATTGGTTTTTTTAAAAAATAGATGAGGAATAAATATGGTAAAAAGGAAATATAGAAATTCTAAATTTAATTGAAATGACTAAACACCGTGTTGGAAGAAATATCCTTCTGGGTTCTGCTCCAAGTGGGGAAAAAGACACTGGAAACATGGAGACTGCTTGGAAAGATGGTTTAATGGTGGACAAGATCACATGGCTTAAGTTCCTGAACAGAAAAGGGGCAGATACCGTAAATCCTCGGGTTTTTATGCTCTCTCTGGCTTTGCATTTCTTGGGGCCCCGAAAGAGTGTCCTGATTGGTTGTCAGACTCCCAGGGGGTGGGGGTCTTAGCTAGCCATGCTGGCTGATGGTCATATGTGCTTCCCAGGTCACATGCTTCCCAGGTCACGTGTGGTGAGTTTCGGTTGCTAGATGGGGCCCATTGTGTTAGTTTCTGTTGCTATTGTGTTGCAAATGTCCTTTGACAAAGGATTGACTTTCTGCCTCTGACCCATTAACAAAGGGTGGGGGGCAGGAAGGTGGGAGCTGCTTTGTCTGTAAAATATGCTTCTCCATTTCTCATCCAGGGAAATATAATATTCTGCCTTTTTAATATTTCATTCTTCTAGGAAAAGGGTGGGTGCTAACCTCCTACAACTGTTTAAATTTGTGAACCGGCCAAATACTCTGTTCAAAGAAAATACGTTGTATGTTTGTATGTGTGTTTCTAATTATTGCTATTTATTCCTATTTGTTCTCTTTTATTCTTTAAAGTTTAACAATTCATTCTTTATCTTAATATCTTTATATTTGTTTGGGGTTGGCTTTCTTCCCTTTCATCTTTTTTATTGTACAGCAATATTTCTCCTCAAACCTACCACCTCTCTCTTTTCTTTCCTTCTTACTTTCTCTTCCCCCTCTTCTTCTTCTCCCTTCTTCCTTTCTCCTTCTCCTCCTCTCTTCCTCCCTCTCTTACCCTCACTCCTACTCTAATTTCCCTTCCCTTCCTTCATCCCTCTCTATTGCTGTATCCTTTTATGCATATGGACTACTCAGAGGGCTGAAAAAGTTATTTTTGACTGGTCCTCGCACTTTTGACCAGTCCTCGAATTTACGACTGTCCTCACATTTTACGTTTTTTGCCCAATCTTATCACCATGTTGAAGAGAAGCAGTTGTGAAATGAGTGACACGGTTGTTAAGAATGCTACAATGGGCATAAATGATGACCAGTCATAACTGCGAAGACCGGTCAAAAGTGTGAGGACCTGTCAGAAATCACTTTTTTCAGCCCTCTGGGTAGTCCTTTTGGGCATAAATGTGAGGATGGTCATAAGTGTGAGGACCAGTCAAAAGTCCGAGGACCTGTCAGAAATGACTTTTTTCAGCCCTCTGAGTAGTCCCTATACACATAGCCATGGCCACCCGATCACATGACCAGCTAGCCACGCTCACCCAGTCACATGACCTCCAAGCCACGCCCACAAAATAAGCCATGCCCAAGAACCGGTAGTAAAAAAATTTAGAACCCACCCCTGGTTGGGGATCACCACAACATGAGGAACTATATTAAAGGGTCGTGGCATTAGGAAGGTTGAGAACCACTGACATAGAGGGAGACAGTTAATAGTATTAAAACAAGTGCCACGCAGGGTGCGAGAATTAAGGAAGTTGTACCAATTTTTGACATCCAAACTAATTAGGCACAATATTAACTTTGGATGGCTGATGCAGGAGGGAATCATGGTATCATGGCAGGAAAAAAGATACAGAACAGACACCATAGACAAAGCAGAGGAATTTTATAGCCAGAACTTTAGCGGTGAAGAAAAACTAGAAGAAAGAGAAATAAGAGTAGAAGGTGATATTAGAATACAAAATACGGAAATGAGAGAGCCACTAAATAGGGAGAAGGAAAATGGAAGAGGAGAAAGAACAGATGACAGCAACTACGATGAAAGCAGACCCAAAGAGATTAGATCAACATGAACTACAAGCCCTAAATATAAGTAGATAGTGTTGTGGCTCCGATCCCCGAGCCTATCTTATCGAGGAAGAAGGCTCCGAACATGACGGAGAGGAGCTGGCCAGGCCTCCCTCTCCAGGCCCCTCCTCTCTGGCAATGCCTCAGGTGTCTCCCGAGGGAGAGGAGATTGACCAGAAGCCAGGTGTCTCCGATGACAGCGATGAGGGTGATAAGTCGTTCCTGGATCCACGCCAACGAAGGCGAGATAAACGTTTGCAGCAGATGAGGAGGTGTGCCAGGGAGTGGTCACTGGACCACACCCCACAGGCTATATAAGAGAGTGTGGTGGCCATTTAGACTCTGTGATGGACAAAGCTAACTTCTGGCTAGTCACTTTGTACAACGCCGAATCTGCTGAAGGTTTCATGTTTGAGCTGGACTGTTTTGAAACTGTGTGTATTCGTTGGTGTTATCTGGTGGAGGAACACTCCCTCTTCTTGTAGTAAAGCACTTGGCAGACGGTTATCGTATTGCTGCCAAGTTCCTGATAACAAACCTTGTGTGTGCCGAGTACTTCTTTAACCCCCAGCTGGCTGTTTGTGTGTGTGTGGGGACGGGGACAGAACATCTTGTCCGTCACCTGAAATATAAACCATCGTTTAACCACGATGGACCAACAGCTGCAGCAGCAGTTACAGCAGCTGCAAGATGCCAACCAGCTCCTGCAGCAGCAAGTGGCCTAGTTAACTGCCCAACTTGCTTTGGGGAATGCTCCTGCAGCTCTCCCTCCTCCTCCTCCTCCTCCTCCTCCTCCTCCCCGCTCGAGATGCCCAATAAATGTGCCAGAGAGGTTTTCTGGGCAGCCGGAGATGTTTTCGGCCTTCATGGGGCAATGCCAACTCTTCATGGCAATGAGGCCAGAGGATTTTCTGGATGACCGGGCTCGGGTGGCATTCACAATCAGCTTCTTTTCCGGCTCTGCCGCCCGATGGGCCACGCCCCTCTTGCTGCAAAATAGCCCCTTGCTCCTGAACTATCAGCGTTTTTTGCAGCACCTGCACGTAATGTATGAGGACCCCCGCCGGGTTCAGACAGCAGCGAGGCACATCAAGGACCTCCGCCAAGGAAAGCGCCCCCTGCAGGACTATATTGCGGAGTTCTGACTCCTAGGCCAGGACTCTGCCTGGAATGAGGCAGCGCTCATGGACGCCTTCCAGGACGGCCTTTTGGACGAGCTGCAGGACGAGCTGGTTCGGATGGAGGTGCCTCTGACCCTTGACGAGCTGGTGACCCAGTGCCTGTGAATCGATGCCCACCTCCTCTGGCGACGGCCTCATCGGGCCCTTCAGGACCCCCCGGCAGCTCCAGCACCCCCACGTCCCACGGCGACAGCGCCCCAGGCCACCCCACGTTCTGTGGCGACGGCTGAGGAGCCCATGGAGCTCGGAGCAGCCAGACCTCACCTGACGGCCCAGGAGAGGATGCGGAGACGTCAGGGGGGATTGTGCCTCTATTGCGGCGAGGCTGGACATTTTGCCGCCTCGTGCCCCAGGAAGCGGGGTGGGGCGCCCATGCCTGTTCCGGAGATTCGGCATGACCAGGCGGGAAACGGGCCAGGCCTGGCCTAGGGGAAGCCCTGGGCCAGGCACATAGCCATGCCCCGCTGGAGTCGGCGGCTGTGGACTGTGAGCCCCCTCGGCATTTGATTCTGGACACGCGGGTTTTGTTGGCCAACAGTCAGAGGGGCTCCAGGCGCACGGGTTGGTGGACTTGGGGGCCACAACGAATTTCATGGATCAGGCCTTTGTGGCCCACTATAAGGTCCCCTTGGTTCCGGTGGACCCTCCATTCTGGGTCAAGACTATCGATGGGCGGGAACTCGTGGTGGGGCCCATCAAGTTCGCCACCCAGCCCTTGCGCCTCGCCCTGGGGACGCATGAGGAGGCGATCCAATTCTATGTAACGGTGGACCTCCATTTCCCGTTGGTCCTGGGGATGGCCTGGCTTCGGGCGCACGACCCTCAGGTGGCGTGGTCGAGAAACGCCATCTCGTTCCAGAGCCTGCAGTGCGTCGACCACCTCCGCCACACCTGCGCCGGCCAGGACGTCTCCACGCCGGCCGACTCCTTGCCTCTGGAGCTGACGTCCTTCGCCGACGTGTTCAGCGAGAAGGAGGTGGACCGCTTGCCCCCGCACCGGCCCTACGACTGCCCGGTGGATCTGCTGCCCAACGTGCCCCTGCCCTCGGGATGCCTGTACTCCATGTCGGAGCCCGAGCTGGCCACCCTGCGGGACCTTCTGGACAAAAACCTGGCCCGAGGGTTCATCCGGCTTTCGTCCTCCCCTCTCTCAGCCCCGGTCCTCTTCGTGAAGAAGACGGGGGACTTACGCCTGTGTTGCGACTACCGGCACTTAAACGCCATCACGGTGAGGAATCGTTACCCCCTGCCGCTGATCCCGGAGCTGATGGAGAGGTTGCGGGAGGCCTCGATCTTCACCAAGCTCAATCTCCGAGGGGCCTACAACCTGGTGCGCGTGCGAGGGGGGGATGAGTTGAAGATGGCATTTGGCACCCGGTATGGCCACTTCGAGTACACCGTCATGCCATTCGGGTTGACCAATGCCCCCGCGGTCTTCCAGCACTTGATGAATGACGTGTTCCGGGACATGCTGGACCGGTTTGTGGTGATCTACCTGGATGACATTTTGATCTATTCCCGGACCCAGGAGAACCACCTCTAGCATGTCCGCCAAGTCCTGCAGCGCCTGCGGGAGCACCAACTCTATGCAAAGTTGGAGAAATGTTACTTCTTCCAGACTTCCATAGAGTTCCTCGGGCACATCATCACCCCCAAGGGCATCGCGATGGGCCCGTGCAACATGGAGGCCTTGTGCAGTTGGGAATCCCCAAGTCGGGTGAAGGATGTCCAGCGCCTGCTGGGGTACGCCAACTACTACCGGACCTTCATCCCGGGCTTCGCCACCCTGACCTTGCCACTGACCCAGCTCCTACGGAAAAAGGTCCCGTTCAGGTGGGGGCCCCCGCAGCAGCAGGCCTTCGAGATCCTCAAGCGGGCTTTCGTCACGTAGCCGGTCCGGAAGCATCCCAACCTGCACCGTCCGTTCGTGGTCAAGACGGATGCATCCAATGTGGCGCTTGGGGCGGTGCTGCTACAGGCCCCAGTGGATGGCGGCACTCTTTCCCTGCGCCTACTACTCCAGGAAGCTCAACCCTGCCGAGCGCAACTATACCATCTGGGAAAAGGAGCTTCTGGCTATCAAGGCTGCGTTCGAGGCATGGCGGCATCACCTCGAGGGGGCCCGACACCAGTTGGAGGTGCGGACGGACCATCGGAACCTGGAGCACCTCACCACAGCCAGGAAGTTGAACCAGCGGCAGATCCGGTGGTCGTTGTTTTTCACCCGGTTCAACTTCCACGTTACATATATCCCGAGCGGCCTCAATCAGAGGGCAGATGCCCTATCCCGCAAGCCGGAATACTTTTGCCCCAAGGACTCCCTTCCCCCCCGGACGGTGCTGCCAGTGGAATCCTTGGCCGCAGTCCAGGAACCAGTGGAGCTGCGGGCTCAGGTGCTGGAAGCGCAACGCCGGGATGACTGGTCGCAGCAGCGGAAAGCGGAAGTCGGCCCCACGTCCCCATGGACCTTGGAGGAGGGCTTGCTCAAGCACCGGGGTCGGCTGTACGTGCCCACGAGTCCGCTCCAAGCCCTCGTCATGAACCAGTGCCATGACAACCCCGCGGCGAAGCACTTCGGCTTCTTTAAGACATTGAACTTGGTGACGCGGACATTTTGGTGGCCTCGGGTACGCACGACGTGCACGCGTACATGATGTCCTGTGTGATGTGCCGGCGGGCCAAAGCCGCATCCGGCCCACCTCCTGGACACCTCCAGCCGCTGCCGACACCAGAGAGACCATGGGGACCGATTAATCTGTCCCCGTCCCCACACACACACAAACACAGCCAGCCGAGGGTTAAGGAAACACTTTGGAACGCACCCAGGTCTTATCTCCCACTTGGCAGAGATAGACACACCGTCTGCCAAATGCCTTTATTTTCACAAACAGAAAGATACTAACGTACAAAAAAGTCCAAGCAGAAATAATATTCCTCCCAGCAGTTCCAGACGAGGCTTTAGTGACTATCCAAGGTTTACTTTTGTTCGTCACAAGGATCCCTGACCACTACCGTCTATTATATAGTCTCTGGGGTGTGGTCCAGTGACTCAGTTCTAATCCCTAGCACGCCTCCTAAACTGCTGCAATCGTTTATCACGCCTTCGGAGGCGTGCGTCCAGGAATGTTGTTTCATCGTCACTCTGAGACGAACCAGCTGTCTCCCTGCTGTTCTCCTCTCCCTCGGCCAGCACCTGAGACAATGCCAGAGGGGAGGGGCCTGGAGAGGGAGGCCTGGCTGACTCCTCTTCCTCATGCTCGGAGCTTTCTTCCTCCGATGGGACAGGCTCAGAGGGCGGGGCCACAACACTATCCCCCACCGCAGGGCCCTTTCCCCGGGTCTGACGGTTGGGATGTGGTCGGGACGAGAACTGTTCGTGGAAAGCCCGCACCAGGTCAGGGGCCTGAATGGCAGACGCGTCCACCCAAGTGAAATCCTCGGGCCCGTACCCCTTCCTGGCGATGAGGTATTGGAAGCGCCCCTTCAGCCAACGGGAGTCCCGGATACTATCCACCTCGTACGTCGAGGCGTCCTCGTTGGCTGCGGCTGGGGGGGCAGGCGTCGGCGGGTTGCGGAGATGGCTCGCGGGGGCCTCAGGGACCAGGAGGGACCGATGAAAAACAGGGTGGAGCCGCATGGAGCGGGGTAAAGACAACCGGTAGGCCACCGGATTGATGACCGCCTCGATAGGGAAGGGACCGATAAAGCGTTGGGCCAGTTTCCTCACCGGCCGGTCCGTGGGGAGGTGTTTCGTGGACAACCACACCCGATCTCCTACTTCCAGCGGTGGCGTCGCCCGGCGGCCGCAATCGGCGAACCGTTTATAATCCTCTTTCGCCCAGATCAGCTGCCGCCGCACCAGTTGCTGCACCGCCTGCAGCTCCGAGAGGAAGTCCGGGGTCTCGGGAACAGGGGAGTCCATGATGGTCAACGGGAAAAGCCGTGGATGGTATCCGACGTTGGCATGGAACGGGGTCATCTGGGTGGAGGTGTGTTGGGAGTTATTAAAAGCGAACTCCGCCAGGGGAAGGTACTCGACCCAGTTGTCCTGGTGCTGGTTGACAAAACAGCGGAGGTACTGCTCCAGTATGCCGATGACCTTCTCCGTGCCCCCGTCCGTCTCCGGATGGTGCGACGACGACAGGCACACCTGCACCTTCAGCGCGGCCATCAGGCTTTTCCAGAAGCGGGCCGTGAACTGGGCCCCGCGGTCTGAAACCACCCAGTCCGGCAGGCCGTGGAAGCGGAAGATATGTTGCAGGAACAGGCGAGCCGTGGTGCGGGCCGAGGGCAGGCTGCGGCACGGGATGAAATGTGCCATCTTCGTGAGCGTATCCACCACCACGAAGAGGGTCGTGTACGTAGCGGACAGTGGCAGGTCTGTCAGGAAGTCCATGGAGATGGCTCCCCATGGTCTCTCCGGTGTCGGCAGCGGCTGGAGGAGTCCAGGAGGGGGGCCGGACGCGGCTTTGGCCTGTCGGCACGTCACACAGGACATCACGTAGGCGTGCACGTCGTGCCGTACCCGAGGCCACCAAAAAGTCCGCGTCACCAAGTTCAAAGTCTTAAAGAAGCTGAAGTGCCCCGCCGCGGGATTGTCATGGCACTGGTTCATGACGAGGGCTCGGAGCGGACTCGTGGGCACATACAGCCGACCCCGGTGTCTGAGCAAGCTCTCCTTCACGGTCCATGGGGACGCGGGGCCGACGTCTGCTCTCCGCTGCTGTGACCAGTCGTCCCGTCGCTGCACTTCCAGCACCTGAGCCCGCAGGTCCACCGGTTCCTGGACCGCGGCCAAGGAGTCCGCTGGCAGCACCGTCCGGGGGGGAAGGGAGTCCTTGGGGCAAAAGTATTCCAGCTTATGGGATAGCGCGTCCGCCCTCTGGTTGAGGTTGCTCGGAATGTATGTGACGTGGAAGTTGAACCGGGCGAAAAACAACGACCACCAGATCTGCCGCTGGTTCAACTTCCTGGCCGTGGTGAGGTGCTCCAGGTTCCGATGGTCCGTCCGCACCTCCACCTGGTGTCGGGCCCCCTCGAGGTGATGTCGCCAAGCCTCGAACGCGGCCTTGATGGCCAGCAACTCCTTTTCCCAGATGGTGTAATTGCGCTTGGAAGGGTTGAGTTTCCGGGAGTAGTATGCGCAGGGAAAAAGAGTGCCGCCATCCACCGGAGCCTGTAGCAGCACCGCCCCAATCGCCACGTTGGACGCGTCCGTCTCCACCACGAACGGACGGTGTGGATTGGGGTGCCTCAGGACTGGCTCCGTGATGAAGGCCTGTTTGAGGACCTCAAAGGCCTGCTGCTGCGGGGCCCCCCACTGGAACGGGACCTTCTTCCGAAGGAGCTGGGTCAATGGCAAGGTCAGGGTGGCGAAGCCCAGGATGAAGGTCCGATAGTAGTTGGCGAATCCCAACAGACGCTGGACGTCCTTCACCCGACGCGGGGGTTCCCAACTGCGCAAGGCCTCCACCTTGCGCGGGTCCATCACGATGCCCTCAGGGGTGATGATGTGCCCGAGGAACTCTATGGAAATCTGGAAGAAGTAGCATTTCTCCAACTTCGCATAGAGCTGGTGATCCCGCAGGCACTGCAGGACCTGGCGGACATGCTGGAGGTGACTTTCTGGGGTCCGGGAATAGATCAAAATGTCATCCAAGTAGATCACCACGAACCGATCCAGCATGTCCCGGAACACATCGTTCATCAAGTGCTGGAAGACCGCGGGGGCGTTGGTCAACCCGAACGGCATGACGGTATACTCGAAGTGTCCGTACCGAGTGCCGAACGCCATCTTCCACTTGTCCCCCTCTCTCACACGCACCAGGTTGTAGGCCCCTCGGAGATCAAGCTTAGTGAAGATCGAGGCCTCCCGCAACCTCTCCATCAGCTCCGGGATCAGCGGCAGGGGGTAGCGATTTCGCACTGTGATGGCATTCAAGCGCCGGTAGTCGCAACACAGGCACAAGTCCCCCGTCTTCTTTTTAACGAAGAGGACCGGGGCCGAAAGTGGGGAGGTCGAAGGCCGGATGAACCCACGGGCCAGGTTCTTTTCCAGAAAGTCCCGTAAGGCGGCCAGCTCGGGCTCCGACATGGAGTACAGGCGTCCCGAGCGCTGGGGCGCGTTGGGCTTTATGTCCACCGCACAGTCGTAGGGTCGGTGCGGGGGCAAGCGGTCCGCCTCCTTCTCGCTGAACATGTCGGCGAAGGGCGTCAACTCCGGAGGCAAGGAGACGTTTGGGGCAGAGACGTCCTGGCCGGCGCAGGTGTGGCAAAGGTGGTCGACACACTGCAGGCTCGGGAACGAGATGGCGTTTCTCGACCACACCACCTGAGGGTCGTGCACCCGAAGCCAGGCCATCCCCAGGACCAAGGGAAAGTGCAGATCCGCCGTTACGTAAAACTGGATCGCCTCCTCGTGGTTCCCAATGGCCAGGCGCAAGGGCTGGGTAGCGGTTTTGATGGGCCCCGCCACGAGTTCCCGCCCATCTATAGTTTTGACCCTCAACGGAGGGTCCACTGGAACCAAGGGGACTTTGTAATGGGCCACAAAGGTCTGGTCCAAAAAGTTCGTGGTGGCCCCCGAGTCCACCAGAGCGTGCGCCTGGAGCCCCTCCGACCGGTTAGCCAACAACACCCATGTGTTCAAAATCAGGTGCCGAGGGGGCTCACAGTCCACAGCCGCCGACTCCGGCGGGGCATGGTCACGTGCCTGACACAGTTTCCCCTAGGCCAGGCCTGGCCCGTTTCCCGGCTGGTCACGCCGAGACTCCGGAACAGGCTTGAGCGGTCCACTCCATTTCCGGGGACACGAGGCGGCAAAATGTCCCGCCTCACCGCAATAGAGGCACAACCCCCCTTGACGTCTCTGCATCGGCTCCTGGGCCGTCAGTTGAGGTCTGGCTGCTCCGAGCTCCATGGGCTCCTCAGCCGTTGCCACAAAACGCTGTGCGGTCCGAAGCACTGTCGGTGCGAAACGCGGGGGTGCCGACACTGTCAGTGGTTCCGAAAGAGCCCGACGGGGCCGTCGCCGTTGCAGGCGGGCGTCGATGCACAGGCATTGGGTCACCAGCGCGTCGAGGGTCGGTGGCGCCTCCACACGAACCAGCTCGTCCTGCATCTCGTCGGAAAGGCCATCCTGGAAGGCGTCCATCAGCGCCGCCTCATTCCAAGCCGAATCCTGGCCTAGCAGTCGGAACTCTGCAATATAGTCCTGCAGGGGGCGCTTGCCTTGGCGGAGGTCCTTGATGCGCCTCGCTGCCATCTGCACCCGGAGGGGGTCCTCAGACATGGTGCGCGGGTGTTGTAAAAAGCCCTGAAAGTCCAGGAGCAAGGGGCTATCTTGCAACAACAGGGGCGTGGCCCATCGGGCGGCAGTGCCAGAGAGGGAGCTGATAACAAATGCCACCTGAGCCCGGTCATCCGGAAAATCCTCCGGCCTCATCGCCATAAACAGTTGGCATTGTCCCAAGAAGGCCGGAAACATCTACTGCTGCCCAGAAAACCTATCTGGCACGTTCACTGGGCATCTCGGACGGGGAGGGGGAGGAGGTGGAGCTGCAGGAGCATTTCCCAAAGCAAGTTGGGCAGTTAGCTGTGCTACTTGCTGTTGCAGAAGCTGATTGGCCTCCAGCATCTGCTGTAACTGCTGCTGCAGCTGTTGGTCCATCGTGGGTTAACGATGGAGTATGGGGGTGACGAACAAGATGATCTGTCCCCGTCCCCCCACACACACAAACACAGCCAGCCGAGGGTTAAGGAAACACTTTGGAACGCACCCAGGTCTTATCTCCCACTTGGCAGCGATAGACACACCGTCTGCCAAATGCCTTTATTTTCACAAACAGAAAGATACTAACGTACAAAAAAGTCCAAGCAGAAATAATATTCCTCCCAGCAGTTCCAGACGAGGCTTTAGTGACTATCCAAGGTTTACTTTTGTTCGTCACAAGGATCCCTGACCACTACCGTCTATTATATAGTCTCTGGGGTGTGGTCCAGTGACTCAGTTCTAATCCCTAGCACGCCTCCTAAGCTGCTGCAATCGTTTATCACGCCTTCGGAGGCGTGCGTCCAGGAATGATGTTTCATCGTCACTCTGAGACGAACCAGCTGTCTCCCTGCTGATCTCCTCTCCCTCGGCCGGCACCTGAGACAATGCCAGAGGGGAGGGGCCTGGAGAGGGAGGCCTGGCTGACTCCTCTTCCTCATGCTCGGAGCTTTCTTCCTCCGATGGGACAGGCTCAGAGGGCAGGGCCACAACACCTATCTCCATGGACTTCCTGACCGACCTGCTGCTGTCCGCCACGTTCACGACCATCCTCATGGTGGTGGACATGCTCACGAAGATGGCACATTTCATCCCGTGCTGCAGCCTACTGTCGGCCCGCACCACAGCCCGTCTGTTCCTGCAGCACGTCTTTCGCCTCCACGGCCTGCTGGACCGGGTGGTGTTGAACCCGGGGCCCAGTTCACGGCCCGCTTGTGGAAAAGCCTGATGGCCGCGTTGGAGGTGCAGGTGTGCCTGTCGTCGGCGCACCATCCGGAGACGGACGGGGGCACGGAAAAGATCATCGGCATCCTGGAACAGTACCTCCGCTGTTTTGTCAACCAGCAGCAGGACAATTGGGCCGAGTACCTTCCCCTGGCGGAGTTTGCCTTCAACAACTCCCAGTACACCTCCACCCAGATGTGGAGGAAAGAGTTAGGAAAGATGTTTGCAGCACTATCACATCAGAAGAAAGGGGGAGTAGCAATGTATTTTAAAGAGGAAATTCTGACAAGACAAATTTATGAGGATGACGAGGGTAGGATATTGATAGTAGAAGCAATTTTGAACTATAAGAAAGTAGCCTTAGTGGGAATGTATGCCCCAAATGAAAAACAGAATCAATTTTACAAGAAGTTACATAAGATTATCGGAAAGATGGAATACGTTAACATTTGCATTTTAGGGGATTTTAATACAATAGTGGATAAACATTTGGACTATAAAAGCAATAAGATAAGAAAAGGAACTAGGAAAACATTGTCCAATAACTTTTTCAAAATGGCAGAGGAAATGAATATTTTGGACAGTTGGAGGGAAAGAAATGAAGGGAAGAAGCAATTTACATTCTATTCAGGTTGACATGCCTTGTGGTCAAGGATAGACATGGTTTGGATGTCAAAGGAATTAAACTTGGAAGTAGAAGAAATCGAAATTGAAAAAAATCTTTGGGCAGATCATAATCCAGTGACAATTAGATGGAGGGGGGGGGAATAAGAAGATGAACATTAAAGAGAGCAATTTTAAAACAAAGAATTTAAATCAAAAATGGAAGAACAGATGAATCTGTTCTTCCAAGATAATAAAAAGGAGGACACGAATATTCAAAATCTATGGGATACGGCAAAAGTCTACATGAGAGGGATTGCGATCGCCTATATGGCGAAAGAAAATAAAAAGAAAATACAACGTCAAAAAGATTTGGAGGAAGAACTTGGTAGGTTAGAAAGAGATCTACAAAAAGAACCCAAAAGAAGGGATTTGAAACAACAAATAGACATAATTAAACATAACTTGAATATGATTGAGAAGGAGGATTTGGCACAACAACTAAAATACTCAAAACAAAATTTCTTCGAAAATGCAAACAAACCGGGACGTTGGCTAGCTTATAATTGAAGAAACAAAAAGATAAAAAGTGCATTAGTAGATTATGCAATAAAGAGGGCAGATAATATATCATAACGAAGGGAAAAGAGACATAATTCATGAGTTCTACAAGGAATTATATGCAGAAGAGGGCGGCACTCTCAAAGAAAAAAGCATTCGATGTCTCCAAAAAGCCGACTTACCTAAAGTGTCAGACGAAATAAGACTCATGCTGACCAAAGATATAACACATCTAGAATTAACAATGGCAATTAAAAGACAGAAAAATAACAAAACGGCAGGCCCATATGGATTGCCTTCGGAAATATACAAAAATCTTCAAGATCCACAAAATTCCACCTGATTAGAAGTATTCAATGCAGTTCTTAGAGATGCAAAAATACCGGCCTCATGGGAGGAAGCAATCATCACCTTAATTCCAAAGGACAATTCGGATTTGACTTGTTAGGAATTACAGACCCATATCTTTGTTAAATTCGGACTATAAGATATTCATGGCCATTATGGCCGAAAGGTTAAAAAGATTCTTAGAGGATTTTATTCATAGTGACCAGAATGGTTTTCTGCCGAGGAAGCAGATAAAGAATAACATCAGAATCATACTAAACATATTGGAATACTATGAGATCCATAATGAAAAGAAATTGGCCTTAATGTTCGTTCATGCGCAAAAAACCTTTGACAACGTCAAATGGGACTTTATGTCAAATCAATTAAAACTAATGGAATTTGGGGAGAATTTCATAAATATGTTCAACGCAATCTACTCTACCCAAAAAGCCAAAGTAGTCGTTAATGGTCAAACAATACAGAGTTCAAAATTCAGAAAGGAACTAGGCAGGGATGCCCATTATCACCATTATTGTTCATTCTATTCCTAGAAGTACTCACTAGAATTATCCAGAAAGACAAACAAATAAAAGGTCTGGAAATAAAAAAGGAAATCTTCAAGGTGCAAGCATTTGCTGATGACCTTGTGTTCATTCTAGGAGACCCTTTACAATCGGGTAAGAAGTTAATGGAAGTATTGGGTGAATATGGGGAAGTTGCAGGTTTGAGGGTGAACAAGAAAAAACCCAAAATTTTAGTCAAGAATATGAGTAAAATGCAAGAAATTGGCTGAGAAAATTAAAATACAGACAGTAAAGAAAGTGAGATACTTAGGTATCTATTTGACATCAAGATGTGCTACACTAAAGGAGGACAATTACAATAAATTAGTGGATCAAATTAAGGTAGATTTGGATAGATGGAAAAACCTGCAACTTTCCTTTATGGGGAGAATCACGACAGTCAAAATGACTATATTGCCAAAGATACTCTTTCTATTTCAAACCATACCAATAAAATTCAAAAAGGATTTTTTTTGAAATTTAAATAAAATAATAACTAAATATATTTGGCAAGGGAAAAAACCCAGAATTAAATTGAAATTATTGCAAGACTCGAAAGAAAGTGGTGAAATAAAGAGCCTTGGTGGTGCAGCAGACTAATGCACTGTTAAGTAACACCAGCTGCCTGCAATTACTGCAAGTTCAAATCTCACCAGGCTCAAGGTTGACTCAGCCTTCCATCCTTTCGAGGTAGGTAAAATGAGGACCTGGTTTGTGGGGGCAATAAGCTGACTTTGTATAAAAAAGAACACCGCTTAGGGTGGGCCCAAAAGCCCTACTAAGCAGGTATATACAAAAAGTATGAAGACTATTGCTTAACGCATTGTAAGCCGCCCTGAGTCTCTAGAGAAGGGCGGCATATAAATCGAACCAATAATAATAATAATTTAATAATAATAATAATAATAATAATAATAATAATAATAATAGAGGAGCTCTACCTTGTCGTGGTGGAGGGGCTTGCGTGCTCTAGTGATCCTAAGGGCTATGCTGAACAGGTGCAACCATATCAGACAGACCTTAGGTGAAGGGCCAGACAAAATCTGCCCCACAACCCATTCAAACATGGTGAATACAGAAAAAATGAAATTTATGCCAGCTGAACCGTCGCCCGGATTAACAAGGGTTCCGTTGGATGCTATGGCTCCTGGGCATTCTACGCAAAATGTGTTACAGGGCTCAACTCCCTCTGCTAGGCAACCAGGGCATGGAGCTGACAAGCTACTGGAAGAAAAACCCAAAAAGCGAAAAATCTGGACCAGGGAAGAAAACACCTCTATTATGGAAGCTTACTATCAGTCTGAGCCAGCAAAACATGGATTTCAAAAAAGAATGTATCAGATTTGGAAGATGAACCATACGGACTGTGACACCAGCGAACAAAGGTTAATGGACCAACGACGTGTAATCCTAAACCACAAATTTTTCACTACAGAAGAATTAATAGCAATAGAAGAGAAAGCAATTAATGGTCTTGAGTACAACAATAAAGAAGAGTAACATCAAGAATGATTTCCAGACTCAAAAGCAAATTGAGGAAGAAAGGGAAGAAGAGGATACTGAAATGGATGAAGATAAAGAACAAGGGAGCACTAAAGAACAAACACCAACAGATAGTGCTCAATTAGCTGGAAAAATAAAGCACCAAATGGAAGATGCTGAAAGAACACGTTTGCCAAAGCTGAACCAAGTGAACCGAAAAGAATTGAGAAATGTACTAAAAAAGGTCAATGAGGCTGTGCAAACTATTCGAACCACTACATTAGCCGAAACAAACCAACTGATGTATGCAGCAGCTGTCATTACCACCAAAGAACTGGGGTTGAAAATACAAAAGAACCAAAGAGGCAAGAAGGGGAAGCCTAAGTGGAAAATTCGGTTAGAATTGAAGATCAAAAAAGTACGTGGAGATTTGAGCAACTTGAAGAACCTAAGGCAAGGTCAGCTAAAGAACAAGCAGGTCAAAAGCAGCCTAGAAGCAAGATACGATCTGAGGAATAAGGAGATTGCGGTAGTAATTGAAGAGCTGAAGCAGAGGGTTGTTGCCATCGCTGAAAAGATTAAAAGGTATGAAAACTGAGTAACTCAGTTCAAGGAAAACTCACAGTTCAGAGCAAATCAGCACCAGTTTTATAAGAGTTTAGAAAATGGAAACGGAGTAACAACAAATGAAAAGCCTGATAAAGAGAAAGCTCTGAAATTCTGGAAGAATTTGTGGGAAAACAACAAGAAGCACAACAGAAATGCAAAATGGATCAAACAGGTTGAGGACTCTATTAAAGTGCATAAAATGGAAGACGTGAAAATAACAAAAGCAATGGTGTAAAGACAGTCAAGAAAAGTGGAGAACTGGAGTGCACCTGGACCGGATGAGCTGCATGGCTTCTGGTTAAAGGCACTTACAGGTCTGCACAAAAGATTGGCAACCCAGATGAACTAGATCCTAAAAACACCTGAAAATGATGAATGGATGACAACTGGAAGGACATTTTTTATCCAAAAAGATAAAGAAAAAGGAAAGGACCCTGGAAACTATAGGCCAATCACCTGTTTGCCAACAACATACAAGCTTCTTACTGGTATCATTGCAAATCAAATCTATGGATACCTGGAAAGAAATAACTTGCTTCCTGTAGAACAGAAAGGATGCTGCAAAAACTCAAGAGGAACAAAGGATCAATTGCTGATCGACAAGCTAATCCTAAAGAACTCAAAGAAAAGATGAACCAACCTGTTCATGGCTTGGATAGACTATAAGAAAGCATTTGATTCAGTTCCCCATAGCTGGATCAAGAAATGCCTGGAAATATTAGGCATCAGTAGCAACATACAAAAATTCATGGAATCTTCAATGAACCTCTGGAAAACGAAACTTATGGCTAATGAAGAAGAACTGGGTGAAGTTGAAATTAAACGAGGCATTTTCCAGGGCGATTCCCTTTCACCCCTACTTTTTATACTCTGAATGCTACCACTGACAATCATTTTGAAGAAGATGAACTGTGGATACGAACTTGCAAAGAAAGGACTGAAAATCTCGCACTTGATGTACATGGATTATTTGAAGCTGTTTGGTAAAACAAAAGCTGAACTGAATTTATTAATTGAAAACACAAAAGAATTCAGCCACGACATTGGTATGCAGTTTGGAATTGACAAATGTGCAACAACAGCAACCAAAGCAGGCAAAATCATAGAAGAGGATGGAATAAAACTAGAGAATGAAGAAATGATAAAATGATAAAGTAAAATCAGAAGAAGGCTACAAGTACTTGGGGATTTTAGAAGCCTCTGACATAATGCATAATAAAGTCAAGGAATTAACTTCAGCCAAGTACATTTGGCGAATTCGTAAGATATTAATGTCCAAA
Organism: Arizona elegans; assembly: GCA_022577455.1. Taxonomy (NCBI): domain Eukaryota; kingdom Metazoa; phylum Chordata; class Lepidosauria; order Squamata; family Colubridae; genus Arizona; species Arizona elegans. The sequence continues at coordinate 89,022,980 of JAKOOJ010000002.1, forward strand.
TTGAGTGGAGGAAACATCATAAAAGCCATAAATACCTGGGCTGTATCTGTGATTAGATACTCTGCAGGAATAATTGACTGGACCCAGATGGAGTTAGACAATTTGGACAGAAAAACAAGGAAGCTTATGACAATGAATCATGCCTTGCATCCTAAAAGTGATGTTGACCGATTATATTTACCAAGAGCAGAGGGTGGTCGAGGACTCCTACAAGTAAAGCAGACTGTGGAAGAAGAAAAATGCAGCTTGAATGATTACATCCAGAAAAGTGAAGAATCAATGATTAAGGAAATAAATAAAGGAGGCCTTTTAAAGACAACTAAAACAAAAGCAGAATATAAGAAAGAAGTAATTGAGCAGCGAGCTGAAAATTGGAAACACAAAGCTCTGCATGGCCAATACTTGAAAAGTATTGAAGGCAAAGCTGACCAGAAACTAACTTGGAACTGGTTAAGATCAGGAGTACTGAAAAAAGAAACAGAAAGCTTTATTTTGGCAGCTCAAGAACAAGCCCCAGCCACAAACTGCATGAAGGCAAAAATTCAACATGTTACCACCAACAGCAAATGCCGCCTATGCAATGAGAAAGATGAGACAGTCGACCACCTGATCAGTGGGCGCAGCAAAATTTCACAAACTGACTACCTACAACGCCATGACCGTGTTGCTAAGATCATTCACTGGAAATTGTGCCAGAAGTTTGGATTTGAGTACAGCAAAAACCACTGGGAACATCAGGTTGAGAAAGTTTTAGAGAATGAAAAACTCAAGATCTTGTGGGACTTTAGGATTCAGACTGACAGGCACTTGGTCCATAACACACCAGCTGCCTGCAATTACTGCAGGGTTCGAATCTCGCCAAGGCTCAAGGTTGACTCAGCCTTCCATCCTTTCTAAGGTAGGTGAAATGAGGACCCAGTTGTGGGGGCAATAAGCTGACTTTGTATAAATATACAAAAGGATGAAGGCTATTGCTGAGCACATTGTAAGCCGCCCTGAGTCTTCGGAGAAGGGCGGCATATAAATCAAATTAAAAAAAAAAAAAACAAAACCACACACCTGACATAACAATAGTTGAAAAGAAAAAGGTATGGTTCATTGAAATTGCAATACCTGGTGATGCATGGATTGAAGATAAGCAGCAAGAAAAAAATCACAAAGTACCGAGATTTGCAAATTGAAGTTGAGCGACTGTGGAAAAAGAAATCGTGTGTTGTCCCGATTGTAATTGGAGCCCTTGGAGCAATACCCAAAGGGCTACCCCGCTATTTAGAAATTCTAAATTTGCTGGACTTGAACATTTTGACTCTACAAAAAACCACCTTACTTGGAACAGCTTACATCCTCCGACGATACCTTAACAGTTCCTAAGTCCTTGGTTGGGACTCGAGCTCCTGAGCTATTAACCAGCCTCAAAGGCTGTGAATCTCACTAAAGATTAACCAATAATAATAATAATAATAATAATAATAATAATAATAATAATATACAATTTGGACTCCCTCACTGGGAAAAATACTACCAGGCGGCAGCACTGACGTGGATCAGGGTGTGGATTAATTTAAAAAACAGGAGGCTGCTAGCACTGGAAGGACATGACATGCAAACGGGGTGGCACGCAATCCTCTGAGACGGGAAACATAAAGCACACCAATACTTCCAGAAACACCTCATCAGAAGCGCTCTATTGGATGTTTGGATTAAAACTAAGCAACAAAATTATATAGAAATTCCCAATTGACCCTGGAGATGTTTGTACATCAAAATTTCATGAAATTAGGAAGAGTGATCACGTATAAAGACATATTGAATGAAAAAGGAGAGCTGAGGTCTAGACAGGATTTACAAGAAGAAGGGATAGAACTAGAATAGTGGGCATATTTTCAGATTCAATCCCAATACATGAGAGATAAAAATGAATGGGGCACACAGACTGAACCGATAGAATTAGACGAAATCCTACAAGGGGCAGATGTGAAGATTATTAAGAAATTATATAAATATTTACTGGATTACGACATGATAGAAGAGCAAGTGAAAGTGACCATGCTCACCTGGAGTAAGAATTTTGGGTATGGCATAGATCTAGATAGCTGGCAAAAACTATGGGAGAGGAACAGAAAGCTTACCCTAGCCACTGCATATAAAGAAAATCAATACAAGATGTTTTACAGGTGGCATTTCCCACCCACAAGACTGGCCAAGATGTGCAAAAATTGCTCACTGAAATGTTGGAAATGTAAAACAACACTAGGCGCTTATTATCATATGTGGTGAGGGTGCCTGAAAGCCAAGGACTTTTGGCTCCAAATAAAACAGTGGCTAGAAGAGATATTAAACCAGACAATAGATATGACATCAGAACTCTTCCTTCTGGGTACAGTAAGGGATAATTACAAAAAAGAAGAAATATATCTTATGGTACACATATTAACGGCAGCGAGGTTGATTTTCGCACAAAATTGGAAATGCAGAGAGAACCCACAGGAGGTAGAAATAATCAACAAAATATTGACCTGTGCAGAAATTGACAGGTTAACAATGGAGCTCAAAGATAAAGATGAATCAGAATTCTATGTAACCTGGAATACATTTTATAAATGGCTAGAGAAAAGGAGGAATGTAGGGATAGAGAATTAGAAACAAAGAGTGAAGAAAAGGGGAGAAAAATAAAGAAAATAATATAAGAAATATTAGGTAGGAATAAATTGGATTTGAATAGATACGAAGGTAAAATGTATGTAACTGAAGTGTGATTGAATGTACAAAAAGTATATATGGAATATGCATGATGTTATATTGTAATATATATGAAAGAAAAGGTGTTAGAAAAGTATGTACCAGACAAGTCGCACCAAGTCTAATGTTTTTAAATTGTATATTTAATAAAATTAATTAAAAAAATTTTTGTACTGTTGTGTACTGTTGGTATTTAACTCCAGACAAGTTGTCAAGAATGTATAACGGTCTTTCAAATGAATATTGAAAATGCAAATGTAAAAATGGGACCATAGGTAAGTACATAAGTACAATAGGAGTGAACATGATTATACATCATGTAAATTATTCTGTAGTTCGGCAGGAAGGGCACTGGTGGTAGACGGCAGAAACACCCAGCCGGAACAAGAAAGAAGGGAGCCTGCCACCAGCAAGACTGGGAGGCTCCTGGACGAATCCAGCAGTTTACAGCAATATCGGGCGTGAGCCCTTCACACTGTTAAGGGGGAGGCTACACCAGAGACTGGGAGCCCCCAGCCCGATATACTGATGAACGGTCTTCAGTGGGCTCGGATGCAAGACCCTTCACGCTGGTAAGCTCAACCACAGAAATGGGAGCAATCTGGAAGAAAAAGTCTCATTTAATTCTGAGAACAACGGTCAGAAATGAGCAGCTCAGAACTCTGTGTCTTGTCCAAATCAGACCGAGTCTGAAAGCTGGGAAGCAGGAGGAAGAGGAGGAACTTAACAGCTAGCAGACTTGGTCCATGGACATCAGATGAGAGTTAACCCATTCCTGACCGCTGGCCCCACGATCAATGAGAAATTTACATTTTAGATTTAACTTATTGATATACTTATTATACAAATTCTTCTTTTTCATGTTCTTATACCAAGATTAAAATCTGCATTTATACTTTTCTACATAGTTCATTTTTCTGCTTACAACTAAGCAAAATAAAATTTGAGAATAGTGTTAATCCTTAGTGTTTTATGATCTCTACCACTTATTGGGGGCAGGATGGAAGATTTACCATTCCTAATTTTCTGGTTTGGATAGATGCATTGAATTAGCATTGCCAACTATGAAATAGACATGTAATTTGTACAGGTTGATATAAATGGTTAAATGTATGATAAATTGAGGAATTATCTGAATATTAAAGTAGTATAAAATGCAAAATAAGCAGTTACACAAGATTCTGTTTTGTAATAAAATATCCTCAGTAGATATACTAGATTCTTCAATTATGAGAAAAAGAGAAAAATGAAGAAAAAGTTACACAAATGACAAGATTTAGTTAGTGAATACTATCATTCTATATATACAGGTAGTCCTTAATTTACAACAGTTCATTTAGTGACCAATCCTACTACGGAAAATTCTTAAAGTGAATATAAGGAGAAACCCAGAGACTTTTCTTTTGGGTTTAATGGAAAAAGACCTGGAAAATTTTTTGGAACTTTGATGTTATATATGTTGATGGAAGCAAAACTACTGTACGCACAAAAATGGAAGGACATTTCAATCCTGACAGTGGATGAATAGCTGCAAAAGTTGATGGAGTTAGCAGAGATGGCTAAGTTGACTGCTTTGATCGAAGAAAAAAATACAAATACTTTTATTTCTACTTGGAAACCGCTTCTGGACTTTGTGCTTGAGCTAGAAAAAAAACTTTGATTTTGTGTTTTACTGATTTGAGAAATTTGTTGGTATAGAAATGCCTAGTTTAAATGGTTATGTAAAAGTAAAAATTTGAGGTTTGATGTTAATGCCTTATTTTACTGCACCAACGGGAGTCAATACCTTTTTTTTCCCCTCTTCTTTTCCACATTTTTCTCTTCCCTATTTTTCCTATTTGCTTTTGTATTTTTTGTAATAAAAATTGTTAATAAAAAAAAGATTTTTAAACTGCACCAATTTCTTCACATACTCATTCAACTTATTTATTTATCAAATTTATATGGCCACCCAACTCACGGAAAATGAACTTTGGCGGTTGTACAACAATCCAGCAAAAACAGTAAATAAATTAGAAAATCATTAGTTAAAACCATTAAAATGGAGGGAGATGGATGGTTAAGAAATATGAAATATTGTAAAAATAATTATAATTATTTAAAAGAATTAAATTTATAAAAGCAAAACTGAGATTTGATTGGTTAGTAGCAACAAGAAAGGAGAAACTATCTCTAAGTAGAAACTGTCCAATGTCTTCCTTTTGCTTATGAAAAATCAAAGGAAAAAAAAGGAAGCACTCCTTAAAACCAACCTCTATTGCATTAAAACCTATGGGAGAATTACTATGGCTTTCTCATCCAATGTATAGTCATGTTAAACAATTGCATGCAATCCAGGGCACCATAGTTGTTTACCCAGGAAAACTCTTAGTGTGCAATAGTTTTATATTACTCACGTGAGCCTGAAGTTCTCAGGTCATAACTTAAATGGGGAAGGCTAAACATTTAAAGAAAATGCATCTGGCATGACAGTCAAGCCTGATTTTTTAAGAACTGCAAAGCTTATAAACAGAAGTATACATTCAGTTATGAAACACCAGCAAAATGTAGAAATTTGGTAATGAACTTTTTATATGCCTATAAATTTTACAAAATGTTGATGTCAACTTGCAAAGCTTTCAAGTTGCCATGAGCAGGAGGGAGGGAGAACTGATAGATCTGATTGATTTCCCTAACTGAAGTGCATTCCATACATTCTTCCTGACCGCAATCAGAAGGAGGGTGTTGGATTTCACAGCCAGCCAAAGTGGTTAATTGGAGAATGTGATTTATGACATGGCCAGAGAGGAGGGGAGAGACAGGGTCATAGGGAATGTAAATTTACGTGGGATTAATTCTAACTGCATCTGAATATTGCCAAAATTGTGCTCCTAATAAATGACTATATTTCTTTTGAAGTTCGGCTCATGGCTCATGAATTAATTAGGGCATCTTTCGGAAACTTCACAGTTGAAATATATTCATTAGCAGCAATAGCAATAGCACTTAGACTTATATAGTGTTTTACTGTGCCTTTTACAGCCGTCTCTAAGCCGTTTACAGAGTCAGTATATTTCCCCCAACAAACTCGGTCCTCATTTTACCAACCTTGGAAGGATGACTGAGTCAACCTTGAACCTGGTGAGATTCGAACTGCCAAATTGCAGTCAGCTGGCAGTCAGCAGAAATATCCTGCAGTATTGCATTCTAACCACTGCGCCTCTTTCATTAAAACCCTTTTTGTCAAAACTGTCAAAATCATTTTTACACTATGACTTAAGTGTAAGTGAATTAAAAGATTAGGGATTTTAATAAAATTTAGAGATTAAACTCTCATTTCAGTAAAATATACCTACTGATCATATAAACAATTACTGAATATTGCCAATCCATTGATAATTACCAATAGGTAGAGAACCTTTTAGCAATATTCGCATGTCTTTAGCATCACTTCCAGTATAGTGTGCAGTTACAGATCCGTAGTTTTGAAGTGCCTATAGAAATGTACATCTTAGCAAAATATTTTTGTTTTATTTTATAAAATTATATCATTTTATATCTCCCTTAATGATTGTGGTAAAAATGATTGTAAAAATGGGACTAGCCACATGATTTGCTTAGTGACGGTGTCATGACGGCATTGCTTAGTGACCAAAATTCCAGTCCCAATTGTGGTCATAAGTCAAGGACTACCCTGTACAACTTCGCTAAGTATTTTGCTTACTGAACACTTCATTTAGCTTGCGAAGTACAATGAGATAGAAAACATGCTTCAAAAAAGTCTTTCCAGTGTTAGAGGTTAAAAGAAAGCTGAGCAAGTACTGCACCCAGAAATTTGTATACAAAGGATAAATTTCTTCATTAAAAAAAAATCTATCACAGTTGCAATAGATTCTAAAGCTGGGGCTTATGCAAATGAAAATCTAGTACATGTGTGGCACAGAGACCATAATGAAGAATCATCAAATTCTTCCTTGTTCCCAAAAAGTCTTTTTGGTAGAATAAAACTGAATACAGATAGTCCTTGACTTTTTTTTTTTTTTTAAATTTGATTTATATGCCGCCCTTCTCCGGAGACTCAGGGCGACTTATGACCACAATTTCTGTTACTAAGCAAGACAGTTGTTAAGTGAGTTGTGCCCCATTTTATGACTTTTTTGCCACAGTTGTCAAATGAATCACTGCAGTTAAGTGAATTGTGCGGTTATTAAGAAACTCTGGCTTCCCCTATTACTTTGCTTGATGGAAGCCAGCTGGGAAAGTTACAAATGGTGATCATATAACTCTGAGACATACTGTCATAAATATATGTTAGTTGCCAAGTGTCCAAATTTTGAGCATGAGACCATGGGGATGCTGCAATGGTCATAATAGTGAAAACGGTTATAAGTTACTTTTTTCAGTGCTGTTGTAACTTTGAACAGGATTAAACAAATGGTTATAAATCAAGGACTACCTCTAATGTAAAGAGTTTACCTTAGGTGTCTTCAAAACAAATTTATGCTTGCCTTCTTCAGGATACATTGCTGACTTCATCTCTAGCAGCTTTGACACTTGCTTTGTGATCTGAAATATATTATTTTTAATCACTATAAATTACATATATACTAATTGCTACAATGCACAGCCTTTTTCTTTTTTGCTGCATATTGGGATAAGCCTCTGACCCAAGTATCCTTTTTCTATATTGTCTTACTGCACATTTAACTTTTTTTTTCAAGGCTCAACATAGCCACCACGTCTTCCCTCTTTAAACTTCTAAAAAGTTACTTAAATATGTAAGTGCTAAAGAAATCCAGAAATTTCCTAGAAAGCTAGTATAATAGGAAACACTTACCGTACTTTTCAGACTAAATGATGCACTTTTTTGTCACCCAAAGGGGGTGAAAATGTCTGTCCGACTTATAGACCGAATATTGTCAAAGCCCCGCCCAACTGCTGGCCGCTTTTTTTGCCTCCGCATGCCCCATTTTTGGGCCTTTTTTCAGCCTGTTTTCAAGGCTTTTTTTGACCAATTTATTTGGAAAAACGGCCTGAAAAAAGCCTCGAAAACGGGCTGAAAAAAACCTTGAAAATGGGCCAAAAAAGGATTGTAAGCATTTGGTATCAATTTTTCACCATATCCTTGAGGTATGCAAGATTGAAGTCACTGAAGAACTACATACATTTAATTATTACAAGAGCTTGTTCCATAGCTTTCTTTGTGATTTCCCCCTTGCTCATATTCGGCAAAGAACAACTAAAAGGGAAAAAATATAGCTAGTCCTCAACTTACAACAGTTCGCTTAGTGACTGTTCTAAGTTACAATGACACTGAAAAAAGTGATTTATGACTTATGACTTATTTATTTTTCACACTTATGAATAATACAGCATCTCCATGGTCACATGGTTTATATTCAGATGCTTGACAACTGACTCACATATATGACGGTTGCAGCATCCTGGAGTCATGGGATCCCCTTTTGTGACCTTCTGACAAGCAAAGTCAATGGGGAAACCAGATTCATTTAACCACCATATTATTAATTTAACAACTGCAGTTATTTACTTAACAAATGTGGCAAGAAAAGTTATAAAATGGGGCAAAACTCACTTAACAAATTTTTCAGTTAGCAACATAAATTGGTTGTAAGTTGAGGACTACCTATATTTAATCAGCAAAGAATGGTAAATAGAGATGAGGAAACAGTTTCAATAGGACAGCGTAATGGCAGACTTCCAGGGCCAGTGCTTATTATTATAAAGATCTCTTTAGTCAACCTCAGGTCCTCCCGAGTACACAAAAACATCCATATAATTTTCTTGGCAACCACATGACCTTGTTGCCTTCTGGGTTGGAATTGCTTATTAACTAAATAGAGCTGGATATTTGAACTTTTTTGTTAAAACTGAAATGAACTTGAAAAAAGAAAAACGAATTTAAGGATTTGCCACCTTTAAAAGCCAGACAAAGAGATCAAACGGATTGCTACATAAATGTTTTAAAATGGTGATTGAAGCTGTGACTAAGTGAAAGTGTTGATTGTGGAAACTTGTTCTTTTCTGAAAAGAACCTATTTGATTTGTTACATATTGTGGATTACCTTGAAAAGAACTATGACTTTTTGAACTTTGGAGATTCCTATTCTGTCTTTTTTTTTTTTTATTGCAAAAGTTTTACAGTTACATTTTCACCCCTTTCCCCCCCCCCGCAACCCACCCCAAACTTCCCAGCCTCCCTAACCCACCCTAACCCTCCCCTCCCCCCAGACTTCCTCACAGTATACTCATGTCAAATAAAAGGAAAAACACTCCTTTGTATATAAAACTTGAACCCCTCCCTCCCCCTTACAAATTTTCATCTTCATTACATTAACCTATTTCAATCTTAATATAACATTTTCAAATAAATTTTCATCCTGATTACCTTAAAAATATTTCTATCTTGATATAACATTTTCTAACAAATTTTCATCCTCAACCTTAAAATATTTCTATCTTAATATATAACGTTTTCAAATAAAAGCTATTTGATACTTCCTAGTTTGATATTTATTCTGAACATAATCTATCCATTTCTTCCATTCCCACTCATAAGTCTCTTGAGAACAATCTTTTAAATATGCTGAAATCTTCGCCATCTCTGCAAAACTGGCCATCTTCAAAGTCCATTCCTCAATCGTAGGCAGCGCTTCATTTTTCCAATATTTACCTATCAACAATCTTGCTGCTGTTATCATGTACAATATCAATTTTGTTTCACCCAATGTAAAACCCTTAACTATACCCAATAAAAACAGTTGTGGAGAAAATTGAATTTTTTTCTTCAAAACATTCTGCATGACCCACCAAATTTTTATCCAAAAAGCCTTAACTTTCTTACAGGTCCACCAAACATGATAATATGTAGCGTCTAGACAATCACATCTCCAACATTTAGGCTGCACATTAGGGTACATACACGACAATTTTTTGGGGTCTAAATGCCATCTATAAAACATTTTATAGAAATTTTCCCTCAGATTCTGCGACTGTGTAAATTTAACATTCTGAACCCAGATTTTTTCCCATGTTTCCAACATCACTGGTTCCTCAAAATTTTGTGCCCACTTAATCATGCAGTCTTTAACTAATTCAGTTTCTGAATCCCTTTCTAACAAAACATTATAAAGTCTTTTAATATGCATTGGGCCTTTCTCTTTTATGTGTCTAACTAATTCTTCCTCATACATCATAATACCAGTTTTTTGGTCCTCTTTCCATCTCAATTGCAATTGATTATATTGTAACCAAGTTAGATTAATCCCTTCAGCCAACAATGTCTGTAATGTCTTCAGCTGCCATCTGCCCGCATCTGTAAAAAGAACCTCTTTGTATAAAAACCCCCCGAGTGACATTATATTTGTATTCTACAAAGTATGACCAAGATCCAGCCATAGCGGTATTTTATAATCCCAATTGTTTCGGTGCTTCTTCCAGACTCTCAACAATGAATCTCTAAGTATATGGCTTTTGAATACTTTATCCACTTTACTGTCATAAAATAAGTAAGCGTGCCATCCAAATTCCAAATCAAAACTTTCTACGTTTAGTATTCCAGTCTTTTTTCCTCCAAACCAATCACTTACTAAAGTCAAGGCTGTTGCATCATAATATAATTGTAGGTTTGGTAGTTTAAGACCTCCCCTTTCTGGAACGTCTTGCATGATTTTCATTTTTACTCTTGGTTTTTTCTCGTTCCAGACAAACTTGTTCACGCCAGTTTGCCATACTTTTAATTGTTTATCATTTTTGAGCACCGGAATCATTTGAAACAAAAAAAGAAATCTTGGCAAAATGTTCATCTTAACTGCTGCTATTCTTCCCAGTAAAGACAGCTGCAGTTTTTTCCAAGTCTCCATATCTTTTTGCACCTCTCGCCACAACACCTCATAATTATTTTGAAACAATTTCATATTTGATTCTGCAACCTGGACTCCTAGATATTTTACCTTTGGTACAATCTCAAAACCTGCCCTCCTTTCTAGCTCCAGTTTACGATCTTGTGTCATATTTTTGACTACCATCTTAGTTTTTTTCTGATTCAATCTAAAACCTGAAACTTTACCATAGTCTTGTATAATGTCCTTCATCTGGATTATTGATTCCATTGGCTGTGTTAGGGTGACGACCAGATCATCTGCAAATGCCTTTATTCTGTAGTCCTCTTGCCTTATCGTTATACCTTTCAAAGTATTAGAATCCCTTATTGTATTTAACAAGACTTCTAGTGTTAAAATAAACAACAATGGGGACAGCGGACATCCCTGTCTTGTTCCTTTTTCGATTTTAAACTCTGTTGTCAAACTTCCATTAATAATAATCTGTGCCTTTTGATCTTGATAAATTGCTGAGACCGCCTGTATAAATTGGTCCCCAAAGTCCATCCTTTTTAAAGTCTTTAGTAGAAAATTCCAGTCCACTTTATCAAAGGCCTTCTCTGCATCCAAAAAAACCAGCACTGCAGGGATCTGTTTATTCTTCTCAAGATATTCCAATAAATCTATTACATGCCTTACATTGTCATTCATATGCCTACCCTCAATAAATCCCGCTTGATCATCATGAATCACCTTTTGAATCACTGGCATCAGTCTGTTGGCTAATACTTTTGCATAAATTTTGTAATCCGTATTCAAAAGAGATATCGGTCTGTAGTTCTCTGGTTTTTTGGGACCTGCTTGTTCTTTTGGTATCAAAGAGATATAAGCTGTAGTCCATGATGGGGGTACTTTTCCCCCTTGTTGTATATTACAAAATAAATCTCTAAGTTGTTCCACCATTTCTGCCTGCAGAGTTTTATAATACACTGCAGTCAGACCATCCGTTCCAGGAGCTTTAGCTGTTTTTAATTGTTTTATTGCTGCTATTATCTCCTCCTCTGTTATAGGATAATTCATTCTTTCCTTTTGTTGCTCAGTAATTTTTGTAACTCTTTTATTATCTAAATATTTTTCTATAAGTCCATTCTGCACCTCCTCTCTGGCATATAGTTTAGTGTAATATTCAAAGAAGGCTTCTTTTATTAATTTCTGTTGAAAAACTTCTTTCCCTCCAATATCAATACTATCAATAGTCCGTATGCTCTGTTTCTTCCTTAATGTGTAAGCCAACCACCTACCCGGTTTATTGGCGTTGCAGAATGTATTATGCTTCGCATATTGTAAATTTGTTGCAACTTGATCCGCTATAAGCATTTGGAATTGGTCTTTCAAAAGTTTTATGACACTAAGTATTCTTTCATCTGTCGGATTTTTAATAAGTAACTGTTCCTTGTTCTTTATTTCTGCTTCCAGTTCAAGTCTTTTCTTTTGTCGAATCAACCTATGTTTAGAGTTCATATATATAAGCACCCCTCTCATATAAGCTTTGCTTGCGTCCCACACAATTTCCATTGGGGTGCCTTTATTCAAATTCATTTCAAAAAACTCTTTCAAATACTTTTTAAGTTCTGTTATATTTTTTTCATATCTGAACAAGTTTTCATTTAATCTCCAAGAACGTCTCTCATTCTTGCATGTCTCAATTTCTATCCACACTGGGCTATGATCAGTCAAAGTTCTTGGCAGAATCTTTGTTCTTTTTGTGCTGACAAGTAAATCATCAGACAACAAAATAAAGTCAATCCTGGAAAAGGATCTATGTCTGTCAGAGAAGAAAGTATAATCCAGTTCTTTTGGGTTATGTATTCTCCAAATATCTTTTAATTCCAGGTCTTCTTTCATATCGAAAAAAGTCTGTGGTAATCTAATTCTTGACTTTGCCAAAGTCTTTTTGTCTAATTTAGAATCAATTACTCCATTCCAATCTCCCATAATTAAAATAGATCTGTAATCCCATTGAAGTATTTTAGCATGCAGCATTTTATAAAAATAGTCCTGTTGTTGATTAGGGGCATAAATTCCTATCAAAAGAATTTGATTATTGGCAGAAAGTAATTCTATTGCTACAAACCTGCCATCTTGATCAGCTTCTATAAGTTTAGCTGTAAATTTTTTATTTACGTAGATAACCACACCATTCTTTTTTTGGTTAGTTGAAGATATAAAATGTGTTCCTAATTTGGAATTTATCAAATAGTTTTGATCTTGAGCTGTGATATGCGTTTCTTGCAAGCAAATTATATCATTATTATATTGTTTTAAATATGCAAATACTTTCTTCCTTTTTTGTGTTACATTCAACCCATTCACGTTCCAAGATAAACATTTAATCATCATTATTCTCTTTCTGGAGCAAAGAACAGAACCTTCGGATTTCATCCGAAATCTTCTGTCCTGCATTCCCCACGGCCCCAGCCTTTTCCTTTTCCTGCTGTAACTTTTCTTTAAGTTGCTTGGCTTTTGCTCGGGTTATACGCTGATCCTTGACTTCAGCCGCCCAAGCCAGCTCCAAAATTGGAGAAGGTTCCAGCAAAGGCTCATCCAGAAAACCTCCTTCAGCACCCTTCAACTCCTCTGATTCCTGCTTAGATTGCTGTTGCAATTCTTGAGGTTGCTTCTTATCACTCTCTTTAATCTCCAAAACTGTAGATGTTCGTGGGGATGGTGTTCTTTCTTTAAAAATTTCAGTATAAAATTGCTCCGCCTTCTCCACAGTATTCAAACGGTGTTTCTCTCCCTTATATCTCAAAATTATGCCAGTTGGGGCGTCCCAACGAAATGGGATTTGATTATTCTGCAGTTCTTTAACAAGAAAACCAAAATCTTTTCTAGATTTCAACATCTTAGGTGGAAGCTCCTTGTAAACTGTAATCTTAGATCCGCTCACTTGCACAGAAGTGAGAAAAGATTTTTGCAGAATATCATTTCTTATTGCTCTGTCTGTAAAATATATGACCACATCTCTAGGCAATTGTCTTTGTCTGGCCACCCACGAGTTTGTCATCAACATCAAAAAATTTATGATCATTATTTTTCATCTTAGCATTAACTTCTAATTTAAATTCATCCACTTTTGACTCAACTTTCATAATAAATCCTGCCAGGCCAGACGCCACATCTGTTATTTTTTTGGTCACCTTCTTTTGGTTCTGCTGCATTTCCTGCATAATTTCCTGTTGAGACTTTTGGATTTTTTCATCTATTTTATTTATTTTATCATCCATTTCTTGTTGAGCTTTTTGAAATTTATCATCCAAAATATTTGAAATGAATTCTTTTAACTCTCCCATATCCAGATCTTTTTTTTGGGCTTGTGACTGCATGTCCTGTTTGCGTGTGGGGGACCCCCCCCCGTTTTGCCTTCCTGCTTCTTTGAAGCCATCCTGCCACGTAGGCTAGCTTTTCTTCGCCGCCGAAGACGAGGAAACCGGAAGTCGAGATTCCTATTCTGTCTTTGATGGCTTTACAAAGAAAGAAGAAATACAATGTTTAATAAACTTTTAACTAACTAGTGCAGCAATAAAAGGCTTGGCGCAGGACCAGAAGTTGAGAAGCTGATGTTTTACTGGAAACAGACTTTATAATGGAATCAAAAAGGATATGCAGAGTTTTAAGCTGGAAGTATTGACTTTGAATTGAAATGCATATGGACAGATAAGGAAAAGAAAAAGCAAAATAGATAAATTGAATAGCAATGTTTGAATGTTTGTTTAAATGATTTAAAATTTAAATGAGCTTTAAATAAAAACAAGAAGTGTTTATGGTAAGGAAAGATAAAAATATTATAAAAATAGAAACGGGAAGCCAAGGTGACTAAAAGTGATATGTTTATAAAAGCATAACTTATTGTAACATGCTTAGTTTTAATTTGATAACAAAGTGGTGGATGATAATTATGATTAATTGTTAATGATTTTAGATGATGCATTAAGGTACACAGATGGAAGTTATAATTGTGATTGCATTTAATATATGTTGGGAATGATTAATATTTAGAAATAAATGGGGATACACCCTGGAAGAGTACAATTGGAAACAGTGGATTAATAGATAACATTTGGAAAAAGAAAATTTTAGTAAGTTAGTAGAATAGAAGTTGGAGTTAATGGAGGAGAATATGCTGAGAAATCAGCCAAATAATGAAATGCTGTTAATCAGCCAAATAATAGGTGGAGTTAAGGAGGAGAATGCTGTTAATCAGCCAAATAATAAGTGGAGTTAAGGAGAAGAATGCTGTTAATCAGCCAAAACAAAACATGCTAGAAATCAGCCAAAACAATGGAAAATGCTAGTAATCAGCCAAATAAAAGGGGGAGTTAAGGAGGATAATATCTCCGGATCTCCGCACTTTCCATAAGGCCCTGAAGACGTTTTTATTTCAGCAAGCCGGCCTGGCCTGAATAGGCTTTATGGGTTAGTTTTTCAATTATATAGCTAGGGGTTTTAAATTGGGGAGGCCGTTTAATTTAATTTATTTTTAATTATCTTAACTTTTATATTGTATGTTATTTTAATTCTCGGCTGTTCACCACCCTGAGTCCCTTTGGGGAGAAGGGCGGGATATAAATTTAATAAATAAATAAATAAATAATATGCTGAAAACTCAGCCAAAATATGCTATGCTGGAAATCAGCCAAATAATAGGTGGAGTAATGGAGGAGAATGAGGAGAATATATTGAAGAATATTAATAAGGGGTGAAAAAGAAAATGTTGGGTGATAATTAAAATGAAATGGTAAATTTTGAGATCTTTGTGTAAAAGTTTAAGAACATGTTAGGAGAAAAATAGAAATTTTGATTAATAAATTGAAATAAAAATGGAGTTGTATACACTTGGAAATTAAGATTTGTGGTTATAAAATTGTAAGGTAAATATATAGATTAATAGAATAGATTGTCTTTTTGTTTAATGTTGATGCTAAAAGGAGCAAGGGATAAAAAATTTAGATAAAGCGATATTGAATTTTGACTTTTAATTGAATTTATAATTGAATATAAAAAGGAGCTTTGCTTTAGTAGGAGATTAGGATATATGATGAGATAACAGAAAAATTTATTAAGATGTTGGAATTTATGTTAAAATTGTTCGTTTTTCATTTGTTAAATTAGTGTACCCATTTGTGACCGGACCAAGACTTTGTTCTTGAAAAAAATTTCTTTTTTATGTTTACGTTGGAAAAATAAAAAATTCTTTACAAAAAACAAAAAACAAAAAAAACACCTCCAACTCCTGATGGCAAGCTGTTCCATTGGTTAATTGTCCTCACTATTAGGAAGTTTATCCTTAGTTCCAGGTTGCTTTTCTCCTTGATTAGTTTCCAACCATTATTTCTTGTCCTGCCTACAGGTGCTTTGGTAAAAAAGTTGACCTCCTCCTCTTTGTGACAGCCTCTCAAATACTGGAATACTGGTATCATGTCACCCCTAGTCCTTCTTTTCTCTAGACTAGCCAAACCCAAATCCTGCAACCGTTCTGCATTTGCTTTAGTCTCCAAGACCTTTAATCATCTTAGTTGCTCTTCTTTACACTTTTTCTCGAAGTCTCAATATCTTTTTTTGTAATGTGGTGACCAAAATTGGATGATGTATTCCAGGTGTGGCTTTACCACTTTACAAAGCGGTACTAATACTTCACGTGACTCATCTACCTTCTCACGTGGTCCGTAGTTTTACAAATTATTTGCCGCTGCATTGTGCGCTTTCAATATACTGTATCAAGAACCGATGCAGACATTCCCAAACAGCATGGTTCTTGCCCAGTAGAAATTATGAAAGCTGTCTCACCAGCCCAATCTACGCCTTAGAAGGGGTGATCTGTGACACCGTATGTTACGGACATAAAGCAAGTACAGGTCAGTTGGAGTGCCTCTCTCCTCCACTTTATGAAAATTATGGACCTCCGAAATCTGGAATACGGAAAAAGATTGTCCATGCAGTAGTCGCGTTCATCCTCTTACCTCTTCCGGGCTAGCCTTCTCCTGCTTAAGGCGCCGCACCGTATCTGCCTGCTTCCTCAGCGCCTCTTCCTCAGCCATGATGATGACACTCCTCTCCGACGGTAAAAATTTTAAAAAGGGAGAAAGGAGATAGCCGCCGCCACCGCCGCCACACTTCCTCGCCCGCAGAATGAATTTACTCTTGCTCTCCTACGCATGCGTACTGCTTTGTGTTGAGGCAGCTAAATCTGCCCATACTGCCCAACTCAGTGTGCAGCGGGCGAGATTGGACGAGTAGGAGCTGGATGATGCAAGAGAAACTAGCGAAGAGAGGAAGTGACGTTGCTGCACTTTCCGTTTCCGTTTTCTTTCTCCCGGTAGAAGCCCACGTTTTAGGAGTTGCGGTCCTGTTAATCTCTGTTGAGAAATAAACTCCTTTGACGCCAGGAAACTATACGTTAATCTTAAAACACATTTATAGAAGAAAAGTGCAGGAACTGTATTTGCACATTTTCATAGGTCATTTAACTACAATGTAGGTACATAACACTACCATCATATAGTTTATTGGCTTTACATTATGTTGTGTGATCTCATGCAGTTGCCATTATTTCAGGCAAACAAGGCTTAGTGTAATCTATGAATCTAGGTAATGGCCAATTCTACAGTTTGGTGAGCAGTTGTCTGGTGTCAGAATTTAATATGAAGCCACCATAAACTAGGGATAAGGAGGATTGCACAAAGGCAGAGGTGGACGGCAGCAACCCCCAAAGTATCCCATCTTTGAGATTTCCCTTCCAAAATGTAGCAGTTTTCTCTGTATTTTTAAGAAACTATTTAGCATCGATTTAAAATACTCATTTTTTTAAATCTCAGAACAAAAATTGCAAAATAATTTGGTCTTCCTTAAACGTACTATATCTGCTCTACTACATTATTAAGAGGAAATAGTCTAGAATATACATATGTAATTAGGATTCATACTATATAATATGCAGGTTTTTAAAAATTTATTTTAATACAATTCTAAATATCTTGGGTCTCATGTGAAGATGATACAGATGAAGTTCATATCCGGTGCTCCGTATCTACAAAATATCTTTTTTTTTTTTTTTTGGTTTCTCCTTTAGGGTAACCACAGTTTTTCAAGGTTAATTTCACTTACTTTGGGAAATAAGTGATTGAGAAACCTAAGAATTTTAAGCCAAACAAAGAAAACATAATTAGTACATTGAACTCCTTTGTAGTGTCAAATGTGTATGCTACTTTGAGGCATTATAAGAATATTGTGGAATATGTATGTAATGATAACTATGAAGGAGAAGACTTAACAGCTAGGTTCAGCTAGCAAGATGTTCCTGGAGAGTGATAAACATTACACTTATCAATTAGAAGCTTGTAGTAATACTTGTCTTCCACTATTGTCTTCTCAACAAGACTTGTTGCCAGGGAATGCCTTTAATTTAAGAGCTTTGGTAGTGCAGTGGTTAGAATACAGTACTACAGGCTAACCCACTGCTCACTCCAAGAGTTCAATTCTAAGCGGTTCAAGGTTGACTCAGCTTTCCATCCTTCTAAGGTTGGTAAAATGAGAACCCAGATTGTTGGGGGCAATATATTGACTCTATAAACTACTTAGAAAGGACTGTAAAGCACCATGAAATAGTATATAAGTAAGTGCTACTGCTATTAATCTTGGAGTATATATCTTTTGTTATTTACCAAAATTAACTATGCAAGAAACAGCTAAAAGTCAGAACAAAAGCTCTCCTATTACTGTATCAAAAAAGAAATGCTGTGGCTATTCCTATTGCTACTTTGCCAACCTTTTCTGAAAGGTGTCTTAACTCTTAACACAAAATGAGCTGAGCAATTCATAAAAGAAAATATTTGTAGATCAAGGTTGAACTGTGTCACTGTTACTCTGAGCTTGGTTGTTTTCTTGCAGACATTTCTGTTGAAGCGTGACTCAGCTTCGTTTCCCCCCCTGGGGAAACTGTAATTAATTAGAGGTGACTGGACCTTGTTTTCCATGGAGTATACTCTCAAAGAAAGAAAACCCGAAGTATATATTCTAAGAAACATTTTATTATAGAAGTACAAAACTAGCTAACTACATCATTACCAGCAGTTATCTCAGAGACAGACAAAGGAAAAAAAAGGAAGTTAGAAAAGAAAGAATGTAGACATGCACAGTAGTCCAATGTCTCACAAGACCAGCCTTATCTCTATTACTACAGATAAGGTTCTCGGTCAGTCTACCGTAAATCTTAGAATGGGAGCTCAGCTGGCAAACACACAGAACGCAATGACAATTTCATTACCAAACTGGCACTGATAATGTTATCTAATTTGATAATGAACCAGCTGCAAGAAAACAACCAAGCTCAGAGAGCACCAAGAACCCAAGTGTTAGAGCCAATTGCATGCAGCTGAGCATTTACTTCTGCCCTATTACTGAAACAACTTGCTTTCTGTTCTTCAGGCAGGTGATTCTAACTATATGAGTAAGCATAACCTAGAAAATTGGGAGAATAAAAGACAGACTATATTTTCCCTGCCTTATTTAAAAGTCAATCCTACCAAACTGAGTTGCCATATGTGAAGCAACTGCATGGCCCTCTTCAAATTGGTGCACAGTAAAATTTGAAAATGGTAAAAAAACTAGAAGTGAAGCCGATTCAAGAAAGGATCTTATAAGAGATTCCTCATATGTCCATTAATGTCATCCCAAAGACAGGACTCTGTAAGTACCTTATAAATACCGTTTTCCCCAAAATAAGACATCCCCTAATAATAAGCCCAATCGGGCTTTAGAGCGCATGGCGATAAGGCCAAGCGCTTATTTCAGGGTTCAAAAAAATATAAGACAGGGTCTTATTTTCAGGGAAACACGGGACCTAAGCAATCTATGATTACTAAAGACCCTGTGATGACATTTAATGGTACTATCTGGTTTTCATGAGAGTCTGAACTAAGGCATAATGTTCAATGTAAACAAAGAGAGAAAGCATTTATTAGTACTCAGAAAATGTGCCTCTTGACCAGCTAAGATCTTTAGAATATAAGCCTTTACATTATTAAGATAATGAACAACAGAATGAATTCAATTTAATTTCCCATCATACCAAGGAACATTTAGAAAATCCTAGATGGATACTAATCACATATTTGACCACACCTATATCCTCTGCTCAGCAACAAACCTTTTTTTTTAGATCTGACATTTTTACCTGCAGAAATCCTTAGTGGTAGATTAGACAAAATTCCTTTCTCCAAAATAATATGTCCCTATAATTCAATTTTGATAGAAGCCATTCATTTTCTGGTATTGATCATCTTAATTGTCAATCTTTTATTTGTCCTTTGTTTGAACATATGTTAGGTTAATCAACTAAGTTTTATCTTGCTTTCTCTTATCAGACAATAAGCCTAATATTATATGCAATGTAGCTTGATTTTGTGTCACAGGTATTAAGGCATGAAAATAAATTTCAGCAGAATTAGATCTGAGGTAATAATATGCTGAAAGTCCTCTGACCCTGGTCAGAGGAATTTCGGCATATGTCCTCATTCAAAACACATTGACAATGTCTCCTCAAATGGCGACAAAATGTTTGCAACCAAATTGCCAAGCTCAGAGCTCAAACCAACAGCCTAACTACCAATCCAAGCTACTAATATTCAAACATATTTCAGTCTTAAAATTTAGAATGAAAACAATGAAGAACTAAGTGGACATTAGGAGAAAAGGAGTTCTGCAGTTTTCTGCTGGTTGTAAAAAAAACAAGTGACAAGATTATACAAGCTTTTGCAAAGGCATATATAAATCATGATCTCCAGTTGACTGTGGCCTCCAACAGTTTTAGCAATATGATCCAAGATGAGGTATAATTTGAAGCATCTGGATGGCCATAATTCCCAGTGCTGTGAAGAACAATTAGCCAAATCTTGGCACAGGCAGTTTGGATGGGACAGTGATATAAAATCACTAAGATATTCCTCATATAAGTGAAGCCAGAATGTTTTATTTCTTATTGTGTTTGGAGAAAAATTAGATTAAATAAAAATGAAGAAAGAAAACACTACGTAAAGTCTACTTTAGGGTCTACACTATATTTTCCCTGTTTCCTATGCTATTTGTGTTTTAGTTATGGGATTGGTGGGGCTCTAAAGGGGTTAGGAAATGCCTTGGTCCTGGCTCCTTCAAATAACCGTCCCTGCACTGGCAATTCACCAAATTGGGTGAACAGATCTGGGCTCGAGGTTCTCTGCTAAGTTTCTCTTTGATTGTAGTTGCTGTATGATACTGTGAAAAGATACAGTTGCTTTAAAGAGGTGCAAACATGCACTATATTCATGCATTCCAAAGCACCACTCTTACTCTGATGTTTCTTTTACTTGTACAAGGAAGAGCAAATTAATTGATTTTTTAAATTTCATACAACAGCCAGGGCTTTGACAGTATCACTAAGGAGACATGAAAACACCCCAATTGCATTCCAAAATCATTTGGGACCATCTGGCACAGACCATTTAACTGATGCAATGTGCATACAGATAATTACACAATTTATCCATTTAAGATTAAGTATGGCAAGTGCATAAAACAGAACAAAAGACCTACAGTATTTATTACTGGATGTCTACATCCAGATATTAATTAGGGAAAGCTATATGATTTGAGCAGAAGTCATTACCATACTCTGAGGGAGATGGGTGATTTAGAAATAGGAAATATAAATAAGTGATTTAGATTCAGCCCTAACCTAGGATTTAATAGAAACTTTATGCAGAACAAATTTTGGAATTTTTCACTTTCATTAAATAAATAGCAAGTTTGCAAACATGATTTACAACCAAACACAGCATTCCATTCTTCCCTTTTTCTGTTGGCTATTTTGAGTTAAGAGAAGCTGCTTGACATTTTAAACTGCAGAGCAATATGTAACTGGATATATAGACCCCCAATAATGTTGCTTGATTGGTGTGCGTATGGCAGAGGAAGGTACCTCTACTGTATCTCTCTGCTCTTACCTATTTGTTAGAGTTAAGGAAGGACTCTGTTAATAGTGACTGTTACTCTGTGAGCAGGCTGCCAGTTGCCGTTTCTTAGGTTGGTAAAACTGTTGATCATCATATTGACACTCTTACTACAGCCATATGCAATGGGGTAGGCAATTATGTATTTATCTTTTTCATTTTGGTACATAACCCTTGACTACCCTGAACCAATTTGTGAACTTCAGGCCACTTTCCAACAAGCTTTTTACAACATAACCGCTGCCCAAACCCAACTCATACTTGCCAGCTCTTTATTAAAACCGTACTACTTCAACATTCAGTCTTGGTCTTAGTTATTAACCTTTTATTTGTTAGATTTATAACCCACATGTTTGTACAATCCAAGGCGCATAGTACACAATATTTTTACATCCTGTTTTCCCCAAACTTCCATTCTGTGAGATGAGGTGGTCTAAAAGAAAGTAACTGTCCCAAAGTCAGCCAACTAGTTTCCATGCCTAAGGTAACACTGGAATTCATGGTCTCCCATCTAACAGTTCATTAAAATGGCTCTGTACTTACTTTACTTGCATTTTTTCAGTTTTCCTTCCACTCCAATATCTTCAACCCCTCACTTCTTTCTCCTATGGGAATATGCACTATATGAAGCTAAACTATTGTTTCCCAGTGTGAGTACATGTCAGGCCTTCAAGCCACACCAGCTCAAAAACAGGCATGGCAGGGATTCTTTGAATGCTCTTTGTTAAGAGTAACAGAATAATAGAATCTTGAAAGCTTGTTTCAGATTCTCTCTGTCTCATCTTATGCTAAACAAAATCATGTTGAGTTTCCTTCTATCTTAGGCCTGTGTAATTTTTTTCTACCACTCCTCCAATAGTTTCTTACTCCTGCCAACACTCCATCACCACCGGTATTTCTCTCATACCTTCCCCAAATTCAGTACTAAATTCCTTTACGACACATTAACAATCCAAAGGAGACCACAATTGAATATAAGCTGTTACAGATGTCAGCTTTGGAAGCCATATTAGCACTAGAAGCTTCCAAGCTGCCAACTCCATGCACCTGGGAAAATAGGAGAGGGGGTTTAGAAGAGTGAATATAGTTAGAAATAATAGCATTCTTCCCTTCGGTCAAGGTCATGGTGCTTATGCATCTAGAGAAGTGGTTGCAGGGATGGCTCAACTTGGGATGGATGATGATTGGACCATGTGACAGACTGATGAGTGAAGGGGCTGGATTTGATGTTTTGATTTACTGAAGGAAAACCCGGAACCTTCAGATTCGGGTTTTCCCAGATGTGCCAGTATACCTATTCAAATAAAATGGAACTTTGAGAAATGCCTGCCTCGGAGTTTTTACTTGGAGTTGGGAACTTTCTAGAATGCTAACATTAACCTGAATCTCTAAAATGAATAATGGCACCCCGAAAGGGGGCTGTCCGGGGTGCTGAGCCCTAGCATCAACCTGAACCTTGGGTGGTGTGAAGACTCAGCGAAGATGGAGGAGAAAGAGATCACGGAAGGAGCCATGGGGACTGATACCGGAGGGCTTATTGAGACCCAGTATTCTCCTTCCAAAGAAGTGGTGCGAGCCATTGAAGCGGCAGAGACAACATGAAGGCTGGGCGTGCAGCCCAAGGAGTCAGATTCCTGGAAAAGCTGCCAGTCTGACCTGACTTCAGAAAGAGGACAGGAGAGATTGCCTGAATCTTGCGCTGCGTTCAGCCCAATAATGTTGCCCCACAAGCCAGAATGGAGGGATGCGACAGCTTTGGAATCAGGGGATTCCCGAGACTGGAACCTGTTGCCTCCGTCTCGAAGCCAATCATTAACTGGGCTCCCTGAGAGGTATGAATGGATGGAAATGGGAAGTTATGCCCCCCTACACAATCTTCTCAAGTGAAATGGAGCTTAACACAACCCACTTTCACTTTTCCTGATCCAGGACCTGGTGGAGGAAGTAGCGGCCAGCAGGCACCTTTCTACCCAGCCAGGGATGACAGGAGTGGCTCTGCATAGCTGGGCAAAGCAGCATTTGGGAGACAGCAAACGCAGCTAACAAACCCCCCTGCTGCCCCCGCTCACCAGCCTGCTTGCATTACCCCCTGCAGAATGCATCCCCCCAGGCTGGGGATTCTATCCCGACCAGGGGTGGGTCCAGTGCCATTGGTCACCAGCACCTTCTGCTCCAATTTTCCAGGGATCCTGATGGGCCCCGTTTGCCCCTGCGATCCCAGCACATCAGTGGAGGATAATCCAGCAGCTGGCTGGAGCCCCCCCCCCCGCAGCCCAACAAACAGCGCAGCGGCCGGCCCGTCCCTCCTGCAGCCGCAATCCAGCAGCCGGCTGGAGCTCTGCTGCAGATTCCAGCTCAGCCTGCGGCACCCACCCCACCGCCCACTGGGTCGCACCAGCAGCTCCCAGCCCTGCCGCCCGTCGCCAGGTCCAATCCACTTGCAAGACCACCTCCACCCCATTTTAGGGCCACCTTCGATGGTAAGCCTTACAAACTGGCTTATTTCCTCAGCTGAATCTGGGCCCATATAGATCAGTATGGGGAACAATATGAAACTGATCGCGACTTAGTATCAGCAATTTCAGAGGGGATGAATGAAGGAGATGCTTCGGATTGGATAGCCCAGTTGCACAACGAGGGAGCGGCTGAACTAAATGATGCTGAAGGGTTTGTTACTCCAGGCCCAATTCGATGACCCTGACCGGTTCAATGAGAACAAAGCCACAATAAAAGACATGAAGCAAGGTAATCGACCCATAAAATACTTTGTATGGAACTTTAGACAGGTTACACGGAGCCTTGTCCATTGGCCGGACCGCATATTCCTACACTATTTTAAAGAAGCCATTGATCAAGGAAAGCGTGTGGCATCCGAGGGGTGCCAGAGCGACTGCAGGGCTAGTATACCATGTCCATAGCTCTGAATAGAGAAATTTACCCCCTCTGCAAAACCCCAGCAGGGAAATCGCCTTGGAGAACTCTGGCTAGATGTCCACTTTCAAAGCCTGCTGAAGTCCCTCCCACACAGCTGCCCAAGCGCACAAACCAGACTCCATTCCAACCTCCCTGAAGACAAGCTGACTGCCGAGTTAAAAGCTGCACTATCAGACTATGCCTAGTTCAAAGGAAACCAACCGGACTTAATGTTGCAGGAGGGACTGGCTTGGAAAGGGAGTAAGATTTATGTGCCCCACTCCATGAGACTGCTAGTGCTGAAACATAGCCACAACTCCCAACTAAGGAGCCACTTTGAGTTCTAAAAAACCCTCCATTTAGTTAGGAGGCAGTTCTGGTAGCCAAAGATGAAAACCGACATAGAAGACTATGTTAGAAGCTGGGCTACCTGTGCCACCATGAAATCCCGACCTGGGAAACCCCCTGGTCTTTTCCAGCAAGTGGCAGAACGTACGCAAGCATGGGAGGAGATTGCAATGGACTTTATAGTCGAATTGTCAGAAAGCAGAGGAAACACAGTGATTTGGACTGTCATTGATTTGTTCTCCAAGCAAGCACACTTCACTGTCTGTAATGGGTTACCCTCTGCCAAAAAGCTGGCAAAACATTTCGTGAAGCACATCTACAGGCTACATGGGGTTCCTCGAAGAATAGTATCCGGCCGCCCTGTTTAGGTGACCCGCTCCCTGCTCCATCCGGGAGTGCGGGAGGATCCCCTGGAAGGCAGGGCGGAGGATTTCGGACAATACCTGTATGACAAAATCGCTCAGATCCGGGGGGATTTGGACTCTGACTGGGTAGATCAGGGCAGGGTGACGAGGAATAGTCTTGAGAATGTTATCTGGGAGGAGTTTGATGCCGTGACTCCCGATGATGAGGACAGGATTTTGGGGAGACTTAGTACGGCCACATATTTACTGGACCCGTGTCTCTCCTGGTTGGTACTGGCTTCCCGGGAGGTTACACGAGGCTGGCTCCAGGGTGTTATCAACGCTTCGTTGAGTGAGGGCTACTTCCCCGCCGCCTTGAAAGAGGCGGTGGTGAGGCCTCTCCTCAAGAAGCCGTCCCTGGATCCGGCAATATTGGCCAAGTATTGTCCTGTCTCCAACCTTCGCTTCATGACAAAGGTTGTTGAGAGTGTGGTCGCGCGACAGTTTCCACAATTCCTGGAGGAAACATCTTATCTAGATCCGTTCCAGTCAGGTTTCAGGTCTGGGCACAGCACGGAAACGGCATTGGTCGCGTTGGTTGATGATCTCTGGAGGGCTCGGGACAGGGGTTGCTCCTCTGTTCTGGTCCTGTTAGACCTCTCAGCGGCTTTTGATACCATCGACTATGGTATCATGCTGCACCGGCTGGAAGAGTTGGGGGTGGGAGGCACCGTATTGCGGTGGTTCTCCTCCTTTCTCTCCGACCGGTCGCAGTTTGTGTTGGCAGGGGGGTAGAGGTCGACCTCGAGGCCTCTTGTTTGTGGAGTGCCGCAGGGATCGGTCCTCTCGCCCCTTCTGTTCAACATTTATGTGAAGCCGCTGGGCGAGATCATCCGTGGCTTCGGGGTGAGATACCATCAGTATGCTGATGACACCCAGCTGTACATCTCCACCCCAGGCCACCCCAATGATGCCCTTGAAGTGATGTCTCAGTGCCTGGAGGCTGTGCGGATCTGGATGGGGAGGAACAGGCTCAAACTCAACCCTTCCAAGACTGAGTGGCTGTGGCTCCCGGCATCCCGATATAGTCAGTTGACTCCATCACTGACTATTGGGGGCGAGTCCTTGGCCCCCACTGAAAGGGCTCGCAATCTGGGAGTCCTCCTGGATATGCAGCTGTCCTTGGAGGAACATCTGACGGCTGTAACCAGGGGGACCTTTTATCAGGTTCGCCTGATTCGCCAGTTGCGGCCCTTTCTTGTTCGGGATTCCCTGTGCACAGTCACTCACGCCCTCGTCACCTCTTGCCTTGACTACTGCAATGCTCTCTACATGGGGCTCCCCTTGAGGGGCACCCGGAGGCTCCAGCTGGTACAGAACGCAGCAGCGCGGTTAGTGATGGGAGCAGCATGGCGCTCCCATGTAACACCGCTCCTGCGCGAGCTGCACTGGCTCCCGGTGGTCTTCCGGGTGCGCTTCAAGGTGTTGGTTATCACCTTTAAAGCGCTCCATGGCATAGGGCCTAGCTATCTTTGAGACCGCCTGCTGCTACCGACGACCTCCCAGCGACCCGTGCGCTCCCAGAGAGGGCCTCCTCAGGGTGCCATCAGCCAAACAATGTAGGCTGGTGACCCCCAGGGGGAGAGCCTTCTCTGTGGGGGCACCTACCCTCTGGAATCAGCTGCCCCCAGAGATAAGGAGAATCCAAGACCTCAGTGCCTTCCGCCGTGCCCTTAAAACCCACTTTTTCCAGCAAGCCGGGCTGGCTTAGGAAGAAATTTTTTAAAATTTTTAAATGTTTAATTGGTTTGTGGTTTTTTAAATTTTGGGCCAAATTTATATAGATTTTAATTGTTTTTAATATTTGTATTTCATGTTTTTAATTCTGGCTGTGCACCGCCCTGAGTCCTCAGGGAGAAGGGCGGTATATAAATTGAAAAATAAAATAAAATAAAATAAATAAAAGGGGTCCAATTTACTGCTAAGTTCGGGAAGGAGTTCCTAAGGTCCATTGGGTCGTCACAGAAGCTTAGCTCAGTATTCCATCCTTCGACTAACAGATCTGCTGAAAAAGCAAACTCCATGATGGAACAATACATTAGATGTTATGTAAATTATCAACAAGAAAACTGGGCAGTTATTACCATTCGCAGAAGTGGCTTACAATAATGCAGTACACAGTAGTACAGGATCGACTCCTTTTCAAATAACTACTAGCATGGATTTTGTGTCTATGCCGGAATTGCCTAGGGAACCAGGGGTGAAATGCTCCTGGTTCGGACCGGATCGCCTGATCCAGTAGCGATGGCGGCAGGGGGTTTGGAGAACCGGTAGCAAAAATCCCTGCGCCCCCCCCCCACCATGCCCAGCTGAGCCGCACGATCATCAGAGGCTTTTTTTTTTTTTTACTTTTAAAAGCATTTTTCTACAACCTCTTCTGATGAAAAATACTTTTAAAAGTAAAAAGCCTCTGATGATCGCGCGGCTCATTTGGGATCATCAGAGGCTTTTCAAAGCATTTTTTTCTGCAACCTCTTGGCCGAAGGTGGTAAAAAAATGCTTTGAAAAGTTTCTGACGATCCCAGCTGAATTCCCTGATCAGCAGAGAGGCTTTTCAAGGCATTAGAAAAAATGCTTTGAAATGTTTAAAAAAAAAAAGTTAGCCATACCCACCCAGTCACATTACCCCCCCAGGCCACGCCCACAGAACCGGTAGTAACAGAGTTTATATTTCACTCCTGTAGGGAACTACCCACTTCCATGTCCCTAACAGAATGGATGACCTCCTTGAAAAAGGGTTGGGAGGATACTAAGAAGGCCCTAGGAGAAGCAGCTGAGAAATATAAAACCCAGGCAGACAAACACAGGTCTCTCCAGCCGCCTTTTCGAATAGGACATAAGGTGTATTTGTCAACCAAGTACCTAAGATTGAGGCTACCTAGCAAGAAATTTGGTCTGAAATTCATTGGTCCCTTCCCTATAGTGAAGGTGATTAACCCTGTAACAGCCCAGCTTAACCTCCCTCGAATCCTGGGAAAAATCCATCCCGTATTTCACAGCAGCCTTTTAAAACCAGCAGTGGGCTCTACCTTGAGACCCTTACCAGCTGCTCCCCCACTCCTTTGATAGTACAAGGTGAAACCCATTATGAAGTCAAGAAAATTCTTGACTCTAGGTTGCAAGGAGGTCAGTTACAATATTTAGTACACTGGAAAGGGTACCCTTTGTCAGAATATAGTTAGAAATAATAGCATTCTTCCCTTCGGTCAAGGTGCTTATGCATCTAGAGAAGTGGTTGCAGGGATGGCTCAACTTGGGACAGATGATGATTGGACCATGTGACAGACTGATGGGTGAAGGGGCTGGATTTGGTGTTTTGATTTACTGAGGGAAAACCCAGAACCCTCAAATTCGGGTTTTCCCAGATGTGCCAGTATACCTACTCAAATAAAATGGAACTTTGAGAAATGTCTGCCTGAGAGTTTTTACTTGGGAGGTGGGGACTTTCTGGAATGCTGACAACAGATATACTTGTTGGTTGTGAAGTCAAGTGACAACAGGGAATATGATCAGATCAGCACTTATTGATCAGTTGAGCCTGATGAAGTAATGACCCCTCTCCCAGGGCACTCTCTTCCAGGTCCATTCTGATTGTGGAGCTGGAAAATTAGGCCGAAGCATTATGCCCTGAATCTTGCAGATCAGCTCTGGGAAATGGTGAGTAAAAGCATGAGAATTCAGTTATTTCAAAAGAAGTACTTTTTGAAGAATGAAACTCTCCTATTTTATCATCGCATCTGTTGAGACACTTGATTTTGACAGATGGCTTAAGCAGCATGGCTAAGAGCTCTTTAAAAACTCTGCATGTTTGCAAAGCCATCGATCAACAGGCTATTACAGATTATGAGTTTTGCCAGATAGCTAAACCAATGAGTCAAAAACATTTATCAATCATTCAGAAATCTATCAGCACTGCTTTTTTACAACTGTGTAGTTAGCCGCAGATTTGGGAACTGACATACAAATCAGATTAGCAATGTAAGTGGAGAACATAATTAATGACAATAACAGCAAAGCTAATTCTTTTTGAAAGGCCAGCATACTTAAGCCTATGTACACAGCTATAGTGGATAAGAAAAGTACAATGACACAAATCCAGTTCTCTAAATCTTGGCTTGTGTGACTAAAATGTGAAATATCATTTTATTACAAAAAAAAAGAAAAGAAATATTGAACAACTCCAGGTGCTTCACAAGCCTGCAGTATTCCATAAAAGCAGTATGTAAGCATGTAAGTAAGCCTTAGGAGCAGTATAAAATGTCAATTACATGAAATTAAGTATTGTATTTTTCCAATCTTCTCTTGATCTCCTCTATAAAATTCTCTCGAGGGACATTAACCTAAAAAGCAGATAATAGAGACTTGATTAGTGCAACTAATCAAAATAAAATATCTTTACTGAGGAAATTTGAATTGCAAACATGATCTCAGTGGTGTTCAAACAGCTCTAGGGAAGATTATTTCACAGCAACAATTTCAAATTGACTCCATTAAATAACAACACCAACCTCTTTCCTAGTCACAACATCCCGAAGTTTCACTACTCCATCATTTAGCTCTTGTTCTCCAATGATGATTGCCAGTGGGATTCCTGTTTCTTCACAATATTGCAGTTGTTCAAGTAGTCTGGGATTTTTTTTATATAACATCTCTGCCTGAAAAATGTTAAGAAATGGAAAGATAAATACTGATAACATCAGTTAAGATATAGTACAAAATGATTGACTCAGAAAATTATTTAAGACATTTAGTAAAATACTAAGATATTTTTCATAAAACTGAAGGTTACATAGAGCAATAGCAATAGCACTTATATACTGCTCTAGTGCTTTACAGCACTCTTGGAGCAGCTTACAATGTAAGCATATTGTTCCCAACAATCTGGATCCTCATTTTACCGACCTTGGAAGGACAGAACACTGATTCAATCTCGAGCTAATGTGTGGGCAGAGTTAGCTTGCAGTACTGCATTCTAACCACTGCACCACTACAGCTTTTATAACCATCTTAGAACTCTGTGTAAGTATTTATCCTTTTTGGATCTTACGAATATTTGGAAAACTTTGCCACTATATATTAAAGCTTTCTGTGAATACTATATAAATAGTATTATGTAATTATAATAATATATAGTCTGAGTGAACAAACAGCAATGTTTATTTCATAAATTCAATAGGCGATCTGGCAATGTGGAAAAAGTATCATCTCCCTACTCTGATGTTGAAAACCCGCAGCTCTGGAGCTGCATGTGGCTCTTTGGGCTCCTTGCTGTGGCTCCCTGCCAAACTGGATCCCACCAATGGCTGGCCCCACCCCTCGCCCTCTCCTCCCAGTCACTCCTCACCTGAGAAGGTAAGGGCAACGGTACGGATGGAGACTCGCTCCATATCCAGAGTGGAAGCGAAGCGGCCCCAGTACTTGCCTCTTCTTCCGGCCCTTGTTGGTGCTGCACACACCTCAGTCGCTCAGGGAGATGTGCGACTTTCTTTCCGCTCTGAGACACTGGCCTAGCCCGGCTGTGACTTAGACCGGTGCTCTCACCGCCTTCATGGTCTGCTCGTTGCTCTTGCAGTGCCTTGTGTAGCACACTTAAATATAGCGTGCTTCAGAATGGGGGAGATGGCATCCCCTGCTCCTGGAGCCCATTATAATGCGGAATATTGGTCGCTCGGGGAGAGGATGAGTGGCGAGGCTAGCCAGTGGTGGGTGCAACTGGCAGGAAGCCACAGCAGGAGGACAAAAGAGCTTCATTTATCTGGGAACCTGAAATGACTCTTGATTTAAATCATATGGTAAAAAGCACCCAAAGAAGAAGAACACCAGCCAAACAAAAAAACAAAAAACCAACCCAGAAACAGATGAGAGAAAGAAAATGAGAGAGAGATTATATATATATATATATATATATATATATATATATATATATATATATATATATATATATATATATATATATACACATTCCCCACAGAAAAGAAAACACCGGGAGCCACAAAACCTGGGTAGGTGTGCCTGGGGGGTGTCATGTGACTATGTGGGAGTGAGTGACATCAAGTTGGCTATGCTCACCCAAGTTTTGTGGCTCCTGGTGTTTTCTTTTCTGTGGGAAACTGGTCCTAATGGCTCTGAGTGTTTAAGGTTGCACACCCCTGCCCTAGTTCAATCAATACAATTAAAGAAATAACTGGTATCACTTTTGTGAGTACTTAATTTGACATTCAAAGTTGATTTGGGCCAGTGCTACCTTATAAACATCTTACAGATTTAACTCCTCTCAGTACTGTAGGCTTCTCTTCACACAAATGAGACATGCCATGTCCTGCTCTAAAGAAATTT
The DNA here is from genome assembly GCA_022577455.1 of Arizona elegans. Taxonomy (NCBI): domain Eukaryota; kingdom Metazoa; phylum Chordata; class Lepidosauria; order Squamata; family Colubridae; genus Arizona; species Arizona elegans. Next base: position 89,054,582 of record JAKOOJ010000002.1, read on the forward strand.
CTGAAGACCTTCACAAAAAAAAAGTTATTTGATGCTTATCAATGTGGTGAAGTTTATAAAACTAGTCTGAGACATAGTCTTGAAATGGAGAAGATATGGACAATAGTGAATCTCCCCAAAGAATAGTACTGGATAAAAATAGGATTGAAAGGGAATAAGAAAGCAAAACCCATTGTCCATTGAAAATTATATTGATGCTCACCTGAAATTTGCACAAAAAACCCCCAAATAAACAAAACACACCTAAATGAGTCTCCAGAACTGTGGAAAAATGTTCTGTTGACAGATAAGTTAAATAAGAAACTTTTGGCGCCATGTGAGTCTTATGCTGGAAGAAACCAAAGACTGCTTTTAAGTCAGTGTTAAAATTTATAAGGATGAGGAATTAAAACTTAGACTGTGAAACTAACTATAGATTACTCTCACATAATAATATCTCCATAAATACTCTCTTGTGAGAGAGGGTCTTATGATGCTCTGACGTAGTTAAGAGATATGCTGGTGATAGTGTATTCTACCAGAAGAGTCACATATGTCAGGCAGGCAGGTCTTAGAAAAAGAGCCAGACTATGTGTATTCATCGACCCACTTAATATTGTGAGAAAACAGAAAAAGAATACGATACTAGATTGGGATGTGCTGACGATATGATACACTGCTGGAATTATTAACTGGACACATCAGTTTGGACAAAAAACCTCAAGAAAACTAATGAAATCACTTCACATTATATCCCCATAGCGATACTGATAGATTATACCTACCCTGCAGAAATATGGGCAGAGTTTTAAGTCAAGTAAGAAAGGCATTAATTAGCTGATTACATAAAAACATTGTAAAAACTGATTACAAATAATGACATAACACAATTGCCAAAATGATTCAGTGGAACATCATATACCAATAATAAAAAATTGATGGAAACATGGAGTTAAAAGAGGAAAATGAGCAACTTAAAATATTGTGGGTTTTTCAAATATGAACTGATAAAATCTTGGCCATAGCAGAGCATTTAAATGAGGTTGAAAAGAACAAAGTGTGGGTAATTGATGTAGTAATATTAGGAGATATTAGAATACAAGACAAAGAATTAAAGATCACAAAGCATCAAAATCTGAAAATTGGAAGATTATGGTCATGATGGTTTTAGTAATTATCCTTGCACTGTGTATCATGTCAAAAAATATTGGAGAGCACTTAGAAAATCTGCACTTTGATAAAATTTATATCAATCAATTACAAAAAGTCACACTGCATCAATTCACACATGTACTAACAATATATTATGACATCCTAGGACCTAGGTTCATGGGAAGAACTCAATGTGTACAGAGCCCAACACTAGCTAAAAAACTGCCAGCTGTGATTTGACATTTTTTGTGTATATAATCATAGTAATAGATGTCTTGGATGCAATTCTAAAACGCCTGGAACACCACTTGAAAATCATTGGTATTGATAAAATCATCCTCAGTCAATTGTAACTTACAGCCTATGACAATGCCCTTAACACCACATAACAACATCTGCCCATCCTTGGTCCTCAAAAGGTCTTGGTAGATAGACAAAAATGCCAAATCCAGTCTACACTTCTGGCTGATTATATTAAAGTTATATATTAATGGTGGTTAGAATGCAATATTGCAGTCTAACTCCGCTGACTGTCAGCAGTTCAATCCTGACGGGTTCAATGTTGACTCAGCCTTCCATCCTTCCGAGGTCAGTAAATGAGGACCCAGATTGTTGGGGACAATATGCTGACTCTGTAAAACCGCTTAGAGAGGGCTGTAAAGCATTAAGAAGCAGTATATAAGTCTAAGTGCTATTGCTATATGCCACCAACTCTCAGTGATTCTATAATAGTTAGAAACGTTTCAGAACAAAAAGGATCAGAAAACCCACAAATAAGAGAACAAGCAATAGCAGCGAAAAAAAACTGTTTTTAGGGTCCCAAAAGATGGCTTTGTTTAATCAATAGAACCTGAAGCACACCAATTCTGCTAGATTGAAGTGGCTGAGCAGATAGTGTGGGGCACAGGAAGTCTCTCAAATAATGTACATTCACTGGCAAAGATATGCAAGCATTCAAAATATCTGAAAGGGAGTGAATCATTTTTCACAGAAATACATAATATAAAACTATAGCTTGAGGGTATACACTAATGCAGGTGTATACAGCCCGCAATGTGGTTAGATCTGGCCCATGGAGCCACCCTGGAAACAGCGAAGGTCCGGCCAGCAGTGCCTCGAACCAGCCCAGGACGATCGGGCGTTGATCTACAACCTGGCGGCAGTCAGCCTTAGATCCATGAGGATGTCCTGGAGCCGGCGTGGGACTGCCCCCACCCCGCTCTCTAGGCATGCGCACAGTAAATGGCGAATGTGCAGGGCCTGGCGACCCTGGGGACTGTCTTGCCCTGCAGGCTGACTTCGTTCTGAGCGCTTCCTTTTCACCCAGGACACCAACGCTCACTGCCTCCTGTGACCACATACAGGGGGCAGGGCTGAGGCAATGGGGAGGTCTCTTGCTGGTTCCAGGGCAGTTGCGTGGATCAGATCTAAGGCTGACCGCATTAAGGCCTGGATGGCTGCCACAAGTTATAGATCAGTGCCTGGTTGTCCTGGGCTGGGCCAAGGTGATACAGGTCAATCCTTTGCTGTTTCCAGGGCGGCCCCATGGGCCAGGAGAGTTTGGCAGAGCTGCCAGCGGCCACGCCTTTCCCATGCTGGAGCAGTGCCAGTGAAAGGGAAGCCTTGTGGGCTGCTAGGCCAGACTCAGAAAGGGATGAGGGGAGAGGGAGAGACTGGCAGCACTTCCCTTTTACTGGTTCAGCCCCCACCCCCAGTTGTAAAGCTCGTAGCCAGTGCCTGCCACTGGTACCCGTGGGCTCCTACATCCTTTGAACAAGCCAGGCAGGAGTTCCACCGGCAAAGCTGGTCCGGGTTTCCTGATCTGCGGGCAAAGGAAAGGCTGCCAGAGTCTCGTCACATGCCCTGCGCTCTGTGGCATTGCCCGCAGGCCTTGGCCATGGGCATCTGCAGGCAAGGCTACAGGCCGTCACACCTGGAGGGTGCCGTGGGCCGGAGGTGATTATGAGAAGCTGGAGGGGCTGTGCCCCGGCCTGGTATATGGGTGGGTAGATTGGAGCAAGACTGCAGCCTGGGCATCAGGCGAGGGAGCCTCTGGGCATGTGCAGAGTGTCCCTCGCTTGCTTCACCTGGATCAGGGTCTGCAGCTGAGAAGCCCAGCCATGGCTTTCCAATGGGGGATGGTCCCAGTGAAAGGGAAGCCTCGCAAAATGCGAGCCCAGGCCAATGAGCGGGGCATGGAAGCTCTGTTTCAGGTGTGGTGCTGATCTATTCTACAATCTAGTGGCGGCCATCCAGACCTGAACATGGTCAGCATTAGATCTGACTCGAGAGGCTGCTCCGGCACCCCTGCCCCACCCCCTGGGCATGCTCAGGAAGTGAGTGTGTGCAGTGCCTGGCATCCCTAGGGACTGTCTTGCCCCACAGGCTGACTGCGTTCTGAGCGTTCCCCTTTCATCCAGGATGCACATGTGCACTGTCTCCTATGTGTGCATCCATGGGGTAGGGCCAAGGCAGCAGAGTGGTCTCTTAGTGTCTTTAGGGTGGCTGTGCAGGTCAGATCTAAGGCTGACCATATTCCAGCCTCAATGGCTGCACCAATTTGTAGATCAGCACCGTGCCTCCATTCCCTGCTTGCTGGCCTGGCCTTGCAGCCCCCATTTGCTGGGATCGCCCCACCCCCACATGGGAAAACCACAGCAGGGGGCAGTGCTGCCAATCTCTCCCCCTGCCCTCATTCCTTCCTGAGTGTGGAGGAAGATTGGAATGGCATGAAAAGCGCTTACAAGCCGATGAGGCTTTGGGGCAGTGAAATTGCCTTGCTTGAAACTTCCCATCTGCTGATAAACGCTCTTCGTGCTGAGACTAGAACAGTGCAAAAGGCATTTTCAAGCCAATGGGAGGCTTCAAGGCAATTTCACTGCCCCCAAATCTCATCTTACAAATGCTCTTCGGCCGGATCTGATACAAGCCTCAGTTCATAGAGAACAGAGGCCTAAACTACTGTAGTGCAAGATCAGTAGTGCGAGATCTTGTGCTACTGATCTTGTGTGATCTTGCACTACAGTACTGCACAAACTGCAGAACATTGGTGCTTGTGCGTGGCTGAGGAGAGTGTCTGGGGGGTTTGAACAGTACTGCATGGACTGCAACGGGGAGGGGGGTGAAAATAGGAAGTTGCCGCGGGCAATAGGCAGGCAACAGTGGGCAGGGGCTTCCCATTTTGACATCTCCCCACTGCTGTTGCCTCTGTGCCTGGACTCCAGCCTAAAACTGAATGGGCAGTTCGGCTGCCCCTCCCACCATACCCCAGCACTGTTCAACTCCTCAGGCATCTTCCCCAACTGTGGTCAAGCACCAATGCTGAATCCCCCCCTCCAAAAGGCTTTGGCGCTCACTCTGGATCACCGTTCCCACCCTTGTCTGACCCATCATAGGTGCCCCGCGACGTGAACAACGCTCAGCGGGCCAGGTCGAGTTGGCCACGCCCACCCAATCACATGACCACCCAGCCACGCCCACCTGGTCCTTTGTGGGCAACCATAAAGCTGATCCAGCCCTCAATGAAATTGAGCTTGACACCCCTGCAATAGTGTAAGAACTTCTCATTATTACCTTGATGCCAGCATTCCATAATTCAGATATTAACTTCATTCTGAATGCAAGGAAATTTTTCTGGGGAGTTGCCACTAATACTTGTGTCTCTGTTGTGCGGATCGTCTCTTTGGCCAGCTCAGAGGAAAGAGAAAAATAATCAGCATTATAACCAGAACTAACTAAAATTTGCAAACAAGCTGTAAGGTTCTGCCTCTACTCCCCAATCAAGAAAGTACGGACTCTTGAGACAGCAGCATTTCAAAAGGAACCTTTTATTGAAAGGGAGTGATTGTAAAACAAAAGCAAAGCAGGGTCTGAGTTCCCCCCAGGCAATTCCGTTAGGATAAAGTAGTTAGAAACCCCTCCTCTCAGTTTGATGTTGAATGAGCCAATCCACAGGTGCGGAGATGTTGTGGAAACGGTCGTCCTGAGAAAGAGTTAAAGATTCATTCCCCTGTGTTTCTTCTGTGAGGCTTCCAAACTGAAAAAAAAACAGATGGCCTCCCCTCCCTTGTATATCCCCGAAGGTAAATCAAAGCACAGGGCAGAATAGGTGACAGGGTAAAAGTTATAAACTAGGGAATTACAGGATACATAGGAAAACAGGATAAGAGCAGTAAGTGAGTAAAAGGATCCGGAGTCCCCTCCCCATTTGAATGGCAGTATCACGATAGGGATCTGACACAAGCTCTGCTTGAATTGGACTTAATTATTGTTGGAAATATTCTTCAGACAGTTTCAGACGTTTCCACTTATTTCCAAAATATGGATATTATAAACCACTTGTTTATAGAGACAGTGCCTTATTTTTCTTATATAAAGCAGTTGATTCTTTTATTGATGGATGGAAAATTTAAAGCTTATCTTTCCTATGTGGAACATTGGAAAGTTAAAGCTGTGAGAATAAGGAAGATGACCTTGGCAGAAATATGAAAGAACCAATATCCAGGCAAGAAGGGCTGAAATGTTCTTTAAATCCTGGGAAGCAAGATAATTTTTGCAAGTGACTCAAGTAAACACCTCCCTTATACTCAATCGAGTATAAGAAAGAAGGGAAGTAAAGCACAATCAGATTCACAAGAGTCTGTTATTATAACCTACCTCAATAAAGTATAATCAGATGTAGTTTTCTGTGAAACTGATTTTGGTATAGTCTACATCAGGATTCTCCAAATATTTCAGTCTGAAGGCCACACTGGACATTTTGCAAACATTTGAGGGGCCAGAGAAAAAAACCAATTCTTGATTTTATAAAAATAATAATTGAATGAATGTGTTTTATTTTGCTCAATGTGATATGATTCACAGTAACAGCAGAAAAAGAAATGTATTGACTTCCGGCGGTGACAACATCGTGAGCGGGGTGAGGAAACGGTTACTGCCGTTTCTGGAACCCAAATATTCTCTAATAGAAGCTCTTTAAGAGCTTTTCTGATCCCATAGAGATCGGGAAACAAGAGGGAAAGACTTGAAGCCCCTGGACGCGGCGCTAGCGTCAGAGGGGACACAAGACAAACGCCTCAAATCTGTTGGAGAAGAAGTCTGCCCCCAGGGCAGACAGGAGCGATGGTGGCTGTCTAGAGCGAAGCCAAGAGTGGAGAGCAATTTTGAGTGGCAGAGCTGAGTGGAGAATCCCCAGAATTGGTGAGAGGAGGAGGAACGCGGTTTAAGAGGGCGCGAACTGACGGATTAACTTGTGGTGGCGATTTACAATAGAAGCGCAAAAGCCTGCACAGAACAGTAGCAAGAGGAAGCACAACCCCACGGAGTAACTAAGCATTATTGAAACGAGTAACTTTAAGACTCTGAAAAGTGGCGGAGAAATAGGAACCGGAGAAGAAGACACAACGTATAACTAAATAACTTACAGAACTCTGAGGGCTAAGACGAACTGAAAGGATAATAAAGCTGCCTATAGGACAAAATTGGTGTTAAAAACAATTGCAGTGATAAGACTAAGACGGAGGGTGAGAAATGTGGACTTGAATGGAAAGCAGGAAATAGCCATACTTAAGCCACTGAGGAGACTGGACTAAAAACGCTAAGTACTACTAAGAAAAAGGGGGATAACTTTTCTCTAGTTTCTATCTGTTAAGAGCTTGGACATATTGTATATATTGTACAGATAGTAAGTAAAGAGAGTAAAGAGAAATACTAAAGGGAAAGAGGAAATATATACTATAATTTATAATCTTTAAATACAGACTGTATTGTGAATTTATAGAACTTGGAAAAAGAGGATGGGGAATGAGTGAATTATAACCAAGATTGTTTGATTGGAAATACTGTAAAATAAGAGGTGAAAACTGATAGAATATTAACTAAGTACAGTTGATTGTTTAGTAAACAAAGATAGCGGGATCAAAGTGTGGATAGCTTATATGAATAGAAGTAAAACTAGATGAAGAATTGGAAGAAATAGAGGACAGAAAATTAACGAGTAAGAATTATATGTTAGCCTGGGAAAGTTTCTCTCGAGCATTAAAGATGTCAACAGTATCTACTATAATGAAAACAGGGAAAAAACCAGTTGTAAATACTACAGTAGCAGTGGCATCACCACTACAACAAAAAACACTAGATAGTATGGTGAGAAAAGAAAAGGAGAAAGAAAAATCAGAAATGACTTTAAATACCATGCAAAGTATGTTTTCAATGATTCAGGAAACATTATTAAAAACACAGGAAAAGATGGCAGAGAATCAGGAAGAAATGAGAAATTAATTTCCATGCAGAAATTAAAAATGAAATTGGAGAAGTTAGGGGGGACATTAAAAATATGAATGATAGAATTGGAGATATACAACAATCAATAACCGAAAATGAACAAAGAATTAGAAATGCAGAAGCAAAAATAGATTTAGTAGCGACAAAAGTAGAGGCAATGGAACAGAAAACTTGTCAAATAAATAAAGAAATGTCTGATTCCTTAGCAATGCTCGAGATGGAAAAAGCATCATATTTTCTGCGCTTTCAAAATATACCAGAAGAGAAAGATGAAGACCTAGGTGGAAAAATGGCAGAGATAATAGCAGAAATAATAGAAAAAGATAAATTGGATATAAAGGGACAACTGGATGAAACCTACCGTGTCCATACAAACTATGTAAGAAGGCACCGCCTGGCAAGAGAAATACACGTTAAATTTTCAAAACGATCAATTAGGGACGAGGTACATACAAAATCCCGAGAAGGGACGTTGACATATAAAGGTAAAGAAATCATAGTCTTAAAACAAATACCCCGAAGGAGGTAGGAAGGAAGGAATCAACGTCAACAATACCAGTTTCTAACAAATCAGTTGAACAGATATAAAATAGCCTTTAGATGACTAATACCGGAGGGGATTTTGGCCACCTGGGAAGATAAAAAATACAAAATAGATACGCTAGAGAAAGCAAGAGAATTCTACAATTCACACTTCAACCAGGAAGAAGATCAAGAAAGTAAAGAAGAAACAGAAAGTAGAAGTCAAGAAGAAGAGCAAATAGAGGCAATACAAGAGAAGGAAGTAAGGACAAGTCAAGAAAAAGAAAGAGAGGAGAGAGAAGGCGTGAGGACGAAAACGCGGATGGAAACAAGACATACTAAAAAACAACTACATTAGACAATGGAAGAGGCCTTGAAACTTTTTTCCGTAAATATCAATGGCCTGAACGCACCGAAAAAAAGATCGCAAATTTTTACATAACTACGAAAAATAGGAGCCGATGTGACTTGTCTTCAGGAAGTTCACATAAAAAGATACCAAAAAAATATTAGAAAACTCAAAACTAGGGAAATTATACACATCTTTGACTTCAAAAAAGAAAAGAGTGGCGGTTTATGTTAAAGATTGGATCCTTTCGAAACTAATATACACAGATGAAGATGGCAGAACAGTTATGATTGAGTTAGTACTGGAAAATAGGAAAATACTGTTAGTAGTAATATATGCCCCTAACCAAAACCAACAGGAATTTTTCAAGGGCCTACACAATAAAATAGTTGAACTGGAACATGAAGACATTTGCCTAATTGGAGATTACAATGCAGGCACAAAAAAAGATTATAAAACGAGTAAAAAGAACAAGAGAAAAAAGGAGATACTCCCAAAAGAATTTTTTGACATGGCCATGGAAATATACTTAAGAGATGTTTGGAGGGAAACTCACGAAGATCAGAACCAGTTCACTTTTTACTCTCACCCCCACCAATCTTGGTCCAGGATTGATATGGCTTGGATGACCACGAATATTAGAAACGGGGTGGATAAAATAGAGATAGAAGTAAATCAATGGGCAGATCACAACCCGATCCTGGTAAATTGGAAAAGAGTAAAAAGGTTCAGAAAGTGGACAATGAACCAAAGAATTTGTAAACAAAAAGAATTTAAAGAAATGCTAGAAAAAGAATTAGAACTGTTTTTCAAAATAAATAAGAAGATACCTCCATACAGAACACTTGGGACACGGCAAAAGCGTATATAAGGGGCCTGACTACAGCATATATAGGGAAAAAGAACAAAGAAAAAAAACAACAGCTAGATAAACTTCATGAAGAATTAAAAAATATAGAACATAAACTTCAACAATATCCCCAGAACAAAAAGATAAAGAATGAAAAGCAACAAAACATAATTTAAACTTGATAAATCAAAATGGACGTTGACTTACCTGAACGTCCCTTTTCTGAGTGCTGCGACCACTATCCATAGCTGGGTTTGTTCCTCAATTCTTGGCAACAACTGAGTGAGAGCTGTAATCAATTCTGTGGCTAGGCCACGCCTCCACTCCCATAAATCCCCAGTCTGAATGAAGGTGCAGCAAGCTGATAGGTTCGAAATTTTTTTTATTAATTAACAACTATAAAACCCCAACAGAAGACCAACCAACTCCCAACCGGGGCAAGAAGCCTAATTGGGGAGGGAATGGATAGTGGTTGCAGTGCTCAGAAAAGGGACGTTCAGGTAAGTCAACATCCATTTTCCTGATCGCTGCTTCCCACTATCCATAGCTGGGATATACCCAAGCCTAAACTCCAGGGTTGGGATGCTGAGTGCCCCCCGGATCTGCGTCGGCGATGACGCTTTGTAAGACTCGCCGGCCAAAGGAAGCCTCCGCTGAGGCGTAGGAATCTATCCTGTAGTGTCGGATAAATGGTGAGAGTGACGACTAGGTCGCCGCCCGACAGATGTCCTCCACCGACGCTTGGGTAGCCCAGGCAGCTGATGTGGCTGCACTGCGCATAGAGTGTGGCAGGACCCTGACCGGGATCGGCCTTGACAACAAATTATATGCCAATTCGATACAAGCTTTGATCCACCTGCCCACTGTGGAAGGCAAGACCTTCAAGCCCATCAACAGCCGGTTGAAGGAAACCAGAAGAGCCTCCGACTTCCAGAAGCTCTCTGTCCTACTAATGTAGTACTGGAGGGCCCGCCGTACATCCAGATTGTGCCAGCGCTGCTCCCGGTGATCCTGTGGGGAAGGGTAGAAGTCCGGCAATAAAATCTCCTGCGCCCAGTGAAAATGGGAATTCACTTTAGGATTGAAGGCCGGGTCCACACAAAGCACCACCGTGTTATCTCGGAACAGACACAGGTCCTGTCTGATTGATAATGCCGCCAGTTCCGACACCCTCCTGGCGGATGTGATAGCCAGAAGGAAGGCCACCTTGAATGTGAGATGTTCTAGGGTTATCGATTCCATAGGTTCGAATGGGGGAGAAGTGAGCACTTGTAAGACAAAGGGGAGCTCCCATGTTGGGTATCGGTGTACTGTGGCCGGGTTCAAATTTGTGGCTCCCTGAAGGAAACCTCTAACACGTGGGTGCTGGGAGAGGGCTGGATAAGGAGCACACGTGACTACTGTAGACAAAGCTGCTGTCTGACGTCTCAGAGTAGAAGGGGCCAGACCCTTCTCAAGTCCTGCCTAGAGGAATTCCAAAATCTCGTTGACCGTTGTCGAAGCGGGGTCTACCTGATGATCGGAACACCATGTACAGAACGCTCGCCACGTGGCCTCATAGATACGAGTGGTGGAAAGTTTTCTGGCTGCCTGAATTGTGCCGATGACTCTGTCTGACAAGTTGTTCTTTCTTAGGAGGCCCCGTTCAAATGCCAGACGGTTAGCTGTAGCCACTGGGGGTCGGGGTGTTGAATGGCCCCCTGGCACAGAGCAATCCGTTGAGGTGGAATCACCCATGGTTGATCCATTGATAATGCCACTAGATCGGCATACCACGGTCGGCGTGGCCAGTTGGGTGCTACCAGGAGTAAGTCTGCCTCCTCCGATAGCACCTTCCAGATGAGTCGTGGTATCAGCGGGATCGGTGGGAAGGCATACAGGAGGCCCCCTGGCCATCTGCACCGAAGGGCGTAGTGATCTTCGGCCTGGGGTGACGGGTAGCGGGACACAAAGTGTGTTACCTGCGCGTTGGACCGGGTCGCAAATAAGTCGACGACTGGAGTTCCGAACCGGGAGGCCAATTCCTGGAACAACTCTGGGTGCAGCTGCCACTCTGCCGGGTCTATCTGTTCCCGGCTGAGCCAGTCGGCCTGTATATTGGTCTCCCCGGAGATGTGATCTGCTTTTATCGATCGAAGGTGAGCCTCCGCCCAGCTGAAGAGGGCTTCCGCTTCAAACATCAGGTCCCGGGATCTTGTGCCCCCTTCCCTGTTCACATGGGCCTTGGTGGAGATATTGTCCTTGAGCATTAAGATGTGTTGGTCCTTCACCGTCGAGTGGAATCGAAGTAGAGCTAGCCTGATTGCTCGTAGCTCCAGCAAGTTGATGCTGCAGTGCCGTTCCGTCTCCAACCACTGGCCCTGTGCCACTAGTGAAAACAGGTGGGTCCCCAGCCGTGAAGACTGATGTCTATTGTCAGGACCAGCCTGTCCGGTTCCAGGAAGTAGCAGCCCTTGAGAAGCGCTGGGGACGTCCACCAAGCAAGAGCGAGGCGGACCTGAGGGGGTAAGTACACCTCGTTCTTTGAGTCTGCCCTGCCTGCTCGTTGGAACGGTAACAGGAACCATTGGAGCGAGCGGGAGTGTCTGCGTGCCCACGGTACGATGTTGAAGCAAGACACCATCTTTCCCAGCAGGCTCAATAGGGTCCGTAATGGCACCTTCTCTGAGCCCAAGACCTGTTGGACTAGTTCGACAATGCTCTGTGTTCTGTCTGGAGCCAAAAACACCTGACCCCTGGCCGAGTCTATCACCGCACCCAGGTGTAGGATGCGGGTGGACGGGACCAGATGACTTTTTTCAAAATTGATGGTGAATCCATGATCCTGGAATGCTTTTATAACTAAGTCCATATCCCTGACTGCTTGGTTCTGGGATTCCGACAGGATCAAAATGTCGTCAAGATAGCATAGGATCCGCACCCGCAGGGTTCTGAGTGTTGCTGCCACCACCGCTACAAGTTTGGTAAAGGTGTGGGGCGCTGATGACAGACCGAAAGGCATCGCCCGATATTGGAAGTGCTGCCCCGCAAACTCGAATCTCAGGAAACACCTGTGGTCGGGATGAACTGGGACGTGTAGGTACGCTTCTCTCAGATCTACCAACTGAAGAAAGTCTACGCGTCTCACACCTGTCAAGATGGACCTTAGCAAGTGCATTTTGAATCTGCGGTAGCGTACCGACCGGTTGAGGTGTTTTAAGTTTAGTATACCTCTCCAGCCCCCGGAAGACTTTGGTACTAGGAAGAGTACGGAGTAAAACCCTTCCTGATACTGGGCTGTGGGCACTCTTTCTATGGCCTTGATGTTCAGCAGGTGATTGATTTCCGTGTTCATGAGCAAGTTGAGTTCCGGCGATGCCGGGATCTTGCAGCGTAAGAAGTGCGTGGGCGGTGGGCCAGAGAACTCGATGGATAGTCCCAGTGAGGTGGTGCGTTGCACCCACGCGTCCGATGTTGAGCGGGCCCACTGATGGTGGAATAGGCGCAGTTTTCCGCCTATGGGCCCCTGGCCCCGGGAGTCATTTGCCCCTCCTGAAGGGTTTGTACCCGGAGCCCCGGGCTGGGCGTTTGGCTGATTGTTGATTCCTGCTGCGGTCCTGGAACTGACGTCTGTCGTGAAAGCCGCCTCCTCCCTGGAACATGGAGCGTTGCGATGAAGGACCGCCTGGTCCCGCGCTAGTCCGAAAGGGCTGTCTTTGTGGGTAGGGAGTGTAACGACGCTCTGAGTGGCAGGATGAGGACGGAAGCACCTTCCTCTTGTCCTTGAACTCAATGAGGACTGGGTCCAATGCCGCACCGAATAGAGACGGAGCCTGGTAAGGGGCTGCAGCTAATTTTCATTTCGCTTTAAGGTCTGCTTTCCAGTGGCGCAGCCAGAACAGTCTTCTAGACGTGACGGTGGAAGCCAAGGCTCTCGATGCAAATTTGGCTGAATTCAGGGAGGCAACTGCAGAGTATTCTGTGGCTGCTACGATCTTGTTTATGTCCTGGTGCAGCCTTGTTTCCTCCGGGGGCAGCCTCTCCTGCAGTTGACAAAGCCAGATAAGTGATGCTTGATTGAAAAACGATGTAACCGTTGCAGTCCTGATCACCCATGCCACCGCTTGGTGTGATTTCCGAAACGTCATTTCTGCCCGTTTGTCTTCGGACTTGAGTCCATCCACGGCATCTGTAGAGATCACCGAATTTGAAGCTAACGCTGCACTGGTTGGTCTACCGTGGGGAGTGTTAGTAGGTCCTCCAGTTCGGGGGCCGAGCAGTAGAGCTTTTTCTCCTGGCTGCTGGGTGTAGTCAATGAGCTGGGCTGGCCCCAGGGAGTCTTGATTACTTCCGAGAACAGGTGAGGACAGGGGATAAAATCTTTTTCCTGTCTTGACACCTTAAAGAGTGCATCGTGGGGTCCCACTGGAGTCTGTGACTGCTGAGGGTCTTCCCCGGGAACCCCCAGATTCGTCGAGAGCCTTGCCTTATGAAGGAGAGTTTTGAATAGGGCAGGACGAAACAACCCCGAAAGAGATGGGTTGTCTGGAGCCAGACCCTCGTCCTCAGAGAATTCCATGTCCTCTGGGCCTTCCTCCCCTTGGTCCGATTCCTCAGAGGATTCAGCTTGTCCATGAGTGGCCCTCTGAGGTGGAGCTCTGGGCTCATGAGATCTAACCACTGGCACCTGGCAGGGGGCCTGTGCGTTTTGTTGTAACCCCGCCGCTAGGAAGGATGACAAGGCAGAGGAAAAGGCAGATTGCAGATCCATTTGGGACATGGGTTGCAGACCCTCCAGGGCCCGAAGTCCCGCCGCCATAGGGGTGAAAGTGATTTCTGGTAAGCGACGGTGAGACATGAAGCCACTGGCCGCTGACACATCAGGCAGTGATGTGGACACCTCTTTTGAGAGCAACAGGGATTGGGCAGCCACGGTCGCTTCCTAGAAGGACGGAAAGGTGGGCGCCAACTCCTGCTCCCCCCTCCTCTGCCCTGGGGAGATGTTGTGCATAGGGTCTCCCTCTGTGTCTGAGAAAAGGGCCGCTACCTCCTGTGTTCTGGCGGCCTGGTGTTCTGGTGCCTTCTGATGCCTCCCGGTATCCTTTTCCTGGCCCAGTGTTGCCTTTGTCTTGTGGGTCCTGGGGCTGTGTGCCTCAGTCCGCTGACATGTGGTTTTCTTGGAGACATTGCCACGCTTGCGAGGGGGGGGCGGGGGGGGCTCGCCTCCAGTTCCAGATCAGAGAGAGTGGGGAGTCTGTTATTCTGCCAATGCCTCCCCTTATCAGCAGCCTGCCGGCTTGACTTTGGGTCTTCCTCCCCCCGAGGCTTCTTAAGGTAAGGGGGTAACCGAGGGTGGCCCGAAGGTCCTACCCACGCAAGCTCCCCTGCGGAACTTAGGCCAGGCAGTGCGTTGACTTTGGTGGACCGAAGGTCCTTCCAAAATGGCGTCGCCTGCCTCGTGGGAGCAGTGATGACTGGTGCGCGGTAGCGGGCTTAAAATGGCGGCCCGGGGGTCCAACCAAAGGCCGTGTGGTTGTAACGCTCCCCGCCGCTTCCAAACACCCTCTTCGCCCTCAGGTAGGGCTGGTCAGCATTCACGGTCTTAAACTGGTGGCCCGAAGGTCCTACCAGCTGCCGCGTTAGCTCCGGTGTGATTAGGGCTTCCTGCCGCTTGTTTCGTTCACATGATCACCAGCTGATTCGCTTCGCCAGCTGTTCGATGTCTCCGGGCTGAGAGGAACGCCGGTGTGTTGGAAATAGAGGCGGCAGCGGCAGCTGGTGAGCTCGCCCGCTCCTCGCAGTTCAAACCTTGGCACGCGCATAGATCCCGAGTCCCTGGGGGGGGCTGGCGGGATACGAGGCGATTCGGCGTTCAAACGCGGCGTCTGGAGCCCAGGCGAATCCTCGGGGCTTCAAAGGCTTCTACTCATTCTCCTTCGCGAAGGAAGAGGAAAAAGGGGTAAGGAATAATCAAAAATAAAAAAAATGCCTAAACGAACCTAAGTTAAGTAAAAAGTCAGGAAAAACGGAGGTAAACTCCACAGCTCAAAATTTCACAACAGTTCTTGCTAGCAACTGAGTGAATACTGGGGATTTATGGGAGTGGAGGCGTGGCCTAGCCACGGAATTGATTACAGCTCTCACTCATTTGTTGCCAAGAATTGAGGAACAAACCCAGCTATGGATAGTGAGAAGCAGCGATCAGGAAAAAGAATTAGCAGAGAAAATAAAAATGGCCAAGCAGAATTACTTTGAATTTGTGAATAAAACAGGTAGATGGCTGGCCTATAGACTGAAAAAAGACAAGGATAAAAGAATGATATATCAACTTAGAGACTCAAACGGGGAAATCCACTATAGTAGGAAAGAGAAAAAAGAAATCATCCAGACATTCTATGCCAATCTATACAAACAAGAAGAAGTAGAAGTAGAAAAGATAAAACAATACATAGAAGGATCGGATATTCCTCAAATTACAGATGAACAAAGAGAAATGTTGAACAGACCAATAACTAAGCTGGAATTGGATACAGCACCGAAAAAGCAAAAAAACAATAAAACTCCGGGACCTGACGGATTACCGGTGTAACTATATAAAATGGTGCAAGAAACAATAGGAGAGATCATGCTGGAATTATATAACGAGGCCTTAGTAAAGACCAAAATCCCACGAACCTGGACGGAAGCAATAATTACTATCATACCCAAAGAGGACACTGATCTCCAACTAATTCAAAACTATAGACCGATATCTTTACTAAATACAGATTACAAAGTTTTTGCCATAATTATAGCAGAAAGATTCAAAAAAGTACTGAATAACTATATTCACCCGGACCAAAATGGATTCCTGCCGGGCTGCCAAATTAAGAATAATATGAGAGTGATAACAAATGCACTTGAATACTACCTGGCTGTTGTGAGTCATCATAGAATCCCAGCCAGTTTCCTCTTCCTTGTCTGGTTGCCCTGACTTTGAACGGGGCTTTCTTTGTGAGGGGGCTGGGGGAGGGGAGAATGTTCCAAAGGAGCCCTCTGGATCCACCCCCTGCAAAGAAAGCTATTTTCCAGCTGGCTGAAAGTTGGGGCAAATTTTAAAGGGAAAGATGTTTCCCTCTTCCTCATCCAGAAACCCTCCAGCTGATTTACACAGACACACATTGGAGTCCTACTTTCCTTTCCAAACAGTGGTGAATATAACCTTGCTTTCTCTCCCTGTGCTGTTTGGAAAGGATCAGAGCACAGCATGTGGGAGGAACTGGTAGGCCGGAAGAAAGAATCCGGAGGGCTGGATGTAGCCCGCAGGCCATAGTTTGGAGACCTAGTTTGACATCAATTCATTTACTCTGAATTATTTAGAGGGGCAGATGAATTGCATAATAAAGAACAATGCTTTTCAGAATATTTACCAGAATAATGCTTTTTAAACTTTTTTAAAATTAAAATTGTTCTTTAAATGAAGGATGATCTATCTCATCCTATTTTTAGTATCATCCCCTTTTCTTGCTTTGTGCTCATTTACTTTGTCTAGTGCCCATTTGCCTAGCCAGTCTCTATACCACCCATTGCTTCTCTGCCCAGTACTATGGTACTATCCTGCCTGCCTAATGGATCTTTTATATTAAGGATGGCTCTTTTTTAAATTGAAAAATTTAAATCCAAAAGTTTGTAAATTAATCTGGATGCAATGTAAATGTCTATAATGTTAAAATAAGAAATAAGACCTTTTTTTATAGCTAACATTGGAATAGATTAGAAAAACGGGAATAATGTGTTCTAAGCCATCTTATTCTTTTTGTTATTTTAACAGATGATTCAGTAATGGAATTTTTGAGCTATGACTGCTTACAAAAATCTAATTTCTTTCAAGGAATTCCATAACTGTGCAAGTTTTATTAAAATACTTAAGGAATCAAGACCTCTAAAGAACAATCAAAAAATGAAATTACATAAACCTCTTTAATGTGGCAGCAGAGTTGGAACAGCACACAGTCCCATAGATGATCCATCTTAATCTCTCTGTTTTCATTCCGTTACTATTTTTCTAGAGCTTCTCTTATCACTCAGCTATTGATTGGCTATGGGTAATCCTTGTTTAATGTCTATTCATTCAGTGACCATTCAAAGTTACAATAGGGCTAAACAAGGGATACTCAAAACAGAAACTCATAGTTGTGGCTGTTGCATTGTCCCTGCTGACACATGCTCTCAATTAGGGCCTACATTACATTACTGTTGTCTCCAATCATGCGATCACTACTTGCGACCTTCATTGCTGCCTTCTGACAAGAAAATAAATAGGGAAGCCAAGAGATCGCAAATGGTGACCATATGAATATGGAAGGCTGCAGTTGCTCAGGATTCACCTAACAATGGCAACTGGGGCTGCCAGAACTGCTGTTGTAAGTCAGCATGCCTGTGTGATGTCACACTTTACAACTGCATCGTTTAGAAGCAGAGTTCCCACTTTCAATTACAGACTGTCTGTAATATGGGGGATTGATCAGAGAGATTGAGAACAAGCAAGAGAGGGCAGTTGATTCAAATTGGATTGGTAAATATCTCTTACTGAACAGGTGGTCTGAGCTAGTAGTTTCTAAGAAAAAAAATGAAATAATAATGCAATTCAAGATGCAATGATGGGTCATATTGGACTAAAGAGAAAAGATTATGATCTAGACAAAAATCTATGATTCCATTTGGAAGAGCCTGGCTCATTGTCCCCTAAAGAGGCAGCTGGGAGCCTATTCAAACTGCCTTTGGGAGAAAAGTGCCATCACTCCCTTTTTCTTCTATAAGACTAGACTCTTCTATCACTCAGGTCGAGAAGTCTTTCTCAACCTGAGCAATCTAAGCAAATTTCAATTCCCAGAATTCCCAGCCAGAATAAAATGAGACTTGGAATATTTCAGATTGACTCGTCTCTTGTGATACCAATAGGATGTAATCTTTTGAACCGAGTCTTTTTGTGCAGATTCTTTCCAGAGAAATTCTACAGAATTGGTTTGCTGCCAGGAAGAGTGGAAAAGGCGTGACTACATGTGACTGGTCCCAGACCAAAGAGGCTGTTATATGCCATAGCCAGGTCCCAACCATTTCCTCAAAGCACAGAACAGGAAAGCAGGCAGGCGGCCAAACTCTGAGGAATATTTTAAAATACTAATGGGAAAGCTTCAATGCCTGAAGAGTTGGGGCTGTGCTATCCTTCATCCCACCCCCACCCACCAATTAGAGTTTGGACAGTCCTTGAATCTCTCTATTATTTCCTATCCTATAAATGTCTTTCACTTCCACACTTCTGCATTTGTATTCTGATCCCTATGCACAACCCTGAACTCTCGTTTATTTAACATCTTCTGATTAATAGACTTTACCTCATTATTCTTCTCTATGATAGAGAAGATCCTTTCAACACCAATGCTGAGTCCAACGCAAGGTACTTTATGTCCTTTTGAATCAAACTTTGCTACAAGCTCATCATAACGTCCACCTCCAGCCACACTCCTTAAGCTAAGAGACTCATTTAGGTGGCTATGCTTTTGGCACAATAAAACAGCCTCATAGATGACTCCGGTGTAATAAGCCAGACCACGAGCCAGACTCAGATGTAAGGAGACCTGTGAAACAGGACAAGAGGGTTTTAATAGGAGCATATTGGACTGCCACAAATCACTTATATTTACCTAATACCACATTCCAATTCACCTGATCTATGATGCCAAATAGAGTAAGGTATTCAAATAGCAATTTCATGTCCTCCAGTCCTTCCATAGCCAATCTGTTTTGTACCAGTTTTGGATCCTTGAGAAGCTTCTCAATGAGACATGGTCCCCCTGCAGAAAAAGATGCATTTAAAGATGTAAGATATACTTACATTGTTTTCTATCACTTTCAGTAAATCTTACAATTACAATACTAACTCAACATTATTTCAACTTAAATTGAATCCAATGTTTGGAACACACAACATAAAGAAGACAGTACTTCACACAAAATATCTGCAGAATCATAGTCAATCTTACTCCAACTAGAGATTAATTATTAATACATTACAGAATGCCTATACTGATACTCACCATGAAGTTGAACATAATCACTAATACGATTGACACACTCAGGAGAAATGCCATCCTCTAGGATCATTTCATTTTTCACTTCCTCCCATGAGACCTGTGGAAGAAGTGGGGGAGGAATGCATTATCTAGGTTAAATAATTCATTTTTTGGCTTGTCACTGCGTTTTTTGTATTTACCAGATGAGCTTTTATTTTTGGACTTTCAGACTTACCGTAGCTTGCCAGTATCAGTAAGCTAACTGCGCATGTCTACATTCCTTCACTTTCCTCTAAAGAAATCTTTCTTTGTTCTCCGGCCAGGAGAGGTCTGGCCGGGGAAAGCTTTGCCAAGATGTAACTAATTAGCTAGTGAGATGTTTTATTTTCTTTATAACAAATAAATGAGTTTTTCTTAGAAAATATATCTTCGGGTTTATTTTCTTAAAGTATGCTTCAAGGGAAAAGCCTCGATCCACTTCTCTAAATCAAGGTGCAATTACCCAAAAGCAGAATGGGATTAATTAGCACCCTGACATGGCTAATGCATTTCTTTGCTCAAATAGCAGATAATTTAAACTGACAATTTTTTTGAATATGGATAACATACAGACATAGGGAATGGCAATTTAACAGGATCCAAGTGAAATAATTATTTTTATTTCATGCATACCACATGAATGAGTAACGTTTTCAGAGCTGAGGACTATACTTAGGCTTCCATGTTCAAACGTGCCTGAATCCAAACAAATCCTGTCGATCCAGGCATACACTTATTTATTATTTATTTATTTATTTATTTATTCATTCGAATTTCTATACCGCCCTTCTCCTTTCAGACTCAGGGCGGTGAACAGCCAGATAAAAAACATCTATACAAACATCACAGTTAAAAAATAAAGTTAAACTAATTTATAAATTTGGCCCATAATTTAAAACTTGTCAATTAAAATAAATATTAAAATTTTAAAACTAACCCTAAAATCAAGACAGGCCGGCTAACTGAAAAAAATAAGTTTTTAGGGCCCGACGAAAAATCCGGAGGTTGAAGATCACTCGTATCTCTGGGGGTAGATTGTTCCATAGGGTAGGTGCCACCACAGAGAAGGCTCTCCTCCTGGGGGTCGTCAGCCGGCATTGTCTGGCCGACGGCACCCTGAGGAGGCCCTCTCTGTGGGAGCGAACCGGCTGGTGGGAGGCTATTGGTGGCAGAAGGCGGTCCTGTAAGTACCCTGGCCCTAAGCCATGAAGCGCTTTAAAGGTGATCACCAACACCTTGAAGCGCACCCGGAAGTCCACCGGAAGCCAATGCAGCTCGCGCAGGAGAGGAGTCACATGGGACCGCCCCGTCGCTCCCATAATCCCCCGCGCAGCCGCATTCTGCACCAGTTGGAGCCTCCGGGTGTACCCCAAGGGGAGCCCCATGTAGAGAGCGTTACAATAGTCCAGACGAGAAGCGACGAGTGCTTGAGTGACCGTGCGTAGGGAGTCCCGGTCCAGAAAGGGGCGCAACTGGCGTATCAGGCGAACCTGACAAAAAGCCCCCCTGACCACGGCTGCCATATGCCCCTCTAAAGACAGCCGCGCATTCAGGACACCCAAGTTGCGGGCCCTCTCCGTGGGGGCCAATGATTCGCCCCCAATAACCAGCGATGGCGTCAGCTGGCTATACCGGGACGCCGGCAGCCACAGCCACTCGGTCTTGGAAGGGTTGAGTTGAAGCCTGTTTCTCCCCATCCAGACCCGCACGGCCTCCAGGCACTGGGACATCACTTCCAAGGCATCATTGGGATGGTCTGGGGTGGAAATGTACAGCTGAGTATCATCAGCGTACTGATGGAACTCCACCCCAAAACCACGGATGATCTCACCCAGCGGCTTCACATAAATGTTGAACAGGAGGGGCGAGAGGACTGACCCTTGCGGCACCCCACAAACAAGGCGCCTTGGGGTCGACCGCTGCCCCCTTGTCAACACAGATTGCGACCGGTCGGAGAGATAGGAGGAGAACCACCACAGAACGGTGCCCCCCACTCCCAGTCCCTCCAGCCGGCGCAACATGATACCATGGTCGATGGTATCAAAAGCCGCTGAGAGGTCTAATAGGACCAGGATAGAGGAATAACCCCTATCCCGGGCCCTCCAGAGATCATCCACCAACGCGACCAATGCCGTTTCCGTGCTGTACCCAGGTCTGAAGCCGGACTGGAGCGGATCCATTAGCACTGCTAGACTTGCTGAGTCTAGCAGTGCTAATTCACAAAACTGCACTTCAAGTAAGTACTTCCATGGCTACATTCCTTACCCCCCTTCCATATGCACAACCACAAATTCTCTCACGCACAAACATGCTACATACACACTTCCATCACATATTCTGTTATCATTCTATCCCTCATGCGCCCTCCCATTTCTATATACATATCCTATCTCTTCCATGTTCCCTCATGTATGCATGTCCTGCTACCTTTTGGATCAAATATAAAAATTATTATACTTTTCCCCTCGTCTATTTGTACCAATTCACTTTACTGCCTCTCCTACAAGCCCACCAAGATCATACTGAAGATACTTAACCTTATCCAATTTGTCAAGAGTTGAGCAAATTCCTTCAAATTTGATTTCTGGAATATCACATATTGTAAAGATGCCTTGCAAAATGCGCCTGTCATTGATCTGGGGGAAACAGCAGAAATAAAAAAGAGATTAAAAAATAAATGCATACACTGAATAAATGCATACACAAGAAACAGTCAGTTTTTCTTACTTTGATAAGGAAATCTCCAACTTGCATGGCAGTTAAGATCTCATGTATGACTTTCAAACACTCTGCATCAGGAATCATAGGATCATATTGGCCAGCAATGTCAAAATCCTGGAATACAGAAAATAGCTTTTAAAAATCTCCAAAAAAACTAGGTAGAGTAATTGAATAACTGAAGTACTCAATAATTAAATCCTATTTTCCTGACGTGTGAAGTGACCATCTCACAAAGCATTCACTCATTTCCATATTTCAGTCATGGAATTTTCTCTGCTTCTTTGACAAGTTCAATTTAAAGGTCAAAGAAAGAAGACAGCTCCTCTGCCTTTCTGTTTTGCCTCCCCAAAGTGGAAAAATCTGCAGATACTCACACACTGGATAAATTCCCTGAAGCGTCCTCTCTTTATGGATGGGCTATCACGCCTATAGACTTTTGCAATGTGGTAACGTTTACATCGTTTAATTTTGTTCATAGCTAAGAAACGAGCAAATGGCACCTAGAAACATAGTTAAGAAAACTTGCCTATATCATGGAAAGTAAGCAAACAATGGAAAACCTTTTTCCACCTGAGAAATATTTTACTTTTTAACAAACAAACAAAAACAAAAAAACCAACTCCAAAAATCCCACACCTAGTTCTCAAGACTGCTAAAATACATCATTATAGCTACATTTCTAGTCTTTTTGAGTGTCAGATTTAAGATGTAAAATAGGTGTATAAAATCTCATATAGGCTCAGATCATGTTTTAATGACCACAACATTCATTTAATGACTGCAGTGTTCATTTAACGACCACTGCAAAAAATGTCCAAAAAATCAGGTCATGTGATGCCTTGACTTATGACCTTAACTCTTGGCTCAATTGAGGACTAACTGTATGTAGAAAGAATTCTCTATATCTTATCAACAGTTTCAAAGACTTTTACAGAAGATGACACACTGCACTGGCTCATGATGTTTAAATTGCAGTTTCACCCTAACATATTAAATTGTGAATGAGAACATGCTGGCTAACAAAGTAAATAAGAGCTCTGATCTGATATGCTCACCTTAAACAAATCAACTAGAAAGAGGAAGCTTCTTCTGAATCCCTTGAATTTTTGACCAACCTTCAATTACTGTTATGGGTCATGTAGTAATCTATTGTTATTCCACAATTCTGCCAGAGACAATCTATCTTTAAAAAAGTGGTTCTTGCAAGTTAGAATTTTTGTTAGGATACAGTTAAATCATATCGAAGAGACAGCATCTCTCCTCCTTGATCTTCCAGATCATAAATCAACTTTGCCTCTTCACCATAGTTCTCTTGAAAGAGTTCCTTAAATGAAGGAAAAGAAGGAAAAACATATTTTGTCATTTGTAACTCTATGTTCCAATCTCATGTATCATTTTATTAAAAGTTTTAAGCAAGATGAAAGCTAACACGAACTAATCGAAAGTAAGAAAAAAGAAATATCAAAGAAAGATGCAAATAAAGGAAAAAAGGGAGAAATAGAAAAGGAAAAAGTATAAAGTAGCTTCCAATATTCTTCACAGCAGTTATAAATACAAATATATTTTAACTTCTCTCCAAAGTTATATTACTCCTCTTTCTATAATCTATCCTGTCCAATCATCAAAACTGTAAATTACACATTCATTTTTTCATTTTTACAGAAAAGTCTATTAGAGACTTCCAATTGGCAATAAATGTAGATTTCTTTTTTCTAATCAAATAAATTAATTTATCATTTCAGGAAAATGTTAACTTTACCAGCCATTCCTCCATAATAGGCAGTGTTGAATCTTTCTATCTTTGTGCATACAATACACTCACTGTGGTGGTTGAACATTTAAATAACCTTCCATGGTTTTTTTTTCCTAATTGTTTATCCATTAATCCTAAAAGGAAAAGTTCTGGCTTCAAATAAATATTAACCTTTAAGATCCTCTGCATCAAAGTATGCATTTGGATCCATAATTTTTACCTCCTTTACATCTTCAAGCATGGTGAAATATCCCTTCAACATTTGAAATGTCTTTATATATTATACTTTTTCTAGCATCATATACGAAAGATAAATCATTTTCTAAAACATGAGATTGTAACACAGTATAAACTTCAATCCCTTTAATCTCATATTTTCCTACTGATCCATTTGTATATTATAACCAAGTCTTAGCCCACTTCACCTCCTTTATCCTATTCTCCATTTCAAATTTTAAAAATGTCTACATTTTAGCAATTACATGTTCATCATTTTTGTACACCTTTATATTTCAAATTCCATCTTAATTTGGCTCCATTCCGTAAATCTTTTTGTCCATTCTAAAACTTCCAGATGACTGCAAATGGGAAAGCCATAATCTGTATTAAGAGCCTTGGTAGTACAGTGGTTTAATGCACCCTGTTATTAACACAGCTGCCTGCAATTTCTGCAGGTTCGAATCTTACCAGGCTCAAGGTTGACTCAGCCTTCCATCCTTTCTAAGGTAGGTAAATTGAGGACCCAGTTTGTGGGGGCAATAAGCTGACTTTGTATAAATATACAAAAGTATGAAGGCTATTGCTTAACGCATTGTAAACCGCCCTGAGTCTCCGGAGAAGGGCGGCATATAAATCAAATTAAAAAAAAAACAAAAAACTTAAACTTAACATAAGAGAAGACATGCTTCAGGGTCCAGCAAGACGGCAAAGAATATGCCAACCCAGTTTAAACTTTTCGAACCAACCCAGATAATTAAGTCAAGAGGTTTCCTCAAATACCCTTATCCTTTGCTATGAAGTTTTATAATTATCAATTGAAGCCTTAAATGGCATCCAGAAGCTAACCAGTAATCAGTGCAGCATGCAAAATATTGGTATTACACAGCATACTAAAATAAATCTAAAATTACCTATACTGTTGCATTCTGGATAAGCTGTAGCTTGAGTGATCTTTAGGGACAGACCCATATTCAATATGTTTCACTCATCCAGGTTAGACATCATTAATGCCTGAGCAACTGTGACCAGAGCCAATTTAGGAACTGGCAAAACAGATGAATCTCTACTAAGATAGATTTGCGCTAAGGTCCTCAAAACCAGGGTTATCACCTTCTCCTTGATCTGAAGCTTTAAATCCAGGAGAAATTCAGCAGAAGTCCCATCCAGAAATAGTGATGGCAGATCTCTGGGAACAAACCACAGTTACTTGATCTTGCCCAAGTTAAGCCAAAGTCTATTCTTCCCAATCCAGATTACCGCAACTTCAGAAACTGAGTCAGAACTTTAATGGCATCATTTGAATGACCAGGAGCTGAGATACAGCCAGATATCAGCATACTGATATGGCAGAACTAGATCTCCACTTACCCCAACAGTGACTGGAATTGGTCCTAAATACAGGAAGAATACCATTATAACAACTGTACTTCCCATCCCAACAAGCTGATCTAGAAGGATAGCATCAATACTAGTGAAAGCTGCTGAGATGAACTGCCCTCATCCCCACCCACCGTAGGTCATCAACAAGTACAATCAGTGTCATCTCATTACTATGGTATACGAGGTCTGAAACCCAACTGGAAGGACACCAGATAATTCATCAAGACCATCTGAATATGCTGATTTGACCAGAAGCATTGCGGTGAGACAGTCAGGGAATTAGCAGGCTCCAATGAGCTCCGGGAAAACCTGGACTAACAAATCGCTGCTGAGCAGTCCTCGGACCGGAACCGTCCTGTAGAGACGGGGAAGGAGAGGCACCTCGGAAGACCCAGAGGAACAGGCAAGTTCCTCAAAGGTCAGAGGAATCTCTCTCCGATTCGGCAGCGAGGGTGGCAGCCATTGCGGCTGTCAAGAAACTGGGGCAACCAGACTAAGTATTGAGCAGGAACAGTGATTGCAACGGAGTTTTTGAAGCCGGGTGAGTGACAGCCAATGAAATAACAACAACAACAAAAATAATTTTTAAACCTGAAACCCCCAGTGCAAAAATAGCGGCTAACGGGCATAGGGGGAAGAAAAGAGGATGTAAGCTGAATTTAAAGGGACAAAAACCCGAAAAGAAAATTGACTTTTGAATAAAATGATCTGGAAAAATTTAAGAATTAGAAGAAGTAACCCCAAAATTGGTTAAAGGATTGGAAAGAAAATAAATAGATCCTTTTTTTTGAATGTTAAGAAAAATAAAAGAGAATTGGACATTAAGCCCAATAAGAATAAAAAGCATAATTGGCATATTAATGACACAAAGATTGAGCAAGTTACCCAATATACCTATCTTGGAATTGTTTTTTCCAGTGCAGGTGGTTGGACTCCGCACCATCAATACCTTTCTCAAAAGGTCAGAGCTGGGGCAAGCCTTGTATCCAAATTAAGTAAACGTATTCAACCTACCTCGATTTTACCAATTTGTAAAGTCTTTCAGGCTAAACTTGTTCCGATTATGCTCTACGGTGCCGAAATTTGGGGTCTTACAGAGGCCCCCATATTGAAGAGAACTCAAAATAATTTGTTAAGGAGGATGCTGGGGGTAAAAAATTCCACTTCAGTGGCAGCCATCAGAGCTGAATTGGGACATTTTTCACTGCACACCTACACAATTACCAGGGCGGTAGCCTACTGGCTAAAAATGACTCAGATGGAGGCCAGCAGACTTCTCAAAATCTGCCTAGAGGAACAGCAGATTTCAAATCCTCAAAGGTATTCCTGGCTAACTCAGCTGTCTGAAATATTGAATCAATATGGCGTAGGGTTCCTGTTGTGTGACACAGTGAAGCAAGTTAAACAATGGATTAAAGATATACATGGGCAAATGGACATGGCAACTCTTTCAACTAATCACTCCCTTAAGCTTCTGACAGCTGTTAAAACAACTTTTACCCTGGAAAAATATTTACATCTAGAAATGCCATCAGTGGAGAGCTATTTGTCAAATTTAGATTTGAACTTTTAGATACCGACGTTAAATTTGGCCGTTACCGGAAAATCCCGTATGACGAAAGAACATGTATATGTGGGGCAAATGTCGTGGAGGATACGGAGCATATAATATTTGAATGTAGGTTGTATGAGGAAGTAAGAAAACAATATCTGTCCCCAATTATAAATAAATTTCCCCACTGGAATGTAAGGCATAAATTCTCATTTCTATTGAAGGCAGACTCTCCTCCCCTGGTAAGGGCTATCACTCGCTATCTTAAAAGGATGACAGCTATACGAGCCAGTTATATCAAAAAGAATTTAATTGATTGTAAGAAAGATGAGCTGAGTTAGAGAGGAGCTATCTTATTTGGGATATCTAGTTTTGAAATCTAGTTATTGAACTTCAATATTGTTAAATTTTAAATGTCATATATCATATATTTTTAGGCTGCTATTTCTATAACTGTTTTATCTTTTTTTTTTTTTTTGAAAAGGCCTTCGGGCTATTCAATAAAAGAATTTGAGACATTAAGCCCTACACCAGAAGTGCTGTATACCTAAAGATAAATAAAGGAAAAAAAAGAGGGGGATAGTATTGTTTAATTTGGACTGGACTATAAAATTGACAGGGCAAAATAGAAGAGTCCAGGTCTGTGAAACACAGAATGATTACACTGAGATAAACAGTGGGATAAATAGTGGGGAGGTAAGAAAAGGAGAAAAGAGATGGGAAACAATGGGAAATTTAGGGCAAAACGGACATTGCTTACCTGAACGTCCCTTCTGGGTGCGCTGCTGGAGAATCCAAAGCGTGGGATTATTCATAGTGTATTAGCCAGAGACTGAGTGTATGTTCCTTTAAATTTTGCCTTGGTCACGCCTCCTGTGCTCGGCTGAGGTTAGTTTTGTTCACGAAGGCAGAATGAGGAGCCCAGATGAGAAAAGAAGAAAGTTGATCCGACCGGACTTGAAACACAGAAACTCAACAGGGTGGGTTGGATTCTCCAGAAGCGCGCCCAGAAGGGACGTTCAGGAGAATCCAAAGCGTGGGATATACCCAAGCAAATTCCATTAGGGGTGGGACATCTGAAAGGTCCGGGGTGGCTGCCAAAGCTCGAACTGATTGCAACACATGGCAACCAAATGATGCTTCAGCCGATGCAAAGGAGTCAACCTTATAATGTCTGATAAGTGGAGACAAGGTTGTCCATGTGGCTGCTCTGCAGATTTCTGAAACTGAGGCTTGAGTTGCCCAAGCCGTGGTTGTAGATGCGCTTCTCATGGAGTGAGGCAGGATTCTCCCCAGTAGGGGTTTGCCTGAGGGTATAAGCCTTACAGATGCACGCCTTCAGCCATCTCCCTATGGTGATAGAGGAAACTTTCTTGCCCAATGACGCCAGGAGGTACGAGACAAATAGGGCTTCGGAGCGATGAAAAGGCGGTCCTTTTGATGTACCAACAGAGGGCCCTCCTAACGTCCAAGGTATGCCACTGTTCTTCTAACTGATGCCTCGGGTTGGGACAGAAATCCGGAAGAACAAGTTCTTGCGCACGGTGGAATAGCGAGTTGACCTTGGACAGAAAGGAGGGGTCCATCCGCAGGACGACTCTATTAGAATGGAAGACGCGCAGATCATCTTTTACGGACAGGGCAGCTAGCTCTGAAATCCGGCGTGCAGACGTTATTGCAAGGAAACGACTTTGAGCGTCAGGAGACGGAGCCCAATGGATCCCAATGATTCGAAGGGAGAGGAAGTAAGGGCATGAAGGACCAGAGAAAGATCCCATGTAGGATAGCGGTGAACCACGGAAGGGCAGAGGTTGGAAGTACCCCACAGGAAGCTCCGAATCCGTGGGTTGTGAGAAAGTGAACGCAGGGGAAGAAGGGAAGAAAGTAATTGTACAGGAATTTTATACTAATTTATATTGTAAGGAAGATAAGTCTGAGCAGGAAATAAAGAAATACTTAGAGGAATCAGACATACCCAAAATACCAGACTTATCTAGGGAAGTATTGGATGAAGAAATTACGGAGGGGGAAATTGAAAGGGTCATGGGAAAACAAAAGACAGGGAAAACTCCCGGTACAGATGGCCTACCGATTGAATATTATAAAGCACTTTGGGAAACATTAGGTACGCATATGACTGAACTATTTAATGGGGTAATTCGGGAGGGACAGATCCCGAAATCATGGACAGAAGCACTAATAACTCTTTTGCCAAAGGACAATAGTGACCTATCTCAGATTCAGAATTATAGGCCCATTTCACTTCTTAATGCGGATTATAAATTATTTGCAGCGGTTTTAGCAGAGAGACTCAAAGGGTTTCTTAACCAATTTATACATGAAGACCAAAATGGTTTCCTACCAGGCAGACAGATTAGAGATAACGTAAGAATAGTTATGAATGTTTTGGAATATTACGAAACCCATACTGATAAACAATTGGCCCTGGTATTCATGGATGCACATAAGGCCTTTGATCGTGTGAATTGGAGCTTTTTAATAGGTTTACTGCAACATATGCAATTTGGAGAAAGATTTATTCGGGCAATCCGTGCAATTTATTCGAAGCAGACTGCTAAAATTTCAATTAATGGTGATGTATCCAATCAAATTGATATTGAGAAAGGAACTAGACAAGGGTGTCCGCTCTCCCCGTTGTTATTTATTCTGTCATTAGAACCCTTATTGAGGGAAATTAGACGTAATATGGGGATAAAAGGTCTTTATATCCAAAATCAACAATATAAGGTGCAGGCTTACGCTGATGATTTAGTATTTATATTAGAAGATCCGTTGATATCGGGACCGTGTCTGACCCAGGAAATAGAAAAATATGGTAAGGTGGCGGGATTAAAAGTCAATAGGGAAAAAACTAAAATTATTGCCAAAAATTTAACAGTAAAGCAAGGGAAAGAATTAGAAGTGAATTTGGGGTTCCAAATTGTAAACAAACTAAAATACTTAGGCATTATTATATCAGCCAAATGCTCCACGATCAAAGAGGACAACTATTTGAACCTTCTCAAGAGAACAGGTCAGGATCTAGAGAAATGGAAGAGTATGCAGATATCCCTACTAGGTAGAATAGCAATTATAAAAACTTATATACTTCCAAAATGGATATACCTATTCTACACAGCACCAGTTAGATTGGATAATAATTTTTTTAAAAAATTAAATTCTTATGTCCTTAAATTCATTTGGCAAAATAAAAAACCCAGAATTAAACTTAAAATGCTTCAAGAACTTAAAGAAAGAGGGGGATTTGGTGTTCCAAAATGGGAATACTACTATCAGGCCGCAAACTTAGTCTGGATCAGGGATTGGATATTGTTGAGAAGAAGGAGGTTGCTGATTTTGGAAGGTGAGGGGTTACATCAAGGATGGCATTATTTTCTTTGGCAAAATAAAATCCCAAAGCACAGGTGTCTTGCAGGACATTATGTGAGGAATATTCTAATTGAGTCGTGGAGGAAAATTAAGGGTAAATTTTACTTCTCAGTCCCCTCCTGGCTGGTCCCACTCGAAGCTATAACGTATAGGCCTCTATATAACAAAGAAAATCACCTCTCTTACCGGGAACTTTTGGACCCCCATGGCAGTCTGAAAACAAGAAATGAGTTGGAGTTGCAGGGAAGACAACTGGATTGGTGGGCTTATGCCCAAATTTGCTCGAAATTTAAAAAAGATAGGGAACAAGTTGGTATTAATTTGAATCAGCATGATCTGGACAATATCATTCTAGGAAAAGAGGATAAAATGTTATCAAGGATATATAAACTTCTAATAGACTATTGGATAGGGGATGAAATAGTTAAAGACTCTATGATTGCCTGGGGGAGAAATATTGGTTATCCAATTGATGTGACCAAATGGGAAGAAATCTGGCTCAAACATATGAAACTCCTGTGGGCAACATCATATAAAGAAAATGTGTACAAGATGCTGTATAGATCGCACCTTCCACCTGCCTGTCTTTCTAAAATGTACTCAAATCTCTCACCAAACTGTTGGAAGTGCGGGGAGATCGGCACCTATTTCCACATGTGGTGGACCTGTCCCAGGACGAGGGAATTCTGGAAAACCATACAGGCATGGATTATGGAAATCACAGGTTATAACCTAATTCTGAAACCAGAGTACTATCTACTGAACATTAGGCCAGATAATATAGGCACAAATATATGGTGTCTGTGTGTATTTATCACCACCTCAGCAAGAATATGTTTCGCCCAACATTGGAAGGGGAAAGATCTGCCGGCTGAAGATTTGATTCTGGAGAAAATTTTGGATTATGCGGAAGCCGACAGACTGACTAAAGCATTGCGAGATCAAAAGGACTCCGTATATTTCCAATGTTGGGACAAATGGTATGTTTGGTTGAACAACAGACACCCAAAAGTCAAGTATAACCAGGACTATGTTTAATATTTGTTAAATTTGACCGAAGCTTACATACCGTAGAAAGTGTAAATATCATGTAAAGTTTCTGTCGCGATCATTTGTTTGACTATTTCTTTTTTTTGTTTGATGTACTGTTTTAAATAAATAAATTAAAAAAAAAAAAAAAAAGTGAACGCTCATCACCATCGGAGAGGATCGTGTCCAGGGCCGCCACATGTCTGCGGAGTGTGTTCAGGGCCAGGCCCTTATCGAAGCCGGCATGCAAGAAATCCAGGACATCAGAGACAGATGCAGTAGTCAGATCTGTGTGCTTGGTTGCGCACCAGGAACAGAACGAACGCCAAGTAGCGTTGTAGATCCTTGTCGTAGAAGGCCGCCTGGAAGCCTGGATGATAGAGATCATTCGCCCCAAGAGATTGTCCTTAATCAGGAGGATCCTCTCAAGTGCCAGACGGTCAACTGCAGTATGACCCCCTGGCTGAGAGAGATCTTGTCCCCTGGAATCCTCCAGGGACGGGCGACCGAGAGGCTCACTAGGTCTGCGAACCATGGCCTGCGAGGCCAGTGCGGAGCGACAAGGAGGACGTCCGCCTTCTCCAGCAGGAGCTTCCGAATCACCCTCAGCAGGAGTGGGAGGGGAGGGAAGGCATAAAGCAGGCCCGGAGGCCAGGGGCAGCGGAAAGTGTTGACGCCTTCTGCCATGGGACATGGGAACTAGGTGAAAAATCTTGGTAGTTGGGTGTTGTTCAGATGAGCAAACAGGTCGAGTACTGTCCGACCGAACCTATCTGACAGTTCACGGAAGAGAGACAGATGGAGGCGCCATTCCGCGTGATCCATTTGCTGCCTGCTGAGCCAGTCCGCTTGAAGATTGGCGTTCCCGGAGATATGTTCCGCCATCAACGACAACGTGTGCTGCTCTGCCCAGGTGAGCAATCTGGTTGACTCTTCCATTAGGGGCGCAGATCGCGTTCCTCCCTCGCGATTCACATGCGCCTTTGCCGTCACATTGTCCATGAGTATCCGGACATGCTGACTCTCCACGAGGGGTTGAAACCGTAGCAGGGCTAGTCTGGCCGCTTAAAGCTCGAGCCAGTTGATGTCGTTGACTAACTCTGTTGGAGACCAGTGGCCCTGTGCCACGTGGGACTGAAGATGGGCGCCCCACCTCAGCAGGCTCGCATCTGTTGTGACCATCACTCGTGGAGGATCCTGGAATAGCCATCCACTGAGCATGGTCATCGAGGCCCACCAGTGAAGGGAAAGGCGCACCTCTGACGGAATCCGAACCCGTGATCTGGAGTTGCTGCAGCAGGTTTTCTGGTATGGCAGGAGGTACCACTGCAGCGGCCGGGAATGGAATCTCGCCCACGGAATGATAGATATGCATGATATAATTTTCCCGAGGAATGTTGACATAAGAATCAGTGGCATCCTCCGAAGCGATAACACCTGAGCCACCAAAGAGCGGATGCTGAGGTGGCGGTCCTCGGACAGGAACACCATGCCCTGTTGTGAATCTATGACCGCACCCAGATGTAACATGCGAGTGGTCGGATGAAGATAACTTTTGTCGAGGTTCAATGTGAAGCCCTGTATCTGCAGGGAGTGTCTCACTGCTTCGAGATCTCGCAAGGCATGGTTGGGCGAGGACGACAGAATGAGGATGTTGTCCAGGTAGCAGTAGAGTTGTACAGGGAGCTACCTGAGGGAGGCTGCTATGGAGGCTAGCATTTTCGTGAATATCCGGGGGGGCCGATGAAAGGCCGAATGGCATGGCCCAGTACTGAAAATGCCGATTGGCATAGGTGAATCGGAGGAAGCGACAATGGATGAGAATGTGCAGGTAGGCTTCCTTCAGGTCGATAGAAGTCATCAGGTCTCCCGTTGAATGCAATCCAATATTGACCTTAGAGATTGCATCTTGAATTGATGGTAGATTATAAATTTGTTGAGCTCTTTGAGATCTAGGATCCCTCTCCAACCCCCGGAGCTCTTGGTTACCAGGAAAAAAATGGAATAGAAGCCGGTCCCTTGGTGTTCTGTAGGGACCAGCTCTATAGCGCAAATGTCCAGGAGGTGCTGGATTTCTGCATCCAACAACCTCCTCTTTTCCGAGTTTGCTGAAATGGGACATTGGATGAACCTGTTGGGAGGGTTGGAGCGGAATTCCAAGGTAAGTCCGAGTTGTATGGTTTGCAGGACCCAGGCATCCATCGTGGTCGATTCCCATTGGTCTTTGAAAAGATGAAGACGACCACCAATGGGAACAGATGGTTGAGAGTCATTTTCCTCTCCTGAAGGGCCTACTTCTGGTGCCCCTGAAAGGTTTCTTGCACGGGGGCGGTCTGAGACCTCTCTCGCGAAAGGAAGACCTGTCGAAGGGCCTGTTGAAGCCTTGGGAGTAGGAGCGGTATGGAAAGGACCCACCGGGTCCAAGTCAGCCTGAAAGGGCGGCCGTTGAGCGTAGGGAGTGTACCTCCGATCCGCCCGCCAATATGCAGAAGGCATCACTTTGCACTGGTCCTTGTCCTCAACAAGGATGAGATCTAGCGCCTCGCCAAAGAGGTGGGACCCTTTAAAGGGGGCAGATGCCAACTTCCACTTAGATTTGATGTCTGCCCTCCAATGGCAGAGGCAAAGGAGGCGGCGAGAAGTTACAGAAGAAGTTAAGGCTCGCGAAGTGAACTTCGCAGCATCCAGAGAAGCGTCGGCCAAGTATTCCGTCGCCGCTAACAACTTATTAATATCCTGGTGCAATCTTTTGTCTTCAGGAGGCAGGCAGTCTTGCAACTGGCAGAGCCAGATCAATGAGGCGCGGCTAAAAAATGAAGCCGATGTGGCCGCACGTATCGCCCATGTGGCAGCCTGGTGATTCTTTCGGAGAACGAGTTCCGTCTTCCTATCCTCAGAGCGTAGGCAGTCTCCGACTTCATTGGATAAGACTGAAGACGATGTCAGGTGTGCCACAGGAGCATCTACGGATGGTAGTTGTAGATTAGGGGCCAAACAGTACAGCTTTTTGTCCAGAGCGTTTGGCGCAGCCAGGGAGCCTAGAACTCCCCATGGGTGTTGGACCACCTCTGAAAAGAGTTGCGGGCATGGGATAGAGTCTGATTCCACCCTAGGAACAGTGAAGAGGCTGTCATGTTGGTGTGAGGCGTCAGAGGAAGGCTGTTGGGTATCAGAAGCTGCCAAGTTGGTCAAGACCTTGGCTTTGTCAATAGCGATTTAAAGAGGGACGGACGGAAAAGCCTGGTCATAGGAGGTCTATCAGAAGGTAGACCTTCATCCTCTGAGAATTCCGTGTCCCTGTGATCGTCATCGTCCCAAAGTGACTCTTCACTGTGGACGGAATCTTGGTAGCTAGCATAGTCCTGATGATGATCCACGTAGTTTGGGACTTGCAGTTGAGAAGGTGGCAGTGAAGGGGGAGGGGGATGAATTGGAAGAGCCCCCACTGCTAGAAATCTAGAGATCATTTCTGCCACAATTGACTGAACATTGAGCGGCAGGCTCGAATGAGGGCCCTCCCCGGAACAAAGGCTGGCTGCAGTAGGTGTAAATGTGGCCTCCAGTGCAGGTCGTGCAGAGGATGCCTGGGGGAGAGACGGAGCCTCTGGATGCAGTAGATGACCAGCTGGGAGCACCGTGGCGTCCATACCACCTGCTGACTGTGGTATCATTACACCTGAGGAAAGGTTTTGATCTGCCTCCAAGAAGGTGTGAGCTGCTGCAATGGGCCCTGGGGCCACAGGACCAAACAGAGGCATCCTGAGGAGACCTGATGATTGGGCCCTTTGTTGGGCCAGGTCAAATTGGCCCTCGAGCCTTATGCCTCCGTTGTTCAGCCTTACCATTTGCTGAGGGCTGTTTGGTGGCCCTTGCTGTAGATGGCTCTGAAGCTGATGCTAAGTGGTTAGCACACTTACTGGAACTCTTAGATTTTTTAGGTGGAGGAGGTGGAACGGCCGTGGCTAGGCTGTCAGAAGGCTCCAGATCAGAGGAGAGGTCATGGTCAGCCATTATGATAAGGTATAACAATCACTCTACTTTACGTTGAATAGAATGAAGAGTGCTGAATCTTGGTAGAATTCAATTATTGATTCTTTATCTTTTTTTTTTAATTTATGTATTTATATATTTAAATTCACAGGAGCGACGCCCCAAGCGCCGTGGATGGGCAGCAGCCTGAAGAAATACAGCCAACAATAGAAGGACCTGTAGACCAGATGGTAAGTCAATGGATCAGCAGATTATGGTCAATGGCTCTGGGACAGGACTTTGAATGTAGTGCCAGTAGAAGAATAACTGTCCGATAAGAGCTTTGCAATCAATTAGCGACTGGTGCACTCCTCCGCGCTCAGCTGGCAGTCAATTAGTGATCCAAAATAATGGCACAGATCAGTAGCAAGCAAAGGACAACCATCTGTAAATAGCGGAGCAATCAATTAGCTGTAGGCGCTCTCCTCAGCGCTCTGGTCACAGTCAATTTGAATCCAAAATGGCGCAGGGCGGGAAACCGCCGTTGAGCGCCTCCGCGGCTGGCCTGTCAGTAGTTCAAAATGGCGCGAGGCGGGAAACCATTCCTCGTCGCCCACAGTCTCCGCCGGTAGCCGAACAAAGCGCAAGATCGGGTAGAGGATCTAAAGCGCTGCCACGGTAAAAGCAACTGCATGAGCTATACAAACAACGCTCCCAGCGCAGCAAAGCCAGCAATTTACCTCAGAGTATGCCCTGTCAGTTGGCAGTGACTCTGGAGCCACCCGATCTAAACAGAAATTGCAGCAAATTGGTGGAGGCAGTTGTGCCAGCAAGCTGGGGAACCAGCTCACACACCGGCGGCAAAGTAATGACAGAGATGGCCCCAATGGGACAGAGCTCTGAAACTATAGCTGACAAGAGTAATTAGGCCATGGGGGGTGGAGGGCCTGTAGCCGCCCCAGACAACTCACCACCTTCCTCAGCAGAGCTCAAGTCCAAATAATAGGAGAAAGAAAGAAGGCTCCAGGAGAAATGAGGAAATCAATTTGAAGAATCCAAAGTGTGGATAAAACAACAGTTAGAAGCCAGAGCAAGCCAAATAGCAGTCTCTTCAGCTCGACTGAGTGAATAAAACTAACCTCAGCCGAGCACAGGAGGTGTGACCAAGACAAAATTTAAAGAAACATATACTCAGTCTCTGGCTAATACACTATGAATAATCTCACGCTTTGGATTCTCCAAGCAGCGCGCTGAAGAGGAGAGTTCAAGATTTTAAAGCACAAAAGAAAAAAAGGGGAAAGAGAAAGGCAAAAATAAAAATGGGAAGGGAGAAAAAGAAATGAAAGAGAAAGATGTTATAGGTATTTAGAATTGAAATATGAATTGTAGTAAGAAATAAATGGGAAATCATATGGTTGCAAAAATGAAATGAATAATTGGAATATTTGTATTTGTATCTTTGAAATTTAGATAATGACAAGTTTTATTTTTCTTTAAAATATGAATAAGCTTAAACTGTAACAATTGAAATACCTTTAATGGTATATGGTGGTGAAAGTAGAAAGGATTAAGTTGTGGCTTGGATAACAGCTAGAACATTTTTAAACTTAATTAGGAAAACTGTAATGATTGAAATATTTTTAATTGCATATTGTGATGAAAGTAGAAATGATTAAGTTGTGGTTTGGAGGATCAAATGGGGAAAACTATTTGGTTGATTAGGAGAGTTTAAGATGTGAAAATGAGTAATATAAGGGGAAAGCTCTATTTAACTAGGGAAACTGTAATAATTGAAATACTTTCAATAGTATATTTAGGATTTAGGATTTGTTAGATTTCTATACCGCCCTTCTCCCGAAGGACTCAGGGCGGTATACAGCCATATTAAAACACATATAAATATACAAAATTTAAAACAATTTAAAATTGAATATATAAAAATTTGGCCCATAGATTAAAACACACATACACCCATTCTAAAATTTGTATTAGGCCAGGCCGGCTTGTTGGAACAAGAGGGTCTTCAAGGCGCGGCGAAAGGTACGCAGGTCGGGAATGAGACGAATCTCAAGGGGCAGCTCATTCCAGAGGGCTGGTGCCCCCACAGAGAAGGCTCTCCCCCTGGGTGTCGCCAGTCGGCATTGTCTGGCCGACGGCACCCTGAGAAGTCCTTCTCTGTGGGAGCGTATTGGCCGGTGGGAGGCTGTTGCTGGCCGCAGGCGGTCTCGTATATATCCCAGTCCTAAGCCATGGAGCGCTTTAAAGGTGGTGACCAACACCTTGAATCGCATTCGGAAGACCACCGGGAGCCAGTGCAGCTGGCATATTGTGTTGAAAGCAGAAATGGCTATAATTAATTGATTTGTAAGAAATTGGATTGCATGGAAATAATTGGAATATTCATGTTCATATTGATTAATACACAAAAAAAGATAGTTATATATCTAACTGATTTATACTAAAATGTTGGATTTGTATTATCAAAAGAAATGTATGTTATAAAATAAGCGGATTTACTATTTTTATAAGAATTAAACAATTGCAACACTACATAACTAACCAATGTGAGGATAGATATAAAAATAGATGACAATGGGAAGGGGTATAATATAGAATAGAAGGGAAAAACTGAATTTGATTAAGATTAGAGATGAGAATGAAGGGTAATATTGGTTCTTAAAAAACAATAGATGAGAAATATATATGGCAAAAAGGAAATATAGATATTGTAAATTTAATTGAAATGACTAAACACTGTCTAAATTTGTGAACTGGCCAAATACTCTGTTCAAAGAAAATACATTGTATGTTTGTATGTGTGTTTGCCTAAAAAATAAAAAAAACTTTATAATTTTTTTTTTTAAAAAGACCATCTGAATATGCAGCCAGATGAAAGTTGTCCAGCTATTGTTTCTTCAGAAGGGTGGACCACTGCTTCCTTCAGGGCAGGCAGAACTACCTTCTCACTCAAGGATGAATGTATTACTACTTTGGCCCAACCTCCTTCCATCTCCTGGGAGGCCTTTATCAACCAGGAGACATGTTGCTATAATACCCTCACAGCTCTGAGGATTCTGCCCATGTCCTTAAAGTTACAAACACAAACTCCCCTCCCAAATTAACCTAAACTATGTCACAATTACCTCAACAGGACCTGCACAGCCAGAATCCAAATCAGAGCAAATTCTAGATAAAATCAGATTTTATCAGTCAGATGTCTAGAATATCCTCACAGCAGTTTTTATAATGTTCCTGTAATCCTTTTGTCCCAGCCCAGGTCATCCTACCTAAGGCTGCTGGCTGACACAATAAGAGCAGAAAAACAATTACATTTTGCTCTTTTATTGCCACAGTATAATCCTTACTATAAACTCTTACCCATATCCAGATGGACTCACTCCTAGTTTTCCTCCAGCAGTGTTCCAGGCATCTCCTTTGTTGTTTCATTTCCCATGGTTTTTGTGAAAAGCAGGGACTACTTCAAGATTCAAAACCGGAAGGAACCACATGCACAATCCAATATAAAGCTAGCTGTCATTGTCTCATCCTTAAGACATAGTTAAGGCTTCATCCAAACTGCACCCCAAAGAAATTTCTTCAGGTTCCCTCTGAAACCCAGAAGAATCTATCAGGCGTCTGTGGTCGATTAAATAAGTAGGCCCAGACTCCCTGCAATGGACAGCAATATTAGAGAATTCCAGGCAACCGATAAGATGGACATGACAAGGGACAGATGTTGATCCTGACCAGCTCATATAGCCACTCTGCTGACACAAAAGTCAGGTCTCACATGTGACATTTGGTGGGTGTTAAGCCCTCAATGATCTGGATCAGGCACCTGGTGGCCATTAATTTCCCAAGACACTTCAATCTTGCGTTCCTCATAACCATAGTCATGTTCCCCAGCACCATTTTGCAGGTGAATACCTGTTTTGCGTTGCTGTAACCAGACAGCAAGAACAGTGAATTCTTTCCTCTTTTTTGTCTAAATCTAGAATATTATATATTAGAGGAATTAAACTGATTATTCTAATTGTATTAGAGAGAAAATGGCCAAAACATTTATTTCTTTTAGAAATTAGAAATAATTTCGAAATAATTTATTTCTCTAAGAAATGAGTTGCTACCTTAGTAAAACTGTAATTTAGGATCAAGTTACAACTTGGAAGAAAATGAAGATGAATTATAGTAGGATACTAGAATGAGGCGCTTGTAATTATGGCACCCAGCCACAAGTAGGGACATAATACTTGTTACTTTGTTAGAAATGATAGATTATTAATAGAGTCTAGTACAGTGATGGCTAACCTTTTTGCCGTCGTGTGCCAAAAGCAGAGGGAGTGTGAGGGGCTCGTGTGCGCGTGTGCCCAACCCATAATTCAATGTGCCCCGGGCTGTTTCCAGCCTCTGGGGGTGGTGGGGAAGGCCGTTTTCATTCTCCCCAGGCTTCTAGAAAGTGGGCCTTCCTCATCCCCCCGGAGGCCCTCCAGAGGCCGGAAGGCCCGAAAATCAGCTGGTCGGCGAGTATATGCGCACTGCAGCTGAGTTAGGGCAACGCTCGCGTGCCCGCCGATATGGCTCTGCGTGCCACCTTGCCATAGGTTCGCCATCACGGGTCTAGTACAATCTCATTAATTTTTGGTTAAAATTATTTTTTTTCCTGTGGGTCTGGCTGTAAGAGAAATTATCTTTTCTTAAAAAAAAAAAAACTATTAGCAAACTCTATTAGCAAAACCTTGCTAATGTCTCTCTATTCCGTTTTGAAAAAGCCAGGAGTCACCTTAAGCAACATACATAGGATACTGATTTCCAAATGAATCTACTGTATTTTTCAGAGTATAAGACGCACTTTTTCCCCCCCCAAAAGAGAGTGAAAATCTGGGTGCATCTTATACTCCAAATGTGGCCCCACCCAGCTTCTCAAACAGAGGTTTCAGAGATTGAAAAAAGCATCAGAAACAAAGCTTCAGAAAAGAAGTCCCCAAACAGAGCTTCAGAGGCTTTTTTTTCTGAAGCTGTTTCGGAGGCTTTCAGAGGCAGGAAAAAAAGTTTTTTCTGAAACAGTGTTTCAGAAGTTTCAGAGGCAGAAAAAAAAGCAAAAAAAAGCAAGGCAGGGAGCTCACAACCAAGGAACCTGTTGCTAAAATTCACCTCTGGGAACAGCTGATTGGGGGTATTCCAGGAGGCCGATCCACCTGCCAACCAGCTTTTTTCTTATTTTCCTCTCCAAAAACTAAGGTGCATCTTATACTCCGGTGCGTCTTATACTCTGAAAAATACAGTAGTTAAATATCCAGCCCCACATTCCATGTTTGTTTCATAAGATCAAATGCCATCTTCCTATCTTTTCTCCATTCCAAAATCAACATTTCACAGGTTTTCGCCTTGGCCAGTCTCAATGCACTATCCTCTGCGGTACTGTGTCGGTATTATAAAAATATCCCTCTACATCAGTGGTTCTCAACCTGTGGTCTGCAGACATAGGGGGGAGGGGGCTCAATGTTGTCACAGGGGGTCTGCCAAGGCTTGAAATGATTTCATTCTTGCGTTACATCTTGATGGTCCATGGCCACAAAAGGTATTTAAAGGGTGTCCGTAGTGAAGAAAAAGTTGAGAATCATTGCTCTGTCTATATCATATTATGCCCACGTGGGAAGAGCTTCATGGAATCCCTTAGTCACATGCTCCTCTTTTACTCTTTACAAGGAATCTTGGATGACATTAATCTCATTTGGAAGAAATATCCTGGCAGAGAGTACTTATCTTCTTCCATTTTAAAATGACTCTAATGAATCTTCACAGGTTGCTTGAATCTGTCTATTTGTCCCACACGCATGCATAGCTGAATAATATTACTTATATAAAATAGCTGCTATATGTATTATTATTTTTTAATAATAATTTCATTATATTTTAAAGTAACGTTATGTATCCTAATCCTTACTTTTGCAGGTAGTCTTCAACTTAGGACCATTCATTTAATAATGGTTTGAAGTTATGATAAATTGTATGTTTTTTATTGTTATTTACCTCCCTAAAAGATTTCAGTTGAATTGTACAGCTTATACATTATATTAAAGTTGGAAAAAAATCTGAAATGATTTATCTTGGTCTGATTGTTTTTTATATTATAAAAACCTGGCATTTTAACAAGGTATGTAGATTTTTTATATCCACTGTATGTCTATATGTACAAGTAGTTCTTGACTTACAACCACAATTGGGCCAAAATCTCGGTTGTTGAGCAAAGTAGTTATTAAACAAAATGCCCATGTTACTGCTTTGCTCAATGACTGCAAATCTAGGCACTCCTAGCTGTAGCTGTTAAGTGATCTCATGAGTTGTTAAGCAGATGGAGCAAAAGAGGTAATTGGCTCGCAAATGTTCCTGTAGCCTGCTTGGAGCCCTCGTGCATGGAAGGGAGGGGAGGGGAAATTCTTCAGTAGGCTGTAGGAATGGAGTTGAAATCCTGAAGATTTCTGCTCCTTTCTTGCATCCCCACAAAGGATTTTAGCTCCTCTTTGAATGCAACCTTTCTTGCCGGCTTCTGATTGACTTCCTGGAGAAGCCCGCAGAAATGATTGCAAATAAGGATCACATATTTGTTGAGTGCTTGGCTTCCAGTTGCAAATGTGAGCCAGTTGACAAATGTCTGAAATGTCGGCGGAAATGGTGCAATGTTTTATGGGGGCCAGAAGTGTTGTACAGGCTGTAAATCATTCTTTTGGAGGCCACCGTACAGTTGTTAAAGAACTGGTCAGGAGACTAACTTTATATATATATGTATGTATGTATCTGATATGTGTGTGTATGTATGTATTTCATATATATTATGTTGTCTGGCTCTAAAGCCATGAATAAGATTAAAAACATTTTCCTCAAACAAAGTGAAGTACCAAAGACCAGCAAGAAGGATATGAAACAAATACACATTTTGGGAAGTATCAAATAAGTCAAATTTAAACAATCTGCAATTTACGACCACAACTAAGCCCAAAATTTATGTTGCTAAGTGAGAAACTTGTGAGTTTTGCCCCATTTAATTTTTCTTGCCACATTTGTTAAGTAAATCACTGCAGTTTTTAAATAAACAGCATGGTTGTTAAGTGAATCTGGCTTCCCCATTGACTTTGCTTGTCAGAAAGTCGCAAAATATGGTCACATGACTCCTGGATACTGCAACCATCATAAATACAAACCTGTTGTTAAGCATCCGAATGTTGTCAAACATCCAAATGTAAATCATGTGACCATGGAGATGCTGCAATGATCATAAATGTGAAAAATGGTCATAAGTACGTTTTTTCAGTGCCACTGTAACTTTGAAAGATCACTAAATGAACTGTTGTAAATCAAGTACTACCGGTGTTTAACAGGTTGAGGAAAAATACCGTTTATAAAAGTAACCCAGTTATGAAAAAGGACAGAATGTGCTTAGAAAAAATACTTTGATGAAATAATTATATGAAATAATTTTTAGTTGGATAATTTATAATTCAAGATTTAAGCACTAAATTACCAGTCAAGATATAGTACTATAATGTATCATATTATGATATATTTTCATATATGACAACTTCCGTTGTAGAAGAGATGCTATTGCACAGTGATCTGTTTGAAATACATGGATATAGTTACTATTTTTATTGCAAAACACACAGTATTGCTGTCATAAATTGATACTAAACATTTTATTATGACTTTATCTTTAGGAATAAATTTTATTTGGCTTACATTCATCTTTTTTAGTTCTTTAACACCTCACGTTATATTTGGAAAGGATAAATCTATTTTAGGGTATGCTGGAAATATTTCCTAGTATTATCCTAATCAAACCTGATGATTTTCATGTACTCCCAACATTATGATTCTACTTGTAAAATACATAGGTTAAAAATATTTTGATGAAAATAAGGGACACTGTAGAATTTAAAGTGTTAAGGACCACTGCAACAAAGAATCATAAAATTGGATCAGTTATGTGATTGGTACGCTTTACAACTGTCACAACTTATGACTGTAAAAGGCAGGCTCCATTACAGTCATAACTCAAGGTCTACCAGTATAAGGACCCTACAGAACAAATACATTTCCATTTAAGAAACTATCTTAATCTCCAGTTCTAAACTTCATTATTTGAAACAAAGTAGCAGCATAACCAATGAATTCAACAAAACAAAACAAAACCATCCTTCCTTCCTCCTCACCCATCACCATGTTCAACCATGCATATAGTTTAATTAATTAAAATTAAAAAGCTGTTTTATTCCAAAGAAATAGGCTACAAAAACCTTATAAGCAAAAGCAAAATTATTACTTACTCTCACCTTTAGCTCAAACACAGGAGTGTCTATTGTTACTGCTCCATGACGCTTGAAACAACTAATTATGGTGCTGAAGATTTTTTCACGGAGAGCCATTTGCTTTGGGCTAAAATCCCTGGTACCCTAGGAGTTCAAGGCAAGGCAAAGAGGTTAGAATAGGGGTGTCAAACGTAATTTCATTGAGGGCCGCATCAGCATTATTGCCGGGGAGAGAGTGGCTGGGTGGTCACGGTCACCGTCGACTGGGTGAGTATGGCCAGCTCAACATTGCTCGCGTTGGGGGCCGCCTGTGGGGGACTGGGCAGGCCTGTAGGGGATCCAGGTGTCTCCAGCGGAGGGGTGGGTGGGACCAGGGTTGGTGCTGGGGCCTGATCCACCAGAGGAGCAAAGACAGATGGTGGTGTTGTGGTGAGGCGGCCCAGCCGGTCGCTGTCACTGCCAGCCGCAGTCCCTGTGCACTCGGCCCCAGGCTGTCATGAGTGGAGCAGCAAGTAGAAAGCTTGTCCCACATGTATAGCAGAGCTGGAAAACGAGGTTGGCCAGCGAGGGCGCTGCCCCCACCCCGCCCCAGCAGCACTGACAGCAGGTGGAGGTAGAGGTGCACAAGCAAAGACAGATGGTGGGACAGAGCAGGTGGATGGTCAGCCACCCGACGGGCTGGATCACATGCC
This sequence comes from Arizona elegans, assembly GCA_022577455.1. Classification (NCBI taxonomy): domain Eukaryota; kingdom Metazoa; phylum Chordata; class Lepidosauria; order Squamata; family Colubridae; genus Arizona; species Arizona elegans. The sequence continues at coordinate 89,098,794 of JAKOOJ010000002.1, forward strand.
TTCCCCCCGCACCTCTGCCTCTGCTTGGAGGGCTGACCCAACTGTCACAGCCTCCTGTCCCAACCTGTGCTGCGTGAGCTGAAGAACCCCCAAGTGTGCCAGTTGAGGGGCTGGTGGGCTTCTGCTGTTGGACATTGTCATTCCCTGCACGCTCATTGCCTCCTATATGCACGCTGGGGGAGTGTCCAGCTTGGATGGGCCATGGTCGGGGCAGCAGGGGCTGCTCCCTTGCTGTCTCTGGGGTAGCACAGTGGGCCAAATCTGGGTCCATCACGGGCCATATTCTGCCCGCAGGCCTTGTATTTGATATGTCTGGTTAGCACATGAACATGTCTGGAAGAGAGGATAAAACTGAAAAAGCAGAATGTGTGTGGGCATGTATTTATATATGTATATATGCATGTATATATACATGTATCTCTCTGTGCTTCTATATATGTGTACACACATATATTTTTATCTATGTACACATACATACGTACACACACAAAACTTATGCGGAAAGATGCAAGTTCATTTAAAGTGCATTTATTCCACTGAACAGAATATCAGTGCTAATTCCAAGAAACCCTGGAGAGGAAAATAACACAGATCGATCCAGAAAGGTTACCACCATGCAGCATTACCTTGGGAACTTTGAGAATCAGGTTTCCTTTTGAGGCACCAGCATTCTGCTGGTGCGATAACTGTTTTTCTGCATCTTCAGTAACCTGCGAAAGAGCAGAGTAATACAAACATGATGTAGAAAACAAATAGCATTGATCTTCTAGTCCGTGTTATTGTCATAAAATTCAACTTGTAAAACACAGAATAAAAGAACTTCTGCACCTTCAATGATTATTCTGATTCTGTGTGGTATATTGGTTATGTTTAGTATTGGCATGAGTATGGAGATGGGAGACAGGTTCTTGTTGTCCATAAGCTAGGCAAACTCACTGCATGAATTTCTCTCAGCCATTATCTCAGAGCCTACTCAGGAGAATATCTCTTCCATTTTTTAAAAAAACAAAACTTTACAGTGCTAAGATATGTATTAATAAAATTGGCATATGATATTATACTTAATGTAAATATTGTTAACAAGCCCTCCTAAACATGTTGAAGTAACTTTGTAATACTAATTCAGATGATTGTCCAACTAGTCCAGGCTTATGTGATTAAAGAACTCCATATGTAATCTAGCAAAGTGATTTTTCCTAATCTAGCTATCTGGCATCTTTTAAATTGAAAGTAATAAATAAAACAATGCCCATAATTTAGCATCTACAGATTAAGAAAGGGCTGCATATAATAATGGATGGAGAGGAGGCGTGGCTAGTGTCGCAGCAAGACGACGTGCTCCTGGGGGGCTCCTGAGGAAGCTGTTGATAACTCCGTTGCTGGGTGGTCTCTAGGGATCGAAGCTGTTTTGTAGGGATGGTGAGCAAGGGGAGCACATTCCGATGATCTCAGAAAATCTGCAAATTCCCTGATTGATCCGGAAAAAGCTGAGAAGGTGGCCATTGCAAGTCGCTATGAAGCTGGGGCAGTCACAGCAAGAGCGTGGAGACGGAAGAAGGTGTGATTGGTCTGGGTGAGACTTGTATTCTTTTGAAACCTTTTTAAAGAACCCCCTTGAAAGAACCGAGGAGAAGAGAGGGTGGCTTAAAAGGAGGAGGTGGAATTGGACTGCGAGGAAGGCGGGTGGAGCCAAAAGAACTAAGAAAGTTAAACTAAAAATTGGCTTAAAAAGAGCTGTTTGAAGAGCAAAGTCAGAAAACCGGACTAGATATTTTAATTTTCAAATTGGGGAATAACAACCAAGCTAAAAGTGACTATAAAAACTCCTTTTTTTAAAGAGAAAAAACTTTTTTCTTTTCTCTCTCTCTCTCTTTTTTTTGGTCTTCCCATTTAACTGAACTGAGCAACAGTGCCATCCAGAGGCAATAGTAAAAATTGGAAAACATTAAGAGCAAGGATAAGATGTGACCTTGGAGCCTGTGAATTAAATTGATAAGAAGTTGTTTGGATTGTTAGAGAGCGGAGCACTGGGAGCTTTGTTGTTGTTTTTCATCTGAATAGTGCAGCTCTTGGAACTTGAAAGGCGAAATAACATAAACGGGCCAAGGGGAAACTCTTTTTTCATTTTTAGCTGACACTTTGAAATAAGGCTTTTATTTTTCTTTCTTTTTAAGTGGCTATTATCTATTCTTCTATTTCTCCTATTTATATCTTTTTGCCGCCATGTGGTAACGTTGTGAATTTTTTTTTTTTTTGGCATAACTGGAATTTGGGGGCCTGAGAAGTTGATTTGGGTTATAAATTTTATTTTTCCTCTTTCTGAGGTAATTTGGATTAAGGTAAGAAAAACCTGAAGAAAAGAAGCAAGAAAAACTCTGAGATTTGGATTTGGATTACAAAGCTTTTTGGCTTCTCTTGTTTCTTTTTTGTCACCACTCTGGTTTTCTATTTTTCTACTTGTTTTTTATTTCATTGCATTTTGCTTTTTTTTTCCTCTTGTTTTTTGGCAGGCCTATACTTGGATATAAATTGCTTGGAAATACAATGAGCTATATTTGGTGGATTACAAATATCAAGACATTACAAGATGAAGAAAACAATATCAGCATTGTCCTCAGTGTCATCCTCTGCAACTTCTAGCCCTGCTGGTCAAAGAACATTAGATTCTATGGCACAAGAAGAAAAAACCAATGCTATGCAATTAGAATTAAAGAATATGATACAAGTTCTTCATGAAGACTTGAAGGAAAGAATAGGCAAATCAAATGAGTGAATGGAGAATGTAGAAGGGGAATTTAAAAATGTTAAAGGGATTATGGAGAAAAATGGGCAAAGAATGCAAAAATTAGAAGAAAAAACCGAATTAACAGAAAAAAGAGTGGGAGAGCTGGATTATACACTAACAGCAGCAGATAGAAACAAAGAGAAGACAATTATCTCCTTAGAAATGGATCGAGCAGATTATCTGAGATTTCAGAACATGGAAGAGAAAGGGGAAAATTTACCAGAGATAATGGCAGATTTGTTGGCAGAAGCAATGGAGGAAACCAAGAATTTTGAATGACATCGATGAAATATTTAGAGTGCATACAAAATACGCAATGAGAAATAACCTACCTAGAGAGGTGCATATTAGATTTATCAAGAAAGCAATAAAAACAGATTTTACAGAGAATAAGAAACATTCCTATGAAGTACAAGGGCAGAGAAATAGTAGTGTTAAAACAAATACCAAGAAGAATTAGAGACCTGAGAAGAGAGTATCAATTCTTTGCAAAATGTTTAATTAAAAAAGGAATAAATTTTAGATGGCTGATACCCGAAGGAGTGTTGGTGACTTGGCAGGAGCAAAGACACAGACTAGACTCGATAGATAAGGCAGAACAATTTTATGATCAATACTTGGGACCTCAAGAGGAGGAGAGACTGAGAAGAGAGAGAGAGATACCATAAGAACTCAGGGAAGAGAGAGACAAACAACAAAAAGAAGCTGTTCAAGATTGGAAATAGCATTATGAGAAGGAGCAAGGGCATAGGAACCAAGAGAGCCAAGAGAAATAAGGACAACTACAGCAACAAAATTCACATATAAGTAAAACATGGAAGAAAAAATAAAATTAACAACAATTAATATAAATGGACTGAATTCGGCAATAAAAAGGAAAAGAACTTTTAATATATTGGAAAAATTAAAAGTGGACATAATTTGTTCACATCAAAAAACAATATAAAAAGTTTTTGGAATATCCCAAAATGGGGAAACTCGCTTACACACTGAAGTAAGAGAGACGTTGTATTGTATATTAAGGAGACAATAAAGGCCAAACCAATTTTGATGGATAATGAAGGGAGGATATTAATGGTGGAGGTAAGGATGAACTATAAACAAATACTTCTAGTGGCAATATACGCACCAAATGATAACCAAGAAGATTTCTATGGTAAATTATACAGGAAAATAATAGAATTGGAGTATGAAAACATGTATAGTAGGTGATTTCAATGCAATTGTGGATGTGGACTTGGACTATGAAACGAAAAAGATTAATAAGAAAGCTAGGAAAACACTTCCAAAACCCTTTTTCAAAATGGTGGAAGAATTAGGTATTCAAGATGCATGACAAGGAAGATTTCCAGAGAAAAGTAAATATAGATTTTACTCAAATAGACATATGTCTTGGTCCAGAATTGATATGTGGATGTCAGACAATTTATTATCTAATATACAAGAAATAAATATTGAAACAAGCACATGGACAGATCATAATTCAATGAATATTATATGGAAGGGACAAAAAAATAAATTAAGATGGAAATTGAATCAAACAATTCTAAACGAAAAAGAATTTTTACAGCATATGGAAAAGGAGTTGGTTTTCTTTTTTAAGAGAATAGAAAAGAAAAGAAACAACTTCATTACAAAATGTATGGGACATAGCCAAAGCATATATAAGAGGACTGGCAATAATATACGTAGGAAAGAGAAATAAAAAGAAAAGACAAGCTCAAAAAAACCTATTGTGTTTCCCTGAAAATAAGACCCTGTCTTATATTTCTTGAGCCCCGAAATAAGGGCTTGGCCATATTATCGGTGGGGGGGGGGGGGGGTGTCTTATTATTTTGGGTATGCAGGAGACAGCAAGCATGGCCACCTCATGGCTTCTGGTATGTTGCGCTACTGTGGCAGCACAACACAGCCACTTGTCAACTATTCGCTGGGGCAACTAAAGGTGGGAATCTCCCCAGCGTTCTTGGCACTTGTCCGCCTCCCATCCATCCATCCCCCTCGCCTGCAAATTCCCGCCCCACTCCCATCTCTCTGCTGGGCGACCCCCGGCAGTCCCAGACGTCCAAAGCCTGCACCCGTCTGGCTCCCTTTTCCACAACACCTGGCCCTTTATCGAGGGGGGTGGCATGTGGGGCGGGAGAGAAGACGCGTGGAGCGAGACGGGGCTTGATCCTCTTGCTGTCTCTTCTCCCCCCGCCCCTTGCCAGGGGCCGGGGAGACATGAGACACTCGTTTTACCTGCCTTGCAGCTCTGTCACGTGTCTCGCTGTTGTCTGCAGGCAAACACGTAGGGTAAAACCAAACTTCTCGCGAGTTCGAGAAGTTTGATTGAACTCACGAGTTTTTTTTACCCTACGTGTTTGCCTGCAGACAATAGCGAGAAACGCGATGGAGTTGCAAGGCAGATAAGACAGCTCCGCACACCCCAATGGTACCTTAACAGGAGCCTGGTTTCTGCCCTTTCCCGCCGTGTCTTTGTCGAGGGGGATGGCAGGTAGGGCGGGGGAGAAGGGACATGCGTGGAGCGTGACGGGGCTCCTCTTGCAGTCTCTTCTCCCCCTCTCACCGGGCACGGCAGGGCTTCCTGCCCCAATTGGATGCAATTTGGGGGTGGCAGGTGGGGAGGGGTGGTGCTGGGGAGACATGAGACTCATGTCTTACCTGCCTTGCAGCTGTCACATGTCTTGCCATTGTCTGCAGGCAAACACATTGTAGGGTAAAACCAAACTTCTTGTGAGTTCGAGAAGTTTGATTGAACTCATGAGGTTTCTTTTACCCTACAACGTATTTGCCTGCAGACAACGGCGAGACACGCGATGGAGCTACAAGACAGGTAAGACACATTTCACGTCTCCCCAGCCCAACCTTTCCCCACTTGCCACCCCCAAATCGCATCCAATTTGGGCAGGGACAGGAAGCCCTGCCATGCCCAGCGAGAGGGAGAGAAGAGACGGCATGAAGAGCGACCTGTCTTGCTTTATGCGTCTCGCTTCTCCCCCACCCCCCTCAATAAAGAGCCACTGTGGAAAAGGGAGCCAGGTGGGCACAGGCTTTGGGCGTTTGGGGCTGCCAGGAGTCGCCCGGTGGAGAGACGGGAGCAGGGCAGGAGTTTGCAAGCAATCACTTCCCCTTTGCCTTCTCTCCCAAAAGTGCTCCTCAGGCGCAGCCACTTCTGCAGGAGACTCGCGCCTCGTGCCAGCCTTCCAGAGGGTATCATAGCAGCAGCTATCCACAATTTGTTAACCTTTATTTCGCCCTGACCCACATAGCCCAGTACGGTCGGGACGAAATAAGGGTAAAAAAATTGTGGATAGCTGCTGCTACAGTATCCTCCAGAAGGCCGCTGTGAGGCACATGGGACGCATCGCTTGGCCTCCTGCTGCAGAAGTGGCCGCAATCCATGGCAAAAATGGCCGTGCTTGCTGGAGGGCTTATTTTCGTGGGAGTGTTAGAAAAGGGGGAACTTAAAATGAAACAGGATTTGGAAAAGCAGGGGATTGATATGGTATGATATACACAACTGCAAATGCAATCTAGATATGAAAAAGATGCAAAATTATATGGTTTTCATATGGAACTGACAGAATTAGATAAGATATTAACAGGAACAGATGAGGGAACGATAAGAAAATTATATAGCTATTATCAAATTAGAAGAACAAGTTAAAGAAACAATGAAAGCATGGGCAAAAAACATTGGACATATGATAGAGCTAGATAAATGGCAGCAATTATTGGATAGAAATTATAAGATAACAATGTCTACTGCATTCAAGGAGAATTTGTACAAGATGTTTTATAGATGGCATTTGTCACGTGAAAGACTGGCAAAAATGTTTAAAGATAAATCAACTAAATGTTGGAAATGCCATCAGACACCGGGATTGGATGTGGTGGACAGTGTAGAAGCAAAAAAATACTGGGCAAGAATTCGTATGTGGTTGGAGAAGATGACGCAGCAGTATATTGATTTAAAACCTGAGATATTCCTGTTGGGGATTTTACCAGGGAATTATAGTAGATATTGTATACTTGATTATTCAGGTAATAACTGCAGTTATAATTGTATTTGCACAGAATTGGAAAGGTGAAGAGATTCCTGCAGTTGAAAACGTGATTAAGAAAATGTTGGAATGTGCAGAAATGAATAGATTAACACTCACAATTAAAGGGAAGGAAGAATCCGATTATTACAATATATGGGATTTATTTTATCAATGATTAGAGAATAAATATGAAAGTAATGTACAGTAAAATTAAATAAGAGAAATGTTATAATAGATATGTTAAATATTAATATTAATATAAGAGTAGATATAAATAATGAATATGGTGGTATGCTTTAACTGTTATGACACAAAAAATTTGTACCCAGATGACACACTGTTAAATAAATGGAATGTTTTGTATTAAAAGAAAATAAAAAATTAAAATAATAATGAAGGATAAATAAAAATATTATATAAATATTTTTCAATTCCAATATTTCTAATTGATTTAGTTCTCAGTTAATAGAGCCATAAATCAAAGTAATTCTAGAATTCTAAGTACATAAACAAATTATACTAAGGAGAATCAAGTACTGCTAAATGATACACACCTGATTTGAAAGATGACTGGAAAACAGATGTAGGATGTGAAACTGTTCAAGTAAGTGCTGGGTTCGAAAGGAAGCAGTTCTTAAAACAGTGATCCAGTGCATGTTGGAAAGTTTAGATAATTACATCAGCTGCTGTAGTGCATCATTAGTACATTATTAGTACATCAGATACATGAAGTATTGCCTTCATTTTAGCCAAAGGTGAGCAGAATTATTATCTATAAAGAATAAGACATGCAAAGAAAATGAAGAAATCATATTGGCTTAATGTTTAATACTGCAGCAAAGATGCAACATAATTACAGAGCAAAATAAAGCCTGGGAGACAACATTTACATTCATTGATCACACACATAGATTCTTGACTCTTCCACTATAGAGCTTAAGAGGTATACCGAATCTATTAGGGAGATTAGGTCAAGGTATGATTAGCATAAGGATCACACAATAAACTTTATGACACAATACAGTTTAGGTCTGGTATAACTATCACTCTTACTGCCAATACTAAGGAGATGAGTAACTTAAAGTACCTAACTTCTTCGTTGCAGCCCAAACAGCCTCTATTGATAAAAATGAAGGGCGGAATTTCCCGCCATTTTGAAGCAGGAAACACACTTTTAGACACAGGAAGAAAAAAGATCCATTGAAATTACCTCTCCAAAGAAAAATCATGCCCAGGGGCGTGCTAAATCCCACGAAATATGCATCACTTCCTTGTTACAAGCCATGCCGATATAAAAGGATTGCTCACTTCTGCAGTAGCCGACTCTTACAAACGTTGTATAATGTTAATCAGATTAAGGAATCGAGCGAGGCAAGAATGGCTACTAACGCCCAAATGCGTTTTTTGAAAAGTTAAACCGCCGTTTCACAAAACGACAAAGGGCTGTGCAAGTAAAAGTTCTAAGCAAGCAATAATTTCCTTACCATATCACCATTCTCTAAAGTTCCCATAAAGTGCACGAATTGTTCAAAGGAAATTTTCTAAACCAATGAGAAAGTCCCTCTCGAAGAAAAAAGCTTATGTCAACTTCATAAAACGACAGTATATTCCTTACCGGAAGTAAATCGTTTTCACTTTCCCAGTCACAGATTTAAAATGATAAACCAGTTTTGCTCAACCTTGGAAAAGTTTAAGATTGGCAGATTTCAAAGCCCAGAATACCCAGGAAGCACACTGGCTGGAGAATTCTGGGAGTTGAAGTCCCCCATCTTTAAGTCACCAAAGTTGAGAAATATTGCAGTAAATTAACCATTTCACCCACCCTGCTTCGGTCTTCTGACGCACGTTTCTGTTTATTTTAAATTTAAAAACTTAAACTAAAAACTCGGTTTCTTCTAATGCTACAGAAATGACACGTGCCATGAACACGTGGACAAACAATCGTTTGAAGGTTTGCAACTACTAGAGTCTGTATTTAAAGCATAAAGTAAAAGCAAACCGCGTAGCGCGCGTTCCTTCAGCCTCCAGGTTTAGACTTGGGAGTATCCGGCCAGCAGAAAGGCGCTACCGGGGGTGGAGAAGCTCCTGGTCGCTTTGAAAAAAGGCCGGGGCCTACCTAACCTTCCTTCCCATTCCCCGGGTGCCTCTGCAGCCAGCAAGCCCTTCCGTCGCCTCGGAGCCTGCCCTTCCCGAGCACTGGGGGGGGTGGGGATCGTTTTCCGGCTTCCGACTCTTCAGAGGCAAGATGGCGTCGAACAGTGGGGTAGGTGATCGGTTTGTGTTTTATTCCCCCAAAGAAGGGAAAATACGGTTTCTCTTCTTGCTCATTTGCTGAGAATCGTAACGCAAAGTTGGTAAGGCCTTCCGTATAATTTCATCGGCGGAGATCTGGAGCGCCTCCTGTTTTTAAGGAACGTAAGAAAAGGTCCGACTTCAACTCTTGATAGGTTTGGCTGTGTTCTCTCCGCATGTCTGTAGCTGGGACCCCGAGGAGCCTCTGTAGGCTTGGCCATAGTCACACCAGCATTTTGGGTGATACAGTGGCCTCACGGACGGAAATGGGGAAGCTCCCAGGATAAGACGATAAGGTGATAGGTTTCTTCGTTAAAGGAGGAAAGTAAAAGGTTTGTTCCTGTGGCATGCAGACTTCATGGTTGCATACTCACTCTTGGATCCTAACTCCACAGCATCTAAAGGTGGCGATTTCTTTAATTTTAAATGATTTTTGTGCAAACAACTTGATTTTATTGCTTATGAATCTCCTTTTATTGGATATCACTTTATATGTGTGGGAGAAAAGTAGGGTCCACAGGTTTATGTAAGGTCATTGGCAGTTTTATTTTTAGTTACTTTCCTGTTGATTTCAAGTATGACATTAGCCACATAGTGGGTTCACTTCTAATGTTAGACATCCACTTGAACAGTGCACTAAGCTAAAATTTTAAACCATATAGAGTAAATACAGGTAGTCCTCAACAGTTCAAAGTCACAACAGCACTGAAAAAAGTGACTTATGACAGTTTTTCCCACTTACGATCATTGCAACATCCCCAGGGTCACATGATCAAAATTTGGATGCTTGTCAACTGTTATTTATGACAGTTGCAGTGTCCTGGGGTCACGTGATCGATCACCTTTTGTGACCTGACAAGCAAAGTCAATGGGGAAACCACATTCACTTAACAAACATGTTACTAACTTAACAACTACAGTGATTCATTTAGCAACTGTGGCAAGAAAAGCTATAAAATGGGGGCAAAATCCATTTAACAGATGTTTCAGTTAGCAGCAAAAATTTTTGGGCTCAATTGTGGTCATAAATCAAGGACTATCTGTAAAGTTATAGAGAGTTGGCATATTGTATTAAGTAAGAAACAATGGTTTATAGATAACAGGAACTGGGTTCGTACATTATGAAGCCACAGAAATATAAATTACATCAGGGGTCCCCAACCTTTTGGACCTCAGGGACCACCAAGTTCATAATTTTAAATCCCGCAGACCACTAATATGAATCCAGTGCGCCGCTTGCTGAAGTGCCTGGACTCCCAGTGACAGGATGGGGTCCTTCAGGCGCTCTCCCTCTTCTTTCTTTCTCTCTCTCCTTCTCTCATTTTCTCTTTCTCTCTCTTCCCCCCTCTCTTTCTCTCTCTCACACGCATTCTCTGATTCCCTCTCTGTCTTTCTTTTTCTCTCTTTCATTCTGTCTCTCTCTCATTCTGTGTCTCTCATTCTCTGATTCTCTCTCTCTCTCTTTCATTCTGTCTCTTTCTCTTTCTGTCTAAATTCTCTCTTTCATTCTTTCTCTTTCATTCTCTCATTCTCTTTTTCACTCTGTCTCTCTTCTCTTTCATTCTCTGTCTCTGTGTGTGTCTCATTCTGATTCTCTCTCATTCTCTGATTCTGTCTCTTTCTTTCTCTCTCTCTCTAATTCTCTCTCATTCTGTCTCTTTTTCTCCCCCCTCTCTCATTCTCTTTCCCCCCTCTTTCTCTCTTTCATTCTCTTTCTCATTCTCTCTCTCCCCCTCTCTCTTTCTCTCTTCCTCATTCTCTCTTTCTCTCCCCCTCTCATTCTCTCTCTTTCTCTGTCCCCCCTCTCTCCCTTTCTCATTCTCTCTCTTTCATCCTCTCTCTCATTCTCTCTTTCTTTCTTTCTTTCTTTCTTTCTTTCTTTCTCTCTCATTCTCTCATTTTCTCTTTCTCTCCCCCCTCTTTTCCACTCATTCTCTCTATGATTCCCTCTCTGTCTCTTTCTTTTTCTCTCTCTCATTCTGTCTCTCATTCGCTCTCATTCTCTCTCTCTCTCTTTCATTATGTCTCTTTCTCTCTCCCCCTCTTTCTCTTTCTCATTCTCTCTTTCATTTTCTCTCTCTCGTTCTGATTCTCTCTCTGATTCTCTGATTCTCTTTCCCTCTCCCATCTCATGGGCCATCTCATGTGTCTTGGGGCTGAGAGGAAGTCAAGCGCCTCCCCGAGAGATCGAGATGCGCGGAGCATCAAGGGCCGGAAAAAACGGCCGTGAGATCCAGCAAGAAACGAAGCTTCATTCCCACTCTGGAATATGGAGTGAATCTCCATCTCCCCTCCCTTTTCCTTGCCAGGCGAGGAGTGACTGGGAAGGGAGGGCAAGGGGCGGGGACAGCCACTGTTGGTTAGCCGACAGGAAACTACAGCAGGGGGAAGAAACAGCCCGGGGTTGCCGCCACCCATTGCTTTGGCCTGCCTGCGCCGCCACCCCCCCCTTGCACCATTGCCTCATTCCGGCCGGCGAGGGCTGCGCTGCAAAGTTGCAAATTGCACAAACCTCCCTCTACAGCGGAGATTTACAACCCCACCATGAGCTGCCTGGCCAGTCCCATATTCCAAAGCTCTAGTCACAGGACTGGCCATTGCTCATCCTGGAGCAGCTCCTCCACCCTGGTGCACCGTGGACCACCAAAATTTTCTCGTGGACCAACAGTGGTCCACGGACCACCAGTTGGTGACCACTGAACTACATTATCATGTAGTCTATATGCAGTACCAAAAAGGTTGGAAAATAACATGAATAGGATCATTGTGTGCTCTCTGCTCATTTTATTTCAAAAATGATATTGTAGAATGAAAAGACAAGAAAATATTAAGAAATTTGACTCATATTATTCAATAAGCAGTCTATTTCTAGATGGCACATGTATCTTTCTTAGGCTTATCAATGCATAATGGCCCTGCTTGTACACACATATGCAGACACCAAGAGCTATTTATGAAGGAGCCACATGAGCCTAGAACAACTACCTGCTTCATTGATGCAAAGAAATATGCTATGTGCGTGCTTCTACACTTTGGGAAGCAATTCTTTCAAAGGATTTGAGCCACCCTAGTATAATACTGTAAGGGAATGTTATGGCTCAGTAGTTAAAGATACTGAGCTTGTCAGCTGGAAAGCTGGCAGACTGGATTCAAGAGCTGAGCATTGCATGACGGGGTGAGCTCCCGTTCCTGCCCCAGCTCCTGCCCACCTAGCAATTCAAAAGCATTGAAATGTGAATATATTAATAGGTACCACTGTTACCTTCAGTGGGAAGATAACAGCATTTTATTACCTTTGGTGTATAGCCATGCTGGTCACATGACCATGGACCATGAAATGTCTTCGGAAAATGTTGGCTGAAATGGAAATGAGCACTGTGTCCTAGAGTTGGATGTGACTGGACATAGAAACCTTTACCTTTCAGTATGGTACTGTATATGTGCGCACTTAAATCAGAACACTACCTCATTGACCTACCTCAGTGATGGGTTTTGGAACCCAGAGAGGTGGCATGTGAAAACTAGGGGGTTGAGGGGCTTTTTATCTAAATTTTTAGTTAAACTTTTAAGGGGCTCTAGGGAGGGGGAGGGTTTGATTGGAATGCGGGCTGTGGGTATGGGGGATAGCCCACCAAGGGGAGGGTTGGGTCTGGCAAGGAAGTGGGACATGGGGGGTGGGGATCCCGGGGTCGGGGGAGTCAGAGTTTGTCCGGATAGTGCTTTGAACAATACTGTGGGTGGGAGGGGTAGATATGGCAGGAGTAGGAGGCCATATCGAGTTAGGGGAGTGCGCACTCGCTGTTTACGAGCGGTGGCGCGCTCCAGCCCCCAAGGCTCCACCCGTTCCCCAAGTTGCACAGACCCTCAGGGCCTGGGCCTTTGGCAGATTTTGTGCAATGCCAGGTCCATAGTAAATAAAGCCCCCCTCATTTGTGATCTTGTTCGTGGGGGGGAGCGGACCTGGCAGGCATTACGGAGACCTGGTTGGGCCAGGAGGGGGGGTTCCCCTCGTTGAAATGTGCCCACCAGGTTTCCACGCATTCCATCGGCCGAGGTCACAGGGCAGGGGGGGTAGCGGTTATCATTAAAGAAGGTCTGAGACTGAGGGAGGCCACTGTTCCTTAGACGGCCGGCTGTGAATCCCTCCTTGTGAAGTGGGGTCATGGGGTTCAGATGGGTTTGCTGATCACGTACCTGGCTCCCTGCCACGTGGCAGCAGCCCTGGCCGAGCTACTCAACGTTATCGCCGCGGTGGCGGTTGATACCCCCAGACTTATGGTCATGGGGGATTTCAACCTGCCGTCCATGGGTGAGACGTCAGAGGTGGCTCGGGAGTTCATGGCTTCCATGACAGCTATGGACCTGACCCAGCTAATTCATGGCCTACCCACACGGGGGGAAACATGCTGGACCTGGTTTTTGTCTCTGGACAGTGGTTGAGTGATCTTGAGATACGGGATATAGTCACCGAGGCCTTGTCCTGGTTGGATCACTCTCTCCTTCGCCTTGACCTTCGAACCGCTGCACCCCGCCACAGGGAGGCGGAGCTGGTAAGATGGTTCCGCCCCAGGCTCCTGATGGAACCTGATAGGTTCCAGATGGAGCTTGAGCCATTCCCTGAGGCTCTGGCACACGCCTCGACTAGTGACCTAGTGGCCGCCTGGGATAGGGCGGCCGCTGCAGCTCTGGATTGGGTCATGCCTTCGCAGCCTCTGACCCGCCGCCGATCTCACCTGGCTCCTTGGTTTACCGAGGAGCTGAGGGAGATGAAGCACCGGAAAAGATGCCTAGAGAGTAGTTGGAGGGCCAGTCTTTTTGAATCCGACTGGACACTGGTAAGATCTCATATTAAGAATTACCTAGTGGCAATAAAAGCAGCAAAACGTACATATTTTGCCGCTCTTATTGCATCATCAGATAATCGCCCGGCTGCCCTATTTAGGGTGCTCCACCAGGAAGCGCGGGAGGACCCCTTGGAGGGTAGAGCCAAGGATTTTGTTCAGTATCTGTATGACAAAATCACTCGGGAAGGCCTGGACTCTGACTGGGTAGTGTCAGGAGGGATGACTGAGGCAGGTCTTGAGAATGTTATGACAACGTGGACAGGATTCTGGGTGGACTGAATGCGACCACATGTTTATTGCCCCGCCTGGTTAGTGCAGGCTTCCCGGGAGGTGACGCGAGGCTGGCTCCAGGAGATTATAAATGCTTCATTGGGTGAGGGTGACTTCCCCGCCGCCTTAAAAGAGGCGGTAGTGAGGCCTCTCCTCAAGAAGCCTTCCCTGGACCCGGCACTGTTGGCTAATTATCGTCCGGTCTCCAACCTTCGCTTTGTGGCGAAGGTTGTCGAGAGTGTGGTTGCGCGACAATTCCCCCAGCACCTGGATGAAACGACGTATCTGGATCCGTTTCAGTCGGGCTTCAGGCCTGGGTACAGCACGGAAACGGCATTGGTCGCGTTGGTTGATGATCTCTGGAGGGCTCGGGACAGGGGTTGCTCCTCTGTCCTGGTCCTATTAGACCTCTCAGCGGCTTTTGATACCATCGACCATGGTATCATGCTACACCGTTGGAAGAGTTAGGGGTGGGGGGCACTGTGCTGCGGTGGTTCTCCTCCTTTCTCTCCGACCGGTGGCAGTCTGTTGGCAGGGGGGCAGAGGTCGACCCTGAGGCCCCTCATATGTGGGGTGCCACAAGGGTCAGTCCTCTCGCCCCTTTTGTTCAACATTTATGTAAAGCCGCTGGGCGAGATCATCCGTGGTTTTGGAGTGAAGTACCACCAGTACGCTGATGACACCCAGCTGTACATCTCCACCCCGGACCACCCCAACGATGCCCTTGAAGTGATGTCCCGGTGTCTGGAGGCCATGTGGATCTGTATGGGGAGAAACAGGCTCAGGCTCAACCCATCCAAGACTGAGTGGCTGTGGTTTCCGACGTCCTGATATAGTCAGTTGACGCCATCACTGACTATTGGGGGCGAATCGCTGGCCCCCACGGAGAGGGCCCGCAACTTGGGCGTCCTCCTGGATTCACGGCTGTCTTTAGAAGAGCATTTGACGGCCGTGACCGGGAGGGTTTTTCATCAGGTTCGCCTGATTTGCCAGTTGCGTCCCTTTCTGGATCGGGACTCCTTACACACAGTCACTCATGCCCTTGTCACTTACCGCCTGGACTATTGCAACGCTCTCTACATGGGGCTCCCCTTGAGGAGCATCCGGAGGCTCCAACTGGCGCAGAGTGCGGCCGCGCGGGTGGTTATGGGAGCGACATGGCACTCCCACATAACACCTCTCCTGCGCGAGCTGCACTGGCTCCCGGTGGTCTTCCGGGTGCGCTTCAAGGTTTTGGTTACGACCTTTACAGCGCTCCATGGCTTAGGACCTGGCTACTTACGGGACCGCCTACTACCACAAATAGCATCCCACCGCCCAGTATGCTCTCATAGAGAGGGGCTCCTCTGGGTGCCGTCGGCCAAACAGTGTCAACTGGCGGCCCCCAGGGGGAGGGCCTTCTCTGTGGGGGCACCCACTATCTGGAACGAGCTCCCCCCGGAGATACGGAGGATCCCAGATCTGCGCACTTTCCGCTACGCTCTTAAGACCTTCCTATTCCAGCAAGCTGGCCTGGCCTAACCTTTTCCCCGCTTTTCTTTTAAATTGAAATTTTTAAATCTGTTTTTAAATTATTGGGATGTTTTAAATTTGTCTCAGGCTAAATTGTTTAATCTGGTTTTATTTTTGCTTTTAAATTTTTGTATTTATTTATTTTATTTTTGTGCCTGTTCACCGCCCTGAGTCCTTCGGGAGTAGGGCGGTATATAAATCTAATAAAAGAAAAGAAAGAAAAAGACCACAATTACACCTCTCCTCCATGAGCTACATTGATTGCCAGTTTCCTACTGGGTTCAATTCAAAGTACTGGTAATATGACCGATAAGGTTCTACATAGCATGGGACTGGATTATTTGAGGGACTGCCTCTTCCAAAAGAGATAACACCCATCCCATCAGATCCTGGCAGGAAGGGCATGTTGCAGGTCCTATCCACAGAGGAATGTCATCTGATGAGATGCAGTCCCCATCTTTTGGAACATCATTGCATCTGAGGTTAGATTGGCCTCAACTTTGCTGGTTTTGCTGGAAACATGGCTTTGTTATCTGGCCTAGGGATACTGTATGGATAGTGAAATAGATGGCATATAAATTTAATAATATACAGCCTGCAAAGTTGGCTGTATTGCTAAGGAAATAGGTGTGCTATCCCATAGATTATTTGTAATGGTTTTTAATTATTTTTATTTGGTTTTATAGTTTTGTGTTTTAAGTTTGTATGCTGCTCAGAGTTCTGAATGTGAGATTGGCAGCTATATATGTTCATCAAATAAATATATATATCATAGTCCCTCTTATCTCTTGCGGTTAGTAAGCATGGTAATGGAATACAGCTAAAGTAATAATTTATGTGTTCAACCATAAGCTGGATAGCGATTGCTTGAGATCCTTTATAATAATAAAATATTTATCAAATTTATATGCTGCTTTTTGCAAAATAATACTTTAAGAAAATGTTAAAATTCATTTATTTTTTTAAAAAATGATTTAAAACAAACTTTAATTTAAAAGATCTTTAATTTTTATCTGATTCTGTAATTCATTGAAACAAAATACTTAATACTCTCAAAACCTTCACTTATTTGGAATGACAAAAATCTTGGAAAAGACTGAAGTAAAGCTGCCACTATTCAGTCCAGCAAGATTTCAGTGCCTTGTGATCAACAGATAATAAGTGATATATTCCATATTAACTTTATCTGTTGCCTGTGTTTCTGCTATGGAGTTGGAAAGGTACATGACTTTGGTGGAGCTGAAAATCATGACTTTTGACCACACCAGTGGTGAAAATGTTGAAAGTAGGCCGATCATACTTACCATAGATATATTTTTCCTCCTGGCTGATATAGAGAATTGGATGAGATGCAAATTATATAGTTCCTGAATCTGGGTGCACAATAAATGTTAATGCAGAAGTGAGGTGGAAGAGTGAGCATGCCGCTTGAGTGCTTGGCGACAGAGAAGTAGTGAATATAAAATATGTCCTCTGGCTATGAAGTACAGTTCATAGGGTTTCAAATTAAAGCATTCCAAGAAATGGCTATCCAGTTTCTGGTTGAATATATCCAAGGAAGGAGAATTCACTCCTACTTAGTGCTATAATCAAACAGTTTTTATTTGGAAGGTTTTGATAGTGACTAAATGTCTGTGGAGATTCTCAGTCATCCAGGTAATGGTTGAAAAAGCACCTTTGGGTTAATAATGACTAGAATCTCTCTTCTTACAACTTAAAGCCATTGTTCTCTATCCTTCATTATGGGATACAGATAGTCCTCATTTAAGCACAATTGGAACGGAACTCCCTTGCTGAGCAACGTTACCATTAAGCAAGACATGTGACTAATGGATTTACAACCTCACTTCTTCTGCTTAAGCTGTTCTTAAGCAAGACATCACAACTTGCAATTTTACTGCCAGCTTCTTCATTGACTCTGCTTATCAGAAATCAACTGTGAAATACACAAATTGTGATTACATGACAGTGGGACACTGCAACAGTTGTAAATGCCTGTTATTTGCAAAGTGTTTGAATCCTGTTCAGGTGACCACAGGAATGCTTTGATGGACTTGCCATAAAGTGGAGTTGTAACTTCAGAATGGTCACTAAATGGTCACTAAACAGAGCAGCTGTTTAGCAACGACCACCTGTAATCAGGGTGGATTTGATTTAAATCACTAGTCAGTAAGGCTTGATTTAAATCATAGTTTTCTACATAAAGACTAATTCTTGCTGGTATAACTTTAATATGCAAGTAGATGAAGATTTTTAGAATAACAACTTTTCATATTAGTTTTTTTATCCCCAGTTTAATAGGTTAATCATTCATATTTGGACAACTTTTCTGTTGTACTTGGGAGGAAAATAATCATTATCTTAATAATAACAATTTAAATAGATTCATTCAACTGAAACAATAACATTACAGCATATGTTATTTGCTTAAACAAACATCCATGTTTGTTAACTAATTTGGCTAAACAAAATATATATATTTTAAGAAACTTAAACTGTCAGCCCAGCCTACACATGAAAAACTTAAATACTGTCCTCTGTAGCTCACTTGTTCATCTTCATCTTCTTCTTTGTTCATAATCTGGAAAAGAAAAACAAGCTTTCCTGCTTTATCGGGTCCCAAACGATTTCTCAATTTAGAATGAATGAGTCCAAAGGAAGAGAATATTCTTTCAACGCCTGCAGAAGAAGCTACTGCTGTTAAAAGTGAAATCATTACTTGAACAGTCTCTCAATCCAAGTGCTTAAGTGACTTCCACCAGTTCACTGGTGTGACTTTCTTTAAAATATCTTCAGCAAACATATATTTCTTAAATGGTTCCCCCTTAGCTTTGAAGTTTATTATAGTTGGCATTACAGATAGATGATTGCTGGATACTCATGTCATAGCTAACTCCTCTTCCTCAGCACTTAAGTTTTGACCCTGATACTGGATATTGACAATATTTGCCAAAAAATGAGCTGGAGACAGTACTTGTCCCATTCGTTTTTTTAATGCTTGTAATTTAATTCTGTCCATGTGTAGTTCTGTTTTTAAGTGTTCACTCAGTTCCTTCCAAATTTCAACAGCATCAGCAATAAAACAGCTATTTTTCTGTATTTTGTTTAAAGCTTCAGAGATGAGTTTCAGGATGCTCAGCATATGTTCAACATTTCTCTTAAGCCCAATGTTAAGGATTTTGGCCGTGACAGTGCCATCTATTTTATCTTGATTTTCTTCTCAAACTGTCATCAGAATAGGCCAGTTCTTGATATACTGCTCAAAACAGTCCACCACAGAGTTCCATCTAACATCTTGTGGGAGCGTTACCTTGGTTCCACCCATCCTTTTCAGAGCTGCTGCAGCAAAATGATTGTTACGGAAGTATTTAGCAATTTCAACAACATTAGTCTTTATTTCTGATATTATTTAGACTTATTTCTAAGTCTTTGGCTAAGAGGTGCAGCAAATGAGCACTGCAACCATATGTTATTAGCTTTGTATTCCCTTCCTGCTCTTCTAATTCTCATTGATCGTGGGTCCGGTGGTCATCTTCCATGGGGTATGCTCTACCGATGATGACGGATCGGGTCTGCTAGCTGAGAAGCTCCTCCCCTTCCTGTAGCCTCCCAGCTTTCAGACTCGATCCGATTTGGATCAAGTCACGGTTTGAGCTGCTCCTGGACTTGTTAGCATTCTGGATAGTCTTAATTGGCAAAAAAATTTTTTAAATTGATTCCTGCCTTCCTGCCTTTTTGCCCCTCGAAGGGGGGGTGTTTTCTCCAGCGAGCAAGGTTTCGTTCCAAGACCGCTGAAGACTGCTTGCAGTGGGATAGGCTCCCTTTTAGGTTGAGCCTTCCCTGACAGCGAGAAGGGCTCTGCCCTATGCTGCTGTAGCAGCCTATAGGCGGGAACTAGGTCATCGTTCCTCCGCCGCCGCTCGGCTTCAGCAGTGGCGGGGAAGGTCGGAGCCTCTGCTCCGCTCGGCTGCATCGCGCCGGAAGGCGCAGGGACGCTTTGAGCCTTCCTATTCGGGAGGCAGGATCGTCACGTTTCCAGCCGGCTCGCACTACAGCTCCCTCGGAACCGCAGGCAGGGCGATTCGCCTGCCCAGAGCAGCGGCGATCCGGCGCCCCCTGGGCTTTTGCCCACGCGCCTGGAGGAATTTGGAAGCGAGGCAGCAGTGGTAAGGAGGTCAGGAAGCGCAGCGCAGAGGACTGTAAGTTTCCCTGTTGGGGGGGGCGGTGAATGTTTCAACCTCTCCTCCTCGCCTAAATTGCCTCTTTTTTCAGCAGACAGCTGTGGCGTTTCCCCCTGGGCCTTCCCTGGGATACTTCCTCACCTCGTGGCGGGCGCCATTTTGGTTCATTTCTCCCTCCGCCATTTTGCTACTTCTTCGGGACCTGAGCCTTCTCTATGGCCTCCACCAGACAATCCAAGCCCAAAAGGCAGGGCTCTGCCTTAGACCAGCCTGGATCTTCAGAGGTGGTTCCTCAAAAAAAGTCAAAAAAATCCTCCTCCAAATCCTCTGAGTCTAGGTCAAAGGAGGAAGTGTGGCTGCACCAGGCCATAGAACGATCTATCCAAAAGGCCCTCAAGGAGGCCTCTATTAGAGAAACTGATATCTCAGCCTCTATCCCGGCTCAGGCCTCCTCTCCTGTGAGGCCCGAATCCATTCCTCCTGCTCAGCCTCCGGCCTTATCCCCAGATGGGGATGGGACTTCTTTGGAGCCACAGCAACAGGTTAATGAATCACTTTTTGGGACTCAGGACGGAGGGTCCCCCAGGGTTCAATCACTGGGGGTACCCAGGGTTTCTCCTACTGCAGAACTGCAGGGTGCGGGGGACCAAGTACAAGGGCCCATAATTTCCCCAGAGTTGGTGGCTTATATTCATCAGGCCATTCAACAAGGTATCCAGGCTGACAGACAGCGCAGAACAGCCTCATGGGTCTCTGAGTCACCTTCTCACATAGATGTAGAAGGCTCTTGTCTCATGCGAGATGGAGCACAGCCCACCTCCAGAGTTCATTCATCAGCCTCTTCTGTCCAAGGTTCTTTCACTGGCGAGGAGGTGAAGGATGCTGAATTGTCTGACGATGAAGACTTATCCCCAGACCAACCTTTATTTATAGGTCTATTCAAACCACAAATGTTCAGATCTTGATTGCATAAAGCTAAACTTATGACTGGTTTGGGGACCCCCCATCCTAATCCAGCAGGGGAGGGTGCTTCGTCTTCAGTACCTCTGTTTGAGGAACCTCTCATTGAGACTGAAGAGATTCCAGGGCCTAAAATGTTCAGAGATGTTCTCACCAAGCAATGGCTAGCTCCTTCATCGGGGCCTAAACCCAATACACTTGACAAGCGCATATATAATATGGCCCTGGAGTTTTCTTCCCTTCTACAGGTACCCTCGATTGATGATCCTGTTGCCGCCCTTTCGGCCTCATCTTATACGGGGGGCCCACCAGAGGAAAGCCTCCAGCCGGAGGATCGCCGCCTAGAGCACGTATTGGTCAAGTCTCACTAGGCGCGGCGTGGGCAATCAAATCTACAATGGCAGCCTCTTTCTTCAACCGGGCCTCCATTCTTTGGCTCAAGCAACTGCAGGAGCATCTTCCAGTGTCTGATTCACGTTCCCATCAGGACATTAACAAGGTACTGGCGGCATTGGAATTTTCGGCCGATGCCACCCTGAACTCCTCCAGGTTCACGGCAAAGGCCATAGGGGCGGCTATCACAGCCCGTAGACTTTCCTGGCTTAGGCAATGGCAAGCTGACGCCAAGTCTAAATGGCGTTTGGCTTCATCCCCCTTCGAAGCTTTCCTTTTATTCGGGGCTCCACTGGAACCTCTCTTAGCAGAATCCAGGGATAAGCGCAAATACTTACCGGCCATGTCTCGTAGATTGGGCCAGAGGATTCCCTCCTCCTTTCGTCCCTTTCGAGGGCCAGAAGGAAGTTTCTCAGGTAGGCAAGGTCAAAGGTCCTTCCTGTCCAGACCGTCCCATCCTTCCGATCGTCAGGGCTTCCAGTCTCAGCGGGGCCAATTCAAACGCTCCTTCCGAGGGGATCGTGGACGCTCTGCCCGCAGATCCCGCTGACGGTCCATCTGGCCTTCCCATCGGGGGCCGCCTGGCCTCGTTGCCAGTCAATGGGAGGCCACGTCCTCGGACGTCTGGGTCAGGGAGACGGTCAGGGTGGGCCTCTCCCTCGAATTCCTCTCCACCCCCCCGACTCGATTTCTCAGATGCCCCTTCTCTCGAGATCGGGCTCGTCAGCTCCTGATGGTATCGGCCATTCAACATCTGCTCGAAATTCAGGCCATCGAACCGGTACCTCTGGAGCTGCACGGACAAGGCTTTTACTCCCGCCTGTTCGTGATTCAGAAGTCCTCGGGGGGTTGGAGGGCAATTCTAGACCTCAAATCCCTGAACCGACGGATCGTCTATTGTCGGTTCAAAATGCAGTCCCTCAGCTCCATCTTGGAGGGCATCAGGCCCGGCAACCTCCTCTCATCAATAGACCTGACAGAGGCTTACCTCCACGTCCCCATCCACTCGGATTTCAGGCAGTTCCTTCGCTTCTTTTTTGCGGGTCATTATCAATATCGAGCCCTCCCATTCGGCCTATCCTCGGCACCCCGAGTTTTCACAAAAATCATGGCCACGCTAGTGGGCTACCTCCGGACTCTTCCAGTAAGGATCCAGGCCTATCTGGACGATCTCCTCCTCCAGTTGACTTCGGAGGTTCTGGCGCGCCAGGACTTGGAAACCACCCTCCGGGTCCTGGAGAGCCACGGGTTTTCCGTCAACATGGCCAAGAGTCATTTGATACCCACGACTCGCATACAGCACCTGGAGGCAATCATCGACTCGGTGGAGGGCAAGATTTATCTTTCACAGGACCGTCTGTCCAGCCTTCGGTCACTGGTCAGCTCAGTGTCATCAGGGAGACCTGTCTCCCTGGCAACCCTGTCCAAGCTCCTGGGAAAGATGGTCTCCTGCATCAGGATCATTCCTTGGGCGCGGCTCCACTGCAGGGATCTGCAGTGGTTCCTGCTCCCTTACCAAAAGCGACAACTGGGGACATCCGACCTCAAGGTCTCCCTTCCCCGCAAGGTTCTCCTTTCCCTTCAGTGGTGGTCTTCAGCAGCAGTCCTCAAAGGGAGGGAATACAGGGTCTCCCGATACCTCATCTTGACAACAGATGCCAGTCTCCTGGGCTGGGGGGCCCACCTGTCCTCTTCCATGGCCCAGGGGCGTTGGTCCCAGTCCGACTTGTCGCACAACATAAACTGGTTAGAGCTTCGGGCTATCCACCTGGCTCTCCGGGTCTTTCAGGATCGGGTGACGGACAAGCACATACTGGTACGGACAGACAATGTAGCCGCCAAGGCTCATGTAAACCGCCTGGGGGGGGACCCGGTCTCGCCACCTCATGGAGGAGGCCAAGAGTCTGGGAGCCTGGGCGGAGACTCACCTGAGGTCCCTTCGGGCATCTCACATTTCGGGAGTGACGAACATTCAGGCGGACTGGCTCAGCCGGGAGTCAGTGGACCAAGGGGAGTGGGCACTCGACCCGGACCTGTTTCGGATGATCACCGACCGCCTGGGTTTCCCCGTGGTGGACCTGTTCGCCACTCGAGCCAATCGCCAGACAGAGAGGTTCTTCTCTCGCTACCCGGAACTGGGGGCAGAGGCAGTGGACGCAATTCACAGCGACTGGCCGGCCG
The DNA here is from genome assembly GCA_022577455.1 of Arizona elegans. NCBI lineage: Eukaryota > Metazoa > Chordata > Lepidosauria > Squamata > Colubridae > Arizona > Arizona elegans. Next base: position 89,122,261 of record JAKOOJ010000002.1, read on the forward strand.
GCCTCCTCTATGCCTTCCGCCTCTGCCTCTCATTCCCAAAGTCATCAGAAAGATGCTGTTCCTCCGGGCAGAGCTCCTGCTGATTGTTCCGTTCTGGCCCCGTCGGCCATGGTTCGCCGACCTCCAAGCCCTGTCCGTCCGGCATCCCTGGCGTCTTCCTCGAGACAAAGTGATTCTTCGTCAAGGGCCGCTGCTCCACCCAGAACCGGCATGGCTTCAGCTAACCGCCTGCCGGTTGAGTGGAGCTTGCTGAAGGCGGCCAAGGTTCATTCTCGGGTCGCCTGCACCATCCAAGCGGCCCGACGCCCTTCAACGACACAAATTTATGACTCCACCTGGCGCTCCTTTGTGTCATGGTGCAACCGTCGTTCCATCGTCTCTACGGCGGCCTCCACGGTACAGGTACTGGTGTTCCTACAGGACGGCTTTGAGGCGGGCCTGGCCCCTAACACTCTCCGCCGACAGGTCTCCGCTCTGTCCACCATTTTATGTTGTGGTTCCAAACGCTCCCTCTCGAGCCGTTCCCTTATTCGCCTCTTCCTCAGGGGGGCTTCCAACCTTCGCCCGGGGTCTATCCACAGATACCCTTCCTGGGATTTGCCCTTAGTGTTAGATGCCCTCACTAGGGCTCCCTTCAAGCCCCTAAGGTCCGTGGGCCTACGTTTCCTGTCTTATAAGGTCTCCTTTCTCCTGGCCATAACATCGGCCAGGCGAATTTCAGAGTTGGCGGCCCTCTCCATCAGGGCTGACCTCTGTGTCTTTCATCCAGACCGGGTGTGTCTTTCATCCAGACCGGGTGGTTCTTAGGTTGGACCCCACCTTCCTCCCTAAGATGAATTCCCCTTACCATAGGGCACAGGAACTAGTCCTTCCGAATTTTTGTCCACATCCCAGCCGGCCCTTAGAACAAGCCTGGCATTCCCTGGATGTGAGGAGAGCCCTTCGGATTTATATCCGTCGGACGTCTGACTTCAGGAGATCAGAATCCCTTCTAGTCTCCTTCCAGCCATCCAGTATGGGCCAAAAAGTCTCTTCCATTACGGTGGGGCGTTGGATTAGGGCCACCATAGCCACAGCATATGGGTCCCAGGCATTGCCAGTTCCACCCAGAATCACGGCCCACTCCACCCGCAGTGCGGCCACTTCGGCTGCCTGGGCCACCCAAGCTCCCTTGGAGGAAATCTGCCGGGCTGCGGCCTGGTTGTCCCCAACCCCTTTCATTAGACATTATCGCCTGGACCAGTTCGCATCTGCGGATGCGGCATTTGGTCGTAGGGTACTCCAACAGGTCATCCAGCGGACCACCTCATCGGCCAGGGCAAGTCCCTCCCTATAGTTAAAGGCTTTGGTATGTCCCATGGAAGATGACCACCGGACCCACGATCAATGAGAATGGGCTTTGTCTTACCTGAAAGTCCTTTCTGATTGTGGTGGGTCCGGTGGTCAGCCCCGCCCTGTTTATGCCCAGGGCCGATTCGGCGTGGTCCTGGTGTCCTGTTTCCTTTCTTGCAGCTCACCGTGTAGGTCTGCTACAAATCGTATCTCATCAGAAAGCTGGGAGGCTACAGGAAGGGGAGGAGCTTCTCAGCTAGCAGACCCGATCCGTCATCATCGGTAGAGCATACCCCATGGAAGATGACCACCAGACCCACCACAATCAGAAAGGGCTTTCAGGTAAGACAAAGCCCAATTTCTTCTCATCTTGGATACATTTGCAGCATTGTCTGTGACCAAACTGTGTACTAGACATTTGAATTTTTGTTCACGTTATTATAGCTTTTACTGCCACTTCTTGTAAGTATTCTGCTGTGTGTGCATTTCCTGACGTATCAATTGTTTGTGCAAGGAAGACTTTCCCTTCTTCTGTTGTTATACAAGCACATACAATAGGATCATTGTGGACATTACTCCACCCACATTGCACATTGCTCCAGTTCTCTGTCATACACTTTATCCAGCAGTTTCCCTACAACATCTGCTCTGCTGGGTGGACTGTATCCTGGTCTCAGTGACTGAACCATATTAATGAAATGTGGGTTCTCAGTTAGACAGAAAGAAGAGTTCGTTGCATAAACAAACTAGGCAATTTTTTCATCAATTAACTCTTTTTCTAATCTGCTAGTTTTTATCACAAACGTATCTATGGTGATTCCAGGAGGGAAGGGTTTTTCTTTCTTTTAGGTAATAGTGATATGTGGCTGTGGGTGTCTGATGATGATGATGCTAATGAAGCACTATCCTGGATGGATAACTCTGAAACTGTAGAACAGGAGGATGGTGATCTTGAAGGTGGATAGTTTCCAGAATCCATGAATTCCCCTATCAAAAAAGTCAATGCTGTTATTTTATTGTTTATACAATTTCTGCTTATTGTACACAGCACTGCCCCAAAAGGAATATTTGCTTTTCTTCATAACTGTACCAAGTGACAGTAACATGCAGTAATAATAAGAAATATAATTTTGCTCAAACATGACAGTTCAAGGCAGTCTTTAGAAATATGATTCAATAAAAATGTTTACCAACCTGAAGATCCTGCCTGTTCAAATGTATTTCTTTGGTCATCTTCATCACAGCACTTCTCATGATGTTGCCTCATTCGGGCCACCAGGCCTTGCATTTCTTTGTTGCAGTGTTTGCAGTTTGCACGCATGCCTGCCTTATCGATAGGTAAAGGAACTTCAATAAAATATTGCCAAACTGGGTCTCTTTTACGGCCTGCTGCCATTATAGGTTTTTTCCTCCAACGAAAGAATGTGATAAACCTCAGGTCATACACACAAAAAGATCCAAAGACTTGTCTGTCTGTGGCTGTGCAGTATTGTGCTCAGAAAGTTTCACTTTCATTTTGTACTGCTTGTCTGCTTGCCCCTTCCTCCTCACACTTAGTTTCACTTTCTTCTTGTGCAGATCTATTCCACTCCAAACAATCAGAAAAATATTGTTTCTATTCTATTCACTGAACTTCTTGAAACTTAGCACTGAAGGGGGGGTTGATTCTGTATTCATAGGTTTGTAGAACAATAGGATTAAGGTCTTTTTCTCAACTCTGTTCATGTTATAACATTTTTGCTGTGAAGAAGAGACATGTGATCTCTGCTGAGTCAAATTCAGTTTTGAGAACTGCAAAAGTAAACCAAGCATCTGTGTTAATATCTTGTAGGCAGAGAGACTGCCCAATAATCTTACCAAAATCCTCTGGAAGGCCATGACATTGTGAATGGATTAATGGAATTTATTTACCAAAAAAATTAAACATATACAGCCTTATTCTACATAATTAAAAAACTAATCTTTATTTCATGATGGAATAACCTTTGGATGGTAATATATTTTCCTCAAAAAGCATTTTATTTAAAAAAAATCCGATTTAAATTAAAAAAATCCGATTTAAATTTTAAAAAAATCTGATTTTTTTTTTAAAAAATCATTGATTTTTATCCACCTTGCCTGTAATAGACAGCAGGTTGTGATACTTCTTCATGTACTTGAAGAAGTACTTGCTCTTCTATTACCCACTTTTTTGTAAAGGCAAATATATATCCAGTTTCCTCAGTTTTACTCCTAAGACTTAGTTTCAAATTTGTGTAATAAGCTCAGGAAGAGGGTAAATAGTTATATGTCAGAAATAGTGTAATTTGATTTTCTGCACCAGTCCTTCCTCAGACTGCCCACTCTATGCATCTGATAAAGTAAGCTGCAACTTACAAATACTTAGGTTTTTAAATAAAATTTATTAGCTGGAAGAGGTGCTACCATACTCCTGATTTTTTTCCACCATAGACTAACGTAATTCTCCTACAAATCACCGAGGGGAAGATGTTTATTAAATAAGTCCATACGGCCACCCAACTGACAGTGATGCCAGGTGGTCTACAGCAATAAAAAGCTGCAATAGCAATAGCACTTAGACCAGTGGTTCTCAACCTTCCTAATGCCGCGACCCTTTAATACAGTTCCTCATGTTGTGACCCCCAACCAGGGGTGGGCTCTAAATTTTTTTACTACTGGTTCTGTGGGCATGGCTTATTTTGTGGGCGTGGCTTGGAGGTCATGTGACTGGGTGGACGTGGCTAGCTGGTCATGTGACCGGGTGGCCATGGCTATGTGTATAGGGACTACTCAGAGGGCTGAAAAAAGTCATTTCTGACAGGTCCTCGGACTTTTGACTGGTCCTCACACTTATGACCATCCTCACATTTATGCCTGTACAGCATTCTTAACAACCATGTCACTCATTTCACAATTGCTTCTCTTTAACATGGTGATAAGATAGGGCAAAAAACGTAAAATGTGAGGACAGTCGTAAATTCGAGGACTGGTCAAAAGTGCGAGGACCAGTCAAAAATAACTTTTTCAGCCCTCTGAGTAGTCCATATGCATAAAAGGATACAGCAATAGAGAGGGATGAAGGAAGGGAAGGGAAATTAGAGTAGGAGTGAGGGTAAGAGAGGGAGGAAGAGAGGAGGGGAAGGAAAAAGGAAGAGGAAGTAGGGAGAAGAAGAAGGGGGGAAGAGAAAGTAAGAAGGAAAGAAAAGACAGCGGTGGTAGGTTTGAGGAGAAAGATTGCTGTACAATAAAAAAGATGAAAGGGAAGAAAGCCAACCCCAAACAAATATAAAGATATTAAGATAAAGAATGAATTGTTAAACTTTAAAGAATAAAAGAGAACAAATATGAATAAATAGCAATAATTAGAAACACACATACAAATATACAACGTATTTTCTTTGAACAGAGTATTTGGCCGGTTCACAAATTTAAACAGTTGTAGGAGGTTAGCACCCACCCCTTTCCTAGCAGAATGAAATATTTTGGGAAATATTAAAAAGGCAGAATATTATATTTCCCTGGATGAGAAATGGAGCAGCATATTTTACAGACAAAGCAGCTCCCACCTTCCTGCCCCCCACCCTTTGTTAATGGGCCAGAGGCAGAAAGTCAATCCTTTGTCAAAGGACATTTGCAACACAATAGCAACAGAAACTAACACAATGGGCCCCATCTAGCAACCGAAACTCACCACACGTGACCTGGGAAGCATGTGACCTGGGAAGCACATGTGACCATCAGCCAGCAAGGCTAGCTAAGACCTCCACCCCCTGGGAGTCTGACAACCAATCAGGATAATCTTTCGGGGGCCCAAGAAATGCAAAGCCAGAGAGAGCATAAAAACCCGAGGATTTACTGTATCTGCTCCTTTTCTGTTCAGGAACTCAAGCCATGTGATCCTGTCCACCATTAAACCATCTTTCCAAGCAGTCTCCATGTTTCCAGTGTCTTTTTCCCCACTTGGAGCAGAACCCAGAAGGATATTTCTTCCAACACAGTGTTTAGTCATTTCAATTAAATTTACAATTTCTATATTTCCTTTTTGCCATATTTATTCCTCATCTATTTTTTTAAAAAAACCAATATTACCCTTCATCCTCATCTCTAATCTTAATCAAATTCAATTTTTCCCTTCTATTCTATATTATACCCCTTCTATTTTTATATCCATCTTCACATTGGTTAATTACGTAATTATGTAATACAGTTGTTTAATACAAATTCAACATTTTAATATAAATCAATTAGTTATATAACTATCTTTTTTGTATATTAATCAATATGAACATGAATATTCCAATTATTTCCATGCAATCCAATTTCTTACAAATCCATTAATTATATTTACCAATAATAATAAACCAAATAATTTCCCCCATATATTCCTCCAAACCACAACTTAACCATTTCTGCTTTCAACACAATATACAATTAATAGTATCTCAATTATTACAATTCCCTAGTTAAATAGAGCTTTTTTTCTTTTGTGTTTTAAAATCTTGAACTCTCCTCTTTTGCCCTAAATTTCCCATTGTTTGCACCTACCTTTTTTGGTGAGCAAAAAGAAAAAGAAATCTCTCTCCCTGCCTCATTTTGTCACGTTGCAGCAAAGACCCTTTCAGTTTCGTTTTAGCTAGGGAAAAAAAAATTGCTGCAGTACTCTTTGCAGCTTGCAAAGGAGCCTGCACAAGTTGGGAGGCTGAGCTAATCAACTTATGCTAATTAACCTATTCTGAAGCTGAAAGAAGCTGTTTTTTCTATTTTTGCAGGAACAATCTTCTCATTTGTTTTCTTTTAACACTGATCACCTGTAGGGCGGCCCTTTGAAGCCCTGCGGCAAGAATTTAAACAGTTTTTTTCCCTCTAGCCATCAGCTGGGACTCAGGAGGCAGCAATAGATTGGGAGTGGGCGGGGTAAGCGAACGGCGATCCAACAGAGGCAGAGGGTGGGTGAAGGCGTGGGGGGAGGGCGAGAGAGGGCTTTGGCGACCCCTGTGAAATGGCCATTTGACCCCCAAAGGGGTCGCGACCCCCAGGTTGAGAACCGCTGACTTAGACTTATATACTGCTTCTTAGTGCTCTACATCCCCTCTAAGCCGTTTATTGGCAGTATATTGTCCCCAAGAATCTGGGTCCTCATTTTACCGACCTTGGAAGGATGGAAGGCTGAGTCAACCTTGAGCTGGTCAGGACTGAATTCCCAACACACACACACACACACACACACACACACCCCACTACCACCACCACCACACATTTAAGAAGATAAAATTCCCTTTCCAATTCTATAATATGAATAAATAAATATGAACAGAATTGGCTGAGCCTGAAATTGGTATAAACATTTTTTTCCAATGTGCCTCTGCTATGTAAAATATTTACTTCTTTAGCATAGATATAACATGATACTTTCCAATCATTTACACAGTGTTGTTCCATATTTGTTGACCTAGAGCTATTAGAACTGTCTTTTTTTGCTGTTTTAAATGGTTCAGTCAATATTTCTTCAGTACCTGATACTGTCTCTCAAGTTTCAGTGGAGTGTGTTTTTGAATGTATTCTTGCTTTACAAATGTTTTTGTTATTTTATAACAAAACATTTGTAAAGAGTTGCAGTAGTCTTTCTATCTTCCTTTAATCTCACTTCCCTCTTTCATTCTTCTTCCATGGTTATATTTATGTATTTTTATCTTACCACTGCATTTTCTGTGATTTTATTGATAGCCATTCATTAGTTACCGTACTTTTGGGAGTATAAGACACACACCACCTCCCTAAAACTGGGTGAAAGTTGCGGTGCATCTTATACACCGAATATTGCTGAAGGCCTGCCCACCCGCCGGCTCCCACCCTTTGGCCATTTTTGGCCTCTGCACGCCGTTTTAGACCCGTTCCAGGCTGTGGGGATCACCACAGCACATTGCTGCTGATCGCCACCTCCGCGCATCGCATTTTTGGCCTCTGCACGTTGTGTTTTCAGTCTCCACACGCCCCGTTTTTGGTCTCCGCCCATTGCATTTTCAGCCGGTTCCAGGTGGCAGAGATCGGTCGAAAATGAGATGCGCAGAGGCCAAAAATGGGGCATGCAGAAGCCGAAAATGCAACGTGTGGAGGCTGAAAATGTGATGCACGGAAGCGGCAATGTGCTGTGGCAATCCCAGTGACCTGGAACAGGTCTAAAATGGAGCATGTGGAGGCCAATAATGTGACACGTTGAGGCCAAAAATGCGACATGCGGTGGCGATGGGCTTGGCGATCCCCGCAGCCTAAAACAGCTGATTGGCGGTATTCCGGGAGGCCGATCCAACCGTCAGTCAGCTGTCCATTCTAAATCAGGCTGCGATAATGTGCTGAAGCTGACCAGGCTGTTTTCTGTTTGCTGCAAGGACACTAATCAGATGAATACTGATGGATACTGGTAGGCAGAGGCAGAATTTTTTTTTCTTGTTTTCCTCCCCAAAAACTAATGTGCGTCTTATACTCTGGAGCGTCTTATATTCCGAAAAATACGGTATATATTCTGCCTTTATTTTGTATAACAAACTAATGTGCATAATCCTGTTTTCTCCATAACAACAATCCTATGAGATAGCGAGGTGATTATTTCAAGTTTGCCTAAGTTGTTTCTGTGTCTAAAGATCCACAAGTATTCTTGTTGGACTGGTTTCTAGTCCAACACTTTTAACTTCTACCTACATGAATACCTACATGACTTTCTTAAAATATTTTTAATCTATAAAATATCTGGTGGCATTTTTTTGTTTTAGTATTTTTTATTTATTGGTCTCCTTCATGGAGGACATACAGACCTGTGTGAGGGAGGGCAGCCTAGCTAGGGAATAACCTCCAAAATCTCATCTAGAACCAGGAATTGGTAAACCATTTCTGTATTATTGCTGTATGGCTGTGTCTGCTAAGCCTATCATGAAATGCTGTTGTGATTTCCAACAAACCGGTCTTTTGATTACATTGGAAAAGTTTTTTTGAAATTACAAGCTTGACAATTGAGTATTTAATTCCTTTCTACCTGCTTAGTTTAGGAATGCAGCTAAAAGACCTTCAAAAGACTACAGCTTCTTTTTATTATTTAGGAGAAAAGTGAAGCAGCTAGTAAATTGCTTTCTCTCAGGCATGGGAAACTTTGATTTATTATAGTATTGCTTCAGTGTAGTTCAATCTGGAAATACCCTCCTTGCCACCTTATTAATTTTTGCCTTGTAAATCATGTTTATTATTCTTCCTGGAAAAAAATAAGCAGTGATTTAGTTATGACAGGTTTGAAACTGCTTAACAAGCCCCAGAAATAAATGAACAAGTTTTTAAGCTGTTTGGGACTCTTTTTGGTAGAATTTGCACTGGTTCTGTTTTAAGTTTTCGACAATACAAAAGTAGGAGGAAACTTTGATTTTAGTACACCTTTTTCAATTGAAAACTTTCATTTCTGTGCACTCAATAATGTAATTGTAAAAAAGAAAATATGAAAATGTTGATGCTTTGAGACATAATATTTATGAATAGCCTGCATTCTCCCCTCACTCAACTGTTTTATCATGTTAAAATACCGGTATGTATTTCTGAAAAAGTGATGTTTTTTTGAAGGCTGTTTGATACCTACTCTCTTATTAGAACTGTTTGGATGTTAGGGACCTGATATAAAAATTTGGTAACTAACATGTCTTACAGGCAGTCCTTGATTTATGATCACAATTGAGCCCCAAATTTCCATTGCTAAACAAGGCAGTTGTGAATTGAGTTTTGTCCCATTTTATAACCTTGCTTGCAACAGTTGTTAAGTGAATCATTGCAGTTGTTAAGTTAGTAACATGGTTGTAAAATGAATTTGGCTTCTTCATTGACTTTGCTAATCAGAAGGTTGCAAAAGGTGATCACATGACCCCAGGACACTGCAACCTTCATAAATATATTCCAGTTGCCAAGTGTCCAAATTTTGATCATGTGATCCTAGGAATGCTGCAACGATTGTAAGAGTGAAAAATGGTCATAAGTCACTTTTTTAATGCCATTGTAACTCAAGCAGTCACTAAATGAGTAGTTGTAAGTCAAGGACTGTCTGTATTTTTGGTGTATCGTGCAGCTCCATAGTAAAATGAACAATTTAACTTTAGTAGAACAATAGATAGTACTCATGAATGAAGGCAAACATACATGTCCCCGGATAATGTTGCAGGATCCAATCTGGGTCGGTCACCAGGACCAGAGGATTTGTCTTCCGAGCTTTCGGACTCATGTTGGAACCCTGACGAGGGTCCTGTTTCCCAGGCTTCAATCACTTCCCTGGCTGTTTTTTGTTGCCTGCATGGATTGCCTCTGTCACTATGTAGGACAGATGGGGAGGAAGGTAATCACCAGATTGCAAGAACACAAATGAGCAGTCAGACAAGGAGACCTGAACTCATTGGTAGCCTCACGCTGCAATGAACAAGGACACACATTCAGTTTTACAGCTACTAAGATTGTTGGATGAGCAGGCATAAAAACAGCCAGGAAAGAGATTGAAGGCCTGGGAAACAGGAGTGCTGATTTACCACCAGCCTATCAAGTACTTAGAAGGTGAGGGCTGGGCAGCACAAGCAAACACCAGATATAATGACTTAAAAGCCAGCCATCAACACACCCCAATCAACATCTAAAAAGCCACATACAGAAATCATCTTGCTGGTGACTCCTTAATGCCAATCAGTCACAGCTGGAGTCAGTTAACATAAATAGAAATATCCCTGTGACACCATGATCAACTACAAGATACTACTGGTATTAGTTGTTTAGTAATGATCAAATTCACTGAACTGATAATGAAAAAGACTATTGTAATCAAGTTACAACAGAATATGTCTGAACATATAATAACAGAACAAGTTAAAATACTGTAGTACAATTCTAGGTACCGTATTTTTTGGACCATAAGACACATCTGACTATAAGACGCACCTAAATTTAGAAGAGGAAAACAACAATAAAAGGTTTTTGGCCTGTCTTTTTTCGGGCCTTTTCCAGTCTTTTTTCGGTCTGTTTCCCGGGCTTTTTCTGGCCCATTTTCAAGGCTTTTTTCTGCCCATTTTGGGGGCTTTTTTGGCCCATTTTTGAGGCTTTTTGCGGCCCATTTTTGAGGCTTTTTGTGGCCCGTTTTCAAGGCTCTTTTGGGGCTGTTTTTGAGACTTTTGTGGCCCATTTTGATGCATTTTTGGCTCATTTTTGAGGGGTTATTTGGCCTGTTTTCAAGGCTGAAATGGGCCAAAAAAAGCCTCAAAATGGGCCCAAAAGAGCCTCAAAATCAGGCCGAAAAAAGCCCTGAAAATGGGCTGAAAAAGCCCCCAAAACAGGCCAAAAAGCCTAAAAAATGGGCCTGAAAAAGGCCCGAAAACAGGTTGTGCGGAGGCAAAAAAATGGCTGGCGGGTGGGCAGGGTTTCGGCAGTATTCAGTTTGTTGGAAGAAACTTCCTTCTAGGTTCTGCTCCAAGTGGGGAAAAAGACACTGGCGACATGGAGACTGCTTGGAAAGATGGTTTAATGGTGGACAGGATCACATGGCTTGAGTTCCTGAACAGAAAAGGGGCAGATACAGTAAATCCTCGGGTTTTTATGCTCTCTCTGGCTCTGCATTTCTTGGGGCCCCAAAAGAGTATCCTGATTGGTTGTCAGACTCCCAGGGGGTGGGGGCCTTGCTGGCTGATGGTCACATGTGCTTCCCAGGTCACATGTGGTGAGTTTCTGCTGCTATTGTGTAGAGGGCTAATCCTATCTTTGGCAATTCCTATTATGGCTCTGCCTGAAGGAGGTAGATCTTTGTTATGTAGAATAGATTGGCCCAAGCCTTAATGGCCCATTGACAAAGGGTGGGGGCAGGAAGGTGGGAGCTGCTTTGTCTGTAAAATATGCTTCTCATATTTCTCATCCAGGGAAATATAATATTCTGCCTTTTTCATATTTCCTAAAATATTTCACTCTTCCAGGAAAGGGGTGGGTGCTAACTTCCTACAAGTTTATAAGACACACAAACATTTTCGCCCCCTTTTGGGAGACAAAAAAGTGCGTCTTATAGGTATGTATGGTTTAGAGCTATTTGCTATATTAAAACAACTCTGCTTCTGTTTATCCCTAAACTTCCATAAACCTGTAATTATCAAAATGTCTTTTAATGTTAGTCTACATAACTTTAGATACTATAGATGGATAGGCAATGACTCTGAAGGACAAAAGGGAGAGCTGCTATTGTGGCAGCATTTAGATAAACAGGGCTTGAATTCCAGTTGAAGAAAATAACTTGAGGTTGCAAGATTGATGTCAGCCCAACAAGATAGACCTGAGTAAGAAACCAATGCCATATATATAGAGTGATGAAAAGCCTACACACCTTTGTTAAAATGCCAAATTTTTGAAATGTAAAACAATAAGACCAAGATATCACTTCAGATTTTTCCACCTTTCAATTGAAAAACAAATTGAAATATTTTAGAGGGAAAAATAATAACAAGAAACGTACAGTAACAATCACTAAATGAATGGTTGTAAGTTGAGGACTACCTGTAATGTTTTAGGCATTTTCTGTATAATTTCTTTAGTGTAGAAACTAAAGAATGTTTAAAGAAAGAAGTGATAACCTAAAGAAAGGTTATCACTTGATAAAGCAAAAGTGAGAGCTAGTGTGGTGTAATGGTTAAAGCATCAGGTTGGAAATGAAGAGACTGAGTTTTTGTTCTGATTTGGGCATAGAGCCAGCTGGATGACCTTAGACTAGTCACTTCTCACAGATTTAGGAAGGAGACAATGGCAAACCACTTCTGAAAAATCTTGCCACGAGAACTGCAGGGATTAGTTGCCAGGAGTCAACACTGTTTCAAAGGCACCCTCCCCCCCACCCCAATCCCAAAGTAAATGGGGTATTTGAAATCAGTTGCTACTTTATCAAGTCTCTATCATTGCATTCTGTGTGTTGTTGGGCTAAGGGATCCAGAATAGAAACTGATGCATGGAAATACATTGCTGAGCTATGGTAAGTTGTAGGGGAAGAAAATTATCTTACTGAGATTTCTAAGCTCCTACTAAAATCCTTGAAGCGAATTTATGATAGTGGAAAAATAACAAGCAGAGCTCTGACATTAAAATGCTTGTGTAGAAATGCTTGACTAATTTTAATTTTGATGTCTTATTCTAACTATCCCTTAGGCTCAGGCTTAGTAACAATTTAAAGTTGTAAAACTTAATTTAAAATTAAAGCCTTTTTTCTTCTCATGCTCTAGGAAGGTGACAATAATTTGAGTAATAATAGGAATTAATATTTTTCAAAGCAAATTAACAAAGTATAAGAAATCTTCAAGCTATTTTTCCTCCTTATGATTAATATTAAAATAATAAATCACTCATATCATCCTGACCATCAGTGCTCATCTGATCAGAAGCTCTGAGTTATTTAGATGAACTGCCAGAGGGATGGATTTTCAGAGTGAGGGATTGTTTGCCAAAGGATATCTTGATCTCAGCTCCTTCTTCACTGTCTGGTACATAAACAGCATGTGGTGCCCATGCAGTAGTTGATTTTTACACACTGAACAGAATAATTAATCCATGTGCTAGGTAAGCAAAAGCACCCAGTTTCATTATTTTTAAAACATAGTGCCTGCTTACTATGAACTGATGGTACTGTTTCTGTTACAAGGTTTAGAAAGTATAATGCTGCTTTTTAACATTTGAGCCTTGAATTGAATGAAACAGTAGGATGGTGGTCATGTATCTGACAAAATCTTGAATAAGATAAGCAAAGTATTTATGAGCATTAGAAACAAACAAGGTGATTCTTAGAAGCCAGCTTGGGTTTGTTAAAAACAGATCGGGACAAACCTTATTGTCATTTTTGATAAAGTAACTAAATTAGTGGACAAGCAAAATGCTGTGGACATAATATACTTAGACTTCAAGCAAGACATTGACAAAGTAGGCCACAATCTATTTTCCATTGCGCTGCTCCTCCAATCCATGGACGGGTAGTATCTCCTAGTTGCTGGGCAGAAACTGAGTGCTAATTACTTCCCATTGCTAGGCCATGCCCACCTCGACCAATCAGCTTCAGTCTTTCTCACTCAGTTGCTGTGAGAACTTGGCAATTTGAGTGCTCTCTAATTGGATTTAATCCTTCCCTATATTATTGCTTTCTCATTGCTTTCTTATTTTATTTTATTATTTTGCCTGTCATTCTTATTCTGCTGAGGAGCTGCTACGTAAAGTTTCTACTGTGCTGTGTGCCTTGGGCGTGCTTGGGGCTCCAAGCCGCCTGGCCTATCTCCCCTCTGATCGGGACTGCAGCACGCCGGATTCCAACCCGGCTGGGCGGATCCGAGCTTCTCAGGCCGCTGGCGACACGCTAGCTTACCGGTGAGCCGGAAAAGCTGCCATTGCCCCAGCTCCGACGATCGAGCGGCTCCGGAGTGCTTGCCTTGTCATCGGGCGGCCTCCGTTGATTAGCAGTCAGCTGTGAAGCGCAGGGAGAGGCAGCGCCTTTGAATACAAGCGCCGACTGTGAGGCAAGCTTCTGAGCCGTTTTCGGGCCGAATCGCATCGCCAGTCAACGGGATCGCAGGGCAGCAACTACAGTGGCATCATTCCCCTTACATCAAGTTCGGCGCCTCAGGAGGTACTCTGGCTGAGTGACGGCCACCATTTTGTTTCGGGACTTTGACGGTGTGGCGGCCGCCATTTTGAAGGCGATATTTTTTTTAAAAAAAAAAGATAAACGAATGGTTTGCCTGCTAGCAGCAGTGTGACTTTGGGGCCTTATTAGCCACCCTGTCTAACTTGTGTCCCTGACTTCTGACCAGGGCGGATTTGCGCTACCCCTCCCTTTCCTGGTTGGGTTTGCTGACTTTACATTGGGGTTGAGCCCAGCAGCTTCTGGGCCTAGTTTACCCCTACTCAACTGAGTCCTCACTGTGGGCATCTTCCTTAGGGGGAGGTTCGGTGTTGAACTCTAGTGGTCCTGTCTTGTGGCTTGCCTTGTACTCCCTCCTTCATCGTGGCAGACATTGCCTTGTCATCTGACTCAGAGGGCGCCTGTAATTACCCTGCCACCCAGCATAAGTCAGGCAAGAAGAAGGCGAAATCCAAGGCCCACAGATCCAAATTGACTTCTAGATCTTCCTCCTTGAATAAGGCGGAGGAGAGGCACCATGAAGCCTTGGAGAAACAATTTGAGAGGGCCCAACAGCATCAGGCGGCTCTGTCAAGGCAGGCTCCCACTTCTGAGGGCGGTGCAGATCCTTCTGGGAATTTACAGGCCGAATCCTCCTCAGGATCGGCAACCAGACTTTATGCTTCAAATTTACAATGCTCCAAAGGAGTATCTATGTGATTGCCAGATGTTTCTAGCCACTCTGATGTCTCTTTGGGTCACAGGCGTCTACCAGAAGCTACCTTTACACCTACTGCGGCGGGGCTCCGTTCAGAGGTGCCTGACACTTCAGTGAGTTTTCAATCTATGTTATCAGATGCGCTGGCAAAGATTTTAGCAACTGGCATACAACAGGACGTGGCTCGGCCGATCAACACCTGTCAGCCTTCTCAAGCTCAGGCCCCTGTCGATGAGGCTGTTCCGAGTACCAGTAAGCACCGTCTTGTCGAATCTTTTTCGGAGGAGTCTGAGGAAGGGGAAATCTGTCCGGAGGATGTCGAATTCTCAGAGGATGAGGATCTCCCCACCGAAAAACCCGCTTTCACGAATTTGTTCCGGCCTTCTGTCTTCAAATCCTTACTGCATAAAGCCAAGGTTGCTATTAAGTTTGGAATTACAGAAGGGTCTACTGACAAAGCCTCTGACTCGCAACACCCACATGATGCTCTCTTCCAAGTATCTCATCAAGACCAGGACGTAATCCCTTGTCCTCCATTGTTCTCCAATATTATCAAGTCGGCTTTTGGCCAACCAGGTTCCCTGACAGCCCCGAGTGGCCTTGATAAGCGTCTTTATGCTGTTGAGTCACAGTTGGAGGAGTTACTTGCCGTACCCTCAGTTGACACCCCGGTCGCTGCCCTATCTACCGCTTCGATGCTGACTTCTGACGTGGTGGATGGCCTCCAAGTGGAGGATCGCAAGATGGAGATGGGGTTCCGTAAGGCGCACCAAGCGGTAGCTTGGGCTATCAAGGCAGCCACGGCTACGTCATTTTTCAATCAGGCTTCGCTGATTTGGCTCCACCAGCTGCAAGAGAAGTTGCCCCCCGCTGATACCAGGCTGCACCAAGACATTAATAAACTTGTGGCAGCAACAGAATACTCTGCGGATGCCTCTTTGACGGCGACGAAGTTTGCTTCACGAGCTATGGCAGCAACAGTAACCAACAGACGCCTTTTCTGTCTTCGCAATTGGCGCGCGGATAACAAAGCTAAATGGAAATTAGCATCAGCGCCTTTTACTGCTCTATCACTGTTTGGCCCTTGTCTGGAGCCAATCTTGATAGAGGATAAGGACAAACGCAAGGTGTTGCCGTCCTCCTTTCGCCGTTCTGAACGAAGATATGTACCTTATACTCCATGGCAGTCCTTTCGATCCTCCTCGGGACCGGGTGGCCCATTCTACCAACGTTCTTATTCCTCGGCGTCTGACCGTGCTTCGGACAGATAGTCCTTTCGAGATAGAACCAGGAACCAATCCCAAGCAAAGCGTCCCTTCAGAGGTTCCTCCTACCGGCCTCCTCGCAGAGGGAAGTGACTCGTTGCTCCTGGGTCCTATCAGGGGTCGACTCCAGCAATTCTCCCTCTGGTGGGGCCTCTCGACAACCGATTCTTGGATTCAAGCGACCATTCAACAGGGACTGCGCCTAGAATTCCACACGCTGCCTCCAACCAGTTTTCGCCGCTGCCCCATTCCTCGGTGCACGGTCCAGAGGGAGCTCATGGAAGCAGAGATCTCACATCTCCTCTCCATCCACGCTGTGGAACCCGTGCCCAAGGACCAGGAGAGAACTGGATTCTACGCTACCTTATTTCTGGTGCCAAAATCATCGGGGGGCCACAGAGGCATCTTGAACCTGAAACGTCTCAATCAGTTCATACTGTATCGCAGGTTCAAGATGCACTCCCTCAGAACAATTCTGGCATCCATCAAGCAAGGGGACTATCTTCAGTCTGTAGATCTGCGCGAAGCATACCTGCATGTTCCGATCCACCCATTGCATCGCCGCTATCTGCGCTTCAAATACAACAACATGCATTTTCAGTATCGTGCGATGCCTTTCGGGCTGTCCTCGGCCCCCAGGACCTTCACAAAATTGGTGACAGTGGTCGCGGCTTCCATCAGGTCTCATTCTGTACGTCTCAGTTGTTACCTCGACGATCTGCTAGTGATGTCAACGTCACCGTCGCAGGCTCGGAAGGACATGGAGGTGGTCCTCCAGGCGTTCCAGAGCCACGGTTTCTCCATCAACTGGCAGAAGAGCCATCTGACACCTACAACGCGGCTCCAACACCTGGGTGCAGTGATCGATTCCCAGCTGGGCCAGGTGTTTCTGTCTCCAGATCGCATTCGCGACATCAGAACTATGGCGCGGCAAATTCAATCCCAGAAGAAGGTGTCCCTGCTTCTGTTGAATCAATTGTTGGGGAAGTTAATATCCTGCATCCACGTTGTTCCGTGGGCACGCAGACATTCCCGTCTGCTTCAGTGGCTGTTGCTCCCCTTTCAGAGAGCCCACCGCAGCACATCGACTCATCAAATTGTCTTACCTCCACAAACTCGTCTATCGCTCACGTGGTGGAGGTCCTCCGCTCTACAACGGGGATGTGTTTTTCTCGACCCGGAACGGGTAGTCCTGATTACCAACGCCAGCCTATCGGGCTGGGGAGCCCATCTGCAGAATGCGGTGATTCAAGGTCAGTGGTCTCCGGCGGAGCGGGCGAACAGCATCAATTGGCTGGAGTTGAGGGCTGTTCGTCTCGCCTTACGCCATTTCGTACACGCCTTGGAGGAACAACACGTGTTAGTCCGGACGGACAATGTTACCACCAAGGCGCACATAAATCGGGAGGGAGGCACACGTTCCAGGTCCCTGATGATGGAGTCGGAGAGTTTGTTAGCTTGGGCGGAACGGCACACTGCTTCTCTAGTGGCGGACCACATCTCGGGGCAGGACAACATCATGGCGGACTGGCTCAGCAGGGAGCACATAGACCCAGCAGAGTGGTCTCTCCATCCTGTCCTCTTCGAACAGATTGTGAGCAGATTTGGTCATCCTCAAGTAAACCTCTTCGCCACGCCCCAGAACACCCTGCTTCCGAGGTTCTACACGCGTTACCCGACCAGCGGGGCAGAAGGTTACGACGCCCTGCGCTGTCAGTGGCCTTCCGGGCTTCTCTACGCCTTCCCGCCTCTACCGTTGATTCCACGACTGATTCGCAAAATGTTGTTGGAGGGAGCTGAGTTGATTCTGATTGCGCCTCAGTGGCCTCGCCGACCCTGGTATGCGGACTTGATGGACCTGTCTACAGCTCCACCATGGGCAATACCACTGGAAGAGAATATGCTCAGCCAGGGGGTCATCTTCCATCCCGATCCAGGGTGGCTCCGATTGGCTGCCTGGCGCTTGAGCGGCTCCAGCTACAAAAGGACAGATTGTTCTCTGACGTCATTAAGGTGATTCAAGCTGCAAGACGCCCTTCCACCACTAGAATTTATGAAGCTTCTTGGCATTCGTTTTCTGCCTGGTGTGGACCCAACCTTTGCATATGTCCCGGATGTACTAGATTTTTTGCATGAAGGTTTAGCCAAAGGTCTTGCTCCCGCCACGCTTCGTCGCCAGGTGGCAGCCTTGTCCACTGTCATTTCGTGCGAGAAACACTGTACTCTTTCTCACAATCCTAGGATTAGGAGTTTCCTACATGGGGCCTCCAACATCTCACCGCCTATGATACACAGATACCCATCTTGGGATCTTCCATTAGTGCTTCAAGCGCTTACCACCTCGCCATTTGAACCCTTGGCTTCAGTGTCTCTAAAATTTCTGACGCTTAAGGTCACCTTTCTGCTGGCCATTACGTCGGCTAGACGTGTATCTGAACTCACTGCTCTGTCTGTTCACAAGGAACTTTGTATTTTTCACAGCGACAGAGTGGTTCTGCGCTTGGACCCTTCTTTTTTACCAAAGATAAACTCAAGATTCCACCGCGCCCAAGAGTTGGTTCTGCCTAACTTTTGTCCGAATCCTTGTCACCAGACTGAATCCTTATGGCATACTTTGGACGTTAGGCGTGCCCTCTGGCGTTATATCAAACGTACTGAGTCTTTTCGATAGACTGAATCCTTACTTGTATCTTTCACTCCTTCCTCAATGGGGAAAAAGGTGTCGTCTAATACAATTGCCAGGTGGATTAAGGCTTGCATTACAACGGCCTACGATGTAAGAGCATGTCTTCGTCCGACTAGAATTTACGCACATTCAACACGACGTGCGGCTGCGTCGGCAGCTTGGTCTACGAATGCTTCGGTGTCTGAAATCTGTAGAGCTGCCTCTTGGGCGTCTGACTCATCCTTTATACGACACTACAAAATTGACCAGTATGCCTCGTCGGATGCATCTTTTGGACGTAGAGTTTTGCAACAAGTGGCCACGCCCCCGGAATGAGGACTCCAGTCAGCCTCCCGCCCTGGGCACTTGAACTTGGGTACATCCTCTCCATGGATTGGAGGAGCAGCGCAATGGAAAACGGACGTTGTGTTCCTGAACGTCCATTTTTGGGGCGCTGCGACTCCAATCCATACCCACCCATTCGGCTTCCTGTTGTGTTATTTATGTTGGTTCTTGTTTGTTGGAGTTATCATAGTTGGCCTTGTTCCTGCGCCTTCGTGAGGAAAGACTGAAGCTGATTGGTCGAGGTGGGCGTGGCCTAGCAATGGGAAGTAATTAGCACTCAGTTTCTGCCCAGCAACTAGGAGATACTACCCGTCCATGGATTGGAGTCGCAGCGCCCCGAAAATGGACGTTCAGGAACACAACGTCCGTTTCATAGTAAGATAGAATAATATGGGATAGACCCATGATGGCGAACCTATGGCACGCGTGCCACAGGTGACATATGTAGCCATATCGGTGGGCATGCAAAGTCAGCTCCGATGCGCATGCGTGTGCTGGCCAGCTGATTTTTGGGCCTTCTGGGCCCACCAGAGGTAGGGAAACAGGTTGTTTCCTGCCTCCGGAGGACCTTGGGGGGTGGGTGGGGAAGGGCTGTTTTTCTATCTCTCCAGCCTCCAGAGCCTTTCTAGAAGTCTGGGGAGGGCGAAAACGGCCTTCCCCACCCCCCGGGAGGGCCTCCAGAGGCCAAAAACAGCCCGTTTGCCAACTTCCGGCCCCACCAGAAATGGGACTTCCGGTCCCACTGGAAGTTGGCAAACGGGCCGTTTTCGGCCTCTGGAGGGTCTCCAGAGGGCCTTGGGGGTGGTGGTGGGGAAGGCCATTTTCACCCTCCCCAGACTCCTAGAAAGGCTCTGGAGTTTGGGGAGAGCAAAAAACAGGCCTACCGTGCCTTCGCATGCCGGGTGTGTGTGTGTTGCTCGCGCATGCGTGGGGGCAGAGCCCATAGAATTATGGGCGTGGGCATATGCGCATGCGACCCCCCCTCCACTCCTGGCACGCAATGGCAAAAAGGTTAGCCATCATGGGATAGATGGTACTATAACCAGACGGATTTTCAATTTGCTGGCCAACCACACCCACGGATAATCCTTAATGGAACTATCTACATGGAGGGAAGCACGCAGTGGGATGCCACAGGGTTGGCCTTGCGCCCAGTACTTTTCAATATCTTCATAAATGATCTAGACAAGGGGATAAAAGAGGAACTCATCAAATTTGCAGATAAAACTGAGCTCAGGAAAATAGCTATTACCTTAGAACAGGGATGTCAAACTCTATTTCATTGAGGGCTGCATCAGGGTTGTGTTTGACATCAGGCTGGGTGGGCCTGGTCTGTTCGATGTCATTCATGTCAGGGGCACCTGTGGTGGCCCGAAGAGGACTGGGGGGATCCATTGTCTCCAGGGAAGAAGGCGAGACTAGGGAGAGTGCCAAACACCTGTCCTCCAGAGGAGCCTCGCCATCCCTCTCAGGCCACACAGAGACCCCCGGACAGTGGCGCAGGCTGTCCAGAGCCCTAGGCAGCAGAAGGCCCCAATCTCTCCTGAGAGATTTAAGATTCTTCTTAGTCTCAAAAGATTTCAGGGCATGGAAAAGGAGAAACTCTGGCTGCCCTTCTGCTCCTTCCCCGGCATTGACTCAGGCACACAACTGTGAAACCCGTCCGGAGTCGAGAGGGGACTTTGAGACAGGGACACGATCATCGTTCCGCGTCCTCCTCGGCTTGCAACAGATGGCTCGGGTGGGGCGCAAGAAGGCGAAGCTGGTCGAAGTGGCTGCTGAGCGCAGGGTGTGTGTGTGTGTCTCCTTGGGATGCAGAGAAGCCAGTTGGGTTTGGATTGCGTGATGCTGAAAGGTTAACCCTCGACTCTGCAGATCCCCCCTACCCACCCACCAGCGCCTGGGTAGGGTTGCTGAAAGTAGAGGCGCCTATAAATTAACGTGCGTTCATGTCTGAAGGCTACTCAGGAGAGAGCAGGACCGGGGTGTTTATTTGCCGAATCGATTTTTCTGAAGGAAAAGAGAGAGGTGGGTGGAGGGGGGTGAGGGAGGGAGGGAGAGAGAGATTCAGATTCTTCAGGTATCAATTTTAGTTTAGTCTCAAAAGATTTCAGGACATGGAAAAGGAGAAACTCCGGCCGCCCTTCTGCTCCTTCCCCGGTGTTGTGGGGTTGGGTGGGGGTGTCGCGCCGCCTGCGGTTGGGCCCCTTGCCCGACCTCCACCATGTCTGCTGCTGCACCGCCAGCTGAGCCAACAATCTCTCTTGAGTAGCCTTCAGACATGAACTGAACCCACACTGCAGCCATATGTTAATTTACAGGTGCCTCTATTTTCAGCAACCATATCCAGGCGCTGCTGGGTGGGTTGGGAGGATCTGCAGAGTGTCAAGGGTTAACTTTTCAGCACCCCGCATCCCGTGATCCAAACCCAAATGGCTTCTCCGCGTCCCAAGGACACACACACACCCTGTGGTCAGCAGCCACTTCTACCGGGTTCACCTTCTTGTGCCCAGCCGAGCCATCTGTTGCAAGCCAAGGAGGATGCGGGGCGGTGATTGCATCCCTGTCTCTAAGTTCCTTCTTGACTCCGGATGGGTTTCACAGTTGTGTCCCTGAGTCAACGCCGGGGAAGGAGCAGAAGGGCGGCCAGCTGCCCCACCCACTGGTCCTTCTCTGGCGTTGGCTCAGCTGGCAGCACAGCAGCGGGCATTGTGGAGATCAGTCGCCGGGTCCAACTGCAGGCGGCACGGCACCCCCGCCCAACCCCCGCCACCGAGCCAGGATCTCCGGCTGCCACAGGTGAAGGTGGCGATGCCCATAGTCCAGGGGACACATGTGACAGGCAGAGCAAGCCAAGAGGCTGCCATGTAGTCACCTGTGCAGGCAGCCCATCCCCCCGCCCTCACCGCTGCTGGTCCCCCAAAGCCCTGCCAGCTGCACCTCGTCCAGCGACTCCCAGTGGGAAGAGCCCAGGCAGGACGGCTGAGGCTGCGCATTCGGAGGCCGAAGTGGCCAAGTGAAGACATTACCGCCACTACCTGTACATACGCCCCCCCCGTGCCCCGTTTTGGGCCTGGAAAGGCTCCTGCACCAAACTTTGCCAGCACGAATAGTCTGCCACCTCTGCTCCTCCTCCTCCTGCCAGCCTCGAGCTCTGGGCAGCATCCAGCATGGCCATTCATGCCCGCAAAAGTTGGTCCAACCCTCTCCAGCCACTTCTTCCAAGGGAGCATGACCGCTTCCCAGCCGGCGTCCCTCTTACCACTTACCGCACTCTCCTCTGGTCCTCCTGGGGGCAGCTCGCTTCTCCTCCTCCTGGCTGCGAGGGGTGAAGGGGGCACGTCGGAACCCAGAAGAGGAAAAGGAGCAGAGCTGCCGGCTAGGCTGGGGCTTCTCTGTCTCCCCACCCGAGCGGCCCCAAGCCTCTGGCAGGGAGGGAGAGAAGCCCCAGGCCACTGTTACTGCTGCCGCTGGGGAAGCGGCAGTGAGGGAACCCCTGTTGCCAGGAGTGAGGGGTGGCGGCGGCAAAGTCAGGCAGGCCAGGGCTTCCCTTCCTCCCTGCAGCAGCCCATTTAGATCCCAGGCAGTGCAGCTTCGGTGCCTTTCCTCGCAGTGTCGATGACAAGGTAGGCAGGCAGGCAAGCGGATGCAGGGGAGCGACCGGGGGAGTGCTCCTGGCTGGCAAGGGTTGGATGTCCTGGGGCACTCATGTGCACCAGCCAGCTAGTCTTTTGGTTACTGGCACGCATGCGTGCGCGACAATCAGCTGGCCGGGTGATCTTTCGGTTTCTGGCACTGCTGCATATGTGAAGGTCAGCAGATCATCGCGCGCGCATACGCACCAGTAACCAGAAGACTAGCTGGACGATGCGTATGCGTGTGCCAGAAACCCGGAAGAGGAATGGGTGACGCTTCGCGTGCCATAGGTTTGCCATCACAGGTCTGTATTGTCCACATCTGTTTCCTACATGCTTTTAGGAATTTCTTTCTATTATATGCCTGGGTAACTATGATCAAAATATCTTAGAATCAATGTATTCAATTTAGCTTCATGATTAATAGGCATTTGACAGCTACTTGATTCTTATTAAATCTGATCCAGAGGCCATCAGCACATTTTGTAGCCTTGAATTTCATACCTTAGATGATGTGCAGATCTTTGATTTATGACCACAATTGAGCCCCAAATTTCTGTTGCTAAGCAAGGCAACAGTTAAGTGAGTTTTGCCCTTTTTATGATCTTTTTTGCCATAGTTATTAAGCATGTCACTGTAGTTGTTAAGTGAATCATGCCATTAAATCAGTCTGGCTTCTCCCATTGTCTTTGCTCATCAAATGCTGGATGGGAAAGATACAGATGATGATCACATAAGCTCTGGACAATGTAACTGTTATCAATACATGCAGTTGCCAAGCATCCAAATTTTGATCGTATAACCATGGGGTGGCTGCAATGGTCATATGTGTGCTAAGTCTGTTTTTTCAGTATTGTTGTAATTCTGAACGGTCATTAAACAAATGGTTGTAAGTCAAGAAGTACTTGTAGTACTTCCTGTTATCTGCCTTGAGTCTAATACCCACTATTCATTTTATTTACATAGTGATAGTCTTGTTTTATAGTTTAATGCTCTTGTATATACTGTATCTATAAATTATTTCAAACTACTGAGATTTTGGGGAACTTAAAGGTAAACTGATTTTATTTATTATGTTACAATTAATATTGAACCAATCCAGGGGTGAAATGTAAAATTTATTACTACCGGTTCTGTGGGCGTGGCTTGATGGGGGCGGGGTAATGTGACTGGGTGGGCGTGGCCAACTTTAAAAAAAAAAACTTTTCAAAGCATTTTTTCTAATGCTTTGAAAAGCCTCTGCCGATCAGGCAACTCAGCTGGGATCATCAGAGACTTTTCAAAGCATTTTTTTTACCATCTCTTTGGCCAAGAGGTTGCAGAAAAAAATGCTTTGAAAAGCCTCTGACAATCCCAGCTGAGCCGCAGGATCATCAGAGGCTTTTTTTTTTTTTAACTTTTAAAAGCATTTTTTAATCAGAAGAGGTTGTAGAAAAAATGCTTTTAAAAATAAAAAAAAAAAAGCCTCTGATGATCGTGTGGCTCAGCTGGGCATAGGGGGGTGGCGCAGGGATTTTCGCTACAGGTTCTCCAAACCACCCACCGCCATCGGTACCGGATTGGGCGATCCGGTCCGAACTGGGAGCATTTCACCCCTGAACCAATCATAGTTCTAAATGTTATCTTGACATCTTGCCATGTCCAGTTCTTAGGATTTTTTTCTTATAATGAAAAACTCCATATGAGATGGAAGCTTAGTAGGTAATAGTTTTTTTCTGTGTCATAATTTAAGACTATCTAGATGTATTTCTATTGCTTTTTTCCTCTTCCATTTAATGACAACATTTTCATTTTGGTTGTATCTCCCTGCATTTTTCTTAAAACTACCGTATATACTTCATTTATCAGATATCTGCTGCCTTTATTTTACTGTAGTTCACTTTAATAAGCAATTTCTACCTTCCTAGTCTAGTAATTTTCTCCATAGGCTAGTATTTATTTTAGTCAGGAATGGTATCACGGTCTTTTCTCGTAAAACAAAAGTAGTATTGTAAGAATAAGAGTAAAACATGTGTATCAGCAATTGTGGGTATCATGATGCCTCTAAATGGCACATATGGAACTCCAGAGTGAAACAGTCATTTTTTTAAATGGATGAAATCTTGCGTATTCACCAAATCTTATCATGGTAAAATGTTCTGTCATAAGATCTCTAGACTGAAAACTCATGAGATTTATGCCCTTTCAGACAGAAACGAAGCAATGTTTTAAATGCCCAGACACAAGACATACAATGATACAGTTAGAAGGGCCATTCAAGCCATTGAGTCCCATTCCTTATTCAGGGCAGGAATCCTCACCAATGGCTGCCTAGTGTCCATTTAAACAAATTCAGTGAAGGGGAATCCTTCTGGGTAATTAATTCCACTATTGTATTGGAATAATCCCTGACATTCAGTGATAATGTGCCTTCCTATAACTTTAGTCCAGTATTCTGAGTCTTCCTTGTCTGAGAAAGAGAGAGCTAGACTTTTTTCTGTATAACATCCTTTCAGACATTTGAAGACTATAATCATAGCTGTCGTTGGTCCTCTCTTGTGAAGACTTAAGATGCTGTTCTGTGATGGACTTTGACTACAGAAAAAGTGGAACTATTATTTCTCATGATTTAGAATGGATATTTCTATTGATGCAGCCTAAAATTTCACCATATATGTACACTGCCTAAAGAGATTGCTGAGCCTTGTGGAATTCAGCTGTTGAAATTTAAAGAAAAGCTTTATTCTTTATCAGACCTTTTCAGTTCTGTAGCTTTTAGAATTTGCCTGTAGCATATAATAGTTGAGGTTAATGCTTTCTGTATAAACATTGCCTGTTCATGCTTTTCCTGTGTAAGAGTTTTTAGAGAAAATGAATCTCCTACATATTATTGTCAACACCAACCTTTTTTGTTAACTGGAACATTGCATTCTTTCAATCATAGGCTAAAAACTTAGACTTCCGCCGAAAGTGGGACAAAGATGAATATGAGAAGCTTGCAGAGAAACGACTTACAGAGGAAAGAGAGAAGAAAGATGGTTAGTAGTATGCTGACTATGCAATGCACGGCGCTGTTTCATTAGTAGTTGCTAAATCAGTTTGTAGAATGAGATGCAAAGGACAACATTTCAGAGGGAAGGTTTAGCCACCCAGAATCACCTTGCAGGGGAGATGGGCGGCATGATAGATAGATAGATAGATAGATAGATAGATAGACAGACAGACAGACAGACAGACAGACAGACACTTCATATTATGTTCTTTTAAAAATGGAAAAACTTATTTCCTGTTTAATTTACTCATATTCAACAAATTAAGAAGTTAGGTTTATTTGATCTTAGAGTTGGGGGAATTAAAATTAAATGAAGAACTTTCTTGGGCAATAGAGGAAAAAATATCTACTGACTAAAATGAAGGTTTTATATTCCAAGGGTATATCAAACCATCCTCTCTATCTCTGTCTATCCTCATTAATTTTTTAAATTTATGTTTTAGGCAAACCAGTGCAGCCTATCAAGCGTGAGCTTCTGCGGCATCGAGACTACAAAGTGGATTTGGAATCCAAATTGGGAAAAACTATTGTTATTACCAAAACTACTCCTCAGTCTGAGATGGGAGGGTAAGGTGATAAAGATTTTGTGTGCTAATGTACTAACATTTGATTAACAGAGAGGTTTAGCAACTAAACTTCCAGTACTCTTTTTCATAATGTATTTGGAAAGAGTGGGCAGGTGATCGAACAAACTGAAATGAATCTGAATCATGCCAAGGTTGATAATAGTAGCATCCCTCCAGATTGTGGATTGTACAATTTGTAGATATTTGAGATGACTGTTGTTTACTCATTGAAATAAGCACACAGTTTAGGAGAGACATTTGATTCACCCTTTTTTATCAGTAGATTATTTCAGTTAACATAAGTACATAAGCAGTGTCCTGTTGGATCAGACCCATCGACCAGATAGCCCATCAGACTGTTTTCACAGTGACCAAACAGCTACACAAGGAAGCCTACTAATCTTCCAGCTGATGGCCTTCAAAGCCAGACACTGCCATCAAGGCTAAAAGTTATTGCTCCCCATGATTTCCATGAATTGAACTTTTTTTTTTTAAGCCAGCAAGCTAGCAGCTTGCATAACATCCCATGGTAGCAAATTCCAAAGTTTAATTATGTGTTGTATAAAAAAAGTTGTCAATGGAGATTCTCAGTCATTCAGGTCATGGTTGTCCCAAAGGTGCTTTGGGGCAGCTGGACTTTCTTGTTTTTCTTTGAAGATGTTTTGCTTCTTATCCAAGAAGCTTCTTCAGCTCTGGATAATGGGGAATGGAAGTATTTATATTCCTTGCAGACAGTTGGTCATTTGCATTCTTTTAGAGTAGACAGTCGTTGAAGCCACTTGGAGGTTTAAGTGTGTCCTTAGAGTCACCTGAGAAGTGCAAATGAAACTGGTTCCTGTAGTCTGCAATTTTTTGGAAATCAGTTCATACTCCCATAGCATTCGAAGGGGGTTCATCCCAAAGGGCATAGCTAAATGTCTATGGATGAACCCACTTTGAATGGTATGGGAGTATGAACTGATTTCCAAAAAATTGCATGGTACAGGAACCATTTGCACTTCAGTTTGAGATGCAGACAACACAGACTCATCCCCAACAGTGAAGGGACACACAGCAGAAAACATTCTGCAAAAAAGCACAGCTCCACACTCCTTTCAGCAGTTGCAAGAAGGCGCCACACCCATTTGCACTACTCAGGTGACCCTAAGGACACAGATAAACCTCCAGGTGGCCTGAATGACTCTCTAAAAGAATACAAATGACCAGTTGTCTTCAAGGAATATAAATCCTTTCATTCCCCACCATTCAGTCAGAGCTGAAGAAGCTTCTTGAATGAGAAGCAAAGCATCTTAAAAAACAAAAAACAACAACCCTAAGGAAGTCCAGTTTCATTGGGAAAAAGCACCTTTGGAATATAAAAAAATCCTTTTGTTTGTCCTGATTCTCCCTGAATTCATTTTCATTAGACTTTTTTTTATATTTTGGGAAGGGAAAAATAGCTTTTCCTTCTCCACTTTATTATCATGGATAATTTTGTACACATTAATCAAGTCTCTTCTCATTTGCCTTTCTAGATTAAAAACCCAAATGTTGCTTTTCTCATAGGAAACTGCTCCAGCCCTTTAATCATAGTAGCCTCCATTATATCTATTTTGAGGTGCACCAACCAGATCTGCATACAATATGAAGTTGCATCATTGATTTATACTTGAGTGTTATGATACAGCAGATACGCACAGTGTCAGCACCCTCATTGAACTGTTCAACATTATTCCAGGATATTTTTCCTTATCTGTCACTGCAGGCTCTGATCTCATTAGTTTGAATCAATAGTTAGGATTTTTGGCACCAATGTGTATCATTTTACATTTTTTAACCTTGATTGACTTCTGCCATTTTGATGTTCACTCCCCTAATATGAAAAGATCCTTTTGAAATTAACCAGTATTGGTTTAACAACCATATTCACTGGACTTGTTCTGTCTTTTCCTAGATAAAAAGGAACTCATGCAATGTGATAGGTAGCATATAAATTTAATAAAAATAAATAACTGATATTTCAATGAAAGTCAGGATTAATAACTCTAACAAATTAACTGCCCTGCCCTTGAAAGTTTTGGCCACTACAAATTATTTTCATTTGCCTCTGAGTAAATATAAATAAATATGTCTTAAAATAATATTGAGCCAGTGTTATTCTACAAGCTTTTGCTACCAACATACTTCTGAGTTTGATTCAAGAAGCTGATGTTAACACATGAAGTTGCATATTCCAACATTTTTCTTACATTGTTCTTTTTATACTGTATTATCCCATACACAGCATACTTCTGTTCTTCAGCTCTAGCCCTTTTCTTTTATTATTTATTTATTTATTATTTATTTATTATTTGAATTTCTATACCGCCCTTCTCCTTTCGGACTCAGGGCGGTGAACAGCCAAAATAAAAGCATTTATACATAAAGTATGATTAAAAATAGATTTAAAATAATAAAATTTGGCCCATAGTTTAAAATTTATCAATTTAAAATCCATATCAAAATTTAAAACCAACCATAAAATCATAAAATCAAGAGAGACCGGCTAACTGAAAGAGATGAGTTTTTAGGGCGCGACGAAAAGTCCGGAGGTCGGAGATCACTCGTATCTCTGGGGGTAGATTGTTCCAAAGGGTAGGTGCCACCACAGAGAAGGCTCTCCTCCTGGGGGTCGCCAGCCGGCATTGTCTAGCCGACGGCACCCTGAGGAGGCCCTCTCTGTGGGAGCGAACTGGCCGGTGGGAGGCTCTTGGTGGCAGAAGGCGGTCCCGTAAGTACCCTGGCCCTAAGCCATGGAGCGCTTTAAAGGTGATCACCAACACCTTGAAGCGCACCCGGAAGTCCACCGGAAGCCAATGCAGCTCACACAGGAGAGGAGTCACATGGGAGCGCCCCGTCGCTCCCATAATCCCCTGCGCGGTCGCATTCTGCACCAGTTGGAGCCTCCGGGTGTACCCCAAGGGGAGCCCCATGTAGAGAGCGTTACAATAGTCCAGACGAGAGGTGACGAGTGCTTGAGTGACTGTGCGTAGGGAGTCCTGATCCAGAAAGGGGCGCAACTGACGTATCAGACAAACCTGATAAAAAGCCCCCCTGGCCACGGCCATCATATGCCCTTCTAAAGACAGCCGTGCATCCAGGAGGACGCCCAAGTTGCGGGCCCTTTCCGTGGGGGCCAGTGATTCGCCCCCAATAACCAGGGATGGTGTCAGCTGGCTATACCGGGACGCCGGCAGCCACAGCCACTCGGTCTTGGAAGGGTTGAGTCGAAGCCTGTTTATCCCCATCCAGACCTGCACGGCCTCCAGGCACTGGGACATCACTTCCAAGGCATCGTTGGGATGGTCTGGGGTGGAGATGTACAGCTGAGTATCATCAGCGTACTGATGGAACTCCACCCCAAAACCACGGATGATCTCACCCAGCGGCTTCACATAAATGTTGAACAGGAGGGGCGAGAGGACTGACCCTTGTGGCACCCCACAAACAAGGCGCCTCGGGGTCAACCGCTGCCCCCCTGCCAACACGGATTGCAACCAGTCAGAGAGATAGGAGGAGAACCACCGCAAAACGGTGATCCCCCACTCCCAGTCCCTCCAGCCGGCGCAACATGATACCATGGTCGATGGTATCAAAAGCTGCTGAGAGGACTTACAGGACCAGGATAGAGGAGTAACCCCTATCTCGAGCCCTCCAGAGAGCTCATCCACTAACGCGACCAATGCCATTTCTGTGCTGTACCCAGGTCTGAAGCCGGACTGGAGCGGATCCAAATAGACAGCTTCATCCAGGTACTGTGGAAGCTGTCGCGCCACCACACTCTCAACAACCTTCGCAATAAAGCGAAGGTTGGAGACTGGACAATAGTTAGCCAAAACAGCCGGATCCAGGGATGGCTTCTTGAGGAGAGGCCTCACCACCGCCTCTTTCAAGGCAGCCGGCAGGACACCCTCACTCAAAGAAGCGTTGATAATTCCCTGGAGCCAGCCTCGTGTAACCTCCCGGGAAGCCAGCACCAACCAGGAGGGACACGGGTCCAATAAACATGTGGTGGCGTTCAGCCATCCCAAGATCCTGTCCACGTCCTCGGGAGCCACAGGATCGAACTCCTCCCAGATAACATTCTCAAGGCCTGCCTCAGTCATCTCGTCTGAACTAACCCAGTCAGCGGCCAAGTCTTCCCGAATCTGAGTTATTTTATCATCCAGATACTGTACAAAATCCTCAGCTCGGCCCTGCAAGGGGTCCTCCCGCGCTCCCAGATGGAGAAGGGAGCGGGTCACCCTGAAGAGGGCAGCAGGGTGGTTATCTGATGACGCGATAAGAGCGGCAAAATAGCTAGTTTTCGCCGCTTTTATCACCACTAGGTAGGTCTTAATATGAGACCTTACCAGTGTCAAGTCGGATTCAGAACGGCTGGCCCTCCAACCGTTCTCTAGGCGTCTTTTCTGGTGCTTCATCTCTCTCAGCTCCTCGGAGAACCAAGGAGCTAAGTGAGTTTGGTGCCGGGTCAGAGGCCGCAAGGGCATGACCCGGTCCAAAGCCCCGGCAGCCGCACTATCCCAGGCGGCCACCAGGTCATCAGCCGAGTCGTGAGCTAGAGTTTCAGGAAATGGCCCAAGTTCCATCTGGAACCTATCAGGATCCATCAGGCGCCTGGGGCGGAACCACCTGGTCGGCTCCGCCTCCCTGCAACGGGGTGCGGCGGTCAGAAAGTCAAGTCGAAGGAGCGACTTGACTTTTCTTACTGCTAAGTCCGACAAAATTAGATCTATTGCACAAGAGATAAAACTTTTACATAGAGAATCTTCAGATTGTAGAATTAATTTGACCCTAAGGTATATCATTCCTCTTCTCTCTACTGGCTTTTCAAGGAAAAGAATAAATGACATATCTTCTTTTTAATCTTCATTTTATAATTGTGATCCTTATGCTTGAAACATATAAGTAATGTGACTTCCCAGAACTCATAATTGACATCTTCTAGAGCAAAGACAGGTTTTTCAATGGAAAGTGCCTCCTTGGCATATAGAATATGCTTCTAGTAGTGGTTCTTGCTTTTCCCCTTAGTTTTCTTCTGACTACTAGTAGCAGCATGAGAAAGATTCATCTCTGAATTTCAGTTCCTCTGATTTTTTTGTTCCTAATATTTTTTAATGAGTTTCATTTTTACAAAGAGCCGTCGTATACATATCAGAGTCCTTCGGTTTTGAAGAAGACATGGTGTTATACAGTTCATCTCTGGATTTGGAGGTGGCTCTCTAGTCCCAGTCTGGAAATGTAGAATCTAGCACATTGAGGGCACTGAAAATCCATTGTTGTAGTAATAGGGTGTTATTCTATTATTTCATGGTTATCTATCAAGTTTGGCAGTGTCTATCTTCAAAATTGATGGAGGTTTCATAGCATAGGGGGTCGCCAGCAGGTTCTGTCAGCAGATGCAGCTTTTAGTTCTTTTAGCTTGATGTCCTAGTGGTGTAGGTTTTCTTTCATGGTGTATTTGTAGCACTTAGCTGGTTGACCTCAAGGTCTCTTCCCAGATTCCAGCACACTAGAACAACTGGATAGGCATAAGGAGGTCATCCATTCTGATAACATATCCCACTCATATAGGCTCTGATAATTGAGATTCAATAGTTAGTAGTATGCTGACTATGCAATGCACTCAATGGCTGGTGGACTTTGCATGATCCATGACCTCCAGGTTGGAGGTACAATCTTGCCACAAATGCCAAAAATGGAGTAGAGAGCACAGATGTGAAACTTCTTCAGTTATTTTATATGTACAGAATCCATGACTCATGTCCATTTTGTTTATACTCATAACATTATGACATTACTCATGTCGTGGTTATCCTGGAGAAAATGAATAACCACAGCTCTATAGACTTTCAGCTTTATGCTCGCTCAGGATTGTCATTAACATTGGTCTCAGGTATTGACACTGTGCATTCCCTATTGTCAGTGGATAAGTGTGGCTCAGTAATAACAGATGAGTCGGCCCCGTCCACTGGATATAGAGAGTCAGGCTGCTCAGCCACACGCAGATCCACACGATTGTGACGATAGAGAGTTCCTTCAACGTCCACTAGATAGGAACGTGGTGCCACCTGTTATAAACATATACCCGTTTTCCAACGACCTGTTCAATCTCCAGGCAGTGGTCTCATACGGATTCGTTCCCCAATATTCAATTCTGGCAAATCTCTGGCTGATTTGTCATATCTTTCTTTGAATACTTGTCTCTTAAACTGTAACTTTCCTGGGACACCTTGAATCACAGAGGGCTCAAGCAACTTATTTGCCACTGGTAAGGAGGTCTTTAGTCTCCTTGACATCAGTCTCTGCGCCAGACTACTGTCCGTGCCCTCAGCTGGAGTATTTCTCCAATGTAGAATGGCCTTCCATGGGTCTTTACCATCAAATTCTTAACAATTTTCACAGCTGATTCAGCTTTGCCATTAGCTTGTGGTTAATGTGGTGAGGAAGTCACATGCTCACACTCCCACTCCACGGCAAATTTCCTAAATTGAAAACGTGCAAACTGAGAGCCATGATCAGAGATTACTTTATCTCGTTGGCCATGACATGCGCTCTGAGCCTTGCATCTCCTAATAGTAGTGTCAGGTTCCAAGTAACACCCTCAACAAAAGACTCCGAGGCTTGAAGTTCCTGAAAGTTCCATTTTATTAGAGATGTCATATTGGGACATGTGGGAAAACCTGAATCTGAAAGCTTCCAGGTTTTCCCCACCCAAAGGAAAGTCCCTGCCCATCACCCACATGTCCATCACATGGTCCAATCAAAGTACCATTCCAACTGGAGATGCTTCCCAGTTCCAGCTCTCCAGGTGCAGGGCAAGATGTCCTTGACTCTGAGAAAGGAATGTTCCATACAGTCCCCCCCTCCCAATTTCCACACTAAATGTGGCAGGCCTGAAGGCCCAATGTAAAAGATGGTTTCCAGGCCTGACAGCTCCCCCCCCCCACCCATCAGAAGATCATGTCCTGCAACTAAAGTAATACAGGGGGTTACTTCAAAGGACTAACCACCTCTCCTCCCCACAGGGGGTTCCTTTGGCTTAGGGTATTTATCATGGAATTGTTTTACTAGCCTGTCTGCTTTCACATCCCAGCTCTTAACCCAAGTAGCTTCAGACAAAGGATACCCCTTCCAATGTACTAGATATTGCAATCGACCCCTATACAATCTAGAGCAGTGGTTCTCAACCTGTGGGTCGCGACCCCTTTGGGGGTCAAACAATCCTTTCACGGGTTGCTTAAGACCATCGGAAAACACATATTTTTAATAGTTTTAGGAATAATTTTATGGTTGGGGGTCACCACAACATGAGGAACTGTATTAAAGGGTCATGGCATTAGGAAGGTTGAGAACCACTGATCTAGAATCTAAAATCTTTTTTACTTCGTAATGGGTTTCCCTTGCACCATCATAGGCTTGAGGGGTGGTTGAGCCTGAGGTCTTAATCTGGACCCTATGGCTGTTTTAAGCAGACTGAAGTGAAAAATGGGATGCACATTCCCTAGAATGTGTTAAGATTAAGTTGAACTGTCAGTGGGTTAATTACTTTCACTATTGGGTACGGACTGAAAAATTTAGGTCCCAGCTTCTTCCTAGGCAGCTTTAGTCTTATGTATTTGGTTGATAGATAAACCTGATCTCCCACATGGAAGGGAGGCTGAAGAGATCGGTGTTTTATCTGCTTGTTTTTTATATGCCTCAGTGGCCTCCGCTGGCACTTTTTTAGTGTTCTCCCAACCCTTTCTCAGTGACTCCATCCACTCAGTCAGAGTCATGGAAGAGGGGGGTTCCCTGGGCAGTTCAGGCATGGGTACAAAATCTGTGCCACTGGTGACCTGGAAAGGGGTTAATCCAGTGCTGCTGTGCATGGCCTTGTTGTAAGCCATTTCTGCAAATGGCAGGAGGTCCGCCCAGTTCTTTTGTTGGTAATCCAGATAGAATCTTATATATTGTTCCACCATTGCGTTCGCTCGTTCCACAGCTCCGTTCATACTCGATGGAAAGCCGAGCTAAGTCCTTGTGTGGATCTGGCTGATCTCAGGAACTCTCTCTAAAACTTAGCCATGAATTGGATTCCTCAGTGTGAGAACCGGTGGGGTATTCCGTGCAGCTGGTAAATCTGTTTGATGAACATTTTTGCCAGTTTTTTCGCTGATGGCAATCCGGAACAGGCTGTGAAGTGGGCTTCCTTTGAAAATAAGTTGATTACTGTACAAATGACTGTATTTCCCCCACTCTCTGCGAGTTCGACTATAAAGTCCATTGCAATCTCCTCCCAGGGTCGGCTGGGGCTAGCTACTTGCTGGAGGAGCCCAGGAGGTTTCCCTGGTCTCATTTTCATGGCAGCACAGGTGGCACAGCTTTTCATGTAGTCCTCCACATCAGCTTTCATTTTTGGCCACCAAAACTGCTTCCTGGCCAAATACAGGGTTTTTAAGAATCCGAAATGGCCAGTCAGTCTGGAATTGTGGCTGCGCTGTAGTACTTCCAGTCTCAAGTTGGCAGGGACATATAGTTTCAAACCCTTCTAAGCCAGTCCATCTCATGGTCAGGATTTCCCTATTTATGAACCACAGATTGACTGGGAGCACTGTTTTCAGTGCTGATGTCAGCTTGTCCTGGCTGGGATCGGGTTGTCATCTGGTTTGGCCCCTGGTGGTGACTTGTGCAGCTGATTGTGAGGGGGGAATGATGGGGTGGACGACTTCTTTCCTGTGGCTATCGAATTGGGGTTTTCTCGAAAGGGCATCCGCTAGTAGATTCTTTCCCGCTGGGAAGTGCTTCAGCTCGAATTTAAACCACTGGAAGTACTTTGCGTAGTGGATTTGTTTGGGGGATAGTTTCCTGGGTTTTTTTCTTTTTTTTTAGAGCTTTGAGGTTTTTATGATCAGTCCAGACCTCGAAGGGCACTGTACCCCCTTCTAGGAAATGTGTCCAGGGGAAGAGAGCCAAGCGGGTCTCGGTGAGCTTTTTGGACACGTAGGCACAGGGCAGGAGCTGTCCTTATGGATCCTTCTGTAGGAGCAGGGCCGCCACAGCTACGTCGCTGCTGTCTGCTTGGATGATGAACTGTCATTCTGGGTCTGGGTGCTGGAGGATCAGCTCTTCAGCAAAGAGCCGTTTTAATTTTTCAAAGACTCTTTGACAGTCCATTGACCAGGCAAGTGGTTGGTTCGGCTGTGGTGCCGCAGGAGGAGGGCCCATTTTTAACAGTTCTGTTAAAACAGTTCTGTTCGCAGGGTGACTTCTGCGAAGGCTGGGATAAATTGTAGAAGTTTGCGAACCCCAGGAAGCTTTGAAGCTGTTTGTGGGTGCGTCGGGGCTGCCAGTCTAGCATCGCTTTCATTTTTCATTTTGGGTCCATCTCCATCCCTCCGCTGGATATTCGGTAGCCTAGATAATCTAGGGAGGTTTGATGGAATTTGCATTTTGACAGCTTCATGTAGAGTTTTGCAACAAGGAGTTTTTTCAGCACTTGCCACACGTTTTACATGCTCTTCGAGAGTTTAGCTGAATATGAGAATGTCATCCAAGTAAACTAGGGCCCCTTTGTATAGGTGCTCATGCAGTACTTCATTAATTAATTGCATGAAGACTGCTGTTGCTCCCTGCAGGCCAAACGGCAGGACTTTGAATTGGAAGCTGCCAAACGGGCAGTTAAAGGCTGTCTTCCACTCATCTCCTTCTCTGATTCTTATGCAATAGTAGGCTTCCTTCAAGTCCAGTTTGAAAGTGAACACCTTGCCCTTGGCTAAGTAGCTTATCATGTCCTTCATGAGGGGGAGCAGGTAGGTGTTCTCCACACACATGGCATTATTTTCGTGAAAATCAATGCAAAACCTCACTCCCCATCTTTTTTTTTCTTTAAATAGTACTGGGGCTGCGACTCTGGATTTTGCGGGTTGGATGAAGCCCCACGCTAGGTTGGCATTGATGTATTTTCTCAGCTCTTCCATCTACTTGGGAATCATGGAGTACAACTTTGCCTTGGATAGCTTGGCTCCCGGCACTAAGTCGATAGCCAATCTGTTGCACAGTGAGGGGGGAAGAAGTTGCAATCTTCCTCGCTAAAGATTCCCGATAGGTCTCGGTACTCTTTTGGCACCTGCAGGCTGCTGGGCAGTCCATCTGTGGCAGGGGCTGTGGCTTTGGGCTCGCTGGTGTTATTGGGGTCTGTGGCATTTCGGCCTCACTCTGGCTTTACCGGTGGTAGTGGTCCGATGCCTAAATTTAGCTTTCTATAGCCGTCCTCCCAGGTGATGGTCGGGCCCCATTTGTCTAGCCACACGAACCCTAATATGATTGATTCAGTCATTTTTGGAGCTATAACGAATTGGATAAGTTCTTTGTGATGGACCATTTCTAGTCTGACAGGTTCCATGACTAGTGTGGCAGGGGCTCCACCTATGAGTGTCCCATCGACCTCAAAGCGGATGGGGCGCGCTAGGGGTTTCATGCAAATGCCTAGCTGTTTGACTACGGGAGGCTGATTAGGCGTCTGGTGCAGTCAGTGTGTATGATGGCTTCTACTTCCCCTTGGGCCCCCGTTTCTGGCACTACTATTTTGGTTTTGATAGTGAAGGGGTGGATGGCTTCACTTACCATCAGGTCGTCATCACCGCTGCTTCTTCCTTGGGCGGAGCTAGGAGCGGCTTCTCTGGCTGGAGTTCCCTCAACTTTGTTGGGAAAGAGTGGAGCCTCCACAGCCTGCTTGGCGATTCTCCCGTTGTCTGGTGGTTTCTGCAGGGTCCTCCTTGCCCGGAGTATGGCTAGAGTCTGGGCCTGGGGGACAGGGACTGGAGCCAAGCATTTGGAAGCCTGATGCCCGTGTTGACCACACCGGTAGCATTTGATAGTCCCAGACGGTGTGGGTGGTGGTGCATCGGGCGGCTTGGCTGGGGATTAGCAACCTAGGGGTCTTCTCGCTGGTTTCTCTGTAGTTGGCTTTTTGTGGGGGTGGATTTGTAGATCCATGGCAATGGCTGTGGATGTCTGAATTACAGCTTGAAGAAAAGCCAGCCAAAGCTAGCTGGTCGCTGGGCATGGGAAGGATGGATCCTTCAGAGGGAATCCCCTTGGGGGGTGACAGTTACCAGACGCTGGCGGGGAGAGGCAGCTTGGCAGGAAGAAGACAAAGAAGACCTCCTGCTGACTCAAGCCTTGCAACTTCTGAAAGGGGCTTTTGAATGTTGGAAAGCCCATGAAAGGTATGCATTGCCGGCCCAGAGAGAGACTGAACACCCGGGGGGAGCAGCGGCTGCAGCAAGCGCAGGAGAGGTTCCCAGGGTTCAGCCAGAGAGAGAACAAGCTGCTGGGGTTCAAGTTGCGGCTGCAGCCCAGGGCCCCCCTGTGGGGGTCGGGGCAGCAATAGGGAGGCATCAAATTCCAAAGGTTCCTCCACTTAACATAAAATACGGAGGGGACTCCAAGGGATTGCCATTCTTCTTGTCCCAAGTATGGAACCCCATGGAGGAGTATGGGGAGGATTTCCCATCACTTGCTGCCCATGTGAGATGCGTCACTATGGCCCTGGAGGGAACTGCTGCTGACTGGTGGGTGGGCCTCCATGATGAGAATTCTCTCCTGCTGAGGAATTATGACCAGTTCATGATGGAACTCAGAGGGCACTTCGAGGATCCCCTGGCTGAGCGGAAGGCCAGAATCAGGATGAAGTTGATAACTCAAGGGCGGAGATCGGTGACTGAATACACCCAGGAATTTTGTGAGCTGGTGTGCCAAATAAGGGGGTGGTCCCAGGAAGCCCTGATGGAATGTTACAAGGATGGCCTCAATGAGGATGTTCACAGGGCATGCTGCTCACGTGGGGGTCCCCGAGACCTGCAACACTGGTTCGTGATGGCAGCTGATGTGGAAATTGACCTGATCAGGGATCGCTACTGGGGGGGAAGGCATTTCTGGAACAAGCTGTCCCCTGCCCCACAGAAAGAAGGCCCTAGAGCATCCAAAGGAGGGTCAGAAATAAAGCCGAAATCCACAGCGTGCTTCCAATGTGGGAACGAGAGCCACCGGGCTGCTGATTGCTTCTCCAAGCCTGCTTCCAAATCGACCCCTACTGGTGGGAAGAAAACTGATTGGCCTCCAGCAAAGAATTGTGAGACGGCCCTGAAGGGGGTGAAAGTCGTTGACTTTGCTTCCCCAAGCCGGGGGAAGTTGGGAACTCTGACCACCGCCAATGACAGCGATGTCGAAACTGCCTCCGATGATGACCCCCTGGTAAGTCAGCGTGGAGGCCCCATGACCATCCCTGTTGAACTAAGGGTGCTTCCGAGGCCCAGGGAAAGACGCTAGCCCTCATAGACTCTGGATGCACCAGGTGTGTCATTAGCTCTGAGGTGGTGGACAAATGGGCTGAGACTAAAAACATTGAAAGCGCCCATCGCATTTTGCCAGTTGGATGGGTCAGCCCACTTTGTGACCGAACTGATTGAAATGTGGATGGGAGACCACCGAGAGGCCTTGAGTTTTATCGTGGCCCCGGGCATGGAACAACCCCTTTTACTTGGTCTGCCTTGGCTACGGAAGTGGAACCCTTAGGTGAACTGGAGGACGGGGTGGTTACGCATCCCCTCCATCCCCCCAGGGAAAGAAGGGGGCAAACCTTTCTGCACGGCCGAAGCGGTAAAGGAGTGGGCAGTGGTGGTGAGCGAACATATTGCGGAGGAGGAGAAAATCCCTAAGGAATATTGGGACCTCAGGGGGGCTTTTAGTGAGAAGGCGTCAGACATGCTCCCAACCCCACCGACCCACTGATTGTGGCATAGAGATCCTCCCAGGGGTGAAACTCCCTAAGCCAAAGATCTATTCCATGACCCCACGTGAGCTGGAGGAGCTGAGGAACTTCATTTATTTATTTATTTTTGATAAAAAATTTTATTTTTTAAAACAAATATATAAAAAACAAATAGAAAACCATCTTCAATGTAAATACAAACAGTGTGTCAATTGGTTACAAGTCTTTTGTGCATCTTCACTCTATTCATATATATCTCTGTATTGTTATCGTCATTAATCATATGTTTAACTATGGCTGTTTCTTCCCTCATTTCATACAAAATAATCTAAGATTTAAGTTAATTTGTATTATGCCCTTCATTCTCCTAAATCATTCCAATAACAGTACATCTTTATATTGTATTTTATATAATTCTACATTTCTTACATTGGAAAAATCTCTACCATATTTCATTTCCATGTCTTTTTATCTAACCATTTGTAAAATAGATCCCATATCTTATAATATTGTTTGTCTTCTTGTTCTCTAATTTCAAATGTCAATTTACTCAGTTCTGCACATTCCATTATTTCCTTAATAACTTCGTCTTGCATTGGCATTTTCTCATTTTTCCAATTTGCATCTTGCTGTCAGATATATCCCCAAATATTTAACTTTATTTGTGACCTGTATCTTCGATATTTCCGCCAATTCTTCTTTTTGTTTTATTAACATATTTTTGTCAAGATCTTCGTTTTGTCTTTATTTATTTTCAAACCAGCAACTTTTCCATATTCTCCTATTTTGTCTATCAATTTAGTTGTTGATTCTAATGGATCTTCAAGAATAAAAACCAGGTCATCAGCAAATGCTTGCAATTTGTATTCTTCCTTTTGAATCTTCATTCCCTTTATATCTTTATCTTCCCTAATATTTCTATTTAGCACTTCTAATGTTAATACAAACAATAAAGGTGACAGTGGACAACCTTGTCTCGTACCTTTTTTTATTTCAATAGACTATGTGAATTCTCCATTTATTATTACTTTTGCTGTTTGTAGTATATGGCTTCTATGGCTTGAATAAATTTTCTACCAAAGCCCATCTGTTCCAGCTGTAATAACATAAATCGCCAGTTCACATTATCAAAGGCTTTCTGAGCATCTAAAAATATCAAAGCCATTTGCTTTTCAGGATGTGCCTCATAATATTCCAATGTATCCAGAATTATTCTCATATTGTCTTTAATCTGTCTTTTTGGCAGAAATCCATTTTGATCAGAGTGTATGAAATTATTTAAATATCTTTTAAGTCTTTCT
Organism: Arizona elegans; assembly: GCA_022577455.1. Classification (NCBI taxonomy): domain Eukaryota; kingdom Metazoa; phylum Chordata; class Lepidosauria; order Squamata; family Colubridae; genus Arizona; species Arizona elegans. The sequence goes on from JAKOOJ010000002.1 coordinate 89,162,531, forward strand.
GCCAATATTGAAGCCAAGATTTTATAGTCTGAATTTAGCAGGGAAATAGGCCTATAATTCTTAATTTGTTGTGGGTCAGTATCCTCCTTTGGAACAAGTGTAATATATGCTTCTGACCATGACGTGGGTAATTTCATCTTTGACATAACTTCATTCATGACTTCTAACAATGGGAGATTCAGCAATTCCTGTAATGTCTTGTAATATTTTCCTCCTCGCTGTTCAGACACTCCTCATACTGGGTAACGATCACTCTTATTTGCATGGCTGAGTGTCAATCAAATCCCTCTGGAGCTGGATCCTCCTCACTTCCTGTTCCTTCCTTAGACTTTTTCACTCAGCCATTGCAAGAGCATCGAGTGTCTGTTTTTCCAGTTAAAAATTGACTCTTAAAATTTCCTTTACTTTAGTAATTTGGCAAAAAATTCTTTGTTTCCATTTTAAAGTGCTACACTTCACCTGGTGAGGTTTTTGGAGCGCATATCGGCGGTTCGGGGCTCCGACTGCCGCTAGCGGCTTGGTTTGGCTGGCGGTTTAATTCTAAGGCATCGGAGGCGCCGTTTGCCGCCATTGCCGCCATTTTGTGCCCAGTCATTGTGCGAGGCTGTGGATTAATTTACTGACCATTGGCTTTATCGGCTTGAGTCCCTGCCGGCTGGCATACTCTTTAGCCGTTTTGAGTGATCGCGCCTGCCTTTTTCAGCTGCAGCTTCAGTCCGGCCGTAGGCGCTTTGTTTCGCCTGGCTTAGGACTTATTGGAATTCACCTCGCGGGCCGCCATTTTGGGCCCTGACCATCGCCGCTGTTGTAAGCTGCTCCGTGGGCACAGCGACCTGGGCTTTGGTTTCCAGGGTCGCTGGGGTGCCAGCAGGTGTGGATGCTGTCCTGATCATACCTGCAATTTCCAACGGCCTGCAGAGGAGTGCCTGAAAGCCTCAGGGAAGTACAAACTGCTTATAATTATTTCCATCTATTATTATTTAAAAAAAAAAGAAAGAAAAGGCCGTTGCCTTGTTATAATTGATAGCCCAGTTTTTCCTGTAAATAGTTATTGATTTTTTTTAAAAAAAATTAAATAATAAAAAATAGATATATATATTAAGCTTCATTTCACTAATATTCAATATATATTTAGAATTGATAAGTGTCTATCTACAATTTCTTACTAATTTAATAATACTTGTTGGGCTTATTGATCATGGAGGACAGGGAGGCAGTTGCTCTGTCTTCTGATTTGGACAGGAGTCCCTCTCCCTCCCCAGTGCCTTCCCCTAAACAGCTCAGGGGGAAGAAGCCTAAGAAACCCAGGCAGGCGAAGTCTTCCAAATCTGCCAAAATAGATAAAGATGCCCAAAGGAGGCACAAGGCATTAGAAAAGCAGTTTGATAGGGCTAGGCAGCAAGCTAATGACCCTTGTCAGGGACCTATTTCTGAAGGAGTGAGCCACGAGGTGACCTGTGAGCCCTTGGCCTCTCATAATACAAGTTGTCTGGTCAGTGGCCTGAGAGAGGAAGGCCCATCTGCTACGACTATTCAGTCAGGTGCTAGTGCTAGATCCCATTCTTCTAGTTTTGCTAGCCATTTTTCTCAAGCTTCTAGGTCAGCTCCTGAAGCTACTTTTACACCCACTGCAGCTGGGCTCCGCCCTGAGGCGGGCCCTGTGTTTCCTCAGCCTGTGGATTTTCAGTCCTTTTTTACTCAGGCCATGTCCCATATGTTTCAAATGGGGTTGCAGCAGTCCTCTGGTGCTTTCCCTGCTCCAATATGCCATAATACTTCTGCATTTTCTATGCATCCTCCGGGTGCACAACAACAACAGCAATCTGCTCCCTGTAGTCTTGCACCTGAATCAGCCCGGGAGGAAGAATTCATGGATGATTTTGAGATGTCAGAGGATGAGGAGGAGATCCAGGACAAGCCGGCCTTCCCGGGACTATTTAAGCCTTCTTTGTTTCGCTCTCTGCTGCGCAAAGCGAAAGCTGCCACTAATATGGATACCACGCCTCTTCAGGGTTCTTCTTCTTCTGCGCCATCTGGCCCTAATAGTAATTTGTTCAATCTTCCTCAACCTGATGAGGACTTTGTTCCATGTCCTGACCTTTTCTGCCAGGTCGTTCAAAGGCCTTGGGACCGTCCCGCCTCGTTGTCAGGCCCGAATTCCTTTGATCGAAAGCTCTATGCCTCGGCTCCTGCGCTGGATGCTCTCCTGCAGTTACCTACAATTGATGATCCGGTGGCGAGCCTTACATCGTCTTCCATCCTGGTAGGTGAGGCTGGGGATGGCCTCAAGTTCGAGGACAAACGAGCCGAAATGGGTTTTCGTAAGACGCACCAAGTGGCGGCTTGGGCCATTCGTGCTGCAACCTCATCATTTTTTAATCGTGCCTCGTTGGTGTGGTTGCGTCAATTGAAGGACAGACTTCCCCCGGAAGATGCACGTTTACAACAGGACCTGGCCAAACTGGTCGCAGCTGCTGAATATTCGGCTGATGCATCCTTGGACGCGGCTAAGTTCGCTTCTCGGGCCTTAGCTTCGACGGTATCTTCAAGACGTCTCTTGTGGCTCCGTAACTGGAGAGCTGATGCCAAATCCAAGTGGCGCTTGACTGCTGCCCCTTGCAAGGGCCCTGCTTTATTTGGCTCATCTCTGGACTCTGTGCTAGTTGAGAATAGGGATAAGAAAAAAGTGTTGCCCACGTCTTTCCGCCGTCAGGACAGGCGCTATGTTCCTTATTCTCGACAGCCTTTTCGTCAAGAGCACGGCGCCGGAAGCGCCACCTATTACAGATCTTTGCAGTTCCAGTACCAGCCTGCCTCTGATAGGGCGCCCTTTCATGACCGTGGTTGCCGACAATCCAACTTCAGGCGACCTTTCAGGCAATCGGCGGGCTGCTTTTCCAGGTGCGGTAAGTGACTCACCGCCCCTGGCTCCGATCGGTGGCAAGCTCCAGGCCTTCTCTCACCTGTGGCCAGTTACCACCTCGGATGCCTGGATTGTCCAAACTGTCACCGAAGGGTTACGTTTGGAATTCACCACCATGCCTCAGGACTTTTATGCTCACTGCCCTTGGCCAATCCAGCCGGAAAAGCGATCTCTTCTGTCGCTCGAAATCCACCATCTGTTGCAAATCCAGGCCATAGAACAGGTTCCATCGAATCAACGCAAAACCGGCTTTTATTTGACACTATTCCTGGTACCCAAATCATCGGGAGATTGGAGAGGCATCTTGAATCTTCGACGTCTCAATCAACACATCTTATACAGGCGGTTCAAAATGCATTCCCTCAAGTCTCTGCTCGGCTGCATCCGGAGGGGGGATCTGATGCAATCTGTAGATCTAAAGGAGGCGAACCTCCACGTCCCCATTCACCAGTCATACCGAAAGTATCTCAGGTTTGCCTTTGGAGACCACCACTTTCAATATCGGGCCATGCCATTCGGCCTTTCGTCCGCTCCCAGGACCTTTACGAAGTTGCTGGCGGCGGTGGCGGCGTCGCTCAGAGAGGTTCCTGTTCGTCTGGCATGTTACCTCGACGACATTTTGATCCTGTCGTCGTCTCCCGAGCAGGCGATCCAGGACCGGGAACTGGTACTTCAAACCCTTCAAGACCACGGGTTCACGTTGAACCTTGCCAAAAGCCATCTCACTCCCACATCTCGCATTCTACATCTAGGTGCAACGATAGATTCGAGACTGTGTGTGGTCTTCCTATCTCCCGACAGACAAGTCAGCATTCGGAATCTGGTGTCTCAAGTCTTACTTCACAGGACTGTGACCTTACTGTCTCTCTCCCAGCTTCTGGGGAAATTGATCTCATGCATAGACATCGTTCCGTGGGCACGCTTCCATCTTCGTCGCCTTCAGTGGTTCCTGCTTCCTTACCAGAGGCAAGGTCGAGCAGAGTCTCTTCTCAAGGTAACGGTTCCAGCTCCAGTTCGCCTTTCCCTGAGGTGGTGGCTGTCTCCGGCCCTCAACAAGGGTTCCCCCTTCCTGGAACCAGCTCGGATAGTGTTGACCACGGACGCAAGTCTGCGAGGCTGGGGGGCTCACCTTGACTGTCAGTTAGCCCAAGGTGCCTGGTCATCGACGGAATTGCTGCACAATATAAATTGGCTCGAGCTCAGGGCGGTCCGTCTCGCTCTGCTGCACTTCAAACACCTTGTGTATCACCAGGACCTTCTAATTTTAACGGACAATGTGGCCACCAAGGCCCACATCAACAAACAGGGGGGGACCCGCTCCTGGACACTAATGCAGGAGGCGGAGCGTCTTCTGTCATGGGCGGAACTCCATCTCTCGTCGATAAAATCCGAACACATTTCGGGGACTTTGAATCGAGAAGCAGATTGGCTCAGCAGAGACCAAATAGATCACGCCGAGTGGAGGTTGGACCCCGGCCTGTTCCAGGACATATCCAGGAGGTTCGGGCGGCCCCTAGTGGACCTGTTTGCGACGGCTCAGAACACCCAATTGCCGAGATTCTTTTCCCGCTACCCATCTCCAACAGCGGAAGGTCTGGACGCTCTTCGAAGCCAGTGGCCCCGGGGCCTTCTTTACGCCTTCCCCCCCTTCCTGTCATCTCCAAGGTCGTTCGGAAGGTCATTCAGGAACGGGCAAATCTTCTGTTGATAGCGCCGTATTGGCCTCGTCGGGAGTGGTTCACCGATCTCAAGAACTTATCGGTCGAACCACCGTGGAGGATTCCACCCGACAAGGTTGTACTGACTCAGGGAGCCGTACGTCATCCGGAACCAGAATGGCTTCGATTAGCCGTGTGGCATTTGAGCGCATAAAGCTCTTCAAGGACAATTTGTCTGAGGACGTCATTTCTATTATTCAGGCAGCTCGAAGACCATCGACGACTCGCATTTATAATGCTTCGTGGGCTGCTTTCACGAGATGGTGCGGAGATCATCATGTTGACCCCACAACTACGTCTGTTCCGGACATTCTGCGGTTCCTGCATGCAGGATTCTCCAAAGGCTTGGCTACTGCAACACTACGCCGACAGGTGGCTGCTCTGGCCACTGTCTTGTCAGGGGAGGCTTGAGTCACGTTGTCCCAGGATCCCAGGATTCATTCCTTTCTACAAGGGGTTTCCAACTTACGACCACCGCAGGTCCACCGCTACCCCACTTGGGACCTTACCTTGGTGTTGCAGGCCTTGACGGCTTCGCCCTTCGAACCCATTGCTTCGTCCAGTCTTCGTTACTTGACCTTAAAAATGGCCTTTTTGTTGCCAATTACTTCGGCTCGCAGAGTATCCGAAATTGCAGCTTTGTCAATGAGGTCTGACCTCTGCGTCTTCTATCCTGACCAGGTTGTTTTATGCTTGGACCCAGCTTTCGTTCCTAAAGTGAACACTCGTTTTCATCGGGCCCAAGAACTCGTATTGCCTAATTTCTGCCCGAACCCTCGCCATCCTGCTGAGAGGCGCTGGCACACTTTAGATGTGAGAAGGGCATTACGACGATATCTTAAACGGACCGCTTCGTTTCGCAGGACTGAGGCACTGTTGGTGTCCTTTCTCCCCTCTTCCTTGGGTCAGAAGGTGTCTTCCTCTACTGTAGGCAGGTGGCTCAAAGCTTGTATATCCAAGGCATATGAATTGAGGGAGGCCCCTGTCCCGGGTGGTATAGTGCCCCATTCTACCCGTAGCGCCGCAACTTCAGCGGCTTGGGCTACCCAGGCTTCAGTAGATGATATTTGCCGGGCGGCCACATGGTCTTCCCTTTCTTCCTTTGTGAGTCACTATAGGTTAGATAAGTTTGCCTCTGCAGATGCTGCCTTTGGCAGAAGAGTATTACAGTCTCTAATTTCTCCACAAGGCCAGTCTTCGGCTTAGTTCCCTCCCTTTGTCTCCTTCAATTTGGGTATGTCCCAGTATGAGGAGTGTCTGAACAGCGAGGAGGAAAATGGTCGTTGCTTACCTGAACGACCCTTTTATCCTCGCTGTGAAGACACTCCGTCCCTCCCTGATCTTCGCCGAGTCTGGCCTTGGTGGAGGTCTGCTTTTTTTCCCTCTGTAGCTGTCTGCTTCCTGTGTGACTATCTGCCAGAGTTTCTACATGCCAGTTCTACTGCTCTTGGACCGAGTTGTCTTCGTGAAAAGTCTGAGGAAGGAACAGGAAGTGAGGAGGATCCAGCTCCAGAGGGATTTGATTGACACTCAGCCATGCAAATAAGAGTGATCGTTACCAGTATGAGGAGTGTCTTCACAGCGAGGATAAAAGGGTCGTTCAGGTAAGCAACGACCATTCTGCTGGTAATCCATCCGGGCCTGGTGCCTTCCCATTCTTTTGTTTTTTAAGTGCTTCAGTTAATTCCATTATCATTATATTTCCTTCTAACATCACTTCAGTATCTTTGGAAATCTGGGGTAGTTTCACCTTTTGCAGGTATTGTTTAACACTTTCCTCCTCTATGTTCTCTTGCTCATACAGTTTTCTATAATAGTCTTGTATAATTTTTTTCTTCTCTTTATTTCCATATCTAATTTGTCCTTGGTCATCCATTAGTTGTATTATTTTTCTTGATTCTCTCTCTTTTTTCAGTTTGTATGCTAACCATCTATCTGGTTTATTTGCATCTTCAAAATAGTTCTGTTTAGCACTTCTATTTTTTTGTGCTAAGTCTTCTTTTTCTATTAATCCCATTTTATGTTTAGTTGTGTCCATTTTTATTTTAATATCCTTTTTTTGGTGGAGATTTCTGGAATTCTTTTTCAAGTTTCTTATATTCATCCTCTAATGTTTTGTAAGCTTGTCTTTTCTTAATATTTTTTTTCCTTGTATAGTCTATAATCAGGCCTCTAGCATAGGCTTTCATAGTATCCCAAAGATTTTACATTGATGTATCTTCTTTTCTGTTTTCTTTAAAGAAGAAGGCCAATTCTTTCTCCATTTTCTGTGCAATATCCTTTTCTTTTAATACTGTGTTATTTAAAGTCCATCTAGATCTTCTCCTTTGTCCTTTCCATTTCATTGTCATTGGATTATGGTCTGCCCAGGTATTTGCTTCTATATCAGTTTCTTCTATATTAAAACTCAATTCCCTTGTCATCCATATCATATCTATTCTGGACTGTCGAAGCGTGAATCAGCTTCGTTTCCCTCCCTGGGGAAACTGTAGTTAATTAGAGGTGACTGGATCTTGTCTTCCATGGTGTATACCCTCAAAGAAAGAAAACCCGAAGTATATCTAAGAAACATTTTATTATAAAAGTAAAACAAAACTAGCTAACTACATCGTTACAGGCAGTTATCTCAGAGACGGACAAAGGAAGTTAGGAAAAAAAGAATGTAGACATGTGCAGTAGTCCAATGTCTCACAAGACCAGCCTTATCTCAGCTACACATAAGGTTCTCGGCCAGGCTACCGTAAGTCTTAGAATGGGAGCTCAGCTGGCAAACACACAGAACGCAGTGACAACCCCTTCTTTGTCAGTTGAGCAGACATCAGGTACTGCCATCAAATAAGGCACATCTTATGCAGATACTCGTGCTGAGCTGCTGGAAGTGGTTTGTTGAGCATGTCAGCAATCTGATCATGTGTAGGCACATACTGCAATTTTACAAAACCTTGTTTCACTAATTGTTTTATATTTTTGTAACGGATGTCAATGTGTCTGGACCTAGAACCCGTGAAACGTGAGTCAGAAATATAAACCACAGATTCATTGTCTTCCATCACGGTGATTGGTTGGCTCGGGTGTGTCCAGATATCTGTGACCAAAGCATCAAACCATGTTAGAGAATTATATGCATCTGAAACACAAGCATATTCAGCCTCAGTAGATGAACAAGAAACAAAATTCTGTTTTTGCACATGCCAATAAACAGGACATCCATTTAAGAACATCATGTAACCTGAAGTACTTTTACGTGTTTTCTTATCACTCGCCCAATCAGAATCTGCATAACAACATAATTCTGCATGATCAGTGTGTGTTGGTTCTAACAATAACCTCATATGTTTAGTGTGCTTTAGGTATTTCCATAATTTCTTAACACATGTCCAATGAAACTGTTTTGCCTTACCTACGTGTTGAGACAAGAGATTAACACTAAGTGCAGTGTCGGGTCTAGTTCAACTACTAATATACAACAGTGATCCAATAACTGAACGATAGAGTGTTTGACCCTCGAACACAGGACTTGGTTCATGTGTCAAGTTGTGAAAATCTGTTTGCATGGGTATGCGTCCTGTATTAGCATCTTTCATGTTGCAATGATGCAAAATTTGTTCAATTTTATCCTCTTGTGAAAGACTAAACCCCTTCTGTATTTTGTCAATCTGAACACCTAAATAAGTACTAACATGACTTAAAGATTTCAATGAGAAATATCTCTGCAAAGCTTTAGCAAAATTCTCACTCATCTGCTTATTTGGACCAATATAAACAATATCATCAACATAAACAAGAACTATCTCATATATATTATCACATCTTTTTGTAAACACGCATTCATCAGTTTCGGACTTAATAAAACCCATTGAATTTAGTTTGTCAGTAAAACATAAGTACCACATTAAACCAGACTGTTTCAGACCATAAAGACTTTTGTTTAGAAACCAGTATCCCCTTCTTGCTGTCGGAACCCTGGAGGACCTTTTACGTAGCTCTCCTCATCCAGGTCAGCATGTAGATAAGCCGTGTCAACATCAAACTAGAAAACTTCTAAACCAAGAATAGTGGCGGTGGCTAAAGCAATTTTTACACTTTCAGTCCGGACTGTCAGTGAGTAGGTATTTGTATAGTCCTCAGGATAACATTGAGCGAAACCCTGAGCTACAAGTCTGGCCTTGTACAATGACTCACCATTTGGCTTCTTCTTGATTCTGTAGACCCATCGAGTGCCAGTGACGTTTTTGTTTGCTGGAGATTTTGCAGGCGTAAATACCTTAAGTTTCTTTAGACTGTCCATTTCAGCCTGCATTGCCTCATACCACTTCTCTTGCTCTGAATCAGGAAGATGCTTGATTTGTGTGAACTTATCAGGAGGAAGTGTAACAGTACAAATCAAAGGGAAGGGTGCTTTTGTCAGTTGCCACGAATATCGCTGTGGAGGGATCCCCTTTGTGGCCCTCTTGGAACGCCTTGGAACAACCATCCATTCTTCCGTTTCAGCCTCGTCTTCACCATCGTCGCTAGTGTCAGCATCTGTGGCTTGCGAAGACGGAACATCAGGTTGAGAAGAACTAGTGGCTGGAACATTTGCTTGTGGATTTTGATCATCAGACTGCGTGGCATCAGCAGCATCATCTCTAGAAAAATAAACTCCAGGATCATTGGAGTGAATCCTAGACCAGTCAGCCTTTTCCTCAAAATTGGCGGATTGGGAAATCACAATTACATGTTTGGAGTCAATAAATTTGCTCCATTTTGAATTATCATCAATACCCATAAATCTCATTGTCTTTGCTGCTGGACCTCCTTTCCTTCTTTGAGCTAAGGGAATGTTCACCATAGCGTATGAACCAAAAATATCTAGGTTTTTGAGATCGGGCTTGTACCCATACAACATGAAGAAAGGAGTCTGATTTATTACACTACTCCAAGTACGATTGACAATGTAATTTGCATATTTGATAGCTTCACGTCAGTATGGCATATTAAGGTTGGTGTCTTCTGAGACAACGCATCATGGTTTGCAGTACCCCTTGTCGTCTTTCTGCGACTCCGTTATGAGCCGGTGTGTAAGGGGCCGAGGTCTGATGAAGAATTCCATTCTTATGCATCCAGTCCTGGAAACGCTGAGACATGAATTCAGCACCACGATCACTCTGGATTCTGGCGATGCGAACTTGGTGTTGGGTAGAAACAAGAGCAGCAAAGTCTTTAAAGATCTGAAAAGTCTCAGATTTTTCTTTCATAGGATATACATATCCATATCTAAAGTAATTATCAACAATTGTTAGAAAATATTTTTTACCACCAAGTGTTATGTTAAAAATCTCTTAATACCATTAAAACACATATTTGTCAAATGCAGATTTCAAAATCTACTGGAAGATATCTTCAAATTTTCAATTCCTAAAGTAGCCTTTAATACCAATGTAATTAAACTTTTCAATTTATTACTAGAATCTTCCTTCCCCAAAGAGAAAAAAAAAGCAAGTACTTAATCTTCTATTCTTCTCTTCTTTCTATATTTTTCCAGTCCTTTTTTTTATTAATTCTTTCAACATTCCTCCCAATTTTATTTTTGAAAATTGTAAAATGTTGATTTGAGGTTGATGTTTCTGAAATACTCGCTCTCTTCTTGAAATCACTTTTTCTAATTTAAAATCTCTATTCCGACTCTTCTTGCTTGTATGATCCTTCAGTCCATTCCTTTGTCCATATAACCAAAATTTTGCAATAAAAAGTATTTGTTGCTTTTCTATCACTTGAATAGAAGCGTCTACCCAGTCCTTTGTTTCAGCTGTGCCAGCCTGCCTTTCAGTCCTAACAGCCTCTTGATCTTCCAAGGGCAAACTCCTCTGAAAAATTTCCTGCTGCTCATCCAACAATGCCTTATGATTTTCCAAGCTGTTTTTTGAAAAAGCTCTTTCAATTGTATCCAAAAGAGCAGAGTTAAAGGATTCTAGAAGTTCTTGAAAAGCTTTAACAGTCACAGCCACTTTGTATTTATCCAGCTATTAGGTCGACAATTCCAACTATTTTCCACACAGTATAAGAGCAAAATTTTAGTTAAAGTCAATACCAAATTTTTTTCCTCGGTACCAAATTCTTTTCCTAGGCGCTTCCACTTTAAGGGAATAAGGGTTACTTTAAGGTGTAATCCAGTAGCTGTATCAATGTTGCAAACGTTAACAAGCGTAACAAGCACTTTCCCTAGTAGCTTCTTCCTCCCGCCCTCAGGCGCCATTTTCTGCATTTTAAAACGGAGTTAAAGTGTTACTTGCGATTTTTTCTCTTTTTTCTCCTGGTTTGCTCTGTCTGCAATCAAGGTAAAGATGTTAAAAGTCCCCTCATTTATTTTCAGCAGATTTTGGTCGCGGCTTCTAGCTCTGCTTTAGCGGAGTCATCCCTGGTCCGGAGCAGCTTGACAGGCTTCAATAGGGAGCCCACACCCTTCGCGCCCCAGGATTTCTCCTAGCGCGCTTGGGGAGCTCTACCTCTGCCTGTCGGCTCTTCTCTCTCCCCTTTGCCTGGGGAGAGGCTTCCAAGCCTCCAGACAGCTGTTTTTTGGCTGTTCTGGGGCTTTTACGGAACCAAGGCTCGGGCGCTCATAAAAGAGCATCTTCGAAGCTCGCGGAGCCAAATCGGAAGTCAAAATATTTTTTATTGTTTTTTCCAAACATAAACATAAAATATATCTTTTAAGAACGAAGTCTTGATCCAGTCATAGATAGGTACAATTGTTTACATTCCTTTAACAAGCTCTAATCCCAATTTTCTAATTACATCTTTTAAAATTCAAAATCAATATTCAAATTTTTAACACAAATTCTAACATCTTAGTCTAAACCAATCTATTGTATCATCAAATCCTTAATTTCCAAATAAACTCTACTCACTATTTCCAATTATCAATCAAAATTCTATCTAGCTTAATTCCCTCCCTTGCATCTTTTAGTATAAAAATAAAAAATACAGATTTTAAAAATATTCTAATATCTTAATTTAAGTATTTACCTTACATTTTATCACCACAAATATTGCTTCCCAAATGTGTACAACTCTATTTTTATTTCAACTTATAATTCAAAATTTTATCAATATTCCTTAATCTCTAGACCCATTTCAACAAATCTTTAAATCTTAAACTTTAACAATTACACTTAATTGACCATATTCTCCTCCATATCTCCACCTATTTGTTTGACTGATTTCCAGTATATTTTATTTTAGCTGATTACCAGCATATTCTCCTCCATCCCTCCAACTATTGTTTGGCTGATTTCCAGCATGTTTTGTTTTAGCTGATTTCCAGCATATTCTCCTCCGTACCTCAAACTATTATTTGGCTGATTTTCAGCATATTTTATTTTGGCTGATTTCCAGCATATTCTCCTCCGCCTCTCCACCTTTTATTTAGCGGATATCCAGCATATCTTGTACATTGAATTCAATCACAATTATATATCTTATTATATCATCCAATAATACATTAATCATTCAAATTTGATCATATTTACCAGTCTCAACTTTGTTTACAATTTAAAATTAAAGCATATTATATCAGGCATATTCTCTTCTTGTTCTCTCATAGTTTATAAAATTTTCTTAGGTTTTTCTCATATTAATATATACTCTCATATTTTTTATAAAAATCTCATTTTTTTACCACCTTTACATCAATTTTCTGTTTTAATTACCTTCTGTTATTCTCCATCCTTATTATTCTATACGCACCTCCTGTTTATATTTAAAAATCATTTGAACATTTAAATATTTAAACAACACATTTTAATTTTATCTGTTTTATTTCGTCATGTCTCTATCTGTCCATTAGCATTCCGCATCAAAATCCATATTTCCATGTTTAAGACTCTGTAAATCACTTTAATTCTTTTGTAACATCTGTTCCTTATTAAGTCTATCAATTCCTCTTCTTTTGTTCCTGCGCCACACCTTTTGTTCCTGCGCCAATTAATTCCAGTTTTAATAGTTCCATTATATTTCTTCTTTCTTTATCAAATCACCCATAGACAGAATAAAAATCTCCAAAGTCCAAAAAGTCCAGTTATTTTCAAAGATCCAAACCAAGTAACAAGTCAGAGTATTTCTTTTTCGTACAGAAGGTGAGTCTGCACAATCCACATCGCTTAGTCACCACAATCTCCATTTTATATCCATTATGTAACCATCCGTTAGTCTCTCTTCTTTTAACTTTTAAAGGTGTTAAGTCCATAATTATCGCTTTCCCCCCTTTTTTTCTTTTTCCAAGAATCAAATCAATTCCAATTTAAAGAGAAACCCAGATTTCTGAAATGTTAATAGTAAATTCTACTAAGTCAGCCTGTACTAGGGCAGATTTCTTAATGGGTCTTTGTTTCCTCTTATTACTTTGTAGATCTTCATGCCCCACAAACCTACTGCCGCTGTTTAAGCTGGGGGTTTTATTAGTTAAAAATCCATACTTAAGTGTTGCTTCCCGCCAGGGTTGGTGTCACTCACCTGGCTTCAAAGTACCTCGTTCTTTTCTTCTTTCCTCCTGCACAATTCTTTTCCCGGCTTGTCACGGCTTCATGTCAGCCGCCATGGCTGCCGCCCCCCCGCCGCCGACTCAGAGGGTTCCCTCTGGCCTCCGAGGAACTTGCCTGTTCCTCTCGGCCATCCGAGGTACCCCTGCAGGACAGGTTCGGTCTGCAGACCCATCGGCGGCGGTTTGTCAGTCGGGGTTTTCGCGGGGCTCATCAGAGCCCTCTATTTCCCCGACTGTATCGCCGCAACGCCAAACTGGAAGCTCCTTTATTAAAAGTATTTTCATATTGTTGTCTATTATTTCCACCATCAAAATTCTTCTATCTTCATCTGTATAAATTTGCTCCGCTGGGATTGTGTCTCTAATATATAAAACAACTCCTCTTTTCTTACATTGTGGCAATGAAGTGAACATTTCCCCTAATTTTGGTTGTACCAGTATTTGTTCATGTTGCTTTTTAATATGCACTTCTTGTAAACAAATTATATCAAACTTTAATTTCTCTAATTTATGAAATATCTTTCTTCTTTTAATAGCTAAATTGAGTCCATTTATGTTTATTGTAATCAGTTTTATCTCTTCCATGTTTATATTTTATAAGAAGGGTTTATTGCTCTAGTAGATCTCGTTGCTCTTCACGTTGCTCTTTATATTCCCCCTTGCCACCCACTGCACCTTCTTCTTTTTCAATCATTGCTGAGCATTCCTCTTGTAATTCGGTCAGTGATTCTTCTCTTCTTATCTCCACTTCTTTCTCTCTCAGGTATTCTGCACAGAATGCTTTTGCTTTATCAGTTGAATCTATTCTGTATTTTTGTTGTTGCCATGTAAACACCAGGCCTTCTGGTATCAACCATCTGTAGTTCACACCTTTTTGAAGTAATATTTTGGTCAAGAAATGATATTCTCTTCTCATCTCCCTCACTCTTCTTGGTATTTGCTTCAGAACCACAATCTCCTTATCCTTATATTTCAATGTTTTCTCTCTAGTAATTTGCAGTATTTGCGTTTTAATCGATTTCTTAGTGAATCTTATATGGACTTGGTAGCTTATTCCTCATTGCGTATTTTGTATAGACTCGAAATATCTCGTCTATACCATCCATCATCTTTTCTTTGGTAATTTCTAATGCTTCTGCTAAAATTTCTATCATTATTTCTGCCAAGTTTTCACCCTTTTCTTCTTCTATATTTTGAAATCTGAGGTAAAATTCTGATTTGTCCATCTCCCATCCTATTCCACTCTTATCTCGTTCAACCTCATCCAATCTACTGTCAATATCTCTGATTTTTTTATCCCTTTGTTCTTCCTTTTCTTCAATTTTTTGGAGTCTATCCTCATATTTCTTCATCATTTGGTGTATGTTCTCCACTTTTTAATCTGTTTTTTCTGTTCTTTGTTCAATTTTTTCTGCTCTCTGCTCAATATTCTCTACTCTTGATTGTATGTTTTGAATTCCTTGCCAAATCATCTGCAGCATCGCTTCCTTGAGTAAACAATCCTGTAAACAGTCTCTAATGCTCTTCCCACTATCTTTTCTATGAATAGGCTCAGAGTCCTTGAAATGTAGCACAATTGTTACTTTCTTTTTCCAAAGTAAAAGATACAATATGTCCAATCCACTAGATGGCAGTGTTACTTATTTTCTCCACTTCCCCTTCCCTCTATATCCAATACACAGTAAAGTGGAGAGAAAAGAAAATAAAAATAAAAAAGTAAAACTAGTAAAAATTTGAGCTAAAAAGGCACTAAAAATTTAGCAATTAAATAAATGAAATGGATATCTCCAGTCCAATCCAGACCAGTCCAGGTTAAAGAATAAAGTTGTCTATAAGCATCCACAAGTAGAAGTAAATTGACAAATAGGAAAAACCACCTTAGACTCAGGTTTAATTGCGCCGCTTAGCTTCTTATGTCTTCAATTTTAATTATTTTTTCACCTCAGGGCGTTCTTTCAAAAAATCTATTTAAAGAGTCTCACCAAGCCGACACACTTTCTCGCAATCTCTTCCATTCCGAAGCTGTCCCAACTTCAGCAGCTTAATGGCTGCCTCTTCACCACCGGAAAAAAGGGCTTCTCCTGGATCAACCAGGGACTTTGCGATGTCCCTGGGATCAACAGGATGTGCCCTCCACTGTCACCGTCTCTACAGGACGGTTAGGTCCAAAAAGGACCGTCCAGCAGCGGAGATATCGACGGCGATCTTGGAGCTTCAAGATTGTCTGTTGTACCGTCGCGACGTCAGCTCCTCCCCCTCTGAGGAGCTTTATTGATAAAGACCTTAAATGGGGCTTCATCCAACCAGCGAGTGGCTGCCCCGGTTTTGTTTCGGGAAAAGAAAGATAGCTCTCTTCGCTTGTGTGTCGACTATAAGAACCTGAATGTAACTTGCGTGGAAAATGTCTACCCATTACCCCTTATGAAAGACAAGCTAGCTCACCTGGCAAAAGGGAAGATCTTCACTAAACTGGATCTGAGAGAGGGTCCGGATTAAGGAGGGGGATGAGTGAAAAACTGCTTTCAATTGCTCCTTGGATTGCTTTCAATTTAGGGTGCTCCCCTTTGGGCTACAGGGCCCCTCTGCAGTGTTCATGCAATTAATCAATGAGGTGTTACATGAGCACCTTTACAAGGGGTTCCTGGTCTACCTCAATGACATTCTTATCTACACGGAGACCATGGACAAACGTGAAACTGGTGCAGTCCGTTCTGAAAAAATTCAGAGCATCTGAACTGTACGCTAAATTGTCGAAATGTGAATTCCATCAGAGTAAGATTGACTATTTGGGTTACCGTATATCTCATGAGGGGATAGAAATGGATCTGGAGAAAGTCAGGGCAGTCCTGGAGTGCCCCCCCCCCCCAATACCTGCAAGCAGCTACAAAGGTTCTTCGGCTTTGCTAACTTTTACCAGCAGTTTATTCCAACATTTGCCCAGATTGTCTTGCCCATTACCAACCTCCTGAAAACCAAGGGGGAAGCCCTCGGAAATTGTCGCCAAAACAGGTCCGCTGGGCACAGCACTTCAATCGCTTCAATTTCTCCTTGCGATACCTACTGGGAGGAAAGAACTTTATGGCTGATGCCCTCTCGTGTTTGCCTCAGTACAATGGTGTATGGCTAGAAGTGGTCCGCCCGGTTATCCCTTCGAAGCAGTTGGCAGCTTCTGTTGTTACCAGAGCCCAGGCGAGAGGAGAACCGGACCTACCCACTAGTTTAAGGGAGCAGTTAAAAGAAGCGCTACAAACTGATGACTGGTTCACCTCTCACAGCAACGAGTGTTCTGTTTGTGATGGTCTTGCATGGGTGGGGGCCAAACTGTATGTCCTGGCCTGTCTAAGGGAGGCAGTGCTGCAACAGTCCCATGATGCCAATGTGGCCGGACATTTTGGTTTATTAAGACTCTGCATTTGGTCAAAAGACAATTCTGGTGGCCTTTCCTAAAGAAGGATATTGAAGCATATGTCACTAGCTGCCCAGTATGTGCTTCAGTAAAGAGGCCGCCTGGGATGCCACCCAGGTTACTCCAGATGGTGGCCAGACCGGGGGCTCCGTGGAAGGAGATATCCATGGATTTTGTTGTTTAACTACCCAAAACTAACGGAAATACAGTCATTTGGGTGATTACGGACTTATTCTCCAAACAAGTGCACTGTTCAAAAATTCCCTCAATGAGAACATTGGCAAAATTGTTTATTCAACATGTTTATAGATTACATAGGGTTCCAGACGAATTATTCCTGATAGAGGGGTTCAATTCACCTCCCACTTTTTGAGGGAGTTCCTGAGGCTTTTAGTCTCCGCCCAAGGTTTAAGCTCCATCCAACATCCTCAGACTAATGGGGCTTGTGAAAGAGCTGATTTGGTATTGGAACATCTAAGGTGTTATGTAAATTACCAGCAGGATAACTGGGTAGATTTACTACCATTTGCAGAAGTGGCTTATAATAATTCCGTACATAGCAGTACTGGGTTTACACCATTCAAAGTGGTGTCAGGTCAGGACTTTGGGCCGATCCCGGAGTTACCGCAGGAAAAGCCTCAAATTCCTTCCTTGGTTGATTGAATTGAACAGCTACAGGTTATTTGGCCTGTAGCACGTAAGGTGTTAGATGAGGCTCATAGAGCCCATAAGAAACAGGTGGATAAGAAATGGGCTACACCTAGGAATTACCAAGTTGGAGATAGGGTTTTCCTCTCCACTAAGTTCTTACGAACTACCCAAAAGTTGAAAAAACTTGGGCCTAAATACATTGGTCCGTTTCCCATCGTGAGAATCGTAAACCCGGTTACTGTACAATTGGAGCTACCCAAAACCCTCTGGAGAATCCACCCGGTGTTCCGTGTAAGTCTGCTGAAACCTGAACATGCTCCTCGATTCGTACGGACTCGACCCCCCCCCCACGGTCCCACTTCTCATTGAAGGGGAGCAACATTTTGAGGTCAAAGAAATCCTTGATTCCAGGAGACATAGGGGTAGGGTACAGTACTTGGTGGCCTGGAAACATTTCCCTTCCTCTCAATCGGAATGGGTGAATGAGCGAGATGTTAGAGCTCCTATACTTCTACAAAAAATTCACAGTAAATACCCTGATAAATCTTAACAAGTTGGGATTTATTTGTATTATATGTATATTGGATATGGTGTCATTTCATTCTACTCTTATTTCCATTTGTTTCCCTTTAGGACTAACGTCTCTTCTGCAGGAAGGCCGAATGTCAACCTCATGCTGCTTCCTTGCTTTTGGCTGCCATTATAACGGGAGGGGGGAGGTATTGATGGTATTTGGGGGGGGGAGTGAGCTGGTGGAGACGTCTCGGAAAAGGGAGGGATATTCTCGCTGTTTTTTTTGCAGCTGCAGAGGTCAACCGTTCTGACATGCCAAATAGATGGGGCCGCCTGACCAGGGTAAAATTCCCACCCGGGAGGGATCTGGTCTGCTGGAGGTAGTGTGAAGACCGGTTGCTGGGGTGGAGTACTTGGTCCCCATAGTCCCGGTTGCGGTCCCTGTAGCACCAAGCCGGGCTGGTTCAGTAAACTTTGTTGCTGCGCCATTCCCGCGGTTGCTGTCACCCCGGTAGACTAGGCAGATGTGTGAGGCTATGGAACCACCCGCTCCATGCTGAGTGAAAAGAGGTTGGTGTCCCGCTCAGTGGTGCTGCAGCTTTCTGGCTTGGGTAGGTGAACATAGGTTGAACCAGAGTCCATCTGGGCTGCTCGGTCCCAAGGGGTTGAGTGGCGCTGCCCATGCTGAGTTGGCCGAACTGCTCCGGGAGGCCAGCCAATGACTGGCTGTGTGACGGTGGCGGGAATCCCCATTCCCAGGAGTGCTTGCGGCACAATTGCCCTGGCAACTTCCACTCGAGGGTTGGGATCTGTTCTGCCCTGCCTCCACTCATCTGCGGTTCCGACAGCATTGCCCCAGTCATCTCTTGGAGCAGCGCATCTCCTGCAGCTTTGCCCCACAGGGTTAGGTCCAGTTGCGCGGCTTGCTCGGACACCATCTCTTTGGGCTGGGCACCCAGCTGGCATTCCCTTTCTGCGGCCTCCCCCGCTTCTACCATGGCTTGGGAAGGGGTCTTGATATAGCTCGGCGAACCATCCCCTGTGGCTCCCTCTGTGGCTGCCTTGTTTTCCTCCATCTTCCCTGAGTCTTCATGCCGCCCGGGTCGACATTCAGGGCTCAGTACCCTGGACAGCACCCCGGAGCCCATTGAGCTGGTTTAACTTTTTAAGGGAGATTCGGGTTAATGTCAGGGTTCCAAGTAATACCCCCAATGAAAGAAAACTCTGAGGCTTGAAGTTCCTGAAAGTTTCATTTTATTAGAGATCTCGTTGGCACATCTGGGAAAACCTGAATCTGAAAGCTTCCAGGTTTTCCCCACCCAAAGGAAATTCCAAGTCCCTGCCCAGCACCCACATGTCCATCATGTGGTCCCATGAAAGCACCATCCCAACTGGAGTTGCCTCCCAGTTCCAGCCCTCCAGGTACAGAGCAAGATGTCCTTGAGTCTCTGAGAAAGGAGTGTTATTATGACTATATATCACCCATGCTCCATACAAACCCCCCTCCCAATTTCCTACAGTAGTAAATGTGGCAGGTCTGAAGGCCCAATGCAAAAGATAGCTTCCAGGCCTGACAAGCAGTTTCAGCAGACAAGTCAGGAAGAAGTTCAATTTCCCAGAAGTCTGAATAATGATCAAATAATATCAGATACTCTTTTCTTGCCTAGTTGAACAAATCTATAAAGATGACCTGCCAAGGACGTGAGGGTATTTCATGTGACATCATGGTTTCTTTTTGTTGCAAATGTGTATATTCATTACAAGTGGGACAATTGCTAACAAAGTCTTTGATTTTGCCGTGCATGTTAGGCCAGTAAAGAGTATTACAAACTTGTCTGTAGCATGCCTCACCCCTAATGTGGCTTGAGTGTATGTGCAATAACATCTCTGCTCTCAAGACTTTGGCACCATGACTCTTGGATCTTTGTACAAGATACCATTTTGTACACTGATCTCATCTCTGAAGGACCAGTATTCCCTCACAATTGCAGGAACTGCTGCCTCCTCATCCAGCCACTCATTCAGAACGATAGTGTTCAATGCCTGTAAAGCGGCATCAGCGTCTGTGTGCTGCATGAGGTGACATAGCCACTGCTTAATGACTTTGAAATAGTCTGCTTGATTGACTTCAGCAAAGAGGGATTGTTCCTGTTGCAACAAACCATATGATGCTCGTACTCTCCTCTCAGTGATGCCTGATCTGGTATAGCCCTGCTCAGGGTATCACTGATATACATGTCATGTCTTGGCTTGTAGACCGTGTTGAGCTTGTAATGCTGCAATGTAAGCATTATGGTCTGCAAACGCTTGGGAGCACACAGAAGGGGCTTCTTGAATATGGCTGTTAATGGCTTGTGATCAGTTTCAGCTGTGATTGTATCCCGGCCAAAAAGATAATGATGGAAATGCTGACAAGCAAATACAATACTTAAATATTTCTTTTCAATTTGAGCGTAATTTAACTCAGCGGATGAAAGAGCCCTGGATACATATGCAACTGGCTGACCTTCTTGCAATAGCAATAGCAATAGCACTTAGATTTATATACCGCTTTACAGTGCTTTAAGCGGTTTACAGAGTCAATATATTGCCAACAATTTGGGTCCCCATTTTACTCACCTCAGAAGGATGGAAGGCTGAGTCAACCTTGAGCCTGGTGAGATTTGAACTGCCAAATTGCAGGCAACTGGCAGTTAGCAGAAATAGCCTGCAGTACTGCACTCTAACCACTGCACCAGTGTGGCTCAATAAGCAACATCTTAGGCTATTTTTGCTTGAGTCACTTTGAATTGTAACAGGCTTTGTGACATCATAGTATTTCAACACTGGGCAAGCGATGAACATCGTTTTATCTCCTTTACTGCCTGGTCATGCTTGGGACGCAAGTGCCAAGCCACATCTTTATCCAGAAGACGTCTCAATGGCTGACATACCTCGTACAAGTGTGGCTGGAATTTTCTAAATATGTGGCAAAACCGATAAATTTCTGCATCGATTTGGCATTGGCAGGCAGTGGCATGTCTACAATGGCTCTAATCTTATCCGGGTCAGCTTTTAAGTCTTGTGTGGAAAGGAAATTTCCATGGAAATGGATTTCTTGGACCTTGAACTGCAATTTCTTTGCATTGAGCCTCAGCCTCATCTATCTACACTAGTCTAGTAGTGCTATGAGCTTCTCATCATGGTCGTGCTCAGCTTCTTCATCTGTATCACCACAGCCAACTATAAGAATGTCATCAGCTATTGGCTCAATTCCACTGAGCCTACTTAATAGTTCATGCTGCTTTCGTTGATACACCTCTGGTGCTATAGAGGCTCCAAAGAATAGTTTGAGCCATCTCTTTCTGCCCCAAGGAGTCCAGAATGTGGTCATGTAGCTACTCTTTTCATCCAGTTTGCACTGTAAAAAAGGCATCTCTGGTGTCAACGAGCGTGAAAACCTGTGCTTTGGGTAGTTTGTGCAAAAGGTCATCAAGTGTTGGCATTAGGTAGTGTGACTATTTCAGGGCCATATTCAGAAACTTGGGATCAATGCAAATTCTGATCTTCTCAGGCTTCCTAATAACAACCATGTTGCTTAGCCAGTCGGTGGGCTCAGATATTGAAGTAATATGCCCTTCAGTTTTATACTTGTCCAGTTGCACTTTGACCTGCGGCTTAATGGCTATTGGCACATTGCACGGGGTACATTGTACAAGCGAAATGGCAGGATCAAGTTCAAAACGAACCTCTCCTGGAACAGATACTATGGGGCCCTCAAACACCTCATTGTAAACTCGGAGGATTTGCTGTTTTGTCAGGGGCCTCGCCAAAGGTTTTGAGGGATGAATCCCAACATTGTGTAACTCAGCTGGAATGGTGAAGCGCATCAAACCCAGATTCTCACATGTTGATCCTGACAATTGCAGTTTCTGATCGGCTTCCACAATCTCAAATTCAAGTTTGTGAATACTCCCACGTATGCTGCATTCTGTTTGGAAAAGTCCCAATGATTCATTTGTTCCTCTGAATATAACTTCAGTTTGGTGCTACTAGGCCGAAGAGGTATCTCAGGTGCCAGTTTCATTTTGTCCTTTAAACTCATGACATCACATGCTGCACCTGAGTCCAGCTGGCAGGGTTGGGTTAGATTGTTAAATCTGAGATTTACAAACCATTTTTTGTCCTTAGACTGTACTGCACCAGTGCATTCTTTTATGTAAACCACATCAGTGGTAAACAAGTATGCATCCTCAGGATCTGACATTTGCTCAATTGTGTGCAGCTTTCTCGCTTCCATTTTATTTGAGAGACACACTCCTGCAAAATGATTAGGTCTCCCATATGCTCTGCAGATTTTCCATATGCAGGACACTGCTCTTTCTCTCATACATGCATACTGTCACAGTACTTACATGATACTGGGTTGCTCCTAAGTGAATTGTGCAGATGAATTTTGCACTGGCGCTTGTGGTGGCGGTTCTTCAAGCTTAGCTGTCTTCCCAAGGTCTGCTGGGACTTGCCACTTGCTGAAGAAGTCCAGGGGGTTTTCCAGGTCTCGGCTTCATCGTTGCACATGTGGCACAGCTTCTTACGTAGTCTTCTACCTCTGTTTTCATCCTTGGCCACCAGAATTGTCGCCTAATGAGGTGTAGGGTTTTCAGGAATCCAAAGTGGCTGGCCATTTTGGAGTCATGGCTGCGCTGGAGCACTTTGAGTTGCAGGCTTGCTGGGACATAGAATTTGGATCTTTTCCATGCCAGTCCTTCCCTCATTTATTTATTTTTATTTATTTTATCGGACTTATATGCCGCCCTTTCTCCACAAGGACTCAGGGCTGCTCACAGCAATAAGCAACAAGAAGTCCAGATTATTTCTCATTCAGGAGTCTGACAGCCCACGGATAAAAATTCAGTCTGTTTGTGTGGCTGGCTATACTTCTATATCTCCTTCCCGATGGTAGGAGGGTAAAGAAGTGATGACCAGGGTGAGAGTCGTCCCTGAGAATTTTCCTCACTCTTCTAAGGCAACAAGCCCTAGCGATCTCATTTAGTGGTATCAGGGGACAGCCCACAATGTTTTGTGCTGTGTTCACCACCCTCTCTAATGTTTTTCTATCCACGGCTGTCAGACCAGCATGCCATACCGTGATGCAATAAGTGAGGACGCTTTCTATTGTGGACCGGTAAAAGGAGATCATCAGTTGTTGTTCCACCCTGTTTTTACATAGGACCCTAAGGAAATGGAGTCTCTGTTCCTGACCACCTGGATCATATTGTTTTTCCAGGTGAGGTCTTTGCTGAGATGGACTCCCAGGAATTTAAAGGAGGAAACTCTCTCTACACAGCCCCCCTCAATGTAAAGTGGGGCAGGTTCCTCTCTTCCTCCAGAAGTCCAACACCATCTCCTTGGTCTTGCTGATGTTCAGGTGCAGGTTGTTTTTTAAGCACCATGTGGAAAGTTTTTGAACCTCCCCCCTGTATGCTGTTTCGTCTCCACCTGTAATAAGACCCAGTATAGTGGTGTCATCTGCGAACTTAATGATCGCAGTAGATGGGTCTGACGGTACACGATCATGTGTGTACAGTGAATACAGGTAGGAACTGAGCACACAGCCCTGTGGGGTTCAGTGGGGTGGATATGACAGACTCAGCCCTCAGTGTTTGTGGCCAATCCCTCAGAAAGTCTTTGATCCAGTCACAGATGGAAGAGGGAAAATCCAAGTCAGTCAGCTTTTTGATAAGGATGCTCAGCAGAATGGTGTTGAAGGCCGAGCTATAGTCTATGAAAAGCATCCTATTTCCGGGTTTCTCCAGATGGCTCGCTACAGAATGTAAAGCAGTAGCTATGGCATCGTCGGTCGATCTATTCCCCCTGTAAGCAAACTGATATTTGTCAAAGTCCGGTGGGAGGCATGTCCTAAGGTGTTGGCGAACCAATCTCTCGAAGCATTTCATCACTACAGATGTTAATGCGATAGGTCTGTAGTCATTTAGGCAGTTAATTGCTGTTTTCTTCGGGACTGGGACAATAGTGGCTGCTTTCAAGCATGATGGAACATAGGCCGTTTGCAGGGAGATATTAAAGATCCTTGTTAGGACCCCTGCTAATTGATTGGCACAATTCTTTACCGCTATCCCCAGCACCCCATCTGGGCCTGCAACTTTGCAAGGATTCACAGCCTTCAATACAGCTCTCACTTGGTGTTCATAGAGAGTGAGTGGCTGGGAATCTGAAGGCCGGCAGGCAGCGACTATGGGATCTGGTCTTTTCACCTCGTAGCGGGCAAAGAAGGTGTTCAACTCCTCTACCAATGAAGCATCAGCATTGACCGTGTTCCTTGTGTTGCCTTGATAATTAGTTAGGTGCTGCAGTCCCTGCCACACTTGCTTCGGGTTGTCTGCTAGATAGTTCTCCACCTTGTGTTTGTATTGTTGTTTTGCCATCTTAATGCCTCTTCTGAGGTTTGCCCTGGCCTCTATATCTCTCTGTCACCTGCCTTAAAGGCAGAATTCTGGCCACTCAGAAGCATCCGTACCTCGGCAGTCATTCAGGGTTTACAATTTCCATAGACTCTGATGCACCTGTCTGCTGTTACACTGTCAGTGCACACTTTGATGTAAGAGAGTACGGCATCAGTATATTCATGCAGGTCTTGATGTTCAAATAAACTCCACTCAGTGGTTTCAAAACAGTCCTGCAGCTGACTGAGAGCGCCCTCTGGCCTGGTTTTAACCATTTTCATGGCTGGCTGAGTTCTTTTCCTGGGAGGAACATACTTTGGGCATAACAGGAGTGAGATATGGTCGGATGTACCCAGGTGGGGGGAGGGAGATTGCTCTGTATGCCTGTTTCAGGTTGAAGTACACACGGTCTAAAGTGTTCTTCCCTCTGGTGGAGAACTGCACATACTGCACAAACTTAGGGAGAACTGTCTTTAGGCACTCTTGATTGAAGTCCCCAGCCATGACAAAAGCGCCCTCTGGATGAGTTTGCTGCTGCCTGGAGATGACGTCCTATAGCTTACAAAGTGCCATGCTGACATGGCCATCAGATGGAATATAAACAGCTATAATGATTATCACAGTGATTTCTCTAGGCAGATAAAATGACCTACATGTGACAGTCATCAGTTCCACATCTGGGAAGCAATACGTATAAGCCATTCTGCTGTTAACACACCAGTTACTGTGTATATAGATACAGAGTCCTCCTCCCTTGCTCTTACTGGAGTCTCCATTTCTGTCGAAGCAATAAGTAACATGGCTTGTCAACCCCACTGCCGCATCAGGTACAGATGGATGTAGCCAGGTCTCCGTTACAACCATCACACAGCTTTCACAGAGAAGCCTGTTTGCTGCCATCTGTAGCTCTGATTGTCAATTTTGTGGCCGAGAGATCTGGCATTTGTCAAAAAGACACTGGGCAGTGCTAGTCTGTGAGGCTGCTTTTGAAACCAAGCCAGCAAACCGGCTCTGCAGCCATGCTTTTATTTCCTCTCCTTTCGCTTTTGTCTGCGCCAACCCGACCCGACAACAATCCATGGAGATCCTGGAGGCCTCACCATGCAGTTTGATATTTTGTAGGACTGCTGAAAATCGCTAGTAATTTCAGATTGATTTGTGAGCCCAATGTTTAGCAGCTCTGCGCGGGTATAGGCAAATTTTGCCCCTTGCACTACACTGTGCATACACATTCATACACACATTATTCCAAGCACCACATACCAGTATCGGGAGCCCAGGGCCACTGCATGTGAACGCGCCACCATCTTGTTGGTCTGCCCGTCCCAGAAAAATGGCTGATGCCAGGAGTGAGGAGGTTTGGCTCTACTTAGTGAGTCTTCCAGTATCATGGGTGAGGGTATCAGTCTCCCTCGCGTAGCCTTTGGCCAGATGCAGAAGTCAAACTGGCCACCCCAGGCTCCCTCTTGGGCTCCCTGGGTTTCAGGCTCTCCTTTTGCCCCAGCATCTTCCATCTATTTTGCAGTAGTTTGGGTCTCCAGGTAGATTGCTGTTGCAGATCTGGCTTAATGCATTCCATAGTATGACCTTAGAATGGCCAACAGCCCTCACGGGATGGCACAGCATGTAGTTTCAATTCCCTTTATCCCGCCCCTCCTTTACCACCCCGCAACTCCCTCCCCCTATTGCGTATGGCAGACTAGCATCTAACAAAGCACAGCTGAATAGCATCAGGATGGCAATCCTAATGATTACTTTAGGTGACTATGCATATTCTAAACTGTAGTCCTCTTTTTTTATTTCTTGGGACCAAGGCAGGGAATGCTAGTTTTATTATAATTTTAAATCCTGTGGACCACTTGGGGGGGGGAGGCTCAGCCGCCTTTCAGGCCTACCTATCTGCTTCTGCGAGGCCTTCAGATGGAAGGCCCAAGAGAAAGCGCCTGGTCCAGGCACACAGCCTGGAAACCTCTTTTGTGTTCCTTCTCTCAAGAAGCTTGGTCAATCTGAGTGAAGGAAAACGAAGACAGGCAGACTGATGGTGGCTTGCTGATGTTGGTGGGAAAGTCGGTCCCATATTCCAGAGCTGTGGTAGTCACAGGACTGGCCCATTGGTCATCCTAGAGCAGCTCCTCCACCTGGGTGCACCGGCCTGCAGGGGAGCTGCCCGCTCCTTGTCAGGCCAGTGCACCCGGGTGGAGGAGCTGCTCCGGGATGACCAAAGGGCCAGTCCTGTGACTACCACAGCTCTGGAATATAGGACCGGGCCGTGGTGGGGCTGGAAATCTCTGCCATAGGGGGTGGCACATGCAATGTGCAACTTTGCAGATGGTGCAGCATGCAAAAAGGAATGCAGCCCTTGCTGGCCGGAATGAGATAATGGTGCTGTTATTGGGGGGGGGGGGGGTAAGTGGGCCGAAGTGGTAGTGCTGATGGCTGGAAGGTGCAGGAGCGAAGTGCTATTTGCTTGGCATCAGCATTCCGCCTTTGCCATGGTATATTTGCTGGTGGCACCAAGGCAGCCCTTGTCTCCTGCCGCTTGGGGCTCAGAGTGGTAAACCGCATCCAGGAAGCACTACAGCTTTTTTCCATTTTATCATTTCTTCCCTACATTACAGTACCCTGTTCATAACTGTCCTATTTTAAATTTAATCAGCATCAACCTAGAATCTTAACCGGTGCACCATTATTATTTTTTGCACAACATAATCAAAGCAATGCAGCAAAGAAAGCAAAGCTAACAAATCTCAGTTCCCCCGCTTCATGCTAAATTTCTTTTAAGAATTTCTACTCATTCCCATTTTAAATGTATAGGCATATTCATGCCTGGGATTTATCCATCAATCCAATACAAAGAGAAGTCTTTAAAGCCCGGTGTTTCTAAATCTTTGTTTTTAAATCGCACTGGCAAAAAAAGCAGTTTGGAGCAAACAGAGGACTTGGGAAAGTAATGGTTGGGGGAAAAAATCAATGAGAAAAATGGAGATGTCTGGAAAGGGACGGCCGATGTAAATAATAATAATTTTAAAAAATCACAATCAAAGGGGATTTGGGCAGCTAACACTGGAAAAGCCAGCTTTGGAAAGTGCCAGCTGGGTACAAAAAGAGGAAGGGGTCTTTTTTTTCCCAGAAAGAGCCACAGAGAAAGAAGGGGAAAGAGCCAGTCGGCTTTGTGCAGAAAAATCGGGCAAAGATACCTCAAAGATATCTCCAGGAGGAAAAGGAGGAGGTTTCCTCCTCTTTCTCCTGGAACCGCTGCTGCTCTTCCTTTTCTTCCCGGCCGTAGCCACCCAACCTCTGAAGATCCAGTATTTCCACCTCATACAAAAGGCTGACGGGGGGCAGAAGGATGGAAGGGGTGGCGAGGACTTTGTTGGGTCCCCTGATGGGGGATGGCTTGAAGTAGACGAAGGGCTCGGCTTGGCATATGAGAGCCAGTGCTGGGCTCAATCTGCTGGCTGGAGGGGAGTTGCTGGGGGGGACTGATGAGGGGGTGCTTGGGGCTTGGAGTTCTTGGGGCTCGGAGCAGTAAACCACGTCCAGGAAGCATTACATCAGAGAGAAGCAGTCGGAATCAACCCTGGCTTTGCTGTCCATTGCAGATGCTAGATCGGCCCCCTGCAAACTCTCATCTCTTGAGGAGCCTGGCCAAAGTTTCCCATGCCGCTTCAGCAAGCGATCCTCGGGAGATGAGAGTTTGCAAGGGGCCGATCTAGCGTCTACAATGGACAGCAAAGCCAGGGTTGACTCCGGTTGCTTCTCTCTGCTAACAGGAGGCCAAGCTAACTGCCTGAAGGACCCCATCCTGTCTCTGGGAGTCAAAGTGCTGAAGCGCGAGCGGCGCGGGAAACATTGGCTGGGCTCTTCGAGAGAAATGCAACAATTTCTCTGCAGACCATCAAAATTTTTTCTAAAGCAATGGTCCGGTTGGTGACCTTTGCTTTAGAGCAGGGGTGTCAAACTGGTGGCCCATAGGCCAGATGCATCACATGCAGGCCACGCCCACCCAAGCTCCGTGAAGGGGGGAAAACGTCGCAATACATCACGTGACAGCAACGTGACACCGCTGGTTTGACACCTGTTCTTTAGAGGATCCCAATGGTCCCTTTACACAGGCAATATCCTCTTCCATGGCCTTTTACCAGGATCTTCCAATTCTGTAGTTATGTTTGAACAGAAACTTGGTCCCAATCTTTTACCTTCATTAGACCCTATTGCTTTAATGTTCATGTCACGATACCTGCATCTTACATGTGAACAGTCTCGGTTTCCACTAGGTCTGGCACCTATCTATTGCAAGTTGTTAAACTTGTTCCTTATTTATAAGGCTATGGCTTACCTACAGCTATTGTCACACTGTAAAGGAGGGTGCTTCTATTGCAAATCACAACAATAGTTTCTGTGGTAGCCATATCACTTACATGTGGGAATCCATAGGCCATTCAAAGAAGCAAATTCAGAGAAGCAGACAAAGTTTTTTAATGGGTATTTTATGTTTGCATGCTTTAGGTAATTGTTCTTTTACTACAGAAGATGATAATAACGAAATATATATTTTATATTTGTTCAATGTATATATATATAAGCAAAACACACTTATGCCATAATCATGAAATCTCCAGAATCATAAAGCCTACAAACTTGAAATTTGCCACGTATGTTCCTCTTGGCTTCTAGGTGCTCACTAAGAAAGGATTTTTCGAAATGACCATCAGAGCATTATGGTTAACACACTCTGATGCTAAGGAGTTCTACTCCCCCTCCCCACCTGAAAAGAAATCTGTTCCAAATGCAAAACTCAAGCAGTGGGGAGGAGTTTCACTTTCAGTTTTAGTTTCACAGCAGCAATCAGGATTGGATAGAGGAGGATTCTGTGGGGAAAGCCTGAGAGAGAGAAGGGGATAGGAGAGACCGATCGTAACTACTCATTAATTTTCAAGCTGTAAGTGTCGATTTATCAAGCCCGATCACAGTTTCGTAGCGAAGCACAGGTATCCAGCTAGTAGATAAATAAATAAATGTATAGTAATACACGTGTATTATCATAGGCAGCCTCCAATCATTCAATAAAAATGCCGTATAAAACATTAAAACAATAAGATATCTTAAATTGAAAATTTAGTTAAAATTAAGTTAAGATGGAGAGGAAAGGAACAAAGTAGGCACAGGGAGGAGGTGTGGTGTTAGCTAATCCATTAGACATCTCCAGAGTGCCACACCACTATTAGGGGCCTAAACCAGTTGGCAGATCCATATCTTCAAGCTGTTTTTGAAGACCAAAAGTATGGTTGTGGATCTCACCTTGGGAGCCATGATATTCCAGAGTGCTGGAACTATCGCATAAAAGGCTCTTCTGAATCCCGCCAGCTGAAATTCCTTGACTGGCAAGCATTCTCTTTCTGCCAGTGTGGATGGGACAGTATAGTCACGTCCAGGTGAGACTGTTCCTCAGATAACCTGGACCTATGCTTTAAAGGTGATGAATGCATCGCAGTAGTTCAAGTAGTCTTGGAAAAAGGAACCAACCAGCACACGACTGTGCCACCCAGTCCTAAATCCCACAGCCAGTCCAAAAGGATACCATGGTTAATGGTATCAAAAGCCACTAAGAGGTCAAGGAGATCAAGGAGGGATACACTATCCCCATCCTGCTCTTGCCAGAGATCATCAGTAAGTGTGACCAACGCTGTCTCTGTCCCATAAGTGGGCCTGAAACTGACTGGAAAGGGTCGAGATAATCCATTTCATCCAGGATCCTTTGAAGCTGCCATCTAAAAAGAAAGTGGGAGAATGGATGGAAATTGCCAGATAGATGGGATTAAGCGATGGTTTTTTTGAGAAGGGGTTGAACCAGAGTCTTGTTAAAAGGGCTTGGAAACGTCCCCTCCTGCAGTGAAGAATTTATCACTGCCTTTACTCACCTGGCTGTCACTGTCTTGGGTGCTTTCACCAACCTGGAGGGACAGGGATCAAATTGACAGGTGGCTGCACTGACAACATCAAGGACCCTCTTTACTTCATCAGGTGTGACAAGATCAAACTGTTCCAAGATAATTAAGATCTTTCCCCCAGCATGGAGTCACACCACATATGGATTCCATCTGGGAATGAATCCAAGTAACTGTCAGGTGTTCAACAAATTCTTTTGAAAATGATCGCCCAAGCAGGAGGGACTGGGTGATCCTGAACAGGACCATCGGGTGACACTTGCAGATGCAATAAGTGTGGAGAACTAATGTGATTTGCCATTCTTATTTCATGAAATAGGCCTTAGTAGCAGCTTGAAGCTGTTCCCCATTAGATTATCCCTTATTTTCCTCCAGCAGCACTCTCTTAACCTCATTTCAGAAATACAGCTCAGCTGTGAACCACAGGGAATGCTGGGAGCGATGGTCAAGAGAGACTGTACATGTGCAATCCTGTCCAAACCCTTGGCTGGCCTTTGGTTCTAGGATATAACCAGAGCTTTGGCAGGACTGTGCAGCAAATCCCCCTTCATTTAGGTCCATCAGTCACCAGGACAGACCTCTTGAATGGGTCTGGTAACCCTGTGATGATGGCGGGGTGCCCTAAGAGAATCTCAAGGATACCAGGGCATGAGATGACCATGGTGGGGGAATAATTATAGATTCCCCCACCAGATCACATTGCCATTGCTCTGACAAGTTCATATTGGCATGTGACCACTGTCCTGAGTTGGACCCAAGATGACCTGGGAATAAGCCCATGGCCACCATGATAGAAGATTTTAATGAAAAGTGGTCAAAAATAAAATATGATAAAACTGGATGGTCTTTTCATGAAGACATCTCATTGCTCTGTTCCCTTAAGCATTCTAGTGCCATATCAGCCAACTTTGTAGAATGTCCTTGTATAGACTTACAAGTAGCTATAGCCTCCTATCATATAACCACAACTAATTAAATCTTTGTGTCTCAGAGCTGCATTTCCCCTGGAAATTGACAATAATGTTACAGTGTCATGTGGAATTGATTGCTAATCGCTGATAGCTTTTGAAGAATTACTTTCCAAAAGAAATTAATTACTGGGCTATTTAACCACATAAGCAGGAGCTTGCCTGTCTCCAAAAATCCTTCAACAACTAATTTAAGAGGCAAGTATTAGGCAAATACATAGGAGTAAAAATGCCATGTCTGCCCCAGCTTCAGAAAAAAATAATATTTGAATAGAAATAGTTTTAATAATTTGAAAAATATAAAGTAAACAGCATTGAAATTTTCCAAGTTCCTTATTCCAGTAATTTTCCTATATTGGCACCCAGATTTCTTTTTTATAAGTTACTTGTTGTTTGTAGTTAAATGGAACGTTCCTTATCTATACCTTCCAGCATTGCACAAAGCTGTTATAAATAAAAGAGTTAATGACCTACAAGTTTCACTGACTAGATAAGCTGTAGTGGATAATGCATCTGCAACCATTCTAATGGATTGTTCCCTAGTATATTATTAATAGAATCCCCACTCAAAGAAAAGTTTACTCTGCCACATAAAATCACTAAGCCTTTCTCCTCCCAGCCAATAAATTGTTTATATTTTTTAAGTATAGAAAAGTAGGATAATCCTTCCCATCAAAATAAAAAAAATCTAGTTCAAGATTTCCAAATTTTTAATCTAGATATGTCATTTAAAAATGGCAATGACATAAATACAGTCAAGACATGATGAGTAGCATCTTGGGAAAAATAAAAACAAAAAAATGATTTCAGTATTTGACAAGTTGGCTCTTAAAGCTTCCTAATATTTGACTCAAATAATTCATCTCTATGTCTTCTCCCATTAATCTATTTTTAATGAGGACTGCTGCTGCTTTAACTTATTACCTGAAGGTAATCTATGGACTGTTTGAACAAGAAAAAATGGGGTAAAATAATCAATTTAATTATAAATATTTGCCCCAAGAGAGTTACTTTTAAATCATGAGAATATGTCAACCTTAATTGTCTTAAATGAAAGATTTCTAAAGAATAAATTGCAATTCCTAGGGATCTTGAATTCAAACTTTCCTGGCCATTACTTAAATATTGATTATGCACAGAGGTGGGTTTCAGCAGGTTCTGACCAGTTCTGGAGAACTGGTAGTGGAAATTTTGAGTAATTCGGAGAACTGGTAGTAAAAATTCTGACTGCCCCGCCCCCATCTATTCTCTGCCTCCTGAGTCCCAGCTGATCAGGAGGAAATGGGGATTTTGCAGTAACCTTCCCCTGGAGTGGGGAGGGAATGGAGATTTTACAGTATCCTTCCCCTGCCACACCCACCAAGCCACGCCCACAGAACCGGTAGTAAAAATTTTTGAAACCCACCACTGATTATGCATAAGGTAAACTTTGACAATTCAGATAATCTATATTGAATGGAACTTGACATCTGTTCACATAAGAAAGGATTTTTTTTCATGATTCTTTTTCAAATGTTATTTAGGAAATTATATTTCTTGTATTCTATACTTTTTCAGTAGGCTTGATGACTATATTGACAGGTGAGAGCACTCAGCCAACGTTTCCTGAGCTTAAAAGCTAAGTAGGGCCTCTTTCACTCCTCCCCCACCTGGAAATGCTGGGGCTAGACTAGCCCTAAAATCATCCTGGAATAGCAAGCCATTTCTGTATTGTTTTTAGGTAAACTACATGGATGTGTCTGTGTAGTCTTTAAGAGCTGAGTGATTCAAAGACCTCTTTCTCTTTGTAGCATGTAGCTTTGTGCCACTTTAGATATTAAAATGTGCAGCTGGCATTGTAAAGATGCTCAGAAGTTTGTGAACCCTTTTGAATTTTCAATATTTCTTTATAATATCATCTAAAATGTGATCTATTCTCCATTCAAGTCCTAAAACTAGATAAAAAGAACCCAATTAAATAATTCAAAACATTATACGTGTTCATTTATTTATTGAGGAAAATAATCCAAAGCTACAAATCTGTATGTGGCAAAAGTATGTGAATCTTTGCTTTCAATAACTGGGAGATAATTGCAATTTAGTATTTCCGAGAACTGGATTAGCCCATTCTTCTTTACAGAACAGCTACAACTCAAGAAAGTTGGTGGGCTTCCTCATGTGAATTGCCCATTTCAGGTTCTTCCACAATATAGTCAGGATTTTAACTTGGCAAAACATTAATTTACTTCTGCTTTAACTATTCTACAATTGGTGTGTTTTGAATTGTTGTCTTACTATGTGACCCACTTCTTTTGATGGATAGATACCTTATAGGTGTAAATTTCCTGTAGAATTTGCAAGTACAATTCAGAATTCATAGTTCCATCAATGGTTGCAATCATAGTCTAAGCAAAAAAGCAAGCCCAAACCATGATACTATCATCAGCACATTTTGCAGATGGGATAAAGTTCTTACAGTGGAGTGCAGTGTCTGCCTTTCACCAAATGTAACACTTTTCATTCAAACCAAACACTTGCAAAATTGATGTCAGCCCTTACAGGTACAGGTAGTCTTGATTTATGATGATAATTGTAACTGGAATTTCTATTGCTAAGTGATGCAAACTTGTAAAGTGTGATGTCATGTGACTGCATCGCTTAGCAATTGCAACAGTCCCGATTGCCATCGTTAACCAAATTCCAACAGTCTCTAGGTGAGTATACACCCTGATGCAAGGCTTGGTTCTGCAATTTGCCACATCTGCCACATCTGCTGGCCCTGTCATCCTGGGCCCTGCTCATCCTGCCACCTCAACTGATAGTTACTGTCTTCTTCCTGTTACTAAAGAGATGTGCCTGGCCTGGGCCCTCATGAGGCAACTGCTGGCCATGTCAGGCTATCTCCCTGAGGCTGTGTGTAGCTTTGTCCAAATCAGATGCAGCTTTCGCTAAAGTCTTGATTTGTGCAAGACACCTGCTCTCTGAGCTTCACTGAAAAGCATGTGCAGAGCCCAGTGCTGGCAGAGGCGGCAGAGTGCAGAACAGCTAAAAGGGCAAAAATGTGGGGAGATAGGTTGGGGGGGCAGTTGAACAGGAGGCAGAGGAGGCAATCCCTTATCAGCTTGAGGATGAGAGGAACCAAGCCTTGCATCGGGGTGTATACTCACCTAGAGACTGTTGGAATTTGGTTAACGATGGCAATCAGGACTATTGCAATGCAGTCACATGACATCACTCTTTACAAGTTTGCATCACTTAGCAATAGAAATTCCAGTTACAATTATCATCATAAATCAAGACTACCTGTACCTGCAAGGGCTGACATCATGCCAAAAGGGCAGAAATGGGAAGATAAAGTGGAGGGTCATAAGTTCAGCAGGATGTTAGTCCCCCAAATTTAGATCACAAGACTGCAATCACTGTAAATTCTGGATTGGGCATAACTACCATTTGTTCAGTGCCACTGTAACTTGAAATGGTCACTGCATAGTCTTAAGTGAGTGTTCTCTGTAGTCCAGACAAACTGTTGTGGCCCCGCCCTCTGAGCCTGTCCCATCGGAGGAAGAAAGCTCCGAGCATGAGGAAGAGGAGTCAGCCAGGCCTCCCTCTCCAGGCCCCTCCCCTCTGGCATTGTCTCAGATGCCGGTCGAGGGAGAGGAGATTAGCAGGGAGACAGGTGGCTCGGATCAGAGTGACGGAGAAACATCATTCCTGGACGCACACCTCCGAAGGCGTGATAAACGATTGCAGCAGCTCAGGAGGCATGCTAAGGATTAGAACTGAGTCACTGGACCACACCCCAGAGACTATATAATAGAGGGTGGTGGTCAGTGATCCTTGTGACGAACAAAACTAACCTTGGATAGTCACTAAAGCCTCATTCGGAACTGTTGGGAGAAATATTTATGGTTGTTGGACATTTGGAAGCTGAGTATTTATCTTTCTGTTTTTCTGTGAAAATAAAGGCACTTGGCAGACGGTGTGTCTATCGCTGCCAAGTTGGAGATAAAGAAACTGGGTGTGTTCCAAAGTGTTTCCTTAACCCTCGGCTGGCTGTGTTTGTGTGCGTGTGGGTACGGGGACAGATCACAAACAACTAATACCATTAGAACTAACACTACTTTTATTATGACGTTACAATAACCTCTCCTTCCTTACTTTTACTTTCCAGAAAACTAGAAAGGATTTCTTTTGAGGGACCATGCTCCCATTCCTTCTGTAGGCTGAAATGTCTCTTATTGCACTGGCTATGAATCTTCCTCCTGCTGTCTTTTAAGGATATTCCTGCAGATGATTACAGTATCTGGGCAAAATGGTTAGGCAGGAAGTCTTGCTCATTCTTCCCTAAAAAGGAATTCTCTGTCCTAAACAAAACTGACTAATGTAGTGAGGGAGGAGAATTAATGATGTTTATCTCTACACCATAGGATGCAAAGTGGGTTCATGTCAATGGGATTTCTTCCCCTAAAATTCAGTGCATTGTTTCTATGCTTCATTTCTCAGAGTTCCTAAATAAATCCAGGTGCACACCAAACCTGGGGCACAAAGAAAGGCTGCTCAGGACCAATGGTGTAAAAGGCTTGTGTTGGAAGGCAACACAGCTTTCTGCAGATGTGTCAGATCATCAGGAATATTGTCACGTGTCCTCTGAAATTCCTCTAGAGCCATTAGGCACCTAGGGTGGATGGTTTTAACATTTCTAGCCCTGGTGTGGTTCCGGGGAGACAGGAAGTTATTATTTATTATTTATTTATTTATTATTTCAATTTATATACCGCCCTACTCCCGAAGGACTCAGGACTTATTAATTGTTGGCGTTATTACTGCATTATGTGGTACTTGCCAAAAGTTCCAATTTTTTCCAAATAATCAGCTTTTATTATTGGCTAGGATTAAGCTAAGGCTATGTGGTCTTCAAGTGCCATGCTCCACCTTCTGCAAAAGAAACAAAATAGCAATGTCTTGGAAAAATGGCTGAGTTTGTCTCCCAATAAATGTTAGAGAAATTAAAGTTTTAGTAAACACTAATCTTGGTGTTCTTACTATTCTCAAGAGTGGCATCATATTCATTCCCTTG
Source organism: Arizona elegans (assembly GCA_022577455.1). NCBI lineage: Eukaryota > Metazoa > Chordata > Lepidosauria > Squamata > Colubridae > Arizona > Arizona elegans. The sequence continues at coordinate 89,198,675 of JAKOOJ010000002.1, forward strand.
GAGTTCTGTGCAGATTTGAATATTTTTAATATGAAATGCAAATCTTCCTTTCTTTTGCTCCTGATCCAGTCCCTTTTGAACAACTTATATCCTTTTATTGCGATGCAGTGATAACATGAGAATCATCTGTGTAGGCCTTGTTTCCAACGGAGGTATGCAGCATTTGAGAATTGAAGGCAAAGAGGTTTGGAGCATGCAGAAGTGCCCATATACCACCTGTCCCCATTCCTTAAACCTGGAGTATTGCATGGTCCTAATATATACCTAGTCATATTTTTCTTTGTGTCTTAAAAATTATGACATTCTCCTCCTTTATGTACCATATTCTGGGAGGCATCATATTTACAATAAGACTATGAATTCTGTGGGTAAGTTGTTCTTCCTGATAGTTTCACTGCATACACTAACTTAATAGGCTAGGAACTAGTATCACATTTCTTCCTTCGATATTTAAGTCATAGATCTCTAGTCCTCAGAGAGTTCAGTTTAAATTTTCACATCATGTTTCACATATTTTGTTCCCTTGGAAGGGGGAACAACTCATGCTAGCACTCTTCTAGCATGATTTCCATAGTAAGCAGGATTTTACATTCCATTTGGAGTTATCATCCATGGATTTGATTGGGTAGATGGGAACCTGACCCCCGGGTTCTTGGGCTTGTCTTGTGGAGAGGTAGGGGCAGTACAAAGGGAACTTACCCTTGGTATATAAAATTGCAGATAGGGTCAGAAATTTAAAGATGAGATCAAGTGTGGGCCTCATCCCCACATTATTATACCTTGACAAGAATGAAGTCCTTGATTGTTTAGCACAAAGATATACATTGCTTGCTTAAGCTGCTTCTACTTTCTTCTAATTTTGATGCTTTTTAATTCCTGTAGTTAACTGTCAGTGGCCTGTGAAATGCTGTCAAGAGATATGGTGTTTTAAACCTCATTAAAGAACATTCCTTATTGCGACTTCAAAAAACCAATAGCAAGAATCAAGAGCGGTTGTTGCCATTGCATTTTTTAATTAGAGGACAATATTGTGCTACCAAGTCAACCAAAGCCAGAGGATTATAGTATTGATTTTGAAGCAATGTCCAATCACCATCAAGTATGAGAGGGCTGGAATTGCTGATGTGTTTTTGAAAAAGATAATATAGCTGGGCAATCCTTAGTCTCCTTTTATGCTTCATATGTGAAACAGTTTAAATGTATTGCCCGCTTCACTTACTCAACCTGAACCTGAATTATTCACTGAAGATTAAAAAAAAATATTGAAAGTGGGGTTGAAGAGAAAAAAGTAGAAAATTCAGCCATATATTTTTTAACAAAGCAATCAGGCTTAGTTGATTATTAACAATTACTAAATATACAAAGATTCATATAGATGCTCATCAATTATTTAATATAAAGAGTGCCTTGTATCCCAAGGTAGGAAATTATATTCTACAGACATGGGAGATATCCCAGAATTTTTAAAATTATTGTTGTTATTTGCTCAACTTCAGGGACATCTGATCTCAGTATGAGGCCTAGCAAATTGCTGATTGTATCTTGATTTTGCTTTTTTTAAATCTAAAACATTTATGTCTTAGGATTCATTTGTGGCATTTAATAAAATACCCTGGTGATAATTGATTTTATTAAAGTTGCAAAGAGAAGACAGATTTTATGTGCAGGACATTTTTTTAAAGATACTAATGATTATTGTTGAATTCATGTATTGTATAGTTGATTTGGTTTTCGCTTGGTATGTAGCATGAATCCTGATTCTGTGGCTTATAAATGTGTTTTGTTACAATTTAGCATATTGTTTAGTTTGGGAGATCTATTCATTGACATTTATGTTCAGTGAATTGATCAATGTGGAGCAATAGAAGTAGCTTTGACATCTGACTCCTGACTCTGTTTTTGCTTTCGAGACAGTTTTTAAACCACTTTTTTAAAAAAGTCTATACTGTAGCTATATACAGCATTTTTGAGATGGCATCAGTGCTGGATTCATTAAAAGCTACTAGGTTTCATCCCCAGGCCCTGCCAGTTTATCAGATAATTAAATAATCTATTTGAGAATGTGTACAAAAAGATAGGCAGGAGACCTTATACCATTTCAGACAAATGGCTGTCCAGTCTCTTCTTAAAAACCTCCTGGAGCACCACAACTTCTGAAGGCAAACCGTTCCACTGATTAATTGTTCTAATACACCTTAATTTTAAATTGGATCTCTCTTTGGTAATCTTCCAAACATTACTTCTTGTCCTGCTCTCAGATGCTTTAGAGAATAGGTTGACCACTCTTTTTTGTGACAGTCCCTCAAATATTGGAAGACTGCTAGCTATCATGTTACTCCTTGTCCTTCTCTTCCTTAGACTGGACATACCTCATTTCTGCAACTGTTCATTGTACGGTTTGACCTCCACTCCCCTAATTATCTTTACACTCTTTCTAGAATCCCAATCTTTTTTGTACTATAGCGATCAGTACTGGACATAATATTCCAAGTGTAGTCTTACGACTGCAGTATTAAACAGTACAAATATTTCATGTTATTTTGATATTAATCCCCCGGTTGATGCAGCCTAGGACTGTGTTGGCTTTTTTGGCAGCTGCAGCATATTGCTGGCTCATACTCTGGTAGTGGTCCACTAAGATACCTAGATCCCTCTCAGAGTTACTGCTGTTGAGCCCTATGCATTTGATTTTTAATAAAAGAGAATATTTGTAGCTCAGGGTTGAAATGAAAGTTCCTTGGTGCTCTCTGAGCTTGGTGGTTTTCTTGCAGCCGTTTCATTGCCCAAACTAGGTAATATCATCAGTGTTAGTAAGGAGTGGGAGTTTGCTCTCGGTTTATACTCTAGTGACTTTCCCTGTCAGTGTTGGTGGGAGTGGTCTTGGAATTTTTTTGGTTGGCCTGTTTAATGTTCGTTTGTTTGGCAGTTCCTTGATTGGATTATTATTGTTTACTTCTTGATTGTTGGTCTGATGTTAATCTGTGCTCATCTAAGTGTTGATTGCTGATGGGGAGGTGTTTTGGTATTTTGTTTTGATATTTTTGGTTTGTTGATTGTCTCTTATGCATTGTAGATATTGTTTATATTTATGTGTCTATTGATAGCTAATTTGTCAGAGTGCCAGGCTTCTAGAAATTTTGTACCCTGTTTCTCTGAAAATAAGACATCCCCTGATAAATAAGACCAATCGGGCTTTTGAGCGAATGCACTAAAATAAGCCTCCCCTCAAATATAAGCCTTCCCCAAAAATATTTAAATGCAGTGTTGGAAATCAGATAAGACGGCAAGAGGAGCCCCATCTTGCTCCCCGTGCCCCAAAATAATAAGACCTCCCTGAAAATAAGGCCAAGCGTTTATTTTGGGGTTCAAAAAAATATAAGACAGGGGTTTTTTAAAAATAGTTTTTATTGAATATTTTACATTTTTAAAACCAAAAACATAATAGAAAAAGAAAAAAAAGAAAAAAAAGTAGACATTGTCTATCACAGACCTTACCAAGAAGTAGGCCTTGGTCTATTTTGTCAAATGCCTTACTAAAGTCTAAATAAACTGTGTTTACAGTATTCCCCTGATCCATTAATTTAGTCACTTTATCAAAAATGCTATAAGGCTTGTCTGGCATGATCTATTTTTGACAAACCCAGTTGATTTGTACTAATATCTTTGCTTGTTTTTAGATGTTTGCAGATCCGTTGTTTGATTATCTTTTCCAGGATCTTCTCAGATATTGATGTGAGGCTGATTGGTCTGTAGTTTCCTATTTTTCTCCTTGCAGATTGGAATCCTACTAGCTCTTTCCCAATCCTCTGGTGGTTCCCCAGTGCTCCAGGATCTTTGAAAGATATGGTTCAAATACACACATTAAACTTTAAAGTAGGATAGGGCTGCAGGCTTTACAGTTACTTGTCACTTTATAAGAAGATCAGGAAGTCTTGAATGACAAATGAAATTAGTAAAACTTACATAAATTAATGAGAAACCTCCAATGCATGATCTGAAATTTAAAGCTCAGTCCTTGAAGATAAAATGAAGAAAATACCAGCTAGTTTTACTGTTATACAGAATGAAATAGATGATGTTTACTTTATGATCATTTGGTTTTCGATGTCATGAAAGAACTGAAAATTATTTTAATCTGTATTTATTTATGAATTTTTTACTTGTAGGGTATGGCTGTTACGGAAAATTTCGTCTCATACACCAAAAAAATTAGGCTCATTTTGATGACAGTTATGCATTTTGACTTGGGGAATGCCATTTGCTGCTGTGCCTTAGGTACAAATTGATTGTCCATTGAGGACAAGGTCTGTTTTCAAAACTCCTATGGCCACTGAATATTGTTCCTCTTCTTTTGTACTGTCTTTAGATATAAATATCAAATAACAAACTGAACCCCTTGAACTCAGTCAGCTCTTATGTGTACTCCAAGTATACTGTATAATAAGGAAGACTGAAACTGTACATACAACAAAGAATAGGAGTCCAGAAAAATGTTTTATATAGAGGTGGTCCATGACTAATGAAGTCATGGTAGTCCATGACTAATTGGGACCAGAATTTTTGTCGGTAGGTGATGTAGTCATAAAGTATAATTGCATCACTTAGTGACAGCAATCCCTGCAGTTCTGATTGCCTTTGCTAAACAAATCCTGTGGTCATAGGTGAGGCAACTTCCTGCTGACTTCCTTTATCCAGGTCAGTGGGGAAACCAGCAGGAAATTGCAGGTGTCAGGTACTTGCAAACAAAGTGCCTGCTGCCAGGTAGGGGAAGGCAGAAGGGGGTGCATAGGGCTGTGAGACAGGTGCAGCAAAAGTTGGGGAAGGTACGGAAAGGTGCAAGGGGGACATAGCGGGGTTCAGGGAGGATGCATTGCAAGAGGCTATGTGAGAATTCTGGGGATTAGTCATAACCAACATTCGTTCAGTGCTGTCGAGGACTATCTGAATGTGGAAGCTGCAAATTGATATAAGACGTATAATCATAGGGCTGGAAGGGACCTTAGAAGTCTTCTGGTCCAACCCCTTGCTCAAGGCTGAACACATTTATAACATCCCAGTTAATTTTTTGTCCAGTTTATTTTTGAAAACCACCAGTGATGGAGCATCTACAACTCTGAAGGCAAGCTATTCCATTGTTTAACAATTTAACAGAAAAGTTTTCCTTCTAGAGTCTAGAAAGCTCTTTAACAAGCTTCCACCCATTATTTCTAGTCCTGCCCTCAGCTGCTTTGGAAAATAAGTTGACCTCCTCCTTCCTGTGACAGAGGGGACAGTTGGAAGACTGTCCCCTCTAATCCATCTCTTTGACAGGCTAGACCTGTTTAGCTCCCTCAACTGTTCATCATACTCCTTAGTCTCCAACCCTTTATCATCTTTGTTGCTATTATCTGCATACTTTGTAGGATCTTAGCATCTTTTTTTTTTTTGTATGCAAACAATTTAGGAGATAATTTCCAAGATATTAGTACCAAGCAGAAAAAAGGTGCTGTGGTTTAACCTGCTTCTGGAAACTTAATAATATTGTTGCTTTTGGGTGGGACAATTAATTGATTTGAAAATGTTGAATTAGCTATTTGATGATTGATTATCTTCTCCTTCTCCTCAGGTATTATTGTAATGTATGTGACTGTGTAGTGAAAGATTCCATCAACTTCCTTGATCATATCAATGGCAAAAAACGTATGTATAACATGTTTTTCATGTAGTAGTTTGATATTATTGTTGTTGTTTTGTTAGTATTATTAATCATCACACAGTCAGCCAGATGCTCAGACTGGGTTTGTCTTTTTTGTCTACCTATTAAGTCCTTACCAAGGACCTGGGATAGGCAGATGTGGATGTTCGATGGTGTTACAGATATCATCATAGGATGGAAGCTGTGCCCAGTAAAGCTGCCTTTTGCAATTGACTGATGGTGAATGTGTCAATGCCGATGGTGTTCAGGTGGTCCACTATCCAGACTTTTTTGTCTTTCTTATCAACAATTGTTAAGACTGGGGTGTTATGTGGCAAGTGTCTGTCTGCTTGAATTCTAAAGTTCCAGAGCAATTTAACTTCATTTTCTATTACTTTCTCTAGTTTATGGTCCCACCAGTTCTTGCTTGCAAGCAAATGATATTTCTTGCAGATCTTCCAATGCACCATTGTTGCTACTTTGTCATGCCACTGCTTGTAGTCAGTCTGCAATCTTCTTGCAGCAGCTTACCAGGTGGTCCACTGTTTCTTCACCTTCTTTGCATATGTGGCACTTACTGTCTGTTTCTGTCTTCTCAATTCTGTCTTTGTATTCATTTGTCCTTAAGGAGTGGTCTTGTGCAGCCAGAATTAGTCACTTGATCTCTTTCTTCAAAGTTCCTGCTCGTAACCATTGCCAGGTCTTGTTATTATCTGCTTTCCCTGCTATTTTTTTAATGTACTGGCCATAGTGCTTTGTCTTCCCATACCTCCATTATCATTATCACTCTTCAATTTTACCTCCTTGTAGTATGTTGTTAAACTGCTTGGCAAGAAGTGGGTATAGACCAGGGGTGTCAAACCCACGTTGTCGTCATGTGACGTATCGTGACTTTTCCCCCATTCTCTAAAACTGGTATGTGCATGGCCAGCGTGTGATTCATGCAGCCTGCAGGCCACAAGTTTGACACCCCTACATGACCATGCAGTTCATCTTCACCTGGTGCTGACCAATTCTTGATCATTCTTGCTCTTTTCTCTGCTATTTCTGCTATTATTACTAGTTCTTTCATTTTAACTTCTTTTTTATTCTTATCTACCTCTTTTAACCAAGCTGCATCCTTGTTGTATTTTTTGGGGTTATCCCATATCTGTGCCTAGTACTACACTGTTTCTTCCTTGTCAGGTACTGACTGATTCACTGCAGTTTCTCTATTGATGGATTGGTAGAAACATTTCTGATTGGATTGAAATTAGAGGTTCTGCCTATAATTTGCAATTTGAGCTTCGTATCTGCTGATCTTGGCTATAGCTGTTATTTGTTGCTTTATCATTTCCAGTGCTTCCTTGTTCTTCCTTGTTTCTAATTCTTGATTAGGTATTCTTTGGTCTTTTTGTTCTTCAGCTTCTTTTCTTTCATCTGTTCTAGCTTGCTTGCATCTGATCTAACTTGCTGATCTTATTTTCCAGTCTAGTCTTCCATTTTTGTGGTGCACTGTTTGGTTTTGTTTCTCTGTTGACTTTGCATCCCAGGTATTCAGATATAACTGCAGCTATGCTGTACATTAGTTGGTTTGTTTCTTGCAGTGAGTTGGTGCTTATACTTGATATTGCATTATTTGCATCTTTTAACATTTGTGCTAGCTGTTTCTTTGGAACAAGCTTCAATGTAGGCAACCTTATTCTGATGTTTTGATGCTGTTCTAGATGCTCAGTTATTCTTTGTTTGAATTCTTTATTTCTTTAGTTAGAGGGCTTTGTTCTTCCTGAGGCAGAGGAGAGGGTGCCCAGTTTCCAAATGAAAACAATTTTATATCTGTTGGATCCTCTACTGCCAACTCCCCCTGGTTTGCCTCTACATTCTGAGTTATTTCTGGCAAGGCTTTGATTTCTTTGCCCCGGGTAAACCTTTCCAGTTCTTCCAATTCTGCTTCTGTGAAGACTTTATTTTGTATTATAAATTGACGTTGATCTGCTAGCCTCTGTTTTGTTATTTCTGATTCTGAATGTTGTTCTTTCCAGAACTGGTTCATTCGTTTCAAATATTCTCTTCTTGTTGGACTTGATCTGTAATAACAGATCATTATTTCTTTGTTTTCAATCACTGTGTATTTGCAATGGGTAAGCATCTTTTCTTTCAATAGTTCTGCAGCTGCTGGTCCTAGTTGCTCAGCCAACAGCCCTGAGTCCTGTAGCCCATTTTTCACTAGATATCCAAGAACTCCCAACATCTAGCATGGACCTTGTTAACCCAGGTGACTTCCGAGCTAGTATGGCTTTCTGAAATTTATGTCTCACCATATTTTTTATGGGAGTGACACTCTTTGTCAGACTCCTCTGATGAGACCTGTCCAGTATGGTTGAACCTCTGGCATATCTCTCATCTTCCTCAGAGCAAGTCCCAGAACCACTTCAAGGTAGTGCCTTATTGGGGGATTATTATTGTTGTTGTTGTTGTTGTTGTTATTCACACTGTCACTCAAATGTTTAGACTGGATTTGACATTTTTATCCACCCAGGAGTTAGGGTAAGTGGATATTGTTCAATGGTGTTAAAGGTATTGTAGCAGAATGTAAACTGTTCCAAGTAAAGCTGACTTTTGCAATTGATTGATTAGTCAATACTGATGGTAGTCAAATGGTGCTCCATATGTTTTGGAATTGCACTCAAGGTGACTATTACTATTGGTACTATATTATTACAATAATAAAATAATAATAAAATTATCATTATTATTATTTATAAGTCTATGCAGCCCAATTCTAAATGATTTAGAGCCGTTCACAAGAATAAAAGAAATTACAGTGATTTCCAGCCTGGGTGTAGATATTGATCTTAGTCAATAGATAGTCATCATTTTGTTTGAAAGTAGCCATGGATGCAGGATTTATTCTGTGGGACATATTAGATTTACTAATCTATCTCAGAACCAGTCCATTGATTGGTTCATCCTGTCTCATTGTTGTTTTTCTTGATTCTCAGCAGTTATCAAAGATCTGAGAGACTCCAGTAACTTCTATATGCAATTCATGTATTCCTCTGTTAAGCTAATGGATCTTGAAGTGTGGTCTGCAGACCACCAAGTTCCAAGAGGTGATCCTCTACAGCTTCCTTATGTCCACCAGTCAAAGCTTGATCACTGCCCAAGCCCCACCTCTCTGGGCATGTCAGTGCTGATGAGAGAGAGCCACTCTCCATCTCAGCTTCCTCCTTATGCATGTTCATGAGAATGGATCAATGGCTGGAAATTAGTTAATGAAACATATATGTAGCATTGTTTAGAAAGTCAAAGAGATGACCTGGGAGAAACTATACAGATAGGACTTCAATAGCATGTATACAAACATGCTTTATGTATGGGAAACAAAGATAACATAAACATTTGGTAATTGGTTCTACCCCAATTTCCTGGAGTATAAGAGGGAGGGAAAGAGAACTGCTGTCAAACATCAAGATTCTGTTACTATAGCCTGTATCAATAAAGTAATTTTAGTTAAATTTAGGAAGTTGGCTTTCTTGTCTGATTTATCTTAACATATCATGAATATTAAAATGTGAACAAATTTCAAGTGCAGTTACCATCTGAGCCTATATATGCTGTGCTGTGGTCTCTCACAAGCACCCCCAAAAAGAAGGTATGACTACCCCTGATAATAAGTGCAATCGGGCTTTTGAGCGCATGGCAATAAGGCCAAGCGCTTATTTCAGGGTTCAAAAAAATATAAGACAGGATCTTATTTTTGGGGAAACATGGTAGGAAATATAGTGATGGTTATCTAAAATCAGAATTTTATTTGCCCTTAGTACGTTGAGATTTCTGTTGCAGAATATTCTGAACTAGCAAATGTGTGGTAAATGGGTAAATGTTATGATATGGGGTATGTGAAATCATTCAAGTGAAAAATGAGTGTTTTTCTGGATTATTTTTTGGTACAAATTAATCTTAAAAGGCCTTTAAAATGGAGAAGATAGGAAGGCTTAACTAAATGCAACAAAAATTATCTTTGTGAACTCCCTTGCTCAGACGAAAATGTAAGGAGTGGTTAGTTTGTTTGTTTCTTGATTGGATGACATCCAAATTTTGGGAATGTTTATTTGGTATTCAACAATTGTAGAAGTTGAACAGCAGGGCATTAAATTAATATTTGCTGCTGCTTTCTATGTCAGATATAATTCATGATTTAGGTTTTAACATACAGAGTTCCTTGCAACTATATTTATTATAATTTATTAATTATATATAATGTATTAAACTCTATAATTTATTAAGTAAGCAATTGATTTTCCACCACCAATTTTGCCTTTCTAGGGCTTTTTCCATATACAGTCAGGTCCAGAAATATTGGTACATCAACACAATTCTAACATCTTTGGCTCTATACACCACCACAATGGAGTTGGAATGAAACAAACACAATGTGCTTTAACTGCAGACTGTCAGCTTTAATTTAAGGGTATGTACATCCAACTCAGGTGAACGGTATAGGATTTACAGCAGTTTGCATATGTGCCTCCCACTTGTTAAGGGACCAAAAGTAATGGGACAGAATAATAATCATAAATCAAACTTTCCCTTCTTAATACTTGGTTGCAAATCCTTTGCAGTTAATCACAGCCTGAAGTCTGGAATGCATAGACATCACCAGACGCTGGGTTTCATCCCTGGTGATGCTCTGCCAGGCCTCTACTGCAACTGTCTTCAGTTCCTGCTTGTTCTTGGGGCATTTTCCCTTCAGTTTTGTCTTCAGCAAGTGAAATGCATGCTCAATGGGATTCAGGTCAGGTGATTGACTTGGCCATTGCATAACATTCCACTTCTGTCCATTCATAAACTCTTTGGTTGCTTTTGCAGTATGCTTTGGGTCACTGTCCATCTGCACTGTGAAGCGCTGTCCAATGAATTCTGCAGCATTTGGCTGAATGTGAGCAGATAATATTGCCCAAAGCACTTCAGAATTCATCCTGCTGCTTTTGTCAGCAGTCACATCATCAATAAATACAAGAGAACCAGTTCCATTGGCAGCCATACATGCCCACGCCATGACACTACCACCACCATGCTTCACTGATGAGGTGGTATGCTTAGGATCATGAGCAGTTCCTTTCCTTCTCCATACTCTTCTCTTCCCATCACTCTGGTACAAGTTGATCTTGGTCTCATCTGTCCATAGGATCTTGTTCCAGAACTGTGAAGGCTTTGTTAGATGTTGTTTGGCAAACTCTAATCTGGCCTTCCTGTTTTTGAGGCTCACCAATGGTTTACATCTTGTGGTGAACCTTCTGTATTCACTCTGGTGAAGTCTTCTCTTGATTGTTGATTTTGACACACTTACACCTACCTCCTGGAGAGTGTTCTTGATCTGGCCAACTGTTGTGAAGGGTGTTTTCTTCACCAGGGAAAGAATTCTTCGGTCACCCACCACACTTGTTTTCCATGGTCTCCCGGGTCTTTTGGTGTTGCTGAGCTCACCGGTGTATTCCTTCTTTTTGAGAATGTTTCAAACAGTTGTTTTGGCCACACCTAATGTTCTTGCTATCTCTCTGATGGGTTTGTTTTTTTTCTTCAGCCTAATGAGGGCTTGCTTCACTGATAGTGACAGCTCTTTGGATCTCATCTTGAGAGTTGACAGCAACAGATTCCAAATGCAAATAGCACACTTGAAATGAACTCTGGGCCTTTTATCTGCACATTGTAATTGGGGTAATGAAGGAATATCACATACCTGGACATGGAACAGCTGAGAAGCCAATTGTCCCATTACTTTTGGTCCCTTAACAAGTGGGAGGCACATATACAAACTGCTGTAAGTCCTACACCGTTCACCTGAGTTGGATGTACATACCCTCAAATTAAAGCTGACAGTCTGCAGTTACTGCACATTGTGTTTGTTTCATTCCAACTCCATTGTGGTGGGGTATAGAGCCAAAGATGTTAGAATTGTGTCGATGTCCCAATATTTCTGGACCTGACTGTACCTAAGAAAACACATTCTTTACTCCAAAGTAAAGTTAAGATGGAAACGTATTCTATTCTGCTGCTGTTCTGACCTAGGCCTCCTGAATCAGTAAAACATACGAGTAGTCACAAAAACCTGTTTTATTTTAACAGCTGTAAATTCCGTTCATTTACAGATGAGTCCCAAATAGTTGTAAAAAGTCCTTCGGGATAAGGCTGATAATTACCCACCTTTATCTCTCTTGACATGCTGCCAAAGACCTAATTGGCAAAGCCACACAGAATCCAGAATCAAACAGAGCTTCAGACTTTAAACTTCACAGAATTAACAACGTTGCTTCCTGCAAAGGCCCACGTGCCTTTGCTCCTCTTTTAAGTCTTATGGGAGGGGCCAATCATCTCCAAGCCTTACTTCCAAGTCGTCCCTTTTGTTTTAACTGTTCTTGCTTTCTGGCAGCTCTGCGCATGCGTGCATTGGGAACAAGCTCCCCCTGTTCCTCTGCCTCACTGAGGTCTGACTCTGGAGGCTCCGGAGGCAGCACATACCTCCCAGGTGGCCCTTTCTCTGCCTGCGACGCAGAGCCCTCGTCCGAGCCTTCCCCAGACTCCAGGACTGGCCCATGTTCTTCCCCAGCCTCCTCACTGTCCGACTCTGCTGCCAGCTCCACAGGCTGCTGGCGGACCATAACAGCTGCTTCCATATTATTTGGTGGCCCAAGAAAAAAGAAAGGCACAATAATTTTTAAGTTTTGGGTCTTGATTGATTGAAAAACAAGCATCCTTTTTATTATATAATGTGACCTTTTTCAATATTGAAGCATTCATTAACTACTTGAAATTTGAATGCTATGCTGGTTTTGTTATAAAAGTAGTCCTTGACTTATGACCATTTAACAACCATTTGAAATTATGACAGTACTAAAAAAAGTGACTTATAATCGGACCTTGCACTTATAACTGTTCCAGCATCCTCAAGGTCACATAACTGAAATTTGGGTGCTTGGGAACCACCATGGGTTTACTACTGTTGTTGCATCCTGGTGTCATGTGATTGCCATTTTCAACCTTCCTAGGGGGCATCCAATGAGCAAAGTCAATGGGGGAAGCCAGATTCACTTAATGACCATGTGATTTGTTTAACAATTGTGGCAAAAAAGGTTGTAAAATGTGGTGCAATTCATTTAATGATTGCATCACTTAGCAGTGGAAGTTCTACCTCCCACCCCACCCCCCAGTTGTGATTGTAAGCTGAGGACTACCTGTAGTTCTTTGCCAGTAATCCTGGAATCCTAAAATCCTATAATCTTTACAGATAACATTTAGAGGGCTTGAGATAAAATGTTCTCTTTTTCATCCATTCTTTCCCATAAACCACTTTCAGACTTCTTTAATTTTAGGATGTCTGCACATGAAGATCAAATGAAATAAGGCCACAGAGAGGCTTCCTCTATATACTATGTCTTTATCTAGAAAAATCTACTATCCATCATGTCTCTAAATTCCTCCTGTAAGATGATGCTATGGAGAGAGATAAAGCTTCTCTCTATCATGAGCCATTCCACATAAATTGTTTGAGGTATGGAGGCAAACTCCATGAGCTGTGGAGAATGACCTCTAGTTTTTTTTTTTTTTTTGTAGTAATAGTCTCTGACCAATATATCATGGACTATGTGAGCTCATCCACTCTTGCATCAGAACTTCCCATTCAAATCCCTTTCCATCTCCCTCCCCATACATTAGACAACAGATCTTCACTGAAAGTTCTTCTGACCCATCTCGCAGGTATTGGGAGAGGTGAGTGGGAAAAATCTTGTTTGAACCTCTGGATTGTTTCCTCTGCTCACCAACTGCTAAATCTCCCATGAGAAAGAACAAGAGAGAAGGACAGATTAAGAATCTGCTTTGGTTTCCTATGTACTCCTCACCATTAGGTCAATTGATATAATTTAATTATTTTTGTTGTTGTATTTTTCATTGTAATTTCTTTTGACTCCTTTAAGATGGAATATTAATAAACATAGTACATTTCCAAGTAATGCTGTTTTCTTTTTTCACATTCTTATGTGCCTGATTTTACCACTGTTTTTTGCCTTAATAAATCTTAAATGCCAGGTTGTTTTGCTTTTGAATTATTCAACACTCTGCCATTTATAAACTCATTCTGCTGTTTAATAATTGCACATTTACTTGCAATAAATGTAGAGAGTTGTGAATGGTAAAGATGGAAAGCCCCCATAAGTAAAGAGAAAGCAAACACAATATTATATCCATATATTTATGTTAGCTGGATTTCTCTATAATCACTGATTAAAAGCTGATTTTTTGTAGAAATTTCATCCAGCTTTTTTTTCAATATAGAAGCCACAGCACAAGCAAAAGAGAAAGAACCCTAATTGCATTTCATACCATGGAAAACATAGAAACATTCTAGCTGACAGAAATAGATGGAATGTATTTATAGCCCAACTGGCTTAGGCCAAGAACCAACATCCTGCATCACACATTGACCCATCTGATTCTTTCAGAAATGTCACAATCATAGCTGAGATGGTGGTTCTTTTCATTGTTCTCCCCTTACTGCCCACGGTTTCAAAACTAGCAAACTGCCCTCAAGACCATTGATAACTTGTTCCTCCATAGACGTTTGTCTGGTCCCCTTTAAAACCATTTAAATTGGTAACCATCATCATATCTATTATCAGCACATTCCACACCTGAACTATACATTGCGTAAAAAGTATTTCCTTTTATTATTCTTGAGCCTCTCTATATTTAGTTTTAATAGAAGACTGCCATTGTAAAAGGGAGAGAACAGTATCTATGTCTTCACTTTCCACCATACATGGTTCTGTATACCCCTGCCCTATTCCCTCTTGTTCCCTCTTCCTGCAGAACTAAAAAAATTCCAAAAGGTAGTCTTTACCTCAGCCTCCTGCAAAGGACAAGAATGGAATTCTCCTACCTCACTTCCAAGAAACTGTTAGGGCTTATACATATTGGCACTGAATTCCTGTCTCAGTGTAGCGATTTGGTAGCTACTGGTACTGTCTTACAGGGGAATGCTTTACCTGATACTCTAACCTCTGTGTGAAATAGACAGGGACTCCACAGATGCCTTAGTATGCCTTATGGGCAAATAAAATAAAAGCTGAGAATCGTGAAATTTGTAACATCAATTTCTGACCTTGTTGCATGAAACACATGATTAGGAACTCAGGTCCCCCTCCTTCTTTCAGAGAAAGATCACTTTCACAAGAGATGGGCACACATTAAAAATGAAATTCTGATGCTCTTTCTCTAAAGAAAATAAATATATACTCATACAGAAACATGCACACACGTAAACATGAGATTTATTTATATATATAAATCACAAATATAAATAAAGTATAAATAAATAAAACATGATAAATCTCTGTCCCATTAGTGTTGGAGCACTGTTTAAGGTGCTTCCAGGTTGAAAGAATTAGCCGGCAATATCACTGTTGCCAGGGTGTGTGTGTGTGGGAAATCCATGAGGACTCCTTTCATGTCCCCATCAAGGAGCTGAAATGAATGACAGTAGCTCACCCCACCAAGCAGTAGCACTTGGGTCTTAAACACGGGCTTGCTAAACTCCAACGCAGCGACTTAACTATGTAAGCCATCATGCCCCTAACATGATAAATAAGTGCAAAATAACTAGAATATAAAAATCCCTTTTTAATTTTAAGTAGTCACATGTAAAATATTGGGCAAAAAAGTAACATATAGGGCCATTCAAAACAGGTGTTCAAAGGAAAAAGGAAAAAGAATATGGCTCTGGATAGACAACAAGATGATATTGATATACTTCTAATTTAAACTCTATTCCAGGTTGCACAAATGTTTACAATACTGGGTTTACATAGGTAAAATAAATATCAGAGATGATAAATTGCTAGAATCCTTAAGGATTTTAATTGGCACACACAAATTAAATATAATAGAATAACAGAGTTGGAAGGGAGCTTGGAGGTCTTCTAGTCCAAGCTCCTGCTTAGGCAGGAAATCCTACATCACTTCAAACAAATGGTTATCCAATGTCTTCTTAAAAACTTCCAGTGTTGGAGCATTTACAACTTCTGGAGGCAAGTTGTTCCACTGATTAATTGTTCTAACTGCCAGGAAATTTCTCCTTAGTTCTAGGTTTCTCCTTGCCTACACTACCCAGCTCCCCTCATACACGCACACACACACACACACACACACACACACCGAGAGTTATAAAGATGTTTATTCACACACACACACACATAATAAGTCCATAGAAAGCACCCACTTTGCCCAAGTTCGGATTCCAAGCTCAGCATGACAAGAGTCACTGGGTAAATTGAGTCTAATGGGTACACATGAAGTCCAGGGAAATAATCCATGAGTCAAACAGGTGAGGCTACACGACAAAAGCATACAAAGCAAAGAACTGGGCACGTTGCTCCAGCAACACTCAAGTCCTCAGGGCAGAATTAAGTAGGCAACACTGGTGCAGCCCTTCATGAGGGATGAGGTTGCCCCCTCGTGAGTAGTCTAGATGACCAGAGTTGCACATCTCTCCTCTCTGCCCTACATGTCCTTAGATTGGGAGGAGGTGTGGACTCTACCACCTCTTCATCGCTAACTTCTGACAGCTGCTCCTGATCAATTCATTGCAGCTTGCCTCACTCAGCCTCAGCCTATTGCTTATCCGATCAACCCAGGTGAGGCTGCTCCATCAGGCTAGCACTTTCTGCACCCAAATCTGGGCCATCAGATGCCTGCACTTTCATCTGCTGACTCAAACTCATCCTCCTCCTCCAAACACATGTCTGGAGAGGGATTCAGGAGCGGATCCATGACACTGCCCTCTCATAAATAAAAGCTTTCTCATTTGGAGAGAAAGAATGAGATTGTGAGGGAATCTCATTGTGTCAGGTATGCTTCCTTCAACATCCAGGAAAGAAAAACCCAACTCAATAATTTTAAAGAGATTAGTACTTTTACTGAATATGAAATGATTGCAACCCAGGTAAAGCTGGAAGTGAGCAAAACACGCGAAATAGCATCTAGTAAGCTTCTCCCCCCGCCCCGTGTCCATTGACCATCATCCAATCCAAAGGTCTCCCAAAGGTCAGGTGGCATCACGTCTGGCAACGTCATTCATCAGGAATGTAGGGCAGTTGGTCAGCCGGCCCCTTTGGAGATTCACTTTCGTTTCTTGGAAAGACACCTCCTGCAATGGAAAAACACCTCCTGCAATCTTCCCTCCCCCCCCCCCCCCGTTTCTTATGGCAGCTGAAGCAGGCAAAGCTGAGGCTGACACATTGTTAAAGTCCATCATTCCGGAAGATCCTGCTTGTTGTGGAGGAATGTATACAGAATTCCTTATCTGGGAAACAGCTATCAGTCTTGTGGATATCAGGTGATATCACATCATCCCCTTATTATAGTATTTTGATCAGGTTTATTTGCCCACCTTTGTACAATCCTTTTTCAGTGATGATGATCTGTCCCTGTCCACACACACACACAAACACAGCCAGCCGAGGGTTAAGGAAGCACTTGGCACACACCCAGGTCTTTATCTCCAACTTGGCAGCGATATACACACCATCTGCCAAGTGCTTTATTTCCACAGAAACAGAAAGATAATATACTCAGCGTACAAGAGTCCAACAAAAATAAATATTCCTCTCAGCAGTTTCAGCTTTAGTGACTATCCAAGGTTGATTTTTGTTCGTCACAGGGATCACTGGCCACCATCCTCTATTATATAGTCTCTGGGGTGTGGTCCAGTGACTCAGTTCTAATCCCTAGCACGCCTCCTGAGCTGCTGCAATCGTTTATCATGCCTTCGGAGGCGTGCGTCCAGGAATGATGTCTCTCCTTCATTCTCATCCGAGACACCTGTCTCCCTGCTAATCTCCTCTCCCTCGGCCGGCACCTGAGGCAGTGCCAGAGGGGAGGGGCCTGGAGAGGGAGGCCTGGCTGACTCCTCTTCCTCATGCTCGGAGCTTTCTTCCTCCGATGGGTTAGGCTCAGAGGGTGGGGCCACAACAGATGATTGGAGCTGTACATAATATTCCAAGTATAATTTTACTACAGATTTATATAAAGACCTCGCTAAATATGCAGATTTTGCTACAATTCCCTTCATAATTATTCCATATTAGACTTTGTCTTTTTTACTCTGAGATGGTACCTTCATTGAGGTATCTACCATGACTCTGAACTCCCCTTTCTCATCAGTCACTGCCAACACAGAGCTCACTAATTTTTTTTGTGAAATGTGGGGAGGGGAGGTTTTCCTATGTGTATTGTGAAGTTTGGTGCCTTGGCCATTGAGGTGTACTCACCCAGCTGGGGGATAGCATTTTAGAGCTTTTTCAGTCTGTTTGATTTTCAGTCCTAAACAGCCACTTAGGAATTATCCTTGCCTCTGAAAACTCTCACAAATCTTTAGTGAAGAATGTTGCCAAACACTTTTTAAAAGTGCAAATAAATATACAAATAGTCCTTAGGTTATGACCATTTGTTCAACAACCATTCAAAATTCCAGTGACCCCAAAAAGGGGGAGTTATGATGGATCCTTCAAGTTCTAGCCATTGCTAGAACTCTTTGTGTCCCTCTACAGTTGCTCTGCAGGTCACAATTTGTGACATTGCCTTCTGGCTTCTCACAAGCAAAGTCAATGGGAAAGCCAGGAGGAATTTGGAAGTCCCAATTTAATGACCTGCATGGTCTTTTTTGACAATGGCAAATGGGACTACTGGAATTGCTGTTGCTAAGTGATATATTCATGTGCCATCACGCTTTATAATGACATGGCTTATCAACGTATACTCAAAAAGTCTAAAAGATTAAAACTTAATCACATTGAAACCACATTGTCTCTTACTTAGTAAGACTGAGTTTACATTAAATTGAACATCTATTACTACAGTTTTAAATAATTTTCAGGCACTAGAAAGAGACTTATCCCTTTCAATTTATTTTTTTTTTAAATTTGATTTATATGCCGCCCTTCTCCGGAGACTCAGGGCAGCTTACAATGCGTTAAGCAATAGCCTTCATTCTTTTGTATATTTTATACAAAGTCAGCTTATTGCCCCCACAAACTGGGTCCTCATTTCACCTACCTTAGAAAGGATGGAAAGCTGAGTCAACCTTGAGCCTTGGAGAGATTCGAACCAGCAGAAATTGCAGGCAGCTGTGTTAATGACAGGGTGCACCAAACCACTGTACTATCAAGGCTCTTGAAGTCCTGTTTTGAAGTCCTTTCTTCATTTCATCCATAAGCAGGTCTTTGATAGACCTTGGAGTCTTTTCTTTTTTTTTTTAATTTATTTATTTAAAACAGTACATCAAACAAAAAAGGAATAGTCAAACAAACGATCGCGACAGAAACTTTACATAATATTTACACTTTCTACGGTATGTAGGCTTCAGTCAAGTTTAACAAAAATTAAACATAGTCCTGGTTATACTTGACTTTTTGGGTGTCTGTTGTTCAACCAAACATACCATTTGTCCCAACATTGGAAATATATGGAGTCCTTTTGATCTCGCAATGCTTTAGTCAGTCTGTCGGCTTCCGCATAATCCAAAATTTTCTCCAGAATCAAATCTTCAGCCGGCAGGTCTTTCCCCTTCCAATGTTGGGCGAAACATATTCTTGCTGACGTGGTGATAAATACACACAGACACCATATATTTGTGCCTATATTATCTGGCCTAATGTTCAGTAGATAGTACTCTGGTTTCAGAATTAGGTTATAACCTGTGATTTCCATAATCCATACCTGTATGGTTTTCCAGAATTCCCTCATCCTGGAACAGGTCCACCACATGTGGAAATAGGTGCCGATCTCCCCGCACTTCCAACAGTTTGGTGAGAGATTTGAATACATTTTAGAAAGATGAGCAGGTGGAAGGTGCCATTTATACAGCATCTTGTACACATTTTCTTTATATGATGTTGCCCACAGGAGTTTCATATGTTTGAGCCAGATTTCTTCCCATTTGGTCAAATCAATTGGATAACCAATATTTCTCCCCCAGGCAATCATAGAATCTTTAACTATTTCATCCCCTATCCAATAGTCTATTAGAAGTTTATATATCCTTGATAACATTTTATCCTCTTTCCCTAGAATAATATTGTCCAGATCATGCTGATTCAAATTAATACCAACTTGTTCCCTATCTTTTTTAAATTTCGAGCAAATTTGGGCATAAGCCCACCAATCCAGTTGTCTTCCCTGCAACTCCAACTCATTTCTTGTTTTCAGACTGCCATGGGGGTCCAAAAGTTCCCGGTAAGAGAGGTGATTTTCTTTGTTATATAGAGGCCTATACGTTATAGCTTCGAGTGGGACCAGCCAGGAGGGGACTGAAAAGTAAAATTTATCCTTAATTTTCCTCCACGACTCAATTAGAATATTCCTCACATAATGTCCTGCAAGGCACCTGTGCTTTGGGATTTTATTTTGCCAAAGAAAATAATGCCATCCTTGATGTAATCCCTCACCTTCCAAAATCAACAACCTCCTTCTTCTCAGCAATATCCAATCCCTAATCCAGACTAAATTTGCGGCCTGATAGTAGTATTCCCATTTTAGAACACCAAATCCTCCTCTTTCTTTAAGTTCTTGAAGCATTTTAAGTTTAATTCTGGGTTTTCTATTTTGCCAAATGAATTTAAGGACGTAGGAGTTTAATTTTTTAAAAAAATTGTTATCCGGTCTAACTGGTGCTGTGTAGAATAGGTATATCCATTTTGGAAGTATATAAGTTTTAATAATTGCTATTCTACCTAGTAGGGATATCTGCATGTTCTTCCACTTCTCTAGATCCTGACCTGTTCTCTTGAGAAGGTTCAGATAGTTGTCTTCTTTGATCGTGGAGCATTTGGCTGATATAATAATGCCTAGATATTTTAGTTTGTTTACAATTTGGAACCCCAAATTCACTTCTAATTCTTTCCCTTGCTTTACTGTTAAATTTTTGGCAATAATTTTAGTTTTTTCCCTATTGACTTTTAATCCCGCCACTTTACCATATTTTTCTATTTCCTGGGTCAGACACGGTCCCGATATCAACGGATCTTCTAATACAAATACTATGTCATCAGCGTAAGCCTGCACCTTATATTGTTGATTTTGGATATAAAGACCTTTTATCCCCATATTACGTCTAATTTCCCTCAATAAGGGTTCTAATGACAGAATAAATAGCAACGGGGAAAGCGGACACCCTTATCTAGTTCCTTTCTCAATATCAATTTGACCGGATACATCACCATTAATTGAAATTTTAGCAGTCTGCTTCGAATAAATTGCACGGATTGCCCGAATAAATCTTTCTCCAAATTGCATATGTTGCAGTAAACCTATTAAAAAACTCCAGTTCACATGATCAAAGGCCTTATGTGCATCCATGAATACCAGGGCCAGTTGTTTATCAGTATGGGTTTCGTAATATTCCAAAACATTCATGACTATTCTTACGTTATCTCTAATCTGTCTGCCTGGTAAGAAACCATTTTGGTCTTCATGTATAAATTGGTTAAGAAACCCTTTGAGTCTCTCTGCTAAAACTGCTGCAAATAATTTATAATCCGCGTTAAGAAGTGAAATGGGCCTATAATTCTGAATCTGAGATAGATCGCTATCACCCTTTGGCAAAAGAGTTATTAGTGCTTCTGTCCATGATTTCGGGGTCTGTCCCTCCCGAATTACCCCATTAAATAGTTCAGTCATATGCGTACCTAATGTTTCCCAAAGTGCTTTGTAATATTCAATCGGTAGGCCATCTGTACCGGGAGTTTTCCCTGTCTTTTGTTTTCCCATGACCCTTTCAATTTCCCCCTCCGTAATTTCCCTAAATAAGCCTGGTATTTTGGGTATGTCTGATTCCTCTAAGTATTTCTTTATTTCCTGCTCAGACTTATCTTCCTTACAATATAAATTAGTATAAAATTCCTGTGCAATTACTTTCTTCCCCTCTTCCCCTGTAATCCAATTGCCTTTCCCATCTCTCAAATTATGAATTCTGTTCTTTTCCTTTTCTTTATTTATACGGTAAGTGACCTTGGAGTCTTTTCGATCCTTTTTGCATTGATAAAATTAATGGGCAAAATGGTTGTCTTAAATCTTGCAGATGTTTAAGACATCTGTTCCATTGCCTAAAATCCCTAAAACTTTTAAAATGCAGTCTTTTGACATTCTTGTGTAGATTGGCGCAGATCTTGAGCTAGTGGAAGTTGCACATTCCTAATTTGAATGTATGCTGAATAATTTGTTCTAATAACTAAATACAGTTTGGTTCAATATAGTTTTATGTTACAGATGTGATTCTGAGCACTGTTTAGGATTAAGCCTAATCTGTACAGAAGGATTTAATTGACGGCCGTGGCCAGGGGGGCTTTTTATCAGGTTCGCCTGATACGCCAGTTGCGCCCCTTTCTGGATCGGGACTCCTTGTGCACAGTCACTCATGCCTTGGTTACGTCACGCCTGGACTACTGTAATGCTCTCTACATGGGGCTCCCCCTGAGGAGCACCCGGAGGCTCCAGCTGGTGCAGAATGTGGCCGCGCGGGTGATTATGGGAGTGACGTGGTGCTCCCACGTAACACCTCTCCTGCGCGAGCTGCATTGGCTCCCGGTGGTCTTCCGGGTGCGCTTTAAGGTGTTGGTTCTCATCTTTAAAGCGCTCCATGGCTTAGGGCCAGGGTATTTGCGAGACCGCCTGCTGCTACCGATAACCTCCCACCGGCCAATACGCTCTCACAGAGAGGGCCTCCTCGGGGTGCCGTCGGTCAGGCAATGTCGGCTGGCGGCCCCCAGGGGGCGAGCCTTCTCTGTGGGGGCACCCGCCCTGTGGAATGAGCTGCCTCCTGGAATACGATTGATCCCGGACCTCCGGACCTTCCGTAAAGCCCTGAAGACGTTTTTATTTCATCAAGCCGGCCTAGCCTAAATGGTTTTTAATTGGGATTTTAAATTTTATGGATTTGGGGTTTTAAATTGGGTAGCCAACGATTTAATTCTTTTAATTATCTTAACTTTTGTATTTGTATGTTTTTTAATTTTGGCTGTTCACCGCCCTGAGTCCCTTCTGGGAGAAGGGCGGTATACAAATTAAATTAATAAATAAATAAATAAAAATAAATTCTTACAAAGAGAGAAGAAGTGATAGAGGGAGTTGAAACTGCAGGAACCTTAGGTGAGAGTGACCATATCATACTAGAATTCAACATAATACAAACACAAGCAATAGAACATAATGATACCAGAGTCTTAGATTTTAAAAGAGCTGATTTTAACAAACTCAGAGAGAATTTGGGAAAGATTCCTAAGTATTCCTAAAATCCTAAAGGGAAAAACAACTCAAGAATCTTGGGAAACTGAAAAATATGATCATAAAAGCACAGACCAGCACAATACCACTGAAAAAGAAAAACAAGAAATCTAAGAAGAAACCAGCATGGCTGCACAAAGATCTCTTTGACAAATTGAAAGAAAAAAAGGACAAGTACAAAAAATGGAAATAGGGACACCCAACTAAGGCAGATAGACAGAATCTGCAAAGACAAAGTCAGGAAAGCAAAGGCTCAGAATGAACAAAGACTTGCAACAAAAGTCAAAGATAATTTTAAAAAGTTTCTTCCAACATATAAATAACAAGAAAAAAAATCAAGGAAACAGTCGGTCCACTAAAGAGAGAAGACGGCAAGGGAGTAACAGGCAGCAGAGAGAAAGCAGAACTGCTTAATTCATTCTTTGCATCAGTCTTCACACAAAAAGAAACTATAGCCCAACCTACCAAAAACATTACTGTAAAAGACAGACTAGAAATAAAAGTTAAAATAAGCAAAAAAAAAAAAAAAATAGTAAGAGAACACCTGTCTGATCTTGATGAATACAAATCACCGGGACCTGACATCCCAGAGTTCTAAGGAGCTGGCAGATGTCATTTCAGAACCATGGTACCACATCTTTCAAAAATCCTGGTGCACCAGGGAACTACCAGAGGACTGGAAAAGAGCTGATGTGGTTCTCATCTTCAAAAAAAAAAAAGGAGGGGAAGGGGAACCCCAGGAAACTACAGATCAATCAGCCTAACATCAATAACCGGGAAGATACTGGAAAAGATAATAAAAAAAACATTTGCCAACATCTAGAAACGAGTAATAACTAGCAATCAGCATGGGTTTGTTAAAAACAGATCATGCCAAACCAATTATATTTCATTCTTCAACATAGTAACTAAATTAGTAGACCAGCAAAATACTGTGAACACAATATATCTAGATTTCACCAAGGCATTCGACAAAGTAGACCACAACCTACTTCTTGGTAAGCTAGAAAAAAGTGGGATAGATAGCATCACCACTAGTTGGATTCGTAACTGGCTGACAAACCGTACTCAACGAGTAGTCCTTAATAGGATTATGTCTACATGGAGGGAAGTAAATAGTGGGGTACCACATGGTTCCGTCTTAGGCCCAGTACTCTTCAATATCTTCATAAATGACTTAGATGAGGGAATAGAAGGGGAACTTACCAAATTTGCAGATGATACTAAGCTGGCAGGAATAGCAAACATCCTAGATCGGGTGTCAGCAATACACAGCTCCAGAGCCGCATGTGGCTCTTTGACCCCTCTCCTGCGGCTCCCTGCCACCCAGTCACACAATCTGCTCTCCGCCCCAAGACACTGGCCTGACCCGGTCGCACAACCTGCTCTCCACCCCAAGAAGGTTTCTGCAGAGCCGCGCAACTGAAGCACCTCTAGCGTTTTCTCATCACTGCCTGCAACCTGCTGCTTTTTGCAATTCTGCATCCTTTGCAGGCAGCTCAGTGCCAGCCGCAGTCTCCTTCGTGTCAGCTCAGGAATGAGGGGAACGGGGAGGAGCAGTAGCTGCCACTGGATGCAGGGAGGGAAGAGCTCCAGCTTTCCTGTGCAGCGCGGCCGGCTACTCACCTGAGTGCACAGTGGCGGCAGCGGGAGGAGTTGCCACCACCGCCGCTGTGATCCTGGCCCAGGAGTGTATCCCACTTGTGTGCACATGAGAGAGAGAGAGAGAGAGAGAGAGAGAGAGAGAAAGGGAGAGGAGAGAGAAAAGGGGAAAGAGAGAAATGAAATGTCAGAGTTTAGGCAGCGTAACTAGTATTATGAGATAAACCCAGGAGCAAAACACAGCACACAGAGCCTTTAGATAAATAACAGTGGTTTATATACAGGTAAATATTTACAGACTTATCCATGGTAAATACCTTATCATACAGGTACTGACACAATGGAGAGCAATTGAGATACACAACAAGAGAGAACATGAGGAGAAGGGAAATGCCCTCTAATGGCTTCCCTTATATAGGCAGCTTCTTACCCAGCTTCTTAAAGTGGAAGTAACCCTGCTGCCTCATTCCCATTGCATCAGCTTTCAGTTGCCTCCACTTACAACCTTCCACCAGCTTACAGCTATTAAATCTACATACCCTGACATGAGAAAATGATGGAAGGAGAGAATGAGAGAGAGGAAAGAGAAACAAATGAGAGAGAGGGGGGGGAAGAGAGAAATGAGAGAGAGCTGGAGGGAGAGAATTAGAGAGAGGGAAACAAATGAGAGAGAGAAGGAGAAAAAAGGAAGAAAGGGAGAGGAAAAGAAAAACAGAAATGAGAGGGAGAGAAAAAGAGAAGAGAAAAAGCAAAATGAGAAAATAATGGAGGAAGCGAATAAGAGAGGAAAAAGAGTGAGAAACAATTGAGAGGGAGAGAGAAAGCTGGAGGGAGAGAATGAGAGAGAAGGGGAGAGAAAGAAAGAAAAAGTGGGAGAGGAAAAAGAAAAACAAATGAGAGAGAGAGAGAAATGAGAGAGAAAAGGGGAGAAAAAGAGAAATGACAAAATGATGGAGGGAGAGAATGACAGAGAGGAAAAAGGGTGAGAAACAATTGAGAGAAAGAGAAGTGGGGGAGAGATATGAGAGAGCTGGAGGGAGAGAGAGGGAAACAAATGAGAAGGGGGAGAGAAAGATAGAAAGAAAAAGAGGAAGGAAAAAGAGGGTGAGGAAAAAGAAAAAATGAGAGGGAGAGAAAGAAATGAGAGAAAAGGGAAGAAAAATAAAGAGAAATGAGAAAATGATGGAGGGAGAAAATGAGAGAGAGGAAAAGGAGAGAAATGAGAGAGAAGGGGAGAGGGAGAGAGAAATGAGAGAGTTGGAGGGAGAGAAAGAGGGAAACAAATGAGAGAGAAGGGAGGGAGAGAGAAAGAAAGAAAAAGAAAGGAGAGGGAGAGGAAAAAAAGAGAAAAACAGAAATGGGAGGGAGAGAGAGAGAGGGAGACCCATTTCACACAGAAAATAGTATGTGTGGCTGGGGGGTGTCATGTGACTGGGTGGAGTGACGAGTTGGCCACGCCCACCCAGGTTTTGTGGCTCCCAGTGTTTTCTTTTCTGTGGGAAACAGGTCCAAATGGTTATTTGAGTGTTTAAGGTTGCAGACCCCTGTCCTAGATGATAGGCTCAAGATTCAGATGGATTTTGACAGATTTGAACACTGGGCCCTATCTAATAAAATGAAATTCAATGTAGAGAAAAGTAAAGTCTTACACTTAGGCAATAAAAATCAAACGTATGCATGATGAAGCCAGGGTCAATAGCAGTAACTGTGAGAGGGAGTCTTAGTGGACAACCAGTTAAATACGAACCAGCAATGTGCGGCGTCAGCCAAAAAAGCCAATAGAATCCTAAATTGCATTAACAGAGGGCTACAATCAAGATCAAGTGAGGAACTAATACCACTCTATAAAGCCTTAGTAAGACCACACCTAGAATACTGCACCCAGTTTTGGCCACCACACTATAAAAAAGATGTTGAGAAGAGCAACCAGCATGATTAGGGGACGAGACTAAAACATGAAGAACGGTTACAGGAACTGGGCATGGCTAGTCTAGTGAAGAGAAGGACCATGGAGACATGAGAGCAGTGTTCCAATATTTGAGGGGCTGCCGCAGAGAGGAAGGGGTCGAGCTATTTTCCAAGGCACCTGAAGGCCAGACAAGGAATAATGGATGGAAACTGATCAAGAAGAGATTCAACGTAGAAATAAGGAAGTTGTGGGAGCTTCATCACTGGAGGCTTTCAAGAAGAGATTGGACTGCCATTTGACATCCTGCGCATGCCCAAGATGGCGGATTTGAGCTGAGACGCTCCCGGGAGAAAGGGGCGATTCCTGGCATTTTGGGGACCGCGGGGGCAAATTCGATCATCCTGTCCCCCAGTCCTAGTGAAAGGGGCTTCCTCCCAGCATATAGAGGGATTTCTCGCCCTCCGGGACACCAGGACTGAGGAGATACGGCCGTCAGAAGGCGCCGTGGGGTGGCTGCAGCAACAGCTGTTCAGCGGTGCTTCCCCCTCCCACTATGGTCGGCGGCGGTCGGGACGGCGGCGGCGGCTTTGCAGCAGCGGCGGCAGCAAAATGGGGGTCTCCCCGGCTCTCTGGTCTCTCTGGGGTCTTTCTTAAGGCCCCTGGCATTTCTGGAGCGTGGTGGGAGCCCTGGTGGAGACGGCGGCAGCTGCGGCACTGGTGCCTACGAGGCTTGGACTGCCTTGGACGCTGGTGGAGGCGAGGGGGCAGCAGCCAAATGTGGGGAGAGGCAAATTGCCAACAGCCCGGACCTGTCAGGGGCTCTACAGACCCATTTCCTGGCCGAATCCGGAGGCCCCCCTGAATTGGGGCTGCAGACTGGGGATAAAAATGACTAAAGACCAGGGAGTGGGAGAGGCTGGAGGATGGCTGAGGGCTGGCCGTGGGCTGCCTCGGGCCATCCTCTCCCCCACTTTTTTGGCTTGTGTAGGCCTCATAGTCATTACCCCAGCTGCCTTTTGCCTCGTAAGCCACTTTTTCCATCTTTCTGGGTGTCATCGAACTCTGCCCCTGGTCTTACTATCTACTTTTGCCTTCTGGACTGGCTTATTCCATCCGCCCCGGACTATATGACAAACGGACAGCTTGAAGTGGGTTCCCAGGGAGTCTGGGTTACTACTACCATCCCTATTAGAGGGGACAGCTTTTGAACTTCTCCATAGCACATTCCATCTGGCCTGACATTGTGAGAGGATGTCTGGGAGGAACATCCCCTAGATTTATCGGAATGGCATGGGACACCTCCCACTGTCGTGAGAGGACAGTGGAGTCCAGTTACCCATGTTTTTGTTGCTGCCTTTTGTCCTCAGGACCTTTAGACTTTATGGAACCCTGGCCAGACGCCATCTTCACCCTTTCCCATTCTGTGGATGTATTCAACCATTGAGCTTCTTGCGCTGCGAGACTCCCCCCTCTCGCAGGTCTGGCCCTCCACATTATCGAGGGCCTACCTCAATGATGGGCTTTGGAACCCAGAGAGGTGGCATGCCGCGAAGAGGGGGTTGAGGGGTTTTTTAAGTAAATTGGGTAAATTTTTAAGGGGTCCTGGGGGGGAGGGAAAAATTGGTACTAGGGTTGTGGGTTTGGGGGAAGACCCACCAAGGGGAGGGTCAGGCCTGGCCACTATGCACGGCGGAGGGGATGGGGGATCTGGAGGTGATTGGGGGGGGTCGAGCTTGTCCAGATTATGTTTCTATTATCAGTACTGTGAGTGGGAGGGGTAGATATGGCGGGAGCAGGGGGCCATATCATGTTAACGGAGCGCGCACCCGCTGTCTCCAAGCGGTAGCGTGCTCCGGCCCCCAAGGCTCCACTCGTTCTCCAGGTTGTACAGACCCTCAGGGCCCGGGCCTTCGACTGATGTTGTGCAACGCCAGGTCCGTAATAAATAAAGCCCCCCTCATTTGTGATCTGGTTCAGGAGGGGGGAGCGGACCTGGCGGGTATTACGGAGACCTGGTTGGGCCCGGAGGGAGGGGTCCCTCTGGTAGAAATGTGCCCACCAGGCTTCCTGGCATTCCATCAGCCGAGGTCACAGGGGAGGGGTGGGGGAGTAGCGGTTATTATTAGAGAAGGCCTTAGGCCGAGGGAGGCCACTGTTCCTCAGACGGCCGGTTGTGAGACCCTCCTTGTGAAGTGGGGTCATGGGGTTCAGAGGGGTTTGCTGATCACGTACCTGGCTCCCTACCATGTGGCAGCAGCCCTGCCCGAGCTACTCAACGTTATCGCCACGGTGGCGGTTGATACCCCCAGACTTATGGTCATGGGGGATTTCAACCTGCCGTCCGTGGGTGAGATGTCTGAGGTGGCTCGGGAGTTCATGGCTTCCATGACAGCTATGGATCTGACCCAACTAATTCATGGCCCTACGCACATGGGGGGAAACACACTGGACCTGATTTTCGTCTGGACAGTGGCTGAGTGATCTCGAGATAGGGGACATAGTCATCGAGCCCTTGTCATGGTCGGATCACTCTCTCCTTCGCCTTGACCTTCGAACCGCTGCACCCCGCTGCAGGGAGGCGGAACCGATGAGATGGTACCACCCCAGGCGCCTGATGGAACCTGATAAGTTCCAGATGGAGCTTGGGCCAATTCCTGAGGTTCTGGCTCACGCCTCGACTGGAGACCTAGTGGCCGCCTGGGATAGGGCGGCCGCTGGAGCTCTGGATCGAGTCGTGCCTTTGTGGCCTCTGACCCGGCGCCGATCTCACCTGGCTCCTTGGTTTACTGAGGAGCTGAGGGAGATGAAGCGCCGGAAAAGACGCCTAGAGAGTAGTTGGAGGGCCAGTCGTACTGAATCTGACCGGACACTGGTAAGATCTCATATTAAGAATTACCTAGTGGCAATAAAAGCAGCAAAATGCACTTATCTTGCTGCTCTTATTGCGTCATCAGATAACTGCCCGGCCGCCCTGTTTAGGGTGACCCGCTCCCTGCTCCACCAGGAAGCGAGGGAGGACCCCTTGGAGGGAAGAGCCGAGGATTTTGTTCAGTATCTGTATGACAAAATCACTCAGATTCGGGAAGATCTGGACTCTGACTAGGTAGATCCAGCGGGGATGACGGGGGCAGGTCCTGAGAATGTTATCTGGGATGAGTTTGATTCTGTGACCCCTGAGGACGTGGACAGGATTCTGGGTAGACTGAATGCGACCACATGTTTGTTGGACCCGTGCCCCTCCTGGTTAGTGCTGGCTTCCCGGGAGGTGACGCGAGGCTGGCTCCAGGGGATTATAAATGCTTCATTGGGCGAGGGTGTCTTTCCCGCTGCCTTGAAAGAGGCGGTGGTGAGACCTCTCCTCAAGAAGCCTTCCCTGGACCCGGCAACATTGGCTAACTATCGTCCAGTCTCCAACCTTCGCTTTGTGGCGAAGGTTGTTGAGAGTGTGGTTGCACGACAGCTTCCCCAGTACCTGGATGAAACGACATATCTAGATCCGTTCCAGTCGGGTTTCAGGCCTGGGTACAGCACGGAAACGGCATTGGTCGCGTTGGTGGATGATCTCTGGAGGGCTCGGGACAGAGGTTGTTCCTCTGTCCTGGTCCTATTAGATCTCTCAGCGGCTTTTGATACCATCGACCATGGTATCATGCTGCACCGGTTGGAAGAGTTGGGGGTGGGAGGCACCATATTACGGTGGTTCTCCTCCTTTCTCTCCGACCGGTCGCAGTCTGTGTTGACAGGGGGGCAGAGGTCGACCCCGAGGCCCCTTATATGTGGGGTGCCACAAGGATCGGTCCTCTCGCCCCTTCTGTTCAACATTTATGTGAAGCCGCTGGGCGAGATCATCCGTGGTTTCGGGGTGGAGTACCATCAGTACGCTGACGACACCCAGCTGTACATCTCCACCCCAGACCACCCCAATGATGCCCTTGAAGTGATGTCCCGGTGCCTGGAGGCTGTACGGATCTGGATGGGGAGAAACAGGCTCAGGCTCAACCCATCCAAGACCGAGTGGCTGTGGTTTCCGACGTCCCGATATAGTCAGCTGGTGCCATTGCTGACTATTGGGGGCGAAGCATTGGCCCCCACGGAGAGGGTTCGCAACTTGGGTGTCCTCCTGGATTCACGGCTGTCTTTAGAAGAGCACTTGACGGCCGTGACCGGGAGGATTTTTCATCAGGTCCGCCTGATTCGCCAGTTGCGTCCCTTTCTGGATCGGGACTCGTTACGCACGGTCACTCATGCCCTCGTCACCTCCCGTCTGGACTATTGTAACGCTCTCTACATGGGGCTCCCCTTGAGGAGCACTCGGAGGCTCCAACTGGCGCAGAGTGCGGCCGCGCGGGTGGTGATGGGAGCGACGTGCGCGAGCTGCACTGGCTCCCGGTGGTCTTCCGAGTGCGCTTCAAGGTTTTGGTTATCACCTTCAGAGCGCTCCATGGCTTAGGACCTGGCTATTTACGGGACCGCCTGCTGCCACCAATAGCCTCCCACCGACCAGTACGCTCCCATAGAGAGGGCCTCCTCCGGGTGCCGTCGGCCAAACAATGTCGACTGGCGGCCCCCAGAGGGAGAGCCTTCTCTGTGGGGGCACCTACGATCTGGAACGAGCTCCCCCCGGAGATACGGAGGATTCCGGATCTGCGTACCTTCCGTCGCGCGCTTAAGACCTTCCTCTTTCACCAAGCCGGCCTGACCTAAGTCTCTCCCCTTTTTAAATGGAAATTTTAAATCTGGTTTTAATTTATTGGGGTTTTAAAATGGTTCAGCCAAATTTATTTAATTAGTTTTATTTATATTTTAAACTTTGTATCTATATGTTTTATTTTATGGCTGTTCACTGCCCTGAGTCCTTCGGGAGTAGGGCGGTATACAAATTTAATAAAATGAAAATGAAATGAAATGAAATAAAGAGATTGGACTGCCATTTGACAGAAATGGTGTAGGGTCTCCTGCTTGGGTGTGGGGGGTGGAGTAGATGACTTACAAGGTCCCTTTCAACTCTGTTAATCTGTTAAGACTCCTTCACTACCTCTTGGAAGGCACAAACGTTTAGCATATCTGGATATTTGGTCTCCTTATCAGATAACATTCATTATGTGAGTGTAGTTTGAATCACAGAGGGTTTTTTCTATATCTTTCTGATGTCCTTTTCTTTCTGAAACAGATTGAGCTTCTTAATTCCCGCTGAAAGGAGTAGAGAGTAGTATATCCTGCAACACAGGGATTCTGTGGAAGAGTATGCTTCACTTTTGAGTTCTAGTTTACAAATTGCTTCTTTGAGACATAGAGCCACTCTGTGCAATAATTCCTGCCCTTTGTATGATTTATATCTCAACAAAAATATATCCAGTTGCTTCTCTCCATTTCACCTGATTTCTGTAATACTTGCCATATAACTGTTTTCTAGCATTAAACACATCTCATTTTGACTAAGGGACTTCTGGGATTTGCATACAAGTGCTTACACACAATATCTTCATTTAATTTTTTCCCATATGGCTTTCTTGATCAACTACACTAATTTTCTAGATCTGCACTAACCCTCCTTCCCCCCTCACAACCCATTATAATAATTTATACTCTCATCCTCTGGAGTGGTTTCTTCCTATACCAAATGCTTCTTACATTCTGTTAGCTATCCCACCCACCCAGAATTAGTTTAAAAGCTGCTTTGCCACATTTTTTGATAATATGTGCCAGCAATCTGGTACCTTCTTTGGCCACTTCCCATTCGCAGAAGCCTGGTTTGTTCCCAAAGGTATTCTAATGCTTCACAAATCCAAACCTTTCTCCTAACATCTTCTCATCCAGGCACTAAGGCTGTTTAGTTCTGTCTGTTTAATGGAGCTGGCATGTGGAACTTATAGCATTTTAAAGGAATCTGCTTTGACAATCCTGGATTTCAGCATTCTACTCCATAAATATGGTTTCCAGGACTGAATGATTATTTTTGCTTTCATTAATGCCAATGTGTAACATGGCCACATGCTCTTCTCCAGCACTATCTGCCAGACATGGCACATTATACCCACGAACTTTAATTCTGTCAAGCAAGTCACCATGTGATTGAATGCCTAGCGCTTAGCCACCATCTGTAGTAAGTTATAAGCGCAGCAAACAAATGTAGGTTCATCCCTTGTCATTTATGAAGCATATCAGTACCATCAATATTATAAAGGAAGGTGTTCTAAAATGCATCTTTAAAAAAAAACCCACTCCATCCCCACAACCCCAGGAATACTAATCTAACAGTATATAGACTTGGATAAATGGTTGGCGTGAGGATGGACCCTTATGGACATTATTCTAGAAGGATGAATAAAAACACAGCAAAGTTAAAAGAAGTCTTAAAGTAATATTTACAGCAAGCTTTACTTATTTGTGCAAAAATATTGCTCAGCTACAAGAAAACAATAAATTCTGCATGTGTTGCCTGTTAAAGTATTGATAAGGGTTTTAGGCAATTCCAAAAATATTTAATTGGTTCCTACTTTTTCTAGATCAGAGGAACCTTGGTATGTCCATGAGAGTAGAGCGTTCTACTCTGGATCAGGTGAAGAAACGTTTTGAAGTGAACAAGAAAAAAATGGAGGAGAAACAGAAGGATTATGACTTTGAGGAGAGGATGAAGGAGCTCAGAGAAGAGGTGAAGTATTACCCAGAAATTAAACAGGACATGATTGTAATGGAATACCTCTTAAGCTGATAAGATATTCTATTATGATTATCTTGCTGAAGAGTCATTTTTACATTGTCTTTAAAAAAGATGTGCAGCAATAATGATGATCATCATTCTAGATCAGGGGTGTCAAACTCGATTTCATTGAGAGCTGCATCAGGGTTGTGTTTTACCTCGTGGAGCCCGGGGGGTTGGCCAGGGGGCCATGGCCAGCTTGACATCACTGGTCTCGGGGGCGCCTTTGGTTGCCCAAGCACTCTGCCAATGAAAACTGAGTCCCAAGCTCCATTTCCAACTGTGATGGCCTCCTGAAACCCTCGGCCAGGGAAAATGGAGCTCTGGAGGGCTGCATGTGAGCCAGTACTTCACTGTTTCCAGGGCGGCCCCACGGGCCAGATCTAAACACCCTGTGGGACAGATCCAGCCCGCAGGCCTTGAGTTTGACACCCCTGTTCTAGAGGAAATTAGATCTTTGTGCCAAATTCAGCATATTTACTATTCTGATATTGCCCCAAGAGTTGCTTGTCTTGAAAACGATCAGGAAAGTTTTGTTTTTTTTTTAATTTGATTTATATGCCGCCCTTCTCCAGAGACTCACGGTGGCTTACAATGCGTTAAACAATAGCCTTCATTCTTTTGTATATTTATACAAAGTCAGCTTTTTGCCCCCACAAACTGGGTCCTCATTTCACCTATCTTAGAAAGGATGGAAGGCTGAGTCAACCTTGAGCCTTGGAGAGGTTGGAGCCAGCAGTAATTGCAGGCAGCTGTGTTAATAACAGGGTGCTTAGACCACTGTACTATCAAGGCTCTTGATTTCCCCAGTATAATAATGGGCTGAATACAGCATTCAAGATTTCTCTTACTGTATTTCATTGGCTTTGCAGCACAATCTGGTGAAATTGTGTATGAAGACTTCTAGTGATTAGGAAAACTATATATTTTGGATATTTTCCCCTCTTTTTTAAAAAAAATTTTTTTTGATTTATATGCCGCCCTTCTCTGGAGACTCAGGGCGGCTTACAAGGCGTTAAGCAATAGCCTTCATACTTTTGTATATTTTATACAAAGTCAGTTTATTGCTCCCACAAACCGGGTCCTCATTGTACCTATCGTGGAAAGTATGGAAGCCTGAGTCAACCTTGAGCCTGGTGAGAATTGAATTCGCAGTAATTGCAGGCAGCTGGAAGCTAAATACTACCTTTAACAGTAGCATTAGTCTGCTGCGCCACTCAGGCTCCTATGTGGGTTTTTTAAAACCCACATGTGACAAAAATTAGAATTATATGTAATATAGAAATATTATAGAGGCAGGTATATTGTCTGTCCTGTTCAGTACAACAAAATTGATTTTTAAACATTTATTATACCTAAAACTGAAATTGGAAGATCTGAGAAAGATTTTCAGAAGTCATGGGACAATCTTTAATATCACTCACAGGTACTTGCACTTCCTAGAAACAAAAGAAACCATTTGTTCTTTATTGCATGCATATATGCATAATTAATGAAGGTTAGAATATTAAGATAGTTTTGAAAATTATCTTTACTATTTAGCATAGAAGCACAATGGAGCAAGGAAGGAAAGAAGGAAGGAAGGCCTTGCAAAGTATCTTTTTTGGTTATATTTTATGCTACCTTCTGTCATTTGAAAGTGATCTAGAAGATGACCCCTTGCTTGTTTCCTTGCAACATCTCTTCTCCAGCCCCCTATGCTAATTAGAATGCAAAAGAGTGACTAGCCAAATCACTTAGAATTGAGTATCTGAATGGGAACTTGAACCTGTTCTTCTGGCTCTTGAACCATTGCTGTAGGAATGAAAAATTGGGTTTTTGGCAAGCCATGGATTGATCATCTTTATAAAATGGGAGATTCAGAATTTGCTTTTGAAATTTTGGAAACAAGAAATAATATAGAAACTATGCATATGAATATATGACTTTATTCAGGTTGCCCTAATAATCACGTCAAGACATGTTTTAGATCTCTTGGTTGTGTGAGTAGTTAATATAAAAAAGTCCTGCAATGTCATGCAAGCTTTTGCAGCCTTAACAACTGCTGAGAAACCATTAACCAAAGTCCCATTTCAACATCTCCCAACACAAGCATGGCTGCTTTCCAGGTCTTGCAATCTCACAGAACAACAAAATATTTTGATTAGAGTTGTAGATGCCAGAGCCATTCAAAACACAGCTTATGTTCTGCTGAGCAGCTGTCATCAGGCTATTCCAAGAGCTATCAGCTGCTGACATTGCCTTCTGGCATCATTCAGCACCATATTTGTAACAGGGCATTAATACAGAATCCATGTGATTGTTTTCACGTAAAGCTGTATTTCTATCACTATTAATTTCAGATGATGTCTTCAATGTTAGTTTAAAAATGGATGCTGACAGCAAATGAGTGTTTTCCCATACAGTCAGCATCTTCTCTTGGCACTTTGGTATTTGCACCTTTGGGTTGCTTTTCTTTCATTGTTGCTTTGGAATGAGCCATTTTTTCTTCCACTCATTTTGTTTCTTCTTCAGACCAGAAATTGCCTAATTTCTGAGGTTTGTCTTTCTTTTCAAAAATTTTGATTATGTAAGCAAGCTTGGATAAAAAGAGTTATTTCCTGTGTTTCAGGAGGAAAAGGCCAAAGCCTACAAAAAGGAAAAACAGAAGGAGAAGAAAAGGAGGGCAGAGGAAGATTTGACATTTGAAGAGGACGATGAAATGGCCGCTGTAATGGGTTTCTCTGGTTTTGGCTCAACTAAGAAAAGCCACTGATAAACCAGAAACTGTATTTTGAATGGCTACTGTTTATGTCCTGATGATGCTTCAAAACCCTAGAAAGACTCTGGAAAGAATTTGTATCTAAATAACCTGATACAAGTTGGGAAACAATTCCACACTTCACATGTGGGGCTGATTCTGCTCTACCATAATTAAAACTTCCCTGGTTGAAAAGATAGTACCACATTTGCCTGTGTGTTGAAAACTCTAAATCTCAAATAAAAATACTATCAAATAATATCTCCCCTCCCTTGATCCCCTGACAATATTTAAGGATACATCTTTTCTCAAGATCTGCTTGAAATGCACACACAGTTTCACACAGACTCTGTGGAGATTATAGAGTAATTTTTAAGCACTAAATTTCTCTTGGCCTTGTCTGCAGCTGCAGTTTTCCGGTGCAAGTTCTACTTGGTTTTTACTTTGTATTGTGTGCATGAGAGATATGCTACTGGGTATGCTTTTTTCTTTTAATAAACTCATAAAAATCTAGTGCAGTGGGGTTTTTAAATTGTTTTATAAAGTGTTTATATATAGGGTGGGGAGAGGATAGATTCATATACACAATTATTTTCCAGAACTCATGGGAGAATATTATCTATATACTGAGCAAGTTATTGTCTGCACCATTAGCTTGCTGAAATGTTTTTTTTAAAATATATTTAGTTAGTAACTTAGAAAGATCAAGGTTCTGGTTGATCTCCTTTCATTGATATAGATAGTAAATTATCTGAGAATTTGGTAAGATTAGGCTAATTTGATTTTTTTTTCTGAAATAGCAGTAAACGGTGCTCTGCTCTAAAAATAGAGAAATTTCTCACCAAGAAAAAATTGCCCCAGTGGGATTGCCTGTATTTTAAAAAACCGAAATCTCCAGTTTAAAGATTTTCCAAGGTTAGAATAGTAAAATGCCCTTTGGGCTTAATGCAAGTGTTGAGAAGGAATCCCAGATGAATCTCTTTTCTATTAAAGTAGAATGAGCCTTGCCAGTATCTTGCCACTGGCCATATTGAATAGATATCTCTGAGTTTTATCAGAACAGATGGGGGTTTGATAGAGAAGAAGGAGCTTTCTTGCCATCTTAATTCAGAGTGGAGAAATGTTATCAGTGCTGCTCTAGCTGCTGTTTATGCCCCATGTCGTTTTCATTGCTTTCTTAATTTTAGTTCAGCCAACCCCACTGTGACTCATTCATCGGTTTAGGAGGATTTACATCTAGCATGACTGATTTTCATAGTCTCTCCCTTATAGTGATGGGATCATTGTTCTTGCTTTTCTCCTCACTTTAATTAAATCTTACGTTCTTTCAAATACAGGTAGAATAAATCCTATAATGTTTTCTGCTGTTTTAATTCCTTAATCTTAGACTGCTGACAGCTTCATTGCTTCAGATATTTTCATTTCAATTCAGATTATAATCCCCACTGAAGATGTCATTGAAATGATAAAAAGCCTGTAGCACTGCTAGCAGAGATTCAAATGCCCTTGGGACTTGATCCTTTAAAATAAAATTTAAAAAATACCTGCTTAATATGCCTCAGATTCCTTCCATGCACCAAAGAGAAATGAACATTTAATTTCAACAACGTCCCTATTTGCATTCAAACCATAAAATAAAAAATGAAACCTATGACTAAATATTCTAGACAATTTGAAGAGAGGAGGTACAAAAGAAGAGTTACAATGCTGTGTTAATTCTTTTTATGCACTTTAAAATATGGAACGTTTTGAATAATTTTACCTAGCTAGCAGTGTTGCAACGGGCTCATTATTGTACCTTGATCCAATTTGGTTAGTACTGATGAGAAATAGTATAATCCAGGCTATCTCTGATACAGGTTAGCAGTGAATATGCTGCCCTAGTGTTCTAAACTTAATACTAGCTGTGTTAGTGTGAGTTTCAAAGAGATTCCTCTGTTCTACATATTGTTAAAAGCTGTTGCAACTGAAGCACAGCCCTTTTATCTGCACTTTATGGTTGGGGAAAATCAATGACTACTTAGCTCTAGTGGTGGGTATATTAAATTTTAGTCTCAGAGATTGACTAGTACTTGCTGGGAAATAAATGTGAATGGCATTCATGTTTTGCTTATGAGTTCCCATATATGTTTGATCTTTATGAAATCAATGCTGTTCTAAATGGACCTTTGATTTGATATAGCATTGTTCTTTTTGTGTTCTTGAAAAGGTTAACATAGAGATATTTGCTGTTTTAAGGCATGCAGTACAGAAAATGGCACTAATGTTGTACATTTTTCTACACGTAAGTTTTGATAATGTAGTTTGTCAAATTTTGAATAATTATCTTAATGAAGAATAACATACTCAATAAGCTACAGAATCATATCAATTGCTAGTTAATATGACAAGAAGAGAAGGAGCCCCTCTGCACAATATGGTGTGTATTTGTGTGCATCAGTTTGGGTAGAGAGAGGAATGTAATTTCCATGGTATTTTCTTCTCCATTTCCTATTTGAAACCTTTTACCTATATTCAAGCCTAAGGGCATCTTCCTCCATGGGGCCAGAGCATCTGCCTGCACATGCAGTATTTCTGCCAGTTTTTCCTATCCCAGCACTGGAGATTTTCTCCGAGTGGTGGTGGGGGGAATGTTTTTGTCTTGGGCACTTGCTGAGAGCAATGGAGTGTGTAGTGGCAGAGATACAGACTCCTGCTGGATTCCCAGCAGCAGGAGCTGCCTCTAACCAAGGATGCAAAACATGTTTCCTTGAAAGAAATAATATTTAGACAAAAATCTAGAGAAAAGGTTTTTCTGCAAAGATCATTAACCCCCAAATCCCTGTTCAACTTTTTGTTTGCTGAAACTAGCCCTTTGATTTCCTGCTGATCAAATCACAGTTCTTTAGACCAACCGCCAATCATCCAACCATAGTTCATCTTTACCTGATCTGATTAAGCATGCTGGAGTTCTTTTGTTGTCTTTTTCATGTCTGTGTGTGCCTTGTTCTTTCCAGGGAGCCAAGGACTGCATAGGCTGATTTGGGTGAATTTTTTTTATCTGATTCTGTCTTGAATGGATACTGATTTGTTTCCTCTTTGGTTAGGCAGAAAATGACTGGGTGAAGTCTGTATTATAGTTTCTCACTACCGGTAGGCCTCACTTAATGACTACAACTGAACCTAAAATTTTGGTCATAAATTATTGCGGTCATTAAGTGGTCACCATGTGACCTGACTCAGTTTTACAACCGTTTTTAGTACAGTTGTAAAGTGAGTCACTGTTGTTAAGCAAATCACATAACCATCAAGTGAACCGTGTATTTATTAAAGAAATCCATTCTCATGAATGCAAAAAATGTCAGAAACAGGCTAAAAAGGTCACAAATCGTTTCACGTGAACACAGGATGCTGCAATCAGTCATAAATGCAAGCCAATTGTCAAGCATCCAAAGTGTAATTATGTGATTGTGTCTGTGTGTACACAGGCAGTCATAACTCCAAGAAAAGGTCATAACATTTTGAGATCCATTGTAATTTCAAATGGTTGTTAAGTGACTGGTCATTAAACAAGCATTACCTCTTCGGTAAATGTATTGCTCTTCATGCAGATATATAAAGTCAGAATGATGCAAGTTTTGTTTTCCAGTTTTAACAGATCAGGAATTGAAAATGCTTTGTATCCATTATGGGAATATTGTTGATTAAGCTTGTGCCATTGTTTCTTCTTACTGTTGGTTCATCTAATCCATGAATGTGGTTGGTAATAACTGTAAAAATGACACATTTATCTCCTTTAACTACTGTCTTCCTCAATCAGGATGTTTTTTTTTTCCTAAAGTTTTGTATATATGTACTTGTTCACAAGTACACAAAGGATTTTTGGCAAAAATGAAATTATAGAAAAACTAGACACTAAAGCAAAAGCATATTTAAAAAAAATAATACACCTAATATGAGTATGTGTATGGGCAGAAAAAAACGCTGTAATTTTAAGGACAAATTCAAATATTTTAAATATATTTAATATTTCTATCCAGAAATTGTCAATATCACTAATAAATTATAACCATATTTAAATATATTTTCCTACATTTTAGGATTTTTCAAAACTCTTTCAAAGATGGGAGAAAATATCTTGTTCAAAGCAGTGTGCTTTCTAAATTTATTTCAAAGCCCTTTTTAAAAATTAGATTTAGGTGAATTTTGCATGATTGCAGTACTCTAAATTAATTGAGATATATATTGAAGAAAATAGAGGCATGAAAAAGAAATATATTCTAAATACCTCAAAAGGGCCTACTCTGCAATTCTGAAAGGTAGAGTTCTGATGCAGTCTTAGGCAGTGGTGGGATTCACCGGTTGTAACAACTTGTTCACTGCGCGCGCACAAACTCACACTTCCACACATGCACATTACAATCGAAAGTTACCTTCTTCTGAATCCAGAGTGAGTAAAATAGCTGAGGCGTGACAATCTGCTCTGCTGCGCCTATCAGCTGGGCTTAAAACAAAAGAAATATAGGTAGGTTATAGCACAGGGGTGGGCGGGCGGGCCCATCTGATCATCGGAGAGAACCAGTTCACTCTCAGCTGATTGTCAGAGCTACTGGTATGCCAAAACTGGTCAGAACCAGCTGGATCCCACCCCTGGTCTTAGGTATGTCCATTCATTTGTGAGCATTTTTTGCTACTTCACTTTAGCATGACTTGTTGCATTATTTTGGACCAAGAAAGAGATAGCTTAGTTAAAGCCAGTCTGATTTTTTTTCTAAAACCTCAGAATGTCTGGCAAACTGTTAATCTTTCTGTTTGTTTTTGCGGTGTTTAATTATGTATCAAGTTATATCAATCACTTTCTTCCCCATTTATTTGCCAGGAATTGAGAGGGCTGGATGCCATGCTCTTAGATTTCTTAATGTTCAGTTTCAAGCCAACTTTTGCACTCTCCTTCTTCACCCACATCAAGAGGCTCTTTAGTTGCTCTTCACTTTCTGCCATTAGAGTGGTATCATCTGCATATCTGAGATTGTTGATATTTATCCCGGCAATCATAATTCCAACTTTTGATTCATCTAGCCCTGCCTTTCTCATGATGTGCTCTGCATATAAGTTAAATAGGCAATTTTGAACGAATCAGTGGTTCCGTGTCCAGTTCTCACTGTTGCTTCTTGACCCGTATATAGGTTTCTCAAGAGACAAATAAGGTGGTCTGGCACTCTCATCTCTTTAAGAACTTGCCACAATTTGTTGTGATCCACACAATCAAAGGCTTTAGCATAGTCAATGAAGCAGAAGTAGATGTTTTTCTGGAACTCCCTAACTTTCTCCACGATCCAGCGTATGTTGGCAATTTGATCTCTAGTTCCTCTGCCTCTTCAAAATCCTGCCTGTACTTCTGGTAGTTTTCCAGCGCTCTGCTCCTGCAGTCCACCTCTGGGTTCCTTCCTCTTCGCTTCTCTTTTGACTGGGTGACATCTTAAATTGTGTCTTCGTGCTGTGGCCACGCCCCACTTTCCCATGATGCACCAGTCTTTTCACTCAGTCGCTGACTGACTGGTGTGTTTTCTTCTTCGTGTTGGATTTTTGAGTGATCTTTAGCTTCATTGCGTTAGGTTTTAATTTATTTTTCTTAGTTTTTGTTCAGTTTCGGTGAGAGCCATATCTGGGTGCTGCAGGGCGTGTGAGTGGGGCTCAGAGAACCAGCCCGTCCTCCGCCGAACTCCTTATCATTTTTTGAACGCAGCTCAGGCTTCCGACCCTTCGGGGCGGTACCCTGTCATCTCTACAGCCGCCGGTGTGTGGTGTGGGGTTTCACGTTTGCCGCTTTCCCCCACCACCACCATTTTCTTTCAACGGACTTTAATTTCGGCTCTCCTAGGGCGGCTCCGGAGCTCTCGCACGGTTCGCCCTGCGGGCTCTGACGTCTAATTACTGCCACCGCTACTGCTTGTGGGCGCGGAGCTCTGTTTGTCTGCCTTTCAAGTTTGCTGCTCAGCCAGCAGCCGTTCGATCAGGAGCTGCGCCTGACCATCTTATAGCTGACCTTCCGAGGGTGGTGAGCTTTGCTGGCGCCCGTCCTTCGGGCGGCACCTTGTGAAATTTGGCCTCGGGCTTTCCTCTTTTGCCCTTACCGGTGCTGGCGGCCATTTTATTACGATCTCGCGGCTGCCATTTTGTGCTTGTGTTTTGGCGCCAAAACCATTGCAACAGCCCCTTTTATCTGACGAGCTGTCTTGTGTTACCCGTTTTCTGTCGGGTCGCCATAGTTTGCGTTGCCCCTATATTCTGTGCCTTGTTTTTCTTCGGTGAGCACTCATTTTCGTCCTTGGCATTTTGTGGCAACTTTCAGCTGTACCGCTGCCTTTGGGGCTCGTTCCCTTTCTTTTTTCTTTTTTTCTGACACCTTATTAGGTCATTGCCTGCTTTTTCCTTTGCTGGGTTCTGGCTGGACTGATTCAATGCCCATGGCCTTATTGGTGTCTCATTGTATATAGTTCCGAATTTTACTGTTGGTTGTTTTTGAATTCATAATAATAATAATAATAATAATAATAATAATAATAATAATAATAATAATAATAGCAACCTAATAATGGCAGATGCTTACCTCTCCTCTGACATGGAGCATGAGCCTAGTCCACCTAGGCCTCCAGCCAAACACAAATCTAAATCACGTGGCAGATTGGCTACTGCCTCTGAGGACTCCCGTCAGAATAGGCCGTCGGCAGCGGCGGATAAGGATGCTCAACGACGCCACAAGGCCCTTGAGCGTCAATATGACAAGGCCAGACAGGCCACCTTGGCTTCCGTTTTTGCCACCGGCCAAGCTCCTCCTTCTCCAACTCGGGAGTCTACAGCTGGCCCCTTACGGCCAAGTACATCGGGGCGGCTGTCCAGGGGAACTTCTATTTCTCTGCCGGACGTTTCATCAGTTGGTCTACTTCCACCTGTTTCTTCTTCTACATCGCGCCCCGAGGCGACCTTTACACCAACCGCCGCCAGTCTTCGTGGAGCTGATGGCCAGTTAGTGTCTTCCCAGGTGGACTTGCAACTTTTACTTTCGAACCTTTCCTCGGTACTGGCCGCGGGAATCCAGCAGCTGCCCGGTCTACAAGTTCAGGCGCCTCCCCCGCAGGTGGCTCAACCTCCTGCCCTGCCTCCTTCGAAGTCTTCTCACCGCTTCGCGCCCAAATCTTCGGAGGAATCTGATCAAGGGGACGATGCGATGGAGGATTTGGAATTTTCGGAGGATGAAGACCTGGCA
Source organism: Arizona elegans (assembly GCA_022577455.1). Lineage (NCBI taxonomy): Eukaryota > Metazoa > Chordata > Lepidosauria > Squamata > Colubridae > Arizona > Arizona elegans. Next base: position 89,241,859 of record JAKOOJ010000002.1, read on the forward strand.
CCGGATGTTCCTGCCTTTGCTGGTCTTTTCCGACCCTCCTTATTTAAATCCCTCCTTCACAAAGCACGTCAAGTCACGAATATGTCTGCTTCGACTACTACACCGTCTGAGTCTGCATCTACGTCGGCCCCCCACGAGGCTTTGTTTTCGTCTTCCAAGCCGGGCAGGGACTTCATTCCTTGTCCTCAACTTTTTTCTGACGTGTTACAAACGCCTTGGTCTCAACCGGCTTCTTCAACGGGCCCCAACAGTGTTGATAAGAAACTATACTGTGCGGCTCCGGATTTGGACGCCATGCTGAGTGTGCCCGTAGTGGATCCACCAATTGCTAATCTGTCTTCGTCGTCGTTACTCTCCACCGACTCACTGGACGGCTTGAAATCGGAGGACAGGAAGTCTGAGCTTTCTTTCCATAAGGAACATCAGGCCTTGGCATGGACGATCAAGACCGCAACCGCTACATCATTTTTTAATGGCTGAGGCAACTTCAGGATAGACTACCGCCAGAAGATACACGCCTGCACCAGGACATAAACAAAATTGTAGCTGCTACGGAATATTTAGCGGACGCCTCACTGAATTCTGTGAAGTTCGCTTCCAGGGCGTTGGCGTCGTCAGTAACATCCCGTCGCTTGTTTTGGCTTCGGAACTGGAGGCTGACTCCAAGGCCAAATGGCGCTTGGCGGCGGCCCCATACAAGGCCCCGAATCTGTTTGGCTCCGCACTTGACCCTGTTCTTATCGAGGATAAGGACAAAAGGAAGATTGTACCAACATCATCGTATCGCAGGCCTGAACGACGTTATACGCCTTATTATCAAAGACAGTCCTTTCGGGCGGCGTCAGGCTCGGGTGGCCACTACTCTCAACGCCCGCAGTATTTCGGTTTGGACCGTTCCTCTGATCGCCAGCAGTTTCGTGACAGGTCCAGAAACACCGCTGCCTCCAAGCACCCCTTCCGTGGGTCCGGATACCGTCAATTCCGCAGGGGGAAATGACTGCAGGTCACCGGATTCCATCGGCGGCCGTCTGCAAGCCTTTCATCACCAATGGGAGCAGTCAACCACGGACGCATGGGTTCTTCGTACGGTGGCCTCCGGTCTGTCAATCGAATTTCTGGAATATCCCCCATCTCGTCATATTTGTTGTCCTGCACCTCGTTCACCCGAAATGGCCCACCTTCTAGAGGAGCAGATCCTCCATCTACTACACATCAGGGCAATAGAGAGGGTCCCGCCGCAACAATATGGCTTGGGCTTCTACTCAACTCTCTTTCTGGTCCCGAAACATTCAGGAGGTTGGAGGGCCATCTTGAACTTGAAAGATCTCAACCTTTCTATCTGTTATCACAGATTCAAGATGCACTCCCTGGGGTCCATCCTGGGGGTGGGGTTCGTCGTGGCGACCTCCTTCAATCAGTCGACCTCAGGGAGGCATATCTGCATGTACCAGTTTTGCCCGCACACAGAAAGTTTCTACGTTTTCAAATTGGACAGGACCATTATCAATATTGCGCGATGCCCTTTGGCTTATTCTCTGCCCCAAGGACCTTCACCAAATTGGTAGCTGTCGTGGTGGCTTCCCTCCGGAAGATCCCGGTTCGGGTTCTCTGTTATCTCGACGACATCCTGGTATTGTCATCTTCCAGGAGTCAGGCTGCCCGAGATTTTCAACTAGTCATCAAGGTATTCCAGGACCATGGATTTTCAATAAATTTTCCAAAGAGTCATCTTCACCCGTCCACGTCGCTACTGCATTTGGGAGCAGTGATCAACTCTACACAAGGTCAAGTGTTTCTTTCCCCGGACAGAATTTGGAACATTCGAGATTTAATCCGTCAAATTCTTGCACATCGGTCCGTAACCCTTCTCCAGCTGCCACAACTACTGGGGAAAATGGTTTCGTGTTTCTCGATTGTGCCGTGGGCTTGACGCCACGCGAGACCGCTACAATGCTTCCTGCTACCCTTTCAAAGGTCGGGCCGCAGCGATTCCTCCCACAAAGTGTCTCTCCCGCCCCAACTCCGGCTGTCGTTCCAGTGGTGGATAGGTCCAGCCATTCACAAAGGATCGTATTTTCTGATACAGGACCGACTGACACTGACTTCGGATGCCAGTCTTCGGGGCTGGGGTGCCCACCTTCTAAATCAGGTAGTGCAGGGCCGTTGGTCCGACTCGGAAAGAGGTCACAACATCAATCTGTTGGAACTGAGGGCTGTCCGGCTAGCCCTCCGCCTTTTTCAGCCGCAGTTGGAGGGTCACCACGTGCTTGTCCTCATGGACAACATTACAGCCAAGGCCCATGTAAACAAAGAAGGAGGGACTCATTTGAGGCCACTAATGCTGGAAGCGGAATATCTATTTCATTGGGCGGAACACCATGTTCTCTCCCTGAGGGCCGATCACATCTCAGGCGCAGACAACGTGCGGGCAGATTGGCTCAGCAGACAAAGCCTCGATCAATCGGAGTGGCAACTGGATCCGAACCTGTTTTACGAGGCGACTCGCATCTTCGGCATGCCTGTAGTAGACTTGTTCGCCAGCCTGTCGAACGCCCAACTACCTCGCTATGTGACTCGTTACCTGTGCAACTCGGCGATGGATCACGACGCACTCCGGTGCCACTGGCCTCGGGGACTCTTGTACGCCTTTCCACCGGTTTCCTTGATTCCCCAGGTAATTCGGAGGCTGTTGGAGGAACGATCCGAGCTGCTCCTGGTGGCCCCCGACTGGCCCCGTCGGCAGTGTACGCAGATTTAGTGGCGCTGTCGACCCGTCCACCGTGGCTGATTCCACCGGAACGCATCGTCTTACGTCAAGGGGCCATAGACCATCCAGACCCAGGGTGGCTCCGATTGGCCGTTTGGCGTTTGAGTGGGTCATCTTGCGAAAGGACCGGCTCCCTGACTCTGTCATAAGTACGATCCAAGCTTCCCGACAACCATCGACATCGCGGATATACGAGTCGACCTGGAGATCATTCTGTGCCTGGTGTGCGACGAACTTGGTGGACCCCACTTCAGCCAAAATTGAAGACGTCCTGTGCTTCTTGCAATCCGGTTTAGACAAAGGATTGTCGCCATCTACTCTTCATCGTCAGACGGCGGCGCTGTCTACAGTCGTGAGGTGCCCCCCTTATTCGTCTTTAGCTCTGCATCCACTTCTTAAGGGGTTTCTTCATGGGGCCATGAATCTGTGTCCACCTCCTGTCCGTCGGTATCCAACCTGGGACCTGTCTCTCGTCCTTCAGGCTCTGATGTCTCCCCCTTTTGAACCACTGGGATCAATTCCCCTCAAATTTTTGTCGCTCAAGGTAACCTTCCTTTTAGCTGTCACTTCGGCCAGACGCGTATCTGAGCTCTCTGCTCTTTCGATTAGAAAGGACCTCTGTATCTTCCAACCTAATACAGTGATACTGCGTCTGGACCCTGCGTTCTTGCCCAAAGTGAATACTTATTTTCATCGTGCCCAGGAGCTCATTCTTCCGGATTTCTGCCCTTCTCCATGGCATCAACGTGAAAAGGACTGGCACACCCTCGATGTGCGCAGAGCTCTGCGTCGTTATATTCGTAGAACTGAATCATTCCGGAAGACTGAGGCTCTTCTAGTGTCTTTTCATCCACCATCCTTGGGCCAGAAGATTTCTCCATCCACCGTGGGCAGGTGGATTAAGTCGTGTATAGCTACAGTTTACCAGCAGCGTTCTCGAGCTGTTCCAGATCGAATTTTACCACATTCCACACAGAGTGCGGCATCGTCAGATGCCTGGGCTATGCAAGCCTCAGTTTCTGACATATGTAGGGCCGCTACTTGGTCTTCTGTGACACCTTTCATCAGGCATTATCGTATCGATACTTATGCCTCCGCTGAAGCTTCTTTCGGTCGACGTGTCCTTCAGAGTGTTATTGCCGTCCAGGGTTCAGGGACCGATTAGTTTCTCACCCTTGGGATCTGAACTTTGGTATATCCCAGAGGTGGAATGCAGGAGCAGAGCGCTGGAAAAAGAACGTTGTCTTACCTGAACGTTCCTTTTCAGCTCTCTGCGACTGCAATCCACGCCCTCCCCTTTTGGTTACTGACTGTTCTGGTTTTCACTGGTTCCAAAATTCTTGGTTTTTAGAGTTGTTATTGTTCACTTTGAAATTTTTTTGACTAGTTGGTCACGCCTTCATTCAAAGACTGGTGCATCATGGGAAAGTGGGGCGTGGCCACAGCACGAAGACACAATTTAAGATGTCACCCAGTCAAAAGAGAAGTGAAGAGGAAGGAACCCAGAGGTGGATTGCAGTCGCAGAGAGCTGAAAAGGAACGTTCAGGTAAGACAACGTTCTTTCTCAATCCACATACTGCTGGAGCCTAGCTTGTAGGATATGAGTGCAATGGTGCGATAGTTTGAACATTCTTTGGTGTTGCTTTTCTTTGGAATTGGAATGTAAACTGACCTTTTCCAATCCTTTGGCCTCTGTTGAGTTTTCCAAATTTGCTGGCAAATTGAATGTAGCACTTTTACTGCATCATCTTTTAAGATTTTGAATAGCTCAGCTGGAATACTATCACCTCCACTAGCTTTGTTGTTGCTCAGATTTCCTAAGGCCCATTTCACTTCACATTCTAGGATGTCTGGCTAGTGACCACCCCATTGTGGTTTTCAGGGATGTTAAGCTCATTCTTGTATAGTTCTTCTGTGTAATTTTGACACCTCTTCTTAATCTCTTCTTCCTCTGTTAGGTCCCTGCCATTTTGGTCCTTTATCATGCCCATCTTTGCATGAAATGTTCCCTTCATATCTCCAATTTTCTTGAAGAGATCTCTGGTCCTTCCTATTCTATTGTTTTCTTCTATTTCTTTGCTCTGTTCATTTAAGAAGGCATATCTCTTCTAGCTATTCTCTGGAATTCTGCATTCAATTGGGTGTATCTTTCTCTTTCTCCCTTGCCTTTCGCTTCCCTTCTTTCCTCAGCTATTTGCAAAGCTTCCTCAGACAGCCATTTTGCTTTCTTGCATTTCTTTTTCTTTGGGATGGTTTTAGTTGCTACCTCTTGTACAATGTTGTGAACCTCCGTCCATACTTCTTCAGGCACTCTGTCTATCAGATCTAATTCCTTAAATGTATTTGTCACCTCTACTGTATATTCATCAGGGATATGATTTAATTCATATCTGAGTGGCCTAGTGCTTTTCCCTACTTTCTTCAAGCCCATGATCTGAGCCACAGTCAGCTCCTGGTCTTGTTTTTACTGACTGTATAGAGCTTATCCATCTTTGGCTGCAAAGCACATAGTCAATCTGATTTCTGTGTTGACCGTCTGGTGATGTCCATGTGTAGAATCATCTCTTGGGTTGTTGGAAAAGTTTGCTATGACCATCGTATTCTCTTGACAAAATTCTACCAGCCTATGCCCTGCTTCATTTTGTACTCCCAAGGCCAATCTTGCCTGTTATTCCAGTTATCTTTTGGCTTCCTACTTTAGCATGCCAATCCCCCATGATGATAAGGACATCATTTTTTGTGTTAATTGTATAAGGAGCTGTAGGGCTTCATAGAACTGGTCAATTTCATCCTTTTCAGCACCAATGGTTGGGGCATAGGCTTGGACTACTGTGATATTGAATGGTTTGCCTTGGATTCAAACTGAGATCATTCTGTTATTTTGGGGATTGTCTCCCAGTATGACTTTTCCTACTCTTTTATTGACTATGAAGACTACTTCATTTCTTCTGATTCTTGCCCACAGTAGTGTATACCTGATGGTCACCTGAATTAAATTCACCCATTCCTGTCCATTTTAGTTTGCTAATTCCTAAAATGTCGATGTTCAGTCTTGTCATCTCTTGTTTGACCACTTCCAGCTTGCCTTGATTCATGGATCTTACATTCCAAGTTCCTATGGAGAATAAATCTTTACAGCATCAGACATTCCTTTCACCACCAGATGCATCCACAGCTGAGCGTCCTTTTGGCTTTGGCCCAGTCACTTCACTCTTTCTGGCACTATTAGTACTAGCATATTGGACACCTTCCGACCTGAGGGGCTCATCTTCCAGCGTCATATCTTTTTTCCTTTTGGTACTGTCCATGGGGTTTTCATGGCAAAGATACTGCAGTGGGTTGCCATTTCCTTCTCCAGTGGATCACGTTTTGTCAGAGCTCTCTGCTATGATCTGTCCTTCTTGGGTGGCCTCTCACGGCATAGGCATAGCTTCATTGAGCTACGCAAGCCCCTTCACCACAACAAGGCAGTAATCCATGAAGGAGCAAATATTTCATTGTTGTTAGTTAGTTGCGAAGTCGTGCCCGACCCATCGTGACCCCATGGACAACGTTCCTCCAGGCCTTCCTGTCCTCTATTATCCTCTGGAGTCCATTTAAGCTCATGCCTACTGCTTCAATGACTCCATCCAGCCACCTCATTCTCTGTCGTCCCCTTTTTTTGCCCTCAATCTTTCCCAGCATTAGGCTCTTCTCCAGTGAGTCCTTCCTTCTCATTAAGTGGCCAAAGTATTTCAGTTTTATCTTCAAATATTTCATAGGTGATCTTTATTCAGTATAAGAATTGGTTTATATTGTTCTGTTTTATACATGCCCATGGCCATTAGTTCTCTGTTGAAGAATTTGGGTTTTTCATAGAACTGATTTTGACCCCTGTGCATTAGTGATTCCCTTTAGGGGCAGGAAACCACAGTCTTGTGTTCTAAGGCAGCCTGTCTTTATACAACTGCTTGCAGGAGGTTGGGATTGTTCTGCATTCTTTGTAGGCTTGAAATGAATGTAAAATATTACACACTTGTAGGAGTTTTGAATGTCATTTATGAACTTGAAAAGTTCTGTTCCTTTGTGTCCTAGACATAAAAATTAATGAGCCAGTTGCAGAGTGTTTGTTTGCTGATGAAGCACAATATAACTTATTAACTTTTTATCTAGCTCCCATAGCAGACAGTATTATATAGAATTAAATCTTTTGGTGTTAGATTTTCTTGTACATTCCCTACCTGACACTGTGTCTCTTCTTTACCACTTCATTGCTATTTTTCAATTCTTCCTTTCTCCTGTCAGTTTTTTTTAAATTTCCTCATGGAGGAGATGGAGAGAAAATGGACTGAAGATGTTTAATTGTACAGTAATGTTTCATTCAGTACAATTGCTTATGCAGCTGTTTATCTATGCCAACCTCAGATAATATCTAATAGAATGTTCATATACCAAAATAATTGAAGTTCTGGTTAAAATAACAGTTGAAAAGAATTTAAAATTATTTGGAGAGACACATGTACACAAAATTGCACATAAATTACATCTGTAAACTACTCCAAGGACATTTGTCAGTTGGCTGATACATACATACAGCCAATACAAGTACATTTATAATAACAAGAGGCTGCACAGAGACTTTAGAATTTAACAAGTTGATGACATTCAGGGAAACAAAGCTGCTTATCAGCTGCAATAGACATATTCTCTTATCGAAGCTGGGGGATTTTAAGACACTCTTAAATTTGGGCTATTATTGTGCATACTGGATTATCAGGCATGAATTCCTTTATCTTCTGTAATTTTGTTCTCTTCTCTAATACTTCCCACAAAACATTAATGCCTTTTTTATCATTCATCTATTATTCATTCCTGCCCCATTTATCCTTCAAATCCCCTTTTCACAGTGGTTTCCTCAGTTTATTATTAAACCCCCATTACTTTTTCAGAAAAGGAAGGAAGGAAGGACTTCTTTGCCTTTTTCCATATATTTCCATATACTTTGATACACTAAATGTAAAGTGTATTATACTTCTTTCACTCCAATTATTTAATGATACGGTTTTAATAATGTACATGTTTATAAGAGGAAGTGCATGAGAAGGACATTGTAGCTGACCAAATTTGATACTGCCACCATCAGACACGGGCTATGATACTGAGAGTATAGCATTTATCAGGTGCTCAAGGAGAACATAACTATACTTTCTATGGAAAGAGAGAAGACCAATAGCTATGTTTTCAGAACATGGCATTGCTGCCTATGTTCGGTATTGGCTTCTATGACATGGAGGTTGAATAGATACTTGACTCGGAGAAGTGTGTTGATTTGAAGCACTCAAATGGCTTCCAATGAAAGAAGTGGCATATGTGTATGTGAATTATCTGAGAGCAGGTAGAAATCTTAGGTGGATATCAAGGAGTCAATCTAATATAAAATTCCTTGTCATTTTGAAAATAGCAATTTCAAAGGAAATGTAATTAAGAAAAATACTCTATTCTACATATCAAAATTAATGGCAGCCAACATGTTACCTCCCCCCCGCAATAAAATACAATGTAAATTGCCATGTATGTTTTAATCCATGGCTGTCTTTCAATTTTGAGAATTTACCAGAGTATGACTAAGAGACTGAACCATAAATTGGGAAATTCATGGTTCAAATCTCCTTTTTGTAATGCTGTCACTCACTCATCCACCACCACCCCAGTCTTTCATCTGGGATAATATTGCTGATCTGACCTAAGGTACAGGGCTGTAAGAACTTCCAACACAGTAAGAAAGATAAAGCAGCATTTTAACACTCTAATGCACATTTTTACAATGCATATTGTAAATTGTATATTTTCCTTTATATCTTGTCATTTTAATTAACACTTCCATGTAGTTCAAAGAAGGATTGGTTACATTCATGTAGGAACTGAAAAACTCATCATTTCAGATGGTCAGAGAGCTGTAACCAGAAATAAGCGGTGACTGATTTTGATAGATACCTGAATTTGTCAATTGTGATTAGGAAATTAAGTTACCATATGATTGCTTCAATTTCACACTCTGAATATTGTTTCCAGTTTTGATTAGTAACCACTTCCTTTGGGGTTTCTGCATAGATTCTGCATAGGTTTCTGAGTGTTGTGAAGCTTTGTGTAAAATCAAACTGAAACAGTGTTAAAGCACAGTGAACAAGAAGAGCCTTGGTAGTACAGTAGTCTAAGGCACCCTGTTATTAAGCTGGTTATTAAGACCAGATTCCTGCAATTACTGCAGGCTCAAATCTCGCCAAGGCTCAAGGTTGACTCAGCCTTCCATCCTTTCTAAGGTAGGTAAATTGAGGACCCAGTTGTGGGGGCAATAAGCTGACTTTGTATAAATATACAAAAGAATGAAGGCTATTGTTTAGTGCATTGTAAGCCGCCCTGAGTCTCTGGAGAAGAGCGGCATATAAATCAAATTAAAAAACAAAAAACAAGCAATTCTCTGAATATAATAGAAGCTGCAACTGATAAAAGTTTTTTTTATAGAATGTATCAGCTGAGCTGGATGTTCAGCCTGGGAACATGCTTCTAGGAATTCCTGTTAGGAACAGTCTTAAACATCTCTTTCTGGATTCCTTGCTTTCTGCAAGCTATTAGAATTTCTCATTTCCAGACGTAAATGAGAAAGAATTACTAACTGCTATGACACAGGAAAATATCTTTCTAGGTCTACGTGGATATATGAATATAAAAGGATATAGTAAAATATATATTAGAAATTTATATGTGTCTTAAAACTATTAGATCTTGAACTATAATTCCACAATTGTTTTTTTATATACACTGATGACCAAGTAGGTATCTTCTGTTCCCTATATTAAATTTCCTTTTATTATTTTCTAGTTCTGTATATCCCAGAATATAATTAAAGTTTTATTAAACATTTCCTTCACCTCCTTGTCCAAATAATTTATAGAAATATTGAATGGTGCTAAGTTCCAGACTGAACATTGCAGCATCCCATTCAGTGTCTCCTTCCAATTTAATAAGCAATTGTTTTTTTTTAATTAAAAAGTTTTATAAGAAATACAAACAATTTTCTCCCCCCCACCCTTCCCCTTCCCCACATGAATTATACATTTTCTTATACATAAGAAATCCTCCATATACATGTTTCCCTTAAAGAAAGCATTAAAATAAAACATTTTAATTACATTCGGAGTTGCTCTTCTCCTTCTTCCCTCATTCCACAACAAACCTTCTTCCCCTCCTCCTTTCTTTCCCGTCCCTCCCTCCTCTTCCCTCCTACTTTCTCCTACCACTTCTCCCACCTCATCCTACTTCCTTTCCCTTTCCCCCACTTCTCTCTTCTTTTCCCCCTTCTCGCCTTCACTCCTACTCCTGTCCCCTTCCCTTCCCTTCCTCCTCTCCTTTCTTCCATTCCTCTCCCTCCCTCTCCTCTTCCTACCCCCTCCTCCTCTCTCCTTTGCTGTGAAATATTTTCCTCCTTTAGTATCTGAGCAACTCCTATATTCTAGAATACACTTTCTTCTGCTAAAACATTTCTCTATTCATCACTTTCCCCCCCCCTCCCTTATCCCCCCTCCCCACCCCACCCCTGACTTCCCGGAGCAAAAACAGGGTATAGCATCTAACAAACATATGCTAAAATAAACTAACAAATTATAAAGTTCAAAGCTCCCACATGTTCTTTAACTCCCTTTGCTCCAATTCAACAACCTCCCTTTTATAAATTCTCAATACCAATTAAATTAAACTCATTCTTCCTACTTATATAGAAAAAAAAGGAAAAAAAATCTTTTTCTTAATGCATAATCTGATACTTTAGCAGTCTTACAAACAATAAAAATCATGAATAAATTCCATTTCTATACCAGAAAAAAAATTTCATCTTAAAATCTTACACATTTTATCTCATATATCTTTTAAAATAATATAGTCTAATGTTAATCATTTTAAAAATCTCTTAATACCTTTAAAACACTTATTTACCAAATATAAATTTCAGAATCTACAGAAGGGTATCTTTCAATTTTTCAATTAACAGTCTTAATACCTCTAACTTTTTAAAGAACAACCCTTAACTATCCAAAACTAATTATCAGTTTACAATAAAATTCTGAGTTTAACATTAATCCTCTTCGCTTCAAAGGGTTAGACATCCTAAAAGCTTATACAATTTATCTCATATATCTTGTAGAATAATATAACCTTATGTTAAACATTTTAAAAATCTTTTAGAACCATTAAAACACATATTTGCCCGATGCCAATTTCAAAATCCACAGGAGAATATCTTTCTTAATCTTCTGTTCTTCACTTCTTTTTATATTTTTTCCAATCCTTTTTTTTAATAAATTCTTTCAACAATCCCCCCAGTTTTATTTTGGAAACTTTTAAAATAGTAATTTGAGGTTGATGTTTCTGAAATACTCGCTCTCTTCTTGAAGTCACATCTTCTAACTTGAAATCCTCATTTCATCTCTTCTGGCTTGTATAATCATTCAATCCATTTCTTTGTCCATATAGCCAAAATTTGTTGCCATAAAAATTGTCAGCTTGCAGTAAAGAAACCATTTGTTGCTTTCCTGTCATTGGAATGGAAACGTCCACCAAAACCTTTGTTTCAGCTGTACCGGCCAATCTCTTAATCCTGTCCATTTCCTGATCTTCCAAAAACAAATTCTTCTGAATAATTTCCTGCTGTCCCTGTAACAACTGCTTATAATTTCCCAAGCTATTTTTTGAAAAAGCCCTTTCGATTGTATTCAGCAGGGCTGAGGTAAAAAAGTCTAGAAGTTCTTGAAAAGCCTGGACAGTCACGGCTTGGGAATTTGCTGATTCACCAGCCCTGTTGTCAGCCATATTTCAGCTACTTTGTATTTCTCCAGCTATCAGGACAACAATTCAACTTTTTTCCACACAGTATAAAGACCAGATTTTAGTTAAAATCAGAACCAAATTCTTTTCCTGGCCGCTTCCATTTAAAACTTTCTCTTAGGGTGTAATCCAGTAGCTGTAAAATGTTAACAAGCCTTAACAAGCACTTTCCCTGGTAGTTTCCTCCTCCCGCCCTCAGGCGCCATTTTCTGCATATTAAAACAGCCTGTCAACTCTTCTCTCTCCCCTTTGCCCGGGGAGAGGGTTCCAAGCCTCCAGACAGCAGTTTTTCGGCTGTTCTGGGGCTTTTACGGAACCAGAGAACGGGCGCTCAAAAAAGAGCGTCTTCAAAGCTGCGGAGCCAGGCAGGAAACTTAATAAGCAATTGTTGATGAGCACTCTTGGATTATGTTACAGCCAAATGTGGATCCACCTAATAAATGTGTCTATATTTAATTAGCTTTAAAACTGTTAGGCTGCTGTGTGAAGTCATTCTGTGACTTAGAAAAGCAGCTACTTCAATGACCTTCACAGTCTTCAAAATGGATGGCTACATTGAACCAGTTAAGACTGACATGCTTTTTTTCTATGTCAACATGCTACCTTGAAGCAAATTGTTCTAGGAATTTATGAGGCTTCTGCAAAAAAAAAAAAAAAAAAAAAAAAAGTACTACTTCTTATAGGTGTATTAATTTACTAAATTCATCTGATCAATACATAACACAAGTTGTAATTCTGCCCCAGATGGAAATGTTTCCCATTATTCTGCTTCTTTCTCTTCCTCTCAGTTTCATCATGATGGTATCTTGGCTCAATCTGTCTTCCATTTTTCTGTAGTGAGGGTTGTTTTCAAAATAGCATTTAATGTTGGAGGTGCATAACTTTCTTCCCTCCTCTCACTTGTTCCTTTCTCTGTCTGATCTGTGATTTTCATTTATGGCGGATGAAAGAAAATGCCTCCAAAACTTTGAATATTTAACGTGGGGGAAGGGAATGAAGAGAACTGCTAACCATTGGGGAACACTTTTATCTCTCACCTGATTTATGTTTGCAAAAAAAGACAAGGAAACCCACAGCACTTCTTCAAAATCTCCTAAATTGATAGTTTACAGATTATTTCTTTCTTTACCTCTAAATTGCACTCTGGAATGTTTTGTTCAGAAGACTGCTGTGTGCATAATATTCTTTGATTAATGCCAGGAGACACCCCTGGCTGTTTTCATCCACCTAAATTGTGACTAGGAGGATAAGTGAGCCAGCAACCTTCTGCAAATGGGATCTGAGATGGTTGACTGGAGGAGACAAAATTGTATCCAAAGAATGATGAGATGCTAATTTAGGAGATGAAATGAAACAGCTCTCTGTGGGGCCAGGCCACCAAACAAAATGTCCAAGAACAGGAATCCTGAGGGAGAAATGTTAGAATTTATTTCAAATGAGCATGCTTCTTTAAACTCTATATTATTTCAGTTGATTGGGGTTATTGTGAATGGATTTGAATTACTAAATCTTGGCTTAAACAATGCTTTGAGTATTCAGTTGTCAGTGAGGTATCAGAATAAAATGAGCTTTTTTGGCACATGGTTTACTCTGCCTGCAGAGGGAAACCATTCAAAGTACCAAACCCTAAGAACCACTGCATGCAAACACTCATATCACATCACCATAAATCCCTGTGCTAGTCCTGAGCAATGGACTGCAGTCAATTTACTTCAGCCTCCTGGCCCTTTGTGAAAAGGTTAATGTAAAACCTGTAGAACAGCTTCTTTCCCCGGGCGCTGCTGGAGTCCATGAGATTAGACACAGTTGGAATTCCTGTGGCTCCAGAAGGATGGGTGTTATGAAAGGAGGGGGAGGGGGAACTATATGATTCAGTGCTGATGGAATCACCCTTGATCCGTCTGTCTGGGATATAATCCTCGCTTCAGTAATTAAAAATATAATAATAATCAGTATTACAAGGAAAATGGTGTACAGTAAAATGTAATCAATTCTGTAGAAACTTAACCATCTGTTAAAGGTTAAATCCGTGAAGAGTATAATGTCAGGGTATGGCGCATTTGTCCTTTGATGCATTGGGCTCTCTAATCTAGCCTAATGTTGAGACAGAAGCAAACGTAAAAAGGGAGGAATTCCCACAGTCCCCAAGCAAAATTAATGTTGGCTTCAGTCTGGGTAAAAGTTATATCCTTAGGGGTTCTCATAGATCCTTATGATGTTTGAATTCCCCTGAAACCATCACCAAGACACAATTTTTATCTACTTGCAAAGAATAAACGATTGCAATTGAATGATTATTGCTGCTACCATGGTTTATAAGCATGGCCTTGAGGCATAAATCCTCATGGATCTTTTAGTTTTTAAATGAGACCTCCTTGAAACCAACTTCAAATCACAAATTGCATTTCTCTGCACAGAATGTGACATGACTATTATGCATCTGATAATTGGTAGTGCTGCTATAGTTCCAAAACCTGACTCTTGAGTGTTCAAGATTTTTCTTAATATCTACTTGAGGCCATCATTAAAACATCTACTCAAATGAACCATTACAGTAATGCAGCTTGTTATTTCTGACTACTATCATAGTGCAAAAGTTCCAAAACATGAGAAAGAGATGCTGAATTTTGTGTGTTCATGCATGGCTGACTTTTCAAACAAAAGATCCACAAGATTTTGTGCAGCATAGATACTAAAACCAGAGGAAACAAAATGAAATCCTCAAGGGACCAATTCCAATGATAATGCTTTGTGAATTAAAACAACATCCCTCAGCAAAGATCTGAAATGTATCCTTCAAATAGGTCTGGAGCCATTCCATTACAGAACTCACATCCTAATACAGAAAAATGGTTTGCAAGGATATGATGTTGGAAGATAGACATTGAGAGATTAAGGGAAAACATGGTTGAATCACGGAAACAGGTTCCAACTATGATTTGATTGTACTTTCAACTGGAAACTAATGAAGATCTATTGTTTGAATCCTTATAGTCATTTGTGTGCTATAGTACCAAAAATCATTATATCTATAATTAGTATATTTTTCAGATGGGCCCCAGTAAAATCATGAGAATCCATGAGCATACAGCAGGCCCCAGGCCTTTTTATTTATTTAATTTGTTTGTTGTTTGCCTTCCAAAGATTCTAGGCAACTTGCAAGTAAAAATACTGAGGGAAAAAAGCCTACACAATTGTAGGAGGGGATCACTAATCCTTACCAAAGTCCTGGAAGAAGAGTCAGTTCTTCAAGCTCCTTCAAAACATCAGTAGAGTGGGCATTTGGCTCTTCAGGGAATCTCATTCCAGAAGATAGGTGCTGCTATAGAAAAGACTTCCAAGATCCCAACAGATGTCATTGTTTAAACAAAGGAACCTAGAGTATACCGTGTACCAGTCCTCCTAGATTGAATCAGTTATGCAGATGAGAGAGGTTAATGTTTTATGGTATGAATAGTGCCATAAATACTTGGATATATAATTATTGGGATTCAATCTGTGCATATCTATTCTTTGTCAGTAATTTCAGCAAGATCAGAGAAAAAAACTGCGAGGATTTTTGGTAATCCATATTTAAATCCTTATTTTTCCTTCACTATGGCTCCAGTGAATATAATAGTAGTATTCTGCATGAAAGATTTGCCATTTTCAGGTGGACCCCGTGTAAGAATCATGAGAGGATCCAAGCTGTTTCTCCTTGTCAGCATCAAGAGATACATTCATTGCCTATCTATTTTTTCTACTGGAAAGTTGAGTCTTTGTGGTATAAGAATAAAAACAGTCTCCGTATGACTGTATTCACAGGACATGCTTAATCAGATCAGGTAAAGATTAAGCAGATGCATTCACACATTACTTTGATCTTTGGATCTTACTGTCTTGCATGAACACAGCTTGTGAATCCAACAGGCTTAATCCGATTCCTGAATGTGTACAACACAATCTCTCCACCCCTCCATCCTCACTCTCCTTACAAAACTGGGTTAAGCCTGTTGCATGACATCTCTCTCTCCCCTCTGCCCCCAGTCTTGCTCTCCTTACTTCTTCACCACATCTTCCTCTGCCCACCGAGGGGTTAATCGTTCTGCCACTCGTCGTCTCAGCAGTTGGGGCTCTGGCTCGACGGCGCTGTCCACCAATACGATGCTGAAATGGCAAGCAGGTCCTCCTTTGCTGGCTCGCTCTGCCAACCGAAAGTAGTTGGAAGTCTAAGTCAATCGATGATGAAGACGCGCAAGGGAAGGAGCGGAGGCTGCAGCTGAGGCGGAGCCAGAGCCAGTGCTCTGTCGCGTCCCTTCTGAGCCCGCCGATGTCTCTTCTCGATCGAGGCAGCGGGACTTCCCGCTGGGACTGGGAATATTGTACGGGGAAACTAAGGCTCTCCCAGAGCTTGTCGAGCTGCGCTCCGAGTTGGGGAAGACTCGAGGTGTTGCTCCTGCTAAGTTCCTGCTTGGCTTTGGCTCCGGCTCCGGCTCCGGCTCCAGCAGCTGGCCAGCTACGCTACTCGGTACCCGAAGAACTAGACCACGGAGCCTTTGTGGCCAACATCGCGGAAGACTTAGGTCTGGATGTATCCGAATTATCAGCCAGGCGGTTTCGTATTGCGTCCCGGGCGGGGAGTAAGCAATACCTGGAGGTGAATCTGGAAAATGGGATCCTCTTTGTTAACGAGAAAATAGATCGGGAAGAGGTGTGCGAGGGCAGCAAGGCCTGCCTCCTGCACCTGCAGCTGGTCATCGAGAGTCCTCTTGAGCTTTATCGCATCGAAGTGGAGGTGCTAGACATCAACGACAATGCACCCCGCTTCCCTTGGCAAGAATGTGTGCTGGAAGTGACAGAATCAGCCCTACCTGGGGCCCGCTTTCCCCTGGAGAGTGCACAGGATCCAGACGTGGGCACAAACTCCCTGCGTACTTACAGACTCAGCCCTAATGGTTATTTCTCGTTGGAGGTGCAGACTCGCAGTGACGGCAGCAAGTTTGCAGAGCTGGTGCTGGAGAGGAGTCTGGACCGAGAGCAACAGCGTAGCCACCGGGTCCTGCTCACGGCTTTGGATGGTGGTATCCCCGAGCGCTCGGGCACAGCTAGAGTTGTGATCATGGTGTTGGATGCCAACGACAATGTGCCAATCTTTGACCAGTCTACTTACAGTGTAAGCCTGCCGGAGGATGCTCCTAAAGGGACTCTGGCTATCAAGCTTAATGCTACTGATTTGGATGAGGGAACCAATGGCGAAATTGAGTATTCATTCAGCGGGCACGCTCCACTAGGTGTGCGGGAGCTTTTCAGCGTGGAGCCCCACACTGGGCAGGTGCGCCTAAAAGGCCAATTGGACTACGAGCGAGCTGATCTTCATGAGCTATATGTGCAGGCCAAGGACCGGGGCCCCTCTGCAGTTGCCATTCACTGTCGGATATTGGTGCACCTCCTGGACGTCAATGATAACGCACCGGAGGTGACCCTCACCTCGGTCTCCACACCAGTTTTGGAGGACGCACCTCCCGGTACTGTCATAGCTGTAATCAGCGTGCTGGATAGAGATTCCGGAGACAACGGCAAGGTGAGCTGCGAAATCCCGACTGATATACCCTTTCAGCTTCAGTCGTCTTTTCACAACTATTATGCACTAGTAACTACTGCACCACTCGACCGTGAGACTGTGGCCGAATATAATGTCAGTATCACTGCCCAAGATCTGGGGTCTCCAGCGCTGGCTACCAAGAAGACCCTGACAGTCCAGGTGTCTGATATCAACGACAACGCGCCCCGCTTCCTGCAACCCTCTTACAGTGTCTACGTGACTGAGAACAACGCTCCTGGGGCGTCGATCTGCTCCGTCAGTGCGCTGGACCCAGACTGCCAACAGAACGCTTACTTGTCCTACTCCATCGCAGACGGCCAGATCCAGGGCATGCCAGTGGCCACCTACGTCTCCATCAACTCGGACAGCGGGCACATGTATGCTCTGCGCTCCCTGGATTACGAGCAGATTCGCAACTTCCAGATCCAAGTCGTGGCTCAGGACGCCGGGTTCCCTCCTCTTAGCGGGAACGCCACGGTCCACGTCTTCGTGCTGGACCAAAACGACAACGCGCCCTTGGTCGTGGCTCCCATGCCCCGCAATGGTTCCGTGGCTGTGGAGGTGGTGCCTCGCTCAGCAGAGCCCGGCTACTTGGTGGGTAAAGTCTCCGCAGTGGACGCCGATGCAGGACAGAACTCGCGGCTTTCCTACCGGATAGTCCAGGCTACCGATGCCAGCCTCTTCAGCGTGGCCCTCTACACGGGTGAACTACGCACCGTCCGCGCCTTCCTGGCCAAAGACGCCCCGAAACACCGTCTTCTCGTCCAGGTGCGGGACAACGGACAGCCCTCGCTCTCGGCCTCCGTGGCCCTGTTGCTCTCGGTGGTGGACAGCATCCCAGAGGTGCTCTCGGACTTCCACGAGCTTCCTCCGGGAGGCGAGACCGCTTCTTCCAGGCTTACCCTCTATCTGATCGCCTCTCTGGGCTCCGTCTCCTTCACTTTCCTGGTGGCCATCGTTATCCTCACGCTGGTCAAGTGCCCCAAGGAGCGGCTGACCTTCCCCGACTATGCCTGCTCGCAATTGTCTTGTGGCGGGGAGGGCTGCGGCTCCTCTGCCTTCTGCTGCTGCGGCGGCGGTTGCGGCTTGTGTGAGCGCTCGGCCCCAGCCTCAGACCGCTTCAGGAACTCCGGCAGCGTCCACGCCCCGGTCTCCTCGGGCGACTGCGGGGACGTCGGAGCCAGCGCAGGCCCTCCTGCCTATTGCTATAAAGTCTGCCTGAGCCCTGAATCGGCCAAGAGCGACTTCATGTTCCTGAAGGCTTGCAGTCCCGCCCCTCCGAGGAACAACGAAGCGGGCCCTCAGAACTTGCCGCCCGGTCCCGGCCCGAAAATCCGAGGGGCCAATAACTCTCGGCAGCTCGCCGACCAGGTAGCTTCTTGGGCGCCCCGATGGGTGGGGGAGCCCTCTCCGGGAGGTAGCCTGCTAGGAAGTCAAACAGTGCCCGGAACCTGGAATACAGTAAAGCAACTTTCGAGAGGGGGAGATGTTTTCAGTCTCGCCCAACTTTTTGAAAGATTGCAGCCCGGCCTTTTCCCCGAAAGAGACATCGGGCTCAGCCAAAACTCTGGCTAATTACGTAATTGTTTGCCCAAACTTGGGTTCCTTTTAGATAGATGAGATGTGGGAGAGGAGTTGGGAAAGGTCCCAGGAGCGCCGCTTTGGTCGACCTCAGGAGGCCCCAGAGTTAGGCAATCTCGCTCCGAAACTGGGATGTTTCCCTTCCCAGGCCACCGCTCGTTGGCTCTCTTTCACCCGGGCGCGATGGGACTCGGTGGTTTCTAAGATCGATACCTGGATGTCTGTGGGAGGGGGCAGTAGTGGGGCACTTCGTTCCCTTCGACTGGGTGGGAGAAGGAAGCCGAGTGGAGTCGGTTGAGATAAAGCCTCAGGTTCCACCACTTTTTCTGAGAGTCAATTGCCCGGCTTGCATTTGCAATGGGATCTTGCATGTCAATCGCAGAGTTGAGAAGGACCGGGCAGAGCCTTTCCTTCGCTGCTAACTGAAGGATCTGGTCGGAACCGAGTCCCCTCAGCAAGGCTCTCTGGACAAGCCAAGGACCATTGCGGAGAGAAGAGTCCTGTTGAGCTCAGGAGACTTCCCAGACCCTGGAATCCTTCCATGTGCCCCTCCTCATTTCCAGAGGATGGGCTCCTGCTCTTTCCACTTAGGTAGCCCAGCCTTGCCTGATGCTTTCTCTGTATATGCCAACCATTGTTGGGTTCCCATTTCTATCCTGTTTCTGGCCTCACGTGAGATTAATGCCACACTGCTTTATGCAAAAAAGAGAGAGAGAGAGAGAGAGAGAGAGAGAGAGAAGATGCTTTGTGAGAGCAACCAACTCCTGCCCATGCCAAAGCCGAATAAGATGAAAAAGGGTTGCTGGGGTTGAGGAGGAAAAATCATCACCATTTGCTAAGTCTATTTTTCAATGAAGCATTTCCTTTGATAATAAAGCAGATGGCTGAAGATGCAAAGCAGCACATGCATAAAACACATGCGGTTTCGCAGCTCTTTGAAAAATGCCTTCACCTTTCTCTAGACAGGGTTTCTTTGTCCATTTTCATTTTCCTTGTTGGATATCCTTGTCTAATATGGTAATGTTCTTGTCAGCTCAAAAACTCCCCCTAGTGACTTGATATCTTGAGCTGATTTCCACCCCTCTTGTCTCAGGCTGATTATACAAGCAGCAAGGCCACACAAGCTCCCCTAGCCAGTGAAAGAAATGAGGGGTGGGGGTGGGGGGAGAGAGAGACAGAGACAGAGACAGAGACAGACAGACAGACAGAAAGAAAGAAAAAAAAAGAAGAAATGAAACCACTGAAGTTGTACATAGGGCATTGAGGCTCGGAGGCATTTATTCCTCTTGAGTTTAAGGCTAACTTCTTAGGAAGGAAGGTGAATCTTTGCACACAATGAAATTTTGAATGAAAACAATCTCCAGCTTCTTTCTCATGTTTTCCTCTGTTCTTGTCTCTTTGGAAGAATGGTACACTTCCTTGTTAGCTCTTAGAAATCCTCAGAGTATAAACCACCTTGAAATGACTGAAGTGGACTCTCCTTTACCCTTTTATTTATACAGGAAGAATTTGATAGTCTTAAATTGCCCTTTGCTTTACTGCTGGGATCTTCTGGGCCACAGGGAATAAGGGAGCTCTCTGAAAGTCCACAGGGGGAAAATGAAATGAAAATCGGTGCAAGCTGAACCTGAACAAGATCTGCAAAATAAAACATGGAAAACATTTGGAATGGAAATAGAATATAAGATGAATTATGTATGTCTGCTATATTTTGTAAAAGGTTAATTGGTGGATCTTGTGATAGAAAGGCAGAAGTGACAGTGTTCTCACAGATCCTTCCCCAGTAGAAGGACGGGCTTTGGAAAAGAATGGAATAACACCCCCCCCCCCTCGCCTGATCCAGAAATGGTCTAGATTAGAATACTGTAAAGGTTTTTTGGAATAAGACAGGTATAGGACTGGAATAAGAGTTTCAGGCAGTTGAAGGACTGGTAAAGAATTATAAAGCCATCTCTGAAACTACAGTACAAGGAAAGGCATTATGGGCTGAGGGGAGAATGAATGAGCTGAGCTGGCATGACCAAGTCAGAAAATTATTGAGGTTATCTACCCATGCTGATTCTTCAGACGCTCTAATAAGGTTCTTAGATTATTATTTTATTTTATTGTTTGTTGCACAATAAATGTGATTGGATAGTGGAGTAAACATTACTCATTATCTCTGCAGAGAAAAGTAAGCAAACATTCAAAATCCAATGCCTTCAGTGATAGTTCAGTATTCTTTGTAACCAGTATGGAAATCTTTTAACCATTTTCTGTGATGGCAAATTAGATAGAAATATCAAAGAATATTCAGCTATTTGTCATAATTGCCTTAATTATCAATCACAACTTGAAGAAAATATTGCCTCACTCAAAATATATGGTAGTTAAACCATATCTAAATTCTTCTGCTTGTATATCAAGTATTTTTCTTTCTTTCTTCCTTATTAGGAGTTAATAAATAGACTTTTTAAAAATATGCTTCCTTCTAACAACTTTTTTAAAATGTGTGCCAGAGCCTTTTTCTCTTTTCAGTTCCATGGGCCATGTACTTTGACGGCTGTTGGGCTATGGCTGCACATGGGCTGCATATACTCTGATAGATACAGAGATTGTATTTGCATAAAGACACAGATCTTCCTATTTGATTCAAAGAGCTTGCTGGGGAATGAACAGTAAAGCCTGGCCTCTCACAATCACTGGAAAGAAATTCCTGGAAAGACGAGATTTAATTTGATCGCTCTGAGGGAAGGTATTAACCTTGACCCATTCTCAGCATTTTGGCCAGGTTAAATCAGGGATAACAGTTCTGCTTTCTATTTTATACCAGGTGGCTGATCAGCTGGATGGAGGAAAAAATGGGTTTTTGGGAACACTAATGGCTGGATGAAACTCATGGGCCCTTGTTTTCCAGTTGGTGTTGTTGTTATTGTTGTTGTTGTTTATTTATACCTAGAACATTAAGTATATTTAATATTTTCACATTGTTGTTTTTTCGTAGTTTTTTCACAAGACATCTTTGTGAGAAGCAAGCTGAGAATTCCTCCTTCCTAAGAATTTCAAGAAAATTTTGAAAGCCCCTTACTCTTAAAATCTTTGCTACTAATATAGTTCGACATTGCAAGTCACGTAATAATTACACATATGATATTTTTCCCCCAACTGTCTTCAAGTCAGTCTTGACTCCTAGTCACTAATGTGGACAGGTGCATGCAGTTTTCTTGGCAATATTTTCAAAAGTAGTTTGTCCTTCCTTATTCCTAGGGCTGAGAGAGTGACTGGTCCAAAATCAGGATCTTGGTAGCACTATTTTGAACAAATAAAAAGCATCAACTTTCATGAGTTCATGAAAGGACTCCAGGATCATTGCCACCATAGACTAGCCCAGCTCTTCTCCTCAAATAACCCAAAGTGACTTAGTGGGCTTTCATGCTTAAGGAAAGGCTAGAAGTCCTGTTTCTGCATTCCTAGCCCTGCATCTTATTCATCAGACCAACCTGGCTCTTAATATAATTAATTATCAGTGAAAATTACACCCAGAAGATTGTGGAGCTGTCCTTCTGGAACCAGTGCTCTCATTCCATTCCCAGCTATATACTTCCTTTTTTATTTCTTTATTACAGCAGAGGGATTTCACCAAGGATTCTGCAATTTCCGCCTATTCCCTGCCTGCCTTGTTCACTCAAGAGTCGGTCGTTTAACGTTTGAAATAGAGCAGAAGAAACAGTATCATCCATCTCATCTCATGTTTATTTTTTCCTCCGGCCCATTTCCCTTCAGAGCCCTCCCCAACCTTTATTGCATGCTTTCTGTGGGCCTCTGGAGAGCGCTCCTTGTTTCCATGGCGCACACTTTTCCTGCCTGCCTGCCTCCTGTCAGGTATCTGGAAACCAGAGCAAGAGCAGCCGGCTGGGGAGCCGATCCCCGGCGGCCTCCATCATCTCTGCTGAAAGAAGGCGAGAATGCTGTCCTTCCGCTAGAGAAAGGGACCTTTTGCAAGAACCGTCCCCCCGCCCCCCAATCCCTGTAGAGAAAGAGCTTTAGCGCCACTTGGCAAAGGCCTTTCCCTCGACAGGCTGGCTTTCTGTCGGGCGCCGAGTTCCGCACCCCCTTTCCGCTCCCCGCGATAACGAGGCCAATTAAGGCGAAAGCGTAAAACTGGGGCAATGATTTCGGGCTTTGAAATGCAGCCAAAGCTAGAGGTGCCTCTTTCAGCGAGTCTGAGTGACGCCACTACATTTCAACCATCTCCACGAAATACGCGGATCCCTCTTTGGAAAGACCGCCCCCTTTCGTTGATCAAGATGTTATTCGCCCGCAAATTAAAGAGGGCTGGACGATTCTTTGAAACCTGTATTTTTGCATAGGGATCGGGCGTCTGTCAAAACAGCTGTTCGGTTTTGTCTTCTAACAAGCTGCGCAGCCCTAGCTTTTCCTGGGCCGCTTTCTTCATGCCTATTCAGCTTACTCAGTGTCTGAAGGGAACTGGATATAGTACAGTAAGCGACTGCATCATGCCACAAGTTCAGTAAGGTATCAGTATCAGCTTAGATATGGCACTTTTCAGTGAAGATAGCTGGTGCCTTCCAATAAAAGAGCCAGCATGTGCAGATTCAGGAAGTTTAAAAGTAACTTTATACCTCTTTGGAAAGCTTTCCAGTTACAGTATTGTACTTCACATTTTTTTCATTACTGAAAGATATGTAATAGGTTAGAAAGAAGAGAAAAAAAAACAGAATGCAGGAAGATGTATTCTGTACATGCAATATATGCAGCCCATATAGCAGTGCTATTTCTTTCTGGCAACAACCCGCCCCCCCCCAAAACACACACACACACTTCTGATACTTTCAAAAACTAACACATTTATTCTAGCAATAGCTTTTGTGAACTGCAGTTGACTTTAATGGATGCATAATGGAAAATCAGAATATTGACTCATAAACTACTTGATATGTGTTGGCGAAATATTAATGCTCAGAGTATGGGAAATGAACACAATGACCTTAATTCTGCGTATAGGAGGGCAATTTTATTTCTGCAGGTATTACTGAGACCTGATTCCTGAGACCAGACTATAGCATCTGAAGAATAACAACTGAGTTCAGAATAATAGAAACAATAGGAATGGAGACAAATCACAATCTATGTCAAAACTATCCTTAGCTGCTTCAAAAGCCAACTTAATGAATTCAGTGATACTGTAGAAATTATCTGGATTAAAATAGGGTGGGGGGCTGACCAAAACAATTGTTCTTGGTATCTACTATTGTTGGCCCAATCAAGGAGATAGTGTGTAGAATACTTGCCAGATGAGGAACAAGTAGTAGTAATGGAGGACTTTTATTATCCTCACATCAGTGGGGGAGAAATGTCAAGAGTAGCCCTTCCAGGAAATTTCTGAACTATACAACTTTTTAGTTCAGCTAATAGAGTTAAAAGAGGGACATCTGGACTATAACTGAGTTTCCCCACCTTCTCCACTTTTTAAATGAATATTTTTACTATTTGATTACTATTTGTTTTGTTTTGTTTTTGCTTTAGTATTATTTTTATTGTTCACTGAAATGCATGGAAAGTATAAAGGAATATTTTAAATCAAAAAGTAAATTCATAAATAAGATGCCAATATGTTTTATATTGATGAGAGCAATTGGTGCAGTGATTACTGTACCAGGCTAGAAACTGGGGAACCAGGAATTCTAGTCCTGCCTAAGGCATGAAGGTAGCTGTGTGACCTGGGGCCAGTCATTCTTTCTCAACCCTAGGAAGGAGGCAACCACAAATCATGACTGAAAAATCTTGCCAAGGAAACTGCAAGGACTAGTCCAGGGAGTCTCCAGGAGTCAATACTGACTCAAAGATGTACAAAAATGTATTTTACATAGAAAACTAGGAACAATATGAAAATAATAAAGGACATAAATAGAAAGTGGAAAGAGGGACACATAATAAGAAAATGAAGGCACAGTTAGCCTGGATTTGTAGAGAAATAGGATAACAGAAACTCAGAATGAACTAAGGTTCAGAAAGGATGCTAAGAAGATTTTTTTTTTTAGAATCCTAGGAAAATAAAAAGTCTTCTGTGCAAAAAACAAAAAGCTAAAAGATAACAGCAAAGGTAGAATGAATTGTATATTCCATTATTTACAATAAAGTGCAGGACAGAAAATTAATAATTAACTATACATTATATTGCTGAATGTTCCTTGTGTCAGGGTTCCAAGTAACACCCCCCCAAAGAAAGAAGACTACGAGGCTTGAAGTTCCTCAAATTTTCATTTTATTAGAGATGTCATATTGACACATCTGGGAAAACCTGAATCTGAAAGCTTCCAGGTTTTCCCCACCCAAAGGAAATTCCAAGTTCCTGCCCAGCACCCACATGTCCATCATGTGGTCCAATCAAAGCACCATCCTAACTGGAGATGCTTCCCAGTCACACCCCTCCAGGTGCAGGGCAAGATGTCCTTGATTCTCTAAGAAAGGAATGTTATTATGACTATATATCACCCCTGCTCCATATAATCTCCCCTCCCAGTTTCTCACAGCACTAAATGTGGCAGGCCTGAAGGCCCAATGCATAAGATGGCTCCCAAGCCTGACAGTCCGTTTCCATACCCTACCCCATCCCAATCAGAAGATTGTATCCTGCAACAAGAGTAACACAGGTGGTTAGTTCAAAAGACTAACCACTCTTCTACCCCCAGGGGTACCCTTTGGCTTATCAGGGTATTTATCATGGAATTGTTTTACTAGCCTGTCTGCTTTTACATAGATTTGGGAGGTGGTCTTAATCTAGACCCTATGGCTAGCATCAGCAGATTACAGTGAAAGACAGGATACACTTTCCCTAGAATGCGGGGGAGGTTAAGTTGAACTGTCACTGGGTTAATTACTTTCACTATTGGGAATGGACCTAAAAACCTAGGTCCCAGCTTTTTTACTAGGCAGCTTTAGTCTTATGTATTTGGTTGATAGATAAACCTGATCTCCCACACGGAAGGGAGGCTGAAGCGATCCATGTTTGTCTGCTTGCTTTTTATATGCCTCAGTGGTTTTGCTAGTGCTTTTTTAGTGTTCTCCCAGCCCTTCCGCAGTGACTCCATCCACTTGGTCAGGATCATGGAAGAGGGGGGTTCGCTGGGCAGTTTGGGCATGGGTACAAAGTCCATGCTGCTGGTGACCTGGAAAGGGTTAATCCGGTGCTACTGTGCACGGCATTGTTGTAAACCACTTCTGCAAATAGCAGCAGGTCCTCCCAGTTCTCTTGTTGGTAATTCACATAGCATCTTATATATTGTTCCACCATTGCTTTCTCTTGTTCTGAAGTTCCGTTAGTACTCAGATGGAAAGCCGAGCTAAGTCCTTGTGTGGATCCAACCGATCTCAGGAACTGTCTCCAAAATTTAGCTGTGAATTGGACTCCTTGGTCTGAGATGACCCAGCGGGGTATTCTGTGTAGTAAGTAAATCTGTTTGATTTAATTTAATTTAATTTAATTAATTAAATTTATATGCTGCCCCTCTCCGAAGACTCAGGGCGGCTCACAATACATTTTTAAAAATCATTATAAAAAAACATTGAAAAATTAAAAACATTAAAAACATTAAAAACTCATTCATGCCATTCATGGCTGGATCTCGCCAGATCACAAGAGCGAGATCAACGGCCCCAGGCCTGCCAAAAAACCAGGTGTTCACCGCTTTTCGGAAGGCCAATAGGGTGGGAATGGTCCGGACCTCAGAAGGTAACTGGTTCCAGAGAGCTGGGGCAGCCACAGAGAAGGCCATCCCCCGCGGGCCCGCCAGCCGGCATTGTTTAGCTGATGGGACCCGGAGGAAACCAACTCTGTGGGATCTTACCAGTCGCTGGTAGCTATGCGGCAGAAGGCGGTCTCGAAGATAACCTGGCCCTGAGCCATGTAGGGCTTTAAAGGTAATAACCAACACCTTGAATTGTGACCAGAGACCAATAGGGAGCCAGTGCAGCTCGTGGAGAATTGTTGTAATGTGGGTGTACCTAGGTGCACCATGACAGCCCACGTGGCTGTGTTCTGGACCAACTGTAGTCTCCGAACACATTTCAAGGGTTGCCCCATGTAGAGCGCATTGCAATAATCTAACTGTGAGGTGACAAGGGCATGAGTGACTGTGAGAAGAGCCTCCTGATCCAAGTAGGGTCGCAATTGGTGCACCAGGCGAATCTGTGCAAAGGTCCCCCTAGCCACAGCTGTCAGATGTTGCTCTAATCTTAGCTGTGAGTCTAGGAGGACACCCAAATTGCGAGCCCATTCTGAGGGGGACAATTTCTCCACCCCCCAGAACCAAGGATGGACAATCGACATAGTCTTTAGGAGGCAATACTCACAGCCACTCGGTCTTGTCTGGGTTAAGTCTGAGCCTGTTGGCTCCCATCCAGACCCTCACAGCCTCCAGACACTGGCACATCACATCCACCGCATCACTGAATTGACACGGGGTAGAGATATACAGCTAGGTATTATCCATGTATTGCTGATACCTCACCCCGCGTCGTCGAATGATCTCACCCAGTGGCTTCATGTAGATGTTAAATAGGAGGGGGGAGAGGACCGAGCCCTGAGGCACCCCACAAACAAGTGGCCTGGGGTCAACCTCTGTCCTCCTACCAACACCTACTGTGACCGACCAGAGAGATAGGAGGAGAACCACCATAACACGGTGCCTCCCACTCCCAGCTCCCTCAATCGTCCCAGAAGGATACCATGGTCAATAGTATCAAAAGCCACTGAGAGGTCAAGTAGCACCAAGATGGAGGAATGACCCCCATCTCGGGCTCGCCAAAGATCATCCATCAGCATGACCAAAGCAGTTTCCGTGCTGTAGCCAGGCCTGAAGCCAGAGTGAAAAGGGTCTAGATAATCTGTTTCCTCCAATTACCACAGGAGCTGAAGTGCCACCACTTTCTCTACAACCTTTCCCACAAAGGGTAGGTTGGAGACAGGACGAAAGTTCTTTAATTCTGCTGGATCCAGGGAAGGCTTCTTGAGGAGGGGCCTTACAACTGCTTCCTTTAATGGTTGCGGGAAGGCCCCTTCCCTCAAAGACGCGTTAACTAAAGCCTGGAGCCAGCCTCGTGTCACCTCCCTGCTGGCCAAAACCAGCCAGGAGGGGCACGGGTCCAACAAAAAGTGGAGGAACTCATTGTTCCTACAGCCTTGTCCACTTCCTCAGGAGTCACAGGCTCAAACTCATCCCACACAATGGGACTAAGACCTGCCCCCCTCATGTTGGTCGGAATTGCCCAATCGGAGTCCAGGTCCATCCAAATCTGAGCGACTTTATCCGACAGAAACTGCACAAACACCTCAGCTCTACCCTGCAATGGCTCCTCCACTCCCCCTACATTACGGAGGGAGCGAGTCACCCTAAATAGGGCGGCTGGGTGCGAATCAGCGGATGCAATAAGTGCGGAAAAATGTGAGCATTTTGCTGCCCGTATCGCCACTAAATAAGTCCTAATAAAGGCTCTTGAGTGTTCAGTCAGATTCGGAGTTACTGGTCCTCCAGCATCGCTCTAGACGTCTCTTCTGGCACTTCATCTTCCGGAGCTCCTCAGTAAACCAGGGAGCTTTCCTGGATCCACTGCCATGGAGAGGTTGCAAAGGCACAATCCGGTCCAGTGCCCCAGATGCCGCCCTATTCCAGGCAGCCACCAGGGACTCAGCCGGACTGTTGACAAGGGAGTCAGGTATCTCCCCAAGCTCCTTCTGGAACCCTTCAGGGTCCATTAGGCTCCTGGGGCGGAACCACTTAATCGACTCCACCTCCCTGCGATGGAGGAATAGCGCCCTGAAGTCTAACCTCAGCAGGAAATGATTTGACCATGACAAGGGAGAAGCATCTATACCCCTTAATTCCAGATCATATCTCCACTGCCCCAAGAGAAACACCAGGTCAAGTGTGTGTCCTCCCCCATGAGTCGGACCCTGAACTACTTGGGTCAGGTCCTTGGTTGTCATGGAAGCCATGAACTCCTGAGCCGCATCTGAGGATTCGCCAAGTGACGGCAAATTGAAGTCCCCCAGTACCATAAGCCTGGGGAACTCCACTGCCAGCCAGGCTACTGCCTCTAGCAGCACAGGCAGGGCTGTCATAACACAGCTGGGAGGCAGGTACGTCAACAAGAAGCCCAACTGAGCCCCTGAGTCCAACCTCAAGAGGAGAGACTCACACCCAACAATCTCAGGGGCAGGGATCCTGCGAGGGCAAAGACTCTTCCGGACAATAGCTGTCACTCCTCCACCCCTTCCCTGGCGTCGTGGCTGATGCAATATCTGGAACCCGTCTGGGCACATCTCTGAGAGGGGCACACCCCCCTCCTGGCCCAGCCAGGTCTCAGTTATGAATGCCAGGTCAGCCCCTCCTCCAGGATTAAGTCCCGAACGAGGGGGGCCTTGTTAACAACAGACCTGGCATTAAACAACAGCAGCCTGAGGCCAGGCCCTGACATTCCAAGTCACCAGGTATACGAGGCGAGCCCGGTGAACCAGAACCAGAGGGGCCGGAAAAAGTAATCCCTTTGAGACAGCGAGTCCTAGTTCCCTGAGAGCGGCCTACCCCTCAGCTCCCACCATATCTCAGGGGGAGGCCCTTCTCTGTGGGGACACCTACCCTCTGGAACCAGCTGCCCCCAGAGATAAGGAGAATCCAAGACCTCGGTGCCTTCCGTTGTGCCCTTAAAACTTTCTTTTTTCAGCAAGCCGGGCTGGCCTAACACTTTTTAAAAATGTTTTTAATTGTTTTGTCATTGCTTTTAATTATGGGGCCAAATATATATATATATCTTTTTAATTGTATTTTAAAGTTTGTAGTTTATGTTTTTACTTTGGCTGTATAACGCCCTGAGTCCTTAGGGAGAAGGGCGGTATATAAATTTGATATAAAATAAAATAAAAATAAAATCTACCTCTCCCGGTCAGAAGATGATGAACATCTTCACCAGTTTTTTCACTGATGGCAATCCCGAACCGGCTGTGAAGTGGGCTTGCTTTAAAAATAAGTCGATTACTGTCCAAATGACTGTATTTTTCCCCACTCTCTGGGAGCTCGACTATAAAGTCCATTGCAATTTCCTCCCAAGGTCTGCTGGGGCTAGCTACTTGCTGGAGGAGCCTAGGAGGTTTCCCTCGTCTCATCTTCATTGCAGCATAGGTGGCACAGCTTTTTACATAGTCCTCTACATCAGTTTTCATTTTTGGCCACCAAAATTGCCTCCTGGATAGGTGCAGAGTTTTCAAGAATCCAAAATGGCTGGCCAGTCAGGAGTCATAGTTGTGCTGTAGCACTTCCAGTCTCAAGCTGGCGGGGACATATAGTTTTGATCCCTTCCAAGCCAGTCCATCTCTAATGGTCAAGATGTCTCTATTATCTATGAACCATGGGTCAATTGGAAGAACTGTGTTCAGTGCCACTGTCAGCTTGTCCCACCCATCTGGTTTGGCCCCTGATGGTGACTTGTGTGGCTGATTGCGAGGGGGGAATGATGGCATGGATGACTTCTTCCCTGTGGCTATCGAATTGGGGTTTTCTCAATAGGGCATCAGCTAGCAGATTTTTCCCTGTTGGGATGTACTTCAGCTCAAATTTAAATCATCTGAAGTATTGTGCCCAGGAGATTTGTTTGGGAGATAGTTTTCTGGGTTTTTTTAGAACTTCAAGGTTTTTGTGATCAGTCCAGACCTTGAAGGGCACTTTACCTCCTTCCAGGAAATGCCTCTAGGAGAGGAGGGCCCAGAGGACTGCGTAGGCTTCTTTCTCCCAAATGGCCCACCTCCTTTCGGTGTCGGTGAGCTTCTTGGACATGTAGGCACAGGGTAGGAGCTGTCCTTGTGGGTACTTCTGTAGGAGCATGGCTGCCATGGCTACATCGCTGGTGTCTGCTTGGATGAAGAACTGTCATTCTGGGTCTGGGTGTTGGAGGATCGGCTCCTTGGAAAGAACCATTTTAATTTCTCAAAGGCTCTTTGGCAGTCCATTGACTAGGCAAACGGTTGGATGATGAACTGTCATTTTGGGATCGGTGGCTGGAATTGCAGTGGTGGCTGGACCGGTATTGGTGGCGGGGCCATGATCAGTGGCTGGAATCGCACTGGTTGTTGGACCGGCATGGGCTGCAGGATTGGGGCAGTTGTCCACTGGTATTGCACCCACCCCTGGCTGGGGTAGAATGCCCATCCAGATGGGATCTGGTTGGCTGGAGGCAGCCTGAGGACTGGTTAGTGGGATGGAGCATTAGCTCCCAACAGCCCCAGTTGTGGTCCCTGTAGCACCAATTGGGCTGGCTCAATGGGCTTTGCTGCTGCGCCATTCTGATTCCAGTGATGGCTGTCACCTCAGTAGATGGGGCCCGATGTGTGAGGTTATGGTATGACCTGCTTTGTGCCGAATGAAAGGAGGTAGATGTTCCACTCAGTGGTGCTGTGGCTTCCTGGCTCAGGAAGGTGAACGTGGGTTGAGCCAGTGCCAAGAGGCTGAGCAGCGGTGCCCATGCTGAGTTGGCTGAACTGCTCTGCGAGGCCCACTAGTGACTGACTGTGTGACGGTGGCTGGAATCCCCACTCTTGAGAGTGCCTGCGACATGCTGGTCTGGAAACCCTCCAGCTGGGGTATGCTTCACTCTGCTTCTACCTATCCGCTGGTCCAGCAGCATCACCCTGGTCATCATTTCATGGAGTGGCGCAACTCCCATGGCTTTGCCCCACAGAGTAAGATCTGGTTGCATGGCTTGCTTGGACACCGGCTCTTTGGGCTGCGCACCCAGCTGGTGCTCCCTTTCTGCGGCCTCCTCCGCTTCCACCATGGCTTGGGAAGGGGAGTAGATGGTCTCAACATATATTGCCAAACCAGCCCATGTGGCTCCCTCCATGGTCACTTTGCCTTCCTCCATCTTCTCTGAGTCTTCACGTCGCCCAGTGTCGGGTTGACGTTCGGTGCTCGGGACCCTGGACAGCCCCCCGGAGTCTGGGGAGCTGGTTGAATTTTAAAGGAGATTGGGTTAATGTCAGGGTTCCAAGTAACAACTCCAATGAAAGAAGACTCTGAGGCTTGAAGTTCCTCAAATTTCCATTTTATTAGAGATGTCATATTGGCACATCTGGGAAAACCTGAATCTGAAAGCTTCTAGGTTTTCCCCACCCAAAGGAAATTCCAAGTCCCTGGTCAGCACCCACATGTCCATCACGTGGTCCAATCAAAGCACCGTCCCTACTGGAGATGCCTCCCAATCACACCCCTCCAGGTGAAGGACAAGATGTCCTTGACTCTCTGAGAAAGGAATGTTATTATAACTATATATTACCTCTGCTCTATACAATCTCCCCTCCCAGTTTTCCACAGTACTAAATGTGGCAGGCCTGAAGACCCAATGCAAAATATGGCTTCCAGGCCTGACACCTTGGTTTTTTGGAAGGTTTGTGCTTGATGACCTAAAAACTAGAAAGCCTTGCAGTCATTATTGTAGTGGAATGGAAGGACTAAAAAACATTCCCAGGCCAGTCAGAGACAGTTTATTGCGCAAGGTTCAGAGCCAGATTTGTACCTGAAGCTTTGAACAAAGAAAGAACTCTGATACAATGGTTTTTATACATTTTTAAGACAAAGGATTCAGTGAGATCATACATTTTCCATATATGGTTAATCATGAGATCATACATCCGATTTTCCTTCTATGGTTACATTCACTTGTTAATAAGTTCATCTAATTACTTAAAGCATTAATCTTAGTTTACAAAATTATCTTAGCCACACAACTTTTCTTAAGTGCTCAGAGTCGCTAATGGGAGAGTTACTACTATCCTTGGGTAAGTTCATTAGATTAAATAACTCTTTGTAACATATAGGTCTTTGTGTCATTCACAGTCAGGTCACTCAGATGTTTTTCCATATAGCAGTCCTTTCCATGACATCTAGGTATCAGAAGATATATTACCACTTAAAAGGGTTTAACTGTTTGTTAATGTAATTTCCAACAAGCACTTTCCTCTCTTATAATAATGTGAATAGATAGAGTCTCTCAGAGTTCATGTATCCAAGCACGTCTTCCCCTTATAATAATATGAATAGATAGGGTCCCCCAGAGCCCATATATCTGACTCTGTATGATTCCTATTTTATTCACATTATTTCTTTTATCTACATTATTCTTTATTTGCTATTTACCTCATTATAGCCTGGTTTCAAAAACTTATTTGAGAGAATGTCTATGCAGGAATTCATGTTAAGTTAATCTTTCTAAAAGTATAGAATGTGATATGGGTTTTCCTCAAGGACTAGCTTTCAAACAGAGATGACAGGCCATCTAACTGTGCTAATGAGGCACAAAGCATCCAGAATTCTCATCTGATAGAAGCCTACTTTATGTACAGTAACTGACAGTTTAAGGACAGTTCATGTCCTACATTTTAGGACAAGTTCTCCAATTTTCCTTCTAGCTCAGGTCATTCACAATCCTACTTAATAATTTTTCTTCAATTCTAACATTTGAGGGAAAATTACTGTCAAGTATTTGCAAGCCATTGGCACATGTATCATACAGACACTAGTGGAGGCAGAAAGTGCCCCACCCCTATGTGGAAAGGAGGGGCTTACATTGAGTATAAAACCTCCTCTAACCTTTCCACCATGCTCTCTTTTATGTTTGTTCTCCATGAGACATGATCTTTGATAAGGGTAGTCACACACGCTGTGTGCCCCCTATCCTAATGGATATTAAGACAGCCTTTATATATAGTTAATATGTTTTGTTATATGAATAAATACATTTATCACATTTATTCATGCATCTGCCTTTGGACTCTTCTATGCTCCTGGGTGTTTCTACGATCCCAATTTCCACAGAATGGTAGCAGAGGGAATGGTAGCAGAACTCCACTCCAGGAGCTGTTGAAAAGGCGAGATGCCCTCCAAAATAACCTGTGAGAGAAGCTCCCCTGTTGTGACCAGAGGCCTTCAACGGAGGAGAACTTCACAGCAGCCCCAGTCTGAATCAATGATGGAAAACATTGAAGGGGGTTTCCATCCAGCTACACCCTGGCAGCCAGAGGCCACCCAGATGCAGCAAGAGATCCCAGGGGCCGAGCCAGGCAATGTTGGAGAAGGCTTCTGCAGCACTGACGAAGAGAGGGCAGAAAGAGAATATGAAAGCCTGGACAGGTAAGTGGCTGAGATGTCAGAAGAGGAGTGCCGAGCAGCGCTCGCCTTCCTCCTGAAGACAAGGGCAGCAGCCAGAAAGAGGCCTGAGGAGGCAGCAGCAGAGATGCCTGCCATCCCGGTAAGGACTCCCCTGCCTGATCTCTCCAAGATGGCCCCTGCCGCCAGAGAGACTCCCTCCCATCCAGTTTCTCGCCAAACAAAATGGCCGCTAGGCCACTTCCGGAGGCAATTTCCTCCAAGATGGCTGCTCCCCTGGGCACTCTGCCAGAACCATGAGCCAGGCCATCCCCAGCTCCACAGCCCAGGTCTACAATGCCAGCCAGTCAGTTCAGCATTCCAGTTGCCCAGAGGACCACTCCGAACCCACAAGCCCCTTGCCAGGCCCCGCCTGCCAAGGCAAGCATCAAAGAGGCCATAGACGCCCTAGTCGCTGCCCTGGAACCTATGGAGCAACCACCCACCGGCCGCCCCGAGGTCCCAGAACCAGCTGCCCACTTAAGGAGGGTCCCAAATCCAACCTCCCACCCCCAGAGGAACCCAGATGGACTTGCAGCCTCCCACCCCCCACTGCAGAGGTGCTCACCATTCACTGAATGCTCCACGGAGGCCCAGGCTGAGGCCTCCGCACCTTTCCGGTCCTGCTGGGATGATCCGGAGCTGCAATCCTGCTCCTCTGATGGAGAAGAGGAGATCCAGAGACATTTCCAGGCCTATCCAGCCCATGGACCTCATCTGATGGGCCTCCAGTCTCCAGAAAGATCTCCAGGCCTTCTTCCCACTCCTCCAAGGTTTCCCCGCCACACAGCTGATGTTCGGGCCTATGCTGAAGCTCCAGCCAGACCTGACTTCAGAGCTCAGAGAGGGAGATCGGAGCTCCAACAAGAAAAGGCTTTGGAGCATGCTCCATTTCCTGCACGTGCCCAGTTGCTTCAAACTACAGTAGGACTACAAAAAGGAGCCAGACCTAAGCAATCGATCCCAGGCTTAGGGATCCCAATGCCATTCACAACAGGCTCTTTTCAGCCATTTGAACAACTCCCCATGCAGTTTAATGGCAATAATTTTGTAACTTTGCCAAATAATTTTGAAAAATTACATTTAAGTGGTCAGAATTTTAAAAAATGGCGTAAAGAGATTCTTAATTCTCTTAAGAGAAAATACTCTGGACATGATCAAAAGACCACCCCCTTTACCTTGGAGCCCTGAAATCGAGTTCCTGCATAAAAGAGCTTATACAACCCTGTTAAGTTCTATAGACACAGCTCTGTATGCCAGTCTTTCAGACGGCCTCACAGCTCAGGAAGTTTGGACTGCCCTATATAATTTGTTCCATAGCGGCAATATGGCTGCAACCAGCAGATTGTCAAGAATTTTCCACAACTATAAACTCAAACCTGGTGTCAAAATGGGGGAACATTTGGCAATGCTTAAAGCCATGAGGGATGAGTTTATACAGAGGGGGGAGCCTGTTTCTGAATCCACTTTAATTAGTGTGATGTTGAACTCCCTAGACAAATCCTGGAGTCCCTTTATTATTTCTCTAGAAGGGGTTTCTAGGGAACAAAGAAATATAGAATACTTTTCTGGCCGCTTTATTGAGGAAGATTTAAGGCGCAGAGATGAGGAACAACAAGAAATGAATATCACAGGCCTAGGCCTCAGAGGAGGTGCCAGGACACAAGTGAAAGGATTAATACCCTTCCCACCTGCTTTGACTGTGGCATACAAGGTCACTTTAAAAGGGAGTGCCCTCGCTCTAGGGCCAACACGGCTGGACTTAAGCACAATAAAAATAAAAAAGGCCGTGGAAGAGGGGGAAGTGGTCATAAAGGATACCAATTCTGTAGTGTCACTAGTGACAATCAGACCTCCCAGGTAAAGGATGGTGAGGGGCTGTGGCTTCTTTTTTTTTTTTATTGCAAAAGTTTTACAATTACATTTTCACCCCTTTTTTCCCCCCTCATCCCACCCCAAACTTCCCAACCTCCCTAACCCACCCTAACCCTCCCCTCCCCCCCAGACTTCCACACAATATACTCATATCAAGTAAAAGGAAAAACCCTCCTTATATAAAACTTGAACCCCTCCCTCCCCCTTATAAATTTTCATCTTCCTTACATTAACCTATTTCTATCTTAATATAACATTTTCGAATAAATTTTCATCCTCATTACCTTAAAATATTTCTAAATATAACATTTTCAAATAAATTTTTCATCCTCATTACCTTAAAATATTTCTATCTTAATATAACATTTTCAAATAAAAGCTATTTGATACTTCCTAGTTTGATATTTGTTCTGAACATAATCTATCCACCTCTTCCATTCCCATTCATAAGTCTCTTGTGAACAATCTTTTAAATATGCTGAAATCTTCGCCATCTCTGCAAAACTGGCCATCTTCAAAGTCCATTCCTCAATCGTGGGCAGCGCTTCATTTTTCCAGTATTTACCTATCAACAATCTTGCTGCTGTTATCATATGCAATATCAGTTTTGTTTCACCCAATGTAAAACCCTTAACTATACCCAGTAAAAACAATTGTGGAGAAAATTGAATTTTTTTCTTCAGAACATTCTGCATGACCCACCAAATTTTTATCCAAAAAGCCTTAACTTTCTTACAGGTCCACCAAACATGATAATATGTAGCATCTAGACAATCACATCTCCAACATTTAGGCTGCACATTAGGGTACATACACGACAATTTTTTGGGGTCTAAATGCCATCTATAAAACATTTTATAAAAATTTTCCCTCAAATTCTGCGACTGTGTAAATTTACCATTCTGAACCCAAATTTTTTCCCATGTTTCCAACATCACTGGTTCCTCAAAATTTTGTGCCCACTTAATCATACAATCTTTAACTAATTCAATTTCTGAATCCCTTTCTAACAAGACATTATAAAGTCTTTTAATATGCATTGGACCTTTCTCTTTTATGTGTCTGACCAATTCTTCCTCATACATCATAATACCAGTTTTTTGGTCCTCTTTCCATCTCAATTGCAATTGATTATATTGTAACCAAGTTAGATTAATCCCTTCAGCCAACAATGTCTGTAATGTCTTCAGCTGCCATCTGCCCGCATCTGTAAAAAGAACCTCTTTGTATAAAAACCCCCCGAGTGACATTATATTTGTATTCCACAAAGTATGACCAAGATCCAGCCATAGCGGTATTTTATAATCCCATTTGAGTCGGTGCTTCTTCCAAACTCTCAACAAAGAATCTCTAAGTATGTGGCTTTTAAATGCTTTATCCACTTTGTTGTCATAAAATAAGTAAGCGTGCCATCCAAATTCCAAATCAAAACTTTCTGCATTTAATATTCCAGTCTTTTTTCCTCCAAACCAATCACTTGTTAAAGTCAAAGCTGCTGCATCATAATATAACTGTAGGTTTGGAAGTTTAAGACCTTCCCTTTCTGGAACATCTTGCATAATTTTCAATTTTACTCTCGGTTTTTTCTCGTTCCAGATAAACTTGTTCACTCCAGTTTGCCATACTTTTAGTTGTTTATCATTTTTAAGCACCGGAATCATTTGAAACAAAAAGAGAAATCTTGGCAAAATATTCATCTTAACTGCTGCTATTCTTCCAAGTAAAGACAGCTGCAGTTTTTTCCAAGTCTCCATGTCTTTTTGCATCTCTCGCCACAACACCTCATAATTATTTTGAAACAATTTCATATTTGATTCTGCAACCTGAACTCCTAGATATTTTACCTTTGGTACAATCTCAAAACCTGCCCTCCTTTCAAGCTCGTGTTTACGATCTTGTGTCATATTTTTGACTATCATCTTGGTTTTTTTCTGGTTCAATCTAAAACCTGAAACTTTACCATAGTCTTGTATAATGTCCTTCATCTGGATTATTGATTCCATTGGCTGTGTTAGGGTAACAACCAGATCATCTGCAAATGCCTTTATTCTGTAATCCTCTTGCCTTATCATTATACCTTTCAAGATATTAGAGTCCCTTATTGTATTTAACAAGACTTCTAGTGTTAAAATAAACAACAATGGGGACAACGGACATCCCTGTCTTGTTCCTTTTTCGATTTTAAACTCTGTTGTCAAACTTCCATTAATAATAATCTGAGCCTTTTGCTCTTGATAAATTGCTGAGACTGCCTGTATAAATTGGTCCCCAAAGTCCATCTTTTTTAAAGTCTTTAGTAGAAAATTCCAGTCCACTTTATCAAAGGCCTTCTCTGCATCCAAGAAAACCAGCACTGCAGGGATCTGTTTATTCTTCTCAAGATATTCCAATAAGTCTATTACTTGCCTTACATTGTCATTCATATGCCTACCCTCAATAAATCCCGTTTGGTCATCATGGATCACTTTTTGAATTACTGGCATCAGTCTGTTGGCTAGTACTTTTGCATAAATTTTATAGTCCGTATTCAAAAGAGATATTGGTCTGTAATTCTCCGGTTATTTGGGACCTGCTTGTTCTTTTGGTATCAAAGAAATGTAAGCTGTAGTCCATGATGGGGGTACTTTTCCCCCTTGTTGTATATTACAAAATAAGTCTCTGAGTTGTTCCACCATTTCTGCCTGCAAAGTTTTATAATACACTGCAGTCAGACCATCCGTTCCAGGAGCTTTGGCTGTTTTTAATTGTTTTATTGCTGCTATTATCTCCTCCTCTGTTATAGGATAATTCATTCTTTCCTTTTGTTGCTCAGTAATTTTTGTAACTCTTTTGTTGTCTAAATATTTTTCTATAAGTCCATTCTGCACCTCCTCTCTAGCATATAGTTTAGTGTAATATTCAAGACAGGCTTCTTTAATTAATTTCTGTTGAACAACTTCTTTCCCTCCGATATCGATACTATCAATAGTCCGTATGCTCTGTTTCTTCCTCAATGTGTAGACCAACCACCTGCCCGGTTTATTGGCGTTGCAGAATGTATTATGCTTCACGTATTGTAAATTTGTTGCAACTTGTTCCGCTATAAGCATTTGAAATTGATCTTTCAAAAGTTTTATGACACCACGTGTTCTTTCATCTGTTGGATTTTTAATGAGTAACTGTTCTTTATTCTTTATTTCTGCTTCCAATTCAAGTCTTTTCTTTTGTCGGATCAGTCTATGTTTAGAGTTCATATAAATAAGCACCCCTCTCATGTAAGCTTTGCTTGCGTCCCACACAATCTCCATTGGAGTGCCTTTATTCAAATTCATTTCAAAAAACTCTTTCAAGTACTTTTTAAATTCTATTATATTTTTTTCATATCTGAACAAGTTTTCATTTAATCTCCAAGAGCGTCTCTCAGTCTTGCATGTCTCAATTTCTATCCACACTGGACTATGATCAGTCAAAGTTCTTGGCAAAATCTTTGTTCTTTTTGTCCTAACAAGTAAGTCATCTGACAACAAAATGAAATCAATCCTAGAGAAGGATCTATGTCTATCAGAGAAGAAAGTATAATCCAGTTCTTTTGGGTTATGTATTCTCCAAATATCTTTTAACTCCAGATCTTCTTTCATATCAAAGAAAGTCTGTGGTAGTCTAATCCTTGACTTCGCCAAAGTCTTTTTATCTAATTTAGAATCAATTACTCCATTCCAATCTCCCATAATTAAAATAGATCTATAATCCCATTGTAGTATTTTAGTATGTAGCATTTTATAAAAATAATCCTGTTGTTGATTGGGAGCATAAATTCCTATCAGAAGAACTTGACTATTAGCAGAAAGTAATTCAATTTTTTTTTTTTTATTTGATTTATATGCCGCCCTTCTCCGAAGACTCAGGGCGGCTTACAATGTGCTCAGCAATTGCTACAAACCTGCCATCTTGATCAGCTTCTATAAGTTTGGCTGTTAATTTTTTATTTACATAAATAACCACACCATTCTTTTTTTGGTTAGTTGAAGATATAAAATGTATTCCTAATTTGGAATTTTTCAAATAATTTTGATCTTGAACTGTAATATGCGTTTCTTGTAAACAAATTATGTCATTATTATGTTGTTTTAAATATGCAAATACTTTCTTCCTTTTCTGTGTTGCACTCAACACATTCACATTCCAAGATAAACATTTAATCATCATTATTCTCTTTCTGGAGCCAAGAACAGAATAATCGGATTTCATCCGAAATCTTCTGTCCTGCATTCCCCACGGCTCCAGTCTCTTGTATCGCCTTTGCCTCCTTTTCATCTTGTTTTTCCTGCTGTAACTTTTCTTTAAGTTGCTTGAGTTTTGCTCGGGTTATACGCTGGTCCTTGACTTCAGCCATCCAGACCGGCTCCAAAATTGGAGAAGGTTCCAGCAAAGGCTCATCCAGGAAACCTCCTTCAGCGCCCTTCAACTCCTCTGATTCCTGCTTAGATTGTTGTTGCGGATCTTGAAGTTGCTTCTTATCACTCTCCTTAATCTCCAAAACTGTGGATGTACATGGGGATGGTGTTCTTTCTTTAAAGATATCAGTATAAAATTGCTCCGCCTTCTCCACAGTATTCAAACGGTGTCTCTCTCCCTTATATCTCAAAATTATACCAGTTGGAGCATCCCAACGAAATGGAATCTGGTTATTCTGCAGTTCTTTAACAAGAAAGCCAAATTCTTTTCTAGATTTTAACATCTTAGGTGGAAGCTCTTTATAGACTGTAATCTTTGATCCTCCGACTTGCACAGAAGTAAGAAAAGATTTTTGCAGGATATCATTTCTTATTACTCTGTCTGTAAAATATATGACCACATCTCTAGGCAATTGTCTTTGTCTGGCCACCCAGGAATTGACTCTGTAAATTTTGTCTATTTTACAGAAAACCATATCAGGGTTAACTTTTAAGATCACAGCTAGGGCTTCAGCACAGACCTGTCTCAAATCTTGTCTCTCCTCTTCTCTAATTCCTCGAAGCCGTATAGCGAATTCCATTGCCCGGAATTGCATCATGACAATCTTGTTCTCAACTCTCTGCATCTTATCATCAACATCAAAAAATTTATGATCATTATTTTTCATCTTAGCATTAACTTCTGATTTAAATTCATCCACTTTTGACTCAACTTTCATAATAAATCCTGCCAGGCCAGACGCCACATCTGTTATTTTCTTGGTCACCTTCTTTTGATTCTGCTGCATTTCCTGCATAATTTCCTGTTGAGACTTTTGGATTTTATCATCTATTTCTTGTTGAGCTTTTTGAAATTTGTCATCCAGAATTTTTGAAATAAATTCTTTTAAATCTCCCATATCAAAATCTTTTTTCTGAGCTTGTGGCTGCGTATCCTGTTTATGTGTGGGGGATCCCCCCCCTGTTTTGCCTTCCTGCTTCTTTGAAGCCATCCTGCCACGTAGGCTAGCTTTTCTGAAGAGGGAGGTTCCTCTTCTTCTATCACCTCCACAAAGCCTTCTAAAAAGGTCCCCCAGATTTAATCAGGACAAAACTGTGGTGAAGCAAAGTCAAATAAAAGGGAGAGATTTTCCTCTTGTTCCTGTTATTACAGCCGAAGCAACTTTGTAGCAACTTATTAACTTTGTAACAAAGCAAGATGACTTCACCAATCCACACTCGCTGATTCATTTACTCTAATGCTGAACGCCATATTTTTTCCAGTCACTTTCACTCATTCAGAAGTTTTCCCTTCAAAATAAGAGATCAGCAAAGTGCTAATACTTGCAGTTCAGAGTTTCAGGGTTCAATTAGATTTCAGCTGTTTGTTTGGGTTGTTTCCTTTCTCTTTGAAGTTTCCTGCAGCCGGCTTGTTCTGCAAAAGCAGAGACGTCCCACGCCGCCCGGAGTCTCAGCAGGTTGGGAGGGAGCCGCGCCTGTTTCCTCCCCAGAAACAATTCCCTGGGGGGGTTTCAGGGGCTCGACCTGTGCCTTGCTGCCTCTTCTTCAAAAATCCTGGGGATTTTGAAGCTTTCAAGCCGCTTCACAGTCGAGAAGCGGCTCTACAAGCGGCTGGGCTGGCGGTGCTTAAAAAGGCACCGTTGTCGCCGAAGACAAGGAAACCCCCGGCAGGGGCTGTGGCTTCTTGATTCAGGTGCATCAACGCATATAGCCAACACGAAGCAACGATTTAAGGTTTTACACCCACCCACTCAAGTCCTCAGTAAAAGTTGCACTGGGGACAAGGCAGAGGTAACTGGGGAAGGCGTGATCAATGTACCTGGTATAGGAGATGTCACAGGGGCACTGTATGTTCCCTCAATCAAGAACAACCTTTTAAGCATCTTAAAATTGACTGAGGATAAAAATGTAAAACTGGTTTTTGAGAAGGGTGGAGGTTATGTTTTCGAAAGTGGGGGTGTTGTTGGCGATATTGTAAAAATCAACAATTTGCCTTATTTTTCCCCAAAAGCAAAGGTCAAAAGGCACAAGAAACCTAACAAGAGGGCTCAGGGAGCTAACGCCCAGATAGAGCAGAAAGATTCTGTTGCAGGCCCCAGGTTGTCCAAACTCAAGGACCCTGGACCTAAAACCAATGAAGCTTTTAAACCAGCTCCTAGGACATCCAAAGCCATTAAGGCTGAGCCCATTAAGGTCACAACTCCTCAGCCAACCCTGAGGAACTCTAAGGTGACCATTAATCCAGTGCCTACTCTCATTACTGAACAGACCAAGGCTTGTAATGGTAAGATACATAAGGTTGACAAAGTATGCATGGGTAAACCTTTACATTTGGATTGTGCTCATATATTACACCGCAGGCTCGGCCATGCCAGCTTCCCGGTTATTAAGAAAATGCAAGATTTTTCTGATGGGCTTAAGATAAAGAATTGTAATACCTATTTGCAATGTGCCATCTGTAAGGCAGTAAAATCTAAAACTGCTGCTATACCTAAGGTCTCTTCCCTTCGTGCAAGGTACCCTTATCAGCTGGTACACATGGATTTGGTTGGTCCTTTTAGACCCTCCCTTGGTAGGGGGCGTTATTTTTTAACAGTAGTAGATGATTACTCTCGTTATGGCCATGTATTTATTTTAAAGGACAAAACTGAAGTCTTTACCAACTTCATATATCTTTACAACCAGATCCAAACGCAACACAAGGTGTGCATCGCTTAGGTGCAGAGTGATAGGGGGACTGAGTTTACATCCAAGACTTTCGAAAAGTGGATGAAGGAGAGAGGTATCCTCCATTTTAAATCATCCCCTCGAACTCCATTCGAGAATGGCATTGTAGAAAGGAGAAATGGCGTGCTGCAGAATGTCATGAACTGCCTACTTGCAGATGCTGACATGAGCCAAGTTTTTTGGGCAGAAGCGGTCAAAATGGCTAATTATCTAGTGAACAGGATGTGCAGTAGTGCCATTAACCAAAACCCCATACTTCCTGGTCCATGGAAGGAAACCTAGCCTCTCACACCTGAGAATTTTTGGTTCCTATGCCTGGATCCATATTCCCAAGCACCTCAGAAGAAAGGGGGGCAAGGCATCAAGGAGGCTCAGATTTATAGGTTATGCAACCGGCAACAAGGCCTCTAGGTTTGTAGACAAAAATAATTTTGTCATTGTCTCTAGATCAGCTTCCTTTGAGGAGGGGTCAAATTGGTCAAAAATTCATTCCAATGAACCCGGTTATTCCCCTATTAGAAGCGACACTGAACAACCAGCACCACCTGAAGAGGATGAACCAACAAACTCCAAACAACTGACCAGCGAAGATCCGGATGGTGATGAATCCCTACCTGACTCTGACGATTCAGACAAGGAATCCCTGGGTGACTTCACACCTCCTGCCTCACCTAAACAACCATATATTCACAGCGCCTGGGACAGAGGCCCGCCCCATTTTGATTGGAAAGATACCTCCGGCAGCTCCAATTCTGACACCGATGCTCCGGATGACAATGATGATGGTGAGTGGCAATTTCCCAGACGGTCAAAACGCTCCAATAAAGGGGTGCCACCCAAAAGGTTGGACATTGGCTGTGTTGCCTCGGTCAACAGCGTTACCATGGCCCCTAAAATGTACTCAGATGTCCTCCAGCTTCCCGAGGAAGAACAGCGCAGGTGGAGGGTGGCAATGGAGTGGGAAATGGACAGTCTCAAAAATTTGAAAGTCTTCATCCCCATGGAAGTCCCCAAAAAGAGGAAAGCAATTGGCACCCATTGGGTCTACAAGGTCAAGCCAATGCCCAACAACAAACTCCTCTATAAGGCCCGGCTGGTAGCACAAGGCTACGCACAGCACTACTTGCAGGACTTTGATGAAATATACTCCCCCACCGTGAGAGCGGAAAGTGTGAGGGCTGCTTTGGTCACTGCAGCAGCACATGGGGAACACATTTTTCAATTTGATGTGCAAACTGCTTATTTACACGCACATCTAAAACAAGAAATTTACGTCAGAGGTGCCCCCGGATTTCAACGGCAGGAAGGCCACACCTGGCTTCTGAAGAAAAGTTTGGACAGCCTCAAACAATCAGGCAGACTGTGGTACAAATGCCTGACTAAAACTCTCAAATCACTGGGTTTTCATCCATCTCCAGCTGATAAATGTACCTTCACAAGGGATACCAAAGGGGGACTGGAGAAAGTCCTAGTGTATGTCGATGACCTTTTTTATATAGGGCCTGACAAGGGGGGATGTATTATATTTGCCAGGACCCTACAAAAAAAGTTCACTCTAAAGTCTTTAGGATATGTGGACAAGTACCTAGGCGTACAAATCATCACTGCACCAAAAGGTTTTGCTCTCTCCGAAAAGGAAAAGATAGAGGAACTCTTGGTGAAATGTAAAATGGAAGATAGCAAGCCAACGGCTATCCCAATGCAGACCGACTATTATGGATTGGCACACAAGGATAGCCCAGAGTTCCAAAATAATACTCTATTTAGGTCAGTGATCGGCTCATTACTATATATAAGTAACTGGAGCCATCCAGATATTGCCCTGGCTGT
The DNA here is from genome assembly GCA_022577455.1 of Arizona elegans. NCBI lineage: Eukaryota > Metazoa > Chordata > Lepidosauria > Squamata > Colubridae > Arizona > Arizona elegans. The sequence continues at coordinate 89,286,701 of JAKOOJ010000002.1, forward strand.
AAACCTGCTATCTAGACAAGTGGAACATCCTACCCAGTTCCACTGGTTGGCCATTAAAAAGCTATTAAGGTATCTCAAGACCACAGCAGATTACGTGCTTCGCTTGGAACTTGAGAATAGAGACAAGGCCCAATTAAAATGCTTCGTGGATGCGGACTGGGCCGGAGATACCAAGACACGTAGGAGTACTTCGGGCTTCTTGGTACTATTAAATGAGGCACCCATCCATTGGCATGTCGGGCAACAGAAATTGTTTCGTGCTCCACCGCTGAGGCCGAATATGCATGCCTATCAGAGGCAGGGAACGATCTGATATGGTTTGATGCCTTAATTTCTAGCATCTGGGCACCACCGACTTTGCCCATCCAAATTTTAGAAGACAACACCGGATCTATAGGCATTGCCAAAGCCTATGCAGTGGGAAAAAGGTCCAGACATATTGATATCCACTATCAAAATGTTAGGCAACTAGTAGAGATGGGGTTTATATCTTTATCACATTGTCAGACCAAATATCAAACAGCTGATATTTTCACAAAACCTCTACCAGCAGATAGGCACAAAGATCTGTGTAAAAAGTTATGTCTCACAGGGTAAAATCTGTTGTGCATTGCATTTGTATGTTTGCATGCCATTGGCACATGTATCATACAGACACTAGTGGAGGCAGAAAGTGCCCCACCCCTATGTGGAAAGGAGGGGCTTACACTGAGTATAAAACCCCCTCTAATCTTTCCACCATGCTCTCTTTTACATTTGTTCTCCATGAGACATGATCTTTGATAAGGGTAGTCACACACGCTGTGTGCCCCCTATCCTAATGGATATTAAGACAGCCTTTGTATATAGTTAATATGTTTTGTTATATGAATAAATACATTTATCACATTTATTCATGCATCTGCCTTTGGACTCTTCTATGCTCTTGGGTGTTTCTACGATCCCAATTTCCACAATTACTGAGTAAGAAAAACGAATGGGCCGAGGAAGAAGCTAGAAGAAAAATTGGGGAACCTGTCCTGAAATACATCAAGCTGTTTACGAAAACAGAAAAAAAATGTTCATGTTTGCTAGAGGTTCTTCACCTAACTTGTTCAATTTTGTACAATAAACATTATACTTCAGAAACTGAAGACAGTTCATTCAAAATTTCATGGAAATTACTTAGCTCCAATATCTTTTCAATCTCCTCTCCAACTCTGTCTTCTTCAAAATCTATGCTTGCAGCTTCTTCAGAAAGCTCAGCTTCCTAATATCTGATTCTATCTGGCTCCTACCATTTAGAATAAGTAATTGCATTTCAAAAGCAGTGTCCTGGAACATTGCGAACTGTTTCTGTTGGTACCATTAATCTTCTGTTGATCAAATCCTCAATGTTGCAAACAAAATTCAAAAGTTGTATTGTAAAAGGAATCTCTTGTATTTTGGGAGAAAGATGAGTTTTTTTTTTAACTCATAAAATTTAGAAAAAACTCATAATTATTTAGAAAATAAAACAGAAATTAAGCAAAATTCTTATTGCATTTCTTTTGTATATATAAACATTTTTATTTTTATTTTTTTGTTGCTTTCATATTCACATGTCCTCAAACTCTAGGTGGAATACACAGAGGTTCCTCCAATTTAATTAACAACATGGCCTTGCTGTAGGCCATTGATAGTGGATGATCCACCACCACGTGAGTCTGATTCCCACAGCCTAACTATTATGCTGTATTGATAAAAACAATGAGTAATGAAAGAAAAAAATGAGCCATGAAACACCTGTCTTTAAATGGAACTTTTCAGGAATTAAGCCACTTTGTGATGCGCTTGGCTAGGCTGGCTAGACTTGATAAGAATTGGAAATTCAATACTATTTGGAGTGTTGTCCAAAGGCAATTTGGTACTGACTGCTTTGAGAAAGGTTTTGAAATTTCTTACCAGGGAGGGGTGATTTGTAACAGGTCCTAGCCTTTGGTAAGTATTGTATTTATCCTGTTTCAGTCAAACAATTCCACATCAGCTAAAGCATCCTATGGGAGAGCTTGAAAGACTCTTTTTGTCTCTTAATATTGCTTGTTTGTTGTCCTGCTGTAGGCCATTATTAGTTGTTATAAGAGCAATTGCTTTCAAAGCACAAAAAGGTTGCCAGAACAAATACATGTGGTCAAGCTGTCCTGAGGATGTATATTTAATTCAAAACCTTTGTTTTTAAATTTGTAGGTAAAACAGGCCAATGCAGACTGGCTGCCATCAAAACAACCAATACTGAAGAGGTATTATAAGGGTGGGGAGGGTTGCCTTATTATCTTTAGGAGAATAGTTGCTAAATATTTTATGAGTGCTTATTTTATGGCTGGATATGTCTTTTTTATTCCTTATGTTCTAGTTCACAGAGCCTAGAGGATGTAGGAAAAGTTTGGAAAGGAGTTCAGAAAGACCATGATAGATTGTGCACTTTGGTCACTCCAATGTCTGGTGAGTTTTGGATTATCGAACCCTAAAATCTAATGATTTATGTAATTTTTGAGATAATGAAAACCTCCCTCAGATGTTCATCTCCTGTCTTACTTCAGCATGTTTGGGTTTTTGGCTATTATTTCTCAGCCAAACCTGCCTACCAGGGTTGTAAGAATAAGAATAAAACTGATGGTGAGAAGCAAGCAAACATATCAATAGCTAATATGAAATAATGTCTCCTTCTAGTTGAGCTGAGTTTAAGGTAACAAGTCTATGTAGTTTCCTTGACAACAGCACAAAAGGATTTTGCCATGATTCTTCTGGGATGTTTTTCTTTTTCCAAAAATGTGTTTTATTGATGTTTATTATAAGATAAAATATAGTGAAAATAAAGATTAAGAAAAAAGGAGAGGAATGCAGGATTTTTTTTTAAAAAAAGAAAAAGCACAGTAAAATACTAATACAATTACAACCTCAAATGACTTACAATTATTACAAGCTAGTTCTACAACTGCACAATTATTAAATCTTCAAACTAAATTCTAAATTTCATTTTTTTCTATTTCATAGAAACCAGAAGCAATACCCCAATAAAAACTTTTAAAGCTCGTGTTAACATATATACTTTCATTTTTAATAATATTTTGCAAACTTTAGGAATTATTCAAGGTGTGTATATATGTGTGTATGTGAGTGTATGTATATGTGTGTGCGTGTGTGTGTGTACGTGTGCCAGTATATATGTGTGTGTGAGTGTATGTATGTATGTATGTATGTATGTATGTATAAAAACAGGAAAAGAAAAAAAACACATTTTCAAACCCATTTTATAAGCACAAAAACATATGTCAAACCAATAAAAAAAAATCTATCCCAACTCCCTCCAGCTTTTTTTTCAAATTCTCAATCTGGTTTCTAACCCTGATATGTTTCCTGGAAGTTTCCCACTCAAATATTCAAAGTCACGCAGGGAGTGCCAATTGTGTGTGTTTCTCTCTCCCTCTCCCTCTCTCCCTCCCTCCCTGTCTGTCTGTGTCTCCATGTTCATATTTCATTCATTCCAGGACTGGCTTTCAACTTCAGAGGAATCCCAAATCTGAGGCAAATTGAGGCATTGTAGGAAATATTTTTATTCACCCCAAGCAGGGCAATTTGCCTTAACTGCTTTTCCCAGTTCAAAATCTTCGCAAACCTTTGTCATATTTCTTTCACTTTTTTTGTTAAAGCACTTTTTATTTCTTTTTGACAATGTTTTTGTTTCCATTACTATTATCTTTGGGTTTTGCTCCTTCTCCACTCTTATTTATCATGAATTAAAAAGCATTAAAAATAAAATTTAAAAAAGAAAGAAAAGAAAGAAAGCTTGTGGTATTTGCTTGGGTGTTCAGTGACTGACAGGTCTCTTCTTACTTTTGAATGATCTTTGCAATCAGATTCTCATTGATCTGATCATACCTTTTGCATGAATTGCAAGATAATAGAACAGGTGCTGATTGAAAAGTGGAATAGGCTGTTTAGGGACAGAAGGCCAAGAATAGGTCTTACTGAAACTTGGTAGTACAAAGGATTGTTATGAGTTTGAGGAATGCCATAAATTATTCAGTAACTGGCTTTTATAGGCAAAAGACAAATTACTGATTGAGATATCTATTATGCCCAAAATTTGTAGTTCAGTCTTGGAGGCACTGCCCTGGCTATGGCTAGGACACCATCAAAATGTATCTTTGGGTAAGGAAGGAATAATTAACTTTCCTTCCTCCTGTTGCAAAAAACTGCCATGTCCTTCTAGAGATCTGGTGCTGGTTCTGCAAGTCATATAGTGCAGATGGTTTTGTAATTTCAAAATTCAGGAATCTTTTAGATATATTCTGATTTAGAATAATGGTAAAAGGAGAGCTTGCTGCATGGCAGTGGTTGAGCACCAATTTTTTTCTATGTTACGTAACGTTATAGGAGAAAGACAGACAAATCAATGACAGAAGTAAGTAAGTAAGTAAATATATGGTAATCTTCCTGCCAACAAAATTGAAGCTCCCATTTTCCTGAATCACTTTCTGATATGTTGACCTTCTTAGGATGAACCATTCTAACAAATTGATATTTTGTTGGCGTATTGGGTTTTGCCCAGTGGTGGGTTTCTACCGGTTCGCCCTGGTTCGGGCGAACTGGTAGTGGCAGCAGCGGGAGGCTCCGCCCACCCACCTGGACGTCATCACAGATGCTCTGCGCATGCGCAGAAGTACCGCGCGCAAGCGTGCACTCACAGTTCCGAACCAGTCACGAAGGTAAGTGGAACCCACTACTGGTTTTGCACATAGAGTGGATTGGGAGGTCTACTTTCTGTACATATATGTATAGGGAAATATAGTTTTACACATACAGATAATCCTTAAGATTCAACACACCATTTAATAAATGTTTGAAATTATGATAGACCCCCAAAAGCCCATTTCAAAGTTATAATGGCTTCTGCGGGCATTTGGTCATCTGCTCTTATGACCTACCACAGGGTCACTGCAGTGCCCTCCTACCTCTCTCTCCCCCATCCCATAGTGCTTATGCCTCTTCCCCACATGCTGACAATGAGTCCCCAGGCCAAGCAGCAGCAGTTGCCATTTTGTCCCACTCCTTTGTAGGCAGGACAAAATGGTGGCCATCAGAGAAATTGCTTCATTTTGTTGCACAGGGTCTGCACAGTGCTGCATAAAGCTTCTGCAGTGTTGTGCAGATCTTGGTAAGGCAGCAAAATGAAGCAGTTTGTCTTGGGGCTATGTGGCGGCAACCCAAATGTGGCTGCCATTTGTGGGTGGGGACAAAATGGTGGTCACCAGACAAACTGCTCCATTTTGGGGTGCCTCCTGAACACATTTCACCTAATGACTGCTGCAACATGCAACTGCAATAGGCAGGCTCCATTATTGCCGTATCTCGAGGACTACCTACTGTATATACAGATAGTCCTCACTTAGTGATCATAACTGACTGGCAAATCGGTTGCTAAGTGCTACAGTTGCTAAGCAGAAAATCATATGACTGCAATGGGTTTATGACCTTATAGTATTTTTCATTTGGTTATTAAGTGGAGTACTACAGTCATGAAGTGAAACATCACATGTCGGCAACTTAGAATTTTACTTCTATAGTCTCTATTAACGCTTCTTGTTGCAAGCTAGTTACAAAGCATATGAATGGCTATTACATGACCATGGGACACTGATACAGTCATAAATGTGAGGATTGTCCTTTTTACACCATTGTAACTTCAAAGTTAGTGGATAAGTAAGGAATATCTTTATTCTGCCATGTACAGATGCATTTTCTTTGTCTTGGATATCTTACTTTTCTTGAATCGAAATATAATTTAGAAAAATGAAGCATTTACCCAGCATCTTCTGCAAAATGGGCAGTGTTTGATGTGCTGTGTTTTATCCAGGGACTTCCCTCTATCATTAAAAAAAATTGTTTTTCACAGAACATAAGAAGACATCTGGTCCCCCTAACAGCATCCGGACCCCTCCATATGCACCTCTGTATTTACAACATATTTCTCCTCTGGATTATCAACATAACGTATATATTCCAGGAACCCCAACAACATCTACCAATAAGGACGGCTCTGTATTTCTGGAGCAGGAGGCTAAAAACAGCTTCTCCACGTTTGGAAAGAGGAAGAAAATGATCAATTATTCTGATAAGCATGACAACATGGTTATTAACAACCTGAAATAAAGTTTCTTTTGTAGACCAGCAGGCACTGCAAACCATGCCTAAATATTTCTGTGGTGCTGGAGATCTCTGACTTTAACTCTGTATGTGATTGTACATAATATAAGGGGACAAGAGTTCTTACCTACAAGCTACTTCCCCTGAAAAGACGGCAAAAAGTGAATGACAGTAATGTCAAGACATAGTAATGACTGTAATTTATAATGCATGGATATTTCTCCATGGACACAGGTGAATGCTATCTCTTGGAATTGGAGAAAGGAAAAAAACGAAAGTAAAATAGAATGGACATAACATAACATTCCTTCCTCTCCCCCTCCCCCCACCCCCCGTTTTATTTTAGAATTCTGGTGGCTGCTTTGTGTGGAGAATGCAACACGACTGGCAAGTTGAAAAAGAACATAAATGAATCACTTGTTTTACACTATTGTATATAATAAATGATTGGGATTGGGATTGTCTGAAATTCAAAGAGGCCATGGTATACACCTTTCAACTTTTAGCAACTTTCCCCCATTTTGTAGATGAAGTAATTCTTTTTAGACTGTGAATGTTTCAACACTGCCTTTCATTTTGTTGTGTTGTTAGCACATTTAGCAATGTGGAAAATTATGGAAAGCTAAAACTATTTTTTGAAACATAGAGTTTGTGAGGGTAGAGGTAATGCTTAGCAGAAATGCATCTATTTATTTCATATATTTCACCCACTGATAAAAACATTTTCTCATTATTACATACACTTGGATTTAAAACAAAGCATCATTTAAAATGGGCTTTTTAAAAAATTGAACTTTTGAACAAGAATTGTAATGTTACATGCATGTACAACAGGGGTGGAGCTTTCAGTGCAACCCCATGGTGTTGCTTTATCATTCTGATAAAAGCAGCAAGCTCCTACAGAGCCCCATGTTAAATGCACACACTTCCAAGTTGAAGTATAGAACAAATTATTCTACAATTAATAATATATGTTTTGCTTTATTTTGAATCCATTATGCATTTCCAATGAGTGTTTTCTAATGGAATGAAGTTGGCAATGAGCCAGTACTATAGCCCAGTGGTGGGTTGAACCCAGTTTGCCCCGGTTCAGGCGAACCGGTAGTGGCGGCGGCTGGAGGCTCTGCCCACCTGCCCAGATGTCATCAAAAATGATCTGAAAGTGATGCGCACTCACTACCGATAGCGAACCAGTAGTGCCAGGTTTTGAAACCCACTACTGCTATAGCCCCTAAAGATATATTGTGAAGGGAAAACTCTCCAAGGAGAATGAATGTTTTTGATATCCTTCCAGACTCTGCTAAGCAATTTCAGCTATCTTCTGAATAGCAATTCTATGAGACTGTTATATTCTATTGAATGGATGTTATATTTTGGACCAATCTACAGCCAAATTGTTATTGCTTTCCTTCTCCCTTCAGCTAATTTTAAAGAGTTTTGAATACAAAGCCACCAGTGGTGGGTTGCCCCCGGTTCTGACCGGTTCTATAGAACCAGTAGTAAAACTCGCGGGAGGCTCCGCCCACTGACCCTGATGTCATCAGAAGTGATCTGCACATGTGCAGAAGCTTCTCACACGTGTGCGCGATCCCGTTGCAAATCGGTAGTAAAGGTAAGTAGAACCCACTCCTGAAAGCCACTATTTTTACTAGACACAACTAGACACAAAGGAGAGCTGAAAGGAGAATAAGAATTAATTCTATTCTAGTGCTCTAATATTGGGAATAAATTCTAGCCTACTCTTCTGGGCTGGGCAAGACGAGTAGGAAAGTTTTGGGACACATTATATGCATTCACCACCATTGCAGCTAACCCTGATGAACACCAAAGAGAAATGAAATGGCTATAAAAATGGTTCTGTCAGATCACATTATCAATATTTGCATATATGCACAATTTTGCCCTATGGACAAAATCAAAAGAAACCCACGAGTTTCCAACCTATTGTAAAACTTGATGTAGGATATATAATGGGAGAAAGGCTGATAGAATTAGAATTTAACTTAATTCTCAAGTACAGAATTATCCCCGAGGAGCGACAGAAACATTTCAGTGGGAAAAGCCCACTGGAAACTGTTCTTTCCTTCCTTTCACTTTTTAATTTTGATTTTGCTCAGTATTTTAAGCAATTGCTAGATAATAAGAATAGGATGGGGGAAAGCATTTTTATTTATTTGAATTGATTAGATTTACTAATCTAAGGTTTCATTAGGTTGATTTCATTTATTTATTTACCTATCTGCATGTATTCTTTCACAAGAATAAATTTATCTGCATCTCTTTAAAAAAAAAGAATTAGAACTTAACACAATAGATCTTCATTATACTACATTATCAGTTTGTTCTTTTCATAGGCATTCCAGATTTAAATATTTGAAATTCTACCCTTATTTTTCACAAGATTGGCTTCAGCAACAAATTATTTGCAGATCAGGTCCATTGGGTACATTGGTTTAATTTGTGTGTATTTATGTGTATGCGTGTGAGTATTTTTTTCCCCTTAAAAACAGTCTTTGACCTATATGCATGGAAACAGTCTGCCAGAATCACAGAAAGAAAAATTGATTGCATTTGAATTATAGTTGACTGCTTTTTGAATAATACATGCAGTGCATGTTTGATTTATAGTAATAAATTGTTCTTTAATAATCCCAAATGGAAAAATTTTGTTGTTGCTTTTTGGTCATATTACTAGATAATAGAAGGAGCAATCAGTGAAAAATATTTACAATGGTTGTGTGGGTAGAAGAATAGCTTGAAAATCTCTAAGGTGAAGTTCTAGTAAAGTTTTCTTGCAACAATCTTTCAAAGCGTGGTTACTTGTTGCAATTACATTCTTAAAGGCAAGCAATATTAAACTACTTTATGTTGTGGTTTTAGGGAGGGAGCTATGTTTTGTGCAAATCTTGCTAGGCAAATTTATGGGAATATAATCAGTAGTGGTATTCATCCAGTTCTATCAGGTTCAGGCGAACCGGTAGTGGTGGCTGCGGGAGGCTCCGCCCACCTGCCCAGATGTCATCATGTCCCATTTTTTACACTCTGCACATGTGCAGAAGGCCCTGCACATGCGTGGAGGTGGCACATGTGAGCGAATTGAGTGCATGTGCGCTCACATTTGCAAACCAGTAGCGAAGGTAAGTGAATATCTAAGTGAATAATGCTTTGTGAATGTCTAGGTGGCTTGTGGTTGACGTTATCCCTACATATTTGGGCTATGTAATCAACAGAGAAATTTTGCTTTTGTTTGCATTTTTCCTCACTTATCCAATATAGCAAAAGTGCAAGAAAAATTGAGTTCTTACTGAAGCAGAGTGGGGCACAGTATATTGTGAAACAAGCTAGTCTCAAAAGGTATATTTAAGTATTAAACCCCAGGTCTGGACAAGTAATGATACACTGTAGTTCTAAATATTTTTTAAATGTAGAGGTGGGTTTTTATATACAGGATTGCAACCATTTGTTTTATAGCGTGAGGCCTGAAAGCAGGCCCGGAAATATTTACTTTTGCCTTCGGTGATAGACGAGATGGACACAGTTCTTCAGTAACAACAGCTCTTTAATAGTAGACCAGTACAACTCAACAACTGGCTTGTCTGGCAGTGTTCTCTTTTATAGAGGGCTGCCAGACGGCTTAGCCAATGAGATTCAAGTATTTTCCTGCCAATTTGGAGGACCTGAGTGAAGCCTATAGCTCACTTCCTTACTTCCTTATATGGTATATAACAGAGATGGCTAAACTTTTTGCCATCACATGCCAAAAGCGGGGGGACTGTGGGGAGGGGTCATGCACATGTGTGCCCACAACCATAATTCTATGTGCCCCGCCCCCCGTGCATGCACGCACAACCCCCCCACGTTCCCCCCGCTTTTGGCATGCGATGGTATGGTGGGCCCGGTACGCCTATTTTTTGCTCTCCCCAGGCTCCAGAGCCTTTCTAAGAGCCTGGGGAGGGCAAAAACGGTCTTCCCCACCCCCACAGGCCCTCCGGAGGCCGGAAACAGTGTGTTTCCTGACTTCTGGTGGCCCCAGAAGGCCCGAAAATCAGCTGGCTGGCGCACGCATGCGTGCCGGAGCTGAGCTCGTGTGCCCACCGATATGGCTCCGCGTGTATATAACATTTACCTCTACAGTATTTTTAAAAATTGAGTTCATGAATTCAAGATTTAAATTTGCTCACAATTAGTGTGGGTGAGATGGAGACTTGTTCGCAGAAACTGAATCTAGGGGAACTAGTTTTACCATTTGTAGTAGTACATGGCTGTAGTCAGTCCTGGATATGGGGATGTATTCCCTTCAGTGGAAGACCACTGGAGAGAGAATAGAGAATGGGAAACAGGTACAATGCTGGCATCCAAAAAAGCATCATCAAGTTGAGCAGACACTTTGATCCTTTACAGAGAATTCCTTGCCTTCATATTCGTAAATATAACTGCTTCCCCCATATCACTGACTTGTGATGGATGTTTCATAGACATAGTGTTGCTTCCTAATTTGATGAGCATTACATTCTTCTGGCATCCTAAGCAGGCCTTTCACACTTTGTTTGATTATACAGCTTATTGATTTCTCAGATAATTCCAATACGGTAGAGCCTGATGCAATATTGATCACTTGTGAGAGAGCTTGGCTGCAAAACAGCTTTGTTGAAAAAAAATGTAAAATATTAGCACTTTAGCTTGATTAGCATGACCCATAGTAGAAAGTATTATTTGGTGAAACAAAATAGTCCTAAAGGCATACATGGTATTTCTAGAATTGGAAGGAAGACTGCTTCTAACAATATCTCTTGAAAAGACATGATATCGTAATGTCAGTAATCAGTAATGCTGTTGCTAGGAGAGAACCACTCTTAGTTGCAAAGTTGATAATAGATGGAAGGGAAGCTGTTATCTTCAAGATAAGTCAGACTCAAAACACCAGATTTTAATAAACTAAAATGAAAAAAGGCACACAAATTCATAAAACATGCAAATGATGCATACTGTTTTAGATGCATAATATGGCAACTTTAAAATAATACTTAAACAGAAAATTATGCAGAATTATATTAATCATTTTTTTCATTTTATTGGTAAACAGCCAATTAAAAAGCTGAAACTGAAAACATACAGTATCTTTAATCTGGGATTTTAAGTTCAGAGTAACAATTTCTTTTCAATAATGCAAACTGTCTTCTGGGGTATGTTGCAAACTCAATAAATCCAAAATATTAGATTTCTTAAACAGTTGCATTTCAAGTTTTCAGTATATAATTCAACACAAAATTAATATGATTAAACCGTATTTCTCTTCACAAAATATATTATCAATCATTTCACAATCAACTCCAAGTGGAACTACTGTAGAAGAGGTCCAAATCACAGATGCCAGGGTCCTTTCAAATACATGAGAATTATGTTCCAATCCATTATTCTAAAGTCCTTGCAAACTGGCAAGATATTTCGGCATATTTTTTAAATGGAAGTTTAGAATTTTCCAAAATATTTTTCAATACAAAAAGTAACTGGAGAGATTGCTTTTCTCTGACTTGTCCATACCTGTCCCATCAGGTCTGGGAAGAAGTGCATGCTTCAGGTTCTGTTAAGGTCCACGAGACCCAGGAAGTCATAATCTTTCTTTATATATATATCATAATCATAACGCCTGTGTTGCCACCATTTCCAGCATAACTTATCCATTAACCCACAACCAAGCAACAGCGCTTCCACCCAATCAAAATACAGCTACGTCATCAGCCAATCAGAATACAACAACACTGTTGACCAATCAGAATATACCTTTACCTCTTTTCATAGAAAAACGTCAGTTACGATCACACAGTTTGTCCATAAGCACCAAACCAAGAACTTCAGCCAGAAGATGACAAATGTGATTTCGTCGAAACATCGCTGCTACCCTTTTGTTTCCATATACTTACAGACAGTGATTTGATCGGTCAAAATCATTTCGCGCTCTCAACATTTTCAAAATTTCAATTGTGACAAATGTTCTTTCATCTAATTAAAAACAAATGTTTACAGATTTTATCCAAATTTCACTTCATATGTAATATTTCATCTCCATTCTTTATTATCTACCCATTGATAAAATAGCTCCCATATCAAATAATATTGTTTATCTTCCTGTTCTCTTATTTCAAATGTCAATCTACTCATTTCAGCATAGTCCAATATTTTTGTAATAATTTCTTCATCAGCGATTATCTTCTCTCCTTTCCAGTTTTTTGCAAATACAATTCTAGCCGCTGTTAAAATATTCACATTTAAATATTGCAATTCTTTATTAAATTCTTTATTTTGAGCTACATCTTCCTTTTCCAACAAGTCTATTTTATGTTTTATTATGTCCATTTTAATGTTAACATCTTTCTTGCATGGGTCTTTCTGGAATTCCTTTTCACATCTTTTATAATCATCGGTCAGTCCTTTAAAAGTTCGTCTTTTCTTCCCATTTCTTTTCCTAGTATAATCTATAATTAATCCTCTGGCATAGGCCTTCATTGTGTCCCAACGATTTTGTATCAATGTTTCTTCTTTCTTATTTTCCTTAAAAAAGAAATCCAACTCTCTTTCCATTTTCTGTACAAAGTCTTTATCTTTTAATATTGTATTATTTAAGGTCCATCTAGCTCTTCCTTTCCGCCCTTTCCAAATGGCAGTCACAGGATTATGATCTGCCCACAAATTTGATTCTATCTTCACTTGTTCAATGTTTAGAATCAAGTCCATTGTTGTCCATATCATATCCAGTCTAGACCAAGATGAGTGTCTGTCAGAATAAAAAGTATATTGTCTATTTTGTCCATTTCTCTCCCTCCATATATCTTTCAGATTTATTTCCTCTACCATTTAAAAAAAAAGAATCTCGGTAGCGTCTTTCTAGTGTGTCTTATTATTTTGTGTGTTTTATAGTCCAGTTTTTCATCCACAATTCCATTAAAGTCACCCATCATACATATATTGTCATAGTCCATTTCAATTATTTTATTATGAAGTTTTCTGTAAAAGTCACTTTGATTATTATTTGGGGCGTATATTGCTACCAGAAGTAGTTTCGTATTGTTATCAATTATTTCTACTATCAATATTCTACCTTCTGGATCTGCATATTTCTGTTCTGCTGTTATTGTATTTCTAATATATAGAGCAACTCCTCTCTTTTTGCTTTGTGACAGGGATAGAAAAGTTTTCCCAAGTTTTGGCTGAATCAATAATTGTTCATGTTGTTTTTTAATATGTACTTCCTGTAAACAAATTATATCAAATTTTAATTTCTCTAATTTATGAAATACTTTTCTTCTTTTAGTGGCCGAATTAAGTCCATTTACATTTATTGAAATTAATTTTCTTTCTTCCATGTTCATACTTTATATGTAGGTTTTGTTGCTCTAGTTGAACTAACTTCCCGTTGCTCCTTATATTCCACGACCCCGCCAACTGCTCCTTCTGTTGACTCAAGCATTGCCAGTTCTTCTTCTGTAAATTTTATTCAGACAACTGCAGATTGGGTTTTGACTTCTAGTTCAGTTTCTTTCTCTTTAAAGAATTCATCATATAAAGCTCTAGCTTTATCAACTATATTCAACCTGTATCTTTGAAGTTGCCATGTCAAAACTAATCCTTCTGGAATTAACCTCCTATAATTAATTTCTTTTTGCAGTAAATTTTTTGTCAAAAATTGGTATCCTCTTCGCAACTCTCTCACCTTTCTTGGTATTTGTTTCAAAACTGTCACTTCTTTCCCCTTATATTTCAAGGTCTTATCTCTGGCTGCTTGGAGAATTTGTGTTTTAATCGATTTCTTTGTGAATCTTATATGTACTTCTCTTGGCAGTTTATTACGCATTGCGTATCTAGTATGAACGCGATAAATCTCAACGATCCCATCCATCATCTACTCTTTGGTTACTTCTAGAGCTTCAGCCAACATCCCATTCATAACATCTGCCAAGTTTTCCCCTTTTTCTTCTTCCACGTTTTGAAATCTTAAGAAAAATTCTGCTCGATCCATCTCCCATCCAATTGAAGCAGTTGTTTCTTGTTCAATCTCTCGCAGTCTGCTCTCTATTTCCTTAATTTTTTCTTTTTTTTGATCATCTTTTTCTTCTAGTTTTACCAGCCTTTCTTCATATTTTGACATTGTTTGTTGAATATTAACCACCTTTCCATCTGTTTTAAGCAGTTGTTGTTCCATCAGCTGGACTTTTTCGTCTGTCTTCAATAATTGTTGTTCCATCCTTTGTTGTTGTTGTTCCATCCTTTGAAGTGTTTGTATAATCATTTGAGTCAATGATTCTTTCTCTTTCTCCTGTTGCAACATTGCTTGAATAGTACGTTGACTTACAGATGGTGAAGAAGATGGTGTAGTCGCTGCTGCTCCCAGTGTTGCAACTTTTCTACTCATTTTGTAATCTAATCGGGTTGCAAGTAGAATAAGTGGGGGGCGGGGAAGGACCAAAAAAAGAAAAAAAGGAAGCATTCCAAAAAGACAAGTAAAAAACTTTAATCCTTAATACGAAGGGAGAAAAGGAAAAAGAAAAAGAAAAAAAAGAGAAAGAAAAAGAAAAAGAAAAGACCAAAGGTAACAATTAAAAAAAAACAAAAAACAAAAAAACAACACATCTTCAGGCTCTTGCTTGCCTTAATCCAGTATTATTGTGCCAAAATTTTAAAAACAAAAAAGAGGGGAGGAAAATATATGTATATAAAATTAAAAAATAAAATAAAGGGAAGGAGCCAAAAAAGAAAAAAGAAAAAAAAATATATAGTCCTTTTAATATTCAGAAAGCATACAGAGAGTGATATTTTGGTCTAGCCACAATATTAAAAGGAAAAGTTAAAGATGTCAAGTAGCAGTTACAAAAAAAAGTCAAGATCTTCTTATGGTGTTTCAAGACTTCTGCTTCAGCTTCAGGTAATATCAACACAAGCACCTGTATAAATAATACAGATAAGCCACTTTCTTTGCTATTTACCAGTCTTATCAGCCTAGCATGACAGCCTCTGTTTTGTCTACAATGTAACACTAGACTGCTACTTGAATAAACATCCAAACAAAGTTTCTTTCCAGCAGGTGGCAATGTTGTACACTCTCTTGTCTTTCTTCTAAAATTAATAAAAAATTCCCAAGAAAAAATAAAAGGAAAAAAAAGAAGAAAAAATTAAAAAAAAGGAAAACTTCAATTCTAGTATAGCAACCAAAGTCCACCAATTGTTTTTTAAAAAGACGCAATATATACAACCTACTGATCTTTCTCTCTCTCAAGTCAGCTCTGGTCTCAATCAACAATGAAAGTAAAAGTAAAAGTAAAGCAATTAAGTCCTTCTCACTAAGTAGCCAAGTGGAATATAGCAGGAAAAAAAAAACTTTCCCACTTTAAGTTCGCTGCTTATTTCATCTTATTCTCAATTTCCAAGTCCATTGTCCTCTCAGGGTGTTCTCTGTTCTCTGTATTATTTAAAAGTTAAGTCTCTCACCGATCCGATCCTCTGTCTCTTCCTTCTCTCTCCTTGAAACTGCCACAGCCTCGGCAGCTTGGATAGCTGCTACCCTGCTACTGGAAAAGGAGCTTTCCTGGATCAATCAGAGGCTTTGTGATGCCCCTGAGACCATCAGGATGTGCTCCTCAGTACCGCAGTCAAAACTAGACTGCGGGTTCCGAAGTGGACCATCCCGTTGCAGGGCTATTGGCGGGGATTTCTGGAGCTCAGAAATCCCCTGTCGGTTTTGCCATGGCGCTAGCTTCCAGTCAGAAGTCATACTCTTTCTGTAGCTCTGCCTACTTCTCCCTGAAATTAGATTGGTTTTTCAGAAGGCCCTATTATCCCAAGCAGCCCAACAATAACAATATAATTAGAAGTGCTCCAATTTCCCAACTTGGGAAATTATATTGTGATTGTTTGTGATTATATTTATTTCTGATGGTTATTTGTGGCTGACATTCTGTTTTAGTTGTGAATTGTAATATCAATGTTCTTACTTCTCTTTGCTGCCCAGAGTTGCTTGTGTAAGATAAGTGGACATATATATTGAAATGAATAACACATCAAATCAAACTTTCATATATATTCATATACAGATAGTCTTCAATAGTACATTCAACAGGACATCATCATGGATGTTCTGCACATGTGCAGAAGCGTGCATGCTCCCGGTAAGTGGAACCCACCCCTGAATAGGATGGGATGGGATGGGATGAGATGGGATGGAATAGCAATAGCAATAGCAATAGCAATAGCAATAGCAATAGCAATAGCAATAGCATGGAATGGGAATGGGAATGGGAATGGGAATGGGATGGAATGGAATGGAATTGGAATTGGAATTGGAATTGGAATTGGAATTGGAATTGGAATTGGAATTGGAAATGGAATGGAATGGAATGGAAGAGACGAGAAGAGAAGAGAAGAGAAGAGAAGAGAACAACTTTATTGTCACTTTGTACTGTAATCGGCATACATTAAAATGAAATGAAAATGAAATGAAAATGAAAATTCTGGGCTTTAATCCCGCCAATGATCCCTGTTCTTGGGCTTGTTTCAGTGGGTTATGTAAACAGTCCGAAGAGGGCCAGTCCAGTGAACCCACGGCTGTTTCTTCAGCTGCATCAAAGAGCTGAGGACTCTTCTCCAAGCTAGCTCCCGCTCTTCTTTCCCTCAAACTTGCCATTCTGCTCCTTTCTGGAATTGTACTATGATGCCTATCATCTCCTTACAGCAGCCCAACTCTTGGCCTTTTTGTCAGAAGAAGATGGGGCCCAAGCAACATTCCCTGGCAACCATTTAGATTGGCCAGCAGTCTTCTGGCTGGCAGAGGAACAACAGGAGCACCTGGCTTGTTGGGTGCCAGTAGCAGACCCTCCGCATTCATTGTCTCTTTGCAGGGCTTCAGATGCCTTACAAAGAACAACTCCTCTTCTTGCCACAATCTTCTGAGGTTCTCCAGTCTTCCCAGTCCCATACTGGAGCTGTTTCATTTTCCCATGGTGGTGCTCCGGTCCTTGCCTGATGCTAAGCCTCACACAGCTGATGAATGCCAGTTCTGGGATTCTGGGATTTCCATTTCAGGAGAGGCTCCACCTCTCTCATGAACGTGGAGATCCTAAGTAAGTCAGTAATTTGTAGGAGCAAGTTCCAATTCTGGCTTTTTCCAGTCCTGGACAACTGTAGATGTCAATGATGCCCATAAAAAACATTTCTGAACATGGGAATCAGAGGCATCTAGGAGGCAGACTCTTATCCTGATTCAGAAACAATCTTGGGGCTGAGAAGAGTTGCTGCAAAATTGAGTTTCCTGAAGTGGACCACTAGACCCCTAAACAAGTTAAAAAACGATCTAGTAAAAAGAAAAGTCAACCAAAAGAGCAACAGGCAAACAGGAGCAAAACAAATTAAAGTTTAATTTGTGTGTATTGTTTAATGGACTGCTAAATTGGCCACGCCCACCCAGTCACATAACCACCTAGCCATGCCCACGCAGCTGGTCCCCCCGCAACAGTCTGAGAGTCTGTGAATTGCCCCCCCCCCCCCGTTTAAAAAGTTTGAGGACCCCTGTTGTATTATCACAGTTAGATGTAGAGTAGGAGAAAATTCATGTAACAGAACATATCTGGATTCTTCTAGGCTGCTTTTTCAACTTGTAGGCAATCATTTGTGAGAAGAACTGGAAACTGATCAAAATGGCTTTGATTTTGAATTCTTGATTTTTTTGAGCGGGGAGTCAACATAAAATGTATTCTGGAAATTGCCTGCTTTTATTCTCCTATTACATATATTTATATGTATTTATAAAGAACTTGTTTTCTTTTTCTAGCACACATGAATAAGGCTTTTAATCAGAAAATTGAGCGGGGAGGGAAGTTCAGTGTTTCCACAACAGAAAGATCTATAACAATCTCTTACTACCCCTTTATTAAATCGATTATGCATAAATTTTACTGGTGAGTTTTAATAGTTCCTAATACTGTAAAAAGTAGAATGTTGGAGTTTACAAATTTAACGAGAAATAACCACATGCATGGGACAAATGTAACAAATAAATTTAATGTTTAATTAAAAAAAAGAAAATATCAATAAGCAAACTGATTCATTTATTGCAATCTTCCTTTATTTGGTACTGGTTATTGCAAGATAGAATAGAAGTTGATATTGATAGAAATTTGATTTTCTATATTTATTTGAATATGATCTATAATTTTATGAAATAAAATTCCAACCAAAATTAATACATGATTAAATTCACAAACAATAGGACAACAGGACAACAGAGATTATTTCTATAAATTAAAAGCCAAGTGTTTAAAGGACAACAGAATTAGGCATAGAAATGTCTACGCAATTCTCATGCTTTATTCATCTTTCTTTTGATTTATTGAAATGCACCGTACATGGTATTTTTCCTGAAGACCACATGAAAGCTTCAGATGGTCCAGAATGCAGTGGATTGATAGTCATGGGAATTTGTCCATGTACTGTAATAACTCTTCTTTAAGAATTGCACTGATTACCAGTTTCCTTCCAGGTACATGTCAATATTTGGGTGAATATCTACATGGGATGTGGATATCTGTCTGGGACTGACTTCTGCCAATGAATTGTGCTTAATTCTCTGCAGATCTTTGTATTCTCCAGGAACCCCAGAGGACAAGTGTTCTCAGTCTTCGCTTCTCTTCTCTGGAAGAGGATTCTACCAAAGATTAGACTGGAACCCACCCAATTGATTTTTTCAGAATGCCTTGCAGTAGATTTATACCATTACTGTGGATTTCTCTATTGTTCCTTGGGATTGCTGTTTCATTTTTATATATTAATTATAGTTTTAATTTTCTTACTGAAAAGTGTAACATGTTCAGAGACTTGTGTGCATTGGAATGACATATGTGGTACATATGCAAGCAAGTAATAGATTTAGAATATTCACTAGAAAATGTATGATTAAAAAGGTAAGGCTAGTCACAGAACCAATATATTTTTATATTCCTATGTAGGGATTGAATTCAAACAGTAATTTTTCTACTGTTTATCCAACTTCTATAGTTTTGGCCAGAAATCAAAGTTCAAGAAATTGGCATACAAGTAGTCCTCACTCAATGACTGTTTGCTTAATATTACTTATGACCCATCTTAGAAATTATGAGTGCTGCAATCCCCCCTGAGATCACCTGATCCATTTCAGGAACTTGGCAACTGGTTCGCAGTCATAACTAATTGCAGCATCCCATGGTTACATGAACATAATTTATAATTTCTTTTTCTAGTTTTCAGTGTTTTTAGCTAATGGACTTACTTAATGATCACATGGTTCACTTAACAACCATGTGAATTGCTTAACAATGTGATGACTTGCTTTATGAACATCATAAAAGACGGTTGTAAAATCTAATCAGGTTATATGGTGACCCATGTAACAACCACATTCACTTGCAAGCAAAATTTCAGGCATAATTGTGATCATTAGTGAGGACTAGATACCGTATATATATATATTGCTAGATGATATACTAGATTGCTAGATGATATACTAGAATATTTCTAGATGATATACTTAGAAAAAATTAGATATAAACAAACCCTTTTTAAAGCTATACTGATAAAAATATAGAAAAAAATACCCTAAGACCTTATGTTCTCTGGAGGATGGTCCATAGGTTTCTATGTTACAGACAGATGAAAGACATCCAGATAATCAAGACATGCAGGGGAGATGAATCCCAACTGAGTCTCAGTGGAATGCATATAATAGCACCCCACCCCTCTGTTACATGATCATGGTGTAATCAACATGATTATAGATATGATCAGGTCAGGGTGAGAAATGCTTTTAATTAATCTGGCATAAACACAATCATTATTCCGGATGAACAAGGACATGAGTGACCCACCACAAGCTGCCTTCATTTCCCATCTAGGTTACTGCCAGTATTTAATGAGAAAGAGGAAACCCAGAAGCACAGTTATATTCTAAAAACTACAAATGAGTATAAAAGATTAAGAGCCAAGATGGCGCAGTTCAGCAGATCAAATCTCAGCAGCTCAAGGTTGACTCAGCCTTCCAACCTTCCGAGGTGGGTAAAATGAAGACCCAGATTGTTGGGGGCAATATGCTAACTCTGTAAACCGCTTAGAGAGGGCTGTGAAACACTATGAAGCAGTATATAAGTCTAAGCTCTATTGCTATTGCTATTACCAGAGAATAACATGAAATACACAGAGAAAATTACCTTTAGCTGAATAAAATGTAGATTAATGCACATATCGTAACATCTCTATACATTAGAAATCTAACTTTATCCTAGTCAAGGAGGAGTAGAGAAGACAACTGGAAGGAACGGTGTATTACAGTTAGTTCCAAATTACATCTGGGATGTGTGCATGCTAAGAGCCTTGCCACAAGAAGATATGGGCATTGACCAAAAGGCCTGTAAACATTAGCTGTTAACTCTTCTATGGATTGCTAAGATCAAGGGCAATACAGAACACAACTCTTACAGGCATTTCTTCTGATCCAATCTATCCCCCCCAAAAAAGAAGATGGGCACATATCAGACCTAAAAAAAAACAAAAACCCAAAAGGATATGATCTTATACGAAGCAAGAGGACAAGGAATTAATAGGATCAAGCACTAAGTAGAATCAAAGTACCTCACTCTGTCAAGGACCTTGGAGAACTCATCTCAAATGATCTAGGTGCCAGAGCTGACTGTAACAGCATTGCCAAAAAAGCAGGGGTGAAATGCTTCCGGTCCGGACCGGATTGCCCAATCCGGTAGCGATGGAGGCAGGTGGTTCAGAGAACTGGTAGCAAAAATCCTTGCCCCGCCCATGCCCAGCTGAGCCACGCGATCATCAGAGGCTTTTTTTTCTTTTAAAGGCCTCTGACGATCCAAGCTCTGACGATCACAGCTGAGTTGCCTGATCAGCAATCAGGCAACTCAGCTTGGATCGTCAGAGCCATTTAAAAGAAAAAAAGTTTTTTCTTTTAAATGCCTCTGACGATCCAAGCTCTGATGATCCAAGCTGAGTTGCCTGATTGGCAGAGGGTTTTTAGCTGGGATCGTCAGAGCCTTTTGAAAGCATTTTTTACAACCTCTATGCCGAAGAGGTTGTAGAAAAAATGGTTTTAAAAGTTAAAAAAAAAATTGGCCACACCCACCCAGTCACATTATCTCCCCCCACAAGCCATGCCCACAGAACCGGTAGTAACAAATTTTAGATTTCACCACTGCAAAAAAGCATTAAAAGTTGTTAATCTAATCTTGCGTAGCTTCTTCTCTGGTAATATTGTACTACTAACTAGAGCATACAAAACATTTGCTAGACCAAATCTCGAATACAGCTCATCTGTCTGGAACCCGCACTGCATATCGGATATTAATACAATTGAGAGAGTCTAGAGATATTTCACGAGAAGAGTCCTCCATTCCTCTACCTGCAATAGGATACCGTATGCCACCAGACTTGAAATTTTGGGCTTAGACAACTTAGAACTATGCCCCGTTCGTTCTGATCTAAGTGTAGTACATAAATAATCTGCTACAATGTCCTACCTGTCGACTACTTCAGCTTGAACCACAACAATACACGAGTAAACAATAGATACAAACTTAAGATAAACCGCTCCAAACTAGATTGCAGAAAATATGACTTCAGCAACAGAGTGGTCAATGCCTGGAATGCACTACCTGACTCTGTGGTTTCTTCCCCAAACCCCCAAAACTTTAACCTTAGACTGTCTACTGTCAACCTCACTCCATTCCTAAGAGGTCTGTAAGGGGCATGCATAAGAGCACCAGCATGCCTACCGTCCCTGTCCTAATGTTTCCTTTTATTTGTATCCATCTCCTGTATGTCTATAGTTATATATGTTATCTAATACATGCTTGATGAAATAAATAAATAAATAAATAAAAATAAATAAAAATAAATACCCAGACAAGATGGAAGGATTTAAACTAAACTAAGAACAAACACACAGCAAAGTCTCTGACTCATTTCAAATAGACAGCAACTTAGTCACTTGGAGTCTGAGTATGTATTGTCTCATAAAGAGAGGACAAATTTGAGGCAAACAAATGAAAGCAGTAGCATGTTAATCAGCAAATGAATAAAAAATGAGCTTTCTAAGGAAAGCAAGTCCTGAAATGTATTTCATACATAATTCCTCCTAATACCCAGGATATACAAAACTCTGGAGATTTCTTTGCAATATTGTCAAGGCTGATGGAAATTAAAAGATAACAAGTATATTGACTTAGTGCATTTATTGATTATGCTTGAAAAGATTTATGCAGAACTGTGCTACACAGTAACAGTGTTGTAAGGGACCTTGGAGGTCATCTAGTCCAACCCCCTGCTCACGCAGGAGACCTAATTAGGGATTCGAACCACTGAACTGCCGACCTTTCTGATCAACAAGCTCAGCATCTTAGCCACTGAGCCACCTAGCCAGGCTAGATGTCTTCATCTTACAAATGAATGAACCACAATGGCAAACAAACTATAATGGATAGAAAGTTGTTAGCTGAAGTGCCAGTTGAATAAGTTGAACCCTATTTTTTAAGTAAATAAATTCAAAAGATCAAATATTGTTTATGCAAGACCGATACAATTTGCCTCATCTAGCCAAATGCATGCAGCACCATGTGTCAGTCCCTACTTCATTCTTGTTAAACGTTTGCTGACTTTGTTGGGGTATATCTAGTGGTGGGATTCAATTTTTTTTACTACCAGTCCTGTGGGCGTGGTTTGGTGGGCTTGGCTTGGTTTGGCTTGATGGCCATGTGACTGTGTGGGCATGGCTGGGTGGTCGTGTGACTGGGCAGGTATGGCTGGGTATGACTGTGTGGGCGTGACCTTAGACGAAACAGATTTTCTTGAGTTGCTGGAGTCAAGTGGCATATAAATTTAATAACTTCTTTTTCTTCTTCTTCTTCTTCTTCTTCTTCTTCTTCTTCTTCTTCTTCTTCTTCTTCTTCTTCTTATTATTATTATTATTATTATTATTATTTATTGGTTAATCTTTAGTGAGATTCACAGCCTTTGAGGCTGGTTAATAGCTCAGCAGCTCGAGTCCTAACCAAGGACCTAGGAACTGTTAAGGTATCGTCGGAGGATGTAAGCTGTTCCGAGTAAGGTGGTTTTTTGTAGAGTCAAAATGTTCAAGTCCGGCAAATTTAGAATTTCTAAATAGCGGGGTAGCCCTTTGGGTATTGCTCCGAGGGCTACAATTACAATCGGGACAACACACGATTTCTTTTTCCACAGTCGCTCAACTTCAATTTGTAAGTCCCGGTACTTTGTGATTTTTTCTTGCTGCTTATCTTCAATTCGTGCATCACCAGGTATTGCAATGTCAATGAACCATACTTTTTTCTTTTCAACTATTGTTATGTCAGGTGTGTTGTGGACCAAGTGCCTGTCAGTCTGAATCCTAAAATCCCACAAGATCTTGAGTTTCTCATTCTCTAAAACTTTCTCAACCTGATGTTCCCAGTGGTTTTTGCTGTACTCAAATCCAAACTTCTGGCACAATTTCCAGTGAATGATTTTAGCAACACGGTCATGGCGTTGTAGGTAGTCAGTTTGTGAAATTTTGCTGCACCCACTGATCAGGTGGTCAACTGTCTCCTCTTTCTCATTGCAGAGGCGGCATTTGCTGTTGGTGGTAACATGTTGAATTTTTGCCTTCATGCAGTTTGTGGCTAGGGCTTGTTCTTGAGCTGCCAAAATAAAGCTTTCTGTTTCTTTTTTCAGTACTCCTGATCTTAACCAGTTCCAAGTTAGTTTCTGGTCAGCTTTGCCTTCAATACTTTTCAAGTATTGGCCATGCAGAGCCTTGTGTTTCCAATTTTCAGCTCGCTGCTCAATTACTTCTTTCTTATATTCTGCTTTTGTTTTAGTTGTCTTTAGAAGGCCTCCTTTATTTACTTCCTTAATCATTGGTTCTTCACTTTTCTAGATGTAATCATTCAAGCTGCATTTTTCTTCTTCCACAGTCTGCTTTACTTGTAGAAGTCCTCGACCACCCTCTGCTCTTGGTAAATATAATCGGTCAACATCACTTTTAGGGTGCAAGGCATGATTCATTGTCATAAGCTTCCTTGTTTTTCTGTCCAAATTGTCTAACTCCATCTGGGTCCAGTCAATTATTCCTGCAGAGTATCTAATCACAGGTATAGCCCAGGTATTTATGGCTTTTATGATGTTTCCTCCACTCAATTTGGACATTAATATCTTACGAATTCGCCGAATGTACTTGGCTGAAGTTAATTTCTTGACTTTATTATGCATTAAGTCAGAGGCTTCTAAAATCCCCAAGTACTTGTAGCCTTCTTCTGATTTTACTGCCTTTATCATTTCTTCATTCTCTAGTTCTATTCCATCCTCTTCTATGATCTTGCCTGCTTTGGTTGCTATTGTTGCACATTTGTCAATTCCAAACAGCATACCAATGTCTTGGCTGAATTCTTTTGTGTTTTCAATTAATAAATTCAGTTCAGCTTTTGTTTTACCAAACAGCTTCAAATCATCCATGTACATCAAGTGCGAGATTTTCAGTCCTTTCTTTGCAAGTTCGTATCCACAGTTCATCTTCTTCAAAATGATTGTCAGTGGTAGCATTGAGAGTATAAAAAGTAGGGGTGAAAGGGAATCGCCCTGAAAAATGCCTCGTTTAATTTCAACTTCACCCAGTTCTTCTTCATTAGCCATAAGTTTCGTTTTCCAGAGGTTCATTGAAGATTCCATGAATTTTTGTATGTTGCTGCTGATGCCTAATATTTCCAGGCATTTCTTGATCCAGCTATGGGGAACTGAATCAAATGCTTTCTTATAGTCTATCCAAGCCATGAACAGGTTGGTTCGTCTTTTCTTTGAGTTCTTTAGGATTAGCTTGTCGATCAGCAATTGATCTTTGGTTCCTCTTGAGTTTTTGCAGCATCCTTTCTGTTCTACAGGAAGCAAGTTATTTCTTTCCAGGTATCCATAGATTTGGTTTGCAATGATACCAGTAAGAAGCTTGTATGTTGTTGGCAAGCAGGTGATTGGCCTATAGTTTCCAGGGTCCTTTCCTTTTTCTTTATCTTTTTGGATCAAAAATGTCCTTCCAGTTGTCATCCATCCATCATTTTCAGGTGTTTTTAGGATCTGGTTCATCTGGGTTGCCAATCCTTTGTGCAGACTTGTAAGTGCCTTTAACCAGAAGCCATGCAGCTCATCCGGTCCAGGTGCACTCCAGTTCTTCACTTTTCTTGATTGTCTTTGCACCATTGCTTTTGTTATTTTCATGTCTTCCATTTTATGCACTTTAATAGAG
This sequence comes from Arizona elegans, assembly GCA_022577455.1. Classification (NCBI taxonomy): domain Eukaryota; kingdom Metazoa; phylum Chordata; class Lepidosauria; order Squamata; family Colubridae; genus Arizona; species Arizona elegans. Next base: position 89,312,181 of record JAKOOJ010000002.1, read on the forward strand.
TCCTCAACTTGTTTGATCCATTTTGCATTTCTAATGTGCTTCTTGTTGTTTTCCCACAAATTCTTCCAGAATTTCAGAGCTTTCTCTTTATCAGGCTTTTCATTTGTTGTTACTCCGTTTCCATTTTCTAAATTCTTATAAAACTGGTGCTGATTTGCTCTGAACTGTGAGTTTTCTTTGAACTGAGTTACTCGGTTTTCATACCTTTTAATCTTTTCAGCGATGGCAACAACCCTCTGCTTCAGCTCTTCAATTACTACTGCAATCTCCTTATTCCTTAGATCGTATCTTGCTTCCAGGTTGCTTTTGACCTGCTTGTTCTTTAGCTGACCTTGCCTTAGGTTCTTCAAGTTGCTCAAATCTCCACGTACTTTTTTGATCTTCAATTCTAACCGAATTTTCCACTTAGGCTTCCCCTTCTTGCCTCTTTGGTTCTTTTGTATTTTCAACCCCAGTTCTTTGGTGGTTATGACAGCTGCTGCATACATCAGTTGGTTAGTTTCGGCTAATGTAGTGGTTCGATTAGTTTGCACAGCCTCATTGACCTTTTTTAGTACATTTCTCAATTCTTTCCGGTTCACTTGGTTCAGCTTTGGCAAACGTGTTCTTTCATCATCTTCCATTTGGTGCTTTATTTTTCCAGCTAATTGAGCACTATCTGTTGGTGTTTGTTCTTTAGTGCTTCCTTGTTCTTTATCTTCATCCATTTCAGTATCCTCTTCTTCCCTTTCTTCCTCAATTTGCTTTTGAGTCTGGAAATCATTCTTGATGTTACTCTTCTTTGTTGTTGTACTCAGACCATTAATTGCTTTCTCTTCTATTGCTATTAATTCTTCTGTAGTGAAAAATTTGTGGTTTAGGATTACACGTCGTTGGTCCATTAACCTTTGTTCACTGGTGTGACAGTCCGTATGGTTCATCTTCCAAATCTGATACATTCTTTTTTGAAATCCATGTTTTGCTGGCTCAGACTGATAGTAAGTTTTCATAATAGAGGTGTTTTCTTCCCTGGTCCAGATTTTTCGCTTTTTGGGTTTTTCTTCCAGTAGCTTGTCAGCTCCATGCCCTGGTTGCCTAGCAGAGGGAGTTGAGCCCTGTAACTCATTTTGCGTAGAATGCCCAGGAGCCATAGCATCCAACGGAACCCTTGTTAATCCGGGCGACGGTTCAGCTGGCATAAATTTCATTTTTTTCTGTATTCACCATGTTTGAATGGGTTGTGGAGCAGATTTTGTCTGGCCCTTCACCTAAGGTCTGTCTGATATGGTTGCACCTGTTCAGCATAGCCCTTAGGATCATTAGAGCACGCAAGCCCCTCCACCACGACAAGATAGAGCTCCTCGGAGAGGTTATTATTATTATTATTATTATTATTATTATTATTATTATTATTATTAATTTCATATATATTTCTCCATGCTTGGTGACAAAAAAACTGCTTGCCTTAACTATTCAGAGGCTTTATTAACCATCATTTAGTTTGGAAGCAGCAGAGAAACTTCTGTTCCAAATCATTTTAACCTCATTAACCACAGGCCATAAAGCCAGAAAAATATATAATCATTATATATGTGTGGTGAGGGTGCATTTGATAGAGTTGGCCTTCAGGAACGGAAAATTATATGTAAACACTGAAATGAACAGTCAAGGAAAATTTGTGTCTTTTCCTTTCCTGACAGTGACTAAACCTGGTGGAACTATTTCAAAATCTTATCATCAGAAACATGCAAACATTTGGCTTCTGCATTGAGCCTTTGCTGCTAATCTGGTAATCTTCAGCAAACTAAATATAAATATTTTCTTACTATGCTTGAATAACAAAATTAATTGGAGGTTTTGGTGAACCATAAATCATCCAGCATCCCAAAGGAGGGTGTTAAACGTCTAAATGACAGGTAGGCCTCAATTTATGACCAAAATTGGGACCAGAATTTCCATTGCCAAACAAGGCAAACAAGTTATTAAGTGAGCCACACACGATTTTACAACACTTTTTCCTATCGTTGCTAAGCAATCCCTGCAGTTAAGTGAATCATGCAGTTGTTAAGCGAATCTGGCTTCCCCCATTGACTTTGCTTGTCAGAAGTCATCTGGGAAAGTTGCAAATAGCAATCACGTGACCCCAGGATGTTGCAACCATCGTAAATACATGCTGGTTGCCAAGCACCAGAATTTTGATCACATGACCATGAAGATGCTGCAACAGCCATAAGTCACTTTTTTCAGTGCTGTTGTAACTTTGAATGGAGGCTAAACGAATGGTTGTAAATCAAGGACTATCTGTATCTGTGGCTTTAACCTTCCAATTAGCATCTAACTAGATTTCAGCTCCATCTCTGCACCAGGCACAATAGGATAATTTCCTTATTCCCAAAATGTAGGAGAATAATCCAGGCTCACAAGAAGTTGCTGTACTTCTGAGTGTTTTTCAAGCTTAGCAACTTGAAGACATGTGGACTTCAATTCCCAGAATTCCCCAGGCAGCATGAGATCTGATCATTTGATTAGTCCCAAGTCAGTAACATGAAAGAATTACCAACTTTAAAAATACTGAGCATTGTATCTCTGTATGAATTAATTCAATAAGATTCCATACTTACCACACTCATGTCTCTGCTTGGACAGAACCATCAAGGATTGCCCCTTGTACCATTTTGTGGGGCTCTGATTTAATATTGCCTCCTCCTCTTCCTCACTAAATGCATGGATTGAGCCCAAATGGATGTTATCTATTTTCTACTGGTGAATTAATCTATCAAAATGTAATATAAACTGCCCCTTTATCACAAGGACACAGCTTTAAAGAGTAAAGGTCCCCCGCCCCCACTAAATATCTCTTCCAGGATGGCTGTTTCTAGTCCATTAAAATGTTCTAGGGTTAGTGCTGTCTTAAATTTAGAGATAGATATTTAGTTTAATTATATCAATAGTGTAAAACAGCAGAGTCTGACTACTGAAAATCATACCTAGGGGGACTTCCGGCGGTGACGTCAGCATGTAAGGAACGAGGGGAACGAGGCTCCGTCCCCGAAGTTCCAAATTTCCTGATTGAAAGCCGTTTTTGGCACTTTCGACCACGGAGAGGTCGACAGAAAAAGGAGGACTCCCTAGGACCTCGGGGTGACAGCAATCTCCCCGAAGGTTCAGAGGAAAACCTCCTAATTCCAGCCGGGAAAAAACCAGCCATCTTGGCTGGCCGGAGTGCTGTCAACCGACAAGCGGGGAAGCGAAGATTGTACAGAGAAACATCGGTAATGGATTAAGCTATTCGAATACGAAGGTATAAGGATTTAAGGATCTAAGGCATCGGCGTGAATAGGACTCCAAAAAGCGGCGGTAAGATCGTCAGGCAAGCGGCGAGAGATAGTGATCGGAGCGAAGTCTGACACCCACAGTGACAACGCAGATTTGACAGGCGAAAGGAACGAGAGATAGAAGGAAAGGATCAGAAGCAAGCGGTGGATTATAATTTTACAATAATACATCTTGATTTAATAAGGAACAAAGACTAATCAACAGAGTGACTGTAGAAGTGAAGTTTAAAGAACTAAGACTATTTAAGACGGTCGCGGACGGAAAGGAATCAGCTGAACGGTAGCGAATGGCGGACTGAGGATTGAGGATTCAGAGAAGGAACTCTTACTTTGTATCCAGCACCAACAACAAACTTAAACCACAGACACAGGATTTGTAACGAGACATTGGATACATTGACGCTGTTGGCAAAAGAGATATAATTTGCTACACAGGAAAAGCGGAACAATTAACTTACTGATTTAACGGAAGCCATTGTAACAGAACTGTGAAAGCTGGGTGAGGAGAAGGCGAACGGAATAACGAAGGAAGAAGGAGAAGGAAGTAATTCCAATTGGTCTGAAAGTGATATAGTGGAGAACCTTAAATATTAATTTATTAAAATATAGCTATTTCATTTACTTTACAAATCTACACTTAAAACTTATTTAATTTTGCTTAAAGAATACTAATACTAGATCTTGAAGTTATTATAATATATATCAAAGAATTGATTTAAGACTATATTTTCCTTTATTGTTTTATGGTTTCCCACCCCATTGAAATAAGTTAATAGATTTTATAGTAATATATTGATTAAGAGGAATTATATCGTATACCATATTATATTGTCTATTGATTAGAAACCTAGATATTAATATAGATATTGGAGAGAGATGGCTATAGATATTATTAAGGAATAATAAGGAATAATAACTGTGATTATCAATATAAGTAGTATGCATTGGCAATTGTGATATAACTTAATAGAATATTTTAGATAATTTATAGAGAATTTTAGATTTCATAGGTTTATTACATAAAAGTTACACAGAAATTGTTAAAAGGGAATTGTTTAGTGTTAAAGTGAATTTAAGTATTGTGATACCAGAAAGTATGAACATAAATGTGATTTAGCATCAATATAACTTGGTATTTAAATATTAATCGTATTATATTGTATAGGAACAAGAATAGAATAATGAATTGCTAAAACACTGTACTTCCCCCTAACCCCTCTGAATTAATTAATTTGACTCCTATATAACGATATTTCACCCTCCCCCAATCGAATCAGTGTATGAAAATTTGGGGAAAAATAATACAAAGAACGATGGCAACATCCTCAATAACAATAACGAAAACAGGGAAAAAATTAACACCCACACAATCTTCACCTGCACAACAAAAAACCATAGACACGATGCTAACTACAGACAAGGAAAAAGCTGCCACTGCACACAACATGCAAAATATACAGTCTATATTAGCTATGATCCAGGAGGGGATGAACAAGACCCAAGAAACAATAGCGAATAACCATGAAGAAACAAAAAGGAACCATGAGGAACTGAAATCAGAAGTAGGACAAATAAATGATAATATAAAAAAAATGGACGATAAGATCGAGAGAAAATAACAAAACATAGTTAAAAATGAAGAACGAATCCAAAACATGGAAGCTAAAATGGTGTTAACGGAGCAAAAGATAGATAACATCGAACAAAATCAAATGGAGATAAATAGAGAACTTGAAGAGTCAATTACCCATTTAGAATTAGAAAAGGCATCATTCTTTTTACGATTTCAAAATATTGCGGAAACAAAAGGAGAAGACCTAAGAGACCTGATGACAGATATACTAGTTGAGGCTACCCAGAAGGGGAAAAATGAAATTAGTAGGGAAATTGACGAAATCTATAGAGTTCATACGAACTATGCCCGCAGACACAAACTACCTAAAGAAATACATGTCAAATTTGCACGTAAGACTGTAAAAGAAGAGATCTACACATTAATGAGAGAGGGAAAACCCTGTTACAAAGGGAAAGAAATAATAACTCTAAAACAAGTTCCAAGAAGAATAAGAGAATACAGGAAAAACTACAATTTCTTGACAACCCTACTGAACCAACATAAAATAATGTTCCGCTGGCTGGTGCCAGAGGGAATTCTAATATCATGGGACGACAAAAAATATAGAATCGACACGATAGAGAAGGCACAAGAATTTTTTGACACACACTTTACAATAGAAGAAGAACAGGAAACTAGGCGTGACTCAGAAAATACAAACCAGGAACACTCCACGGGGGAAACAAAAAAAGAAAAGGAAGGAAAGGAGGCTAGAGAAAGGGAGAAGATGGAAAGAGAAGGGGCTAGGGGGAAGACACAAATGGTAACAAGAAACACAAGTAGACTTAAACTAATAAAGAAAAACTAAGGGCAATGGGACGAGAGTTGAAATTAATTTCAATTAATATAAACGGCCTTAACCTACCAACCAAAAGAACACATACTTTCAAAAAACTCCAAAAATTAGACACAGACATTATCAATTTACAAGAAGTACATATTAAAAAACAACATAAACAATTACTAGAAAACAGAAAACTTGGATCATTATTTACCTCACTATCAGATCAAAAAAAAAAGGTATCGCAATATACATTAAAAACCATATTCAGGCAAAACCAATTTACACAGATGGAGACGGCAGGATATTAATGATAGACATTAAGACGGAGACCCAAAATATGCTACTGGTATCAATATACGCCCCGAATGGGAACCAAAAAGAATACTTTAAAAAGATACATGATAAAATAAAAGAATTAGACTACGAACATATATGTATAATAGGGGATTATAATGCAATCGTAGATATGGACAATGATTACCAGAGTAACAAAAAAAACAAATCTAGGAAAAAGACATTACCTGACACTTTTAAGGATATGATTCAAGAGTTACAACTGAAAGATGCTTGGAGAGAATTAAATAAAACCAAAAAACAATATACATATTACTCAAACCCCCATCAGTCCTGGTCCAGATTAGATATGGCCTGGATGACCGCAGAATTAAGAGAAAACATCAAAGAAATTGAAATTACACCGAATGTATGGGCTGACCACAGCCCTATAACAATAGTCTGGAAAGGTCAGCAAAAAAGAGGAAGATGGATGATGGACAGAGAGATCATCAAAGATAAAGAATATATAGAGATGATAAAGAAAGAGATGGAGATATTTTTTCAAATAAACAAAAAGGAACATACAACATTGCAAATCCTATGGGATGCCACAAAAGCATATATAAGAGGACTAACAATTTCATTCAAGGCGAAGAAAAACAGAGAGAAACAGCAAAGAAGAAACAATTTACTGATTGAACTCGCAAAACAGGAAGCAGAATTACAGAACAGACCCGATAGGAAAGAGATCAAGGGGAAAATAAACCTTATCAAACATGAAATAAACCTAATAACAACAGAAATAGCTAGGAAAATCAAAATTACAAAACAAAACCAATTTGAATTTGCAAATAAAACAGGACGTTGGCTGGCCTACAAACTAAAGAAAGAAAAGGAAAAAAGACTAATACACCAACTACAAGACCAACAAGGGCAACTGCAGCATATGAATGAGGAAAAAAAGCGAATTGTAAGGAATTTCTATCAGAAACTATATGCACAGGAAGAAATCCAATTGGAAAAAGTTAAAGAGTATATAAATAAAGCCAACATTCAAGAAATAAAGGAATCTCAAAGAGAACTCTTGAACAGACCAATATCGATGTCAGAATTAATTGAAGCAAAGAAGAAGCAGAACAACAATAAAACACCAGGTCCAGACGGTATCCCGGTGGAATTTTACAAAATTGAACACCAGCTGATTGATGACATTTTACTACAAGTCCTGAATGAAGCAATTTTAGAAGCCAAAATTCCTAAATCATGGATAGAGACAATCATTACATTGATACCTAAAGAAGACTCAGACCCCACTCAAACCAAAAACTACAGACCCATATCACTCCTAAACGCAGACTATAAACTATTTACATCAATTATGGCCCAGAGAATGAAGACAATTATTGTGAATTATATCCATCCAGACCAAAATGGATTTATTCCAAACAGGCAAATCAATAAGAACACAAGAACAATAGTCAATATCCTGGAATATTATGAACAAAAATCAGATGAAAAAATGGCTTTACTCTTCCTCGACGCACAGAAAGCGTTCGACAATCTCAACTGGGGATTCCTAACATTGCAACTAGAAAAAATGGGAACTGGCGAGAAATTTTTAAATATGATTAAAACAATATATTCAGATCAAATTGCAAAAATATGGATAAACGGAGAGACAACAGACCAATTTAAAATATCCAAGGGAGTGAGACAAGGATGTCCTCTCTCTCCTATACTATATATACTAGCATTGGAACCCCTGTTGAATGAAATTAGGAATGACAATGAAATAAAAGGACTAAGAACCAAAAACCAGGAATATAAGTTACAAGCATTTGCCGACGACGTAGTATTTATTTTAGAACGACCAAAACAATCAGGACTGAATTTACTAAGGAGGATAGAACAATATGGCGAAGTGGCTGGTTTGAAAATTAATAGACAAAAAACAAAACTACTAACTAAAAATTTGACACAAACCCAGGAGAAAGAATTGGAAGAGACATTAGGAATACAAACAACAACAAAAATAAAATATTTAGGAATTTGGCTCAGCAATAAAGCATCATCCCTTAAAGAAGACAACTATATTAAATTGGCTAAACAAATTCAGAAGGACTTAGAGGCATGGAGTAAATTGAAACTATCACTATTAGGCAAAATTGCTTCAATTAAAATGACTATTTTACCAAAAATGTTATATTTATTTAGAACAATACCGATAAACCCAGGAAAATCATATTTCAAAGATCTTGATAAAATGACATCAAAGTATATATGGCAGGGAAAAAGAGCCAGGATTAAACTGAAACACCTGCAAGACACCAAAGAAAGGGGTGGCCTGGGATTACCAGACTGGCAAACGTATTACACAGCAACAGCCTTAACGTGGATTAAAGATTGGATGACGCTTGAAGATAAACGAACATTAGCACTAGAAGGATTTGATCTGTCCAAAGGCTGGCATGCATTTTTATGGGAGGAAAAGCCCAGACAACATGATCATTTTAGGAGACATTATATCAGAGGAGCATTGGCAAAAATTTGGACTGAAATAAGGAGAAAACACTACGATAAAATCCCAAGATGGCTATCAACCATGGAGGCCCAAATTTACCCGAACACAATGGACATAGGCAAGATGAAAACCTATGACGAACTGTTGAATACAGAGGGAGATATAAAAACAACAGAAGAATTGAGACAACAGGGCACGGACATTGATTGGTGGACGTATTTACAGATAAAATCAAGATATAAAAGTGATATGAAAAAATTTGGAATCCAAAAAGAAAGGAATGAATTAGATAAAATCATAATACAATCAGATGACAAATTGATAACTAAAATATATAATTATTTGCTTAAATACAAATTGGAAGAAGAAGTGGTGAAGGAAAACATGATTAGTTGGGCAAAAAATTTTGGATATAATATTAACTTAGAAAAGTGGGAAAAAATGTGGAAAGTAAACACTAAACTGACAATGTCCGTGCCCTACAAAGAAAATACATACAAGATGTTTTATAGGTGGCATCTCCCCCCTGCACGGTTGGCAAGGATGTTCCCCAACACCAACCAGAATTGCTGGAAATGTAAAATACAGAAGGGGACCTATTACCACATGTGGTGGTTATGCCCGAAAGCCAAAAAATTTTGGAAAACAATTCAAAGTCAGCTGGAAGAAATCACCACCCAAAAAGTGCCCCTCAGACCGGAAACATACCTATTAGGATTATTGACTAAGGACTATAAAAAAGAGACACAATACTTAATAATACACATCCTAACCGCTGCCAGAATCGTTTTCGCACAAATGTGGAAATTGGAAGATACGCCACCAGAAGAAAAAATAATACAAAAAATAATGGAATGTGCGGAAATGGACAAACTGACCAAAGAAATACAGGGAAAAGAAGACTCAGACTATTATTTAATTTGGCAAAAATGGTACAATTGGCTAGATAAAAAGAACATGAAATAAAGAAATACCACCCAATGTTACCAAAACAAGGAAATAAAATGAAATATCGTTATATAAATACTGATATATGATGAAAGATAATATGTACAGATATATTGATATATAATTACCGAAGTAGCTCTATTTCCAAAGTTCAAGCTTGATGACTTGATTTCACTGTATAGTTAGTTTATGTTTAGTATGTTTAAATGTTTATATTTGTATGTGTATGTTTGTCTATAATTAAAAAAAAAAAAAAGAAAAGAAAAGAAAATCATACCTAGGAAGGCCAGCAAATCTAATTGCCTTTCTACCTCCGTAACATAATTTTAAGGCTGAGTATTAGCCTTAAAACCTGTTTATAGCCCCATCATAAGCACTACATCAAATAAAAAGCCATAATAGGCTACTTTTTTCTTGCTCCAGGCTACTTTAAAATGCTTTAAAGCCTGGCCGTTCAGCTCCAGCAATGGTGGCTTCCTGGAACTTCTCCTTGTAGCACTGAGCTCCTTGCTGGATTTTGAAATCCAGCACCTTTGAATTTCATGAGTGCTCGGGCTCGGCAGTCAGAGAAGCAGCGCTGGATTTAAAAAGGCAAGCAGCTCAGTGCTACAAGAAGTGCTGGCGTGGCTGGGAGGGGCAAGGGGCATAGCCGGTGTGCAGCACTACTGGTTTGGGTGAACCGGACAGGACCGGTTGAATCTCATCACTGGGTATATCAATGATTTTTTTGCTGTACTGTTCAACACATCTCCTTGGTCATAGCACTATTACAATAATTGATTGTAATCAGTGGTGGGATTCAAATAATTTAACAACAGGTTCTGTGGGTGTGACTGGGTGAGTGTGGCTAAGTGGTCATGTGACTAGGTGGGCATGGCTGGGTGGTTATGTGACTGGGAGGGCGTGGCCAACTCAATGTCACATGTCAAGGGGTGCCTTGCCTGGCTCCTCCCCTCCCAGCCATTCCTTGTCACACCCAGCCTCAACATATCTATAGTTCTGCAAAAATGATGTTCACCTTTTTTGACTTTATTATCTGCATCAACATACTATAGATGTACTTTCATGGACCACTGAAAGGAGGAAATGGCTCACATGCTTTGCCCAAGAGTGTGATAGGCAACAGACTTTTAAGGGGCTGCCACACGGAAGTGGGGGTGGGGGGTGGGCAATGTATTTTCCAAAGAAGCAGAAGACAAAACAAGAAGCAATTGATAGAAACTGAACAAAGAGAGAAGCAATCTAAAACTAAGGAGAAACTTCCTGACAGTGGAACTGCTTGTTTCCAGAAGTTCTGGGTGCTCAATCACTGGAAGTTTCACTGGAAAAGACTGGACAGCCATTTCTCTGAAATGGTATAGGGTCTCCCCCCCCAAGGTCCCTTCTAAGTGTTATTCTGTTATTCTGACATCTTTCCCAGGCCCTCTACTCAGATTTTGGCATCCTCAGTTTTCCTGTCTGAGCAGGGGGTTGGACTTCCAAAGTCCCTTTCGAGTCTTTTCTGTCTTTTCTGTTCTGTCTTTTCAAGTTATTCTGTTATTCCTGAGCTAAATAGCTAAGTGGGATTCAAATAATTTAACAACCGGTTCTCTGCCCTAATGATTTCTTCCAACAACCAGTTCATCAAACTGCTCAGAAAGTTAACAACCGGTTGTCCTGAATGGTGCGAACTGTCTGAATCCCACTATTGGCTAAGACCCTCATTGTGACCCTATCTCTTTTGCTCCCTCTGGACTAATGAGTTAAAGAGCTGCCTCTAGACATTCATTTTAATAAGATTAAAAATCTTATTAAACCTGCAGTTGAAAGTTCTTCATGTCTCCTTACCCTGAAGACCTAATTTCATTTGGAATTTAATTCCAAACTGATTGCTCTTTTGGCATTTCTCTTGATACTTCTCCAAAATGCACCCCCAAGAAGCCACATCTCTCTCTCTCTCCCTCTCCTTCTCCCTCTCCCGCCCCCCCCTCACACACACACAATTTAAGCAAATTCCCTTGTCTTGGAGAATCATAGGCTAGAAGAAGGTACCTTGGAGGTCTTATAGTTCAACCTTCTGCTCAAGGCAGAAGACCTCATATATACTTGCGGGTTCGCAGACATCCTGGCTTTGGCTGCAAGAACTGCAGGAAGCCTTCCCGGCCACACACTTCCTCGTCCTGCCGCCCCATGCAAGACGAGAGGCCCAAGAGAAAGCATCTGGTCTGGGAACATAGCCCTTCATGATGGAGCCCTTGCCAGGGAGCAAAGCATGGCTTGGACGAACTGATCCATCCTGAAAGTGAGCTCCAGAGCAGCAGTGGCAGAAGTAGGAAAGCGAGCTCCAGAGCAGTGGCAGTGGCAAAAGGCAAGCCCCAGAGTGGTGGCAGCAGCAGCGGAAGGCAGAAGGTGAGCTCCAGAGCAGCGGGGGTGGTGGAAGGTGGTGGCGGAAGGCGAGCTCCAGAGTGGTGGCAGTGGCGGTGCTGCAGGAAAGTGGGTGGATGTTCAGGGGCTGCACATGCGCACTGCAGTGGAGCAATAATCTCGGCCCCAGCGCTAGCTGGCCCGGCCCGGAAGCGATGCATCTCCCGTCACAGGCTGGATGCGGGACCCAAGGCAGAGGGGAAGGCAAGCAGGTGGTAGTCATCCGGAGGCCCCACAGAAGCCAAGCGCACCAGGTCCAAAAAATGAGCGAGCCTCGCCATGTCCCCCTGAGGCGGCTCTTCAGCCGAGCACAGGGGGTCTCCCTCCCCTGCACCAGCATCGGCCTTACCTTCTAGATCTTCCATGTGCTTCTGCCGGCCTGAATACCATGCCCTTCAGATCCCAACGGGGACAGTGCACAATTACCCATGAAGGTAAGGCAGATGGTGGGCGGCTCTCAGGGAAGCCGCCATCCTGGGGCCAAGACTGCTGCTCCACTGCAGTGCATGCGTGCAGCCCTGGGACATCTGGCTGACCCCCTGGAGCACCACCGCTGGGCGCTGGCCCCATTGGGAACTGAAAGGCAGGGCCCTTGGGCCGGTGGAGGTACCTGGAAAGTCTGCAGCTCCTCAAGGCCTTTGGGACAGATCAGATTGTCCAAGGCTTTGCTCCCCAGGAAGGGCTCTATTGTGGAGGGCTGTTCTCGAGGCTTCTCGGGCCTTGAGAAGCAGTAGGGGGTTGAGAGAGAGGAACAGATTGAGGCGGAGAGAAGCGGAAGGAGGGTTAGAGAAATGGGAGGCTTTGGAGGCGAGTACCCTTCCCAGTCCCGTTTCCCCGAGGGGGTGCTTGGCCGCGCTTACTTCTGCCTCGAGGCTTCTGCTGCTAGAATGGGTGGGAGCAGGCCAAGGCAGCTGGGTGAGTCTATGTGAGCAAGGAGGAATGGAGATTGGTGAAGGAAGGCAGAGGCAGAGAGCTGGGCTGTGGCCACCACGTGGTAGGCCGCAGAGGAAAGCAGGCAAGCTGGCTGGCCATGTAGGAGGCAGCTAGGGCGGGATTCGGGGCTTGCTTGCAGGCTCACCCAGGCAGATCAGGGTCGCTCAGCTGGGTGTCGGGAAAAGCACTGCATGGGATGCAGCTGTGGTGGTGAAGGCAGGCAAGCTGGCTGGCCTGCAGAGCCTGTGTGGTTGAGGCAAGCGAGGGAGCCAGACAGAGAGCAGCAACAGCTATGCTGGGCGAGCGGGCAAGATGAGGAGTGACTGGGCAGAGTGAGGTGTGGCAGGGCAGGGTATGGCGGGGCAAGGTGGGTGGGGTGTGGCCAGCACAGAATTTTAACAACTGGTTCACCCAAACTGGCCTGAACTGGCTGAATCCCACCACTGATTGTAATGTTGCATCTAGCAGATATGGAGCCATAAACCATAGATGAAAATTTGTAGACATGGTAGTGTTGGAAGGAAAATACATCTGGTTCAGTTCCAATCTGGGAGAAAGACACTGGAAACAAAATGGAGGCTGATTTGGAAAGAAGGTCCATTTATTGGTGAACAGAACCACCAGGGTTTGTGGTTCTGGGGCAACTGACCAATTGGTTTGATGAGTACATGGATTTTTATAAGTTTCAGAGATGCTGCTAGGTGGGTTGTGCAATGACTGAAATGCCCTTAGGAGATTGTGCAATGTAGTGGCTCAGTGGCTAAGACACTGAGCTTGTCGGTCAGAAAGGTCAGCAGTTCAGCAGTTTGAATCCCTAGTACAGGTCTCCTGCGTGAACAGTGGTTTGGATTAGATGACCTCCAAAGTTCTTTCCAACTCTGTTACTATAGGGTTAGTGAGCTCTGTGTCTTCTGCTAAATGAATAGAATAGAACAGAACAGAACAGAACAGAACAGAACAGAACAGAACAGAATAGAATAGAATAGAATTTTTATTGGCCAAGTGTGGAATTTGTCTTTGTGCATATGGTACAATACTTAATGATTGTCATAGGTTACAAATAAGCAATCAGGAAACAATATCAATATAAATCGTGAGGATACCAGCAACAAGGTTGCAGTCATACAGTCATAAGTGAGAGAAGATGGGTGATGGAAACGATGAGAAGATGAGAAGATTAATAGTAGTAAATAGTTTGACAGTGTTGAAGGAATTATTTGTTTAGCAGAGTGATGGCGTTCGGGAAAAAACTGTTCTTCTGTCTAGTTGTTCTGGTATGCAGTGCTCTATAGCATCGTTTTGAGGGTAGGTGTTAGATCGGCGCAGGGAAGCAAGACGCGACCAGCTCTGGTCCAATTCAGTACTTTATTTAAGCACAGGAAAAAGACGAGCGGCTGGGCTGCCGGGGCTCTTTAAATACGCTCCGGCAGGCTCAGCCGCCCAATGACAGCTCTTTGAATTTCCCGCCGGAGGATTAGCCAATCCCCGGCAGATGCCCATATAAGGACATAACACTCCTCCCCCCTTAGTCCGAAAAATGTCCATCACAATTGATGTACGTGACGAAGTCACGCAAGTAGGCGGGACGCCTGCTTGCCCGAGATGACCTGCGCAGTTCAGTCTGAGCTTTGCCGCCGGCCTGTGCAGGTGAAGCTCCTGTTTCTCCCGGCTCCCCGGTAGGGGTGGCCGGGGCTCCGGCCGTCGAGTGTGTGGGATCCGTCCCAGCACCTCCGGCCGCAACATCTGGAAGTTCGTGCTGGAGTTGCCAGTCCTTCCCTCTCCTGGAATCTCTGGAACCTCGCAGCTGGACATCGCTGCTGCCCGGTGGGTGCTGTCCGAAGCCCAGTAAGTCTGTTGGTGTTTCCTTTGACTTCTGTGGCTCCCATCGCTGTCGCTGTCCGGTGTGGTCAACCTCGCCGGGGTCGTGTTCGTCTCCGCCATTGGGTTGGTGCCGGTCGGCTTCGCAGGGTTGGTGCTGGCCGACCTTGCCGGGGTGGTGCTGTTTGACCTGGTCTGGGTGGTGCGCGCCTCCCCTGCCGGGGTGGTGCTGGCCGACCTTGCAGGGTTGGTGTTGGTCGACCCGGCCCGGATGCTGGTTGGGGTCTCCCTCGCCGGTCGGTCGCTGGCCGGCTCAGGTTGCGTGTTGTGCGCCTCCCTCGTTTGGTTGTCCCTGATCTACTTGCCTGGAGTGGAGGTCTCCCTGGCAGGGTTGTCGTTGGTCACCTTTGCTGGAGGGGTGCGGTTCTTCCTCCCTGGGTAGGTTCCGGTCTACCCCTTGGCTGTTGTGACGGTCCCTCTCCCTGGGGTGATGGGTGCCCACCTCACCGGGTTGGTGTTGCCATCCCTCATGCTGCAGGTCCCGGTCTACCGCTCTGGATCGCCGATGGGTTAGTGCATGGTAATGTGCTTGGCTGGCCTCGTCGGGGTGGTGCAGGCCTACCTCGCCGGGGTGTTATAGGCCTCCCTCGCCGGAGTGTTGCAGACCTACCTCGTCGGGGTGTCACAGGCCTACCTCGTCGGGGTGTTGCAGGCCTACCTCATCGGGGTGTTGTAGGCCTACCCCGTCAGGCTGGTTTCCTTCCAATCCCCTCCACCTTTTCCGGAGCTGGTCGATGTGACGTCTATAGACCTGTCCATCTTCCAGCTCGACTCAGTAGGACTTCGGGCCGGTTGTGCTCTCTATTCTCCCCTTTAGCCACTTCGGAGCGCCATTGAAGTTCAGTGTAAACACCGGGTCTCCTATGGCGAAGGCGCGGAGCGGCCGGCTGGCCGTTGCTGTCACCTCGGGGCTGTACTGGGGGTGCAGCCGGTCCAGGGGTGACCTCAGGCGTCTGCCCATCAGTAGCTCAGCTGGACTCTTCCTGGTGGTGGCATGTGGGGTGATGTGCTGTGTTAGGAGGAAGTTGTCAATCCTCTCTTGCCAGTTGCCCGGACCCATCTTGGTGAGCGTCTCATTGGTGAGTCTCACCATGCGTTCTGCTTGACCATTTCCGGCTGGCCTGTAAAATGCGATGAGGGCATGGCGGATGCCCTGTCCTGCCAGGAACTCTTCCATGGCCTTGGACGTTAGTTGTGGGCCATTGTCTGAGACTAGGACATCTGGCAGCCCGTGTGTTGCGAATAGGCGCCTGAGTGCCCTGATGGTGGCTTTGGAAGTGGTAGATGCCATGGGGATGACCTCTAGCCACTTGGAGAAGGCGTCCATGACAATTAAGAGGTAGTGCCCCTGCATCGGACCGGCGAAGTCAATGTGGATCTGTGCCCATGGACTGCTGGGCGTCTCCCACTCTGACACTGGGGCTTGGGCGGGGACGGGACGTACCTCTTGGCACGGGTCACATCTGGCGACCCACTCTTCAATGTCCTTGTCCAGGGATGGCCACCAGACGTAACTCCGTGCCAGTCCTTTCATTCTTACGATGCCAGGGTGTCCATTGTGGAGCGTTTCGAGCGTCTTCTTCTGTAAGGTGCTGGGAATCAGCACCCGGTCTCCCCATGGGATACAGCCTTTCATGGTGGACAGCTCCTGCTGCTTCCGTGCGAAAGGGCTGAACTGTTCTGCCAGTTTCTCTGCTGGCCAGCCTCGCAGGACCCAGGATCTCACTTGCCTGAGTATGGGGTCCCTCTGGGTATGGGTGGCCACATCTGCTGACATCACTGGGCAGTCTCTGTCGGCGTCGATGTGGAGGAGGCTAATGGTGGGTGCGGGGTCTTCTACTGGCTCCTTGTATGGGCACCTACTCAGGGCATCTGCGTTCCCGATGGTTTTGCCGGGCTTGTGAATGAGTCTGTACGAATACCCAGCAAGGAAGATGGCCCAGCGTGTCATCCTGGGCGACATGTAACTGGGTGTGGGCTTATCACCCGCTAACAGTCCCAATAGTGGCTTATGGTCTGTGATGACCGTGAAGTTCCGGCCATATAGGTACTCATGGAAGCGCTTGACTCCAGCCACAATGGCCAAGGCTTCCTTGTCCAGCTGGCTGTAATTCCTTTCGGTGCTGGACATCGTTTTAGAGAAGTAGGCGATGGGTGCCTCTGATCCGTTGGGGAGCTGGTGGCTGAGGACTGCGCCAATCCCGTATGGTGAAGCGTCGCAGGTCAGCAGCAGGGGAAGCGTCTCATGGTACTGGATCAGCACGCTGTCGGATGATAGGAGCCCCTTGATGGTCCTGAAGGCGGTTTCCTCTTCTGTCCCCCATCTCCACGGAACCGCTTTCCCCAGCAATCGATGGAGTGGCTCAGTGGCTGTTGCCTTCTGTTTAAGGAACACCGCATAAAAATTTAGCAATCCCAAAAATGCTTGAAGCTCGGCTTTGTTTTTGGGGGCTGGAGCTTCGTGGATTGCCCTGACCTTAGCTTTGGTGGGGTGGATGCCGGTGCCATCTATGAGATAGCCCAGGAACTCGACCTCCTGGACCCCAATGATGCATTTGTCCCTCCTAACTCTCAAACCCTTCTCCTTGAAGCACTGCAAAACTTGTTTAAATCGCTCAAGCAGCTGGGTTTTGGAGTGCCCGGAGATCAACACATCATCAAAGTACGGCACCACCCCTGGAATGCCTTGGAGAAGGCGTTCCATCATCAATTGGAAAATGCCTGGGGCTGCGCTGACTCCAAATTGGAGGCGGTTGCACTTAAATGCGCCTCTATGGGTGACAATAGTTTGTGCCTCCGCAGTTTTTTCATCCACTGGCAATTGCTGTAAGCCTGGGCCAGGTCCAGTTTTGTAAATATTGTCCCACTCCCAAGTGAATGCAGCAGATGTTGCACCACTGGAACTGGGTATGCGCTCTGCGATAGGGCCTTATTGATTGAACATTTATAGTCAGCGCAGATGCGCACAGATCCATCATGCTTCATGGGGGTCACAATGGGCGTCTCCCATGCTGCATGATCGATCAGTTCCAACACGCCCTGGGCTATCAGCTTATCTAGCTGAGCATCTACCTTGGGCCTCAGGGCAAACGGAACTCCGCGGGGCTTAAGCCTAATGGGGGTAATTGTTTTATCAAGATTAAAGGAAATGGGCTTTCCCACAAATTTCCCCAGCTTACCGTCGAAGACTTCCTTGAACTCTTCGAGGATGGTGTTGAGTTCGTCCTGACGAATTTGGTTAACCCCTACTATTCCGAGCCCTAGTGTCTTGAACCACTCCATGCCTAGCAGGGTTGGGCGGCTGTGCTCGACGATGGTGATGGGGAGGTCGCCTTGGAATTCTCTGTAAGACACGTGGAGTGAGGCTCTTCCCAGGACTCCGATGTGGTTCCCTCCGAAATCCACCAGCCTGGAGCGCAGGGGTTTCAGGTCCTTCTTGCGGACGTCTGGCTTGATGCGCTTTAAATTTTTCCAGTCCATGATGGAGTAGATGGAGCCAGAGTCTACTTCCATGAAACAAGGGGTTCCCTCCAGCAGCACGGTCACGTGGCACTTGGTGGCGGTGTCGTCATCGTCGGAGAGGTGTATTGTGGTTTGGTGCACTGCTCTCCTCCGGTTTCCGTCGCTCTCACCCCGTCTGTATTGGTAGGAGGACCGTCTGGATGCCCTTGCGTTGTCCTCCCGATTTTCGCGAGGCCGATGGCTGGAGGGCTCTGGGGCTGGTTCCTCGGCTCTGCACGCCTCTGCGATGTGCCCCCTTCTGTTACAACGCCTGCAGGTTGCGTCTCTCCATCTGCAGCTGGCTCTGGCGTGGTCCCCTCTGCAGCTGGTGCAGCGCTCTCCCCGATCGCTTTTCTGAGTGGTGTCTCATTTGGGAGGCCTGGAGACCTTGTGCACGGCTGACTCTTCCTTGGATTCCGATCCAGCTGTGGAACCCTCGGATGATGATTGGGCAGCTCTGTGAATCTTATGGATCCCTTTGGCCCGGATCACTGCGGCTGCTGCTTTTTCCGAAATTTCGGATGCTGTGGCTTCCTCCACCACATCCTTGAGTACGAGCTTTTTTTGGCTCAGGAACTTCTTCTGCAGGCCTCTGTCCCTCATGCCGAAAACCACGTGGTCAGCAATGGCATTGTCCACGTGGTCGAACTCGCAGCTGGCTGCGATTTGGCGCAGGGCGGCCACGAACTCCTTGATGGTTTCCCCTTCCATCTGGTCTCTCTGGTAGAAGGTGAACCGGTTTGCCACTGGTGTTCCCGTCGGGGCGTAGTGGTCCTGCAGGATCTGCAGCAGGTCGGTCCATGGTACTTCCTCGATGTCCTGTGGAGCCACCAGGTCAATGGCCATGTCGAGGACTTCTGAGCCACAGTTGGCCAGGAAGATGCCCTTCTTGCGGTCATCGTCGGCATCCCTGATGTTGTTGCCTCTCAGGTATTGCCGGAATTTTACCACGTAGGATTTCCACTTGTCCTTCCCTGGGCGGAAAGGAGCAAGAGCTGGCAATGTGACTTCAGCTGCTGCCATGCCTCTGGAAATTCCTACAAAAGTGACTCAGCTGCTAAAGTGACTTAGCTCTTGCGGTTGGCTTTGCGCCACGAGGTTCGTCGCTTGGTTCTAGTCCTTCGTCGCCAGTGTTAGATCGGCGCAGGGAAGCAAGACGCGACCAGCTCTGGTCCAATTCAGTACTTTATTTAAGCACAGGAAAAAGACGAGCGGCTGGGCTGCCGGGGCTCTTTAAATACGCTCCGGCAGGCTCAGCCGCCCAATGACAGCTCTTTGAATTTCCCGCTGGAGGATTAGCCAATCCCCGGCGGATGCCCATATAAGGACATAACAGTAGGAGTTGAAACAGTTTATGTCCAGGATGTGAAGGGTCTGTAAATATTTTCACAGCCCTCTTTTTGACTCGTGAAGTATACAGGAAGTATATATTATACGTGAAGTATAGTGGAAGGCAGATTGGTAGCAATTGTTTTTTAAATGGTTGTGGGTTAATCCTATTATGCCCTGAAGGGTCATGTTCTGTTCTTCTTAACCCTGGAGCTGAAGGGGAAATATAATATTCTGCCTTTTAAATATTTCCCAAAATTTTTCATTCTTCAGGTGAGGGGAGCTTCCCACAGTAAGTTTTAGCTTTGGCCTGGGAATTGCTTTGGAACAGTAAAAGGATACTTCAGGATTAGTTTGTTTCTGGGGTCATTATGTTCTTGTAAGTAATCTCAAGTAATTACATGCCTCTCTGGTGTGCCTAAAGAGTTCGATCCTACATTATAAAATATTGTGAAAAAATTGTGAGCTTGAAATCAACAGAAGGCATTTCCTATGCTCATTTGAGTTTTTATGACATCTACAAAATGATGTCCAAGCCAGCCACATTTTAGCTTAGTATGTGGTATAAACTCAATGTGTCCCATGAACCCTGATTATGGGATTAACAAAGTACAAACCATAATTAAAGTAATCATGGGCAAATGTGTTATAGGGAATGAATATTTTCCCCTCAGCTGTTTAGATATTTTGTTTTTATATAGAGATCACACATTAATTCAAGTCCATATGTTTTTGTCATAATCCTTACAAGATTGTTACAGAAATTATTAGGTGCTGCAGTTTCCATCAGGATAATATTTAAGCATTTTCAGTAAATAGCTGTAAAAGATGATCAAACATGCCTTTAACCAGGCATTTTTCTACAATATTTTATTTAAAAAAATTTTTTTTATTGAATTTTCAAACATTAAAATACACAATACAAAAAATAGAAAAGAGCAAAAAATAGAAAACTATAACACACAACAAAAACAAACAGACAAAAAAATACATTGAAGCTTAAACACTAATAACAGCTTTTTTTTTATTGAAAAAGTTTTCAAATACAAATTTCCCCCCCTTTTTTCCCCTCCCCACCTCCTCCCTAACCCCCCCTCACCACCCATCCCCCCTGTGACTTCTTCACAACAAAAATCTAATTCATAACAAGTTACATAATATTTTACCAATCCCTTACTCCCTCCTCTAGACGCTGACCCTTACTTACGAAAAATATTATTAATATTATTATTTCCCCATTTACCATACATTTCAAAAAAGGAAAAAGAAAAAAAAGAGAAGAAAAAAAAAACATTCTACTATAACATTGTATAATAACATCTAATTTAGCATATTATTATTATAACTCCCATTTTAACAATAATCTGCCCTTTTCCTCCTCCCAACTTATATCTATATATTATTACAACATTTCACAACAACCTTTCGTTTTAAAACTGTATGATACATCCTACTTTAACATTTAATCTTGTGTATATATTAATATGATATTTCAAAGCAGTCTTTGCTCTACATCCTAATTCAACATCTATTCAACTCTATCCATTTCCTCCACTCCCCCAAACATATCACTTAAACATCCCTTTACTTAAACTAATCAATCATTAAACTAACCTATTCCCACCCAATTTCCTACCAAATTACCCTGCACTACAATTCTAAATATCTTTAATCCACTGCCCACTCTGCTAAATATATATATATATATATATATATATATATATATATATATATATATATATATATATATATATATATATATATATATATATATATATATATCTTCCATTATATAAAAAAGAAAAAGACAATAACTTCAAATTTATAATCCATATAATATCTTCTGTATTGTCTTCCCACTGGATTGTTAAATCCATCATCCATAATAGGGTAACATAACATCCTGGTGCAACAGTTTGTTCAGAATCTTCAATCATCATCTGCCCCCATCAGAAATGAATATCCTCGTGCCTATATAAAAATAAAAACAACCACCCGAGTGACATTATAATTATATTCCATATAGTTGTAATCGTGGCTTTCATCAGGATTATTAATTCCCATCATCCTAGTGGGTAACAACCAAATCTTGTGCAAGCCCCAGCATAACTCTCTTGCCTTATGGCTCAGGATAATTATAATATAGTTATAAATACCTAAAAGGAATCCAAAATAGATAATTCAAGTCTAGCAGTGTAAGGCTCTTTTCACATCCCAAGATTACGGCATTGCAGAGATCTGACACTGTCCTCAGGATAATATTAACCAATGCTTCGCCTCCACTATATTTTCATATATTCATTCGTTTTTTAAAGTCACTGGCTTCACTGTTGCTTGGTTTAGAAATTGCTATTTTTGTGAGACCTGTTTCTTTTATGCTTCTTTTTGCGTGGGTTTAATTTCCATCCTGATTTCCTTTCTACAAGTTGTATGTCAATTGATCGGTTTTCATTCTGCTTTGTAAGTTGATCTTGTTGGTTTTGTTTTTGTATCTCATATTTCTTTGTCACCACTTGTATGTCAGCTGATTGGTTTCCATGCTTGTCTTTGGCTTGGTGATTCATCACGTTAAAGTCAGATACCACTTCTCTCATATTTGTAGACAGACCAGCTGGGGTATCCAAAGGATCCGGAGACAATTTATCTACCACAACCTCTGTAATTTGATGTTTTCCCTTTGTTTCCAACTCCTTCTGCTTATCCTGTATTGTGCCTAAAGATGTTGAGTTCATTTTCAAAATTTTTTGATAAAATTCTTCTGCTTTTTCAACAGTATTTAGTTGATATCTTTCTCCTTGATGTCTCAATATTATACCAACAGGGACATCCCACCTAAATAAAATATTTCTTTTCTTTAACTCAGTCACCAGAAAACCAAATTTCTTCCTTTCCATTAACATCTTAGGTGGGAGCTCTTTAAAAATCCAAATCTTTCTTCCGTACAATTGCAAAGTAGAATTGAAGGAATTTTGCACAATATTATTCCTAATTTCTTTATCTGTAAAATAAATCACCACATCTCTAGGCAATTGCCTTTGCTTTGCAAACCAGGAGTTTATTCTATAAACTCTATCAATCCTACAAAACACTTCATCAGGTTGAACCTTTAAAATCCCAGCCAGAATTTTAGAAGATATTTTCCTTAAATCATCTCTGTTATTTCCCTGCAAACCTCTCAGTCTAATCGCATATTCAGTAAAATTATGTTGCATCATTAAAACTCTTTCAACCCTCTGTTGCACATTTTCTACATTACCAGTCTTTTGGTCAGCCTCCATTTTAAATTTTTCTTCTGGACTATTATCTTGAATATTTGTCAAATCCTTTTCAATTTTTTGAATTCTATTGTCCAAATTATCCTCAGTTTCTTCCATTTTAGACTCTAATGACTTGGTATTTGCATCCAACTGAATCACAAATTCTGATAAACCATTAGCCGTTTTTAAAATCTTTCGGTCCAAAAAGTCAAACTTAGATTTCACCAGTTCTTTGATTTCCTGCTTAAATTTTTCAAGATGCTGATTCACAATCTCATCCCTTCTCACAATCTCCTCTAAAAAAAATTCTATTATGTTAAAATCAGGTTTCTGAGACTGGAGAGTTAGAACTTGTTCATGTAATTTGTTAATGGGGGAGTCCCCCCCCACTAACTGTTTGTCTGACTTTATAAGTCTCAATGCCATATTTCCGCCCAGACAAGCTTTATTAGAAAAGAAAAAAAAAAGCTTCTTTCCAACCAAGATCAGTATCAGATCAGATCTCCAGGAGAAGAGAAAAAGAGGAGAAGAGTGAAGTTGTGTCTTCAATTGTAGCCAAAGATATTTATTCCGCTACTTTGTAATAATGGGAAACGGAAGGACTTTCCCTTTCAGCCTCTCTTCAAGCCGCGGCAGTC
This sequence comes from Arizona elegans, assembly GCA_022577455.1. Classification (NCBI taxonomy): domain Eukaryota; kingdom Metazoa; phylum Chordata; class Lepidosauria; order Squamata; family Colubridae; genus Arizona; species Arizona elegans. The sequence goes on from JAKOOJ010000002.1 coordinate 89,335,578, forward strand.
GCCATTTTAAAAATCTTTTTTCCTTTTTCCTTTTTCTTTCTTAAATAGCTTAAATAACTTTTAAAAAATAAGTAAAATACTTGCGCTTCAGGATCACAGGTCCAGCTCACCTCTTCTTTAATTAATTTATTAAATTTACAGGCTTGCTTTTGCCACCTGGCTCTGCATGTAGCAGAGGTCTCCCAAAGCCCGGAGCATCGGCTGGGGATACGTGGAGTCTCTTCTGCTCCGTCCCAAAAGTAAAAAAAAAAACTTTTGGGATTATGCAGAGAGTTCTACCCATCCCAGCCGGCTCTCTCTCCGTTTCCTCATGGAAACGGAGTTTGTTCGAGCCACCTTTCAGTTGTAAAGGCGGCTCTTACAGGCAGTGGGGTTGACGATCCCGAAAGAACGTCTGGCGGTGGCAGACAGCAAACCGGAAGCCAATACCAGCTTTTCTACATTGGTATCTCTATCCTAATTAATTTCCATACACAAATTCTACTTCTATCTATCACTATCTTAATTTACATCCTTATCTAAGTTATACTAATTTCTATTCACAATTCGGTTTCATGACAAAATATTGCTTACATTTTAGATTACTTTCCAGCCAGGAATACCATCTATTCCAAATTAAATAATACTTGGTGTCTTCCCTTTCCTTAACTTCCATGGATAATCTGTCCATTTCTGCGCATTCGTATATTTTTTTAATTATAATTTGGTCTGGGGAGATATCCGGTTGTTTCCAATGTTGTGCTATGACGATCCTACTCGCAATTAGTATATGTAATATAATATATTGTAAATTCTTTTCCATTTTCCCTTCCAAAATACCCAGGAGGAATAGTTCCGGTTTCTTTCTACCTTCCGCCCAGTTATCTCTTCCAGCAATTTTTTTATCTTCCACCAAAATTTCCTAATCTTAGGGCAGGTCCACCACATGTGATAGAACATCCCTTGGTTATGGCTGCACCTCCAACATTCCGGGGACCTGTTTGGGAACATCCTAGCCAATCTCAACGTTGGTAGGTGCCATCGGTAAAACATCTTGTAAAGATTCTCTTTGTAAGCAGCTGACATTGTTAGCTTGTAATTTCTTTCCCATAATTTATCCCATTGATCCAAATGAACGTTGTATCCAAAATTTCTTACCCACCTAATCATTGTTTCCTTCACGGTTTCTTCTTCCATTTTAAATTTTAACAGGAAATTATACATTTTTGTAATCATTTTTGCCCTGATCCTAATAATATCTTATCCAATTCCAATTGTTCTCTGTATATAACATATTGTTCTCTGTCTTTTTTATATTTTGTCCTAATTTGCAGATATGGCCACCAGTCAATTTTTACTCCTTGTTTTTTTAGATCCTGTTCTGTTTTTAAATTTCCAAGTTCATCTAATAGTTCCGAATATCTTACAATTTATTTAGGTCCAGGACACTGGGATAAATTTTGGCCTCTATCGTCAAAATCCAAACTGGAGCTTTCATATAATGATTTTTTCTTATAGTATCCCAAATGTTTATCAGAGCATTTCACACCAGATGTCTCTGGAAATATGTATGTGTCTTGATTTTCCTTTCACAGAGAAACGCATGCCATCCCAATTGAAGGTCATGGCCTTCCAGTATTAATATTCTCTTGTTTCTTAGTTGTACCCAATCTTTTAGCCAAGTTGTTGCTGCCACCTGATAATATAATTCCCAATCGGATAGGCCAAAGCCTTCTTTGGTTCTGGAGTCTTGCAGAAGTTTACGTTTTGCAGAAGTTTACGTTTTATCCGGACTTTTTTTCCCAGCCAAATGAATTTACCTATCATTCTATTTAAATGTTCAAAAATGGTTTCCCTAATCTAATTGGTATCGATTGAAACAAATATAGCAATTTGGGTAATACATTTATCTTTATTACAGCTATTCTCCCTACTAAAGATAGCTGTAGTTTGGCCCATATATCCAAATCTTTTTGTAATTGTTGAATTACAATCATAATTATCTTCCTTTACAGTAGAGCATTTTGCCGTAAGCCAAATTCCTAAGTATTTCACCATTTTAGTAATTTGAATCCCCAATTTCCCTTCCAATTCTTCCCCCTGCCTTTTAGTACAATTCTTTGTTAACAATTTAGTTTTTTCCTTATTTATTTTAAGCCCTGCTGTAAGGATTGCCTCTCCTCCCAATTTAAGAAAGTAAAAACTCTTGAAATGTGATATTTCAAAAGGACCTTTTTATTAAGCAGAAGTGACAGCAATGGATTCAAAGCAAGGTCTGAATACCCTTAGGCAAGACAAGTAGGATTAAAGCATTAGAGACTCCTCCCTTAAGCCAGAATGCAGATTTTAGCCAATACACAAGTGTAAAGATGTTTTCTTTACCAGCTACCCTGAGAACCGGAAAAGTATGTATTCACATCATTTCTCCTTTATTCTTTAAATTGAAACAGCCCACATGGCTGTCATAAACATTCCTCAACATTAAGAGGATCTCAGGGCTCTTTGGCACCAGGATATAGGTTGTAAAATATCTGTTGACACAGGCAATGTTTGTAAATTGAATCCAAGTCTCCCCCTTCTCCCAATTGAATGGCAATATCACTTTTAGGGATCTGACATGCTACCTTCCTTAGAAAACAAAAGGGTCCACCTGTAAAAAAAATATAAACAAAATTTCATGCTAGTATATTAACAAGATTTGTTAGGGTATTGGGAGTGAAATTTTCTCAGTAAGGTTGGAGCCCTAACATGGTGTTTAGCAACCCATTCTTTGTGGTCTGAAGGTAAATGTTTCCAAGTGACTAAGTATTGGATTTTCCCTCTGTGGATCCTAGAGTCAAGGATTTCCTTGATTTCAAAGTGTTGTTCACCTTCAATCATGATGGGAACAGATAAGACAGAGCTGATGTCGCGACGGCATGACGGAAGATCCTGGGGCTCCAGGATCACCATCGATATCCCTGCCTATGGATGGTTCTTTTTGAACCTCACCATCCCGTTGAGACAGTAATAGTGGAGGGCACATTCTGTTGATCCCAGGGACACCACAAAGTCCCTGGTTGATCCAGGAAAAGCCCTTTTTCGGGCGGTGGGGTGGCAGCCATTGTAGCTGCTGAACTTGGGACAGCTCCGGAACGGTAGAAAATCAGAAGGAAGTGTGTCAACTTGGTAAGAGACTTTCAATCATAATCTATATAAGAGAACACCCTGAGATTGAAAGAAAGATCAAATTGAAGACAGAAGAAAATTAAGCGGCGGAATTAAACTTGAGTCTAAGGTAGTTTTTTCCTGCTTTCAACTTACTTGCATTTGTGGATGTTTATATGCTTTTTGCCTTTTAACCTGGACTGGACTGGATTGGACTGCAGATTTTTGATTTGCTCATTTAATTTTTAAACTTTTAGTGCCTTTTTAGTATAAAATCTCTCTGATTCTATTTTTTTTAAAAAAAATTCTCTCCTCTTTGGCTATTTTTATTTTATTGCGCATTGAATATAGCAGGAGAAAGGGAAGAGAATAAGTAACACTGCCATCTAGTGGATTGGATATTTTGTCTCTTTTTCTTTGGCTTAAGAAGTAACAATTGTGTTACAATTCAAGGACTCTGAGCCTATTCATAGATAAGATAGTGGGGAGAACATCAAAAGGGCATTAAAACTGTCTGCAGGATTGTTTATTCAGGTGTTCTTCTGGGAACTATCAGAGTCAGGAGCCTGAGATTGAATAAGGAGAAATTTGCAGTGACTCTGAAAGAGAACTGTAAATACTATTTGGAACCTAATAAAAGAATTCTTGGATTTTATACAGAAGTGATTTTTATTTGGACATTTTTTCTCTTTTTTTTTCTATGTGATAGTCTCTGCACCTTTCCCCTGTGTAAGTATTTTTAATTGGACTGTGAGTTGATGGAGGATCTTTATTTTACTTTTTTACTTATTAATTTATTTTATACATATATAGAACATTCTAGTGCTTCTCTTTTTTCTCTTTACTCTTTTGGCTTTCTTTTTGCTTTTTTCCTCTCTTTTTTGGAATGGAGATTGCCAAGGTGGTCAATATTTTTTATTGAACTGAATTGGATTAAGGCATACAATAGCCTGAAGATTGCTTCTTTGCTTCTTCTTGTTGTTTTTCTTTCCTTTTCACTTTTTTCTTATCTTATTGATATTTGGGGTAAAACTTGCTCCATCCATAAATGGATTAAGGTATAGAACAGTGGTTCTCAACCTTCCTAATGCCGCGACCCTTTAATACAGTTCCTCATGTTGTGGTGACCCCCAACTAGGGGTGGGTTCTAAATTTTTTTACTACCGGTTCTGTGGGCGTGGCTTATTTTGTGGGCGTGGCTTGGAGGTCATGAGACTGGGTAGGCGTGGCTAGCTGGTCATGTGACCAGGTGGCCATGGCTTTGTGTATAGGGACTACTCAGAGGGCTGAAAAAAGTCATTTCTGACAGGTCCTCGCACTTTTGACTGGTCCTTACACTTATGACCATCCTCACATTTATGCCCGTGCAGCGTTCTTAACAACCGTGTCACTCATTTCACAACTGCTTCTCTTCACCATGGTGACAAGATAGGGCAAAAACGTAAAATGCGAGGACAGTCGTACGTTCAAGGACTGGTCAAAAGTGCGAGGACCAGTCAGAAATAACTTTTTCAGCCCTCTGAGTAGTCCATATGCATAAAAGGATACAGCAATAGAGAGGGATGAAGGAAGGGAAAGGAAATTAGAGTAGGAGGGACGGTAAGAGAGGGAGGAAGAGAGGAGAAGAAGGAGAAAGGAAGAGGAAGTAGGGAGGAGAAGAAGAGGGGGAGGAAGAGAAAGTAAGAAGGAAAGAAAAGAGAGAGGTGGTAGGTTTGAGGAGAAAGATTGCTGTACAATAAAAAAGATGAAAGGGAAGAAAGCCAACCCCAAACAGATATAAAGATATTAAGATAAAGAATGAATTGTTAAACTTTAAAGAATAAAAGAGAACAAATATGAATAAATAACAATAATTAGAAACACACATACAAACATACAATGTATTTTCTTTGAACAGAGTATTTGGCCAGTTCACAAATTTAAACAGTTTAGTCATTTCAATTAAATTTACAATTTCTATATTTACTTTTTGCCATATTTATTCATCTATTTTTGTAAAAACCAATATTGCCCTTCATCCTCATCTCTAATCTTAATCAAATTCAATTTTTCCCTTCTATTCTATATTATACCCCTTCCCATTGTCATTTATTTTTATATCCATTGGTTAATTATGTAATATTACAGTTGTTTAATATAAATTCAACATTTTAATATAAATCAATTAGTTATATAACTATCTTTTTTGTATATTAATCAATATGAACATGAATATTCCAATTATTTCCATGCAATCCAATTTCTTACAAATCCATTAATTATATTTACCAATAATAATAAACCAAATAATTTCCCCCATATATTCCTCCAAACCACAACTTAACCATTTCTGCTTTCAGAAATATACAACTAATAGTATCTCAATTATTACAATTCCCTAGTTAAATAGAGCTTTTTTTCTTTTGTGTTTTAAAATCTTGAACTCTCCTCTTTTTCCCTAAATTTCCCATTGTTTGCACCTACCTTTTTTGGTGAGGAAAAAGAAAAGAAATCTGCCTGCCTAATATTCCAACCTTGCAGCAACAGCAAAGCAGTTTCAGTTTCATTTTTCAGCATAGCTAGGGGAAAAAAAATTGCTCCAGCACTCTTTGCAAACAAGCAGCAGAGCCCTGAGCAAAACAGCTGAGAGCAAATCAGCTGAGAGTCGGGAGCCGATCTAATCAAGGGCTAATTAGCCTATGCTGAAGCTCCCGTGGGCAAAAAAAACACCGAACCATTTGTTAAATTGCTGACTCGCCTGCCCCTCGCCCACCACTATTTATTGGCAATAAATAGTGGTGCAGAGGGGCGGGGCACCAGCAGAATCCCACTACTGGCTATAGGGCGGCCCTTTGAAGCCCCGGGCAAGAATTTGAACAGTTTTTTTTTCCTCTAGCCATCAGCTGGGACTCAGATTGGGAGTGGGTGGGGTAAGCGAACGGCCGGCGATCCAACAGAGCAGAGAGTGAGGGTGAGTGAAGGCATGGGGGGGGCGAGAGAGGGCTTTGGCGACCCCTGTAAAATGGCCGTTCGACCCCCAAAGGGGTTGCGACCCCCAGGTTGAGAACCGCTGGTATAGAAGAACCTGAAGAATTTTTTATTTGTTTAAACCTTTTGTAACTTCTTCACAGAATGAGTAGAAAAGCAACAGCTATTGGCTCTTCCACATTGACGCCCTCTTCATCACCATTTGGAGGACAGCGATCAATACAGACGATGCTACAACAGGAAAAGAAGAAGGAACGAGAGAAAGAAAAGGAAGTGACACTACAGATGATTTGGCAATGAATCCAAAATATACAAACAAGAATAGAGAAAATTGAATAAAGAACGGAGAAAACAGATGAGAAAGTGGAGAACATACAGCAAACTAGCACTGTTTGGTAATTCTCCAATGAAATCCATAACAATCTCTCTCCAAGGCGCTGAAGGCTCAGCTACTTTCTGCAAGAGACCTGGGCTTTTCCCCTGATGTCTTTTTGCTGCTGCACAAATGGGGCAACTAGCTACATAGTTTTCTATGTCCTTTTTTTAGTGATGGCCACCAACATTGTCTTTTAATTAGGTTTAAAGTTTTCACAAAACCAAAATGTCCAGCTAATTTGGAGTCATGGCACCTTGCCATTAAGCATAGTCTTTGGCTGTCTGGAACATACAACTTCCCTCCCACCCAAGCCAAGTCTTCTTTCATCAGACAGCTGGATTTGTGGTTCAAAAACCATTCTTTGGTGGCCAATGCTTGTTTAAAAGTTTGGGTGGTGTCATTGTCTGTCAATGTTTCTTGTTTTGTCTGGGATCTGGTGATTACTTTAGCAGCTAGTTGATTGTTTTGTACTATGAGGTTGATTACATCTGACTTTGCACTATTGTATTGTGGTTTTCTGGATAGCGCATCTGCCAGAAAGTTTTTTTCCCCCGGGGAGGTATTTTAGAGTAAAACCAAACCATTTAAAGTACTGAGCCCATCGTACTTGTTTTGGGGAGAGTTTCCTTGGGGTCTTTAGGACTTCTAAATTTTTATGGTCAGTCCAGACTTCAAAAGGGGTCTTCCTTCTAGGAAATGCCTCCAGGTTAACAGTGCCCAATGAACTGCATAAGCCTCTTTCTCCCATATGGCCCATCTTTGCTCAGTCTCATTCAACTTTTTGGATGTGTAAGTGCATGGTTGTAGCTGGTCTTGCTCATTTTTCTGAAGCAGGACCGCTCCTATTGCCACATTGCTGGCATCTGCTTGTATGACAAATGGTTTCTCCGTGTCCGGGTGTTTTAGAATTGGTTCTGCTGAGAACAGCCGTTTAAGTTTTTCAAATGCCGCTTGGCATTCCATAGTCCAGTTCAAAGGCTGCTTTGGTTTAGGGTTGCCCTCCCCCTTCATTTTTAAGAGCTTGGTAATGGGGAGGGCAATCTGAGCAAAAGCAGGGATAAACTGGTGGTAAAAGTTGGAAAAACCCAGGAAGCTTTGTAACTGTTTATGCGTGCGTGGTGGTTCCCAATCAAGTACAGCCTGCACTTTTTGAGGGTCCATTTCTACACCCTGGTGTGAAATGCGGTACCCCAAATAGTGAATCTTTTCTTGGTGGAATTCACATTTAGAAAGTTTAGCACAAAGTTTGGCAGAGCAGACTTTGTTTAAGACAGCCTTGACTAGTTTTATATGTTCTGCTTTGGTCTCGGTATATATTGAAATGTCGTCTAAGTAGACCAGGACCCCCTTATACAAATGTTGATGTAGCACTTCATTTATTAACTGCATAAACACTGCAGGGACCCCTTGTAACCCAAAGGGGAGCACCTTGAATTGGTAGCACCTGAGGGGGGGGTGTTAAATGCCGTTTTCCACTCGTCCCCATCCTTAATTCTGACATGATAGTAAACCTCCCTTAAATCCAGCTTTGAATTTTTTCCCCCTCTAGCGAGGTGTGCTAGCATATCTTTCATAAGGGGGGGGGGGATACATGTTCTCCATACTGATCGTATTCAAATTTCTAAAATCAACACAGAGACTTTTTGAGCCATCTTTTTGTTTTCTAAATAACACTGGAGCTGGCTGGCCCTTGCTAGGTTTTTCTCAATAAATGTTCTCAGCTCTTCCAACTCCCTCGGCGACATGCTATACATTTTGGGTTTAGGGAGTTTAGCACCGGGTAAGATTTTTATCACACAGTTGGTGGCGCGGTGGAGAGGCAGCTCGTCTGAGACTTTTTCGCTAAAACCTGCAGCCAAATCCTTGTATTCTATGGGTATGCCCTCAGTTGGCATGGCATGACCAGGAATGGCTGTTTCTCAGTTCTCTGCCCCCTCAGTTCCTTTATGTGGATTCTCAGCAAAAGTCACGTGCATCTGAAATTTTATGATGCCTTGTTTCCAATTGATTTTGGGGTTCCATTTTTTCAGCCAAGCAAGGTCCAAGACTAATGGCCATTCCATGCCAGGTGCCACTATAAATGTAAGTATTTCCTCGTGGCTTCCGATGCCTATATGTAGAGGCTCAGTGGCCGGAGAAGCTTGCTCCCCCTCTGCTATTGACCCATCTAGTTATTGACCCAGAAAGTGATGGTGTTTTTCAGCTTTCTTACGTTAATCCCAAACTTCCCTACTAGGGTTGGGCTGATCAAACAATGGTTGCACCCTGAGTCCACTAGAGCAGAGATATTTATCTCCCTGTCCTGGTTTGGGATAAATAGTCTTAAGGGGAGGGTAAGCAGTTTAATTGGTTTGCTTACCAGTGGTTCATCTTCTGGGTCACTTCCGAATGAATGTGATTCCTCCTGCTGAGATGCCAGGGTTTCCTTCCCAAAGAGGATGGAAATTCTACAGTCTCCCTGCTCCTCAGGGCAGTCTCCTTTCCACGCTGGCCAGGTTTTGCAAGTTTACCCCCCAGCGGATGGTTCCAGGCAGGCGTTTGCGAATGACACTGTGCAGCTTGGTGCCCCTCTTTTCCACACTTGAAACAGGCTGAGGATTTCGGAGAAAATGCAGTTTGTGGTTTGAGGGGCTCTTGCTTCCATTGGGGTGGGGATTTCTTCCATGCTTACCCCACTCGGTACTGGTTTCTGGCCATATCGATCTCAGCTTCTTCGGCAGTGATCACTCATGTAGATGATTTGGTGCATCTTGGGCCACACAGGCATTGTATAGATCATCACTCAGCCCATCCTTGAAACAGCTCACCAAAATATCCTCTGGCCAGGTCACACAACACGCGAGGTCCCAGAATTCTTCAGTATACTCTGCTACTGGCCGTCACCCCTGCCTCACCATCTTAATGCACTCTCATGCTTCGCGATCTGCTAGTGGGTCCTCAAACCGTCATCACAGGGCCATCATGAAATGGTTGAAATCCTGCAGTTCTGGTGCATTGGAATTATGCAGGGTCATCATCCATCTGACAGCAGCACCCTCTAGGGCTAGGGTCACAACTCGCACTCGGGATCCTTGGGTTTGGAAATCATGCCCGTACTCTTGCATGTAGGTGAGCACATGTGCCACAAAGAATCCTAATTGCTGTGGATTCCCATCAAACTTCACCCCAAGGGAGGGAGTTTCACTTTCCAGTTGCGGGATTTGGGGCTGGTTGGAAATGGGCGTCGGTGTGTGTGCTGCCTGGGGGGGGAGGGTTTGCTGGGTCTTCTCCCATTGCTGCTGTGTTATCTGCTCGATAGGCGGGCTCCAGAAGGGGGGTGCCTCCCCTGGCATCATCCGCGACTGCTGCCCTTTCAGCGGTGGGTTGTGGTCCTGGCTCCCCTCGGATGTTGAGATTTTCATCACCAATTGGGTTATATGCCTCTTCAGACAATCCTCCCTCAGTGGTGCTTTGGTTAGTTCCCCCTGGTCAGTAAGGGCTTCTAGTTCCAGTTTCTACCCTGGTTTTCGGTTGCCGTGGCTGAGGGTGAATCCTCTGGTTTTCTCATCCCAGCTATCTTTCTTCCCGATGCCAATTGATCAGTGGGGCTTTTCAGGATTCTCCAGGGTTATCTCATCCTCTCCGATGGGATGTACAAAATAGGTATCCCACTGGGTGGTGTTTGATGTCTCTCCCCAGCATTTGGCTTCTCCCAGTTCTCTGCTTCATTCAGACATAGTTTGCAAGGTCCCTTCAGTAGAGCGAAGATTGCTTCTCTGGGTTGACCATTTTTCAGACCTTGCTTTCTGTAAGGATTGCCTCTCCTCCCAACTTAAGAAAGTAAAAACTCTTGAAACATAATATTTCAAAAGGTCCTTTTTATTAAGCAGAAGTGACAGCAATGGATTCAAAGCAAAGTTTGAATACCCTTAAACAAGACAAGTAGGATTAAAGCATTAGAGACCCTTAAGCCAGAATGCAGATTTTAGCCAATACACAAGTGTGAAGATGTTTTCTTTACCAGCTACCCTAAGAACTGGAAAAGTATGTATTCACATTGTTTCTCCTTTATTCTTTAAAGTGAAACAGCCTACATGGCTGTCATAAACATTCCTCAATGTTAAGGGGAATCTCAGGGCTCTTTGGTGCCAGGATATAGATTGTAAAATATCTGTTGACACAGGCAATATTTGTAAATCGAATCCAAGTTTCCCCCTTCTCCCAATTGAATGGCAGTATTATTTTTAGGGATCTGACACCCGCTACCTTACCAAATACTTCAACTTCTTGCATCAAGATGGTTCCCTTTTCTACAATATTTTAATTTGTTGGGTTGAAGTTTCTTTTATTATATATTTTTCACCTGCTATTGGAAAATATGAAACAACTGGAAAATTGTAAGACATTATGGTTCTACATTTTCCTTCTTCTTTTTTTGCAATTTTCTTTTCAGTTGCAAATATCACCTAAAGAAAAAAAATGTTGGGTAGAACAGGCCTTACTATGTAATTCCCCAGTTTACCTTTAATGCACTTCAGTTTGAATTGGTGGAAATGTAATCAGTGCTGCCTGTAGTATTCATTCTGCTGAACAAAAATTTCTTGTTAGTAATAATATGAATTAATCAGTCTAATTAATGTAAGATGAAAATGGAAACTTTTGCATACTGAATAACTTACGTTATTTTTCTTCAAATAACATAAATTGGGTGCCAGAAAATAAATTAAAAACAACTGTTAAGCAGGTTTTGCTTTGCCTAATGATTTTTCCCCCATGAAATTCAATTGAGTGCAAACCTTAGAATTAAATAAATGATAGGTTTAAAACATGCCTGAAACAATGACAACATTTTACTATCCTTATTGGAATTCAGAGCACTGTTCCAATCTCAAGAAACAGGGCAAACAAGTTCATGCTAGATGAACTGAAAAATAAAATATTTGTGCAGCCAGCAGAAATACATTCAGAGAGTCTGGAGGCATTTTGATATTTTTTACTTTTTAGTTCATTGCTTTAAATACCTCTAGCTGGTGGAAAAAAATAACAGGAAATAAAAAGATAAGTTAGGTTCTAGGCAAGGTCGGAATAGACATTTTCTGATCATGAGAGCTCTGCCATTTTAATGCATACAATAGAAAATAATGTACTATGACATATTGGAGCAACTCTCTCTCTCCCTCCCTGTCTCTGTCTCTGTCTCTGTCTCTGTCTCTGTCTCTGTCTCTCTCTGTCTGTCTCTCTCTGTCTCTCTGTCTCTCTGTCTCTCTGTCTCTCTGTCTCTCTGTCTCTCTGTCTCTCTCTCTCTCTCTCTCTCTCTGTGTGTGTGTGTGTGTGTGTGTGTGTGAGAGAGAGAGAGAGAGAGAGAGAGAGAAGGGCAGTATGTATACTTAATGGCTTACTTTCATATTTAGGCTATTGAAATCCAAATTTGAGGCATCTCCCAAAGATACTGGTTTCTAGCCTCTTCTTTAACATATGGTTCAGTTCTAAGCTGGGAGAAAGACACTGGAGACAAAATGGAGGCTGGCAGCTGATTGGAAAGAGGGCCCATTTATTGATGAATAGGACCACATGTTTGTGGTTCTGGTGCAGCTGAACACCTGGAGTTGAGAGTGAGGGGTTTTCATACCTTCTCTAGGGCTTTGCACTTGAGCCTCCTGTTTCTGTGCAAGAACATGTATTCTATTGGCTGTTGTAGAGGATATGTAGGGGTCATAGCTGGCTATAAAGATTGTCAGGTATGTTTGGTTGAAGTTTGGAGGGTGATGCAATGTCCTTAGGAGATTGTGCAATGTAGTGAGCTCTGTTGCTAAATGGTAGTGGGTTAATCCTATTATGTCCTGAAGTGTCATGTCTTAATCTCATCATCCTGGAGTTGAAGGTGAGGTGGAAATGAGGTAAATAAAAGAAAATAAAAGGTGAATAAAAAAAATAATCATTCCAAGTCAGGTATATAAAGTCAGATCAAATCCTATGAACTCTGAATAACCTTTGAATGAACTCATCTATTCACTTAAGTATACGTGCTAGCTAAAGGCAGCTGGACTCCATTATTAGTAAATATATCTTCTGATGAGGCTCAACTGTCATTCAGCAGGAAAGTTAAGAGTAGAGTTCTGGTGAATGAAACTAAGCAATTAGTTCATGGATGTCCCCATAATTACTTGACCTATGGCCCTGTGTTAAACCCACTGATTCTATACATCTTCTTAATAGAATCAAATATGAACATCTAGACGGATATACATAGGATACAAAAGGTTACTTATTGTTTAAAGTATAGTCATAATTTCAGCATTTAAACATTACAGCACTTAAAGGACAGTTGTAAAACATAAAGTGATGGGTTAGTAAAAATTGTAATAGTTTAATCATAAGTAAATGATGGAGTAGGGAAAATGTGTAGCCTAAATAATTTTATTGAATAGTAGGTAATGGTTTGATAATTAGTAAAGTGTAATGTAAGTGAAATGTATTTTTAATGTAATCATATATGGAAGCCGGAATGGCTCATAGAACTCTTTGTCTTGAAAACATATTTAAGTCATAGAATTATAATCATTCTCTGTTCAGGTTGCAATAACCAAACATAGCACTGAACCTTTGTGCAAATAAAGGTATCTGTCTGACCCAGGAATGTGCTTCAGCCTCTCCTTTCTACAACATTTTCTGGCGTTACCACGAAGGGACTGAAGAACAAAGAAAATTGTTCTGCCTGACAGCTGCTCCCGGCATTGATTGACGCCTTTTCAAGGAAAGTTCACAGGCCGGCCACAAAGACTCCATTGAAGTCTACGGAATCTTTTGGTGGGGGGGGGGGGATGCCATAAACCCTGCTGCTAGAAGCAGACCAGTCAAGGATCGTCAGGTCAGACCAGATCCATAACTTTCTACAGGTGGCCACCAGGACAGGAGAAAGCCATCAGGCAACTATAAGTAAAAAGGGTTACCTACCCATTTGGGGTAGAAGGGGGTGCTGATCATCCCCCTAGGAGGCAAGGTGTCATCCTAAAGCTTCCACTAAGGAATTTCTTTTGGTGTGGGTGGTTAAATCTCTGCGGTTCCCATAGACGACTGTCGGAACGTCCAGCGTCGTGGGCCAGGGGTAGTGTTGTTAGGATGGGTGGAAGTAACAATGTCCCCAGGACACCGTTGCAATGTATGTTAGCCAATTTTAAAAGTGCTTACAGTGGAATTTATGGTGATTCCCTGTGTAATCCCGAAACCTTGAAGATGTTGTGTAAAAAAACCTGGCCTGCCCTTGGCGTAGGGTGGTCAGAAGAAGGGTCATTGGATCCAATAGTGATATCCAAGGCACATCGGGTCATTACTCGGAAGGGCCATTGGGACCAGTTTCCATGCATAGATCAGTGGCAGATTGCTCAAAAGGCAGCCCCCCCATAGCGTAAGAAATGTCAGCAGGAGTGTGTGAAAGTGTGTTTGATGAAAGAGAAAAATAAAACCAACAGAAAGATATGTAAAAACAAAGTTTTCAGTCAGGAGGAAGAAGAAGAAGTTAGTCGCCCTCCCCCCTATGCTCCCCCTCATCCTATACCCCCAAGGCAAAACCTTTCCCCACCGCTGCCAGCAAATGCAACGTCAAGAACTATTCAACCTCAGAAGTGTCATTTGCAAGTCAAAAGAGAAGTCAAAAGCGAAGGGGAAGAGACAGACAGAGAATCTCAACCTGTTAGCTCCCGAACTCGAAGCCAGACTAGTCTTAAGAAAGCAGAAACGCTGGCCCCTTTAAGGGAGATGTTAACTCATGAAATGGATGGCCAAGGACAACCTGCCATCCGTTCCTTATTTCAATACCAGCCCTTCACAACTACAGACCTCCTTAATTGGAAACAGCAATATGGCCCATTTAGCAAAAAACCTCATGAAATCATAGATCTTTTCAACACCATAATGCAAACCCATAAACAGTTGATATTCAACAACTGTTAAATACCTTACTCTCCATGGAAGATAGGGAAAAATTCAAGATTGCTAAAGAAAAGGTATTAACTCGTATGTTTCCTGATATAAATCAAGCAGCTGATAAGGCTAGAGCAAAGGCTGAGACCGACCCCCAGTGGGATGCGAACAATGCTCAGCATTTAACTCAATTAAATGACTACCGCCTCTTATGCGTAAACAGTTTAAGAGAAGCTGCAAAAGGTCCTGTTAATTATGCTAAGACCGCGATAGTACTTCAAGAAAAAGATGAAAGTCCTGAAGGCTTTTTAACCAGATTAGTAGAATCCTATAAAATAAATACGGGAATAAACATAGAAGATCCAGCAAATAGATTCATGTTAAACGAGTGCTTTATAAGCCAGAGTGCTCCGGACATTAGAAAAAAATTACAGAAGTTGGAAGGAGCATTGGGTAAGAATACCAGTGAACTCTTAGAAGTTGCTAGAAAAGTATATCTGAACAGAGAGAAAGAAGAGGAAAAACGGCAAGCTGCTAAAGAGAGAAAGAAGACGGAAATGTTAGCTCTGGCACTCGGGGGGGTCATTTTGGGACCCAATCAATGTGCAATTTGTAAAGAAGATGGGCATTGGCAGAGGGAATGTCCCCGTAGAAGAAGGGAATCCAGAGAAGAATCCTACGGGCGTGAGTCACAGATGGTGAGAGGAAGTCAGAGAGGTGTTTTTCGAGGACGAAACATGAGAGGAAATAGAGGAGATTTCAGAGGAAAGAGGGGGGCTGACAGGCAATTCATTCCACCCAGCCAGTCACATCGGAAAGAGGAAGTAATCGGCCTGGCTGAAATGGAATGGGAGGACTGAAGAGGCCAGGGCCCCATGGACCCACCCCCGGAGCCCATGATGGATTTATGGGTGGGAGGACATCAAGTCCGCATGATGATCGATACCGGAGCCAGTCAATCAGTAATTAATAAACAAGTGGCTCCCTTATCCAAGGAGAAAGTCAGAGTCCAAGGAGTGTCAGGCACACCATCCACACATAGCCTCTTGAAACCGGTTAAATGCAAGGTTGGGAACGGCCTAGTAGAACACCAATTCTTGTATATGCCTGAATGCCCAGTTCCGCTGTTAGGTAGAGATCTACTTTTTAAATTGAGAGCCACCATGTCCTTCAATGAAAATGGACAGTACTTGACAGTATCACATCCAGTGGAAGAAACTTGGCGATTAATGTTAATGCAGGATTCAACTCAGGAAAGTATATGGAAAGAATTTAATGTTCCTACCCTGTTGGCAGAGGACAACCCCCCCTGGGCTAGCTAAATTTGCCTCCCCAGTAGAAGTTAAACTGAAATTAGGATACAAGCCCATCAGAGTACCTCAGTATTATGTTCCTCAAGAAGCGGCAGAAGCCATTCAAGTTTTAATTGACAAATACTTAGCCGCCGGGATACTCAGAGAAACTCAATCCCCATGGAATACAGCAATTTTGCCCATAAAAAAACCGGATGGGGGGTGGAGACCAGCCCAGGATTTACGACCAATTAATAATGCCGTGGTCACGCTACACGCAATAGTCCCGAATCCCTACATTTTGTTGGGGACCATCCCTCCTTCAGCCGCATGGTTTTCTGTCATAGACCTGAAAGACACTTTCTTCACTATACCCTTACATTCTGATAGCCAAGACTTGTTTGCCTTTGAATAGAAAGACTCTAAATTGCGGAAACATTGTCAGTATACCTGGACAAGATTACCCCAAGGCTTTAAGAATTCTCCTACTCTTTTTGGGCATGTCTTGGCTCAGGACTTGCAATACTTCCAACCTGTTCAGGAAGGGGACTGTCTCCTTCAGTATGTAGATGATGTGTACGTAACAGGAACCACTCAGGATAACTGTTTCAAAAATACCCAAACCCTCCTTGAATTACTGAAAGACTGTGGATACAGAGCTTCAAGGAAAAAGGCTCAATTAGTAAAGAAAGAGGTTACATATTTAGGATACACTTTGTCTCAAGGTCAGAGAAATTTAGGATTACCTAGGAAACAGGCAAACTTGCAACTGCCCCCGCCGAAAAATCAAACAGAACTGCGAGGCATTTTGGGAGTCATGGGCTTTTGTCGCTTATGGATTCCCAATTTTGCCTTACTTGCCAAACCCCTGTACGCTTCAACCCGGGGAGCAGAAACAGACCCGTTTGAATGGGGCAAAGAACAAACTAATGCATTAAGTCATTTAAAGGAAGCACTTACATCCTCTCCAGCTTTAGGGTTGCCAGACTTTTCCAAACCCTTTCGTCTTTATGTGGATGTCCGTCAGAATGTGGCACTAGCGGTATTAACTCAACAGCAAGGATTATGGCAATGGCCAGTGGCTTACTTATCCAAACAGTTGGACAGCCTGGCTCAAGACTGGCCACACTGTCTTAAAATTTTGGCCGCTGTGGCAGAACTTATGAGAGACACAAACAAACTAACTTTTACCTCAGAAGTAGCAGTCTACACATCCCATGCATTGCAAATTATCCTAGAAAACAAAGGACACTTGTGGATAAGTAACAAGAGATTGCATAAATATCAGGCTCTGCTTTTAGAAAACCCCCAGATAAGTCTTCACCAATGTGCCACTATTAATCCAGCTACCCTTATGCCTGTCCCTGATGCATCCCTCCTGCTGCATGACTGCCTATATGTGTTAGATCATCAGTATTCCTGTAGACCAGACTTGACTGACACCTTCTTCCAAATGCCCAGCTTACATGGTTCACTGATGGCTCAAGCTTTATGGAAAAAGGAGCTCGTTATGCAGGATATGCTATAGTTAGCCAACACACAGTTATTGAAAGTGCCCATCTTCCAGTGGGTACCAGCGCCCAAGCAGCTGAATTGTGGGGACTCATCAGAGCATTAGAATTAGCCACAGAGAAGACTATTAATGTGTACACGGACAGTAAATATACCCTTTTTGACTATTCAAGCACATGCGGCTATTTACAAGGAAAGGGGCTTCACTGACTCTACAGGCAAATCAATTCAACATGCCCCTTTAATTAAAAGGTTGATTTCTGCTGCACAACTTCCCAAATCCTTAGCTGTCATCCATTGTCCGGGTCATCAGAAGACGGACACACTCGTTGCACAAGGCAATCAATTTGCTGATAGAGAGGCCAAATTGGCAGCACACCTGCCTCTGGATAGGAATGATTATTATCTCTATATGGCACAAGAAGTTGAATCCTACATTGAAAGATCTTATCCCACCTATACTCAGGTAGAGAAGGAGAAAGCCGAAGGAGATTTGAAAGCCAATCTGGTAAAGGGATGGTATAACCTTCCAGACAATTGCTTAGTGGTACCAGTTTCACTCGCCTGGCCTTTAGTATCAGAGGCACACCAAACCTCACATAGTGGCAAAACTGCTTTGGCCCAACAGTTGCAAGCAACATTCTACATACCTAACTTGCAGAGTCTGGTTGCCAAAGCAACTTCCCAATGACCTACGTGTGCACAAGTAAATGCTAAGCAAGGACCGCGTTTACCACCAGGACAGCAGCCAATCTCCTACTTACCCATGGACTATTTAATGGTGGATTTTACTGATATGCCCAAATGCAATGGTTATAAAGTGCTGCTCATTTTCATTGACACTTACTCTGGATGGATGGAGGCCTTCCCCACTCGAAATAAGTTAGCTATACAAGTAGCACGCTTTCTTTTAAAGGAAATAATCCCTAGATTTGGATGTCCATCTACCATCAGTTCTGACAATGGCCCAGAATTTGTGCAACGTATAAATCGCCACTTGGCTGAAGCTGCAGGCCTGAAATGGAGGTATCATTGTTCGTTTTGGCCTCAATCAGGTAGGAAGAGTGAAAGGGCTAATCGCTCATTGAAAGCAATCATTACAAAACTGTGCTTAGAAACCCACTTGTCATGGCTTCAAGTTTTCCCCATGGCCTTGTATATTTTTAGAACAGCCCGTCGGACCAAATACCAGCTGTCTCCTTTCGAACTTCTGTATGGGAGACCCCCTGCCTTGTTCAAGCACCACTTTCAAGGCTGGCCAGATTTAGTTCAAAAGGGGGGGGGGTAGAAGTAAGAAAACTACTTTTGCAGTTACAACAGCACAACAATCATGTCAACAAACTGAGGCATTATATGCAGGAATGTAGACCCCCCCCCCTATTACAACTGCAGGTCACAACTACAAACCAGGTGATAGAGTATGGATAAAACATTGGAAAAATGAGCCTTTAAAACCTAGATGGAAAGGGCCATATACTGTTGTGATGTGTTCACCTCTTGTAGTTAAGACCTTGGAAGGACAGTCCTGGATCCACTGGACGAGACTGAAGCCCGCAGACCAAAGTAATCCAGTCACATACCAGGTGACAACAACTGACAGGCCCTTGGTGTTGAGGTTCAAGAAGAATACACCCTGCTGAGTCCTACCGGCAACAGACTCCCAACGCATGGTGGTGATCGTCAGCTTTGCCGAACCACCCCGGAAGCTGGTTCCCTGCACACGGCCGAAGCTAGAAACAGAGAAAGACAACATTTCACGATTGTAAATTGTAATGTAAAACCCATTAACAGTGATAGTATCCAGCAAGCACTTATTAAAAACACACTCATGGTTTGAGAAGATTGGGTGTGGGGACTCTGGGCCACCACTGGTTTAGTACTTCTGGGAGTATTGTTTTATATATATAAGGACCTGTTCTGTGGGAAACCTAGGGATCCAAGTGATATTGACCTCACCCAAGTTACATATACTTCTACAGCTCTTCCTGACCTGGTGAATTTGAAGCCACCAAGCATGGTAAAAAGTTCCCTGTGCTTTTTTACATTTCCAACAAGCCGGATTCAGATTTGGATACATTTTTGCTAACCTTGCGGGTGGCAGATACCATCGGTACCACATTTTATAGTGATTTTCTTTGTAGGCTACCGATTTTGTCATGCTATAATTATCTTCCCATGCTCTTTCCCAATCTTCCAATTGTATATTATGCCCTATGTTCCTCGCCCAGGCTATCATCTGCCCTTTAACCAACTCTTCTGCCAAATCGTATTTGAGTAAATATTTATAAATGTTTGAAATTAATTTCCCTTCTTTAGATTCTAATAATTTATCCAATTGATTTTGTTTTAAATATAGTCCTTCCTCCTCTTGGTCTTTTCTGTATCTTACTTTTATTTGCGAGTAGGGCGACCAGTCTATTACTATTCCTTGTTCTTTGAGCTCTTCTCTAGTTTTCAATTTCCCCTGAACATCTACTATTTCTCTATATCTTAGAATCTTTTGTTTTGATAATATGTTGGGGTGAGTTATTGCTTCTATGGTCGATAGCCAGCCGGGAATTTTCATATAGTGTTTGTGTTTAATTTGTAGCCATGTGTTAATTAAAGATTTCCTAATTGTATGGTTATTAAAATGTTTATATGTTTTATTTCCTGAGCTCCATATAAAGGCGTGCCATCTCTTCATTAAATCATGCCCTTCTAAATTTAGCAATCTTTGATTATCTAAGGTTATCCAATCTTTAATCCATAATAAACTGGCGGCCTTGTAATATTTATCCCATGCCGGGAGTCCGAATCCACCTCTACTTTTATCGTCTTGTAGTATATTCAATTTTATTCTTGGTTTCTTCCCTTCCCACACAAATTTTTTAGTTATTTTGTCCAAATTATCAAAAAATTTCTTATCTAATTTTATTGGAATTGTTTGGAATAAATAAAGGAGTCTTGGAAGTATATTTGATTTTATTGCTGCTATTTTCCCCAGTAAAGACAATTTTAATTTCCCCCATTTTTCTAAACCTTCCTTTATTTTCTGGACTAAAGGATCATAATTGTCTTCTTTTATTGTTGCCATTTTGGCCCTCAAATTTATCCCTAAGTATTTAACTTTTTTAACTGTCTGCAGACCCGATTCTTTTACTAATTTCTCTACTTAGTTACTTGGGTAACTAAGATGTTAATGATGGAGATAGAAGAAGTAGATATTTTACCAAATAATTGGGCGGACCACAACCCGATAATGATGAAGTGAAAAGGACAGCAGAGAATAGATGGACTATGAACACATAGATATTGCAAGAAAAAGAATATAAGAAATACATAGAAAAGGAGCTAGAATGGTTCTATAAGGAAAACACAAAGCAACACACTTCCCTACAAAACTTATGGGATACAACCAAAGCATATGTAAGGGGCCTCACAATATCATATAATGTAAAACGGAGAAAAGAGAGAGAGAAAGAATATAACAAATTACTAGAAGAAATTCAAAATTGGGAACGTAAATTGCAAAGAAACCCAGGGGATGAAAAAATAAGGTTAAATTGGCTAACAGCAAAACATAACTTAAACATATTAGAGCAAGGGGAATATGCAACAACATTGAAATATATAAGGCAAAATTACTTTGAAAACGCAAACAAACCAGGGAGATGGCTGGCGTATAGGCTGAGGAAGGAAAGAGAAAAAAGAATAATTCAGAAGTTACGAGACAATGAGGGTAAGATTCAATGGGCCTTAGAGGGAAAAAAGGACATAATAGTTCAATATTATCAAAAATTGTATGAAAAGGATATAGTAACAGAGGAGGAAATTGAATATTATTTAAAAGGGGAGGGATTGCAAATACTAACAGAGGAAGAAAAAGAATTATTAGATAAGGAGATCACGATGGGGGAGCTAAAAGAGGCACTGAAGAGGCAAAAAAATAATAAAACCCCGGGGACAGACGGTTTACCAACAGAGTTCTATAAGACATTTGGAGATTCATTAAACAGAATACTGTTAGAAATATATAATGAAGCTCTAATGGAGTCAAAGCTACCTAACACATGGAAAGAAGCATATATTTCCTTAATACCCAAAGAGGGGACAGATACCACATTAATAAAAAATTATAGGCCGATTTCTTTGTTGAATACCGATTATAAAGTTTTCATGAGTATAATTGCCAATAGGATGAAAATATTACTACAAAATAAAATACACCAGGATCAAAATGGTTTTCTGCCTACAAGGCAGATAAAAAACAATTTAAGAATAGCAATGGATGTTTTAGAATATTATGAGGTGCATCCAGAGAGACAGGTAGCGCTGATCTTTCTGGATGCACAAAAAGCGTTTCACCAAGTAAACTGGCAATTTATGAAGCAACAAATCAAAAGTATGAATTTTGGAGAAAGATTTACTAAAATGATAACATTGATATATCAGAATCAAAAAGCATGTTTCTTGGTGAATGGGGACCCAACAAAATTCTTTGGAATAAATAAAGGAGGAAGGCAGGGATGTCCGCTTTCCCCCCTACTATTTATCTTAACTTTGGAAAATTTGTTAATCAGAATTAGAGCAAATAAAGAAATTCAAGGATTAAAGATCAAGAGAGAGGATTACAAGGTCCAAGCATTTGCAGATGACCTTGTCTTCTTCATAGAAAACCCAATAGAAACAACCCCAAAATTAATAGAAGAGATTGAAAAATTTGAAAAGGTAGCAGGTTTAAAAATTAATAAAGAAAAGACAAAAATGATAACAAAAAACATGACAATATCAGAAGAATTTCAAGAAAGCCTGAATCAAATAGCTGGGACTTTGGTGGAAGCCCAAGATCAGATAGATTCATTGGCTGCAGTGGTCTTACAAAATCGACGTGTCTTAGACCTCCTAACTGTAGAGAGAAGAGGTGTGTGTGTATTTCTGGGAGAAGATTGTTGCTTCTAGATGAATAAATCTGGTGTCATCAGAGGAATTGCCAAGGAATTGCAGGATAGGGCATCCAAGATAGGTCAAAGATTACAAACACCGGACATGTGGTTTTCTTGGGTGCCTGGATCCGGATGGATTAAACAAATGTTATTTTTGTTGATTTGTGCTGTGGCGGGCCTAGCTTTTATTCCTTGTGCAATCCCTGTGCTGAGACAGCTATCTATCAGAGCAGTGAAAGAGATACAGAAGTGTTGCAATATTTTGAGGATCAGACTCAATAAATAATTCAAGAACAAAGTATTCAAACAAAGTACTATTTATTTACAATAGGCATTCTATATTCTCTGAATGATCACAGATAGAAGCAAGAGGGAGGTGCATACATCCCCTTTTATATCAATAAGGCGGAGTAAAGGATAGGAGTGGTTACATATGAATATATTAAGGAAGGAAGAATAAATTAACCCCTGATACCCTGTGTATGTACATTTTCCCCATTTGAGAATAAGGCATTTACTTGTGACAAATCCCCCTCTAAATGCCGATTTGATATACAACAATAATTACATTCAGATTCAGAACAATATAAGACTTGTAATTTTGAAGTTAAATATTTATGTTGTTTAGATTGCAAAGGCTTAGTCAATATATCAGCTATTTGTTCTGAAGTTTCGCAATAAATGGCCTTAATGAATCCATCTTGAGATAATTGCCTTACATGTTTGAATTTGATATCTATATGTCTGGACCTTTGACCAATGGCATCAGATCTAGATATCTCTATAGCAGCTTTATTATCTTCATGTATAATAAACGGTAATGAAGGATTTTTCCAAACATCTGATAACAAATCATTAAACCATACTAGATTATTTGAGGCTTTAGACAAACAAACATATTCTGCCTCAGTTGTTGATGTGGCTACTAAATCTTGTTTCCCAGTATACCAGTAGACTGGACAATCGTTAAGAAAGAATACATAACCTGAGGTGCTTTTTCTGCACTTAGTATCACCTGCCCAATCCGCATCAGCGTAACAAGTGAGAATGGGTTCTTTAACGTTATTGGGTTCCAAAAGTAGGCAGAAATCTATGCTATGCTTTAAATATCTTAATATTCGTTTAATAGCTTCCCAATGATATACTAGTGGCTTACTAACATATCTGGATAACAGGTTAAGGGGTAAAGCAATATCAGGTCTAGTCCAATTAGATATATACAAAAGGGAACCAATAACTGATCTGTAAAGTGTATTATCTTTAAATTCAGGGGATGATTCATCCATATTTCTTAGAAAATCAGTTTGCATTGGAGTATCACAAGGTTTAGCATCATTTAAATTACATTTATTCAGAAGTTCTTTAATTTTGTCTTTCTGAGATAATTTAAATCCTTTTTTTGTCTTACTGATTTGAACTCCAAGATATTTATTTACTTTTCCCAGTGATTTCAAAGAAAAATGTTCATTTAGTTTTGTTACAAATATATCTCTTTTTTCTTTATGTTTATCAATATATAAAATGTCATCCACATAAATTAATACAAATTCCAATGAATCACCTTCCTTTTTAACAAAAAAAAACAGTTGTCTGCAGTTGTGGCATTGAAATTCATGGTTTTGAGTACATTGACCAAACATTCATACCAACGTTTGCCGGATTGCTTTAATCCGTATAAACTTTTGTTTAATAACCAAGTTTCATTTTTGTTTGTGTATTGGCTGTGAGGTGCTCTCACATGTATCTCTTTATCAAGTTTTGCATGTAAATATGCAGTTTGTATATCATATTGAAAAACATCAAGATTAAGTGCAGATGCAATGACTAAAGCTGTTTTAACACTCTCAGTTCTTACAGTGGGAGAGTATGTGTCTGTGTAATCCTCAGGATACTTTTGAGCGTAACCTTGTGCAACTAGTCTAGCTTTATATAATGTGTTGCCTTCTTCCAAATTTTTAATTTTAAATATCCTTCTGGTGCCTATAATTGTTTTGTCTTTAGGTGCAGAAGTTGGTGTGAATACATTTAATTCTCGCAAGCTGTCCATTTCTTTGGCCATGGCTAATTCCCACTTTTCTCTTTCTTCAATGGGGAGTTTTAATACTTCCTCGTATGTGTTGGGTATTGATGTTTCGTTGTTCATGCACATTATGTAATCTTTATATTTACTTGGTACTTGATTTCTGTTACATCTACTTGTCTTTTTTGGTATGCTGTCATTATCATGTAAATATCTTGCTTCCTTTTTGGTTAATGAATCTGTTTTTATTCTGGTGTGACTATTTGTCCATGTTTCATTCTTGTTTTCATGTATGTTGTGGTTATGTTCTTCTCTCTCTATTTTATCTTGATGTTTAATGTCTGTTTTTGTAATTGGAAATATCTCATTAAGATGTATCTTAGACCAATTGGCCTGTTCATGAAATACAGCTGTTCTAGAAATTATGAATCTGTTGTTATTATCAATAAACCTGTATCCTTTTGTGCCTGTTTCGTATCCCATGAATCTAAGTCTTCTGGATACGTTATCTCCTTTACGTCTTAATTGTTTTGGTATGTGTACATCCGCTGTAACTCCCAATATGTGCATGTGTGATATTTTAGGTTTTCTATTAT
This sequence comes from Arizona elegans, assembly GCA_022577455.1. Classification (NCBI taxonomy): domain Eukaryota; kingdom Metazoa; phylum Chordata; class Lepidosauria; order Squamata; family Colubridae; genus Arizona; species Arizona elegans. Next base: position 89,360,291 of record JAKOOJ010000002.1, read on the forward strand.
ACATTAGTTCATATGGTGTTTTATTTATGATGCTGGACCAAGTTCTGTTTTGAGTGTAATTTGAATATAATAAGGCTTCTGACCAGAATTGTTTTCCTAAGCCAGCATCCTCTAATGTACATCTAATCATGGTTTGTAGTGTCGAGTTTTTTCGTTCTGCCACTCCATTTGGGAATGCAGAGAAAGGGCTAGATGTGAAGTGTAGCATTCTTTTATTCTTTAGCCATTGAGAGAATTCTCTTGACATGAATTCAGATCCCCTATCTGTCATGATTTGTTTTATTCTAATATTGTGTTGTGTTTCTACACGTTTATAAAACTCTTTAAATTTTTGAAAAGTTTCATCTTTGTGTTTCAAAGTGTAGACAAACCCGTAACGACTATAGTCATCTACAATAGTTAGGAAATATTCGTTTCTTATATGTGATTGATGGGGTTAATGGACCAACTAGATCCATATGTACCAGATCAAAAATGTGGTCAGATGACCTTGTTGCTCTTTTTGGTTTGGGATTAGTTCTGAGTTTTGAGGACTTACATACTGAACATTCCAAATAATTTTTACAATTTTTTATTTTAATACCTTCAGCATGTTCAATCATTTTTTGTATTACCGGAAAACTAGCATGCCCTAATTTTCTATGTAATATATGTGCACATTCATCATGAATTGGTTTCCCAATGGTGGGTTTCTTGTTATTGAGTGTATCACTAGTGGATGTGTTTTCGTGATCATGGTTTGTTTCATGTTCCTCATTATCACTATTACTGTTGTCTTCATTCTCTATGCTAGTGTTATCTTCTGTGTTTGAATCAATATTATGTAGCCATTTTTCTTCTGTGATTAAATAAGGTAGGCCCCCTTTGATAACCACACTACCCAAATTTGTTTTGTTTTTCTCTAGGATTGTCTTTCCTTTTGAGAATACTATATTTATGTCAGAATCTCTGCTTAGTTTTATTGCACTAAGTATGTTGTGAGGTATTTCTGGTACTAATAATACCCCCTCTATTTTCCCTAGACCAGGTAAATTCACACTTCCTCTTCCAATAACTTGGACATTTTTTTGATTGGCTACCTTTATTACAAATTTATCTTTTATAAATGAAGATAGTATTTTCTTGTCATGTGTTGTGTGATTAGTTGTTCCAGAATCAATGAGCCAAGTATTATCACTTGACTTTTGTATGTTAGTTATGTTATGTTTATCTAACCCATTTAATGATCCAGATTTTCTATCTCTTGAATTATCTCTGCCCCCTCTACGCTCTCTAAAGTTTGGTGAGTTTCTATATCTATATCTATCAATAGATGATTGTCTGTTATGATATCTGCTTCTATAGTCATGTTTTTCTCTTTCTCTAAGAAATTTAGGACAATCTCTTCTACAGTGTTCTTTGGATCCACAATTATAACATTCAATTGATTCTCGATGTTTCTCTTGAAATACTATTCTCTTAGTCTGTCTATGTTCTGTGTGTGTACTATAGCGGCTTCTTCTCAGATTATCTTCAGCTATTAGCTTATTTGATAAGTTTTCTATAGATAGGTATCCCAAATTAATTGTGTCTAAATGTGATATGTAGTTAACCATGATGAGTCTAATGAATTAAGGATAACACTTTTCATTGTTTGATCTGATATTATTTCTCCCCTTAAATGTAGCTCTGCTCTGATTTTGTTTAGTGATATTAAGTGTTCACTTATAGTGGTCCCAGATTTTATCCTGGCTGAGAAGAAATCTTTAGACATTCTTGTTGTGGTTGCTACGCTTTCACTATGAAACAGTTTAAACATGCAATGAATTATTTCTGAGACAGTGAGATTATGCTTAATACTATAATACATAGCAGGAGATATACTAGATATTAATAAGTAAAATGCTCTGTGGTGCAGGCAATCCAATTTTAAAGTCCAAGGTTTTTTGGGAGGGTTAGTTATGAAAAATAATAAATTCTCTTTTAGAAAAACAACCTGAAGTTGTTGACACCATTCTTGTAAATTAATACCATCTATTCTTAGCTTTGGGAAATCATTAGGCAAGTTCTCAATATTGTTTGTTCCATTACTTACAACTGGAGGTTGTCCTTGATCTTGTAGGTGTTGGTAGTTGCAGAATGGTGTGGGTATGCTCGCAATGAGTCTGAATGGTTCTCTTTGTTCTTCATGTCTTCCGTAGTTGTCTGTGTGCGTTTGCGCATGCACGTTGCTCATTTCACTTCTGAAGCTCTCGGGAGAGGTTCTCGTCGTTGTAGCTCCCTCGTAGTGCTCTTCCTCCGATGACTCGGTCTCCGGTTCGACCTTGGGTGTCCAGGAGATGGCCGGCGCTCGCTTCCTTTCGTTGAAGCTGTCCTGGTTGAAGTCTCTGGCTCCCGGAAGCGTCTGCGGCATGGGGGAGTATTTGCAAGGTCCTCTGGGTTCAGGCGCTGGTGTTTTCACCGTCCAGATGGAAGCGGGTGAATTCAGAGACGTTTGCTTGCTTGCTTGTCTTTTCTTTATTTTTTGATCAGCAGCTTCTGTTGATTTTTTTGTAATTTTTAAATTTGGGCCAAATGTCGCGAACAGCGTTCTCATGGCTGATTTTATTTTTAGTTCGGTAGAGGTTTCTTCGATGTCTGTATCAGATTCTTCTGAAGAATAGAGTTTTTCTTTTTTATTTTTCACACTGTGTATGGCTTTTCGCGCCAGAGATTTTGAATCCTGTTTTCTGATTGGCTCTGCTTCACTCATCTTAGTGGTCGGTTGAAACCAAGATGGCTGCCATTCAAAACTTTGTGCGGGACCGTTAGTCTTTCTTTTCGTTACATTTTCATCTATAGGTAATTCGCTCACCATTTTTAGGTCTTTAGATTCAGCTGTTACGATGTGGTTTTCTCTCGCTGCTCCGCTGTCTTTTATGATGTCTCGGAGGTTCGCGATGAGGTTGCAGTCATCTTTTTGGCTTTTCAGTAGTCTCAGTATCTCCGATCTGAGATCGTTGCCTTCTATCTCGTTCTCTTCTTGGTCATCAGTTTCATCGATTACCTCTTCATTGTCTGTAATGCAGTCTTCAGATTCTTTAGTTATTATAGCCGTTGTTTCATCGATCATTTCTTGATCCGTTTCCATCTCTTTATCGTGTGCCCTGGTGTTGGGTCTTTCTCTTCTGTTTTTGAAGTTTCCTTTCTTAGGCATGTCTATTTTTATTGAGTCAGTTTAACCATCCTCTGCTACCAGTTTGTTGCAATATTTTGAGGATCAGACTCAATAAATAATTCAGGAACAAAGTATTCAAACAAAGTACTATTTATTTATAATAGGCATTCTATATTCTCTGAATGATCACAGATAGAAGCAAGAGGGAGGTGCATACATCCCCTTTTATATCAATAAGGTGGAGTAAAGGATGGGAGTGGTTACATATGAATATATTAAGGAAGGAAGAATAAATTAACCCCTGATACCCTGTGTATGTACATTTTCCCCATTTGAGAATAAGGCATTTACTTGTGACAAGAAGGAGAAGGCGTTCGTGTTGACAGAGCGCTTTATTGAAGAAAAAGTTCATGATACAGACACATATGTCAAAATGGGGTCTGGGAAAGAATGGAGAGAGTACTATCTTGCCTAGATTAATCATATGTTGTGTATTGTGTGGAATATTATATATTAGCTTTGTGTATTAGAAGACATAGAGTGTTGTGTAAGCAGTAATGAAAGTTTATGCATGGAAAAACTTCCATTGGGGGGGGAATGAGGTGGAAATGAGGTAAATAAAAGAAAATAAAAGGTGAATAAAAGAAATAATCATTCCAAGTCAGGTATATAAAGTCAGATCAAATCCTATGAACTCTGAATAACCTTTGAATGAACTCATCTATTCACTTAAGTATACGTGCTAGCTAAAGGCAGCTGGACTCCATTATTAGTAAATATATCTTCTGATGAGGCTCAACTGTCATTCAGCAGGAAAGTTAAGAGTAGAGTTCTGGTGAATGAAACTAAGCAATTAGTTCATGGATGTCCCCATAATTACTTGACCTATGGCCCTGTGTCAAACCCACTGATTCTATATATTTTCTTAATAGAATCAAATATGAACATCTGGATGGATATACATAGGATACAAAAGGTTACTTATTGTTTAAAGTATAGTCATAATTTCAGCATTTAAACATTACAGCACTTAAAGGACAGTTGTAAAACATAAAGTAAAAATTGTAATAGTTTAATCATAAGTAAATGATGGAGTAGGGAAAATGTGTAGCCTAAATAATTTTATTGAATAGTAGGTAATGGTTTGATAATTAGTAAAGTGTAATGTAAGTGAAATGTATTTTTAATGTAACCATATATGGAAGCCGGAAAGGCTCATAGAACTCTTTGTCTTGAAAACATATTTAAGTCGTAGAATTATAATCATTCTCTGTTCAGGTTGCAATAACCAAACATAGCACTGAACCTTTGCGCAAATAAAGGTATCTGTCTGACCCAGGAATGTGCTTCAGCCTCTCCTTTCTACAACAAAGGTATTTTATTTTTTAGATAGGATGGCCTAGTCTGGGCACAAAATATCTGCTGGGGGTTGGGAGCTGGGGCTCTGAGTTTCTCTTTCCCTTAAAATTTTTTATTTCTCTTTTAGGAGAAATATTTTATCCTGCCTTTTAAAATATTTCTCAAAATATTTCATTCTTCTAGAGGGGGCTGGCTTCCCACAGTGCCATTTCAGTGTCACACTGTCAATTTTCCCCATCTGGAGATTTAAGCTCAGGTAAGTAAATAGATACTGCATTATCTGACCTTGTTTTCATCAACTTTAAGCTGCATTCCTGTCCTTTCATCCTATTCTTCCTAATTGCTTGGGACACACACACTTTTATGCAAAAGCCTGAACCAAAATACCGGTAAGAATTTTAGCTAACCTTATTTATGGGAAGTAGCTTAGCAAGTCCTGAGGTCATGTGATAATCTTTTGTGACCTTCTGATAAGCAAAGTCAATGGGGAAGCCAGATTCACTTAACAACCATGTTACTAACTTAACAACTTCAGTGTTTCAGTTAAAATGAGAAGAAAACACTTAAAATGGCAAGAAAGGTTGTAAAATGGGGCAAAATTTACTTAAAAACGATCTTACTTAGCAACAGAAATTTGCTAATTTGCTAAGGTTGTAGACCTGGTTAGATCCAATTGGTGCTTTGTGTTACTACTACTGTTTAACAAATGTTTTGGCTTAATTATATCTGAAGCTGAGTAGAAGTCTTGGAAAAAAGCCCAAGGTTGGCTTTAAATTGCTACTGCCTTTTCCCATGTGGATTGAAAAATCATCCCTCATAATAAATGAGCTGGCTTGACCCCATAGTTTTTGGTTAATTTTAAATTGATTTTAATTGGGTTTGTTTTAAATTGCGGCCAAAAATATTTAATTATTTTAAATTGTTTTTAAAATTTTGTATGTTCTGTTTTATTCTGGCTGTTCACCGCCCTGAGTCCTGTTGGAGAAGGGCGGTATACAAATTAAAACAAACAAACAAACAAATAAATAAATGGTACAAGTCCAACAGGGAAGAAGGATAGTTTAAGGTGAGAGTTGACTGTTGTGGTCTGCTGGCGGCCTGCAGAGCTGTCAGCAGAGTCAGACAGTGAGGAGGTTGGGGAGGAACATGGGCCAGTCCTGGAGTCTGGGGAAGGCTCAGACAAGGGCTTTGCGTCGAAGGCAGAGAGGGAGGGCAGGGCCATCTGGTAGTTATGTGCTGCCTCCGGAGCCTCCAGAATCTGACTTCAGTGAGGCAGAAGAACAGTGTGAGCCTGTTCCCAGTGTGCTCATGTGCAGAGCTTCCAAAAGGCAAGATTAATTAAGGAAAAAAAAGGGTGACTCAGGAGTAAGGCTTGGAGTTGATTGGCCCCTCCCATAAGACATAAAAGAGGAGCAAACGGATGTGAGCCTTTGCAGGAAACTATTAGTTCATATCAGGGGTGAAATCCCACCGGTTTGGACCAGTTCGGCTGAACCAGTAGCGATGATGTTCATTGGTTTGCTGAACTGGTAGCAATCTTCCCTGGCCCCACCCATGTCCACCCAATTGCCCAGTTGCCCACTTGCCCGGTCACCGCTTCCTTTCAGGTCCCTCACCGCTTCCTTCTGGCTCTCTCGCTTTTCCCGCTACTCGCTTTTCCTGCCATTTGGTTTCCGGCCCACCCACCCCACCCCCGGCCTATATAAATTCCCCTTTGCCATGCGGCCCAACTACTTTGCGGATGCCTCACTCGGATGCCTCGCCTTGCTCGAATGCCTCGCCGCTGGCCACTCACTCAAAAAGGTAAGCATTGCCGGTTGCGGCCCAGCGTGGCCCCCAATCCTTGGCCTCGCATACTTTGTGCAGCCACCAGGGATTGTTTGCATGTTGAGGCCTAGTGTGCCACCCCACCCCCCAAGTCTCTGGGCTCGCATAGTTTGCGCAGCCACTGGGGAATGGTTGCGGGCCTCGTGCCACCCCCGGGTCGCCGGGCTTGCCTGCCTGGCCTGGCTAAGCTACCTAGCATCCCTCCAGCCTCCAGCTTGCTTACCTTCACTCTTTGGACCGAATCCTGAGCTGCTGGTCGCAACGCCTGCCTTCCTTCACCTGCTGCAATTCCTGCAATCAATCTCATCAGCAAGCAACTGAATCTGCCTGCCTACCTGCCTTGTGCCCTCAATTGGGTAAGTAACTGGGTTTTTTTTTTTTTTGGCTTTAAAAAAAATAGTTAATGGGGGGGGTTGGAATATATTTTTTTTTAGACATCGGCATTTAAAATTTAGGAAGTTTTAAATTTAGCTGCTTTTATCTAAAAATATAAATGAAATAAAATAATAAAATAAAATATTTGTGCAGCTTTCTGAGATTTGTGTGTTTCTGTAGTGTTTCACTCTCACTACACATACACACAAAATCTCACAAAGCTGTATGTGACATTTTGCGGGGGAAAAGTGTGAAAGTTGGTTTTTGAGCTCTTTGTGGCTCTGTGAGGTTCCTGCTTGTTGCAGGGGCCATTTTGGGTGAAGTGCAGCTGCTTTTGCATTGTGTGTGAGTCAGTTGTGTTGTTTTGTGTTGTGTGTGTGTGTAAAGTGTGAAAGTTGGTTTTTGAGCTTTTTGAGCTTTTTGTGTGCTTTTACATTGTGTGTTCTCAGCTTAACAAAACTCCTTTTTTCCCTTTTGCAGTAGCAGGATTGCCTTTAACAGGAAGGATGAAAAGGTAACAGACTTTGATTGGTTTCTTGGCCAAGAAACCAAAACTTGCACAACAACCATCAGAAGTGACCTTGGATGATCCAAAACCATCCCAAGCACCACAAGCACCATCACTTGAAACTGGAGAAAGCAGCAAGTCAAGTATTGAGTCATCTGCTATGCCCAAAATTGAAAGCATTCTTCCAGACTGCTGGACTATGCAACAGTACAGCAACTTCCAAGAGAAGTATGATGGGTTGGAAGTTTCAAACAAGAAACTAGGTTGCAACTACTGTGCGAAACATGACTGCAATAGAGAGTGGTATTCATGTGTCCAAAGAGGAGAAGCTTTTCAAGATTGAGGCAGCTGGGAAAAACAAGGAAGTGCAGCAGGCGTCTCTAAGGAAGAAAATGAGAGAACATTTCATATTGAAATCGCACACCATTTGTAGAGACAACGTAAAACAAGTGGAGCAGGAAGCCATAACAAAAGCAATGGAAATGTCAGCCTCCGTTCTTTCAATGCTTGCTTGTCGGCTGCCATGGTAATGGGGGAGGGGGAGCTAGGAAGTTGCTAGACGGGGAAGCATGCTGGAGGATGGGAGGAAAGGAGAAACAAAAGTGAAACTTAGCTGCAGTCCTGTGCCTTTGAAGCTGCTATCGAGTCAACGGTCCTGACATTCCAGATTGATGACACTGCCAGACGTGTGATTCCACCTGACCTCTGGAGGACCTTTGGATTGGATGATTTACGCTGGACAGTTGGGAGGGGATGCTTTCTATATGTGATTTTCGCGCCTATTGCCTCAGATCTTGCTTTCCTTGGCTGCATTCAGTTCAATTTCAGTAAAAGTACCTTTATCTATGAAAATGGAGTTGGGGTCATTCTTTCCTGAAATCTGAAAGGAGGCACGCCTGACAGGACAAGTTTTCTGAAAGGCAATATGGCACCACTTCTAAAATGTTCAAAACTGTTTACAGCCTGGCAAAGCATGCAGACCAATTTCAAGCATAGAGGAATTGATAGAATTACAAACTGAAAACAAAATAGATCTGGGAGTAGGATTGCATTCAAGGCCAACAGTTGTGAAAATAGTTGAGTGCATTGCAAATGAAATTAAAAGTCAAATGTTTACCAGCATCATTGCACAGAATCTGAAAATATGTCTGATCATTGACAAAGCCTCAACAATACCCTGCAAACCAGTTTTGATAGTTTTCGTAAAAGTTGAGGACTCAGAGGACCCACCAACAATTTTTGTTGAGCTTGTTGAATTGAAGAAACAAGATGCAGAGACAATATGTTCTGCAGTTTTTGAAAGTCTATGAAAGGTTAGGTTTACACGGGATTACCTACAAAAAAATTTAATAGCATTCTGCTCTGATGGTGCCAGTGTTATGCTTGGGAGAAAATCTGGAGTGAGCACCAGAATAGCAAAAGAGTTTCCAAACATCATCATATGGCACTGCTTGAACCATTGCCTCCAACTTGTTTTAGATGACGCCATAAAGGAAATAAAGCAAGTAAATCATTTTAAAATATTTATTGATAAGATATGCTCTATTTTTCAGCAATCCAATAAGAACTGAATTGAACTTGATGAAATATCCAAAGAACTTGACATTAACATCATAAGGACTGGTAGTTTTTGGGCCAAGATGGGCTGCCTGTAGTTTAAGAGCAACCATAGATGTGTGGTGTGCTTATCCAGTGCTGCATCAATATTTTCATGCAAATGCAAAATACGCAGGCATGGCTGCCCATCTGGAAAATAAATATTTCTTAAATGATTTGGCATTGATGATCGATATTCTGGAAGAAATCTCACTTCTTTCAACTGCACTGCAAGCACGCAATACGGACATCACAAAGGCTGAAAAACTGGTGAGAAGATCAATGAAAGCATTTGAACTGCTTACAAAGGGAAAGGGCCCATACGAAAGAAAAGTTGATGGACTAATTACTTCAGAAACCTTCAGAAATATAAACTTTGTAGAAAATCATTGATTTGTTGGACTTCATCGGGAAAGACTTTTAGGAAGCATCATAACAAATTTGCAGAAATGACTGATGGACTGTGAACATTTAAAAACTGGTAGCCAATTGCAAGACACCACAAATAAATTACAGTTTCTACATTTTTTTGTGCCAGAGTACTGGGATTTTGAGAAAGTAGTCATTCCATGGACAGCAGCTGAAGAACAACTGCACACATTTGGTGACATTTTCAATTACAACATTAATATCAACGACTATAGAGATTTTGTGGAGAATAGGTTAAAAGATTTGACAGTATCTTTGCAATTCCTGACAGTATTAAAAAAGCAAAAGATATATAAAAGATGTCAGAAGAATTGCTGTAAGTTCTGCAGAAGCGGAAAGGGGTTTTTCAAAAATGAACTTCATATGTTCAGAGAGCAGAAGTCGCCTAACTGTTTCCAATTTAACCAACCTCATGACCATCAGCGTTACTGGCCTAACTCTTCCAAAATGGGACTTTATTCCTGCAGTGAAACAGTGGTTCAGAGAACACCATTGCTCAGCCAATGATCTGCCCATCAAGTTCAAGAAAAGTGAGGAGAGTGCCACTGAAATAGCTATGTGAAAATATCTTAAAGCTAAAGACGACTAACAGTTTTATGTAAGTATTTGTGTATCTCTTTTATTGTTTTTTTATTGTCTTGTGTAGTTCTTTTATTCTTATTTAAATATTAAATGGTTGAATTTGTATATCATGGTATATCTTCTTTTTGTTGGTCATTATTATCACTAGTGCAAAGAAGCGATGTCGAAGACATTTTTATTGCTCTTATGTAAGTATTGTGTATCTCTTATTGTTTTGTGTACTTCATTTATTCTTATTTAAGTATTAATTGCATGAAATAATTGGTATATTTTCTTTTTGTAGGTCAAAAAAGGGCAAAGAAGTGACATCGACTTGGCCACGCCCACCGAGTCACCTGATCACCAAGCCACACCCACCAAATAAGCCACACCCACAGAACCGGTAGGGAAAATTTTTAGGTTTCACCCCTGGTTCATATAGTCAATTCAGGCTCTGAGAAGTCTGTTTGACTCTGTGCTCTGTTTGGCCTTGCAAAACTAATTGGCAATTAGGTCTCTGGCAGCATTTTAAGGGAGATAAAGGAGGGTGCCTTTATCAACAATTTATCAACATTACAAACAGTTGGAATCTTCATAGACGGTTTGTGAATCATTATGGGTTGTGAATGACCATAATTCACAGCCATCTCAATAAAAGAGGTTTTTTGGGACTAAAATTATGATTTATGCTTTCTCAGGAAGCCTAGGTCAGAACATTGACTATGGTCACCAGTATCCCAGACTTCCCTTGGGTAAAAAAGGTGAGTATTACATATAGGAGATTCAATTCTTAGAGGAACCAAAACTATAGTCTGCAGTCTAGGCATGTATACTGTCTTCCTGGAGCAAAAATCAAAGATGTAACTGAGAACCTTACTAAAATAACACCATGGATTACTACCCCTTTCTTCTCCTACACATGGGGATGAATGGCAGGACAATGAACCTGAAAACAATAACAAGAGATTACAAACACATAGCGAAGAAAGTAAAGGAATTAGGAGCCCAAGTGATGTTTCCATCTATACTTCCAACAAAAAGCCAACATCCAATGAGGGAGAAAAGGATTTTAGAAATGAACCATTGGCTTAAAAATTGGTGTTTTCAAGAGAACTGTGGTTTCCTAGGCCTGGTCTACATTACTTACATGAAGAGCTATTAGCAAGGGCTGGACTGTGTCTCACAAGAATGTGAAAGAATATATTTGGAAAACAATTAGCTCATCTTATCAGAAGGGCTTTAAAGTAAAATTGAGGGGGGAGGGTGACCCTTTAGAACCTAATTCCAAGCAAAATCCACTGGATAACCAATCAAATAAGGAGGTAGGGAGTAAAAAGAAAAAAGAAGAACTCAGATGCAAAGTAGGAGATTTAGGAAGCATACCCAGGATTAGCTATAAATGCCTATATACTAACACTCAAAGTTCCTATGATTGTGGGCAAAGCGGATTGTCATAGCTGATTGTCGGAACTTTTTAAAAACTTTTTTTAGTTAAAAAATGCTAAAAAAAGTTTTTAAAAGTTGGCCATGCCCACCCAGTCACATGACCCCCAATGAGCCATGCCCACCAAGCCATGCCCACAGAACTGGGAAAATTCTTGAATTTCACCACTGACTGTTATTGAGCTGTTTTCAAAGCAAACACACTTCGTGATGTGTCTGAAGATTCCTTCTAGCCAAGATATTTGTGCTACACATCTACAGACTACATGGGGTTCCCCATTAGTTCAGACAGAAGGGTGCAATTCACCACAAAATTTTGGTGGGAATTTTTTAAATTAATAGGCTCCTCCTAGGGACTTAGTTCTGCCTAACATCAACGAACTAATGGGGCAGCTGAATGTGCCAACTCATTAGTAGAGCAATACCTGCACTGTTATATAAATTATCAGCAGACTAATTGGGCTGAGCCCCTGCCTTTTACAGAAGTGGCAACCCACTTGTTTAATCCTCAGTGGAAATACATCTATATGGTGTGAAGCATGCAGTGGGATACCTCAATATTTTTTCTTGCCCAGCACTTTTCAACATCTTTATAAAGGATCTAGATGATGGGATGCTAATCAAAGTTACACATGACACCAAGTTGTGGGGAATTGCTAACTCTTTAGAAGATAGGCTCAAGATCCAGAAGGATCTTGACAGACTTGAATATTGTGCCCTATCCAACAAGATGCAGTGTAGTGGTGAGATAAGTAAGATCCTGCACTTAGGCAGGAAAAAACAAATGCATAGGGACACAATAGGTGGTAAATGGCTCAACAGTAGTAGAGAGGTGTCCTAATGGACTACCAATTAAGTATGCTCCAGCAATGTGTTCCAGCTGCCAAAAATAAAAAAGCCAATGCAGTCCTGGGCTGCATCAAAAGAGGGATAGCATTACGACAACGAGAAGTGATAGTACTGCTTTATACTATACTAGGGAGGCCACAGAGAGGTGGGTTTCAGCAGGTTCTGACCAGTTCTGGAGAACTGGTAGTAGAAATTTTGAGTAGTTAGGAGAACCAGTAGTAAAAATTCTGACTGGCCCCACCCCCATCTATTCTCTGCCTCCCAAGTCCCAGCTGATTGGGAGGAAGTGGGGATTTTGCAGTAACCTTCCCCTGGATTGGGGACGGAATGGAGATTTTACAGTATCCTTACCCTGCCATGCCCACCAAGGCAGGCCCATCAAGCCATGCCACGCCCACCAAGCCACACCCACAGAACCAGTAGTAAAAAATTTTGAAACCCACCACTGAGCCCACACTTGAAATACTGTGTCCATTTCTGGGCACCACAGTACAGAAAAGATGCTGAGACCCTAGAAAGTGTGCTGAGAAGAGCAACAAAGATGATAAAGGGTCTGGAAACTAAATCATATGATAAATGGTTGAGGGAGCTAGGAATGTCTAGCCCAGGGGTGTCAAACTCAAGGCCCACGGGCCAGATTTGGGCCACAGATTGCTTAGATCTGGGTTGCTTAGATCTGGGAACAGTGAAAGACCAGCTGGGGTGCCTCTGCCAGCAAAAATGGAACTTGCAATGGCCTCCTGCAACCCTCTGCCAGCAAAAACGGAGCTCAAGAGGGCTGCGCACGGCCCTCCTGAGTTCTGTTTTCACTGGCAGAGCTTTCGGGCCACCACGGGTGCCCCCAATATGAATGATGTTGAGCTGGCCATGCCCACCCTGGCCATGCCTCCCCCCCAAGTTCAAACACAATCCTGATGTGTCCCTCATTGAAATTGAGTTTGACACCCTTGGTCTAGCCTATTGAAGAGAAGGATTTGGGGAGGGGACATGATAACTGTCTTCCAGTACTTGAGAGACTATCACAGAGAAGAGGGAATTGAATTATTTCTGAAGCACCAGAGGGCAGCACAAGATGTAATTAGAGGAAACTTGTTAAAAAGAGTTCCAACCTAGAAATAAGGAGAAACTTTTTGACAGTAATAACAAATAATAAGTGGAATCATTTGCCTCTTGGACTTGTGGGTGCTCCATTACTGGAGGTTTTCAAAAATAGACTGGACAACCATTTGAATGGGATGGTATAAGGCTGCTGCCTTGAGCTGGGGGGAGGGGTTGGACTAGAAGACCTCTGAGGTCCCTTCTAGCCTTATGATTCTATGTTCTATATTGAATGAGGATAGAGAAACCTTTAAAAATAATATAAACCTATGAATTAAATGATACACAGAAACAACTTTTATTCATTCCACAAGTTAGAGATTACACAAACAATTAAAAAAATGGGAAGTAGTAAAACAGTAGGATTGGATGGATTTCTTACAGAATGATATAAAAACATTTACTGATCTTTTAGTGCCAAAACTTTGTCAATTGTACAATGAGATATTTGATACAGGAATATTATCAATGGCATTTAATCAGCCTTATATTGCTATTATAGCAAAATTAGGTAAAGATCATATTCAGTGTGATAATTATCCAATCTCACTTCAATGATACAAAAATCTTAACAGCATGCTATCAAAAGATATTGGTGATTTTCTGTTGGTAACGTCAGTGTGATAGGAACCAAGGGGACAGCGCTCCGTTCCCTAGGTCCCAATTTTCGGTTTGAAAGCTGATTTTTTTTGGCTCTATTGACCACGAAGAGGTCAATAGATTAAAGGGAAAATCCTGAGGACCTTGGGGGTGTCAAAAATTGCCCTGAAGGTTCAAAGAAAGTCCCTTAATTCAGCCCGGAAAAAACCCAACCTCTTGTCGGTTGGCCAGAACACTGACGGTTGCTTAAGAAAAAGGGAAGCAAGGATCAAGCAAACAGCATCAGTAAGAATAACTAATTACTCTTATTCTGAAAAACTTTGAGAGATACAACAATTAAAACAATGGATACATAACTAAAAGAGAAACTTCAAACTGATCGGCAAAGCAGAATTGTGAAGAAGAAATGGAGTGAAAGTATAACAGAGTGAGTTAACGAGGCTAATTGAAGTGTGAGGGGGCGAAACTGACAGGCAACGGAACTGAGGCGATTTTGAAGAAGCGCAACGGAGAGGTGCGGATTGGAAATAAAACACATAGTTATAGATTTAACAGACAGAAATTGGGAAATAGACAAAGATTATTCATCTGGGGAAAGGAATACAGATCCAAGTGTTGGACTTATTTAAAAAAAAAGAAACAGAGGTGGTGCGGAGACAATAAAGAAGAGACGAAGAAGAAACAGTAACTAGTTTCGGGAGTGACTGTGAGGGATTTAAAACCTTTGTAACGGTGGTAGAGCTTCAGTGAACAGATACTGTAACTATATTATAGTATTAACTTGCAAATAAATAAAAAACATTGAGGCTCTGGAAGAGGTGTTTAAAATATTTTTAGAAGGTGAATTGAAGGACTTTGGAAACAATTACAAGCTAGACGACTGTAAAGACACAAAACCAAGGGAGGATTGCAACGACTTCAATTCTGGAATCTAATACAATGAAAGAGATTTATTTTATTGTTTGAGAGACTTAATTTATTTGAAATTTTTTAAATAATATTTTAAGTACTTTTATCTATTTATTTGTTTATTTATGTAATACTTAATGTTTTAATATAGTATATAATATATAATATTATAGCCCAAATAGCATAAGGTTTAGGATTACTTAAGTTTAAATGTAAAATATATAATTTGTAATATAAGTAAGAAAAGTTGGAATATATAAGTTTTGAATAGATATAATAATACAACACATAGCATATCTGTTTTTTCTTATTTCCTATTCTAATAGTATTTTATGTGACACAATTTAATATTAATTTAAAAATTGATATGGTGTTAAAAGAATGAATTGAAAAATTGATTATTAATATTGACATATATTGATTTGAATAAGAATAAATATATTAAAATTGATAAAATTTAATAGAGATATAACTATAGATTTAATAGAACTTAATATAATTAATAATATATTTAAATAGAATATTTAATTTAGAAACTGAAATATGACTTGCTGAGATATCATAATTTATCCCTGCTCCTCATTTAAATTTAATTAATCCCTCATATAATGATATTATAGTTTGATTTACAGAAATTAGACTGTATTTGAAAACTAAACAAGTGATATTGTCTTCTGTAATTATCAGAAGGAAAATCTTACTATATACTACAGACAGTGCATGAAAATTTGAGAACTGCTAAATTAGAAAATTAAGATGACAACTACTGGCTCATCAATAATGACAAAACCAGGTAAAAAGGCAATAGCCAACCAAACAATGTCTACTATGTCATCAGCACAACAGAAAACAATAGATACAATGTTACTTCCAGAAAAAGAGAAATCTCCTCAATCAATTAACATCAAAAACATTCACTCAGTATTAGCAATGATGCAAGAGAGTATGAACAAAACACAGGAATCAATTGCTGATAATCATCAAGAAAGTAGGAAAAACCATGAAGATTTGAAAATGGACATAGGTGAAATTAAGGATAATCTTAAAAAAATGGATAATAAGATGGAGAAAATTCAACAAAATATTGTCAAAAATGAACAACGGATCCAAAATATTGAAGATAAGATGGGCAAAGTAGAAAAAAAAATAGAAGAGTCAGAATGCGATCAAACAACAATAAACAAAGAACTGGAAGATTCAATTTCATTTTTAGAAATGGAAAAGGCATTATTTTACCTAAGATTTCAAAATATAGTGGAAAACAGAGAGGGAGATTTGAGAGATGTAATGGTGGGAATTCTGGCGGAAGCGATGTTAAAGAATAAAGAAGAAATTAATAAGGAAATTGATGAAGTCTATAGAGTATTCACAAATTACGCCCGAAGAAACAAGTTACCAAAAGAGGTTCACATTAGATTTGCAAGGAAGTTCGTGAAAGAGGAAATATACAAAAAAATGAGAGAAAAACCAATTATATATAAGGGAAAAGAAATAATTACATTAAAACAAATACCAAGAAGAGTAAGAGAAACAAGGAAAAATTATAACTTTCTGACAACAGAATTACACAAACATAAAATAATGTTCCGGTGGTTAACACCAGAGGGACTGCTTGTTTCATGGCAAGATAAAAATATAAACTTGATACACTAGAGAAGGCACAGCAATTTTTTGATAGGAATTTTTTTCCTGAGGAAGAACAAGAAACTGAAACACAGCAAGAAATTGCAAATCAGGAGGACAAACCGAGAAAAATACAGCAAGAAGGAAGAAAAAGAGGGGAGAAAGAAAGAATGGAAAGAGAGGGAGCAAGGGATAAAATACAAATTACAGAAATAAACACTAGGAAAATAAGAACATCAAGAAAATAGAAATTTGAAATGGAGAAAGATTTAAAATTGATATCGATTAACATAAATGGATTAAACATTCCATCAAAGAGATCACGTGTTTTCAGAAATTTACAAAAATTGAAGATAGATATTATAACATTACAAGAAGTTCATATTAAAAAAACAACAGCGCAGTTTATTAGAAAACAAACGATTAGGAAAACTTTATACGGCACTAACAGAACAAAAAAAGAGAGGTATAGCAATGTACATCTGGAATCATATACAATCAAAGCAATTATTTGCTGATGAGGAGGGTAGGACATTGATGGTTGAAATTGAAACAGAAAAGAAAAAGATATTACTAGTATCACTTTATGCACCAAATGGAACCCAAATTGATTATTTTAAAAAGATACACAACTGATACGCCAGTTGCGCCCCTTTCTGAGTCGGGATTCCTTATGCACAGCGACTCATGCTCTCGTCACTTCTCGCCTGGACTTCACTAACGCTCTCTACATGGGGCTCCCCTTGAGGAGCACCCGGAGGCTCCAACTGGTCCAGAATGTGGCCGTGTGGGTGATCACAGGAGCGACATGGTGCTCCCATATAACACCTCTCCTGCGTGAGCTGCACTGGCTCCTGGTGGTCTTCCGGGTGCGCTTCAAGGTGTTGGTTCTCACCTTTAAAGCACTCCATGGCTTAGGGCCAGAGTATTTACGAGACCGCCTGCTGCTACTGATAACCTCCCACAGGCCAATACGCTCTCACAGAGAGGGCCTCCTCAGGGTGCCGTCGGTCAAGCAATGTTGGCTGGCGGCCCCCAGGGGGAGAGCCTTCTCTGTGGGAGCACCCACCCTCTGGAATGAGCTACCTCCTGGAATACGGCTGATTCTGGATCTCCGCACTTTCCATAAGGCCCTGAAGACATTTTTATTTCAGCAAGCCGGCCTGGCCTGAATAGGTTTTAGGGGTTTTTTAATTGTATTGCTAGGGGTTTTAAATCGGGGCGGCCGTTTAATTTAATTTATTTTTAATTATTTTAACTTTTATATTGTATGTTATTTTAATTCTCGGCTGTTCACTGCCCTGAGTCCCTTCGGGGAGAAGGGCAGGATATAAATTTAATAAATAAATAAATAAATAAACAAAATTAAGGAATTGGAATACCAAAACATATGCATAATTGGAGATTTTAATGCAATTGTAAATATAGAGAAGGACTATAGGAGTTGTAAACATAATAAATCCAGAAAAAAAACACTTCCAGAAACATTTTATGATATAGTAGAAGAATTTCAATTACAAGATGCCTGGAGGGAACTCAATTATAATAAACAACAATACACATTCTATTCAAATCCACATCAATTGTGGTCCAGAATTGACATGGCTTGGATGACGGCAGAGCTTATAGCAGACATTAAACAAATAGAAATTACAACTAACACATGGGCTGATCATAGCCCCATTGAAAGAACATGGAAGGGACACCAAAAGCGTAAAAGATGGATGATGGATAGAGATATTATAAATGACAAACAATATGTGGATATGATCCAAAAAGAATTGAAAATATTTCTACAAATCAATGTTAAAGAGCACATCAGTCTCCAAAATCTATGGGACACAACCAAGGCATATATCAGAGGCTTAACAATTGCCTATAGTGCACAAAAAAATAAAAACAAACAACAAATAAAACAAAATTTACAGACAATATTACATCAATATGAATTAGATCTACAGAAACAGCCACATAACCAAGAAATTAAGGAGAAAATAAATTTAACAAGGCATAAATTAAATTTGATCACAACAGAAATAGCAAGAAAAATAAAAATCGCTAAACAAAACCAATTTGAACATGGAAACAAAACCGGACGGTGGTCAGCATATAAATTGTTTATACCAGAATATTAAAGCCAAAAAACAAATTGCAAAGGAATTTTTCAAAAACTTATACACAAAGGAAGAGATTAGAGAAGAAAATATCATAGAATATTTAAATAAAATAAAGATTCAAGAATTAGAAGAAGAACATATAGAATTATTGAACAGACCAATCTCAATGTTAGAATTAATAGAAGCGAGGAAGAAACAAAAAAAAATAACAAGACACCGGGAACAGATGTTATACTGGCAGAGTTTTATAAGACATTCCAACAACCATTAGATGATATATTAATACAAGTTTTCAATGATGCAATAATGGAAGCTGAAATTTCGCAGTCATGGAATGAGACAATAATCATATTAATACCAAAACAAGATTCGGATCCCACGGAAATTAAAAATTATAGACCAATTTCTCTTCTCAATGTAGATTATAAACTATTCACATCAATTATAACACAGAGATTGAAAAACCTAATCAAATACTATATACATCCTGATCAAAATGGTTTTATTCCTGGAAGACAAATTCATAACAATACAAGAACAATTATTGACACTCTGGAATTCTATGAGCAAAGATCGGAAAACCAGTTAGCTCTAATTTTCCTAGATGTGCAAAAAGCGTTTGATAATCTCAACTGGACATTTCTAATAGCACAATTAGAAAAGATGAAATTTGGAGAAAGATTTATAAAAATGATTAAAAAGACCTACATACAAACACCCGCGAAAACCTCAGAATGAATATATATATATATATATATATATATATATATATATATATATATATATGCATATTCTTTCTAGCCAGGTTTTACCTACGTAAGCTAGGTTGTTCTGCAGCTCTGACTGTGTGAAATCTCATTCACCAGCTTCAGAGCTTTTTTTCTGTTGACAAACTGCAACTCTGCGTTGCTCTCTGGGAGACTCAGATAGCTATTTCTGCCTTATAAGGCTTCGTCAGTGAGCCACACCCACTTCTCAGATATTCCCCCTGTAAAGGTACAATGTGTCTTTTTCTGTTTTTCGTAGGCTTTTATGTGCATATTCTTTCTAGCCAGGTTTTACCTACGTAAGCTAGGTTGTTCTGCAGCTCTGACTGTGTGAAATCTCATTCACCAGCTTCAGAGCTTTTTTTCTGTTGACAAACTGCAACTCTGCATTGCTCTCTGGGAGACTCAGATAGCTATTTCTGCCTTATAAGGCTTCGTCAGTGAGCCACACCCACTTCTCAGATATTCCCCCTGTAAAGGTACAATGTGTCTTTTTCTGTTTTTCGTAGGCTTTTATGTGCATATTCTTTCTAGCCAGGTTTTACCTACGTAAGCTAGGTTGTTCTGCAGCTCTGACTGTGTGAAATCTCATTCACCAGCTTCAGAGCTTTTTTTCTGTTGACAAACTGCAACTCTGCGTTGCTCTCTGGGAGACTCAGATAGCTATTTCTGCCTTATAAGGCTTCGTCAGTGAGCCACACCCACTTCTCAGATATTCCCCCTGTAAAGGTACAATGTGTCTTTTTCTGTTTTTCGTAGGCTTTTATGTGCATATTCTTTCTAGCCAGGTTTTACCTACGTAAGCTAGGTTGTTCTGCAGCTCTGACTGTGTGAAATCTCATTCACCAGCTTCAGAGCTTTTTTTCTGTTGACAAACTGCAACTCTGCGTTGCTCTCTGGGAGACTCAGATAGCTATTTCTGCCTTATAAGGCTTCGTCAGTGAGCCACACCCACTTCTCAGATATTCCCCCTGTAAAGGTACAATGTGTCTTTTTCTGTTTTTCGTAGGCTTTTATGTGCATATTCTTTCTAGCCAGGTTTTACCTACGTAAGCTAGGTTGTTCTGCAGCTCTGACTGTGTGAAATCTCATTCACCAGCTTCAGAGCTTTTTTTCTGTTGACAAACTGCAACTCTGCGTTGCTCTCTGGGAGACTCAGATAGCTATTTCTGCCTTATAAGGCTTCGTCAGTGAGCCACACCCACTTCTCAGATATTCCCCCTGTAAAGGTACAATGTGTCTTTTTCTGTTTTTCGTAGGCTTTTATGTGCATATTCTTTCTAGCCAGGTTTTACCTACGTAAGCTAGGTTGTTCTGCAGCTCTGACTGTGTGAAATCTCATTCACCAGCTTCAGAGCTTTTTTTCCGTTGACAAACTGCAACTCTGCGTTGCTCTCTGGGAGACTCAGATAGCTATTTCTGCCTTATAAGGCTTCGTCAGTGAGCCACACCCACTTCTCAGATATTCCCCCTGTAAAGGTACAATGTGTCTTTTTCTGTTTTTCGTAGGCTTTTATGTGCATATTCTTTCTAGCCAGGTTTTACCTACGTAAGCTAGGTTGTTCTGCAGCTCTGACTGTGAAATCTCAGCTATCTGAGTCTGGCTAGAAAGAATATATATATATTCTTACTTCTTCGTAGGGTTTATGTGTGTTTTTCTTCTAGCCAGGTTTTCCCTACGTAGCCAAGGTTTTTTTGTAGCTCCAGCTCAGTAGAATCACATCTACTCGGTTCTGGGCTTTTTTCCTTTCTAACACCTAGCAAGCTCTAACTGCTAGGTGGGAGACCTAAATAGATCCATTTCTAGCTCGTTAGCTGTCATCAGTAGGCCACACCCATATCCTCCCTGTAAAGGTACAGTATCAATTTTCTTACTTCTTCATAGGGTTTATGTGTGTTTTTATCTAGCCAGGTTTTGTAGCTGGAGCTACAAAAAAACCTTGGCTATATAGGGAAAACCTGGCTAGAAGAAAAACTACAATATATATATAAAATAAAGGGATCACAAGCAGAAGACATCCGAGATCTGAATGAATGAAATAGCCTTATTAAATACTTTGTTCTTTACATACAGTAGCTTATACACTGCTCAAACAACTAAAGGGAACAAAAAACTACTGTATGTAATGTACAAAGTATTTAAATAAGCCTATTTCATTCATTCAGATCTAGAAGTACAACAACTATTTCGTTCACCCGGAAGACCATCCCAGTGGTCTTCTGGGTGCGCTTCAAGGTGTTGGTTATCACCTTTAAAGCATTCCATGGCATAGGACCTAGATATCTCTGAGACCGCCTGCTGCTACCGACAGCCTCCCATCGACCTGTGCGCTCCCACAGAGAGGGCCTCCTCGGGGTGCCATCAGCCAAACAATGTAGGCTGGTGACCCCCAGCGGGAGGGCCTTCTCTGTGGGGGCACCCACCCTCTGGAACCAACTGCTCCCAGAGATAAGGAGAATCCAAGACCTCGGTGCCTTCCGCCGTGCCCTTAAAACCTCTTTTTTCAGCAAGCCGGGCTGGCTTAACTTTTTTCTTAACTTTTTAAATGTTTTAAACTGGTTTGTTATTGTTCTTAAATTATGGGGCCAAATTTATATATATTCTTTTAATACTATTTTAATGTTTGTAATTTATGTTTTTATTCGGCTGTACACTGCCCTGAGTCCTCAGGGAGAAGGGCGGTATATAAATTGGATATAAAATAAAAATAAAAAAATAAATTCATTCAGATCTAGAAGTACAACTATGATAATCAAAAGTAAGAATATAACCTCAAATATGGTATCCCTTACATCATCCTCAGCACACCAGCGATCAATAGAAAGTATGCTGAGAGCAAATAAAGATAAGACAGGCTCTACGCCTAATATTCAAAGTATTCAATCAATGTTGGCAATGATTCAAGAGGCAATGAACAAGACACAAGAAACCATTGCGAATAATTACGAGGAAACAAGAAGAAATCATGATGACCTTAAATCTGACATGGGAGAAATGAAAGAAAACATTAAAAAAATGGATGATAAAATAGAAAAAATCCGACAGAATATTACCAGAAATGAACAAAGGATCCAAAACATGGAATTAAAAATGGAACAAACAGATAAGAAAATAGAGACGTTGGAACAAAAATAGGTGTCAACAAATAGGGAGCTAGAAGAATCGATTGTATACTTGGAAATGGAGAAAGCATCATTTTACCTTAGGTTCCAGAACATCACGGAAAACAAAGATGAAGACTTAGGAGAGATAATGGTGGAAATCTTGGCAGAGGCAATACAAAGAGATAAAGATGATATACGAAGGGATATACGAAGGGATAAGTTTTACAGAGTTCACACAAATTATGCACGTAGGCACAAACTGCCAAAGGAAGTGCACATTAGATTTACCAAGAAAACGATAAAGGAATAAATTTATAAAAGAATGAGAAATGAAGCAATACTATATAAAGGAAAGAAAATAACAACACTCAAACAAATTCCAAGATGAGTAAGAGACCAGAGAAGAAATTATAATTTTCTTACATCACAATTGAACAAATATAAGGTCATGTTTTAATGCTGATATCGGAGGGTATATTAACCTCCTGGCAAGAGAAGAAATTTAGGATAGATACATTGGACAAGGGGCAGGAGTTCTTCGAATATCATTTGCCCTGGAGGAAGATCAAGAAAGCAGGGAGGAATCAGAGGTAAAACCCAGGAAGAATATGTAAGAAAATGAAGGAGAACAAGAGGAAAAAAGAAGATTGGAAAGGGAATGAATAGAGAGAGAAGGAGTGAGGGGCAAAACACAAATAGTAATGAGAAATATGAGAAAACTAAGAACAACGAACAAATAAGAACAAAGATGGGAGAAGAAATAAAAATGATTTCAATAAACATAAACAGTTTATTTATTTATTTATTTATTTATTTATTATTGAATTTCTATACCGCCCTTCTCCCTGAGGACTCAGGGCGGTGTACAGCCAAAATTAAAAAACATGCAGGACAAATATTAAAAAACAATTAAAAGATATATAAATTTGGCCCAATTAAAACTCATTACCAATTAAAATGTTTAAAACATTTAAAAACAGTTAAAAATTTCATCTTAAGCCAGCCCGGCTTGTTTGAAAAAATGGGTTTTAAGGGCACGACGGAAGGCACTGAGATCCTGGATTCTCCTTATCTCTGGGGGGAGCTGATTCCAGAGGGTAGGTGCCCCCACAGAGAAGGCCCTCCCCCTGGGGGTCACCAGCCTACACTGTCTGGCTGATGGCACCCTGAGGAGGCCCTCTCTGTGGGAGGGCACGGGTCGATGGGAGGTCGTCGGTAGCAGCAGGCGGTCTCAAAGATAGCTAGGCCCTATGCCATGGACCGCTTTGAAGGTGATAACCAGCACCTTGAAGCGCACCCGGAAGACCACTGGGAGCCAGTGCAGCTCGCGCAGGAGCGGTGTTACATGGGAGCGCCATGCTTCTCCCGACATTACCTGCGCTGCTGCGTTCTGGACCAGCTGGAGCCTCCGGGTGCCCCTCAAGGGGAGCCCCATGTAGAGAGCGTTGCAGTAGTCAAGGCGAGAGGTGATGAGGGCGTGAGTGACTGTGCACAGGGAATCCCAATCAAGAAAGGGCCACAACTGGCGAATCAGGCGAACCTGACAAAAGGTCCCCCTGGTTACAGCCGTCAGATGTTTCTCCAAGGACAGCTGCATATCCAGGAGGACTCCCAGATTGCGAACCCTCTCTGTGGGGGCCAATGACTTGCCCCCAATAGTCAGTGATTGAGTCAACTGACTATATCGGGATGCCGGGAGCCACAGCCACTTAGTCTTGGAAGGGTTGAGCTTGAGCCTGTTCCTCCCCATCCAGACCCGTACAGCCTCCAGGCACTGGGACATCACTTCAAGGGCATCGTTGGGGTGGCCTGGGGTGGAGATGTACAGCTGGGTGTCATCAGCGTACTGGTGGTATCTCACCCCAAAGCCACGGATGATCTCACCCAGCGGCTTCACATAAATGTTGAACAGAAGGGGCGAGAGGACCGATCCCTGTGGCACTCCACAAATGAGAGGCCTCGAGGTCGACCTCTGCCCCCCTGCCAACACAAACTGTGACCGGTCGGAGAGAAAGGAGGAGAACCACCGCAACACGGTGCCTCCCATCCCCAACTCTTCTAGCCGGTGCAGCATGATACCATGGTCGATGGTATCAAAAGCCGCTGAGAGGTCTAACAGGACCAGAACAGAGGAGCAACCCCTGTCCCGAGCCCTCCAGAGATCATCAACCAATGCGACCAATGCCATTTCCGTGCTGTGCCCAGACCTGAAACCCAACTGGAACGGATCTAGATAAGATGTTTCCTCCAGGAATTGCGGAAACTGTCGTGCAACCACACTCTCAACAACCTTCGCCATAAAGAGAAGGTTGGAGACAGGACGATCGTTGGCCAATATTGCCGGATCCAGGGACGGCTTCTTGAGGAGAGGCCTCACCACCGCCTCTTTCAAGTTTAAATGCACAAGCCAAAAGAATGCAAACATTTAAGAAGCTACAATGATTGGATATGGATATCATAAATTTACAGGAAGTATACATTAAGAAACAACACAGAAAGATATTAGAACACCCAAGATTAGGCGAATTATACACTTCATTGGCAGAACAAAAAAAAGTGAGAAATACCAGTATATATCAAAAAACATTTAGAAACAAAACAAATATACATAGACGAGGAGGGAAGGATCTTAATGATCGGAATACAAACAGAACAAAAAACAATATTACTGATTTCAATTTATGCACCAAATAATATTCAAAATGAATTTTATAAAAAGATACACAATAAGGTAAAAGAATTAGAATATGAAAACATCTTCATAATAGGCGATTTCAACGCGATTATAGATGTGAAAAACAAGAGCAACAAGAAAAATAAAACTAAGAAAAAGACACTACCAGATATGTTTCAAGAGATGATACAGAAATTATGTCTTCAAGATACATGGAGGGAGGTAAACGAAGAGAAAAAACAATATGCATTCTATTCTAGTCTGCATCAATCATGGTCTAGAATAGATATGGTATGGATGACAACAGAACTTAGAAAAGATGTAGAAGAAGTGGAAATAATGACAAATATGTGGGCAGACCATAATCCAGTAAAAGTAACATGGAAAGGCCAATGGAAAGGAAAAAGATGGATGATGAATAAATAAATATTAAAAGATAAAGAATATGTTCAGATGACTGAAAAAGAAATGAACATATTTTTCAGGTTAAACCCAAAAGAGGAAACTTCTCTTCAAAATTTATGGAATACGGCAAAAGCATACATAAGAGGTCTAACAATTGCATATACGGTGAAGAAAAATAAAAAACAAACAACAAGAACGAGACAATTCGCTAAAAGAGCTAAAAGAATGTGAATCTGACCTACAAAAGGACCCTCAAAATAAAACGACCAAAGGAAAAATAAATGTGATAAAACATAAAATTAATTTGACCACACAAATAGAGATAGCATGGAAAATTAAGTCAGCAAAACAAAACCACTTTGAATATGCAAATAAAACGGGATGATGGTTGGCATACAAATTGAAAAAAGAAAAAGAGAAAAGAATGATATATCAATTACAAGATGAAAAAGGAGAGACGCATTATAGAAATGAGGATAAAAAAATATAGCATTTTTTTTAAAAAAAGCTATATGCACAAGAGAATATACTCAAAGAAGATATTAAGCGATATTTAAACAAATCCGATTTAAGGGAATTAGAAGAGACACATAGGGAAATATTGAATAGGCCAATTAGTATGATTGAATTAATGGAGGCAAGGAAAAAACAGAAAAATAATAAAACTCCAGGTCCAGATGGCATCCCAATGGCATCCAGATGGCAGAATTTTATAAGCTTTGTCAACAACCACTAGACGAAATCATACTAGAAACTTTCAGTGATGCACTTTTGAAGGCCAAAATACCCAATTCATGGACAGAAGCCATTATCACGCTTATCCCAAAAGAGGAGACAGACCAATCAGAAATTTAAAATTATAGACCAATATCGTTATTGAACATAGACTACAAATTATTTACATTGATTATTGCGGAAAGACTAAAAAAAGTAATAAACGAATATATTCACTCTGACCAGAATGGCTTTCTGCCAAAAAGACAAATAAAAAATAATATGAGAATAATAATTGATGTATTAGAATATTACGAAGGAAACCCAGACAAAAAATGGCACTAATATTCTTGGATGCACAAAAGGCCTTTGACAATTTAGATTGGAAATTCCTTACTTTACAATTAGAAAATATGAAATTTGGTGATAAATTTGTAAATATGATAAAGAAAATTACACAACCCAAACAGCAAAGATAACAACAAATGGAGATATGACTGAACAATTTATAATAACAAAAAGAGTGAGACAGGAATGCCCTTTATCCCCTTTATCGTTCATTCTATCACTAGAGATATTGTTAAATAAAATTAGAAGAGACAAGGATATAAAAGGACTGAAAGTTAAAAAAGAATACAAACGTCAAGCCTTTGCTGACGACCTGGTCTTAATCATAGAGCACCCAATATTGACAGGACCCAAATTGTTATCACAAATAGAAGATTATGGGAAGGTAGCAGGACTAAAACTTAATAGGCTAAAAACAAAAGCACTAACGAAAAACTTTACAAAACAACAAGAGAAAGAATTAGAAGATAGAATGGGTATACAAACGACAAAAAAAATAAAATATCTAGGAATATGGCTAACAAATAAAGGATCATCGATTAGAGAAGACAATTACAATAAATTAACAAGTCAGATAAAGAAAGACCTAGAAACTTGGAGCAAATTACAGTTATCTTTTCTAGGGAAGATAGCTTCAATCAAAATGAATGTGCTATCAAGAATGTTATTCTTATTCCAAGTGATACCTATAAAATTGGGGAAAAATTTCTTTAAAGATTTTAATAAATTTATAGGGAATTATATTTGGCAGGGGAAGAAAGCAAGGATCAAAATAAAATATTTACAAGACACTAGGGAAAGAGGAGGATTAGCACTCCGGGATTGGAAAACCTATTATAAAGCAACCTCATTGATATGGATTAAAGATTGGATGGAACTGAAAAACAAAAGAATATTAACATTAGAGGGGTATGACCTACAAAGAGGATGGCATGCTTTCCTGTCGGAGGGAAAAAGTAGTCAGCACGGATATTTTCTTTCTTTTTTTTTTTTTGAAAGAATTTTTATTATTTTTTAAAACAAAAACATAAAATACATCTTTTAAGAACGGAGCACTGATCCAGTCATGAATAGGTACAATCGTTTAACATCTTTTAAAATAAAAGCCAAAACAGATTTTTTTCCCACAATTGTCTTAATCTAAACATTTAGCTTTCTATTATATCACTACAAATCTTAATTTCCAAATAACACAACTCAATATTTAATTACAATTAAATATTAAATAAGTTTTATCTATATACCCATATCCTAGGACCCATTACATTAAATCTTTAAATCCTAATCTCTTTTAATTTACACCGCTTATTACACATTACAGTCTTCATTTTGCACAGTTATTTCATTATTACAATCTTATCGTTTTCATTTTATTATTCATATCAATTTAGTCACCTTTACTTTTAATACTAATCCCAACATAGTCATTTTATTATTACTATCAATTTCCATCTTAAATCAAATTTATTTGAACTATTTGTCTCTCGATCTTCTTCTTTTGGCTGTTTTCCAGCATATTCATTTATCATTTGGCTGTTTCCCAGCATAATCATCTGTTATTTTAGCTGATTCCCAGCATATTCATATTATTTGGCTGATTCACAGCATATTCTTTAGTTTTGGCTGTTTTCCAGCATATTCGTATTATTTTGGCTGTTTCCCAGCATAGTCATCTATTATTTTGGCTGTTTTCCAGCATATTCATATTGTTTTGGCTGTTTCCCAGCATATTTATCTTTATTTTACTATCACACCCAGAAAAGACATCTCCATCTATTATTTTAGTTGTTTCCCAACAAATTCATCTATTATTAGACTATTTCCAACATATTCATCTATTATTAGACTATTTCCAACATATTCATAAAGCATATTCTTAATGTTACTGTTTATCTCTGTGAAATCCCCTTTTTTATTTTACCTTCCATCTATACATTAGTTATTCATATTTAATCATATTACCATTCACAGTTTATTCTGCAATTTAACATTGAGACGATTCTTACAGCAGACACATCCTCATATAAATCAATAAAATGTCTTGGATTCTTCTCATATTCATATTCATTCTTATTCATCTATAAAAATCTCCTTTTTATCAATACTATCCATCTTTACTTTATTTTTCTATTTTCATCACATTATTTTATTTTTCATCTTTATATATCTATAAACACCTCCTTTTTATAATTAATATTCATCTAAACATTACATTTTCATTTTCAATCAAACTATTTTTATATTCTTTTTTCCCAACCATATATATTTCATTTCTTCATTTCCTTGTCTTTCAACATACATTCCATTTCAAATTCAAAGTTCACAAATTTAATTCTCTATGTATCATTTTAAATTCTTTTTTTACATCTATTCCATGCAAAGTACATCAACTTTCCTTCTTTTGTTCCTGTGTCATTTGTCTTCTTTTGTTCCTGCGCCAATTAGTAACAATTATAAAAGTTCCGTTTATTTTCCTCTTTCTTTCCACCAAATAAGCCATCTGTAGACAAAGAAAAAAACTCCACCACCAAAATTCCACGGTTATTATTTGTAATTTTGAAGTATTCCAAAATAGACAACAAGTTACAGTGTTTCTTTTTAAAGCAGAGGGTGTATTCTCTGCAATCCACACTTTCCCTTAGTCATGCCAGAGTCCATTTTGTTACAATTATGTAACAGTCCAATCTGACTCTCTTCTTCTTTTAAGTTTTAAAAGTGTTGAATCCCTACCTTTTTCTTTTTTCTTTTTTTTCGAAATCCAAATCTAGTTTGAGAATTTTTCCAGTCTTTTCGACTTGCCTCAATGTTTAATTGTTAATTAAATCTATACCAAAATAAATTCCTTAGCGGGTCTTTTCCTCCTAAAATTACTTTTAAGGATCTTCTATGCCCCTCTAATCCACAGCTGCTGTTTTAAGGCTAGGGGTCTTACAAGTAACAATCGTTGCTCTAGCGTTGTTTCAAGCCTAGGTTGGTGTCACTCACCCGGCTTCAAAGAGCTTCATTCTTTTCTTCTTTCCTCCTGTGCTTCTCTTAGTTCAGTTTGTCTCAGCTTTGTGGCAGCCTCCATGGCTGCCGCCCCCCACCGCCGACTCACAGAGAGTTCCCTCTGACCTCCAAGGAACTTGCCAGTTCCTCTTGGTTGTCCGAGGTGCCTCTCTTCCTACCCCATCCCTGCAGGACGGTTCTGGTCCAAAGACCCATCGGTGGCAGTTTGCAGTCGGGTTTTCCGTGGGACTCCTCAGAGCCCGCTATTTTCCCAGCTGTCTCGCCATGACGTCAAACCGGAAGTCCAGCATGGATATTTTCAAATACATCTAATTAGGGAAGCATTGCTACAGACTTGGCAGGGGATAAAAAAGAACCATTATGATAAAATTCCGGAATGGCTATCCACTATGGAGACACAAATTTACCCAAATGCTCTAGATATTGGTAAAATGAAAACTTACAAAGACTTGTCAAATAATCAAGGGGAATTAAGAACAAGACAGGAATTGAAAGAACAGGGTACAGACATTGATTGGTGGCCATATATGCAAATAAAATCTAGATACAAGACAGATTTGGCACAATTTGGATTTCAAAAGGAAACATGAATTAGATAAAATTCTCCATGGAACAGAGGATAAATTGTTAAAAAAAAATACAACTATTTATTAAGATACAAATTGGAAGAAGAAGTAGTAAAGAAAATATGATAACTTGGGTGAAAAATTTTGGATACAATATTGAATTAGATAAATGGGAGAAATTATGGAATATAAATTACAAACTAACAATGTCTGTACCCTATAAAGAACATATATATAAAGAACATATATATAAAACGTTTTTTAGGTGGCATGTCTCACCTGCCAGATTGGCAAAGATGTTTCCAAATACCTCCCCACTATGTTGAAAATGTAAACACCAAAAAGGAACTTATTATCACATGTGGTAGTCTTGCCATAAGGCAAAACAATTTTGGCAAATAATTAAAACACAAATAGAAGAAATTATAAATTAACAAATAGAAATGAGGCCAGAAACTTTTCTACTGGGAATAATTACTGGGTCATATGAAAAAGAAATAAGATACTTAATCATTCACATAATTACAGCAGCATGAATAGTTTTCACCCAAAACTGGTAAAACAATGATATATCATCAGAAGACAATGTGATTAGAAAAATTATGGAGTGTGCGGAAATGGATAAGCTCACGAAGGAGATACAAGAAAAAAATGAAACAGAATATTACATAGGCTGGGAGAAATGGTATAAATGTTTGGAGGAAAAGGGGGGAAAAAAAGGGGACAAAGGAAGACTAAATAATGGTTAAATTAGGTGGAGAAATATAGAAACAAATGGGAAGATATAAAAATTGTGGAAAGGAAATTAGGTACACGTTTATGTCAAATGTAAATAAAATAATTAGAATAATAGAATATATTGTAACGGTGTATATACAGTATATGATATACTAGAAATATATGTATAAAAGATATATTAAGATAAGAAAGAGAAAATATTTAAATATTGATTACTGATGCGAAGATGTTGAAAAGAAGATGTAAATATCTGTTTTTGTTTGTTTTTTAAAAAAACTGTTTAATGAAAAATATATAAAAAAAGACATAGAATTTAGCAACATATATGTTTAATAAATTACTACTACTAAAAAAAACAAAACAGACGGGACGGAGTAAGCAGGCTGGTGGTGTCTGGCAGCAGCCTCCCCATCCCTGCCTCACCTTGTCTCGGTGTGCAGCGGTGGCAGTAGCCAGAGGCAGAGACATAGGGGGGAGGAACATAGTCCAGCCTGCTGGATGTGCTGGGCAGCCACCTGCCCCATTCCAGCCATGTGGAATGAAGCAGGCGCATCTGGTGGTCTGCATCATGTGCCTGTCCCCAACTCTGCCTGCTGCCAGTGCTGCCCCTCCACTGTGCCTACTTTTTGGAGGGCTAATCTGGTGGTCATAGCACACTGCAGAGACCCCACTCCTGGACACCTCCCTCCTGTGCGTGTGCGCACGTGCACGTGTGCGCGCGCAAACACACACACACACAAACACGAGTGTGGATCTGGGAGCAGTGAGTGGAGAGCCACACAGAGGCAACCATTGGAGAGGGATCAAAATGGGAAGCCTCTGTCCAGAGCCTCTGGCAGGTTAAAAAAAAACCTGCAGAGTTGCAGCTTCCCTTTTTGTCCACCCTTCCCTCTGTTGCCTCTGCACCTGGACTGACTCTACTCCTGATGCTGAGAAGGAAGTTCTGCTTCTTCCCCCCCACAATTCCAGAAGCCTCACGCCACTGCTGCTCACCTGTCGCATCCCCCCACAGCCCCTGTGATCACCTTTTGCCAATCGCACACTGGCAGGCAGAAGTCCCATTCCATCTCCTTCCCATCTTCTTCCTTCCTTCGCATTCAGGAAGGGATGAGTGGAGGGAGAGAAATTGGCAGTGTGACTTTCCCATTAGGGGGCAGGGTGGTCCCAGGGAAAGGCTGGCGAGTGGAGCATGGAGATGCTGGTGCAAGTGCAGCACTGATCTGCAACCTGATGGCCATCTGGGCCAGACTGTGGTCAGCCTTAGATCCGAGGTGCTGCCCTGGCCCTGCCCTCTGAGCATGTGCACAGGAGGCAGCGAGCATGTGAGGGCTGGCATCTTGGGTGAATGGGAAGCACTCAGAATGCATTCCCCAGGGATGGCAGGCCCCATGAGCTTGCCATCTCCTGTGTGCATGCCTGGGGGTGGGGCTGAGGTAGCGCCATGGATCTAAGGCTGGCTGTGGTCTGGCCCAGATGGCCACTACCAAGTTGCAGATCAGCACCCAGTCAGCATGAGCCAGGCTGAGGCGCCAAGGGTCGGTCCTTCACTGTTTCCAGGGCAGCCCCTTGGGCCAGATCTAACCACCCTGTGGGCCTGATCTCTCTTCACCTGGCGCTCATCTCACCGCCCGACCACTTACCTGAGCTTACTAAAGCCGTTTCACACTGTGACGTCACCTGAGGGGAGGGGAGCGGGAGCAGGGAGGCTCCCTCCCTCCCTTTCTTTGCACCTGCACCTTTCAGCCTTTCCTTTTCATTTTTGGGGGCCAAGCCATGTGACTACTGCTACCAACTACAGCTCATGCTCCTGGTAGGTCTCTGACCCTCCCCAACTTCCTCTTTTCGGGTTCTGTAACTGGGCCCAGTGCAATGCCATCTGGCACACACCGACCTCTGCAACCATGCCTGTCAGCAGCAGGGAACATGGGATCACCCTGCACATGCGGCTGTGATAGGAAGAGAGGCCAGCTGAGCCAGACCCAGATGCTTCCCAGCTCCCCTTGTCCCAGAAGTACCAACCTTTCCCTCTCCCCTCTCTGATAGTGGCCACCCCCTTCTTCACACAGGATCACCCAGCAGCGGGGAGGAAGAGCGAGAAGGGGGCGGCCACTAGCAGAGAGGGGAGAGTGTGAGGTAGGAGTTTCTGGGACAAGGGGAGCCAGGAAGCATCTGGGTGTCAGGGTTCCAAGTAACACCCCCAACAGAATCAAAACTCTGAGGCAGGCATCTTCCTCAAGGCATGAATTTATTAGAGATGTCATATTGGCACATTTGGGAAAACCTGAATCTGAAAGCCCCGGGTTTTCCACACCCAACGTAAAGTCAAAGTTCTTTCCCCTCCATCCACATGTGCATCATATGGTCCAAGGTAGTCCAGGGAACTCTTATGAAGCTCGCATTTGGACAGCTTTGCATAGAGTTTTGCAGCAAAGAGAATTTTTTTCAGAACCTGCCATAGTAGCTTAATATGTTCTAGCATCTTGCTGAATATGAGAATGTCATCCAGGTAAACTAGGAAACCCTTGTAAAGGTTCTCATGCAGCACCTCATTGATTAGCTGCATGAATACGGCAGGAGCTCCCTGGAGTCTGAACGGCATGACTTTGAACTGGAAGCTGCCTAACGGCCAGTTAAAGGTGGTCTTCCATTCATCTCCCTCCTTTTTTTTTATTGAAAAAGTTTTTCAAATACAAATTCCCCCCCCTTTCCCCCCTCCTCCCTAACCTCCCCTCCCCCTCCCCACCCCCCTGTGGCTTCTTCAAAATAAAACTCAAATTCATAACAGATTATATAATACTTTAACATCCCCTTACTCCGTCCCCCCTTTCTTTCTAATAATATTATTATATCCCCCTTATACTATACATTTCAAAATAACATTCTACTATAACATTATATAATAACTCCTAATTTAGCATAATAATATTATTATATCTCCCAGTTTAGCAATTTCTGCTCATAATCTACCCTTTTTCTCCCCCCATACATATATCTCTTAAATCAAATCTTTTATGTATATTAATATAACATTTCAAAGCAACCTTCCACTATAAGACTATATAATAAATCCTAATTTAACATTTATTCAACTCATAGTCTGCCCATTTCCTCCACCCCATAGATATATCTCTTAACTCAAATCTTTTACATATATTCATATCTAAACATAATATCCCTTTTCTTAAACTAAACAATCAATAAGCTAACCTGTCTCCACCCACTTTCCTACAAGACTACCATACTTAATAATTCTTAGTATCTTTATTCTTCTGCCCACACCACTAGAAAATATTCCCTTATGTAAATAAAATCCTCTTAAAAAGACTTTAAGCTTGTAATCCATATAATATCTTCTGTAATGTCTTTCAGCTGGATTGTTAGCTCCATCACCCATGTTAGGGTAACATCACATCCTAATTCCAACAGTATGTTCGGTATCTTCAATTACCATCTGCCCCCATCAATAGCAAATATCTTCTAAAACAAACAAACAAACAAAAAACAACAAAAAACAACCACCCGAGTGACTTTATATTTGTATTCCATATAATGTCTATAGTGGTGTCTTTCATCCAAATTATTAATTCCAACCACCATAATAGGGTAACAGCCAGATCATCTGCGTGTCCCAATCCCATAGCTCTCTTGCCTTGTAGCTCAGCATAAACATAGTACGTTTATCAAAGAATCCAAAAAAAAGATAGTTCCAATCCATTCAGTTTAAGGCCCTTTTCACATCCCAAAAGTACAGCACTGCAGAGGTCTGTCACTCTCCTCAGGATAATATACAGTAAACCAATACTTTGCCACAGCTATCTTTTCATATGTTCAATCATCTCTTAAATAACTGGCCTTACGCTGTTGTTTAGTTTAAAAGTTTTTGTTTTTATGAGACCTGCTTCTTCTTTTCTTGACTTTTTGTGGGTTAGATCTCCATCCTGATTTCCTTTCTATAAATTGTATATCAACTGTTTGGTTTTCATGCTGATCTATAACTTGATCTTGTTGGTTTTGCTTTTGTGGCTTAAATCTCCATTCTGGTTTTATGAGTTGTATATCAACTGATTGATTTCCATGCTGGTCTGTAACTTGATAAGTCATCACATTAGAATCCAGAGCTGCCTCTCTTGTATTTATAAATAGTCCAGCTAAGACCTCTGGAGGAGAATCCAGAAGCGGCTCATCTACAAAGACCTCTGTAACTTGTTGTTTTTCCATTACTTCCAGCTCCTTCTGCTTATCCTAAATTTCTTTTTTTTTTATAGAAACTTTATTGAGATTTTTTACAAACAAAGAAAAAAAAAAGAAAAGGAAAAACAAACATTCAAACAAAAACATAAAACACATAAGTGTAATAACATTTTCAATTAGTATCGGATGTGCAGTGTTTTAACTATTTACATAAATAATACTTGGTGATATTTCAACTCACTTTTAACCAATATTTAACACACCTTTAGATCTTTCTTTCATTTTATCATGCATCCACTTGTACCACCTTTCCCACACAATATAATAAACTGACTTCTCATCATTTAATTCATGAGTTAATTTAGTC
Source organism: Arizona elegans (assembly GCA_022577455.1). Classification (NCBI taxonomy): domain Eukaryota; kingdom Metazoa; phylum Chordata; class Lepidosauria; order Squamata; family Colubridae; genus Arizona; species Arizona elegans. Next base: position 89,395,605 of record JAKOOJ010000002.1, read on the forward strand.
ATCTCTGCGCACTCGAGTATTTTCTTAATTGTAAGCTCTTCTGGTGGTTGAGTTTTCTCTTTCCAGTACTGTGCGTATGCCAATCTGGCGGTTGTAATTATATGGATCATTAAATGTGTCATTTCCTTTCTATATGGCTTCTTTATTATTCCCAGGAGGAAAATCTCTGGTGTTAGTTCAATATCTTCGTCAATTATTTCATATAACCACATAACCATGTGAAAGAAGGTGCCTTGACCATAGCCACATTTCCAACAGTTGGGATGTATATTGGGATATATCTTTGCTAGTCTGGCCGGGGCTAAATACCATCTATGAAACATTTTGTAATGGTTTTCCTTGTATGCCACTGCTCTAGTCAATTTAAGATTCCTGTTCCATGCCTCCTCCCATTCCCCAAAATTTATATCGTGCCCTATATTTTTCTCCCATGCAATTATTTGGTTCTTTGTGACATCTTCGAACTTATCGTCGCCTAGTAAATAATTGTATAGTTTGGCCAGAATCTTTTTATTTGTTCCCATCAGGACATTATCCAATCCATTTGGTCCAAGTTCTAAACTGTATTGTTCTTTGTCTCTCTGGTATCTGGATTTTATTTGTGAGTAGGTCCACCAATCTAAGATTATTCCTTGCTCTCGTAAGGTGTCATTTGGTTTAAGCCTCCCTCCTTCGTCTAAAATATCTTTATATCTGCCCATTTTCTCCATCTCCCATCTATTGGGGTGGATCAGGGCCTCCATCGTTGAGAGCCAATTTGGGATTTTTTTGTAATATTTTTGCCTAATCTGGATCCATGTTTGTATCAAGGAGTCTCTGATTTTATGTCTATGGAAATGTGTCTTCCTTTTCTTCTCCGTATCCCAAATGTGGGTGTGCCACCCTTTTTGCAAGTCATGGCCTTCTAGGGTAAGAATCTTCTCATTTCCAGGGTGATCCAATCTCTTATCCAAACTAGTTTAGCTGCCCTGTAGTATGTTTCCCAATCCGGGAGTCCAAATCCACCTATATCTCTTTTGTCCCTTAAAATTTTAATAGAAAATCTCGGTTTTTTCCCCTCCCATATAAATTCTCTGATGATTTTGTCTAGTTCTAGAAAGAAATTTTTATCTAAATTTATCGGTATATTTTGGAATAAGAATAATATTCTGGGGAGAATGTTCATCTTAATTGTGGCTATTTTACCCAAAAGTGATAGTCTTATTTTTTTCCATCTGTCTAGGTCTTGTTTCATTTTTCTAATTAGGGGAGTATAATTATCGTCTTTCAGGGTCGAACATCTTGATGTAATCCAAATTCCTAGGTATTTAATTTTTTTGGCAACCTGTAATCCTAATACTTCTTCTATCTCGTTTTTCTGGCTCCCAGTTGTGTTTTTGATCAATACTTTGGTTTTAGTTTTATTCAATATGAAGCCTGCCACCTCTCCATATTTATTTAATTCCTCTAATACTTTTGGTCCCGATTCTATGGGGTCTTCAAGGATTAGAGCTACGTCGTCAGCAAATGCTTGCGTCTTTTGGTCTCCTTCCTGATCTTCAATCCTTTTATTTCCTCATTAGTTCTAATTTTCCGCAGAAAAACTTCTAGGGCCAAAATAAACAATAATGGGGATAGGGGACAACCTTGCCTTACTCCCTTACTGATTTGGAATGTTTTGGTCCTATCCCCATTCACCAGAATACTCGCCTTTTGGTTATTATAGATAGATTTAATCATCATTTCAAAATTTGTTCCGAATTTCATAATCTCAATTTGTTTAGTCATAAATTTCCAATTTAGATTGTCAAATGCCTTTTGAGCATCGATAAAGATCAGAGCCATCTGTTTTCCGGGGTGTTCTTCATAGTACTCTAGAGTGTGTAGCACTATTCTCAAATTGTCCCTAATTTGCCTCCCCGGAAGAAATCCGTTCTGGTCTTTGTATATCCAATTATTTAAAATCTTTTTCATTCTTTCTGCCATTATACCCATGAATAATTTATAGTCAGTATTTAGGAGCGAAATTGGTCTGTAATTTTGAATTTGTTTTGGGTCGGCACCTTCTTTCGGCACAAGTGTAACATGCACCTCTTTCCATGACTCTGGAATTTTATAGTCTGACAGTGCATCATTAAAAATTTCTACTAATTTCAATTGGAGTGTTTCTTCTAATTTTTTATATATTTCCCCTGGGAATCCATCGGGTCCTGGCGCTTTGTTATTTTTCAATTTGGAAAGGGCTATTTTTAGTTCTTCAATTGTAATCTTTCTGTTAAGCATTTCTTTCTCATCATCAGTTATTTGTGGGAGCTCTGCTTTTGTCAAATATTGTTCTATTTTGTCATCCGGTACCTCCTCTTCTTTATATAGGGATTCGTAGTATTCTCTCACCCTATCCAGTTTTTCTTCCTCTTTAGTCAATAGTTTGCCCTTAGAGTCTTCTAAGGTATGAATTATTCCCTTTTCATTTTCCTTTTTTAATTTATAGGCCAGCCACCTGCCCAATTTTTAGTATTCTCAAAAAGATATTGTTTCGTTCTTTTCATTCTTTGTGCCAGCTCTTCTTGCTCCATGATATTTACTTTATGCTTCCACATCATCCAATTTTCTTTGGCTGCTTCATCTTCTGGGTTATCTTGGAGTTTTCTTTCTGATTTTCCTATATGATTTAAATAGTCTTCCAGGGTCTTCCTTTCTTCTTTATTTTTATGTGCAGTGTATGAAATCATGACTCCTCTCAGATAAGCCTTCATTGTGTCCCATACTATTGCGCGGGATGTGCCTTTGTTTTCATTTTCCTTGAAAAAGAAGTTTATTTCTTCTTTGAGTTTTTGTATACAGTCTCTATCGCCCAGTAATTTAGCATTAAACCTCCACCTCCGTTGGTGTTTTCTCTGAACAGACTTCCATCTAATTTCTAGTGGATTATGGTCTGCCCAATCGTTTGGGTTAATTACAGCTGTTCCAATTTCTAACCCCAAATTCCTTCTGACCCATGCCATGTCAATTCTGGACCACGACTTTTGTGCATTTGAAAAGAAGGTATATTGCCTATCGTTTGGGTGCAGGGTACGCCAAATATCAATTAGGTCTAATTCATCGACTAAATCGAAAAAAGCTCTCGGTAAATTTGTCCTTTTATTTATTTTTTACTTTATTGCTCTTGTGGTCCTTCTCCAAATCCACAATGCCATTAAAATCCCCTATCATACAAATTTCATTATATGCCATTTTTACTAATTGTTCATGAAGTTTCTTGAAAAATTCTCCCTGTTTTTTATTTGGGGCATAAATGCCCACTAATAATACCTTGGAATTCCCTCTCTTAATTTCAATCATGAGGATTCTACCCTTTGTATCTTTGAATTTTAGTTCTGCTTCAATTCCTTTTTTTACATAGATTACCACCCCCCTCTTCTTTTTCTCTGCCAGCGAACCAAATGTTTGACCAAATTTTTTATATTCTAAACATTTACTCTCTTCTTTTTTTATGTGCACCTCTTGTAAACACATTATATCAACATTTTGTTTACCTAATTTTGCTAATATTCTTTTCCTCTTTTTGTAATCGTTTAGTCCATTGACATTTACGGATATTAGTTTCAAGTCATTCATCTCTATACCCCTATCTGATTATTGGTTCTTGTTTGTTTCTTACGGCCCTTACTGGTCTTGCTTTCTTCTCTTTGGCTTCTTCTTCTTCTTCTGTCTTCTCCTCTACAGTTGCTTCGTTCGTGTTCTGTTGGTGTAGGGCTTCCTCCTCCACTGCTGCTGTTTCTAGTTCTTCCTTGCTACCCTGCTCTTCTTCCACCCCTCTCAACTGGTCAAGGAAATCTTGTGCTGTACTCAGGCTTTCTATTTTGATTTTTCTTCCTTGCCAGGTTATTAGCATCCCTTCTGGGAGAAGCCACCTGAATAGTATCTTTCTTTTATTCAACTATATGGCCAAAAATCTATATTCCTTCCTCATCTCTCGAACGATTCTTGGTATCTGTTTTAGAATTATTATTTCTTTTCCTCGATACGTTATCTGTTCGTCTCTTGCCATGTTGTATAGAATATCTTTAACTTTTTTCCTTGCGAAGCGGATATGTACTTCTCTAGGAAGTTTGTTCCTTCTTGCATAGTTAGTCTGGACCCTGTATACGTCGTCCAGCTCCCTAATTATCGCCTGTTTGTCTTGTTGAAGTGCAACAGCTATCAGCTCCGCCATCTTTTCACCTAGGTCTTCCTCTTTGTCCTCGACAACATTCTGAAATCGCAAATAGGAGGAAGCCCGGTCCATCTCCAATTGGATTATTGAATCTTCTAACTCTTTATTTTGACTTGTTAATGTTTGATCCACAATATCCAATTTCTTTTCAGTTTGGTCAATTCTTGTTTCGGCTTTTTGAATTCATTGCTCATTATTAACTATTGATGTTTGGATTTCATTCATTTTCTGGTCCAATGCATGTATGTCTGATTTTAATTCGACATGATTATTTAACAGTTTTTCCTGCATTGCCATCATCATTTCTTGAATCAGGGTTAATGATGCTTGCAGAGTTTGCATTGCCAGGCTTTCTGTTGATTTTTGTGTCGTCGGAGAGGTTGTTGCTATAGTGGGATTAGAGTCTTTTTTCCTGTTTTCCCCACTGTAGATGACATGCTTGTCATTTCTTTCAGGATTTTTTTTTGCTCTCTAATTATCCTATTGATGTTACTCCAAATTCTCATTCGCCAGTTAGCACCTCTGTTATCTTTTTTTTAAAAATATATATTTATATATATATATATATATATATATATATATATATATATATATATATATATATATATATTTCTATATCTAATTTTTCCTTCTAAATTTATAAATAAGTATGGCTAGTTTTCCGGTGGGCAATCAATATCAATATCTATAAGGTGATTCAAATCTCTTCCTAACAATACCTTATACTCAATGTATCATTTAAATATATTAGATATTAAATTGGCTTAGTAGATATAAGTTAGACAGTTCAATACTATACAATCAATATATCAGTTAATCAACAATTCAGAATCAATGTATCAATATGGCAATTAATTTGGCTAAATATTATACTTTTAAATGCTTAAAATACTATGAATACTGTAAATAGAAATTTTTAAATACTTGATTTTAGATACAATTATAATTTTAAATACTATAAAAATACTATAAATACTATAAATACTAAGCAGCGGAATAAATATAGAAAGATTTAAAATATCATAGCTTGAGAATATACTATATATATCTAGTCCAAGAAAAAACAATTTATCGAAATATTTATAATTTTAACAATCAGGATACTGAGGACAGAATATCTAGAGGTTCAAGTGCTGTTGTTGATTATTTTTATAATTTTTCCTCCTTCTTGGGATATACGTTAGTCTTTTTTGCTCAGTCTCTGTTTTTCTGCAAGCTTAGGACATTCATCCGAGTTCAGCACTCTATCGTATTTCTTGCTGCTAGACTGTCCACCTCTAAGCAGTTTATTCCTCCGTCAAGTCACTCTAATGGCTGAGCTTCCTGTTCATTACAGAAAAAAGCCAGGCTCGATCCACCCAATTTCAGCCTCTGCTGGGTCTACTTATATTCACAGTAAAAAAGGAAATAAGTGCTGATCTTAAATTTTCTCACCGATCCTCTCTTGGCGCGCACACTGTCAATGCAAATTTTCTTTCTTATTTCAATGCCGGCTTGTCGGGCTCTCTCTCTGTCAAAGTGCTCAGGAAACTTTCAATCACCGCTTCTCTCGTTTGTGAGACTCTTCCACCCGACTTCACCAACCCCTTTCCTGATGTCCTCTTTCCTCAATGCAGGGAAGGTGTGTATCGATCAGCACTGCAGCATCTGATCTCCCTTGCTTCCAATCTGGTTGCTGGTTACCGCGGCTTCGCGTCGGCCATTAATTTGGCTGACCCACGTGTGCTGGATTTGACAGAGCCGCCCGGTCTTGCGATCAGCATTTTGCACTCCGCTTTCATGCTCACCTGGCTCGCTCTCTCGTCCATGGGGCTCTCCGGGCTCCACGCCCCTCAAGGGGTCCCCAAAATACGGTGACTGATGGTATTGAGGAGCAGCAGTCACTCACTCAACACCATGTCACCACGGGTCACCAACCGGAAGTCCCTTGTATTTATAAATAGTCCAGCTAAGACCTCTGGAGGAGAATCCAGAAGCGGCTCATCTACAAAGACCTCTGTAACTTGTTGTTTTTCCATTACTTCCAGCTCCTTCTGCTTATCCTAAATTTCTATCTCTTATTGATTTTGCTTTTTAAGAACTTTGTAGTAAAATTCTTCCGCTTTTTCAACAGTATTTAGTTGATATCTTTCTCCTTGATATCTCAATATTATACCAACTGGAATGTCCCACCTGAATGAGATGTGTTTCTTTAGCTCAGTCACCAAAAATCCAAATTTCTTTCTATCTTTTAGCATCTTGGGCGGCAACTCTTTATATATCCAAATCTTTCTTCCATACAATTGTAGAGTAGAATTAAAGGATTTTTGCACAATATCATTTCTTATTTCTTTATCTGTGAAGTAAATCACCACATCTCTAGGCAATTGCCTTTGCTTTGCAATCCAAGAATTTACTCTATAGGCCTCGTCAATATTACAAGATACCTCCTCAGGATGAATCTTTAAAATCCCAGCCAGAACTTGAGCAGATATTTTTCTTAAATCATCTCTATTATTTTCCTGTAACCCTCTCATTCTAACCACAAATTCTGTGAGCCTGTATTGCATCATTGTAACTGCTTTTTCAATCCCTTGCTTTATATCTTCTGCATTGTAAGTCTCATGAGCAGCTTCCTTTTTAGACTTTACTTCTAAACTATTGTCTTGAATATTTATCAAATCATTTTCAATTCTTTGTATTTTATTATCCAAATTATAAATCCTATCATCAACTTCCTCCATTTTAGACTCTAATAACTTGATATTTGTATCCATCTTTATAACTATTTCTGAAAAAGCATTAGTCACTGTTACAATCTTTCGTTGTAAATTATCATACTTTAGTTGTATCAATTCCATTCATCTCCCTCCTTAATCTGCATTCAGTAATAGGCTTCTCTCGGGTCTAGCTTGGTGAACACTTTGCCCTTTGCTAAATGACAGCATTAGGGGGAGAAGGAAGGTGTTCTCCACGCACACAGCGTTAAATCCATGGAAGTCCATGCAAAGCCTCATCCCCCTGTCCTTCTTTTCTCTGAATAGCACTGGGCCCGCCAGTTTAGGTTTGATGGGTTGGATGAAGCTCCTTGCCAAATTGGCATCAATATATTTTCTTAATTCGCCCATCTCTTTAGGGGTCATGGAATACATCTTGGGTTTTGGCAGCTTAGCACGAATTCTATTGCACAGTTGGTGGAGTGGTGGGGGTGAGGATATTACATTGTGCTCACTGAATGCGTTTGCCAGGCCCCTACTCTTTGGGCACCTGGGGGCAGCCAGGCGAGCCATCTGCAGCAGCTGCGGCTCCCTCCCCCTGATCAGGGTGGCTTGGGGGCTGAAGCAGTTGAGCTTCAGGCTGAGGGGACGGAGATAGTGGGCCAATGCCTATTTTCAGTTTTCGGTAGCTGTCTTCCCATGTGATGGCTGTACCCCATTTGTCCAGCAAAGAGAGGCTCAAGATGAGCGACTCGGTCATCTTTGGGGCTACCACAAAGCATATAAGTTCCCAGTAGTGTCCCATCTCCAATCTCACAAGCTTGGTGACTAAAGTGGCTGGGGCTCCACCTATTAGTGTCTCATCGACTTGCTTGAAGTGTATGGGGCACTTCAGGGGTTTTGTGTGTATCCCTAGTTTCTGGATGGTAGGGAGGCTAATTATGCACCTGGTACATCAGGTGTCTATGATGGCTTCTATCTCCCCTGACCCCCTGTTCTGGGTACCACTATACGGGACTTTATGGAAAAGGAATTGATGGCTTCACTTACCATCGGATCCTCTTCATTGGCCTCACTGCTCTCACTGGTGGTGCCTGGAGAGGGTTCCAGTGCTTCTTTTGAATCCTTTTGAAGGTGGGGGAGGAACCTCAACAACTTGCTGGGCGAGTTTTCCTTTGTCCAGTGGTCTCCACGTAGTTTTCTTCACTTTAGAACCCACTGGAGTCCGGATTTTGGGGACAGGGGATGGAGGATGGTGCCAGACACGCTGATGCCTGGTGGCCTTGCTTACCATACCTGAAGCACTTGATGGTGGCTGTGGGGGTTGACTTTGGATCTCAGACTGGTTTTTTAGGGGCTTGATGCCCCAGGGGTCGCTTAGGGTTTTTTTCTGGAGTAGGTTTCCAGTGAGGGTGGATCTTGAGGTCCATGGCCACTGCCATCTGGTACCAATCCTGTATGCAGTTGGGGACTCCTCTAAAGGCACATGCTTGCCTGAGGTCCTGATCCAGGGCCTCTTTGAACTGGTGGACAAAGAGATGTTCTGACCAGTCTCTTAATTTTCCCACCACTCTTCGGAATTCCCAGACAAACTCCTTCATGGGTCAACCCCTCTGCTTCAGGTCCTTGATCTCAGCCTCGGCTTCTTTTCTTTGGGCCGTATCCTCGAATCAGGTCCTTAGCAACTGCACAAATTCATTGGCATCCTCTAGGTCTGGGGCTCCCTCATTGTGTAATTGGGCTATCCAGCTGCCTCTCCTTCCATCATATTGTTCGCAATCGCCAAAATTATCTCCTGATCCATTTGGTACTGATCCCCATAGCTGTCAAGGTGGGACCAGATCCGGTTCAGGAGGTATGCCAGCTTCCCCAGGGTTCTGTCAAATGTAGCTCTGAACCATGGGGAAGGGGCTGCTGGTGGTATCAGCTGTGGAGCAGGGATCGGTTGTGGAGCTGGGGCTGGCATCCACTGCCCATCCAGGGGGGATTTGGTCTGCAGGGGGCAGTCAGAGGGATGGCTGGTGAAGAGGGGTATTCAGCCTTGGCAAAAGGAATGAGGCAGATGCTCCACTCTGAACAATCATGCTCCCTTGACTGGAGAAAGTGAACGTGGGCTGAGCCGGGCTGGCCGCTTGGAGAGACTTGAGCGATGTTGCCTATGCTGACCAAATCTCTCCGGGAGGCCAGCTAGCAACTGGCTTCGAGATGGTAGTGGGAGACCCCACTCCCTGGACTCACTGAGCTCGAGGCGTCTTATTGTTCTCAACTTGAAGACTGTGGTGCGCTCCACCTGGCCTGATGCAATCTGGGGTTCCTGGAGTGTTGCCCCGCTAACCAACTCTTGTGGTGGTGGGATTCCCACAGTGTCACCCCATTGGGAAGGATCCAGCTGTGCGATCTACCAGGGTGCTAACTCTTTGGCTGGGTGCCCCACCGATGCTCTGCCTCCACGGCATCTCCCTCAGTCACCACGCTTGCCGAGGGGGAGTAGATAGTTTCCAGGATGACCTCTGAACTAGCCCTGGTGGCTCCTTCTGTGGTTGCTGTTTTTTTCCTCCATCTTCCCTGAGTCTTTGTGCTATCAGGTAGACCAAGAATGCGCCCAGGGCTCAGGACACGGGACAGCAGCCCTGCAGAGTGGGGAGCTGATTAATGGTTTTAAAAGGAGATTTGGGTTAATGTCAGGGTTCCAAGTAACACCCTCAACAGAATCAAAACTCTAAGGCAGGTATCTTCCTCAAGGCATGCATTTATTACAGATGTCATATTGGCACATCTGGGAAAACCTGATCACCCAAGTCCCTGGGTTTTCCACACTCAACGTAAAGTCAAAGTTCCTTCCCCTCCATCCACATGTGCATCACATGGTCCAATCAGGTCACCGTCCCAACTGTAGTTGGTGTCCAGTCACACCTCCCCAGATGCAGGCTGGAAGTCCTTGACACCCAAGGGAAAAATGTTGTTATGACTACACACCCCACACTATCTCCCCCTCCCCCTCCCATTCCCACAGCTTGCACATCCACTGCTGTGGCAGCCCTGAAGACTCCAATTTAAGATAATTCCAGGGCTGACATTGGGTCCAGCTCACCCGGCCTCTCTTCCTCTCTCCTTGGCTTGCTCCCTGCCCCCTGCCCCACACAGACCTTGCGAGTGAGCCCGGGCATGGGAGGGGCATGGTGGAAAAAGGCAGAACAGGCAGGTGCCTCAAACCTGAGGCATCAGGGGGATCCCAGAAGAGCCCCACAAGCACCCCCAAAGAGAGAGAGAAAGACACAGATGCTTTCAGCCCCAGAGTTGTAATCGGTGGGTCTGAATTGGGGAGAACGAGCATTCTTTTTTTTTTAATTGAAAAAGTTTTTCAAATACAAATTTTCCCCCTTTTTTTCTCCCCCCCTCATCCCTAACCCCCCCCCACCCCTCCCCCTGTGACTTCTTCAAAGTAAGATCCAGATTCATAACAGATTATATAATACTTTACCATCCCCTTACTCCATCCCCCTAATACTGACCCTTTCTTTCTAATAATATTATTACATCCCCCTTTTACTATACATTTCAAAATAACATTCTACTATAACATTGTATAATAACTTCTAATTTAGCATAGTAATATTATTATAACTCCCAATTTAGCAATAATCTGCCCTTTTTCTCCTCCCCCATACATATATCTGTATATTAATATAACATTTCAAAACAACCTTCCACTTTAAGACTATATAATAAATCCTAATTTAACATTTAATCTTTTGTGTATATTAATATAACATTTCAAAGCAGCCTTCCACTATAAAACTATATAATAAATCCTAATTTAACATTTATTCAACTCATAGTCTATCCATTTCCTCCACTCCCATAAATATATCTCTTAAACATCCCTTTTCTTAAACTAGACAATCAATAAACTAGCCTATCTCCACCCGCTTTCTTACAAGATTACCATACATAACAATTCTTAATATCTTTATTCTTCTGCCCACCCTACTAAAAAAATATTCCCTTATATAGATAAAATCAATAACTTTAAATTTATAATCCATACAATGTCTTCTTTGATGTCTTTCCACTGGATTATTAACTCCATCACCCATATTAGGGTAACGTAACATCCTGATTGCAACAGAATGTTCAAAATCCTCAGTTATCATCTGCCCCCATCAGTAATAAATATCTTCATGTATATATAAAAAGAAAACAACCACCCGAGTGACATTATAATTGTATTCCATATAATATCTGTAGTAGTGGATTTCTTCAGGATTATTAATTCCCACCATCCTAATGGGGAAACAACCAGATCTTCTGCATGCCCCAGCATAGCTCTCTTGCCATGTAGCTCAGCATAAACATGATATATTTATCAAAAAAAAGTCCAAAATAGATAATTCCAATCCAACAATTTAAGGCCCTTTTCACATCCCAAAATTGCAGCATTGCAGAGGTCTGTCACTCTCCTCAGGATAATATTAACCAATACTTCGCCTCAACTATCTTTTCATGTATTCAGTCATCTTTTAAATAACTGGCTTCACTGTTGCCTAATTTAGGAATTTTTGTTTTTGCGAGATCTATTTCTTTTTTTCTTGACTTTTTGTGGGTTTGATCTCCATCCTAATCTCCTTTCTACAAGTTGTATATCGACTGATCGGTTTTCATTCTGATTTATAACTTGATCTTGTTGGTTTTGCTTTTGTGACTCATATTTCTTTTCTATAAGTTGTGTATCAGCTAATTGATTTCCATGCTTGTCTGTGACTTGATGAATCATCACGTTAGAATCCGATACCGCATCTCTCTTATTTATAGATAATCCAGCTGAGGTGTCTAAAGAATCCAAAGGCGATTCATCTACAAAGGCCTCTGTAGCTTGATGTTTTTCCTTTATTTCCAACTCCTTCTGCTTGTCTTGTGTTGTGCATAAAGATGTTGAGTTCATTTTCAAAATTTTTTGGTGAAATTCCTCCGCTTTTTCAACAGTATTTAATTGGTATCTTTCTCCTTGATATCTCAGTATTATACCAACTGGAGCATCCCACCTGAATAAAATATTTCGTTTTTTAAGCTCAGTCACCAGAAAACCAAATTTCTTTCTTTCCAACAACATCTTAGGCGGTAGCTCTTTGTATATCCAAATCTTTCTTCCAAACAATTGCAAAGTAGTATTAAAAGATTTTTGCACAATATTATTTCTTATTTCTTTATCTGTAAAATAAATCACCACATCTCTAGGCAGTTGCCTTTGCTTTGCAATCCAGGAATTTATTCTATAAACTCTGTCAATCCTACAAAATACTTCCTCAGGGTGAACCTTTAAGATCCCAGCCAGAATTTCAGAAGATATTTTCCTTAAGTCATCTCTGTTGTTTTCCTGTAATCCTCTCAGTCTAATCACATATTCTGTGAGATTATATTGCATCATTAAAACTTCTTTTTCAATCCGTTGTTTTATGTTTTCTGCATTACAAGTCTTTTGATCAGCTTCCATTTTAGGTTTTTCTTCTAAGCTATTGTCTTGAGTGTTTATCAAATCATTTTCAATTCTTTGTATTTTATTGTCCAAATTATCCTCAATTTCCTCCATTTTAGACTCTAATAAATTAATATTTGTATCCAACTTCATAATAATTTCTGAAAAACCATTAGTCACTTTTGCAATCTTTCATTGCAAAGTATCAAACTTTAATTGCACCAATTCTTTAATTTCCTGCTTAAATTTTTCAAAGTTCTGATTCACAATCTCATCCCTTCTTACAATCTCCTCCAAAAGAAATTCAATTATATTAAAATCAGTTTTCTGAGTCTGTAGGTTTAGAACTTGTTCATGTAATTTATAGATGGGGGAATCCCCCCCACACTGCTTGTTTATCTGGCTTTGTAAGTCTAAACGCCATATTTCCACACAGACAAACTCTTTTAAAAAAGAAAAGAAAAGCAAAGAAAGAGAAAAAAAGCTTCTTTCCAGACAAGATCAATATCAAATCTCTAGGAAAAAGAAGACATAAAAGTAGAACTTTTTCTTCAGTTGTAGCCAGCAATGTTTATTCCGCTACTTTGTAGCTTATTATGAAATGGAAGGACTTTCCCTTTCAGCCCCTTCTCAAGCCTCGGCAGTCGCCATTTTAAAAATTCTTTTTTCCTTCTTCAGTAACTTTTATAAAATAAATGAAAATACTTGCGATTCAGGGTCACAGGTCCAGATCTCATCCTCTTTAATTAATCTGTTAGTTTTCTTTAATAGGCTTGTTCTCGTCGCCTGGCTCTGCAAAAAGGCAGAGGTCTCCCAAAGCCCGGAGTGGCAGCGGGGGAAATAGGGAGCCTCATCTGCTTCATCCCCAAAAGTAAAAAAAAAAAACTTCTGGGGCTTCGCAGAGAGCTCTACTTGCCCTCGCCAGCTCTATCTCACATTTCCTCATGGAAATGGAGTTTTTCGAGCCGTCTTTCCATTGTATAGGCGGCTCTTTACAGGTGATGGGGCTGGCGGTCCCGAGGGACCGTCTGGCAGCGACGAGAAGCAAACCGGAAGTCCTCGAGAACGAGCATTCTTGTTGAACTTTGGAATGGAGAGTAGCCAGGAATGTGGAAGGACCAATGAGAAATCTCCCTTCTGCCATGTCATCGGTCTCCAGGCAGAATCTCCCTTGACTTCACCTGCTGGAGGAGATAGTTCAGCTTAGAGAGAGAGAAGCAGAGAAAGTGGGAGGGGTATCCATTCAGTCTTTTTTTGGGGGGGAATGCAGCTCAAGGGGGGTTCATGGCAGCCCTGGAAGAGAGCGTGAACTTCTTTTTCCCGCCCTCCCCAGATCCTACCTGGAGATGGGGACTGCATGATGAACAAAGTGGAGGCACAGCCCCACAGCCTGCGAGGACTTGGGGGTCTCTGAGTTGGCTGACTGGGGAGTCCTTCAGTGCCTTCACACACACCCACAGATTTCCTGGGTGGGAGTGCCCATCACCCAATCATGTGGGGTCACTGTTCTACCCGCCCCTCTCAAAAACTTCCATCTTTTGAGTCCTTTGTGGCAAAGGGGCTGTGGGAGGGCAGGTTTTACCTTAGTACTGTGGGGTTTTCTGACCCACCACAAATAGCAGGTTGGGTTTCATTCAAGAAGCACTGTTGTGGATCTCACTGGGGGGGGGAAATCAAAGGGGAGGAAGTAGGAATCCCCTTCCTTCCTCCCTCCCTCCCTCCCTCCCACAATCCTTAGGATACTCAGACTATGAAAAACTAGATTTTCCCTTGAGGAATATTTGAAAAAGAGCCTTTCCTGGATTTGACCTCTTTCAGCTTTGGCCTCCCAGCCCCTCCCCAACTATGGAGCTGCCCCCTGTCTCTGAGGGATGCCAGGCAGTGGGGCTGACCTTCCCCTCCCATCACCCAAGAGGCCTTTCCTCTGGAGTAGGCACATGCTGCACCTGCAAATCAAATAGTTTCTAACACAATTTCTAAGCAGTGTTATTCAGAAATAAGTTATCTGCACAGAATCAGATAAAACACCTTACACAAGAAAGCTCAGGATTTTTTTTTAATACCCAGTCATGTGTATTTAGAATTGCAATTTAAATATGTCTAGAATCAGACTGAGATTGATACATTTAGGAAATGCTATTTTAGGTCACAGGTAATAATCCATTAAATGTTGAGAAGGAATCTATGTGTGTATGGGTAAATAGGATTATTTGAAATACTATGTCTTTAGTGGAAATATTCAAATAAATATTATATCCTCAAGGAAGAAGAACTGATTTAGTTTTAAATTTCTCACATGATGGTCTCTCTCCCAGCTTCAATTTCCTATCTATAAAATGGGACCAATATCTGTATTTCACAAGATGGGAATGCAGATTCTCCACACTTGTACACAACTGAACATCTGAGAAAATGCTAAGTGTCCTTAAATTTTGAGTTCTTTTTTCCTGAGCTGGTGTAAGGACCAGCCTCTTCCCCCCTCAAGAAAGTATAGACTCAAGGGACTTCTGATGGCACCACAGGCACCGAAGATGCTCCTTTTGTGAATGCCAGCTCCGCAATCTCATAAAGCCGCTAGAACAGCGCAAATCAGCTGTCTAGCAGCTTGAAAACTTTCTCCTCAGGAAAAGGGGAGGAAGAGAGCAGACGGGCATAGGTAGAGCTCCCCAAGGAGCCCCAGGAACAATTCTGGGGCTCGAAGGGTGAGAGCTCCCTGGAAGCCTGACAGAGCTCCGGATTCGGGATGTTTCTGCTTTAAGCAGAAAAAGATGCCGCGACCACCCCTGCAAACAACACTTGGAATAAACATCATTCGGAAGCAGGCTGAGCAAACTCAGGAGAGATCAGATTTGCAAGTACTGAACTTTAACTCCAAATGTGTATTACTTCCTTCTGACTCATTAAGGGGAGAAAGTGAAACCAAGATGGCAATTGAGCTTTAATGGGGCATGAAAGCGAAAGTTAAAAAGGAAAGTTTCATTTAGTGCTGGTAGCCCCTGTTCAAAATTAGAGATTTTTGCTTTTAAAAAAAAAGAAGATTAAAGGTTAAAAAAGACTACAGCAGTGATTTTTTTAAAAAAGGATTGATATTATTTAAAGACTGGGAATTTCTGGATTTGGTGGATTTGTTGTTCTGGCTGCTGAATAAATTCAAATTGGAAACTAAAAATGGCTTCAAAACAAATAAAGACTATTGTCCCCAAAAGTGCTAGGACCTCACCAGCTCAAACGTCCAAATTGCGATCTCTCTCTGTTCCAACGGAGCACTTGAAATGTTGCAGGAAGCCCTTAAAATACAAGCCTCTGTTACAGAAAAAAAAATTACTTCGGTGTTTGAGGATAAAATTCGAGATGTTGCTGAGGAGATAGTTCAAATTAAAGAGATTATTCAAAAACGAAATCAAGAAATTAGAGAAGATATTATCATGGCAGTTCAAGGTCTGGCAGGCCATATTGAAGCAATAGATGAAAAAGTGGAAGAAATTAAGCAATCTAATGAGAACTTGGAAAATAAAATAGGAGAGGTCCAGAATAAGATGGAAAGAGCTGAGGCCGATATGATAATGATACAATATAGAGATATGGAATTTGCTTTGAGAATAAGAGGCCTCAAAGAAAATAAGCAAGAGAATTTGAGAGAGATCTTTTCAGAAGCATTTGCATAGATAATGGGAGATCAAAAAGCAAATCTTGAATGGCAAATTGACAAAATTTACCGTGTCAATTCATGGGTTGTCAGACAGAAACATTTACCAAGAGACATTGTAGTGTATTTTACAACAAGGAGAATACACAATGAAATCTTACAAGTCACCTTTAAAAACAAACTTCAAGTGCAGGGGCAGGAGGTTTTAATACTGAAAGAAATCCCCCCCAAAATGTTGAGAGCCAGAAGGGATTATGCCTTTCTGGTGGAAGAACTGAGAAACCGTCAGATACAGTACAGATGGGAGGTTCCAGATGGACTAGTGGTGAACTATTCAGGAGAAAGATATCGTCTTAACTCAGTGTGGAAGGCAAGAGATTTTTACACCAATGTACTAAAGGCTGGATGCCCACAGTCCCCAGAAGCTAGAAGGAAGACGGAAGCAGAGGGGGCAAGAAAGGGGGAGAAGGAAGAATCGCTGGCACAGGCCCAAAGGGGAACTTTGATTACTCAAGAAGATTTAATACAACTTTCAACTACTGCTCAAGCTTTGGAAGTGTTTGACAAAATAGAAGAACCTAAGGATCAAAGACAGACCTGAACGGCAGCCAAGCGTCAAGAAGAATTAAGACTGCAGCAACTACAGATGATTCAAGAAATTACAAAAACAGAAGCAGTGGGAGGAGCAAGACCAAAAAATAAAATGCATGGAGATTTCCAGCAGATGCTCCAAAAGCTTCAGGCAGCCAAGAATGGCAACTAGATTTCTGACTTGGAATGTTAATGGCTTAAATTCACCACAAAAGAGGAGAAAAATATTTCATTATTTGAAACAATTTAAAAATGATGTAATTTGTTTACAAGAGAATCATATTAGAAGTAAAGATCAAAAATATTTAATAAATGCAAGGTTAGGTATACATTTTGTTGCATTGCTCCCGAGAAGAAGAATGGTATAGTTATATACCTAAAAAAAGACTTAATTGCCAAATTAATTGAAGCAGATGATCAAGGAAGATTTATAGCAATTGAACTTTTAATAAAAGGAGAAAAAATACTTTTAATTGGAGTATATGCACCGAACCAACAACAGGAAAAATTTTATAAGCTTTTACATTCCAAGTTACTACAATGGATTACAAATCATGCATTTTATTGGGCGATTGGAATGGAGTTTTGGACACTAAAAAAGATAAGAAGGGGATCTTGCAAAATATCTCAACGCGTGCTAGATTGCCAAAATCGTTTTTTGAAATGATGGATGATATGGAGTTGAGAGATATCTGGAGAGAGAGAAACTCTGAAGAAAAAGACTTTACTTTTTTCTCTAGAGAAAAATTGATAGACATCAATCTTTCTCTAGGATTGATTTCATATTAATTACTAATGATCTTTTTTCTAGGGTGAAGAAGACCAAGAGTTTTAACGGATCATAGTCTAGTTTGGATGGAATTAGAGTATGGAAAGGGATTTAAGAGGTCTTGGAGGTTAAATGAAAATCTGTTTAGATATGAGGAAAATGTAAAAGAATGCAAAAAATTTATGAAAGAATTTTTTATTATAAACATGCATAAGGGTACATCTATGGAAATTGTTTGGGATGCAAGTAAAGCATATATGAGAGGTATTTTGATATATTTGAATAATAAATATAGATGTAAACAGGAAAAAAAAGGAAGGACTTAGAAGAGGAAATTAAAAAAAAAAGAACAAGCTTTGATATTGAACCCAGCAGACAAGAAAATAAAAGAGACAATTAACTTACTGCGAGGGCAATTTAATATGCTAATGGCACATCAGGTCGCAACTAATTTGCAATATGCTAAACATAATACTTTTTGCAATGCTAATAAACCAGCATATCTGTTAATGAAAAAACAAAAGTCACAGACCATAGAGAAAATAGAATATAAAGGTAAAGAGGTTTATCAGCAAAACATGATTAAAAAAGCATTTTTAGAATTTTACACGAGGTTGTATGCTAGTGATAAAATTCAAAGTATAGATGTAGACAGATACTTACAGAAAGAGAATATTCCTATAATTACAAGAGAGCAAAGGGAGGGTTTAAATCAACCAATAACTTCCGAAGAGATCATGCTTGCAATTAAGCAGTTGAAAGTGGGTAAAGCCCCTGGGACGAATGGTTTGACAGCTGCTTATTATAAACATTTGCAGTTAGAAATAGTGGCACCACTCAAAGTGTTATTTACCAACATACAATCTGGAGGAGATGTACCCCCATCCTGGAGGACAGCTTTTATTTCTCTGATTCCAAAGGAGGAGCAAGACCACACTCAGCCAAAAAATTATAGGCCTGTATCACTTTTAAATACAGATTACAAGATTTTTGCTAAAATACTAGCAAATAGGTTGACAGTCATGCAACAAATGATTCATAATGATCAAACTGGTTTTATAAATGGTAGACAAATGAAGAGTAATGTAAGGCAAGTGGTTAACCTATTAGAGTATCTGGGGAAGAACAACCAAATCCCTGCGGTGCTAATATTTCTCGATGCGGAGAAAGCATTTGATCGATTGAATTGGCATTTCTTATTGAAAATAATAGAAAAGATGCAGTTTGGAGAATATTTTACACAATCTATTAAGGCAATATATCAGAAACAAACAGCACAAATAATAATTAATGGTAGTTTAACAGATACTTTTAATATAGAAAAAGGAACAAGACAAGGATGTCCCTTGTCTCCATTATTGTTCATCTTGACTCTGGAATTTTTGTTGAGTAAGATACGTGGGTCGGACAAAATAAATGGAATTAAAATTAGGCAGTATGATTATAGAGTACGAGCATTTGCAGATGATTTGGTTGTTACTTTAACCCAACCATTACAGTCGGTTGTAGGTTTAATGGATATAATTAAGCAATATGGGCAAGTATCTGGATTTAAAATAAATGCAGGGAAACGAAGATAATAACTAAAAACATGACTACAAATCAAAAAGATGAATTAGAAAGATTAACAGGATTTGAAATAGTAAAAAAAGTTAAGTATTTGGGGGTTTATATCATGACATCAAATGCGAAATTATTCACGCATAACTATGATCCGTTGTGGCAAAAAATACAGAGAGAGATGGAAAATTGGAAAAAATTATAATTATCCTTGTTAGGAAGAATAGCACCAGTAAAAATTAATGTTTTGCCTAAGTTTTTGTTTTGTTTCTTTTTCAAATGATACCAATACTTAAAAAAGATGAAAATTTGAAGATCTGGCAGAAGGGTATTAATAATTTTGTCTGGGCAGGGAAGAGACCGAGAATAAAACAAAAAATAATGCAGGATATACGTGAAAGAGGAGGTTTCAAAATGCCCAATTTAAGACTATATTATGAGGCAGCTGCCCTATCAGCAATGAGTGATTGGATGAACTCAACAGAAGAAAGAATATTGAATATTGAGGGATATGATTTGGTTTATGGGTGGCATGCTTATTTACTATATAATAAGAAAGTGGATAAGACTTTTAAAAGTCACATATTCAGGAATGCTTTATTGCGTGTCTGGAAAAAGTATAAGTATAAATTAAACGAGAAGTTACCAATGTGGGCAATACCCAGACACGCGATAGAGAATATAAGTGTAAAGCAAAAAGAAGATGTGATTACATACAAAGAGCTTCTTAACAAGGAAAGAGGTATACTACAACTAAAATCTTTGAATCAACTAAGAAAAGAAAGGATAAGTCAAACATGGTTTCAATATGTACAGTTGCAAGCTAGATGGAGAGAAGATCAGAAAATTGGTATTTTGCAAAATGAGGAGAACTTGGTAAAACAGATTACTTTACTTTACTTTACTTTTATTTGATTTGTATACCGCCCTATTCCCGAAGGACTCAGGGCAGTGAACAGCCAACAATAAAATACATACATACAAAATTTAAAAAGCAGAAATAAAATTGAATTAAATAGTTTGGCCCAGACAAATTAAAACCCCAATCAATTTAAACAAATTTAGACTTTGAGGATTAAAAATATTAAAATATTAACATTGTTTAAAAAGAGGGAGAAAGTTAGGCCAGGCCCACCTGGTGAAATAAAAAGGTCTTTAGAGTGCGGCGGAAGGTGCGCAGATCTGGGATCCTCCGTATCTCCGGGGGGAGCTTGTTCCAGATAGTAGGTGCCCCCACAGAAAAGGCTCTCCCCCTGGGGGCCACCAGTTGACATTGTTTGGCCGACGGCACCCAGAGGAGCCCCTCTCTATGAAAGCGTACCGGCCGGTGGGAGGCTATTGGTGGTAGTAGGCGGTCCTGCAAGTACCCAGGTCCTGAGCCATGGAGCGCTTTAAAGGTGGTAACCAAAACCTTGAAGCGCACCCGCTAGACCACCGGGAGCCAGTGCACCTCGTGCAGGAGTGGTGTTACATGGGAGTGCCATGTCACTCCCATTACCACCCGCACGGCCGCACTCTGCGCCAGTTGGAGCCTCTGGATGCTCCTCAAGGGGAGCCCCATGTAGAGAGCATTACAATAGTCCAGGCGGGAGGTGACGAGGGCATGAGTGACCGTGCATAAGGAGTCCCTATCCAGAAAGGGACGCAACTGGCGAATCAGGTGAACCTGATGAAAAATCCTCCTGGTCACAGCTGTCAAGTGCTCTTCTAAAGACAGCCGTGAATCCAGGAGGACGCCCAAGTTGCGCGCCCTCTCCGTGGGGGCCAATGATTCGCCCCCAATAGTCAGTGGTGGCACCAACTGACTATATCGGGACGTCGGAAACCACAGCCACTCGGTCTTGGATGGGTTGAGCCTGAGCCTATTCCTCCCCATCCAGATCCGCACAGCCTCCAGGCACTGGGACATCACTTCAAGGGCATCATTGGGATGGTCTGGGGTGGAGATGTACAGCTGGGTGTCATCAGCGTACTGGTGGTACTTCACCCCGAAACCATGGATGATCTCGCCCAGCGGCTTCACATAAATGTTGAACAGGAGGGCGAGAGGACCGACCCTTGTGGCACCCCGCATATGAGGGGCCTCGGGGTCGACCTCTGCCCCCCTGTCAACACAGACTGCGACCGGTCAGAGAGAAAGAAGGAGAACCACTGCAACACAGTGCCTCCCACCCCTAACTCTTCCAACTGGTGCAGCATGATACCATGGTCGATGGTATCAAAAGCCGCTGAGAGATCTAACAGGACCAGGACAGAGGAGCACCCCTTGTCCCTAGCCCTCCAGAGATCATCTACCAACGCAACCAATGCCGTTTCCGTGCTGTACCCGGGCCTGAAGCCCAACTGGAACGGATCCAGATATGTCATTTCATCCAGGTGCTGGGGGAGCTGTTGCGCAACCACACTCTCAACAACCTTCTCCACAAAGCGAAGGTTGGAGACCGGACAATAGTTTACCAACATTGCCGGGTCCAGGGAAGGCTTCTTTCAAGGCGGCGGGGAAGTCACCCTCACCCAATGAAGCATTTATAATCCCCTGGAGCCAGCCTCGTGTCACTTCCTGGCAAGCCAGCACTAACCAGGACATGGGTCCAATAAACAAGTGGTCGGGTTCAGTCTGCCCAGAATCCTGTCCACGTCCTCAGGGGTCACAGGATCAAACTCATCCCGGATAACATTCTCAAGACCTGCCCCAGTCCCTCCCCCTGAGACTACCCAGTTGGAGTCCAGATCGTATTGAATCTGAGTGATTTTGTCATACAGATACTGAGCAAAATCCTCGGCTCTACCCTCCAAGGGGTCCTCCCATGCTTCCTGGTGGAGCAGGGAGTAGGTCACCCTAAAGAGGGCGGCCGGGAGGTTATCTGATGACGCAATAAGAGCTGCAAAATATCTACATTTCGCTGCTTTTATCGCCACTAGGTAATTCCTAATATGGGATCTTACTAGTGTCCGGTCAGATTCAGAAAACTGGCCCTTCAACTACTCTCTAGGCGTCTTTTCCGGTGCTTCAACTCCCTCAGCTCCTCGGAGAACCAAGGAGCCAATTGAGATTGGTGCCGGGTCAGAGGCCGCAAAGGCACAACAAGATCCAGAGCTCCAGTAGCCGCCCTATCCCAGGCGGCCACTAGGTCTCCAGTCGAGGCATGTGCCAGAGCCTCAGGAAATGGCCCAAGCTCCATCTGGAACCTATCAGGTTCCATCAGGTGCCTGGAGCAGAACCATCTTACCGGCTCTGCCTCCCTGCGGCGGGGTGCAGCGGTTCGAAGGTCGAGACGAAGGAGAGAATGATCTGACTATAACAAGGGCTCGGTGACTATATCCCCTATCTCAAGATCACTCAACCAATGTCCAGAGACAAAAACCAGATCCAGCGTGTTTCCCCCCATGTGGGTAGGGCCATGAATTAACTGGGTCAGGTCCATAGCTGTCATGGAAGCCATGAACTCCCGAGCCACCTCAGACGTCTCACCCACGGACGGCAGGTTGAAATCCCCCATGACCATAAGCCTGGGGGTGTCAACCGCCATTGCGGCGATGACGTTGAGTAGCTTGGGCAGAGCTGTTGCCACATGGCAGGGAGCCAGGTATGTGATCAGCAAACCCATCTGAACCCCATGACCCCATTTCACAAGGAGGGATTCACAGCCGGCCGTCTGAGGAACAGTGGCCTCCCTCGGTCTCAGACCTTCTTTAATGTTAACCGCTACCCCCCTCCCCTCCCCTGTGACCTCGTCTGATGGAATGCTTGGAAACCTGGCAGGCTAGAGATCAAAGTCAAATGCATATAAAAAGGTTGTATAATGCATTGGTAGAAATAGATTCAGAAACGGAGTTAGTTAAGGACTGTATGATAAAGTGGGCACAAAATATTGAAGAACCAATAATGATGGAAACATGGGAAAAAATATGGGTTAGAAATGTGAAGTTTACGCAAGCCCAAAACTTAAGAGAGAATTTTTATAAAATGTTTTATAGATGGCATCTAGATCCTAAAAAGCTAGCCTGTATCTATCCAAGTGTGCAACCCAAGTGTTGGAGATGTGAATGTGATGATGCCATGTATTATCATATATGGTGGACATATAAAAAAATTAAGGCATTTTGGATAAAAATATGGTGGATTATTCAAAATATTCTTAAAAAGAAGATAAAATTTACTCCACAGTTCTTCTTGTTAGGTATAATTACAGATTGTATTGTTATAGAGACTAAGTTGATTTTAAATTTAATAACAGCAGCCAGACTTTTGGTGGCGCAGTATTGGAAGAAGGAAGACTTGCCTACTATTGAAGAATGGACACTAAAAGTAGTGAACTTAGCAGAGATGGCCAAAATATCAGCATATTTGAAGGACCATTCAAATGAAAGATCTATATTGGAATGGAAAAGATGGATTGACTATATTCAAAACAAATATCGAACTAAAAAGCTTCAAATAGCTTATGAATGAAATCAACTTTTTCTTTTTGAACTATGTTTTGTTAGTTGAAAGGGGAATTAAAGAGCAAGAGGGAATTAAGAGCCTACAGAAAGTTAGTATATTTTAGTTTATGTTTGTTAAATGTTATAACCTGTATTTGCTCTGGGAAGTCTGGGGTGGGGGGAGGGGGTTGGAGGGAGAGGGGGGATGGGGGATGGGTGGTGGATGGAGGAGGGAAGGGGGGGAGGAGGGACGGGGAAAAATTGTTGTAATATTTGATAAAACTTTTTAATAATAATAAAAAGAAAGTATAGACTCTTGAAAACTTCGTATTTCAAAAAGAACCTTTTATTGAAAAGGGGTGAAAGCATGTCAGAATTCAAAGCAGGCTCTGAGGTCCCTCAAGACTTACAACTAGGATAAAGGAAATTAGGAACCCCTCCCAACAGTCCGATGTGGATTCCACCAATCCACAGGTGTGAAGATGTTTTTGTACCGGCCTCTCTGAGAAACAGATAAGAACTGTTTCTCAGGGCAATCTCAGGGCATTGCAATCCACATGGCCCTCCCTCCCCTTGCATTTGTCAAGAGGTGAGAATTTTCCAGGCATCTGGGGCACCAGGCAATGGTTATAAATCAGTTGAAAGGTTATACAAAAAGACAAGGCAAGAAATAGGATATCCAGGATACATTGAAAGGAAAGAGAAACTAAATGTATCAAATTCCACTGAAGAATGGCTGATACACGATCTGACAGCTGGATAGAATCTGTGTTCACCTGAATACAGGATGCATTTTGGTTTGGAGAACAGTATCACCTCTATGTCCCAAAGGTGCTTTTTAAGAGGCAACTGGACTTTCTGGTTTTTCTTTGAAGACGTTTCGCTTCTTGGATGAGAAACTAAATGTCTTCACAGAAATACCAGAGAGTCCAGTTGCCTCTTGAAAAAGCACCTTTGGGACAGCCATGACTGGAATGACTGAGAATCTCATCACCTCTGAGAAATTGTTAGGATTAGAGATTCTAATTAGGAATATCTTCATACTGACAGCAAGTTATTACACAGGTACTGTCAAGAAAGTACACATTTTTTTTCATCTTCAGCAGCACCATTTAAAACATATGTCAGTTTTGGAAGCCATTTTTTTTCTTTTAGCTTTCTGACTGCCACATATTTTAGCCTGGGAAATTGGGAGGGTTTTTTTTGGTGGAGCGGTGGAAGAATAGCCATAACAACATTCTTTGTTCTGGGAGTCAAGGACATTTGATGGGAGTGGCTGCAGATTATTTCCAGCTGAGCCTGAAGGATGGATTGGACCATGTGATGAATTTGTGGGTGTGGAGCAGGGTTGTAAACTTTCAACTGGGTGGGGAAAACCTGGAAGCTTTCAGAGTTGGGTTTTCCCAGATGTGCTAACATGACATCTCTAATAAAGTGGAACTTTGAGGAATCTATTGCCTTGGAGTTTTATTTCATAGGGGGTATCTTTTGGAACCCTGACAACATACATATTCAAGGTTGTTAGGGATTTAAGTTTGTTTTATGGTGGTCATTTGCATAACAAAATCCCCCCTCTCCAAATCCTTTGATCTGAATGAGTTTTCAGACTGCTTTAAAAATTGGTTCTTCCTTGTTGAAAATGAAGATACTGGGTCTATTTTAGCAGGCCCGGAGTATTAAACTCATCTCCCATGCCAAACCCAGTATATTACTTCAAAAAGAGAGAGGTGGAAGTGTCCTGCCTCACTTTTGCCTTCCTCAAATAAAAGCATTTCCCCTTCAAGTTAATCAGCACTTTGAAGCAGCATCAGTGATGAAGTGATTGGGCTGGGGACAACTACTTAAGTTGCACAAAAAGAAAAGAAATTACTCTATTTTTCTATTTGAAGATGGCAGAAATCTACTCAGGACTGAAATTTGGATGCAGATTAAATACACATCCTTGCCAGAAAGGCCACCACAATTTAAAAAGCAGAATACATGTGTAGTGTGCGCAAAAGGATTTTTTATTGTACTATTATCTACTTGTTCTGTTTCTCTTGTGTATTTTTGTTTTTTCAGCAGTTTGATTATTCCGAGATATAATGATAAAAAGGCAAACTATAAAAGAAAGTTTATAAAGTCAGTATGGTCTTGATGGGCTGCCTGCTAAAATAAAGCAAGGTCATGGCACACACTTGAACATAAATCAGGAAGCCTGTAATTGTGGAGTCTGTCTGGCAAGAACAAATAATGCTTATTCAGAGGAAATATGCATGTGTAAAGCTTGTAACAATTCTGGGTAGTTAGAAAGTTGATAATAGTAACAAAGAGTTAGGCATCTTGCAGACCTTAGCTAGAAGTTAGGAATAGAGATGGCCTGGAGCAAATAAAATGTGTATTAGATAACTCCTGGAGCATTCATTAGCCAAGATTTAGGAATAGGGACAGCTAGAGACCAATAGAACAAATTGTTAGATCATTACTAAAATGTTTATTAGATATTTCTTATTATCCTGCCTTGTCCCGCCTTCTCCTTTAGTGAAAATGTATAAAGCTGTCTTAATCCTTTGTTCTTGGCTCTTGGCATTTTGGCTAGGAATCCTTTTCCTTGGGGTACTCCAATAAAAAGCAATCAAAACCTGGGCCTTGTGTCTGGCGTCCCTCATTGGCCTCGGCACCAGGCTCAGACCCACATTAGGGACAATAGTCTAGTAGTTAAGGCATCAGGTTAGATGCCAGGAGATCAGTTTTAGTCCCGCCTTAGGTTCAAAGCCAATGGGTGACTCTCTCAGCCTAGCCCACCTCAAAGAGTTATTATAGGGGAAACAGGAAGAGAATGACATATGTTGACTGTTTTGAATTATTTGTAAGAATAATAAAGCAGGATTAAAAAATTGAAGAGAATGAATGCACAAAATAAAAATAATTCTATGGCCTCTGCTGTCTCTACTGACTGCATGTAGATGCAGGATTATTTTCAAATTAAGCGGAAAAGACTTGACTATGTGGTTTATGAAAGATATGGGGAAACCTGTTGGATCATCTAGGACCATAAATGGTCTCTGATAACTGCATAAAGAGATGAAAGAAGGAAAATTAAAGGGAAAAAAAGACTTATTGGGAAACTTGGAAGGAGTAAACCAACTGGTGGAGGATTACAAAGAACTATAAATACTGTGCATCCTGAGGAATGATTTTGGGACTGAGAGAATTGGTTTAATATTGGCTTCTTCATGTTACAGACAACTAAAAGTTTGGGACGTTGGTAGATTATTAAATAACCTTGTGATTTATTAAAATAAGATAAAATGCTTCAACAGAGAAAAATAAGTATATTTCAAAAAGAAATATTATTGATGTTTCAAAGTATTCATGAAACCATAACAAAGAACCACAGGGAGATAAACAATTTGATACATGATATAGTTGTGAGACCAGAAAATGCTCAGGAAATGACAATGAAAAATGAACAAGTAACTCTGGAAATAGAGGAGAAAATAGAAAAAACAGAGGAAAGGTTAGACCTGATAAAACAACAAATGAAGCAAAAAGACAAAGAGAAGGAAGAGATAATCAAAATGGATGAAATAGATCAGGCAGATTACACATCAAGAGATCAAAAAATAGAATTGGATAAACAGAAAGACATTCCTGAGGTGAGGATAGAGACACTGATAGACGTAGTGAAGGTTCGACAGTGAGAGGTAGAGATACAGGGAACATTTAGATTAAATATGAATGATGCATTCTTCTTCTTGTGCCATATCCATCATCGGACGTTGGCGATCATGTTGGCAATCCTATTTTTGTCAACAGCCGCATGAAAAAGTGCTGCTGAGTTTTGACCAAACCAGTCCCTTAGGTTTTGAAGCCATGATGTTCTTCTTCTGCCTGGACCTCGTTTGCCTTCAATATTTCCCTGGAGGATTAAATGAAGGATGTATTTTTCAGAGTGTTGCATCACATGTCCAAAATATTCTAACTTTCGCTTTTTAATGGCTTTGATTATTTCCCTTTGCTTTCCCAAGCGACTTACCTCCTCATTTGTGATTTTGTTAACCTAGCTTATACGTAACAGTCGTTTGTGAATCCATATTTCAAATGCTTCTAGTTTCTTCAAGTGGTTTTCTGTCAGAGACCAACTCTCTACTTCATAGAGCAGGATAGAAAAGATGTAACATCTGACAAGCCTGATTTTCAGTTTTAGGCTTATGTCGTGAGTGCAGAAGACCTTTTTCATTTTGAAGAATGCTGTTCAAGCTTTCTCTATCTTTGTCTTTACTTCATTGATCATGTCCCAGCTTTCATGTAAATTAAAACCGAGGTACATGATCTTTTCAACTTTTTCTAATGGTATTACTTCCGAATTTATCAGTGGTAAATTAATGGGTTGTTTGCTGATGACCATGATCTTGGTTTTTGAGGTGTTAAGTTTCAAGCCATATTTTTCAGATATTTCTGAAACTCTGTTGATGAGGAGCTGAAGGTCTTCATGCTTACTGGGAAGTAGAACTGTATCATCATCATATCTTAAATTGTTGATCTGAACACCATTTACTTTGAGGCCAGCACCAATGTTTTCCAGTGCTTTGTTGAAAATTGACTCAGAGTAAATATTAAATAACAGCAGAGACAGAATACAGCCCTGTCTGACCCCTCTTCGTATTTCTGCATCATCTGAGTATTTTTGGCCTAGTCTCACATTTGCTACCTGATGCCAATATATATTCTTTACCTATCTTTGTCATGTAGTCCCACTTGTTTCAGGATTTGTAATAGTTTGCTGTCTTATTTTATCAAATGCTTTTTCAAAATCGATGAAGCACATGTAAACACTGTGATTGACATCTCTACAGTGCTGTAAAAGAACTTGAATGCTGAATAGAGCATCTCGTGTACCAAGATTGTTTCTGAAACCAAATTGTGTGTTATTTAGACACTCCTCAATTTTGTTGTATATTCTTGTGTGAATTATTCTCAGGAATATTTTCAGGGCATGACTCATTAAGCTTATTGTTCTGTATTCAGTACACTTCTTTGCATTTATTTTTTTGGGGATTGTCACAAAGGTTGATTTTAGCCAATCATTTGATATATTTCCTATTTCATATATTCAATTGAAGAACTGCAGTAAAAATTTCTTCCCATTGTCTTCCAGCAATTTTAAAATTTCTACTGGGATATCATCAAGTCCTGTGGCTTTTCTTATTTTTGCTATTTTTATTGCATGTTCAACCTCCTCCATAGTGATGTTTGGTCCAGTTGTTATACTTCCCATATCAATATCATCCCTAGTGTCCTCAAAAAGTTCTTCAATATATTCCTTCCATCTTTTTAATTTTTCATCCTCATCCAAGATGATTTTCCCCTCCTTGTCAACTAAGTTGTTGGTTTTCTTTCTGTAGACACCTGCTGTTTCTTTCATTTTTTTTGTGTAAATTGAAATTATTATGAATACGTTCTGTCTCTTCTATTTCTTTGCATCTCTTTGCAAACCACTTTTCTTTTGCCAGTCAATTTTTTCTTCTAATTGTTTTCTGCAATTCATTGTATTTTTCTTTGTTTTTATTTTTATAAGAGGGTCTTTCATCCATGAGATGAAGAATTTAATCTATCATCCACTGTTGTTTCTTGTGGTACCTCTCTCTTTGTTTTGAGTTTGTTACCTCTACTATTGCATTTTTAAATTTATTCCAATTCACTTCTACATCTTCATTATTTGTTGATTTCTCTTAAATGAATTTCTAGTTCTTCTTTTATCTTATTGCCATGTTTAATGATGAAGTCACTGTCAATTCTTAATTTAGGAGGATTCGGGTTTTTCATCTTTTCTAGTTTCAGCTGGACTTTGGCAAGTAGTAAATTATGATTGGATGATACATCTGCACCTGGGTATGTCTTTGCTGATTTTACTGAATTTCTAAATCTTTCATTTATTGTAAAATAATCAATTTGGTTCCTTACTATATTATTTTGTGTATCTGCCAGTGATCTCTAAAGATCTTTTTGGTAACTTGAAAAAAGTATTCATCACATATTGCCTATGTTCCTTGCAGAAGTCTACCAATCTGTCACCTCTACCATTTCTGGTTCCTAAGCCAAAGTTTCCAACTACAGGAGCATCACTTCCTTCTCCACTTTTGCATTGAAGTCCCCCATGAGTATTGTGATATCATTACTTTTTAGAGTTTTCAATATGCTGCTTATATCTTTATAGAACTTCTCTAAATCCTCCTCATCACTGTCAGCTGTGGGAGTGTAAACTTGTATAATATTCATATTTACTGGAGTATTATTTATTTGGATCATCATCACTCTATCAGATACAGGAATAAAGGACTTGATCCATTTATTTACAAGATTGTTTACTATTATAGTTACGCCATTTTGATGATGTTTACTATTTTCACCAGAGTAGTAGATAGTATAATCTCCTATTCTACACATTCCATTTTCAGGCCAGCGCATTTCACTCACTCCCAGTATAGAGATATTGTATTTGAACATTTCTTGGATAGTGTTGTGTGTTTTCCCAGATTCATATAGGCTTTTCAGGTTCCAAATTCCAATTCGTAATTTTGGGTTTATCATGCTTCTAGCGGACCAGGAGATTCTTAGCACCCCTGCCCCATTTAGAGGGTGCCCATACTCGGGGCCATTGTTAGGTTTTGCTGCCATTAACATGATTTTCCTGGGAAATATATAGTGTAGTAGTCTCCCCTTTGCTTTCTACACTGCTGTGCACAGGTTGTTCAAGTGGCTGCCACCACACTGTGTGATATTCTTCTGAAGCCGTTCTGACCAATGAGGCCTCTGCCTTCAGTCAATACTGATGAGCCAGCTGCCACTCACCAGGCCTGTTGGTCCATGGGAGGTATGGGTTAGAGTTAGGGTCAGGAATGCGGGGGGAGAGACGATAGAAACCTAACTGCCTGTTTGGTGGTAGAGAGGCAGGATCAGGAATGGGGTGGGGGTGGGAGGAAAGAAACCTAACTGCTTGTTTGGTGGTAGAAAGGCAGGATCAGGAAGGATGCATGGAGATACAAAATACCAAAGGAGCAATATGGAAAGCAAAAAATCAACAATAATTGAAATACTAAAACGAGCAAGAGATGATGGATAGAAATAGAATACCTATTAATATAAGATTTGTGCTAGTAAGATTTAGAATAGAGGTAGAAATTAGAAAGAGGGAAAATACTGTTACATATATTCTTATATAATATTTTAAAATCAGTATGGAGATGAATAGATCAGAAGCTGAAAGATTATTGTATTATGTACACTTAAATAATGTTAGTAATTAGTAATGCATATTAAAATGCTGAATAGTTGAATGATGAAGGATTATATACATGGTGTAGCAAATACTACAATGCTAACAATTTTAATCATAATATTTATAATGTTATTATAATGAGATGAGTATGATTAATGTAATTTACAGAAAATCCTAAGGGAGGAGGATGGAAAACATTCCAAAAATCAACAAGAATTTAAATATTAATACAGGCAAGAGATGATGGGTAGAAATAGAATACCTACTAATATAAGATTTGTGTTATTAAGATTCAGAATAGAGGTAGAAATTACAGGTGAAAAACATGACTATGCATATTTCTATATAATATTCTAAAATCAATATGTAGAGGAAAGGAAGAAGTTGAAAGATGAATATATTATGTATAATGTTATTATAATGACATTATACATGTGAGTATGATTAACTAGATGACTAGAATTGTCAATATTATTACTATTATTTGGTATCAAAACTAACGACACCCAGATGCCACACTGTTCATGTATTCAAATATATATATATATTTAAAAATTTAACAAAATTATACCAGACAAAAAAGAGAATAAAGCCAGAAGTAATATAGAACTGCCTGAAATGTATAGTCTTTACTTTAAAAGCTTGAACAACTTTCAGGTTTTAGCTTAACTCACCCTCCACATTACTAGGCCAACCTTAACAAAAAATTAATATAAGGTAGTTCACAAAAAGCTTATAAATATTTGCTAAACCAGTCTCTCCTTCATCCTTGATGAGCACTTGCTCCCTCAGAGTTCCTGTCATCCATTCAATTGCATTCTATTCCCTTCCCCCACAAACTTAATGCCTTTTTAGGTAATAGATTCTAAATTATTCTTATACTGCTTCTGTTTAGTTTTGCCTGGATTAAAATACTGATTTTTCATTGTGGCAGTTACTAGTTTTGATTTCAATAATCCTAAGAGTAAGTATCTGGCACTCGAAGTGAGGAGTGGCTGGGAGGGGAGGGGGTGAGGAGAGGCTGGGTGAGGAGAGGCATCCATCCACATGAGTGATGTTAAATTGACCATGCCCACCCAGTCACATGACCACCCAGCCATGCTTACCCAGCTGGTCATTAGGGCACATAACCGGTTGTTAAATTATTTGAATCCCACCACTGGTTAGAACAATTAATCAGTGGAATAGCTTCTCTTTAGAAGTTGTGGGTGCTCCTTCACTGGAGGTTTTAAAGAGATTAAACAGTCATTTGTCTGAAATTGAGGTGGAAATAAGGTAAATAAGAGAAAATAAAAGGTGAATAAAAGAAATAATCATTCCAAGTCAGGTATATAAAGTCAGATCAAATCCTATGAACTCTGAGTAACCTCTGAATGAACTCATCTATTCACTTAAGGATACGTGCTGGCTAAAGGCAGCTGGACTTCATTATTAGTAAAATATATCTTCTGATGAGGTTCAACTGTCATCCAGCAGGAAAGTTAAGAGTGGAGTTTGGTGAATGGAACTAAGCAATTAGTTCATGGATGTCCCCATAATTACTTGATCTATGGCCCTGTGTCAAACCCACTGATTCTATACATCTTCTTAACAGAATCAAATGTGAACATCTGGACGGATACAGGGGATACAAAAGGTTACTTATTGTTTAAAGTATAGTCATAATTTCTGCACTTAAACATTACAACACTTAAAGGACAGTTGTAAAACATAAAGTGATGGGTTAGTAAAAAGTTGTAATAGTTTAATCATGGGTAAATGATGGAGTAGTGAAAATGTGTAGCCTAAATAATTTTATTAAATAGTAGGTAATGGTTTGATAATTAGTAAAGTGTAATGTAAGTGAAATGTATTTTTAATGTAACCATATATGGAAGCCGGAAAGGCTCATAGAACTCTTTGTCTTGAAAACATATTTAAGTCATAGAATCATAATCATTATTGTTCAGGTTGCAACAATCAAACATAGCCCTGAACCTTTGCGCAAATAAACAGATCTGTTTGACCCAGGAATGTGCTTCAGCCTCTCATTTCTACAACATTTTCTGGTGTTACCACGAAGGGACTGAGGAACAAAGAAACTTGTTCTGCCTGACAGCTGCTCCTGGCAGGGATCGACGCCTTTCCAGGGAAAGTTCACAGGCCGGCCACAAAGACTCCATTGAAGTCTACAGAATCTTTTGCTGAGAAGACGCCGTGAACCCTGCTGTAAAGAAGCAGACCAGTCAAGGATCCTCAGGTCAGACCAGATCCATACCTTTCTACAGATGGCCACCAGGACAGGAAAAAGCCATCACGCAAGTATAAGTAAAAAGGGTTACCTACCCCTTTTGGGTAGACGGGGGGGGGGGGTGATCATCCCCCCAGGAAGCAAGGTGTCGTCCTAAAGCTTCCAGTAAGGAATTACTTTTGGCATGGGTGGTTAAACCTCTGCGGTTCCCATAGACGACTGTCGGAATGTCCAGCGTCGTGGGCCAGGAGTAGTGTTGTTAGAATGGGTGGGAGTAACAGTGTCCCCAGGACACCGTTGCAATGTATGTTAGCCAATTTTAAAAGTGCCTACAGTGGAAGTTATGGTGACTCCCAGTGTAATCCCGAAACCTTGAAGATGTTATGTAAAAAAACATGGCCTGCCCTTGGCGTAGGGTGGTCAGAAGAAGGGTCATTGGATCCAATAGTGATATCCAAGGCACATCAGGTCATTACTCGGGAGGGCCATTGGGACCAGTTTCCATACATAGACCAGTGGCAGATTGCTCAAAAGGCAGCCCCCCCCATGGCTTAAGAAATGTCAGCAGGAGTGTGTGAAAGTGTGTTCGATGAAAGAGAAAAATAAAACCAACAGAAAGATATTTAACAACAAAGTTTTCAGTCAGGAGGAAGAAGAAGAAGTTAGTTGCCCTCCCCCTTACGCTCCCCCTCATCCTATATCCCCAAGGCAAAACCTTTCCCCACCACTGCCAGCAAATGCAACGCCAAGAACTATTCAACCTCAGAAGCGTCATTTGTAAGTCAAAAGAGAAGTCAAAAGCGAAGGGGAAGAGACAGACGGAGAATCTCAACCTGTCAGCTCCCGAACTAGAAGTCAAACTAGTCTTAAGAAAGCAGAAACACTGGCCCCTTTAAGGGAGATGTTAACTCATGAAATGAATGGTCAAGGGCCCCTGCCATTCATTCATTGTTTCAATACCAGCCCTTCACAACTACAGACCTCCTTAATTGGAAGCAGCAGTATGGCCCGTTTAGCAGAAAGCTGCATGAAATCATAGATCTTTTCAACACCATCATGCAAACCCATAAACCCACCTGGGGAGATATTCAACAACTGTTAAATACCTTACTCTCCATGGAAGATAGGGAAAAATTCAAGATTGCTAAAGAAAAGGTATTAACTCGTATGTTTCCTGATGTAAATCAAACAGCTGATAAGGCTAGAGCAAAGGCTGAGACCGACTCCCAGTGGGATGCAAACAATGCTCAGCATTTAACTCAATTAAATGACTACCGCCTCTTATGCTTAAACAGTTTAAGAGAAGCTGCAAAAGGTCCTGTTAATTACGCTAAGACCGCGATAGTACTTCAAGAAAAAGATGAAAGTCCTGAAGGCTTTTTAACCAGATTAGTAGAATCCTATAAAATAAATACGGGAATAAACATAGAAGATCCAGCAAATAGATTCATGTTAAACGAGTGCTTTATAAGCCAGAGTGCTCCGGACATTAGAAAAAAATTACAGCGGCTGGAAGGAGCTTTAGGCAAGAATACCAGTGAGCTCTTAGAAGTTGCTAGGAAAGTATATCTGAACAGAGAGAAAGAAGAGGAAAAACGACAAGCTGCTAAAGAGAGAAAGAAGACAGAAATGTTAGCTCTGGCACTCAGGGGGGTCATTTTGGGACCCAATCAATGTGCAATTTGTAAAGAAGATGGGCATTGGCAGAGAGAATGTCCCCGTAAAAGAAGGGAATCCAGAGAAGAATCCTACGGGCGTGGGTCACAGATGGTGAGAGGAAGTCAGAGAGGTGTTTTTTGAGGACGAAACATGAGAGGAAATAGAGGAGATTTCAGAGGAAGGAGGGGGGCTGACAGACAATTCATTCCACCCAGCCAGTCACATCGGAAAGAGGAAGTAATCGGCCTGGCTGAAATGGAATGGGAGGACTGAAGAGGCCAGGGCCCCAAGGACCCACCCCCGGAGCCCATGATGGATTTATGGGTGGGAGGACGTCAAGTCCGCATGATGATTGATACCGGAGCCAGCCGATCAGTAATTAATAAACAAGTGGCCCCTTTGTCAAAGGAGAAAGTCAGAGTCCAAGGAGTGTCAGGCACACCAGCCACACACAGCCTCCTGAAACCGGTTAAATGCAAGGTTGGGAACAGCCTAGTAGAACACCAATTCTTGTATATGCCTGAATGCCCAGTTCCTCTATTAGGTAGAGATCTACTTTTTAAATTGAGAGCCACCATGTCCTTCAATGAAAATGGACAGTACTTGACACTATCACATCCAGTGGAAGAAACTTGGCGATTAATGTTAATGCAAGATTCAACTCAGGAAAGTATATGGAAAGAATTTAATGTTCCTACTCTGTGGGCAGAGGATAACCCCTCTGGGCTAGCAAAATTTGCCTCCCCAGTAGAAGTTAAACTGAAATTAGGATACAAGCCCATCAGAGTTCCTCAGTATTATGTTCCTCAAGAAGCGGCAGTAGCCATTCAAGTTTTAATTGACAAATACTTAGCCGCCGGGATACTCAGAGAAACTCAATCCCCATGGAATACAGCAATTTTGCCCATAAAAAAACCGGATGGGGGGTGGAGACCAGCCCAGGATTTACGACCAATTAATAATGCTGTGGTCACGCTACACGCAATAGTCCCAAATCCCTACATTTTGTTGGGGACCATCCCTCCTTCAGCCGCATGGTTTTCCGTCATAGACTTGAAAGACGCTTTCTTCACTATACCCTTACATCCTGATAGCCAAGATTTGTTTGCCTTTGAATGGAAAGACTCTAAATTGCGGAGACATTGTCAGTATACCTGGACAAGATTACCCCAAGGCTTTAAGAATTCTCCTACTCTTTTTGGGCACGCCTTGGCTCAGGACTTGCAATACTTCTAACCTGTTCAGGAAGGGGCTGTCTCCTTCAGTATGTAGATGATGTGTACGTAACAGGAACCACTCAGGATAACTGTTTCAAAAATACCCAAACCCTCCTTGAATTACTGAAAGACTGTGGATACAGAGCTTCAAGGAAAAAGGCTCAATTAGTAAAGAAAGAGGTTACATATTTAGGATACACTCTGTCTCAAGGTCAGAGAAATTTAGGATTACCTAGGAAACAGGCAAACTTGCAACTGCCCCCGCCAAAAAATCGAAAAGAACTGCGAGGCATTTTGGGAGTCATGGGCTTTTGTCGCTTATGGATTCCCAATTTTGCCTTACTTGCCAAACCCCTGTATGCTTCAACCCAGGGAGCAGAAACAGACCCGTTTGAATGGGGCAAAGAACAAACTAATGCATTAAGTCATTTGAAGGAAGCACTTACATCTTCTCCAGCTTTAGGGTTGCCAGACCTTTCCAAACCCTTTCGTCTTTATGTGGATGTCCATCAGAATGTGGCACTAGGGGTATTAACTCAACAGTAAGGATCATGGCAATGGCCAGTGGCTTACTTATCCAAACAGTTGGACAGCCTGGCTCAAGGCTGGCCACACTGTCTTAAAATTTTGGCCGCTGTGGCAGAATTTATGAGAGACACAAACAAACTAACTTTTACCTCAGAAGTAGCAGTCTACACATCCCATGCGTTGCAA
This sequence comes from Arizona elegans, assembly GCA_022577455.1. Lineage (NCBI taxonomy): Eukaryota > Metazoa > Chordata > Lepidosauria > Squamata > Colubridae > Arizona > Arizona elegans. The sequence continues at coordinate 89,432,041 of JAKOOJ010000002.1, forward strand.
ACTATCCTAGAAAACAAAGGATACTTGTGGATAAGTAACAAGAGATTGCATAAATATCAGGCTCTGCTGTTAGAAAACCCCCAGATAAGTCTTCACCAATGTGCCACTATTAATCCAGCTACCCTTATGCCTATCCCTGATGCATCCCTCCCGCTGCATGACTGCCTACATGTGTTAGATCATCAGTATTCCTGTAGATCAGACCTGACTGACACTCCTCTTCCAAATGCCCAGCTTACATGGTTCACTGATGGCTCAAGCTTTATGGAGAAAGGAGCTCGTTATGCAGGATATGCTATAGTTAGCCAACACGCAGTTATTGAAAGTGCCCGTCTTCCAGTGGGTATCAGTGCCCAAGCAGCTGAATTGTGGGGACTCATCAGAGCATTAGAATTAGCCACAGAAAAGAATATTAATGTGTACACGGACAGTAAATATGCCTTTTTGACTATTCAAGCACATGCGGCTATTTACAAGGAAAGGGGCTTCACTGACTCTACAGGCAAATCAATTCAACATGCCCCGTTAATTAAAAGGTTGATTTCTGCTGCACAACTTCCCAAACCCTTAGCTGTCATCCATTGTCCGGGTCATCAGAAGGCGGACACACTCGTTGCACAAGGCAATCGATTTGCTGATAGAGAGGCCAAATTGGCAGCACACCTGCCTCTGGATAGGAATGATTATTATCTCTATATGGCACAAGAAGTTGAATCCTACATTGAAAGATCTTATCCCACCTATACTCAGGTAAAGAAGGAGAAAGCCAAAGGAGATTTGAAAGCCAATCTGATGAGGGGATGGTATACTCTTCCAGACAATCGCCTAGTGGTACTAGTTTCACTCGCCTGGCCTTTAATATCAGAGGCACACCAAACCTCACATAGTGGCAAAACTGCTTTGGCCCAACAGTTGCAAGCAACATTCTACATACCTAACTTGCAGAGTCTAGTTGCCAAAGCAACTTCCCAATGTCCTACGTGTGTACAAGTAAATGCTAAGCAAGGACCGCGTTTACCACCAGAACAGCAGCCAATCTCCTACTTACCCATGGACTATTTAATGGTGGATTTTACTGATATGCCCAAATGCCATTGTTATAAAGCGTTGCTCATTTTCATTGACACTTACTCTGGATGGATGGAGGCCTTCCCCACTCGAAATAAGTTAGCTATACAAGTAGCACGCTTTCTTTTAAAGGAAATAATCCCTAGATTTGGATGTCCATCTACCATCAGCTCTGACAATGGCCCAGAATTTGTGCAACGTATAAATCGCCACTTGGCTGAAACTGCAGGCCTGAAATGGAGGTATCACTGTTCATTTCGGCCTCAATCAGGTAGGAAAAGTGAAAGGGCTAATCGCTCATTGAAAGCAATCATTACAAAACTGTGCTTAGAAACCCACTTGCCATGGCTTCAAGTTTTCCCAATGGCCTTGTATATTTTTAGAACAGCCCCTCGGACCAAATACCAGCTGTCTCCTTTCAAACTTCTGTATGGGAGATCCCCTGCCTTGATCAAGCACCACTTTCAAGGCTGGCCAGATTTAATTCAAAAAGGGGGGGTTGAAGTAAGAAAATTACTTTTGCAGTTACAACAGCACAACAATCATGTCAAGAAACTGAGGCATTATATGCAGGAATGCAGACCCCCCCCCCCATTACCACTGAAGGTTACAACTACAAACCAGGAGATAGAGTATGGATAAAACATTGGAAAAATGAGCCTTTAAAACCTAGATGGAAAGGGCCATATACTGTTGTGATGTGTTCACCTCTTGCAGTTAAGACCTTGGAAGGACGGTCCTGGATCCACTGGATGAAACTGAAGCCCGCAGATCAAAGTGATCCAGTCACATACCAGGTGACAACAACTGACCGGCCCTTGGTGTTGAGGTTCAAGAAGAATACACCCTGCTGAGTCCTACTGGCAACGGACTCTCAACGCACGGTGGTGATCGTCAGCTTTGCCGAACCACCCCGGAAGCTGGTTCCTTGCACACAGCTGAAGCTTGAAACGGAGAAAGACAACATTCCACGATTGTAAATTGTAATGTAAAACCCATTAACAGTGATAGTATCCAGCAAGCACTTATTAAAAACACACTCATGGTTTGGGAAGATTGGGTGTGGGGACTCTGGGCCACCACAGGTTTAGTACTTCTGGGAGTATTGTTTTATATGTATAAGGACCTGCTCTGTGGGAAACCCAGGGATCCAACTGATATTGACCTCACCCAAGTTACATATACTTCTACAGCTCTTCCTGACCTGGTGAACTTGTAAACTTTGGGTCTTGCGCTATTAAGGCCCTGTGGGTGTGGGAATAAAGTCACTATGATTTATTTGGGGTTGTGGGTACTATTAGCCAAGGGTCTAGTGAGTGATGCTACCTTGAACAGTAGTTCCCCATGTTGTGTGGATGTTCAAGAAATTCCCCTTGTCCCTGTAGAAGGAATTAAAGATGTCAAGATTCCCAGGGGAAACAACAGCAGCAGGACACTGAATGGGGACACTTTGGGTAAAATCTGCTCCCGTCAACAGCATGGTATCATAAGGTGGGGAGGGAGCCTTAGACCTAAACCCACTCCTAAACCTGAGGTCAAGAGTTTAACAATCCCAGTACCTGGGGGAATAGAAAAGGAGAATGGGCCCATGCAACAACTAAGAAGAGGAGATTACATATCAAGGATACTGGAATTGGGTCAAAACCTTGTTAATCAGTATGACCCTAACCTCGGTGAAAAATGCTGGTTGTGTTTATCTGCCAGCCCCTCATCTTATCATGCAGTTTCTGTCAAACCACAACTCTGGGCAAGGACAAAGGCTACAATAGTCCTTGAAAAAGATAGTAGGAATAAAGCACCAGTATCTCCAATACAAGGAGATTTTTATAAGGCATTCCAACGGCTGGGAAAAAGCCACCTCCCCATTACTGGCCCAATAGCCACTGGTGTGGAACTCATAGGAACACCTTCACTGTGTGTAAAGAGATATCAGAAACCTGGTAGGCCTGTAGGATCCCTCACAGAAGAACAATGTCCATCAGAAATTTCCTTTGGTCCTAAAACGGACCTTATGGATGTAAAACTAACCAAAGATCTTTTTCCTTCTGCACATCACTCATCTCGTCATAAGGTCACTTTCTCACTACCACCTATTGCCACTGTCACAAGATGGGGAGGATGGAAGGGATCCGGGAATGCCTCCCTGGAAAGGGGCCCCAATCCATTCCAACCCCCTCGTTTCCCTATCTGGCTCTCCATTAGATCCAGCACTGGCCTATGTATCCTCTTTCCCCCTGGGAATAATACCTCCCGACATCTTCTAGAAGGCCCAATCATCAGAGATAAGCAAAGGGACCCTTCACTAGAAGTCCCATTACAGCCCCTGGCCGGAATGTTTGTAGCAGGGATTTTGGGAGTCTGGACTAATGAAAAGAACCATCGAACCCATGCTTTCTCCATGAACATAGGGGAAAAGGGAGTTTTCTTTTATTGTGGGAAAGATGCATATTTATGTTTACCAACAAATTGGACTGGAACATGCACACTAGTACACCTTTTTCCTAAAATAGGTGTTGTCAGTGGAGAACATACCATCCCTGTTCCTCTCATGGGACATGTTCAAAAACGGGTACCAATCCTAGTCCCTCTATTAGTAATCATGGGAATAGGAACTGCAGTGGGAACAGGGATAGGTGGTTTAACACACTCAGTAGTACAGTTTCAGCAATTATCAGAAGAATTTCAAGAAAGCCTGAATCAAATAGCTGGGACTTTAGTCGAGGTCCAAGATCAGATAGATTCATTGGCTGCAGTGGTCTTACAAAACCGACGTGCCTTCGACCTCCTAACCGCAGAGAGAGGAGGTATGTGTGTATTTCTGGGAGAAGATTGTTGCTTCTACATGAATAAATCAGGTGTGGTCAGAGGAATTGCCAAGGAATTGCAGGATAGGGCATCCAAGATAGGTCAAAGATTACAAACACCGGACATGTGATTTTCTTGGGTGCCTGGATCCGGGTGGATTAAACAAATGTTGTTTTTGTTGATTTGTGCCGTGGCGGGCTTGGGTTTTATTCCTTGTGCCATCCCTGTGCTGAGACAGCTATCTATCAGAGCAGTGAAAGAGATACAAAAGGAGAAGGCGTTCGTGTTAACAGAGCGCTTTATTGAAGAAAAAGTTCATGATACAGACACATATGTCGAAATGGGGTCTGGAAAAGAATGGAGAGAGTACTATCTTGCCTAGATTAATCATATGTTGTGCATTGTGTGGAATATTATATATTAGCTTTGTGTATTAGAACACATAGTGTTGTGTAAGCAGTAATGAAAGTTTATGCATGGAAAAACTTCCATGGGCGGGGGGGAATGAGGTGGAAATAAGGTAAATAAGAGAAAATAAAAGGTGAATAAAAGAAATAATCATTCCAAGTCAGGCATATAAAGTCAGATCAAATCCTATGAACTCTGAGTAACCTCTGAATGAACTCATCTATTCACTTAAGGATACGTGCTGGCTAAAGGCAGCTGGACTTCATTATTAGTAAAATATATCTTCTGATGAGGTTCAACTGTCATCCAGCAGGAAAGTTAAGAGTGGAGTTTGGTGAATGGAACTAAGCAATTAGTTCATGGATGTCCCCATAATTACTTGACCTATGGCCCTTGTCAAACCCACTGATTCTATACATCTTCTTAACAGAATCAAATGTGAACATCTGGACGGATACAGGGGATACAAAAGGTTACTTATTGTTTAAAGTATAGTCATAATTTCTGCATTTAAACATTACAGAACTTAAAGGACAGTTGTAAAACATAAAGTGATGGTGTTATGTCCTTATAAGGACATCCGCCGGGGGATTGGCTGGTCCACCAGCGGGAGATTTAAACAGCTGTCATTGGGCAGCTGAGCCTGCCGGAGCGTATAAAAAGAGCCCCGGCAGCACAGCCGCCAGTCCTATCTCTGAGCTGAATAAAAAGGTTCTGAAGGAACCACTGCTGGTCGTGTCTTTCTTTCCCTGCGCCAATCTAACTCTGGCGATGAAGGATTAAAAGAACCAAGCGACGAACCTCGTGGCACAAAGCCAACAAGAAGAGCTGATCATTTTGAGCTGAAGTCACACATCGAGCTACCAGACCATGGCATCACAAGAGACCGCGCTGCTGACCCTCACCCCTTTCCGTCCGGGAAGGGAGAAGTGGTCATCCTACATGATCTGATTTTGGCAGTCCCTGAGAGGCAACAACATCAAGGATGTAGATGATGACCGGAGAAGAGGGCTATTCCTAGCCCACTATGGCACCGAAGTCCTGGAGATGGCCGTTGACCTTGTATCGCCAAGGGACATCGAGGAGATGCCGTGGCCGAACCTGCAACAAATCCTGCAGGACCACTACGCACTGACGGGAACGCTGGTGGCAAATCGTTTCACCTTCCACCAGAGAGATCAGAAAGAAGGTGAATCGATCAAAGAATTCGTGGCCGCTCTACGCCAAATAGCTGCCAACTGTGAGTTTGACAATGTGGACAACGCAATCAGCGACCGCATTATCTTTGGCATGAGGGACAGGGCCCTACAGAAGAAATTCTTGAGCAGAAAAAAGTTGGTGCTGAAGGATGTCGTGGAGGAAGCCACAGCTGCCGAAACGTCAGAAAAAGTGGCAGCCGCGATGCTCCGGGCAAAGGGAATCCACAAAATCTGCAGGTCCCCGCAGTCATCCACAGAAGAGTCAACAGCTGGATCGGAATCGGAGGAAGAAGAGGCCGTCCATAAAGTCTCCAGACCCCCGAAGCAGGAAACCGCTCAAAAAAGTGACCGGGGGGAGCACTGTGCCAGCTGCAGAGGAGATCATGCCAGGGCTAACTGCAAGTGGAGGGATGCGACCTGCAGACGTTGCAACAAGAGGGGTCACATCGCTGAAGCTTGCAGAGCTGAAGAGCCAGCCCCAGAGCCATCCAGCCACCGACCACGCAAAAATCGGGAGGACAACGCGAGATCATCCAGACGGTCCTCCTACCAGTCCAGATGCGACGAGAGCAACGGGAACCAGAGGAGAGCGGTCCACCAGATGACCATCGACTTCTCCGACAACGACGACTCCACCATCAAGTGCCACGTGACTGTGCACATGGAAGGGACACAGTGCACCATGGAAGTAGATTCGGGCTCAATCTACTCCATCATGGATTGGAGGCAGCTCAAGCACATCAAACCCGGCGTCAGCAAAAAAGACCTGAAGCCCCTGCGCTCCAGACTAGTCGACTTTGGAGGAAACCCGATCGGAGTCCTGGGAAGAACTTCACTACAGATCTCCTACCGCGAGTTCCAAGGTGACCTCCCCATCACCATCGTCGACCACAGCCGACCGACCCTGCTGGGCATGGAGTGGTTCAAGCCACTAGGGCTCGAAATCAAAGGGATCAACCAAATCCGGCAGGATGAACTCGACACCCTCCTCAAAGAGTTCAAGGAAGTCTTCGATGGTAAGCTGGGGAAATTTGTGGGAAAGCCCATTTCCTTTAATCTTGATAAGGCAATTACACCAATTAGGCTTAAGCCCCGCAGAGTTCCGTTTGCCTTGAGGCCCAAAGTAGATGCGCAGCTGGATAAGCTGATAGCCCAAGGCATCCTGGAGCCAATCGATCATGCGACATGGGAGACGCCCATTGTGACCCCCATGAAGCATGATGGAAGTGTGCGCATCTGCGCCAACTATAAATGTTCCATAAATAAGGTCCTGCATACCCAGTTCCAATGGTGCAACATCTGCTGCATTCACTAGGGAGTGGGACAATTTTTGCCAAACTGGACCTGGCCCAGGCTTACCAGCAACTGCCAGTAGACGAAAAAACTGTGGAGGCTCAAAGAATTGTCACCCACAGGAGCGCGTTTAAATGCAACCGTCTCCAATTTGGAGTCAGCGCAGACCCCGGAATTTTTCAATCAATGATGGAACGCCTTCTCCAAGGCATTCCAGGGGTGGTGCCGTACTTTGATGATGTATCGATCTCTGGACATTCTAAAACCCAGCTACTTGAGCAATTGAAGCAAGTTCTCCAGCGCTTTAAGGAGAAGGGTTTGAGAGTCAGGAGAGACAAATGCATCATTGGGGTCCAGGAGGTCGAGTTCCTGGGCTATCTCATAGATGGCACTGGCATACACCCTACCAAATATAAAGTAAAAGCAATTCACGAAGCTCCAGCCCCCCAAAATAAAGTGGAGCTTCAGGCCTTCTTGGGACTGCTGAACTTCTACAGTGTTTTCTTAAAACAGAAGGCCACAGCTACTGAGCCACTCCATTGCCTCTTGGGGAAAGCGGTACCGTGAAAATGGGGGAAGGAAGAGGAAACAGCCTTCCGGACCGTCAAAGGGCTATTCTCCTCAGACAGCGTGCTCATTCAATATCGTGAGACGCTCCCACTACTGCTGACCTGTGATGCATCACCCTATGGAGTTGGAGCAGTCTTCAGCCACTAACTTCCCAATGGCACGGAAGCACCCATCACATTTTTCTCAAAGATCATGTCCAGCGCCGAGAGAAATTACAGTCAACTGGACAAAGAAGCACTGGCCATCGTGGCGGGCACAAAACGCTTCCATGAATACTTATATAGCAGGACTTTTACAATTGTAACGGACCACAAATCATTACTGGGACTCCTGGCCGGGGACAAATCCACTCCGTCATTCATGTCACCCAGAATGACACGTTGGGCAATATTCCTGGCTGGCTACACCTATCGACTCATCCACAGACCCGGGACGTCCATCGGAAACGCCGACGCATTGAGCAGATGCCCATCCAAGGAGCCAGTGGAAGACCCCGCACCCACGCTCAGCCTGCTCCACATTGACGCCGACAGAGTCTGTCCAGTCACATCAGCTGACGTGGCAGCCCACACCCAGAGGGACCCCATCCTCAAATAGGTCACCTCCTGGGTCCTGCGAGGCTGGCCTACCGAGAAACTGGCAGAAAAATTCAGCCCATTCGCACGGAAGCAAAAGGAGCTGTCCACAATGAAAGGCTGTCTGCTATGGGGAGACCAAGTGCTGATTCCCAGCTCCCTGCAATGAAAGACGTTGGAAACACTTCACAATGGGCACCCTGGCATCGTGCGAATGAAAGGGCTGGCACGGAGTTACGTCTGGTGGCCATCCCTGGACAAAGAATGGGTCGCCAGATGTGACCTGTGCCAGGAAGTTCACCCAGCACCAGCCCAAGCCCAGCCGTCGGAATGGGAGACGCCTAGCAGCCCCTGGGCGAGGGTACACATCGACTTCGCGGGTCCAATGCAAGGGCAGTACCTCCTGATAGTGGTGGACGCGTTTTCCAAATGGCTGGAGGTCATCCCCATGGCATCTACCATGTCTGAAGCCACCATCAGGGTGCTCCGGCACCTATTCACAACGCACGGGCTGCCGGATGTCCTGGTCTCAGACAACAGACCTCAACTCACGTCCCAGACCATGGAGGAGTTCCTGGCTGGACGGGGCATCCGCCATGCCCTCTCGGCCCCCTACAGGCCAGCTGGCAATAGACAAGCTGAGAGAATGGTGAGGCTGACCAAGGAAGCGCTCATCAAGATGGGCACGGGCGACTGGCAGGAAAGAATTGACAACTTCCTCCTCACCCAGCACATCACGCTGCATGCCACCACCCGAAAAAGTCTGGCCAAATTGTTGATGGGCAGACGACTGAAGTCACCCTTGGACCTGCTACACCCCCAGTACAACCCAGAGGTGACAGCAACGGCCAGCCGCCCGCTTTGCGCCTTCACCATAGGAGACACGGTGTTTGCGCTAAACTTTCACAGCTCTCCGAAGTGGCTGAGGGGGAGAATAGAGAGCACAACCGGTCCGAAGTCCTACCGAGTAGAGCTGGAAGATGGACAGGTCTGTAGACGTCACATCGACCAGCTCCGGAAAAGGTGGAGGGAGACGGGTCGAAACCAACCTGACGAGGCAGGCCTACAACACCCCGAAGAGGTAGGACTGCCACACCCCTACGAGGTGGGCCTACCTCAACCCTGCAAGGTAGGCATGTCCCAACCCTACGAGGTGGGTCTACCACAACCCGACGAGGTAGGCCCGCCAGCCCCAGATGAGATAGACCGGCACCACCACAGCAAGGCGAGCCATCGGCGATCGAGGGAAGTAGACCGATACCTGCAGCCAGAGGGGAGTCCGCACCGCGCCAACCAGGGGTCCAGCCGTCACCCCAGCGAGGGAAACCTCCACTTCGATGACAAGGTAGACCGGGGACAACCCAGGGAAGGAGAGCCACAACCCCCCTGCGAGGTTGTCTCACCACACCCCAGTGAGGGAGACCTGAGCCGCCCCACCATAGACCGGGGACAACGCAAGGAGGGAGGCCCACAACGCCCCGGCAGGGCCGGCCTACAACCACCCGGTGAGGGAGACCACCGCCACCACCCCAACAGGGTTGACCAACACCACACCAGCGAGGTCGACCTGCATGGACCCGACAAGCCAGACGGGAGACCCCCCCGGTGGGGTCGGCCACCCGCTACGACAAGCCGACACGCAGACGGAGATGCAACAACAACAGCAACAACAGCAGCAGCAGCAGCAGCAGCAGAAGCAGCAGTGCTCCCAACATCAGCAGAAAGGTAAAGGGAAACCAATGAACTTACCAGACATCTGTCGGCACCCACCAATCGTCAGCGATGTCCAGCCGTGAGGTTCTGGAGTTTCTGGTCAGGGAAAGGACCAGAGACACCAGCAGGAAGTTCCAGATGTTGCGGCCAGAGGTGCTGGGACAGGGCCCGCACACTCGATGGCCGGACTCAGATCCACCCCGGATCGGGGGCCGGAGAGGACAGAAGTCCCGCCTGCCCAGGTTGGCAGCGAAGCTCAGTGTGAACTGCGCAGGTCATCTAGAACCACCAGGTGTCCCGCCTACCTGCGTGACTACGTATTGTTGATTGACTGTGATGGACATTTTTCGGACTAGGAGGGGAGGAGTGTTATGTCCTTATAAGGACATCTCCCGGGGGATTGGCTGGTCCACCGGTGGGAGATTTAAACAGCTGTCATTGGGCGGCTGAGCCTGCCGGAGCGTATAAAAAGAGCCCCGGCAGCACAGCCACCAGTCCTATCTCTGAGCTGAATAAAAAGGTTCTGAAGGAACCACTGCTGGTCACGTCTTCCTTTCCCTTCACCGATCTAACTAACACAATTAGATCTAGTTAGTAAAAAGTTGTAATAGTTTAATCATGGGTAAATGATGGAGTAGTGAAAATGTGTAACCTAAATAATTTTATTAAATAGTAGGTAATGGTTTGATAATTAGTAAAGTGTAATGTAAGTGAAATGTATTTTTAATGTAACCATATATGAAAGCCGGAAAGGCTCATAGAACTCTTTGTCTTGAAAACATATTTAAGTTGTAGAATCATAATCATTATTGTTCAGGTTGCAACAATCAAACATAGCCCTGAACCTTTGCGCAAATAAACAGATCTGTTTGACCCAGGAATGTGCTTCAGCCTCTCATTTCTACAACAAAATGGTGTAGAGCAGTGATGACTAACCTTTTTGCTGTCACGTGCCAAAAGCAGTGGGAGCGTGGGGAGGGGGGTTGCGTGCGTGCGTGCCTACACCCATAATTCAATGCACCCCTCCCCCCACGCATGCCTGTGCGATCCCCTGCTTTTGGCATGCCAAGAAAGCCTCTGGAGCCTGGGGAGGGTGAAAATGGCCTTCCCCACTCCCTCAGAGGTCCTCCGGAGGCCGGAAACAGGCCATTTCCAGCCTCCGGAGGGCGTCGGGGGGGAGGCTGTTTTCGTCCTCCCCAGGCTCCTAGAAAGCCTCTGGAGCCTGGGGAGAGAAAAAAAATGGGTCTCCCTCCCCCCCAAGGCCCTCCAGAGGCTGGAAACAGCCTGTTTCCCGACTTCCGGTGGGCCCGTAAGGCCCGAAAATCAGCTCTCCAGTGGATGCATACACGCTGGAGCTGAGCTAGGGCAACGCTCACGTGTCCACCAGTATGGTTCCATGTCCCACTTGTGGTATGCGTGCCATAGGTTCATCATCACGGGTGTAGAGTCTCCTGCTTGAGCAGGGGGTTGGACTAGAGGACCTCTAAGATCCCTTCCAATGCTGTTATTGCTGTTATTCAGTTTCTTCATACATATGCTTACTGTTGTAACAACGTAGTATACTTTATATTTCAATTTATTTATTTTTTGTTGTATTTTTCTCACTGTGCTGCTGTTTTGACCTAGGCTTCCTTAGAAATTAAACAGTACAAACCTAGTCCCGGCAAACCTCTTTAATTCATACGGCTGTAAATTACTTTCATTTACAGTCCACAAGGCTTGATAAACAGTCTTTCAGAGGAAGGTTATCAACACCCACTTATCTCACGTGGAATGCTGCCAAAGAGCTAATTTCCAGATGCAGGGCAAGGCCAAACTTGGCACAAAGTCACAAACAGAAGTTTCAAATCTTGAATCGGCCAGATGAACTAATTACTTCATGCAAAAGTTCACATCCTGTTCGCTTCTCTTTTATGTCTTATGGGAGGAGCCAATCATCTCCAAGCCTTACTCCCAAATTGACCCTGTTTCCTTAATTGTTCCTGTCTCCTGGCAGCTCTGCGCATGTACACACTGGGAAAGCTCATGCTGTTCTTCTGCCTCACTGATGTCAGACTCCGGAGACTCCGAAGGCAGCAAAGAATTACCTTCTTCTGTTTTTTTTAGTCTCAACCAGATGCTTTATTTTAAGCCATCTATGTTACAAAAATCTCACCAGATGGATTGCATCCCCTTAGGAACAATCAGATAAAACTTTATTTTTTTTTTGTAAAGTTTTTTTTATTTTTTACACAATCACACATACACAAACATACAATGTATTTTTGCTGAACAGAGTATTCGGCCGGTTAACAAATTTAAACAATTTTTAGTCCTTTCAACTAAAATGACAATTTCTATACCTCCTTTTTTGCCATAACATTTATTTTCATCTATTTTGTACCAATATTACCCTTCATTTTCCTCTCTAATTTTGACCAAATTCCATTTTCCCTTCTATTCTATATTAAACCCCTTCCCGTTATCATCTAATTTTTATATCATCAAATTAATTAATTATGTGGTGTTACAGTTATTTAATTCTTTTTTTTATTGAAAAGTTTTACAAAAAAAAGAATTCCCCCCCCCAATATTCCCCCCACCCTTTCCCTCCCCTCCCCCCCGAGACTTCCCAGAGCAAAATACAGGGTACTTCAATTAACAATCATAAAATAAATTAACCTATCTATCCTCAGACTACTAAATCCCCCCCCCGAAACGTTAACTCCATTATAGATAACATAATACTTCTAATACTTAACGTTCATTCATAAGCTATTTGATATTTTCTTGTCTGATACTTATTTTGAATATAATCAATCCATCTTCTCCATTCCAATACGTATCTTTCTTGTGTATAGTCCTTCAAATACACTGAGATTTTCGCCATTTTTGCTAAGTTCGTTACTTTCAGTATCCACTCTTCAATAGTAGGCAAAAAGTTCTTCTTCCAGTATTGTGCTACCAACAGCCTTGCTGCTGATATTAAGTTCAAAATCAATTTAGTCTCTAATACTGTACAATCCATCGTTATACCCAGTAAAAACAACTGAGGAGTAAATTTCAACCTTTTTTTCAGAATGTTCTGCATCACCCACCAAATTTTTATCCAAAATGCCTTGATTTTCTTGCAGGTCCACCATATATGATAATAGGTTGCATCATCACATCCACATCTCCAACATTTAGCTTACAAATTCGGGTACATACATGATAATTTTTTAGGCTCTAAATGCCATCTATAAAACATTTTATAAAAGTTCTCTCTCAAGTTTTGTGCTTGCGTAAATTTGACATTTCTGACCCAAATCTTTTCCCATGTTTCCATCATCACTGGCTCCTGAAAGTTTTGTCAGCACAAATATCCTTTAAATTTTCTTTGCTGTTTTCTTTCAGGCCTCTCAATCTCAAAGCAAATTCCATGGACCTGTATTGTAACATCACCAATTCATCATCAACTTTCTCTGTTTTGGCCATGACATCTCCCATTTTGCTTTCCAAATTTAAATTGCCTTCATTAATTTCTTCCACTTTCTCATCCAACTGAATAACAAGTTTTGACAATCCTGATACTGCAAAAACAATATCATCTCTTATTTCATTGTGTTTTTTTGCAACCACTTCTTTAATTGATTTTATATCCTCCTCAACTTTCTTTAATTTCCCTTCCACAAGTACTGTTAAATTATTCATTGCTGTGGCTTGATTATTCATAGCTTCTTTCATTGCTGTTGCTTGATTATTCATGGCTTCTTTCATAAACTCTTTGAAATCATTGAGAGCAGCCTCCTGACTCTGTGAATCAGCTGGAAGTTGTGCTTTCTGTGTCACCACTGACACAACTGGGGAACCTCCCCCTCCTTTAACAACTCCTGGCTTAACTTGTTTAGAAGCCATCTTTTTTCCCCTTTTTAAAAAGATCTTTTTTTTTCCTCCAAAGCCACAAAGTCCCTTGAACAACTTTAAAGTGTTTGTAATTTATAGTCTCTAATTTATCAGGCAAAATAGTCTTTTCTCCACAAGTTCTCACTTCCCAGCAGCTTTAAAAGTTCTCAATAAGAACTTTCGTTTCTGACTTTCACTTCCAAAACCATAACAAAGACTCCATCTTCAGCCTCCAGCTCAAAGAAATTCAGTTTGAAACAAAGTAACTCCGGAGTTAAGCTCTGTTACTTTAAGGCTTGTTCTCCTGTTTCGGCTCTGCCTGCGCTTGTAATCAATCAAACTCACTTTTCACAGCAGGATGGTCATGGCGTCTGGCTCTGTTTAAAACAGAGTTGCCTTGGATCCGGAGCTTCTTGGTAGGCTGGCCAGGGAGCTCTCACCCTCCAAGCCTCTGGAATTATTCCAGAGGACTTTCGGGGAGCTCTACTCGCACCCACCGGCTCTCCTCTCCTTCTTATCCCGATGGAGAGGTTTTTCAGCCACCAGACAGTTGATTAGCGCTGTCAAAGCGGCTTTTATGAGATCGCGGGGCTGGCGGTCTAAGGAGACCATCCACGATGCCTGCGGTTCCAAACCGAAAGTCCACAGTTATTTAATTCTTATATTAATAATAAACCCACTTATTTTATAACATACATGTCCTTAACTAATACAATCCAACATTTTAATATAAATCAATTGATTATATAGATATCTTTTTCATTTATATATGAACCAGAAGAAAAAAAACCTTAGCTGAATTTAAAAATATTTTAACTATTATCCTCTAATCATATAGCTTTTCCCCTGTATTATTCCAAATCATCACTTAATTGTTTGTACACACACCACCATAAACCATTAAAAACATTTCAATTATAATTCCAATTATTTTTCAATTCATTTTCACCATCATATGATTTAACATTATTTCTTACTACAATTCATATTTCAATTCTAGTCATATACATCATATTCCTCTTTCATTTCTTTCCTTTTTTCCCTTTTCATTTTCATTTTTCCCTTTTTCTTTCCCTTTTTCCTTTTGTGCCTTAAAATCCTGATCTCTCCTGTTTTGCCCTATATTTCCCATTGTTCCCCCTCTCTTTTTTCTTTTTTTGTTTCACCACTGTTTATCCCACTATTTATCCCAGTATTATCATTTTGCATTTCAAAGTTCTGAACTCTTCTATTTTGCCCTATATTTCTTGTTATTTTCCACCCTTTTTCTCTTTTTTATCTTTTCACTATAAATCCCAGTGTAATCATTTAAGTTCTTTATATTCTTTATGTTCCATCCTCCCTTCCTTATTTCTCTTTCCATTCTCTTTATTTTTTTCATTGTTAATCCCAATGTAATCTCTAAAAACCTCCTTTTTATTATTACTATCCACATGTTCAGTTACTTCTTCATATTTAATCACATTGTCTTTATCTTCTTTATTTTCAGCCTCTATGTCTTGCTTCTCCATCTTCATTTCCTTGTCCGCTTGCGTATGCTCCATCTCAGCTTTTGTGTTCTCAGATTTTAATCCTCCATGTAACATTGTAGATATTTCTCTTATTTCCATTTTCCATGACAAGTACATCGATTTAATCATTTCTCTAATTTCCTGCACCATTTTATTCTTTTTGAGTTAATATTATTCCGATTTTAAAAGTTCCGTTGTATTCCTTCTTTTTTTCCCCCAAAGTCAAACCGCTTGTAGACAAAGAAATCCACCCCAAAAGTTCTCATGGCTGTTATCTCCGAAAGTTCACAATTTTCCAAAACAAAGACCAACTTGCAATATTCCTTTTTACTCCTGAAGGTGTCTCTTTGGAATGCACAATTTCTGATTGTCTAACAAATATCCATTTTGTTTCAATCTACATTAACAATCTTACTTAGTGACTTCCAGTTTGCTTCCTATAGCCGAAAGACGGTCCCGTTTTCGGACCGCCAGCCCCGCTGCCTGTCAGAGCCACTTCGATCAAGAGAAGCGGCTCAGAAGTTCCAGAATCTGAAGGATTAGTGGAATAGAGTCGGTGAGAAGCAGGTTGAGCCCCTGTGAGCCCCCAGATAGCTATTCTTTGCTTCTGGGGAGGAAACAGGCGTGGCTCCCTTTCAGCTCATCGAGACTCCGGACAGCATGGGACGAGTCTACCCAGTGTAGAACAAGGCTGCAGGAGCAACCTTTCTACTGAAAACAAAGCAAATTCAAACAACCAGGGTGGAATAACAACTTGAACCTCGAAACTGCAAGTATTACTAGCCCTGTGATTAATTTCAAAACAGAGGAGTGAATGAGTGAAAGTCTCTTAAAAATGGCACCCGGCTTCAGCGTTAACGAGCTGAAAGCAAGAGTGGATTAGCAAAGTTATTTCAACAAGTTATAAGTAGCACTGTCTGTAACAAGTGGAGGAAAAGAAAATTCTTTTTAAAACAAGTCTGACTTTGCTTCAAGTTCACCTTTAATTTGACTAAACCTGGGGGAATTTTTCAGAGGACTTTGTGCTGGAGGAAAGGGAAAAAGGATTTCCTTTTTTGGAAAAGCTAGGCTACGTGGCAGGATGGCTTCTAAGCAGACTAAACAGGAAGTGAAGGCGGCAGGGGGGGGATCCCCCACACATAAACCTGAACAGCAGCCTCCTAGTCAGCAGAGCTAGAAAAAAGAGATTGATCTTGAAAGTTTAAAGGATTTCATTACTCAGGCTTTGATGAGGCAAGATGAAAATTTGGATGAGAAGTTTAAAAAGTCACAACAGGAAATCAAGCAGGAGATTAAAGAAATTAAAGAGGTGGTGCAAGAAAAATATGACAAGGTGACCAAAAAATTAATGACAGTGGTGACTGGATTGTTAGAGGCAATTATTAAAACTGACACCAAGGTGGAAGAATTTAGATCAGAAATGGATGTTAAAATGAAGGAGACTGACTATAAAATCTTTGATGCTGACAATAAAATGCAGAGACTTGAAAATGAGATTACAATGATGCAGTTCAGGTCTATGGAATTTGCCATAAGGCTGAGAGGTTTAAAAGAGAATGATAGACAAGACCTGAGACAGACTTGTGCCAATGCTCTAGCTGTGCTGTTAAAGATTAGCCCTGAAGAGATTTTTTGCAAAATGGATAAAGTGTACAGAGTGAACTCGTGGGTGGCCAGACAAAGACAATTGCCCAGAGATGTGGTGATATACTTTACAGATAGAAAAATGAGAAATGATATTTTGCAAAAGTCTTTTTTCTCTGCTGTGCAAGTGGAGGGAAAGGAGGTTGGAGTTTATAAAGAGCTACCACCCAAGATGTTAAAAGATAGAAAGGATTTTGGATTTCTAGTGAATGAATTAAAAAAACAACAAATTCCATTTCGGTGGGACGCTCCAACTGGTATAATCTTGAGGTATAAGGGAGAAAGATACCAATTAAATACCATTGAGAAAGCAGAAGAATTCTATTCTAATGTCTTTAAAGAGAGTTCACCATTCCCACGTACATCTTCTGTGTTGGAGATAAAGGAGAGTGATAAGGAGAAGCAATTTCAGGAGATGGAAGAGCAGCCTAAGCAGCTGGAACTAGAGGCAATGGAAATACAGGGAGCTACAGGAGGTTTTCTGGATGAGCCCCTGCTAGATCTTCCTTCAAAAATTGTGACTGAAGCACCTAAGACTACAAGAGAAGTGGCTTTGGACCTAGCCCGGATGTGTGAAGCTAAAGATCAGCGTATAACTCGAGCAATTTCTAAGCAACTCAAAGAAAAACAACAACAGGAAAGGCCCAAGCCACAGCAATATAAGAAAGGAGTCAAGGGCAATATACAAGAATGTGAAGCCATGGAGGGAGCAAAGCCGAAGACTACCGACTCGGAAAATCTTCGGCAAATGTGCTTGTCGCTTCAAAAAAGTGTACATGATGATTAAGTTTTTATCTTGGAACGTGAATGGATTAAATTCACCACAGAAAAGGAAGAAATTATTCACATACTTGAGACAATTCAACAATGATATAATTTGTTTACAAGAAACTCATGTTAGAACACAAGATCAAAAATATTTGATAAATTCAAGATTAGGAATACATTTTATAGCTTCAAATTTGGAAAAAAAGAATGGTGTGGTTATTTATATAAATAAAAGACTGTCAGCTAAAATTATAGAAGCAGATGAATGTGGTAGGTTTATAGCAATTGAACTGCACACAGCAAGTGGCCCAATTTTAGTGATTGGAATTTATGCTTCTAATCAACAACAGGATAATTTTTACAAAACTTTGCATTCTAAAATATTGCAATGGGACTATAGATCTATTTTAATCATGGGAGATTGGAATGGAGTAATTGACTCTAAAATAGATAAAAAGAGTTTTGCGAAGTCAAGGATTAGACGATCACAGACTTTTTTTGACATGAAAGAAGATTTGGAATTAAAAGATATTTGGAGAATACATAACCCAAAAGAATTGGACTTTACTTTTTTTTCAGATGGACACAGATCCTTTTCTAGAATTGATTTGATTTTACTATCAGCTGACCTACTTGTAAAAACAAAAAGAACAAAGATTTTTCCAAGGACTTTAACTGATCATAGCCCGGTATGGATAGAAATTGAGATGGGAAAGAGTGAGAGAAGATCATGGAGATTAAATGAAAATTTGTTTAGATATGAAAAGAATATAACAGAACTTAAAAAGCAGATGAAAGAATTTTTTGAAATGAACTTGAACAAGAGTACCCCTATTGAAATCGTGTGGAATGCGAGTAAAGCGTATATGAGAGGGGTACTCATCCATATGAACTCTAAACACAAATTGAATCGACAAAAGAAAAGATCTGAAATGGAAGCAGAAATAAAGAATAAAGAACAGTTACTTATAAAAAACCCAAAAGATGAAAAAAATACGAGGAGCTATAAAACTTCTGAAAGATCAATTTCAAATGCTTATGGCGGAACAAACAGCAACAAATTTACAATTTGCGAAACATAACACATTTTGCAATGCTAATAAACTGGGCAGATGGTTGGCTTATACATTAAGGAAGAAGCAAAGTACACGGATCATTGATAGTATTGATACTGGAGGGAAGGAAATTTCCCAACAAAAATTAATTAAAGAAGTTTTTGTAGATTATTATACTAAATTATATGCCAAAGATGATACACAGAATGGACTTATAGAGAAATATCTAGAAAATAAAAGAGTCACAAAAATTACTAGTCAACAAAAGGAGAGAATGAACTATCTTATAACAGCTGTCGAGATTATTGCCGCAATTAAACAATTGAAAACAGCTAAAGCTCCTGGACCGGATGGTTTAACTGCGGTGTACTATAAAACTTTACAGGCAGAAATGATTGAACATCTTAAAGAGTTATTTTGTAGTATACAACAAGGGGGTAAAATACCCCCATCATGGAAAACAGCTTATATTTCATTGATACCGAAAGAGCAAATAGGTCCTAAAAAACCTGAGAATTTTAGATCAATATCTCTTCTGAATAATGACTATGAAATATTTGCAAAAGTACTAGTCAACAGGTTGATGCCAGTTATTCAAGAGATGATTCATGGTGACCAAGCGGGATTTATAGAAGGCAGATACATGAAGGATAATGTAAGGCAAGTTATAGATTTACTGGAATATCTCGAGAAGAATAAACATATCCCTGCAGTGCTGGTTTTCTTGGATGCGGAGAAGGCCTTTGATAGAGTGGATAGGACTTTAAAAAAGATGGACTTTGGGGATCAATTTATACAGTCGGTTTCAGCAATTTATCAAGAACAAAAGGCACAGATTATTATTAATGGAAGTTTGACAACAGACTTTAACATTGAAAAAGGAACAAGACAAGTTTGTCCGTTATCCCCATTGTTATTTATTTTAACATTAGAAGTCTTGTTGAATACAATACGGGACTCGAGCACTTTGAAAGGAATAGTGATAAGGCAAGAGGATTACAGAATAAGGGCATTTGCAGATGATCTGGTTGTTACCCTAACACAGCCGAAGGAATCAATAATCCAGATGAAAGACATTATAGAGCAATATGGTACAGTATCAGGATTTAGATTGAACCAGAAAAAAACTAAGATGATAGTTAAAAATATGACACAAGATCGAAAACAGGAACTTGAAAGCATGGCAGGTTTGAGATAGTACCAAAAGTTAAATATCTAGGCGTTCAGGTTGCAGAATCAAATATGAAATTGTTTCAAAATAATTATGAGGTGTTGTGGCGAGATGTACAGAAAGACATGGAGACTTGGAAAAAACTGCAGCTGTCTTTACTTGGAAGAATAGCAGCAGTTAAGATGAACGTTTTGCCAAGATTTCTTTTTTTGTTTCAAATGATTCCGGTGCTTAAAAGTGATAAACAACTGAGAGAATGGCAAAGTGGAGTGAATAAGTTTGTATGGAATGAGAAAAAGCCAACAGTTAAGCTGAAAATTATGCAAGATGTTCCAGAAAGGGGAGGCCTTAAACTTCCAAACCTACAATTATACTACGAAGCAGCAGCCTTGACGCAAGCAAGTGATTGGTTTGGAAGGAAAAAGACTGGAATACTGAATATAGAAAGTTTTGATCTTGAATTTGGTTGGCATGCTTACTTATTTTATGAGAACAAAGTGGATAATTTCACTGCGTTATTTTATTTGCCAGCTGAACTCATCATTTCTGGACTGTCAGACTCTCCGTAGCTTGCCAACTTCTTATCAGTAAGCTACGTGTTTTCCGTATCCACCCACATTCCTTCACACACTCCTTCCTTTGTTCTCTTGCCACGGGGGTGCCGGTTGCTGAAAGGCAGCTGGCCCGATTTATTTTCAAAATGTAACAATTTATCTTTCTTAGTTAGTGAGGTGTTTTATTTTCTTTATAACAAATAAATGAGTTTTATTAGAAACTTTTCTTTGCGTTTCTTTTTCAGAATATTGCAAAGAAGGAGGAGCCATGACCCATCTCCTCTAATTAAACCAGGGTGATTTGTGCCAGAGCCAAACATGGGATTAATAAATGCCCTGACATCTGGTAGCAGAGGAAGGTTTGATTTATGGCTTTTTTCCTTGTTTTGTTATTTCTGATAAGAGCGCATAGGCAATTAGTTTTTAGCTACTGAGGTACGCTAATTATTTTGCTAAGTTGCCGAAACAGAAGAAAAAAGGCAAAATGAAACTAAGACCACTCTTCGTAAATGATTTGATTGATCTTTCCAATGAAGAGGTGGCAGACAGGAGATTTTCAGATTTCCAGCCCCTTACTTCAGCCACACGCCTGGAACAAGACGCTGTGGGAACAGAAATGGAGGGAGATAAGACAGAAGCTGCTTTTGAAGATAACGTACTGGAACTGAGGTCAGTGACGTCTTCTTCTGATTATGCCAGCTCTCAAACTGTCTCCCCAGAACCTTCTGAATTTGTAACGCTCGATGCAAGACCAAAGCAAATTGCTGAGCAAAATTACTCCCACGCAGAGAGAGAAACAATTCATTATTCTCCTCGAAGCTCTAAGCTCACCCTGGATGAGCTGGCTATGAAAGCCTTTCGTGACCGTATAAAATTCTATGAACAGGAGCTATCCCAGGCAAAAATGGCTATATCCATGCTTGAGCAAGATAAGGGAGATAATTTAAGATTTTCAAAAAGCGCCATATTGCCTTCTTCTCCGGAGCCAAAGACACTCCCCCTGGTGGATTTTGTGTCAGGCCAATTAAGGCAAAGAGCACTGCATACGTCACATGAAAGTCTCCCTGATCAAGTTACATATAAACCTGCCACGCAATCATTTCTTGTAACTGCAAAGCTGCCCGAAGCTAAAGGTGCAGCACCATCTGCTGACGAAAGTAATTTACTACAGGAAGCTGAAATGCCACAAATGTTTCCACGGGCCCAAACTCAAACACCCCCTGGCGGTGATGGTGTCCTTTTAGATGGAACACAGGCATGCTTTATGCAGCAAAGGCAAATGACTGCATCTCCAGCAGGTCACGCCAATATTGCAGATCAAGCACAAATGGCAACTGGAATACAGCAGATTCCAGTGCATTAGCCACAGCAGCTACAAATGCCTGCATATGTGCCCCAGCCACAAGTGCAAATAGGGCCACCTCCTGGCCCACCTCCAATGGCACAACCAAGACCATTTTAGGTCCACAACAGGCACAGCAAATACCACAGGCATTTCTGCCAGTACAGCCAGCATATCAAATGCAGGCTCCTCACCAGGCATTCTCTGTCTCTCCACTAACTGGTGAGTCAAAACTAAAAATGTCAGGACACAATTACAAAGCCTGGGTCAGTGAGATTACACTATTGCTTCTTAGAGAAGACACCCACTGTATGGTGTTTAACCCTCCTGGACCACCTTGGAATTTTGCAATAAGAGATTTAGAGATAAGGGCTCGCACAACATTATTGATGTCCATGGATACTGAACTGCAGGTCACTTTTCCATCAAATACAACAGCCCGACAAATTTGGGCTGAATTGGAAAATTGCTACAGGCCTATCTCAATTGAATCTTCATGTTTACTCATGTCTGAACTCCATGATTCGAGATTGAAACCCGGTGAACAAATTGGAGGACATTTGACCAAACTGAAAGGACTGAGAACAGAATTGAGAGAAAGAGGCCATAACATTGAAGATATTCAAATGATCAGCATCATCATTAACTCTTTGAATTATGAATGGAAAGATGCTGTTACAAAAATTAACCAAATCCCAATTGCTCAACGCACAGTGGACAACGTCTGTAGACTTTTAATTGAAGAAGAGGCATTCATGTTGGCCACGCCACACTTGAGAGGACCACCTGCATCAAGAGCTCCAGCTAGGCGCCCCTTCCGAGGAAGGACCTACGCTCCAAGGATGCCAAGATGCTACACCTGCAATCGTGTGGGACATGCCACCCGGGATTGTCCCCAACGAGTTCCAGCTCCCGTCACATACCAGCCCAGAGGAACAGATTCCAGAGGCAGAGGCAGAAACGGAAGACAAGTTCGTCGTGGTCCCCGGCGTGATCCACAAACTCCACTCGCCACATTGGCTTTAACCAATGATCCACAACCTCAACCAGAGTACGACAGACAACTCCTGTGGACTTTGGACAGTGGTGCAGCATTGCATGTTACCTACAGAAAGGAACTTTTTACAGAAACACATGAGCCTGAACCAGAACTACGTGAACTCTATTCTTTTTCAAATCATCCTTGTCAGGTCAAAGGAAAAGGAACTGTTTATGTTGAAGAGCTCGATGCATTCATTCCTGATGTTTATTACATACCAACAGCAACCAGTAACTTGCTTAGTCAGAGTCACTTGTCTAGAATGTTAAAATTCCAGGTTCACCACCTTGAAAATGCAAGTTACATAGTTAAAGATGGAGATATTGTTGCTGCAACCATATTAATTGGTGGTGTTTATTACTTAAAGCCAAAGCCTAAAACACAAACACAGGCAAGTATACAAACTTCAAAAAGGGAACACACAGGCCCAGATAGAGATGCTCCAGAGAGAGATCCTGTTGCTATTCCTAAGGCTCCTAGAGCCAACAAAAAGAGAGTTGGTAAACAGGTTGCTCAGAGCAAGCCTGAGGTTCCGCATAAAAATGTTAATGTTGAGAATTCACTAACTGGTAAACCTTTGCATTCCAGGTGTATCCATAAATGGCATAGAAGATTGGGGCATGCCAGTTTCCGTGTTCTTAGGAAGATGCCGGAGTTCGCAAAAGGTTTGGATCTAAAGGGGTGTAAGGTGTTTTTGGATTGTGCTGTATGCAAGAAGGCCAAATCCAAAGCAGCAGCCATTCCCAAACGCACTACACGCCTGTCAACACGCATTTTTGATTTGGTTCACATTGACATAGTTGGTCCTTTCCCGCCATCATTTGGTGGTAGAAAATATTTTCTAACAATTGTTGATAATTACTCTAGATATGGATATGTATATCCTATGAAAGAAAAATCGGAGACCTTTCAGATCTTTAAAGACTTTGCAGCCCTTGTTTCTACCCAACACCAAGTTCGCATCGCCAGAATCCAGAGTGATCGTGGTGCCGAATTCATGTCTCAGCGTTTCCAGGACTGGATGCGTAAGAATGGAATTATTCATCAGACTTCGCCCCCTGACACACCGGCTCACAACGGAGAGGTACTGCAAACCATGATGCGTTGTCTCCTAGAAGACACCAACCTTGATAAGATATATTGGGGTGAAGCTATCAAGTATGCAAATTACATTGTTAACCGTACTTGGAGCAGTGTAACAAATCAGACTCCTTTCTTCATGTTGTATGGCTACAAGCCCGATCTTAAAAACATCCATATTTTTGGTTCATACGCTATGGTGAACATTCCCTTAGCTCAAAGAAGAAAAGGAAGTCCAGCAGCAAAGAGACTGAGATTTATGGGTATTGATGATAACTCAAAATGGAGCAGATTTATTGACTCTAAACATGTAATTGTGATTTCCCAATCTGCTAATTTTGAGGAAGATATTGACTGGTCCAGGATTCATTCCAATTATCCTGGAGTTTATTTTTCCAGAGATGATACTGCTGATGCCACGCAGATTGATGATCAAGATTCCACTGATTCTTCTCAACCCGATGTTCCGTCTCCGCAAGCCATGGATGCTGACGCTAGCGACGAAAGTGAGGACGAGGACGAAGCAGAAGAAGACTGGACAGTTGTTCCGAGACATTCCAAGAGGGCCACAAAAGGGATCCCTCCACAACGATATTCTTGGCAACTGACTAAAGAACCCTTGCCATTGATTTGCAATGTTACACTTCCACCTGATAATTTCACACAAATCAAGCAGCTCCCTGATTCAGAGCAAGACAAATGGTATGAAGCAATGCAGGTTGAAATGGACAGTCTAAAGAAACTTAAAGTATTTACACCTGCAAAACCTCCAGCAAACAAAAAGATCATTGGCACTCGATGGGTCTACAGAATCAAAAAGAAACCAAATGGTGAGTCATTGTACAAGGCCAGACTCA
Source organism: Arizona elegans (assembly GCA_022577455.1). Lineage (NCBI taxonomy): Eukaryota > Metazoa > Chordata > Lepidosauria > Squamata > Colubridae > Arizona > Arizona elegans. The sequence goes on from JAKOOJ010000002.1 coordinate 89,456,557, forward strand.
TAGCTCAAGGTTTCGCTCAACGTTATCCTGAGGACTACACAAATACTTACTCACCGACAGTCAGAACTGAGAGTGAAAAAATTGCTTTAGCAACTGCAACTATCCTTGGTTTAGAAGTTTTCCAGTTTGATGTTGACACCGCTTATCGGCATGCAGACCTAGATGAAGAGATCTACGTGAGAAGTCCTCCAGGATTCCGACAGCAAGAAGGGGATACCTGGTTCCTAAACAAAAGTCTTTATGGTCTGAAACAGTCTGGTTTAATGTGGTATTTATGTCTTACTGACAAACTAAATTCAATGGGCTTTATTAAGTCCGAAACTGATGAGTGCATGTTCACAAAAAGATCTAACAATGCATATGAGATAGTTCTTGTTTATGTTGATGATATTGTTTATATTGGTCCAAATAAGCAAATGAGTGAGATTTTTGCCAAAGCTTTGCAGAGGTACTTCACATTGAAATCATTAGGTCATATTAGCACTTATTTAGGTGTTCAGATTGAAAAAACACAGAAGGGGTTTAGTCTTTCACAAGAAGATAAAATTGAACAAATTTTGCATCATTGCAACATGAAAGATGCTAACACAACAAAGACACCCATGCAAACAGATTTTCACAACTTGACAGAAGAAGAAAGTCCTGAGTTCGAGGATCAAACACTTTATCGTTCAGTCATTGGGTCACTATTGTACATTAGTAGTTGGACCAGACCCGACATTGCACTTAGTGTTAATCTCTTATCACGACTCGTAGGTAAGGCAAAACAGTTTCATTGGACATGTATTAAGAAATTACTGAGATACCTAAAATACACTAAACACATGAAGTTATTGTTAGAACCAACACATACTGATTATGCAGAATTATGTTGTTATGCAGATTCTGATTGGGCAAGTGATAAGAAATCACGTAAAAGTACTTCAGGTTATATGATGTTCTTAAATGGATGTCCTGTTTATTGGCAAGTACGTAAAGAGAATTTTGTTTCTTGTTCATCTACTGAAGCTGAATATGCTTGTGTTTCAGATGCATGTAATTCCCTAACTTGGTTTGATGCTTTAGTCACAGATATCTGGACACACCCGATCCGACCGATCACCGTGATGGAAGACAATGAATCGGTAGTTTATATTTCTGAATCTCATTTTACAGGTTCTAGGTCCAGACACATTGACATCCGTTATCAAAACATAAAACATTTAGTGAAAAAAGGTTTTGTCAAAATGCAATATGTATCCACACATGATCAAATTGCTGATATGCTCAACAAATCACTCCCAGCAGCTCAACACGAGTATCTGCGTAAGAAGATGTGCCTTATTTGATGATGTACTAATATTCACTCAACTGGCAAAGAAGGGGAATGTCACTGCGTTATTTTATTTGCCAGCTGAACTCATCATTTCTGGACTGTCAGACTCTCCGTAGCTTGCCAACTTCTTATCAGTAAGCTACGTGTTTTCCGTATCCACCCACATTCCTTCACACACTCCTTCCTTTGTTCTCTTGCCACGGGGGTGCTTGTTGCTGAAAGGCAGCTGGCCCGATTTATTTTCAAAATGTAACAATTTATTTTTCTTATTTAGTGAGGTGTTTTATTTTCTTTATAACAAATAAATGAGTTTTATTAGAAACTTTTTTTCGCATTTCTTTTTCAGAATATTGCAAACAAGGAGGAGCCACGACCCATCTCCTCTAATTAAACCAGGGTGATTTGTCCCAGAGCCAAACATGGGATTAATAAATGCCCTGACAGATAAAGTATTCAAAAGCCACATACTTAGGAACTCTTTGATGAGAGTTTGGAAGAAGCACCGATTCAAATGGGATTACAAAATACCGTTATGGCTGGATCTTGGTCATATCATGTGGAATACAAATATAATGTCACTCGGGGGGGTTTTATACAAAGAAGTTGTTTTTATGGATGGGGGCAGATGGCAATTAAAGACATTAGAAATGCTATTGGAAGAAGGGATTAATTTAACTTGGCTACAGTATAATCAACTTCAACTGAGATGGAAAGAAGATAAAAAAACTGGTATAATGATGCATGAAGAAGAATTGGTTAGACATATAAAAGAGAAAGGTCCAATGCATATTAAGAGGGTTTATAATGTTTTGCTAGAAAGGGACTCGGAAAATGAATTGGTTAAAGATTGTATGATAAAGTGGGCACAAAATTTTGCAGAACCAGTGATGTTGGAAACATGGGAAAAAATATGGGTCCAGAATGTTAAATTTACACAGTCGCAGAATTTGAGGGAAAATTTTTATAAAATGTTTTATAGGTGGCATTTAGATCCTAAGAAATTATCATGTATGTATCCTAATGTTCAACCAAAATGCTGGAGAAGTGATTGCTTAGATGCCACATATTATCATGTGTGGTGGACTTGTAAGAAAGTGAAGGCCTTTTGGATAAAAATTTGGTGGTTTGACTTCCGGTTGGTGACTTGCAGCGACAGGGTGTTGAGTGAGTGCTCGCTGCTCCTCAACACCTCTTAGCACCGTGTTTTGGGGATCCCCTTGGGGGACGCGGGACCCGGAGAGCCCTGCGGACAAAAGAGGAAGCCAGGTGAGTGGGAAAGTGGGGTGCGACCACCTCTCGCTGGACCAGGCGGCTCTGTCTATCCAACGCGGTGAGCCGGCCATTGATGGCGGGCGCGAAGCAGCAATAGCCAACAAAGACGGGAAGCTAAGAAGAAGATTGGAGGTGCTGTGGCAGGTTTAAAGCCTTTTTTCCTATACCTGTGATTGTGCGGTAGAAAGGGGATCGGTGGAGTCGGGAGAGGAGTGCTCGGAGTGGCGAGAGGCAGCGACGGAGAGGGTAGAGCAGTTTGTATTCCCAGTGACCCGACAAGCTGAAGAGCGGACGAGAAAAACGGAGGGAGTGGATTGGGTTTGCAAGGAGCCCCGGCGAGTGCTGTGTGGCGAGAGAGTAAAGGAGAAAGGAAAGACCATCGATGTGGCTGGCTTTTTGTTTTGCGAATGAGTGGAAGAAAGCAGGAGAAATACAGTGATTAGCTGTTTGAGGCTTCCAGCAAACAGGAAGTGCGCCCATTGATCGGGAAGAGAGGAACAGCAGAGGACGAACAAGAAGACGCTCTAGCAGAGATTACTATCATCGAGCTGTGTTGGAGCCCAGCAAAGTGAAAATCTGAAGACTATTTACTTATACTCTATAACCCCGTGAATACTATAATACAATATATCTATATTCATATATATATATATATATACACACCCTTATACTCCTTTTGAGTATCTGTGACCTTAATAACTGAATTCTGTTTCTCTTTCTCACTTTATAATTATCATTAATTAGACCTGTTGATTGTTGATTGTTAAGAATATAGAACATAGACATCTTACAGATATATATTTAAAAAAAAATTAGGTTTGATTATATAAAAGAACTTAGATTTCTATAATTATCATTAATTAGACCTGCTGATTGTTAAGAATATAGAACATAGACATATTATAGATACAAAAAAAAAATTAGGTTTGATTATATATAAGAACTTAGATTTGTATTTTACCAATTAATTTATTATATAGTATTTTATATTTATAGTAATCTATTTATATTTAATTTTTATTAAGATCTGAATTTAGAATTTATTAACTCATTAATTCATCATTGTTAACTCATATAATTTAGAATAATTACTTGTACTGGTAGCATTTAGCAATTTATCTATATCAATACTCTTTATCAAGATTTGAACTTAGAATTTATTAATTTAGAATAATTATTTGTACTGGTAGCTTTTAACAATTTATTTATATCAATACTCTTTATTAAGATTTGAACTTAGATTTTTTTAAGTGATTAACTGACTAGTATTTATATTATTGCCTAATCTATTTAGAGGAGAATTATATAATTATATAATTAGTGATTGTTAATCGCTGAAAATATTAAATCATCCTGCTATAGTAATTTAGAAATTTAGAAACTCAGTATTAACTGGAATTTATTGAGAGTGTAGAGAGGATCAATAAAGGAGCGAAATAAGGACCTAAGAAAGCTCCTCAGAGAAAACGTGGCAAGTGCCACTGGATGAGAATTTGGAGAAAGATAGAGGAGATAATAAGAGACCAAAAATCGGTTCTGAAAGAAATGGCAAGTTTGACTTCAACAATTGCAAAAACCGGTAAAAAAGCGCCATCTATACCCATCTTAGCGATGTTTTCCCCAGCCACCCAGAAATCAGTGGAAGGTCTCCAGAAATCAGACAAACCCCCGTAACATCTACATTGCAAACGGTACAAGCATCTCTTCAGTCAATTCAAGAAACAATGCTTGCGATGCAAGAAAAACTCTTGAATAGTCACTCCAAATTAAAATCAGACATCCATGCTCTCGATTTCAAAATGAATGAGATCCAAACTGCTATTGCTAGTAACGAAAATAGAATCCAAAAAGCAGAACAAAGAATTGAAAAAAACGAGAAAAAACTGGATACAGTGGACCAAACTTTGTTGGCACAAAACAAAGAAACTGAAGATGCCCTGATCCAACTTGAGATGGACAAGGCCTCGTTTTACTTGCGATTCCAAAACATCTTGGAAGATAAGGATGAGGATCTAGGAGATAAGATGGCTGGGTTGATTGCAGAGACTCTGCAGCAAGATAAACAGGAAATAATCCGTGAGATTGATGAGGTGTACAGAGTTCAGACGAACTACGTTAGAAGAAATAGACTCCCCAGAGAGGTCCATGTGCGCTTCGCTAGAAAAAAAGTTAGGGACATCTTGTACAACATAGCCCGGGAGGAAAAAATCACTTATGGGGGAAAAGAAATTAATATTTTGAAATAAATTCCGAGAAGAGTGAGGGAAAGGAGAAAAAACTATAGATTCTTGACAAATCATCTAAACAGGAGAAGTATAATCTTTAGGTGGCTTCTGCCAGAAGGAATGCTAATTTCCTGGCAAGGGAGGAAAATTAGAATTGACTGTTTAAGTGATGCTCAAGACTTCCTAGATCAACTAAGGGGAGGAGAAGAGGAACAAACCAGTAAGGAGGAAAACGAGATAGCAAACACGGAAGAAGAGACATCCCAAGAATAAATTACTAGGGAAGATATAGAAGAGGAGAAGAAAAAGGAGGACACAGAGGAAAAAGGGAAAAAATCTAGACCAGTGAGAGCAGTAACTTTAAAAGGTAAATAAGAACAAGAGACCAGAAACCAACTACAGGAATGTACGATACCAAGTTCATATCGGTGAATGTGAACGGCTTAAATGATTACAAAAAAAAGAAGGATAATATTGTCGAAATTGGTGAAACAAAATCCTGATATTATCTGCATTCAAGAGGTCCATATAAAAAAAGATGAAGCCGACCATTTAAATTATTGTAAATTTGGTAAAGTATTTTTTTCACTAGCCGAGAAAAGGAAAAGGGGGGTCGCTATCTATGTTAAGAAAGGAATAGAGGCAGAATGTAAATATAAAGATGGAAAAGGGAGAATACTTATAGTTGAAATAATGAGAGGTAACTCTAAGGTGCTATTAGTAGGGGTTTATGCCCCGAACAAAAAACAAGGGAAATTTTACCGGAAACTGCATGAACAGCTGGCAAATTGGGCACATCTTGAAATATGTATGCTAGGGGACTTTAATGGAATTGTGGATCCAAAGTATGATTATAAGTGTGATATAACTAAAAAGACTAAAAGATCTCCCTTACCAAAGACCATTTTTGATCTGGTGGATGAGATAAATTTAATTGACATGTGGCGTACTTTACACCCCCAGGATAGACAATTTACATTTTATTCAATCCCACAGAACTCCTGGTCCAGAATTGATATGGTTTGGGTTACCAGAAAATTGGCTATAGAAATTAAAAAGGTTAACATGAGCACAAATACTTGGGCAGATCATAAGCTCCTTGAAATTAGTTGGCTCCATGACACCAAGAAAACACAACAGAGATGGAGTTTAAGGACCAATCTCCTAAATGAAAAAGAGTTCACACTTAAATTGAATGAAGAAGTCAAACGCTTCTTCCTAGAAAACGGGAATCGAGATACAGCCAAAGAAATTGTGTGGGACACCATGAAGGCTTATGTGAGAGGAGTAGCCATCTCATATACTGCCTTTAAAAATAAGGAAAAAAGAAAGATCAGAGAAGAACTCACCCAAAAACTATTACAAACTGAAGATGAACTCCAGCAACGACCGGGAGATGAGGCGACGAAACAACAGTGGTTGATGATGAGACATAGACTGAATCTATTGGATCAGGAGGAGATGGCTCAAAAAATAAAAAGATCCAAGCATTATTGTTTTGAGAATGCTAACAAGTCGGGGAGATGGTTGGCGTATAAATTAAAAAAAGAGAAGGAAAAAAACCAAATATTAGTTTTAGAAGACCCACAGGGCATCCTGTTGACGAAGGAAGAAGACAAATTAGAAAGCATAAGAAAATTTTATGAATGTCTATATAAAAATGAAGGAATTGAGTTAAACAAGGTAGAACAGTATTTGTTGGAAGCCAATTTACCTCAAATCTCCGAAGAAGAAAAGGAAATCTTAAATGAAAAGATCACTATAGAGGAGCTAAGAACTGCCCTATCCAAAATAAAGAAGAATAAAACTCCAGGCCCTGTTGGTCTCCCCGGGGAACTATATCAAAAATTTGATGATGTCCTGAAATTAGAACTGTTAGAAATTCTAAATGATGCTATTGCTGGCATAACAATCCCAGACTCTTGGAGGGAAGCGTATTTGACGCTCATTCTGAAAGAAGGTGCCGACCCGAAGCAGATATCCAACTACAGACCCATCTCATTGCTGAATGCAGATTACAAATTATTTATGAATATAATGGCGGAGAGGCTCAAGAAAATTCTAAATCGATGGATACATAAGGATCAAAATGGTTTTCTCCCAGGGAGACAGATTAGAGATAATTTGAGAACAGTCCTAAATACTATAGAATACTACGAACAACACCCTGAAAAACAGCTGACCTTAATGTTTGTCGATGCCCAAAAGGCATTCGACAATTTAAATTGGACCTTCCTGGTAAACCAAATAGATCTAATGGGATTCGGGACCAACTTTAGGAGGATGATAGAGAATATTTACCAAAATCAGAGGGCAAATATATTAGTGAATGGAGACAGAACTCAGGCATTTCAGATTCAAAGAGGAGTCAGGCAGGGACGTCCCCTATCTCCCTTACTTTATATCCTGGCACTAGAGGTCCTACTTAGAAAGATTAGAGCCAATAAAGATATTAAAGGCTTAAAGATCAGGAAGGAAACATTTAAAACCCAAGCTTTTGCGGACGACATTGCCCTCATAATAGAAGACCCATTAGAAACCGGTTTAAAATTAATGCAGGAAGTACAGGATTATGGAGAAGTTGTGGGCCTTAAACTTAATAAGAATAAAACTAAAATAATTGTGAAAAATATGACAAACCTACAAATGAAAGAATTAGAAGATCGATTAGGCCTCCAGGCAGTTAAGAAAACAAAATATCTGGGAATATGGATTACTGCGAGACTCTCTTCATTAAAAGATGATAATTATATCCCCTTATTGCAGAAAATTTATCAAGACCTTGATAGGTGGAGGAGGCTTAAATTGTCCCTGATTGGTAAAATTGCGGCAATCAAAATGAACATCTTACCTAAAATTCTATTTCTATTCCAAAATATACCGATATCGCTAGATAAAATTTTTTTTCTGGATTTGAACAAACATATCAGGAACTTTCTGTGGGAGGGCAAAAAATCGAGGATCTCTCTTAAGACACTTCAAGGGAAAAGAAATTTGGGAGGGTTTGGGCTCCCTGACTGGGAATTATATCAAAAGGCAGCAAAAATAATTTGGATAAAGGAGTGGATCAAGCTACAAGATGAGAGAATTCTGATACTAGAAGGACACGATCTCCTTGAAGGATGGCATGCTCACCTCTGGGATACAAAGGATAGGAGGAAAACTTATTTTCATAAACATAAAATTAGGGAGACACTGATTCGTACGTGGGTGGAAATCAGACAGAGGATTTATACCAAGGTTCCTAGCTGGTTGTCGATTATGGAAGCTTTAGTGGCCCCAAATAGGAGAGGAAATTATAAATTGGGCACATATAAGGACATCTTGGATCAAGAAGGGAAGCTCAAACCGTTGGAAGTATTGAGGGACCAGGGGTTCAACCTGGATTGGTGGAACTATCTCCAGATAAATTCTAGATTTCAAAAAGATAGAGACATATGTGGTATTGAAACGAAATATGGATATTTTGATAAAATTATTTGGGGAACAGATAAGAAAATGCTATCGAAAATCTACAATTTTCTATTAGATGAGGATAGAGCAGAGACCATAGCAAAAAATCAGTTAAGCATTTGGGAAAAAAACTTAGGATACTGCCTTAATTTCAATGATTGGGAGATAGCTTGGAACAGGAATTATAAAATAACGAAATCGGCAACATTCAGAGAAAATCACTACAAAATGTTGCATAGGTGGTACCTAGCCCCGGACAGGCTGGCAAAAATATTCCCAAACCTCTCTGCTACATGTTGGAAATGTGGAAAAACGGTCGGCACCTTCTATCATCTTTGGTGGACTTGTCCTGAGACCAAAAAGTTCTGGTTAAAGATTCGACTCTGGCTCTCTGAAATAACGGGACAGGAGATAGTCCTGGCCCCGGAATCCTTTCTCTTAGGTATGACTGAAGATGGTCTCAACAATAACAATACCCAACTTGTAATTCAAATCACAACCGCGGCTAGACTAGCTTTTGCGAAACTCTGGAAAAATAAATCTACGCCTTCAGAGGAAACATTAATAAATAAAATTCTAGAGTGCGCAGAAATGGCAAAATTGACGAGCGAGTTAAAAAATGAGGAGAATTCTAAATATTATGGAGTATGGGGAAATTGGTATAACTGGTTGAAGAACAAGATAAAAGTATGATAATAGGTTATGACTTGTTAGGCACTAGAATTGGACTTAATTGTATAGAATTGTATAGAATTGTATAGTATATTGTATAGTTATGGATGGAATCCATCCAACGTTTGATTTACCAATTGTGTAAACACTGTACCTCGGATCAAGATAGAGATTGTATATTATCTTTTTAATTCTGGAAAATTCAATAAAGTATTTAAAAAAAAAATTGGTGGGTTATGCAGAATGTTTTGAAGAAAAAAATTCAGTTTTCTCCACAATTGTTTTTATTGGGTATAGTTAAGGGTTTTACATTGGGTGAAACAAAGTTGATATTGTATATGATAACAGCAGCGAGATTACTGATAGGTCAATATTGGAAAAATGAAGCTATGCCTACTATTGAAGAATGGACTTCGAAGATGGCCAGTTTTGCAGAGATGGTGAAGATTTCAGCATATTTAAAAGATTGTTCACAAGAGACTTATGTATGGGAGTGGAAAAAGTGGATAGATTATGTGCAGAATAAATATCAAACTAGGAAATATCAGATAGCTTTTAACTGAAAGTATTATATAAGGATAGAATAATAGAATTTTGTGAAGATGTGAAAAATATATAGGGGGTGGACGGGTTCAAGTTTTATAAAAAGGGGATTTTGATTTGGATTATATTTTGAGGAAGTCTGGGGGGGAGGGCAGGGCTAGGGGGGGTTAGGGAGGTTAGGGAGGGTTGGGGGGGAAATTGGGGAGAAAATGTAATTGTAAAACTTTTTCAATAAAAAAAAACAATCTTACTTAGCTTTTCTTTTTCTTTTTAGCTTTAAAAATATCAAATCAGTTTTATAGTCCAGTCTGAATTTAAACAGCTCTTCTCACTTCTTTTTTCCTTTTATTTATACAACACTTCTGTTATAGGGCTTATTGTCCATTCTCTTTTGTTTTTCTTGAAATTAGAAAAAGAAAGGGGAAAAAAAAGGATCTATTTATTTTTTTCTGATCCTTTAACCAATCTTGGGGCAATTTCTCTAGTTATTTAAAATTTTCCAAATTATTTCCAAATAATTTTGTTCAAAAATAAATTTTCCATTGGGAAAATTTTTGTCCCTTTAAGATTACGCTTCAAAATATTATTTTCTTCCCCCTGTGCTCATTAGCCGCTGTTTTATCACTAGGGGTCTTAAAGTTAAAAATTTTTTTCCTTATTGTTGTTTCAACCATGGGTTGGCTGTCACTCACCCGGCTTCAAAAAACTCTGTTCCATTCACCACTCCTGCTCAATGCTTAGTCCAGTTGCCCCAGCTTCATGACAGCCACAATGGCTGCTGTTCCCCGCCGCCGAGTCATAGAGAGTTTCCTCTGACCTTCGAGGAACTTGCCTGTTCCTCTTGGTCTTCTGAGGTGCCTCTCCTTCTTCCCCGTCCCTACAGGATGGTTCTGGTCCGAAGACCCCTTGGCAGCGATTCATCAGTCTGGGTTTTCGCAGTGCTCATCAGAGCCCGCTAATTCCCTGACTGTCTTGCCGCAATGCTTCCGCTCAAATCCTCACTGTCCAAACCTGCTACTAGATCTGCAGGCTGCTGGTGGGCCATAACAGCTGCCCCCCCTCTCTCACACACACATAAGCGTAGTTTAGAGAGTTTATTAATGTTCCCCAACAATTCCCTTCACCCAGCCTCAGAATTGTCCCAAATAAATCCATCCATAAGCAGGCCAAGGTTAGTCCACAAGGCAATGGCCAATAGTCCATAAAACAGTGGAAAGTCACTCCAACAAATAAGTCCACCAAACAAATCCACCAGACCAAACTGAAATACACCCAGAAGAGCTCACTCAGCAAGAGAAGTTCAGAGTCTCCAAGGCACGAAGTTAAGCAGGAAGCACAAGGAACATACACCCAGAAACCAAACACGTTGTTCCCAGCAACTCCTCCCTCTCCCTGCCATGATAAATAGCTTTCCGGTGCAGTCCATCAAGATGGGTGGGGCCTTTTCCCAAGTAATCTGGCAGATCTCTGTTGCTCTTATCTCTGCCCTGTGTGCTCTCAGATCCACCATAGAAGGCAGTTCCTCCTCCTCCTCTTCATTGACCGTTCATTCCTGCAAGCTGTCCCCAGCCGAAGCCTCCCATAAATAAATCTCTTTCAGTCGGCCATTCAGAGTCATTAATTAGATATGGCGGGAGCAGGGGGCCATATCGTGTTAGGGGAGCGTGCACCTGCTGTCTTCGAGCGGTGGTGCGCTCCGGCCCCCAAAGCTCCACTCGTTCTCCAGGTGGCGCAGATCCTCAGGGCCCTGGCCTCCGTCTGATGTTATGCAATGCCAGGTCTGTAGTAAATAAAGCCCCCCTCATTTGTGATCTTGTTCAGGAGGGGGGAGCGGACCTGGCAGGTATTACGGAAACCTGGTTGGGCCAAGAGGGAGGGGTCCCTCTTGTTGAAATGTGCCCACCAGGTTTCCGCGCATTCCATCAGCCGAGGTTGCAGGGTAGGCGCGGGGGGGGGGGGTAGTGGTTATTATTAACGAAGGTCTGAGACCGAGGGAGGCCACTGTTCCTCAGACGGCCGGCTGTGAATCCCTCCTTGTGAAATGGGGTCACGGGGTTCAGATGGGTTTGCTGATCACGTACCTGGCTCCCTGCCATGTGGCAGCAGCCCTGCCCGAGCTACTCAGCGTCATCGCCACGGTGGCGGTTGAGACCCCTAGGCTTATGGTCATGGGGGATTTCAACTTACCGTCCATTGGTGAGGCATCTGAGGTGGCTCGGGAGTTCATGGCTTCCATGACAGCCATGGACCTGACCCAGTTAATTCATGGCCCTACCCACACGGGGGGAAACACACTGGATCTGGTTTTTGTCTCTGGACAGTGGTTGAGTGATCTCGAGATAGGGGATATAGTCACCAAGCCCTTGTCATGGTCTGATCACTCTCTCCTTCGTCTCGACCTTCGAACCACTGCACCCCGCTGCAGGGAGGTGGAGGCGGAGCCGGTAAGATGGTTCCGCCCCAGGCGTAGATGCACACGCAGAAACATATGACTAGTTTTTCTTTTTCTTTCTTTTTCTTCTCCCCCCCCCCGGCAATTACTTGCATAGGGATTATTCTTTATAATATTTATGTTGTTTGTATTTTTTATCATGGATTGCACCAGTGAGGCTAAAACCAATTTTGTTGTATACATGATGTACAATGACAATAAAAGCTATACTATACTATGAATCTTAGCAAATAACTTTAGATGCTCTGTTCCAAAAAGAAAAAGAAAGGAAAGTGAAGTGAAGTGAAGGCCCAAAGTGATGTCTAGCAGAGGCATGCTTCAGACTATCAAACTGAAAGATTTTACTGCTTTCTAGCATGGTGTAAATGTCTATACAGGTAATCCCCCAGTTATGAACGTTCCCTTAGCGAACGTTTGAAGCTATGCTATACGTGCCCACTAGCGTTTATGAACAAGTCCTGTAATTACGAATGTTGCAGCATCACAGAAGTTGTTTGCCCTTATGAATGACCTCAGAGGCTCTGCAACATTTGCCCTGCATATTCCGCCCCACTGCCAGGTCTTCAAAGGCACTGATCTGGTGGAGACTCACTTACCTTGGGAAGATCTCCTCTCTGTCACGATTTCTTTGCCTGATTCATTGCTTCAGGCTTTCAGTGCATTCACAGAGATCAGAGGCCTAACATACCATGAGATCATGCGAGATCAGTAGCTCGAGATCTTGTGCTACTGAGCTCGTGTTATCTCACACTTTAGGCATCTATTCTCTGTGAATTGAGGCCTGAATGTTTGCAAATGGAGGGAAGGCTTCAGTTTGCCATTTCCTTGCCGAAGCCTGCAGGGATATTGCATCCCTGTAGGCTTTGGCAGCCCTTTGCAAAAAGCCTTTGTCAGCGCCAGCAGAGCTTGGAAGGGGTGGGTGCATCCCTCTGAAGCTCTGTTCCTACCAGCAAAGGCTTTTTGTAAAGGGCTGCCAAGGGGACACAATCCTCAAACGGTTTGGTAGTGAGAAAAGAGACCTGGAAGGGCATGCCTGGCCCTCTGCACCTCATTTTTCATTGCTGAAGGTTTCATCAAGTGCTTTGGCAATGAGAAAAGAGGCCTGGAAGGGCTCACAGCCCTCCTAAATGTTGTGGATTAATAAGACCAACACGACTTTTCAGGGTTATCCAGAGACATTGTATATTGTGCAATAGGTTCAAAGCTTGTTCGTACATGAAGCGTTGAACAAAGACAGAAATCAGTTACAATGGTTTTTATACCCTTCTAAAACAAAGGATTCTGTTAACTCAGCAGTTTATATGATCATATACATTTGTCATATTTAATTGACACTTCCCAATTACTAAGTTTTACATTTTTCTTTGCCAATAGTCATAATTCTTTTTGCCAATTACTGAAGCATAGATTCAAATTATCTCTTGTTGATAGTACATGTGGTCATCCTTTGATCTGTTTTAACCTTCAAACAAATATCTCTATCTCTGGCAACTGAGGGGCCCCTCTTGTGAATGTTTCTACTTCAAAGGAATTCTCTGCCTTTCAACTGGAGATAATTGGCTTCCCTCAAACAAGCACATTTCCTTTCTTACAATACTATGAATAAAGATCAGTGATCATCCAGCTGGACCCACATTTACCTACATTAACACCTCATTTCTCATCCCTGAAGGATTCATCAAGCGGTTTGGCGGCAAGAAAGGGGGCCCAGAAGGGTGCATGTGGCTCTCTGTACCTCTTTTTTTTGTTGCGGAAGGATTCATTAAGCACTTTGCCAATGAGGATCCAAGATGGCAACAACAGAGAAAGCATAGTCACATCGCGGACAGAAAAGTTGCTACTAAAATAAAATACAACGGTAGGAGGAGAGGTGGAGAGGGAAAGATAAGTCATATAAAAAGAAAAAAGACTGGAGAAAGGAAAAGAAGAGGAAGATTGAAGAAATTAAAAGAGAGAGAAGCCCAGATGCACCCGAAAGGCCTAAGAGAAGCCCAGCGGAACCCAAGAGGCCTACCTAAGAGACTGGAGGCCCATCAAAATGAGGCTAGCAGAGAGGCAAACCGACTTCAGGCAGCAAAGCCGACCAGTGGAGAATAAAGAGGTGAGCCGGTGAGCGAGTAGGCCCAGCTACGAAGCAGGGAGGAAAAACAGCTGTGGGGCAGAGAGGCCAGCCAACCAAGGGCTGCTCAATAATGGCAAAGAACAAAGAGGTGAGCCGGTGAGAGAACAGAGCAAGGAAGAGAAGATGAGAGGAGAGGTGAACTTGCTGTGGATCATTGAGCTGGTGAGAGGACAGAGCAGAGAGGAAGGGAAGAGAAGAGAAGAGAGAAGAGCTTGCTGGGGACCATCTAGGCAGTCCTGTTTACTGGTGGAGGCAGTGTCCCCAGCATGACGGACAGCAAATGGGAGCCACATGGCTCCAGAGCAAAAAGCAGTGGCAGAGCAGCAGGGAGGAGAGAGAGCCAGCAGCAGCATGGGGCAGTGTGTGAGCAGAGCCTGAGAGCACCGCAGAGAGCAATGGGGAAAGCGACGGTGGAGCTGAGTGGAGCAGACTGGAAAGCAGAGCTGAGCTGACTGGAAAGCTACACAGCAGGCAGAGAGAGCTGACCAAAGCAGGGATGAGGCTGAAAAGATTGGAGCACTGAAGGATAGAAGGGGGCTGGCAGAGAAAACAACAAGAGGCCAGAGCAGTAAACGAGGGAACTGAAGGCAATAAATTAAACCTGATGTTCCAATAAGAAGGAAGGGAAGGGTAGAGAATAAAAATAAATACAGGACAGAAAATAAAAGATAAATAAAGAGGCAAATAATAAGGACAAGAGTGGAAAATTAGAAATCAAGGAAGAATAGGATTAATGAAGATCAATCAAATAAATAAGGCAAATCTTAAATAATAAGATAGGGGGGAACTCAAGTTCAAAAACTTTTTAAAAATATAGGGAAGAAAAGGACAAATAAAACTAACATAATAGTAAGCAAGTAAAATAAATAACAAGGTATAAAAACAAGCACAAAAAGGCAGAAAAAAGGATAGGAAAAAAGATACAAAACTTTTTACCCTCAAAAGAACCAGCAAAAAACAACAAACAAACTCATGGAACAGGTGACTGATACTATTGTGGTATGTAATATATGTTCCATGTATGTGCTTATGCCCAAAGAACACCCAAATTACATATGTATTAAATGTAAGCTATGTGAATTACTAGAGGAAAAAGTAAGGGATCTAGAGGCAGCTCTAGCCAAATTCCAACCTACACAAGAAAGCTATGCCCAAATTGAACCAAATAATAAACAAATAACTCCCAGAAGATTTGACCCTGCTGTTAAACCTTTGAAGGAATACAAATGGAGGTATGTCACACATAGAAGGAAACACAATAATCAAAGAAAGAAGCAGCACACATCTAACAAACACCTGCTGCCCAATCTAACCCAATCAGAAGCAGCCCCATTAAAACTGATTTCTCCCCCTAGTTGAAAATACTCAGACCCACAACCTTCCCCTCAAAGAAAGCATGCAAACACTTAGAAAAGAGACATCATCCAATATCCCTAAAAAAGTAACATCAACAAACTCACCTGGGATAAACAGAAAAGCACCCCAGACTGGACCCCCTAAAAAAGGAAGGTGAGTGTTGGTGATAGCAGATTCTATTCTCAAAGGAACAGAACCAACCATCTGCAGACTGGACATACAATCTACGGAGGTATGTTGTCTCACTGGAGCAAAAATCAAGGATGTGGCTGAGAACCTAACCAAAATAATTATGCCCACAGATTACTACCCTTTTCTACTACTACATGTAGGGAAGAATTACACAAAAAAGGACTTGAAAACAATATTGAGTCATTACGAACAGCTAGGCCAGAAAGTCAAGGACTTAGGTGGCCAAGTAGTTTTTTCATCTGTACTGCCAATGAAAGGACAACATCCAGTAAGAGAACAAAGAATTCTAGAAGAGAATCACCAGTTAAAGGGTTGGTGTCACCAAAAAAACTTTGGATTCCTGGACCATGGTCTGTACTATCTCCATAATGGGCTTTTGACAAGTGATGGGCTGCACATCACAAAGACTGGGAAGAATGTTTTTTGGAAAATGACTGGCTCAACTCATCAGGAGGGCTTTAAACTAAAATTGAGATGTGAGGGTGACCAATCTTTAGGATCTCCATGAAGTGTAAGAAGGGATGGGAAGGAAGACAATGTCAGATCCATGTATCTGCCATTCTTCAGGGGAAGGGGGGGATTTTTTATTTCTTTACTTATTGCTTTCTTCCTCATGTATCCTATATCCTGCACTCTATTGATTTATAACCTTTAGCCTGGTGCCTTAGCATTCTGGCATTTTTTGCACCTTTTGGGAAATGTAAGGGGAAGGAGGGCCATGTGGGTTGCATCGCTCAGAGAGCAGCGGAGGATGACCCTGGGAAAGTTTCCTTATCATTTTCTCAGAGCGGCCGGTACAATAACAACTTCACACCTGTGGATTGGCTCAATCTACATTGGACTGTTGGGAGGGTTTCTAATTCCTTTATTCTAACTGTATGGCCTGAGGGCCCCTCAGAGCTTGCTTTTATTTTGCCTTGCTATCACCTCTGTTCAATAAAAGGTTCCTTTTGAAATATCAAGTTTCAAGAGTCTTTACTTTCTTGAATAAGGGAGAGAAGCCGAGCCTTACAGACAAACTCCAACACCAAATAGGAGTCATAGGAAGCATACCCAGAGTCAGACATAAAGATCTCAAGTGCCTATACACAAATGCACAAAGTCTGGGGAACAAACAGTGTGAACTTGAACTATTAATACATGAAGGTAGATGTGATATAGTTGGAATAACAGAAACTTGGTGGGATGAATCCCATGACTGGAATATACTGACAGAAGGATACAAACTGTTCAAAAAAACCCCAGACCACATAAAAGAGGAGGTGGAGTTGCACTGTATGTAAAGGATGACTACCATTGGCAACCTTCAGTCTCAAAAGACTATGGTTTCGTGCTCTGGAAAGAGGTCCTAAAACAGCAACTGGTGTGACTAAAAAGGCCAATTCAAGCGTAGCAATCCCTTCTACACTGAGGGCAGATATATTCTGTCCCCTGCCCAGCCCCCAGATTTCGCTGATTCCAGGACTGCCTCTTTGCCTCAAACTGCCGAACAAGTGTCTCTTCAAATTGGAGAAGGCCATGCTGCGTCTTTAGCCTCCAAGCTGAATGATCAGAGGTTAAGGTTTCCCAGTCGTTACTGTCCATTCCCAAGGCCTTTAGATCCCTCTTGCAAATATCTTTATATCACAGCTGTGGTCTCCCTCTAAGGCGCTTTCCCTGCACTAATTCTCCATACAGATCTTTCGGAATCCGACCATCAGCCATTCTCATGACATGCCCAAGCCAGCATAGACGTCGCTGTTTCAATAGTGTATACATGTAGAAATTCCAGCACATTCCAAGACTGCTGGACCACTATATTACTACAGAAATGCATAAAACCAAAGACAAAAACCTCCTAGAATGCATATGGGTCAATATAAAAGAAAAAAAGAATGACATGGCCATAGGTGTATACTATAGGCCACCCAATCAAGCAGAAAAAATAGTTGTCCTTTTTGCTAACCAACTAACAAGCCAATCAGAGCACAGCCAGCTAGAAGCACGAAGCCGAAAACACCAGCCTGAAGATGACGAATGAGACTTCGTCGAAACGTCGCCAAGACACTTCCAATTTTACGTGGGAGAAAACCTGAATAACGAAAGACCTACACACACAGAGACAGACAGACACACACACACACACATATACACACACATATAAACATACATACATACATACATACATACATGTTCTGAAGCCTCCAGAGAGAAGTGGCTGGGAACAGTTCCTTATCTCCTTCCGAGGATGACTGTCTTCACAACATCTTTACACTTGTGGATTGGCTCATTCAACATTGGACTGAGGAGAGGGGTTTCTAATGCCTTTATCCTAACAGAATTGCCTAAGGGGACCTTAGAGCATGCTTTGCTTTTGTCTTGCAATCACTTCCTTTCAATAAAAGGTTCCTTTTGAAATGCTGCTGTTTCAAGAGTCTGTACTTTCTTGATTTGGGGAGTAGAGGCAGGATCTTATACTTAGCTCCTGTGAATGTTTTATTTTAAATATCCAGAGGAAATATGAAATTCAATCATGTCAAGTATTTGCAAGCCATTGGCACATGTATCATACAGACACTAGTGGAGGCAGAAAGTGCCCCCACCTCTATGTGGAGAGGAGGGGCTTACACTGAGTATAAAACCCCCTCTAACCATTCCACCATGCTCTCTTTTACGTTTGTTCTCCATGAGACATGATCTTTGATAAGGGTAGTCACACACGCTGTGTGCCCCCTATCCTAATGGATATTAAGACAGCCTTTGTATATAGTTAATATGTTTTGTTATATGAATAAATACATTTATCACATTTATTCATGCATCTGCCTTTGGACTCTTCTATGCTCCTGGGTGTTTCTACGATCCCAATTTCCACAGAATGGTAGCAGAGGGAATGGTAGCAGAACTCCACTCCAGGAGCTGTTGAAAAGGCGAGATGCCCTCCAAAATAACCTGTGAAAGAAGCTCCCCTGTTGTGACCAGAGGCCTTCAATGGAGGAGAACTTCACAGCAGCGCCAGTTTGAATCAATGATGGAAAACATTGAAGGGAGTTTCCATCCAGCTACACCCTAGCAGCCAGAGGCCACCCAGATGCAGCAAGAGATCCCAGGGGCCGAGCCAGGCAATGTTGGAGAAGGCTTCTTCAGCACTGACGAAGAGGGGGCAGAAGGACAAGTTGAAAGCCTGGACAGGCAAGTGGCTGAGATGTCAGAAGAGGAGTGCCGAGCAGTGCTCGCCTTCCTCCTGAAGACAAGGGCAGCAGCCAGAAAGAGGCCTGAGGAGGCAGCAGCAGAGATGCCTGCCATCCCGGTAAGGACTCCCCTGCTTGATCTCTCCAAGATGGCACCTGCCCCCAGAGAGACTACTCCCCACCCAGTTTCCCGCCAAACAAAATGGCCGCCAGGCCACTTCCGGAGGCAACTTCCTCCAAGATGGCTGCTCCCCTGGGCACTTTGCCAGAACCACGAGCCAGGCCATCCCCAGCTCCACAGCCCAGGCCAAGGCCAACATCAAAGAGGCCATAGAGGCCCTGGTCGCTGCCCTGGAACTTATGGAGCAACCACCCACCGGCCGCCCCAATGTCCCAGAACCAGCTGCCCACTTAAGGAGGGTCCCAAATCCAACCTCCCACCCCCGGAGGAACCCAGATGGACCTGCAGCCCACTGCAGAGGCGTTCACCATTCACTGAATGCTCCACGGAGGCCCAGGCTGAGGCCTCCGCACCTTTCCGGTCCTGCTGGGATGATCTGGAGCTGCAATCCTGCTCCTCTGATGGAGAAGAGGAGATCCAGAGACATTTCCAGGCCTATCCAGCCCATGGACCTCATCTGATGGGCCTCCAGTCTCCAGAAAGATCTCCAGGCCTTCTTCCCACTCCTCCAAGGTTTCCCCGCCACACAGCTGATGTTCGGGCCTATGCTGAAGCTCCAGCCAGACCTGACTTCAGAGCTCAGAGAGGGAGATCGGAGCTCCAACAAGAAAAGGCTTTGGAGCATGCTCCATTTCCTGCACGTGCCCAGTTGCTTCAAACTACAGAAGGACTACAAAAAGGAGCCAGACCTAAGCAATCGATCCCAGGCTTAGGGATCCCAATGCCATTCACAGCAGGCTCTTTTCAGCCATTTGAACAACTCCCCATGCAGTTTAATGGCAATAATTTTGTAACTTTGCCAAATAATTTTGAAAAATTACATTTAAGTGGTCAGAATTTTAAAAAATGGTGTAAAGAGATTCAGATAATTCTCTTAAGAGAAAATACTCTGGACATGATCAAAAGACCACCCCCTTTACCTTGGAGCCCTGAAATTGAGTTCCTGCATAAAAGAGCTTACACAACCCTGTTAAGTTTTATAGACACAGCTCTGTATGCCAGTCTTTCAGACGGCCTCACAGCTCAGGAAGTTTGGACTGCCCTATATAATTTGTTCCATAGCGGCAATATGGCTGCAACCAGCAGATTGTCAAGAATTTTCCACAACTATAAACTCAAACCTGGTGTCAAAATGGGGGAACATTTGGCAATGCTTAAAGCCATGAGGGATGAGTTTATACAGAGGGGGGAGCCTGTTTCTGAATCCACTTTAATTAGTGTGATGTTGAACTCCCTAGACAAATCCTGGAGTCCCTTTATTATTTCTCTAGAAGGGGTTTCTAGGGAACAAAGAAATATAGAATACTTTTCTGGCCGCTTTATTGAGGAAGATTTAAGGCGCAGAGATGAGGAACAACAAGAAATGAAGGAGGCATGTCACAGGCCTAGGCCTCAGAGGAGGCGCCAGGACACAAGTGAAAGGATTAATACCCTTCCCACCTGCTTTGACTGTGGCATACAAGGTCACTTTAAAAGAGAGTGCCCTCGCTCTAGGGCCAACACGGCTGGACTTAAGCACAATAAAAATAAAAGAGGCCGTGGAAGAGGGGGAGGTGGTCATGAAGGATACCAATTCTGTGGTGTCACTAGTGACAATCACACCTCCCAGGTAAAGGATGGTGAGGGGCTGTGGCTTCTTGATTCAGGTGCATCAACGCATATAGCCAACATGAAGCAATGATTTAAGGTTTTACACCCACTCAAGTCCTCAGTAAAAGTTGCCACTGGGGACAAGGCAGAAGTAACTGGGGAAGGCGTGATCAATGTGCCTGGTATAGGAGATGTCACAGGGGCACTGTATGTTCCCTCAATCAAGAACAACCTTTTAAGCATCTTAAAATTGACTGAGGATAAAAATGTAAAACTGGTTTTTGAGAAGGGTGGAGGTTATGTTTTCGAAAGTGGGGGTGTTGTTGGCGATATTGTAAAAATCAACAATTTGCCTTATTTTTCCTCAAAAGCAAAGGTCAAAAGGCACAAGAAACCTAACAAGAGGGCTCAGGGAGCTAACGCCCAGAAAGAGTAGAAAGCTTCTGTGCCAGCCCCCAGGTTGTCCAAACTCAAGGACCCTGGACCTAAAACCAATGAAGCTTTTCAACCAGCTCCTAGGACATCCAAAGCCATTAAGGCTGAGCCCATTAAGGTCACAACTCCTCAGCCAACCCTGAGGAACTCTAAGGTGACCATTAATCCAGTGCCTACTCTCATTACTGAACAGACCAAGGCTTGTAATGGTAAGATACATAAGGTTGACAAAGTATGCATGGGTAAACCTTTACATTTGGATTGTGCTCATATATTACACCGCAGGCTCGGCCATGCCAGCTTCCCGGTTATTAAGAAAATGCAAGATTTTTCTGATGGGCTTAAGATAAAGAATTGTAATACCTATTTGGAATGTGCCATCTGTAAGGCAGCAAAATCTAAAACAGCTGCTATACCTAAGGTCTCTTCCCGTCGTGCAAGGTACCCTTATCAGCTGGTACACATGGATTTGGTTGGTCCTTTTAGACCCTCCCTTGGTAGGGGGCGTTATTTTTTAACAGTAGTAGATGATTACTCTCGTTATGGCCATGTATTTATTTTAAAGGACAAAACTGAAGTCTTTACCAACTTCAAATATCTTTACAACCAGATCCAAATGCAACACAAGGTGTGCATCGCTCAGGTGCAGAGCGATAGGGGGACTGAGTTTACATCCAAGACTTTCGAAAAGTGGATGAAGGAGAGAGGTATCCTCCATTTTAAATCATCCCCTCGAACTCCATCCGAGAATGGCATTGTAGAAAGGAGAAATGGTTTGCTGCAGAATGTCATGAACTGCCTACTTGCAGATGCTGACATGAGCCAAGTTTTTTGGGCAGAAGCGGTCAAAATGGCTAATTATCTAGTCAACAGGACGTGGAGTAGTGCCATTAACCAAACCCCATACTTCCTGGTCCATGGAAGGAAACCTAGCCTCTCACACCTGAGAATTTTTGGTTCCTATGCCTGGGTCCATATTCCCAAGCACCTCAGAAGAAAGGGGGGCAAGGCATCAAGGAGGCTCAGATTTATAGGTTATGCAACCGGCAGCAAGGCCTCTAGGTTTGTAGACAAAAATAACCTTGTCATTGTCTCTAGATCAGCTTCCTTTGAGGAGGGGTCAAATTGGTCAAAAATTCATTCCAATGAACCCGGTTATTTCCCTATTAGAAGCGACACTGAACAACCAGCACCACCTGAAGAGGATGAACCAACAAACTCCAAACAACTGACCAGCGAAGATCCGGATGGTGATGAATCCCTACCTGACTCTGACGATTCAGACAAGGAATCCCTGGGTGACTTCACACCTCCTGCCTCACCTAAACGACCATATCTTTGCAGCGCCTGGGACAAAGGCCCGCCCCATTTTGATTGGAAAGATACCTCCGGCAGCTCCAATTCTGACACCGATGCTCCGGATGACAATGATGATGGTGAGTGGCAATTTCCCAGACGATCAAAACGCTCCAATAAAGGGGTGCCACCCAAAAGGTTGGACATTGCCTGTGTCGCCTCGGTCAACAGCGTTACCATGGCCCCTAAAACGTACTCAGATGTCCTCCAGCTTCCCAAGGAAGAACAGCGCAGGTGGAGGGTGGCAATGGAGCGGGAAATGGACAGTCTCAAAAAATTGAAAGTCTTCATCCCCATGGAAGTCCCCAAAAAGAGGAAAGCAATTGGCACCCATTGGGTCTACAAGGTCAAGCCAATGCCCAACAACAAACTCCTCTATAAGGCCCGGCTGGTAGCACAAGGCTACGCACAGCGCTACTTGCAGGACTTTGATGAAACATACTCCCCCACTGTGAGAGCGGAAAGTGTGAGGGCTGCTTTGGTCACCGCAGCAGCACATGGGGAACACATTTTTCAATTTGATGTGCAAACTGCTTATTTACACGCACATCTAAAACAAGAAATTTACGTCAGAGGTGCCCCCGGATTTCAACGGCAGGAAGACCACACCTGGCTTCTGAAGAAAAGTTTGTATGGCCTCAAACAATCAGGCAGACTGTGGTACAAATGCCTGACTAAAACTCTCAAATCACTGGGTTTTCATCCATCTCCAGCTGATAAATGTACCTTCACAAGGGATACCAAAGGGGGACTGGAGAAAGTCCCAGTGTATGTCGATGACCTTTTATATATAGGGCCTGACAAGGGGGGATGTATTATATTTGCCAGGACCCTACAAAAAAAGTTCACTCTAAAGTCTTTAGGATATGTGGACAAGTACCTAGGCGTACAAATCATCACTACACCAAAAGGTTTTGCTCTCTCCCAAAAGGAAAAGATAGAGGAACTCTTGGTGAAATGTAAAATGGAAGATAGCAAGCCAACGGCTATCCCAATGCAGACCGACTATTATGGATTGGCACACAAGGATAGCCCAGAGTTCCAAAATAATACTCTATTTAGGTCAGTGATCGGCTCATTACTATATACAAGTAACTGGAGCCATCCAGATATTGCCCTGGCTGTAAACCTGCTATCTAGACAAGTGGAACATCCTACCCAGTTCCACTGGTTGGCCATTAAAAAGCTATTAAGGTATCTCAAGACCACAGCAGATTACGTGGTTCGCTTGGAACCTGAGAATAGAGACAAGGCCCAATTAAAATGCTTCGCGGATGCGGACTGGGCCGGAGATACCAAGACATGTAGGAGTACTTCGGGCTTCTTGGTACTATTAAATGAGGCACCCATCCATTGGCATGTGGGGCAGCAGAAATTTGTTTCGTGCTCCACCACTGAGGCCGAATATGCATGCTTATCAGAGGCAAGGAATGATCTGATATGGTTTGATGCCTTAATTTCTAGCATCTGGACACCACCGACTTTGCCCATCCAAATTATAGAAGACAACACCGGGGCCATAGGCATTGCCAAAGCCTATGTGGTGGGAAAAGGTCCAGACATATTGATATCTGCTATCAAAATGTTAGGCAACTAGTAGAGATGGGGTTTATATCTTTATCACATTGTCAGACCAAATATCAAACAGCTGATATTTTCACAAAACCTCTACCAGTAGATAGGCACAAAGATCTGTGTAAAAAGTTATGTCTCACAGGGTAAAATCTGTTGTGCATTGCATTTGTATGTTTGCATGCCATTGGCTCGCAAGGAGGTGAACTGTCAAGTATTTGCAAGCCATTGGCACATGTATCATACAGACACTAGTGGAGGCAGAAAGTGCCCCCACCTCTATGTGGAGAGGGGGGGCTTACACTGAGTATAAAACTCCCTCTAACCTTTCAACCATGCTCTCTTTTATGTTTGTTCTCCATGAGACATGATCTTTGATAAGGGTAGTCACACACGCTGTGTGCCCCCTATCCTAATGAATATTAAGGTAGCCTTTGTATATAGTTAATATGTTTTGTTATATGAATAAATACATTTATCACATTTATTCATGCATCTGCCTTTGGACTCTTCTATGCTCCTGGGTGTTTCTATGATCCCAATTTCCACAAATCATTAGCAGTGGTGGATTGCTCCCAGTTCTGACCAGTTCTACTGAATAGGTAGTAACTTTAGGAAGTAGTTCTCCGAACCGGTAGTAACGGCAGCCAGGCCACGCCCCTGAACCGGTTCCCCGGTTGCTGCTTGCTCGCCCACCCAAAGCTGACCGGAGCAAAGAAGCCTCTCAGCCACCTGACCGCAGGGTGCTGAAAAGTCCTTCAGCTGGTGAAAGCTGTGCATGCGCGAAGATGACAGCAGCGACCGGCGGTCTTTTCGGTGCTGTGCACCAGTGGCTGGGTAGAAAAGAAGCCTCTCGGCTTCCAAGTTCAGCAGCAGGCTCAGTCCCTTCACACAGGGTCGCTTTTCTCCACACCAGAGAAAGATCAAAAGGCGCGGAGCAGCCTTTAATTACAAAGTCGTCTAGACGAGGTAAAAGAAAACAAACCATTGAGGGAAGGAGCCCACCGAAGCTGCCGGCATTGCAGCCGCCCCCCACTCCCTGCAGCTTGGAACTCCAAACGGAAGAAGTCCTCGGCTGTTGCAAAGAAGCGGCAGCTCTGGGTGAGCCATGCCCGCTTCTTTCTCTTTGAGAGCTGCTTTTCAAACAAGGTGCAAAGTGGCTCTGAAAGAGAACGAAGCGGGTGTGGTGCACCCAGAGCTGCCGCTTCTTTGCAACAGCTGAGGACAGAAGAGTTTGCTCTGGAGCGACGTCAGCAAGGAAGGCAGCTGGGTCAGAGGGAGGCATAGCCCGAGCTCTCTGGGACAGATAAACAAGTGTGGGGAGGTGAAGGGGAGTGGACTTGGCCCTCCGCATGTTGCATCCCCCTCCCAGCCTTCACCTACGCCTCTGTGCCACCAGCATCTCCCAAAGCCACTGCCGTTGGAGCCGCGATAGGGACTGGCCCAGCCCAGTAGCAGCCATGAGCCGTGCTTTCCTCTAAGCGCTGTGAGCGGCAGAGGGAAACAGGTGCTTCTCTCTGTGAGACTTGGAGGAAAGCGCAGCTCATGGCTGCTAAAGCACCTCAATCAGCTACAGCCCAGACGAGCTGAGGAACTGCGGGGAGCCTTCCGTGTGTTGCATCCCGCTCCCAGCCTTCGCCTGCGCCTCCGTGCTGCCAGCGTCTCCTGAAGCTGCCACCGTTGGAACCACGACAGGGATGGGGGAAATCCAGTAAACTGGCTGCCCGAAAATGGTGCGGAGGCATGGGGGAAGGCTGGAAGGGGGTGCAACACGCAGGAGGCTCCCCGCAGTTCCTTGGCTCGTCTGGGCTACAGCTGAGTCGGCTGCCCTGAGCTGGCGGAATGGGTTGCTCCGGCTGCAACCACAAGGAAGGCCCGTCAGAGGCCAGAAGGGGCACTTTTTGGCCAGGAAGGGCAACGGAGGGAAAGCCAAGACGACCACGGCCACCCCATGCATCCTGACCTGGATATGGGGCCTGAGTGTCAAAAAAAAGTTTCAAAAAGTCCCCAAAATTTTAGCCACCTTTTCGGTGGGTGTGGCTTGGGGTCATGTGACTGAGTGCGTGAGTGAAGTCACGTTGGCCACGCACAATCAGTCATGCCCCCCACCTAGCCACACCCACCAAACCGGTAGTAAAAAATTTTAGAACCCACCCACGATCATTAGGATTCCTTTTAAAAAACAGTGTTGATAAAGAAGTCAAGGCTACACATAATTTGTTGCTTGTGGTCATAGATGCAGGGAAACCAGAACTCAGTGGCACAACACTCCTCTCCTCTTCTCTTCCTCACTGTTTGTTTCTTTATTAATATTTGTGTTGCTTTTCTCATTAAAAAGTTCTTCAAAAAGTTGTATTGAAAGGGAAACTGAAAGAAGTCGATGAAATTGACAATAGTTATTCATATGGATCTTAGCAAACAACTTTAGATGCTCTGTTCCAAAAAGAAAAAGAAAGGAAAGCGAAGGCCCAACATGATGTCTAGCAGAGGCATGCTTCAGATGATCAAACTGAAAGATTTTACTGCTTTCTAGCATGGTGTTTTTCTGCTTGATTAAAAATGACACTGCTCCTAGTTTTAACCATTCAGTTTATAAATTCAAAGTGGGACATTGGTAATCAAATTAATTGCTGCTGATTTGGACGAGGAAATCAATCAAGAAGTTGCATATTCCTTTCAGAACTGTGTGCCTGCTAAATTGAAAAAAATATTTACCCTAGGTTCTGTTAAGAGAGAAATGAGGACAGTAGAAAAATTAAATTTTGAGGAAGATCACCAATACCCTATTCAGGTACAAGCTAGCTATGAAGGGAGCCATCCTGTTATGAAATATTGTATGGTTCTGATTGATGTAAATGATAATGCTCCTGAGATATGTTTAAGATCTTTATGGGTAGTGGTATTAGAGAATGCTGTCCCAGGAATGCTGGTGGCCCTGATTAGTGTCTTAGATTGGGATTCTGGAATCAATGGACAAGTAAACTGCTCCATGTGTCCTGCTGGCTTTCCCTTTTGGCTACTTATCACCTTCAAGAATTACTACTCTCTAATAATGACCTAGCAGTTAAGGTCATTAACTTAGCTTATTGATCAGAAGGTTGGCAGATTGAGATGCAATACCAGGTGACAGGGTGAGTACCATTCCTGCCCCACTTCCTGTCAACCTAGTAGTTTGAAAGCATGTAAATGAAAGTGGATAAATAGGTACCATTTTGGTAGGAAGGTGAGAGCATTTTGTGTACATTGGCATATGCAGGTAGTCCTCAACTTACAACAGTTCATTTAGTGACCACTCGAAGTTATAAAAGTGCCATATTACCATTTTTCACACTTATGAGCATTACAGCATCCCCATGGTCATGTGCTCAAAATTCAGACATTTGGCAACTGACTCATATTTATGATGTTTGCAATGTCCTGGGGTCATGTGGTCACCTTTTGTGACCTTCTGACAAGCAAAGTCAATGGGGAAGCCAGATTCACTTAACAATCATATTTCTAATTTAATAACGGCAGTGATTAATAACTGTGGCAAGAAAGGTCATAAAATGGGGCAAAACTTACTTAACAAATATCTCACAGTAACATAAATTTTGGGCTCAATTGTGGTAATAAATTGAGGACTACCTGTAGTCATGCCAGCCATATAATCACAGAAGTGTCTTTAAACAATGCTGGCTCCTCAGCTAGGAAACAGAGATGAGCACTGCCCCCTAGAATTAGACACAACTGGACAGGTGAAACCTTTATTTTTTTTTAAATAGTGGCTGAACCTCTGGATAGGGAACAGATGGGAGAATACAAACTGATGTAAGAGCCCAAGATCAAGAGATACCAGTTCTGATGACTACCAGTAGCTTGATGATACATATTGGTGATGCAAATGATGATGCACCTACTTTTGCACAACCTTCCTATGCAAAATTTCTGAAGGAGAAATATCCACCTGGTGTTCATATGTTTCTGCCTCAGATCCTGATATGACTAAGAATGCCCTGATTAATGACTTGATAGATGAGAAGTTCTGGCCATTGTCTATTATATCTCGGTACACCCAGAGAGTGGAAAGTTCTATGTTTTGCAGCTACTGGATTTTGAGGAGCTGAAGCTATTGGAGTTCCAGATGAGTGCCAAGGAGGCTGGACTGCCCTCTTTATGTGGCAATGTGACAGTACAAATCTTCATGATAAATGAGAATGATAATGCACCTGTTGTATTTGCACTGGCAGAGGTGCAAATACAACAGGTATTTGCAAAAAAACACACCTAACTTGCTGGTGTTCCTATCATGGATGAACAAGTAGTGGCCCAGATCCATGCTGTGGATGCTGATTTTGGCTACAATGCATGATTAAATATGAAATGTATGAAAACTCCAGCAGTTCTTGGCAAGCTGCTCATTATAGAAGTGAGATAAGTAACAATCATGTCCTTGTTGAGGAAGAAGTTAATTTGAGCTATTAGAATCTACTATTGCTGCTGAAGGATCGCAGAAGCCCATGTTATCCATCACTGCAACACTGTTTATCATTTGTGGCAAGATCCTATCTCATTCAATCTGATGTCCGTCTTCAAGGAATGGAAAAGAGCCCGACGCCCTTGGTGGGTTTATTTCTTTTGAAAATCACTGTATATATTGCCATGTTATGTCACGTCTAGGTGAAGAAAGTAATGAAATATGGCCCTAGCTCAGCTACATTAGTATGTGCTAGTGAAATTAATAGTTGGTCATTTTCAAATTGTCATAACCACTTTCTGGCTGTTGTGAGTGAGGAATCTGGCATCAAGAATGGCTTCATGGCTTTCAGTCCCAACATTCCTCTTCTTACTGATAGTGAAAAACAGAACAATACGTTGTGATTTAGCACTACAGATAAACTTTGAATACTATTTGGGTATTTTTTTATTGGAGTACTTATGCTCTCGCTATATATTTATAGTGATTTTTGCAGCAATAATAGGATCACAACTTTTTAGGAATAGTATTTTGGGTCTGTAATTACTAGTTTTTTGAAATATATATTTGAATAATATTTCTTACTAGTACAAATCTCAGTGTCTTTCCAGGGTATCTTACCAATATAAAAAACCAAAACCAACTACCATGTTTCCCCCAAAATAAGACCCGGTCTTATTTTCTTTTGGGCCCCGAAATAAGCACTTGGACTTATTTTTGGGGAGGTTTTATTTTTTTGATGTGCAGGAGGCAGCGAGCATGAGAGCCGACAGGAATGGGAGGACTGCTGCCGCTGGCCCCACTCTCTGTCCCACCATCTACTTATCTGTGACCACAATGAGCCAAGGTATTGACATGCCCCGGCTTCTGCCCTCCCTGCCTGCTGGCCCTGCTGCTACTGGGACACTGGAGCTCGGGTCTTGTCTGCTGGTGGAGCCCTCAAGGCAGAATATCATGAGGCTCATCACGCTGGTGGAGTCTCTCTCGGAAG
Source organism: Arizona elegans (assembly GCA_022577455.1). NCBI lineage: Eukaryota > Metazoa > Chordata > Lepidosauria > Squamata > Colubridae > Arizona > Arizona elegans. The sequence continues at coordinate 89,485,910 of JAKOOJ010000002.1, forward strand.
GATGCTGTGAGGCTCATTTTTTGTGGGGGGTTTTGTGTTCTGCCACAAGCAGCTCCACTGGCGCAATGAGTCTTACAGCCTTTCTGAGAGTGGCTCCAGCAGTGCAATGAGCATCACAGCATCCTGCCACAAGCAGCTCCCTGGTGCGACAGTCCTGCCAACAGTGGCTCCACCGGCATGATGAGTCTCGCAGCATTCTTCCAAGAGCAGCTCCACCAGCACAACAAGCCTCCAACCCCCCACCCCCGCCCTAACTTGATTTTTACACCTGCCCCTCACCCCACTTCATACAACCAGATGGTGGTGGTGGGGGTCTTAACTAGGGCTTATTTTTGGGGTAGAGCTTATATTAGGTGCAGGCGTGAAAATCGGGCTAAGGCTTGTTTTCGGGGTAAGGTCGTATTTTCAGGGAAACACGATATTACTCACTACAGAGTAGTGGACAGAAAAAAAACATTTAAACAGAAGTCAGAGATGGCATAAGAAAGAAAGATGGAGAAAAGAAGGACCTTGTTGATGTCATAAAGATGGAAAATTGAGTGTTGGGTGAGCTTTCTAGAGAAGCATTCCGTGGATGGGATACCACAGTTCTTTCAGGTCACCTCCTCTTTGGATAATGTAATAACTAGGCAACAATGGCTGTTTATGTGCTATTTAGGAATACATTTGCTCTCTCTCTCTCTCTCTCTCTCTCTCTCTCTCTCTCTGTGTGTGTGTGTGTGTGTGTGTGTGTGTGTGTGTGTATCTGTCTGTCTCTCTGGGTGCTTCAAAATAACCTGTGCCAATCTGAATAGGGGATTTGTCAGTGTGTAAGAATTTATGAACTGGAATAGCCATAGCAACAAGTCAGCCAATGGGAACTGTTTGGTGACTGAGACATAGGATTTGTTGTCTGAGCCATGTGAGCTGGCTTGGAGCCTGGTCGTGACTTAGCTTAACTGTTCTGTGCTGTGAGAGTTCATTTGTCTTTGCTTGTGTGTACTTGCTACTTCTTCTCTCTACCACATTGCAAGAGCTGCATGGGTATTGTATACATGCATCATGTTTTATATTATTGTATATAAAGAAGTTTCTTCTATATAATGAATCCTGCTGAATTATTTGCTTGTGTGCTGGCTGGATCGCTACAAACTCTGACAGGATTAAAGGAAAAAGCTAGCACTGTATTCCACTTGGAAGCAAATTTAGCCAGGACAAGGTATGCAGCTCATCTCTCAGAACTTGAAGAATTGCTATTAAGTCATATTTGTAATTTCTGTAATAAGAATTCAAAATCATTTTTGATTTTTTTCCCTGCTAATCAGTGATGATGCTGATAAAAATTTATGCCATCTGACTTCTAGCAGAATTGGAATTTGAAATATGAATATTGAATTAATGGGCCAGAACAATTATGTTCTTCTTAATTTTTTTATTTACTAGGCCTCTCTGTAACTATTTTTAAAATTTAAGATCCTACATGTGTGGATCTTAACTGATATTCTTCTGAATTTTTATTTGCAATAGCACCTCTGTCATATTTTTGATTCATATGCATGGAAGATAGGTTCCAGATGGACCTTGGGCCATTTCCTGAGATTCTGGCTCATGACTCGGCTGAAGACCTGGTGGCCGCCTGGGATAGTGCGGCTGCTGGGGCCTTGGACCGTGTCGTGCCTTTGCGGCCTCTGACCCAGTACCGAACTCACCTAGCTCCTTGGTTCTCCGAGGAGTTTAGGGAGATGAAGCGCTGGAAAAGACGCCTGGAGAGTAGTTGGAGGACCAGCCGCTCCGAATCTGACCGAACACTGGTGAGGTCTCATATTAAGACCTACCTAGTGGCAATAAAAGCGGTGAAAACTAGCTATTTTGCCACTCTTATCGCGTCATCAGATAATCGCCCGGGTGCCCTGTTTAGGGTGACCCGCTCCCTCCTCCATCTGGAAGTGTGGGATGACCCCTTACAGGGCCAACCTGAGGATTTTGTGCAGTATCTGTATGACAAAATCGCTCAGATTCGGGAAGGGCTGGCCTCTGACTGGGTATGTCTGGACGGGATGACTGAGGCAGGTCTTGAGAGTGTTATCTGGGGGGAGTTCGATCCTGTGGCTCCCGAGGACATGGACAGGGTGCTGGGATGGCTGAACATGACCACATGTTTATTGGACCCGTGTCCCTCCTGGTTGGTACTGGCTTCCGGGGAGATGACATGAGGCTGGCTCCAGAAGATTGTTAACGCTTCTTTGAGTGAGGGGGTCCTGCCGGCCACTTTGAAAGAAGCGGTTGTGAGGCCCCTCCTCAAGAAGCCCTCTCTGGATCCGGCTGTTTTGGCTAACTACCGTCCAGTCTCCAACCTTCGCTTCGTTGCAAAGGTTGTTGAGAGTGTGGTGGTGCAACAGCTTCCCCGGTACCTGGATGAAGCTGTCTATCTAGACCCGCTCCAGTCCGGCTTCCGGCCTGGGCACAGCATGGAAACGGCATTGGTCGCGTTGGTGGATGATCTCTGGAGGACTTGGGATAGGGGTTGCTCCTCTATCCTGGTCCTGTTAGACCTCTCAGCGGCTTTTGATACCATCGACCATGGTATCATGTTGCACCGGCTGGCGGGGTTGGGAGTGGGGGGCACCATTCTGCGGTGGTTCTTCTCCTACCTCTCTGACCAGTCGCAATCTGTGTTGACAGGGAAGCAGCGGTCGACCCCAAGGCACCTTGCTTGTGGGGTGCCACAAGGGTCGGTCCTCTCGCCCCTTCTGTTCAACATTTATGTAAAGCAGCTGGGTGAGATCATCCGTGGCTTCGGGGTGAAGTACCACCAGTACGCTGATGACACCCAGCTGTACATCTCCACCCCAGGCCACCCCAACGATGCCCTTGAAGTGATATCCCAGTGCCTGGAGGCCGTGCAGGCCTGGATGGGGAGAAACAGGCTCCGACTCAACGCCTCCAAGACCGAGTGGCTGTGGCTTCCGGCGTTCCGATATAGCCAGCTGATGCCATCGCTGGCTATTGGGGGTGAATCACTTGCCCCCACAGAGAGGGCTCATAACTTGGGCGTCCTCCTGGATGCACGGCTGTCTTTAGAAGATCATTTGACGGCCGTGGCCAGGGGGGCTTTTTATCAGGTCCGCCTGATACGCCAGTTGCGCCCCTTTCTAGATCGGGACTCCACTCCCTATGCACAGTCACTCAGGCACTCGTCACTTCCCGCCTGGACTACTGCAACGCTCTCTACATGGGGCTCCCCCTGGGGTGCACCCGGAGGCTCCAGCTGGTCCAGAACGCGGCCGCGCGGGGGATTATGGGGGCGATGAGGCACTCCCATGTGACACCTCTCCTGCGCGAGCTGCACTGGCTCCCGGTGGTCTTCCGGGTGCGCTTCAAGGTGTTGGTGACCACCTTTAAAGCGCTCCATGGCTTAGGGCCGGGATATTTACGAGACCGCCTTCTGCCACCAATAGCCTCCCACCGGCCAGTATGCTCGCACAGAGTGGGCCTCCTCAGGGTGCCGTCCCCCAGACAATGTTGGCTGGCGAACCCCAGGGGGAGAGCCTTCTCTGTGGCGGCGCCCACCCTCTGGAACAACCTCCCCCCAGAGATACGTACAATAACAGACCTCCGGATTTTTCGTCAGGTCCTGAAGACCTATTTATTTCAACTAGCTGGGCTGGCTTGAGTTAAATTTTAAATTGATTTTAAATTGGATTGTTTTAATTTACGGCCAAAATATTTAATTATTTTAAACTGTTTTTAAACTTTGTATGTCCTGTTTTTTACTTTGGCTGTTCACCGCCTTGAGTCCTATTTGGAGAAGGGCAGTATAGAAATTGAAACAAACAAACAAACAAACAAACAAATAAATAAATAAGACAGCAAATCTGGCTAACACAGATTACTTTCTATAGAAAAGTATTACCAACTTCTAAAATATTCCCCTTTATCTTTATACTGGTAATAGTTATATATATATTAATTAACCTCTAGGCCATATCAGCATACAGGTTCAAACACATATTACCAATAAAATTCTAAACAAACAATTTAAAATGAGAATAGTAAAATACAATAGTTATAAGATAAAATACAATAATTTAATACATAAACATGTAAAGTAGAATAAAATAAAATCACATAAATCAGTCCCACATATGCCGATCTCAGTCGGACCATTTTAGTCAGAAATTGTGCTGTATTAAATCTCATTTTCAGATTCTGGCCACACATGATGTGTGTTTAATATGGGCCTCCCACTGGGCCATATGTTTAATATGTGAATCAAGGTACTTATTTCTCACCCCCTTATATAAACAGCAATCGAATAATATTTGAGCCAGATCTTCTACCTCTTCAACTCCACATATACATGTACATTCATTGTATGGGATAGAATGGAATCTCCCAAATCTAACCATTGTATCAAGCTATTCGAATCTTGCTCAGGTAAATGTCTCCCTGAGATGTTTTGGCAAATGCAATTTTAAACGCACCTTTTGGAAGGTGCGTTTATATTTGCTCATCCATTTCAGGCTACCAGCCTTACTAAGTGTGACTATGTTGTTTTGAGCTTTTATATCCATGATTCTTTGGACAACTCTTTTTTTTTGTTCTCCTGTTACACAGGGGGCAGGGAGACCACAGCTCTTTATATAATTTGTCAATTTTGAGCCAGTAGTTGTAAGCTCTAATTTTAGACAGTGTGTGAATTGTGTAGATTCTCAGTTCCGCTCTGACTGCTGCAGCAGATGTCTTAGGGTCCATACCAGGGGTGGTATTCAGCTGGTTTGGACCGGTTTGGGCGAACTGGATGCTAATTTTACAACTGGTTCGCCAAACCGGTAGTTGCAAGGACTGGCTGGCCCTGCCCACCCCTCCCAGGAATCATGCAGTCCGTTTTGGACGCCAGGTAAGTGCAGTAAGTGCATGAGGGCGCATGGAGGCTTTGGGAGGGCAAAAAATGGGCCTCCTGGAAGTCTGGAAATGGGCCCTTTTTCGGCCTCTGGAGGGCCTCCGGAGGGCCTCCGGAACCCGGGAGAGGCTGTTTTCACCTCCCCAGAGGCTCAAGGAAAGCCTCCAGAGCCTGAGGAGAGTGAAAAATGGGCCTCCCAGAAGTTCTGGAAGTCCGGAAATGGGCCAGTTTCCGGCCTCCAGAGGGCCTCCAGAGGGCCTCCAGAACCTGGGGGAGGCTGTTTTCGCCTTCCCGGTGGCTTGAGGAAAGCCTCCAGAGTTTGGGGAGGGCGAAAATACCCCCCCCCCCGTGGGGCAGGAGGCCAAGTAGGCCACACCCACCATGGCTACGCCCACCCAGCAACCAGGCAGAGAACCGGTTGCTAAAACTTTTAAATCCCACCCCTGGTCCACACCCAAAATACATCTTAGGTGCTGAGATTGTGCTTGCTCTAAAGCTGTAATAGGATGTAAACCCCAAATCTCAGCTCTGTATACAAGCATAGGAATTACCTTAGCTTTATATACTTTGATTAGTGGTACTAGGGAGGGTAGGTAACTGGGATTCTTTTAAAGTAGGAAAAGCTGGTCCAGCTAGATGATCACTGAAGGGGCCTCTTTGTTCATAGTATTGTAGAAGAGAAATTGTGCTTGCAAATGTATCCAGCACGTAGGCAAACACATTCCTTTCAAGTAGGATTTGTACACCAAGGCCCCTCAGTTGTCACAGATAAAGACAGTCTGGTGATTTACATTTTGAAGGTCAGAGAAACGGAGATGACTATATTATTGTTTCAACAAGAAGATAATTTGAATCTATGCTTCAATAACTTCTAAAAAGAATTATAACTGTTTGGCAAAGATAGTAACAAACTCAGTAATTAAGGTATGTCATTTTGTGTAACAAATGTCTTGTGATAATAAGAAATGCTGACTTCACAGAATCCTTTGTTTGACCATGTATAAAACTGAGATGTTTGTTTCATGCTTTCGTTCAGACTTCTTGTGGTAGCGATACCAGGTCTGATCCTTTATTGCAATAAATAAATAAACTGATTCTGTCTGTCCTGAAGGGATGGTTCTTAAATTCCTTCTTCCACAACACTTTGAGTAATAGATTCAAGTAAGCTTTTCCTCTGTGCTCCATTGGTGGTTACAAACCCAAGATCCGGTCTTGGAAAAAGTTATGCCCAAGTATATGAAGGTGCTAACCTGTTCAGTTGGTTCCCCGTCTAGTTGCCATCTATGTCTCTGATTATTTTTACCAAACACCATTGTTTTTTATTTGGATTTGCTAATAATTAGAGAGTTATCCTGACAGTAGTAGCTAAATCTCTTTAGTAGCCTACGCAATCCTACTTGTGAGTATAATAATAGGATCATTTCATGAGCATAGAGCAAGGTGTTATAATTTAGGTTCATTGGCATGTGTATCATAAGGTTATTCATTAATCCTGGCAAGTCATTGATGTATAAATTAAATAGTAATGGGGCTAAAATGCACCCTTGCCTTACCTCTTTGCTTGTGTGAATTCTGTTAGTCAGGGCTCTATTAACCTCATACTGCACTTTCAAACAAGTATTTGTATATAGGGCTTTAATTAGGATTAGTAGTCTAGGTTCAATTTTAAGAGCTGTCAGTTTACGCATTGTACATCTCTACTTACCATATCAAATGCGGCTGTAAGATCTATAAAGGCTGCATATAGGGGTCTCCTCTTATAGGCATATTTGGCAATTAGGAAATTCAGAACAAAGCAGTTGTTAATGGTAAACCAGCTTCGTCTAAAGCCTGCTTGTGAATATGATTTTCCTCTGCTCAGATTTCCAGAAGGAACCTTGCATATACTTTTGCTATGATATAATATTTTTTTTTCCAAACGTTTTTTATTTTTTTAAACAAAAACAACATAAAAACATCAACTTTCCAAACGCTTACAGACAGTATTTCGATCGGTGAAAATCATTTCGTGCTCTCAAAATTATCAAACTCTCATTATATGACAGATATTCTCACCTCTATCAGAAAAAAACAAGTGCTTAAACATTTTATCCAAATTTCATTTCATATATAATCTTTCATCTCCATGCTTTTGAAATAAGAGAACAGGAAGATAAACAATATTATTTGATATGGGAGCTATGATACAGTATTGATCAGGCTGTTGGATCTATAATTATTAGGATCCTTTTTATTCCCTTTTTTGTATATGGGGACAACTATTGCCATCTTACAGCTGACTGGAATATGGCAGGTATTATTTATATGTGTGAATAGACTTGCCAATAATGGACTCCACCAATCAGCAAAGTTCTTAAATATTTCTGCTGGTAGAAAATCCTCACCTGGGGCTTTATTGCTCTTTAGACATTTAGTAATAGATTGTACTGTATCTCTTTTACAGAGACTGGCGTGTTACAATATTTTGAGGATCAGACTCAATGATGAATTCAGAAGCAATTTCTTCAGTTAAAGAAGAGTTTATTCATAATAGGCATTCTACTTATTCTTGTCAGATTTACAGTGAGAAGCAAGCATGAGGTAAAAGCACTCTCTATTTATATCAAAGGGGAGGAGTCAAGGAAGGGGGGTGATTACACATGAATACATTAAAGGAGGATGAATAAATTAACCCTTTATATCCTGTACATATATACATATCTCTTGTTATAGAATAAGGCATTTACTTATGACAAATCCCCCTCTAAATGCCAATTCGACATATAACAATGATTGCATTCGGATTCAGAATTATATAGTACTTGTAATTTTGATGTCAAGTATTTGTGTTGTTTAGAAGGTAAAAGTTTAGTTAATATATCAGCTATTTGTTCTGAGGTTTCGCAGTGGATTGCTTTAATGAATCCATCCTGAGATAATTGTCTCACGTGTTTAAATTTGATATCTATATGTCTGGACCTTTGACCAATGGCGTCAGATCTTGATATTTCTATAGCCGCCTTATTATCTTCATGTATGACAAATGGTAGTATTGGATTCTTCCAAATATCAGATAATAAATCATTAAACCACACTAAATTATTTGAGGCTTTAGATAAACAGACGTATTCTGCCTCTGTTGTGGAAGTCGCTACTAAATCTTGCTTCCCAGTGTACCAGAATATTGGGCAATCATTTAAAAATAATACATAACCTGAGGTGCTCTTTCTACATTTGATGTCACCTGCCCAGTCTGCATCAGCGTAACTGGTGATAATAGGTTCTTTAATATTATTGGGTTCTAAGAGTAGGCAGAAATCTATGCTGTGTTTTAGATATCTTAGTATTCGTTTAACTGCTTCCCAATGATACATAAGTGGTTTACTTACATGTCTAGATAATAAATTAAGTGGCAGAGCTATATCAGGCCTGGTCCAATTAGATATATACAAGAGAGAACCAATAATTGATCTATATAATGTATTGTTCTCGAACTCAGGTGAAGATTCATCCATATTCCTTAGAAAATCAGTCTGCATAGGAGTATCGCAAGGTTTGGCATCTCTTAAATTGCATTTTTCCAGAAGTTCTATAATTTTATCTCTCTGGGATAATTTGAATCCCTTTCTTGTTTTATTGATTTGAACTCCAAGGTATTTGTTTACCCTTCCTAGCGACTTTAAAGAGAAATGTTCACTTAGCTTGGATACAAATAAGTTTTTCTTTTCTTTATGTTTGCCTATATACAAAATATCATCCACATAGATTAACACAAATTCTAATGATTCACCTTCCTTTCTAACAAAAAAGCAATTGTCTGCAGTTGTGGCTTTGAAATCCATATTTTTAAGCACGCTGACTAGACATTCATACCAACGCTTGCCGGATTGTTTTAATCCGTACAAGCTTTTGTTAAGTAACCAGGTCTCATTTCTATTTGTACATTGGCTATGAGGTGCCCTTACATATATCTCTTTGTCGAGCTTTGCATGTAAGTATGCAGTCTGCACATCATATTGAAAGACATCAAGATTGAGTATAGCAGCTATGAGTAAAGCTGTCTTAACACTTTCGGTTCTTACAGTGGGAGAGTATGTGTCAGTGTAATCCTCAGGATATTTTTGAGCGTAACCTTGTGTGACTAATCTAGCTTTATATAATTTATTACCCTCTTCTAAATCTTTGATTTTGAATATCCATCTGGTGCCTATAATTGTCTTGTTCTTAGGGGCAGGGACTGGTGTAAATACACCTAATTCACGCAAGCTGTTCATTTCTTTTGTTATGGCTAATTCCCATTTTTCTCTTTCTTCCATGGGAAGTTTCAACACTTCCTCGTATGTGTTAGGTGTTGGTGTCTCGTCATTCACACACATTATATAATCCTTATACTTATTGGGTAATTGTTTTCTGTTACACCTGATTGTTCTTATTGGAATGCTTTCATTATCGTGTAGATACCTTGCTTCCTTTTTGGTTAATGAATCTGTTTTTATCCTGGTATGGTTACCTGTCCATGTTTTGTTTTTGTCATCATGTGTGTTATGTTCATGTTTCTCTCTTTCTATTCTGTCTTGTTGTTCAATATTTGGTTCTGTATTTTGGATTATCTCGTTAAGATGTATCTTAGACCAGTTGGCCTGTTCATGAAATACTGCTGTTCTTGAGACTATGAATTTGTTATTATTGTCAATGAATCTATATCCTTTTGTGCCTGTTTCGTATCCCATGAATCTGAGCCTTCTGGATACGTTATCTCCCTTACGTCTTAATTGTTTTGGTATGTGTACGTCTGCTGTAACTCCAAATATGTGCATGTGTGATATTTTTGGTTTCCTATTGTACATCACTTCGTATGGTGTTTTATTTAGGATGCTAGACCAGGTCCTATTTTGGGTATAGTTTGAATATAGTAATGCTTCTGACCAGAATTGTTTTCTTAAACCAGCATCTTCTAATGTACATCTAATCATGGTTTGCAGTGTCGAGTTCTTTCGTTCTGCTGTACCATTCTGAAAAGCAGAAAATGGGCTAGTCGTGAAGTGTATCATTCCTTTGTCTTTTATCCATTGTGAGAATTCTTTTGACATGAATTCGGATCCCCTATCTGTCATGATTTGTTTTATTTTGATATTGTGTTGTGTTTCTACACGTTTGTAAAATTCTTTGAATTTTTGGAAAGTTTCATCTTTGTGTTTTAAAGTATAAACAAATCCATAACGGCTATAGTCGTCTACAATAGTTAGGAAATATCTTTTTTTGTATGTGATGGATGGTGTTAATGGACCAACTAGATCCATATGTACCAGATCAAAAATTTGGTTAGAGGTCCTTGTTGCCCTCTTTGGTTTTGGGTTTGTTCTGAGTTTTGAGGATTTACATACTGAGCATTCCAAATAGTTTTTACAATCCTTTATTTTAACGCCATCAGCATGTTCAATCATTTTTTGTATTACAGGGAAACTTGCATGTCCCAATTTCCTATGCAACATGTGTGCACATTCATCATGAATTGGTTTGCCTATATTGGGTCTTTTGTTATTGTGTGTATCACTAGTGGGTGTGTCTTTGTGATTACAGTGTGTATTGGGTTCTTCATTGTCATTGTTGTTACTATGTTCACTGTCTATGTTGATGTCATCATCAGTGTTTGTATTAATGTTATGCAACCATTTATCTTCTGTTACAAGGAAGGGTAGGCCCCCTTCGATAACTACACTATTCAATTTAGTCCCATCCTTTTCTAGTATTGCTTTTCCCCCAGAGAAGATTATATTTATGTTGAAATCTTGGCTTAATTTCACTGCACTAAGTATGTTATGTGATATTTCTGGTATCAACAATACCCCCTCTACTTTACCTAAACCAGGTATATTTACATCTCCTTTCCCTATGACTTGAACATTTTCTTGATTGGCTACTCTTATCATAAATTTATCATTTGGGAATGAAGACAGTATTTTCTTGTTATTTGTTGTATGATTAGTCGCCCCTGAATCTATGAGCCAAGTATTGTTTTTTGATTTTTGTGTGATGACATCGTTATGTTTATCTAATCCATTTAATGATCCTGATTTTCTGTCCCTTGAATTATCTCTATCCTTTCTGCGTTCTCTGTAGTTTGGGGAGTCTCTATATCTGTATCTATCAATAGATGATTCCTGTCTTGATATCTACCCCTATAATCACGGTTTTGTCTTTCCCTATGAAACATGGGGCAATCTCCCTTAGAGTGTTTTCTGGATCCACAATTGTAACATTCAATTGTTTTTGGGTGATTTTCTTGGAAGGTTACCCCTTTTGCCTGTCTGTGTTCTGTGTATGCATTGTATCTACTTCTCCTCAAATTATCTTCAGCTATTAACTTATTTGACAGACTTTCTATGGATAAGTATCCTAGATTGATTGAGTCTAAGTGTGATATGTAGTTATCCCATGATGAATCTAATGAGTTAAGGATAACGCTTTTCATTGTCTGTTCTGATATTATTTCTCCTCTTAGATGTAATTCTGCTCTGGTTTTGTTTAAGGATATTAAATGTTCACTTATGGTGGTTCCAGATCTTAATTTGGCTGAAAAGAAATCTTTAGACATTCTAGTGGTTGTTGCTACACTTTCACTATGAAACAATTTAAACATGCATTGAATTATTTCTGAAACAGTAAGATTATGCTTAATACTGTAGTACATGGCAGGTGATATGCTAGAAATTATTAAATAGAATGCTCTGTGATGCAGGCAGTCCATTTTTAGAGTCCAAGGTCTTTTGGGAGGATTGGTTATAAAAAATAATAAATTTTCTTTCATAAAGACAACCTGAATTTGTTGACACCATTCCTGTAAATTGATGCCATCAATTCTAAGTTTTGGGAAATCACTAGGTAGAGTCCCAATATTACTATTCCCACTACTTACAACTGTGGGTAGTCCATGGTCCTGTAGATGTTGAAAATTGCAGAATGGTGTGGGTATTCTGCTGATGAGCTTGAAAGGTTCTCCTTCTTCATAAAGTTCATTGTAGTTCTCTGTGTTCATCTGCGCATGCGCGTTGATCATTTCTCTGCTGAAGCCGCTGGGAGAGGTTCTCTTTGCTGTAGCTCCCTCGTAGTGCTCTCCTTCTGATGATTCGGTCTCCGGCTCGATCTTGGGTGTTCTGCTGGCAGCTGTGGTTCGTCTCTTTTCTTTGAAGCTTTCTTGCTTGGAGTATTTTGTTCTTTGGATCGTTTGTGGTATGGGGGAAATTTCGCAGGGCCCTCTGGGTTCAGGCGTCGTCATCATCGTTGTCCGGATTGAGTCGTGCAGGCTTTGAGGTGTCTGTTTGTTTCTTCGTCTCTTTTGTATTTTTGCATTATTGGCTTTTATCGATTCTTTTGAAATTGTTAGACTTGTGCCAAACGTTTTAAATAGTTTTCTCATGGGTGTTTCGATTTCTTGTTCGGTGGATGATTCTTCTGTATCTGTTTCTGACTCTTCAGAAGAATAAATATATTTCTTGCTATTTTTTGTGTTTTTTCGCGCCAGAGTTTTTGAATGGTGCATTCTGATTGGTTCAGCCGTGTTCATTTCTGTGGCCGGTTGAAGAAAAGATGGCTGCCTTTCAAAATTTTGAGCGGGACCTCTGGTCTTGCTTCTGGTTATTTTTTCTTTAGTTGTAGGTTCGCTCACCATTTTTGTATTTTCAGGTTTGGCTTTTTCAATGTCTTTTTCTCTCGCTGCTCCGTTTTCTTCCAAGAAGCCTCGGAGTTCCACGATGAGTTTGTGGTCATCTTTTTGACTTTTTATTAGCCTCAGTATCTCCGATCTGAGGTCTTTGTCTTTTATTTTGTTCTCTTCTTGGTTGTCGGTTTCATCTGCTGTTTCTTCAATGTCTGTGGTGTTATCTTCAGATTCTTTGATTGTTGTATTTATTGATTCGTCGATCATTTCTTGATCTGTTTTTGTTTCTTTATCATTTGCCCTGGTATTGGGTCTTTCTTTTTTATTCTTGAGGTTTTCTTTCTTAGGCATGTTGGATTTTATTGAGTCAGTTTAACCATCCTCTGCTACCAGATTGTTACAATATTTTGAGGATCAGACTCAATGATGAATTCAGAAGCAATTTCTTCAGTTAAAGAAGAGTTTATTCATAATAGGCATTCTACTTATTCTTGTCAGATTTACAGTGAGAAGCAAGCATGAGGTAAAAGCACTCTCTATTTATATCAAAGGGGAGGAGTCAAGGAAGGGGGGTGATTACACATGAATACATTAAAGGAGGATGAATAAATTAACCCTTTATATCCTGTACATATATACATATCTCTTGTTATAGAATAAGTCATTTACTTATGACATGGCGGCCAAGGGGGAAGGGTTTCAGGGGGTGCCTGTTCACTGTTTAGAGGCAGTTTCTCTACATATTCAATCGTGGCAAACAGATTTTGATAGTAGTTCTCAGGGGTGGGTTCTAAATTTTTTTACTACCGGTTCTGTGGGCGTGGCTTATTTTGTGGGTGTGGCTTGATGGTCGTGTGACAATGGGTGTGGCTTGATGGTCATGTGACTGGGTAGGCGTGACCAACTCAATGTCACTCACGTCAAGGGGTGCCTTGCCTGGCCCCTCCCCTCCCAGCCATTCCTTGTCACACCCAGCTTAAACATATCTATAGTTCTGTAAAAATGTTTTTTTAAAAAACAAGTTTTATTGGTTTTTTCTCATCTCCCACATTCACCCACATCTTTTTTTTTTTTTGAACAGAGTGTTGGCCATTTCTTATCTTATACAATTAATCAAATTCAAATATATTTTACTCAATTACAATTCTTGCCAAAATCGTCTTCCCCTTTCTTTTTCTTTTTTAAACATATCTCAATATTTCTATACTTGCATACATAAACACCATCTTCATTTGTCCCTAAATTCTAACTTTACTGTTTATTCATATTCATTCTCTTTTATTCTTAAACAGTTCATTCTTTATCTTAATATACTATATTTATATTTGTTTGTTCACCGTTGCCTTTCTTCCACTTCATCTTTTTTATTGTACAGCAAACTTTCTCCTCAAACCTACCCTCTCCCTCTTCCCTCTCCCTTCCTACTTTCTTTCCCCATCCTCTTCTTCTCTTCTCTTCTCTACTTCCCCTTCCCTTCTCCTTCTCCTCCTCTCTTCCCTGTCTTACCTTCTCTCCTATCTAATTTCCCTTCCCTTCCTTCCTCCCTATTCTTCCATCCCTCTCTCTCCCTCTTCCTCCCTTCCACCTCTCTTCTCCTCCTTCATCTCTCTCTATTACTGTATTCATTTTCAATTTAATATTTTCCACTGTGGAGTCCAGGCAGCCCCGATCCCTTGTCCTTTTAATTATTAACAGTATATTTCATCTTGTTCCCTTTTTTCCTTCAAATCTTTACTCAAACAATCTTCTAGTCCTTTGTCTTTTTTACTTTTGCCAATGTATTTTTTCTGCTTTACTTCTTGCAAGTATAACATTTAAATCATTTTTATCATTTCAATTTCATTCAGTTTTACATTCAATTTCAATTATTGAATATATTTCTCAAAATATCTTAACAATATATTTCCGAGTTCTGTAAAAATGTTGTTCACCTTTTTTCAGCTTTATTATCTACATACTATAGATGCACTTTCATGGACCACTGAAAAGAGGAAATGGCTCACATGCTTTGCCCAAGAATTTGATAGGCAACAGGCTTTTAAGGGGCTGCCAGAAAGAAGGGGGGGCAATGTATTTTCCAAAGCACCAGAAACAAGAACCAATGGATGGAAACTGAATAAAGAGAGAAGCAACCTAAAACTAAGGAGAAACTTCCTGACAGTGTGAACCAATATAGGTGCAGAAATATTTCAGTCATAAATTCACATGTAAAATACAGCGGTGAAATCTATTTTTTTTTGTCACCGGTTCTGTGGGCATGGCTTGGGGGCATGGCCTGGTGGTGGTCATGTGACTAGATGGGCGTGGCCAATTTTAAAAAACTTTTTAAAGCATTTTTAACTAGTAAAAATGCTTTAAAAAGTAAAAAAAAAAAGTTTCCGATGATCAGCACCTGACCAGCCTGACCCCCCTCGCCAAGCCAGATCCAACGCCTCCTAGCCCCAAAGATTGCAAGCCTTTCTACCTCGGCCACCCAGTCTGGGAGATGACTGGGTGGGGGGGAGAGAGAGAGAAACAAATTGCTCGGCTGCTCCCCCTTTTCACTCAGCCCAAGCTTCCTGTTGCAGATTTTCACGCCTTTCTTCACACGCCCGGGATTGTCACCCTCATCTTCTTCTTCCTCCTCCTCTCCAAGTGGAAAAATGCCAGGAGCACAAAAAGAAGCACTTGCTTGCTCCTGATGTTTTTCCGTTTGTAACGAAGCTTTCGTACCTTGTAAAGGTAAGTCTGGCTTCCTACGCTAAAAATCTCACCAGTCCGGCTTGTGTGTGTGTGTGTGTGTGGATGTCGGGCATGGGCTGCTGCGAAGACCAGGAGCAAACACACACACACACACACACACACACTTTAAAAGACCTTTGAATGAAGGCGGGGGTGGATTGGAGGGGTCATTTCCCTCCCCCTCCCTGCCTCCACACCGACATTCAGTGCAGCACACACACACACACACAGGCTTTAAAAGACCTTTTGAATGACTTGAGGCTCCTCCAGGTTGGCCTCCAAAGAAAAGAGGAATGAAGGTGGGGGAGGATTGAAGGGGTGAATTCCCCAACTCTGGTTCAGCTGGCTGGGGATGGGACAGCGGGCACAGGCTGCTGCGAAAGACCAGGAGCAAAAAGACACACACGCACACACAAACTGTGTGCACAGCAGTAATGGTGAGGTTTTTAGCGAACAGCACAGGAAGCCAGACTTGCCTTCATGAAAGCTTTGTTGCAAATGGAAAAACGTCAGGAGCAAGCAAGCACTTCTTTTTGCTCTCCTGGCGTTTTTCCATTAGGAGAGGAGTAGGAGGAGTAGGAAGAAGACGAGAGCGACAATCCCAGGCATGTGAAGCAAGGCATGAAAATCCACAGCAGGAAGCTTGGGGTGAGTGAAATGGGGAAGCAGCCAAGCGCTTTGTTTCTCCGGAACCGGTAGAAAAAATGCTTAAAAAGTAAAAAAAAAAGTTCCCACGGTCACGCATCACTCAGCTGATCATCGGAACTTTTTAAAAAACTTTTTAAGCATTTTTTTACTACTGGTTCTCTGGAAGCAAAAGCAGGAAGTAACGATGACTGGGTGGGTGGGCGGAGCCTCGGGTTGCCATTGCTACCGGTTCTCCGACCCACCGGCCATCATCGCTACCTACTCGCCCGAGCCGGTCCGAACCGGGAGCATTTCACCCCTGGTAAAATAGCCATTTGTGTAATACAACCTGAATATTATTCAAAACAGTCATTGGTATTATGGCTGATGTTTGACAGCAAGCCTAAAAGTCAAAGATTACAAGAGTGCTTCTTTCTCTGTATGTATACAAAACGTTACATACCAGGAATAGCATATTAAGATGGACAAGTTGTGCCCAAATTAAGGTGGCGGATTATTTTTTTAATTTTATAATTTTTTATATTCTCTTCTTATGTGCAACATCTCAGCTTGTATATGAGCAGTAGGATTCCTCTGGGCAAGCCTCATGGCTGCCTTCAGCTGTTGGCATTCAGAATCAAACCAATGGGGTCTACCCACTCAGGCTCTTTTTGTAGCAGGTTTAGTTGTTATGTGTTTCTTCAGGATATTACAGAGATTAGGGAATGTGTCGAAGGCTGACAGCCAGTCAGTAGTAGATGACTGGATTGTTCTAGCCCGGTTGGTAGCACTCTCTGCTTTAAGGCAGTCTGATATTGCCTTAGTATCAACTTTAGCCCAAATTAACTTTTTATTTTGGGTCACCTCTACCTTTTTGATGAGCCATCTGTCAGCCATGTTATATGGTCTTAAATTTGAGCAGTCTCGCAATGTCACGCTTACAGGCTGATGATTGCTATTGTCACTAAAGTGTACCATAACCTCCGAGAAGAGGTCGACTTTATCTCTAGACACACAAAAGAGATCCAGCATATTGCTTGAATGGGCTGAGTGGTATGTGTAAGGATATGTATAATTCTTATCCTTACCTCCCAGGATTTGGAGATTACCCTTAAAAATTAAGGAGACTAGGAGCAGGCCAGCAGTGTTACTTTTGTGGTCTCTCGAGAGCCACTGAGGATGGTTATTGAAAAACTCCCCTGGGACTCCCTTCTTCTGGGCGAACTCATTCAAAGAAGGACCCAACCTAGCCTTAATATCTCCTAGTAATACCACTATGGACTGAGGGTACAATACAGATATATTGTCTAGGATAACTTCCAAATTTATCCAGTATTCAGAGTTGTAATATCGGGATGTGTTTGGAGGGTTATACACATTTACCAGTATTAACTCGAACTCTTCATATTCAAATTTAACAGCTAGGAAATATGTATACTTGTCTTCATTGTACAGGTGAAACTCAAAAAATTAGAATATCATGCAAAAGTTCATTTATTTTAGTAATGCAACTTAAAAGGTGAAACTAATATATGAGATAGACTCATTTCATGCAAAGCAAGATAGTTCAAGCCTTGATTTGTCATAATTTTGATGATTATGGTTTACAGCTCATGAAAACCCCAAATTCACAATCTCAGAAAATTAGAATATTACATGAAATCAATAAAACAAGGATTGTACATAGAACAATATTGGACCTCTGAAAAGTATAAGCATACATATGTACTCAGTACTTGGTTTGGGCCCCTTTTGCATCAATTGCTGCCTCAATGAGGTGTGGCATGGATGCTATCAGCCTGTGGCACTGCTGAGGTGTTATGGAAGACGAGGATGCTTCAATAGCAGCCTTCAGCTCTTCTGCATTGTTCGGTCTCATGTCTCTCATCTTTCTCTTGGCAATGCCCCATAGATTCTCTACGGGGTTCAGGTCAGGCGAGTTTGCTGGCCAATCAAGCACAGTAATCCCATGGTCATTGAACCAGGTTTTGGTACTTTTGGCAGTGTGGGCAGGTGCCAAGTCCTGCTGGAAAATGAAGTCAGCATCCCCATAAAGCTCGTCTGCGGAAGGAAGCATGAAGTGCTCCAAAATCTCCTGGTAGACGGCTGCATTGACCCTGGACTTAATGAAGCACAGTGGACCAACACCAGCAGATGACATGGCTTCCCAAATCAACACAGACTGTGGAAACTTCACACTGGACTTCAAGCATCTTGCAATGTGTGCCTCTCCATTCTTCCTCCAGACTCTGGATCCTTGATTTCCAAATGAGATGCAAAAGTTGCTCTCATCAGAAAAGAGGACTTTGGACCACTGAGAAACAGACCAGTTCTTTTTGTCTTTAGCCGAGGTAAGATGCTTCTGACGTTGTTTGTTGTTCAGGAGCGGCTTGACAAGAGGAATACGACATTTGAAGCCCATGTCCAGGATCCGTCTATGTGTGGTGGCTCTTGATGCACTGACTCCAGCCTCAGTCCACTCCTTGTGAAAGTCCCCAACACTTTTGAATGGCCTGTTCCTGACAATCCTCTCCAGGCTGCGGTCATCCCTGCTGCTTGTGCACCTTTTTCTTCCACACTTTCCCCTTCCACATAACTTTCTATTAATGTGCTTTGATACAGCACTTTGGGAACATCCAACTTCTTTTGCAATTACATTTTGAGGCTTTCCCTCCTTATGGAGGGTGTCAGTGATGGTTTTCTGCACAACTGTCAGGTCAGCAGTCTTTCCCATGATTGTGATTCTTACTGAACCAGATTGAGAGATCATTTAAAGGCTCAGGAACCCTTTGCAAGTGTTATGGCTTAATTAGCTTATTAGAGTGGGACACTTTGAGCCTAGAATATTGAACCTTTTCACAATATTCTAATTTTCTGAGATTGTGAATTTGGGGTTTTCATGAGCTGCAAGCCATAATCATCAAAATTATGACAAATCAAGGCTTGAACTATCTTGCTTTGCATGTAATGAGTCTATCTCATATATTAGTTTCACCTTTTAAGTTGTATTACTGAAATAAATGAACTTTTGCACGATATTCTAATTTTTCGAGTTTCACCTGTATAGTTTCTCCCACTACCATTGCAATTCTTGCTTTATAACAGTGCATAACCCACCATTTGGGGTTTTTTTGGGCTGGGGAGGCCCATCCCTGAAATCCTGACAGTTGTACTGGTTCATCTACTTCAGTTAACCAGGTTTCCTGAATGGCTATTACATCGAATTTAGAGAGAAAGTTCATTAGTCCACTATCAACCATCCCTTTCCAGCCAGCCACTTTCCAGGTCACCATCTGTATGGGATTCCCAGAGACAAAGTGGTCTGGCTTGGTTGATTGGCTAGGTAGTAAGAATGCTGGATGTCAACTTGATGTTGGAGCTGGGTCGATATTAACTATGCTTCCCATATAGACACAGTTTGTCAAGTTTCGAGGTCAACCTGCATTTACTCTAGTGCTGACACAGTTATTGTGAGGTTCAGTATTTCTCCTCATGAGTTGCAAATCTTGTTGTTCTTGCTCCTCTTTATCTTGATTGCAAGTGTTCCTCTGCTTTTGCTCTAAGATTGACATTTCTTCAGGTAGGCGGGTACTCCGGCTTTCCTTCTCCTTGTCTAGTTGTCCTACTGAATGGTTAATTTTGGACTTGTACTTTTAAGTCCTGTTGGATGTCCCTTTCCTTTCCTTTTTGTTTTAGACTGGTATGCCTTCTCTTTTTATTTATTAGGGCTTGAATACTTTCAGAAGCCAGACTTGATAGCAATCCCATGGAGGAGCTGCCAGAAGGAAGCAAAACATTCAAGTTTTCTGTTGCACTAGTTGCCGACCTCAACATTTGACCAATTATTTCAATCTTCATTAGTATCATCTCTTGGTCTCCTGGGCAAAGAGTGGCAAACTGGTGGACTAGCTCTTCCTCGTCATCCATGAATTGAAGTTTTCCATTGTGTAGGTTTAAATATTATTTATTGTCCTTATCTTTTTCTAACCTTGTTAGTTGAGAGTTTATTTGTTTGGCTGTTAGTATTTTGGAGTTCCCAAGGTTGATGTCGACCTCCCTCATTGTCTTGATGTTCTGCCCAGACTTTAACAGGGACTGAATTTGGGTGGTGTGAAATACTCGTCTTGGCCAAATACAGAGTTTCTTTAGTGAGGTCTCAAGCCTGAATAACATTGATGGCAGAACAATTTGCCCAAAGTTTAGCAATATACTTTTGCTTTTCAGATCCCCTCTCTTGTCCGAGACACTCTCCGGGCGATCTCGCCCCTCAGGTCCCCAAGACACGGCGAAAAAGCTAGTGCCGTGGAGCTGAGCTCGCTCACACAGCACCCTGCCGCCACAATCCCCAACCGGAAGTCGAGAGAGCGGCGTGCAAACGCCTCTCGCTTGGACAGATTCCTCTGTCAAACCGGCATCGGTGTGTCCGCCATTTAATGGCAGACCCGAAGTCGCGATCTCCACCAACATTGAGGAAGTGAGGAGTTCGGGGCGGCCAACATGAGAAGGAGACCTGACTACAGATCTCTGGTGATCATAGGAGCAGACCTCAAAGAGTTGCGAGCCGAACCAGCTAATAGGACTCACGGCAGTGGGAAGGCGGCGAATATTAACAACTGAGCAGGCGGACCGAGTGTGAACTGCTGGTGAGGCTGCGAGGAGGAAGGAGAATTTACTGTGCCGAGGGAGGGAGAAATCAGCTGTAGGCACTTTGTATATTGACTGTGGATGAAGAGGCTCAGAATCAGATTTGGTGGATAATACCGTGAGGATATATTGCAATAATACCTCCTGCTGTCATTTCGCTGCCATCTTCCAGCTGACTGGCTTTTCCTGAAGGAAGAAACCGGAAGTGCAGCCATATGTTAAAACGGGTACTTGAAACTTGACAACAGGAAGAATTGTGTAACATTCTGAGCTGCGATCTTTCCTCCCAATTGTGTTCCTGCTTATTAAGACTTGCTGATTGTTGGACCTATTTGAGACTTTTTTCTTAATTAACTGAGACATCTCTTTAGGTGGAAGAACTCCCTTGAAAGTGGCAGTAGTTAACGAAACAAGAGTAATGAACTTCATAAAACACTGTTTATAGAACTTTTTATTAACTATCAATATTATCATCGATACTAATATTGACACTAACTTATCAATTTATTAATCTATTAATTAACTTATTAACTTATTACCTTAGTAATTATTAATTATTAATTATTCTATAATTATCTCCCTATTTATATAGTTACGAAGCTCTCTTTTCTTTCTTGATTAACTATTCTAGATAACCTTTCCTGTCTAGTACTATATATTACCTTGAAAAAACTTAATAGATTTCAATTTACTCTTTTTGTACAACCTTTTTCTATTTGAACTGTTACCCTTTTATATTTAGCGCATTGATACCCATATTTATACTTATATAAGAATTATTTTTAGATCGTGTTTGATGAATTTAATAAGGGTGGAATAGTATCTCTACATTAGTATTGCAAGGCTAGATTTAGTATTTATTATGACATATAGACTTGGATTAATTAATTGTATTTGATTTTATATATAGATATAACCTAGATCATAATTGGAATGAGCATTTAGTAATCATATTGAGTTTATTTATATATAACCTCATATAATAATATCTGTAAGAATTGTTATGTGCAGACAGGAAAATTGAGTAAATTTAGGATTAGAAGAATTAACTGAACCTTGCTACTAGAAGAGGGGATAGTGGATGATAATTTGGAAGAACATCGAGGTAATTTTGACAAACCAGAAGAGAATCCTAAAGGAGATGACAAGCATTTCATCGGCAGTATTTAAGACTGGAAAGAAAACGTCCTCCAACCCTGTATTAACAATGTCTTCTCCAGCCCAGCAAAAATCCACTGAGGTGCTAATGAAAGCGGATAAGTCAGCAATGTTACCAACCATTCAAGCAATACAAACAACGCTGTCAACTATTCAAGAAACGATGCTCCTGCTACAAGAAAAAATGACTAACAATCATGTTGAACTTAAATCTGATCACTCTATCAATCAGAAAATGAGTGAGATCCAGGAGTCCATCCATAACAACGAGAAAAAGATAAAGAAGGTCGAGACGAGAGTGGAGCAAAATGAGAGAAACCTCGACTCGATCAACCAGAAATTGATGGCCCAGAATAGGGAGTTGGAAGACTCCATTATCCAGCTTGAGATGGACCGGGCAGCTTTTTATCTTCATTTTCAGAATGTGGTAGAGGAAAAAAACGAAGACCTGGGAGATGTTATGGTGGATTTAATAGCTGGAATTTTACAACAAGATAAAGATGATATTATAAAGGAGCTGGATGAAATTTACAGGGTGCAAACCAACTATGCCAGGAGGAATAAACTCCCTCGAGAAGTTCATGTCAGATTTGCCTGAAGGAAAGTGAAAGACGTGCTATACAATATAGTAAGAGATGAACCTATCAACTTTAAAGGCAAAGAAGTAATAGTACTGAAACAAGTTCCCAAGAGGGTTCGTGATCTGAGAAGGGACTACAGGTTCTTGGCGATACAATTAAATAAGAGAAGCATTCCCTTTAGATGGCTTATACTGGAGGGAATGCTCATCACCTGGCAAGGAAAACGGATTAAGATCGACAGCCTAGTCTCTGCACAAGAACTTTTGGACCAACTGAGAAGTGAGGAGGAAGGTCAAAGTAGCAAGGAGGAATTGGATATAGCCTCCCAGGATGAGACCAACGCATAGTTAAAAAAATCTAAGGAAGATACACTAGAGGATAAGGAGTCAGAAGAGAAGGAAGCCAAAGAAACTACAGGAAAGAAGCAAAGACCACAAAGAGCTGTAAATATAAACAAAAACCACATAGTTAGTTAGATAATGGAGGGTTGGAAATTGTTCTTGGTGAATGTAAATGGTTTAAATAACGGAAGGAAAAAAAAACATATTTTTTCAAAATTGATTAAACTTAATTCGGAAATAATTTGTCTCCAAGAAGTCCACATAAAGAAAGAGGAGAGGAAATATTTAGAATTTGAGAAATTTGGCAAATGCTTTAACTCTCTGGCAGAGAAAAAAAAAGAGGGGTAGCATTATATGTAAAAAAGGGAATTGCTGCTGAATTTAAATATTCAGATGACAAAGGGAGATTTCTCGCAATTGAAATCAAGAGGGGTAATATTCCAATTTTAGTAGTAGCCATTTATGCTCCAAACAGAAACCTAGGGGAATTCTACAGGAAATTAAGCAATAAAATAGCTGAATTGGAATATACAAATATCTGTATTATTGGGGACTTCAACGGGGTGGTAAACCTGGAGGTGGACCACAAGAGCGGATTAAAGAAAAAAACTAAAAGGGAAAAACTCCCCAAAACCTTTTTTGATTTGGTTGATGAGCATAATTTAGTAGATCTCTGGCGTACGCTACATCCAAGTGATAAGCAATTTACATACTATTCAAATCCCCAGATGTCCTGGTCAAGGATTGATATGTTTTGGGTCAGTAGAAATTTAGGGTTAGATATTCATTCGGTTGAAATTACCCCGAATGTTTGGGCTGATCACAACCCTTTAGAGATTAAATGGAAGAGCATAAATAGGACTAAACGAAGGAGATGGAGACTAAATACCCATATCCTTAGGGAAGTAGAGTTTACAAAGAGATTACAGAGGGACCTACAATTTTTTTTTCTGGAGAATGAGAATCAGGAAACCCCACTAACATGTGTTTGGGATACAATGAAAGCCTACTTAAGAGGATTAGTAATATCGCATAATATATACAACAACAAAGAGAAAAGGAAGGTTCAGAAGGATTTGCTGGCCCAACTGGAAGAAACAGAAAAGAGACTACAACAAGACCCGAGCGATACTAAAATAAAAGAGCAATGGATGACAGCAAGGCATAAAATAAATTTATTGGAACAGGAAGAATTGGTGAAAAAAATCCAACAATCCAAACAATATTATTTTGATAACGCAAATAAGCCCGGGAGATGGCTATCGTACAAATTAAAAAAAGAGAAAGAGAAGGGTGTTATAGATGGCTTGGAGAATTTGGAAGGCAGAATATTAGAAGATGAGGAGGAGAAACGGGAGTTGTTAGACAGTACTATGAGACATTATATAATCAGGAGGAAACTTCAATTGATAATATTAATCAGTACTTTGCCAAAGAGAATCTCCCACAGATAAAGGAGGAGGAAAGGGAAGCGTTAAATAGAGAAATTACATTAGAGGAACTGAAGGGGGTAATATCCAAATTAAAGAGTAACAAAACGCCTGGTCCCGACGGCCTCCCAGGAGAATTATACAAAAACCAGAATCTGGCAGAAATATTCGTACCAAAACTTCTGATAATATGCAACGAGGCCCTGAGAGGCTCTAGGATCCCAGAATCGTGGAAGGAGGCGTTCATCACATTGATAGGAAAAGAAGGTACTGATCCCAAGCAAATAAGGAACTACAGACCGATCTCTTTACTCAACACGGATTATAAAATATTTAGGGAATATTAGCAGGTAGGTTGAAGATAATATTAAATAATTGGATTCACCCCGACCAAAACGGGTTCCTCCCCGGTAGACAGATTAGGTCTAATATGAGAGTGGTGATGGATGTGTTGGAGTACTATGAAATACACTCCGAGAAACAGCTGGCCATGGTCTTCCTCGACGCCCAGAAGGCTTTCGACAACCTAAATTGGCGATTTTTGACCCAACAAATCCAAAAAATGAATTTCGGGGGGTATTTCGAGAACGTGATAAAAGCAATTTACGATAAACAGAGCGCAAATATTATATTGAATGAGGATGTATCTAAATCCTTCCGGATTGGTAAAGGGGTGATACAAGGCTGTCCACTTTCTCCACTCTTATTTCTATTGGCCCTGGAGGTATTGTTAAGGAAAATTAGGCAAAATAAAGAAATACGGGGACTGGTAATTAGGAATGAAACCCTTAAGATTCAAGCTTTCGCCGACGATGTAGTGTTAATAATGGAGGACCCACTAACAACAGGGCCAAAAGTATTGAAAGAATTAGATGAATATGGGAAGCTGTCAGGATTTAAATTAAATATGACAAAAACTAAAATGTTAACAAAAAATATCCCAATAACAGAACAGGAAATATTAGTAAATAATTTGGGTATTCAAATAGTCAAGAAGATTAAATATCTAGGGATTTGGATTACTGCCAGATGCTCAACCTTGAAGGAAGATAATTATACACCCTTATTGACAAAGATAAAACAAGATTTCGATAGATGGGGGAAATTGCAAATATCGTTCCTCGGTAGGATAGCCACTATCAAGATGAGTGTTCTCCCCAAATTACTATACTTACTTCAAACTACTCCTGTTAGTATTGACAGAAAATATTTTTTGGACTTGATAGTAAGGAAGTTCATCTGGGGAGGGAAAAAACCGAGAATTGCATTATGATCCCTGCAAGAAAAAAGGAATAGGGGTGGATTCGGACTCCCAGTCTGGGAATTATACCATAAAGCGGCCAATTTAGTATGGCTATGTGAGTGGGCCTTATTAAGAGATAAGAGAATCTTACAACTGGAAGGGCACGACCTATCGAGAGGCTGGCATTCCTACCTCTGGGACAAAGAAAAAGGGACAGGGATATACTTCCACCAACACAAAATTAGAGATACATTAATGAAGACATGGAAAGAAATCAGGCATAAACATTATTTGAAATACCCAAAATGGATATCCACAATGGAGGCTGTAGTCCATTCAAATACGTTAGGCAGGGAGAAAATGGTCACCTACCAAGGTATTCTGGATAATAGTGGTAACCTTATACCTAATGAGATACTAAAAGAACAAGGGATCCACATAGATTGGTGGCCCTATTTACAAATTAAATCCCGCTTTAGTAAGGATAAACAAGAAAAGGGAATAGAGATGGGGACAAATAGTTTGGATAAGGTATGGCTAGGTAGTGAGAACAAATTATTAGCTAAATTATACTCCTACCTTCTCGAATACGATAGAGAAGGAGAAATATTAAAAGACCAAATGATTGCTTGGGGGAAAAACATCGAATCAAAGATAAATCTTGATGATTGGGAAGAAATATGGAATAGCAATCTTAAACTGACAAGAGCAATAAGCTATAAAGAGAATCAGTATAAGATGCTATATAGATGGTACTTAGCACCATCTAGAATTGCTAAGATCTACCCAAATGCAAGCCCCAAATGTTGGAAATGTGGTCACCACCAAGGTACCTTCTATCACATGTGGTGGACGTGTCCGGAAGCGAGGAAGTTTTGGAAAAAAATACAAAAATGGATCCAAGAAATATTAAAGGAGAACATTAACTTCCTCCCGGAAATCTATCTCCTGGGAGTGCTAAAACGAACATTTGGAAAGGACAAGAAATACCTGATTACTCATATTGTCACAGCTGCTAGACTCTCCTATGCCAGATATTGGAAAGAGAAAAAAGGACCAACCGAGGAACAGATAGTCAATAAGATACTTGACTGCACAGAAATGTGCAGATTAACATATGTGTTAAACGGAAAGGAGGATTCAGAATTCTATGCAATCTGGGATTTGTGGTACAGGTGGTTAGAAATTAAATGCAAAAGTTAATACTCATGTGGAATAATGCACAACGATTAGATAACCCTGTATATTATTGTACTCTAATTGAACAGTAATCAATTTTACTCACAAGAACTTTTGTACAAACTGTATAAATGATTAGATAATTGACTAGATACAGCACTTGTAAATATACAATATGACTACACATTGCCGAACCATTTAGTTTGAATTGTAATATGTTCTTAATTCAATAAAATTGCATTAAAAAAAAAAAGCAATATACTTTTGCAGTCTTGTCTGTCGGGGAGCCAAGAAATCTCTGTTAGCTCGTTGGAATATACCCTAAAGTGTAAGAATTGGGATACAGAGATCAAAACCACTCTCCTGTTATGCCACCTGCCGCTGTTCAGAGGGGTGTTAGCAACTTGTAGTAAGATTCTGTGTCTCTGCAAGACCAGCCTCTCCACCGTATCCTCTCTGTCCTGAGGCCCCCAGTCCATACAGGCTGGCCAAACATCATGGGTAACCTTTGGAATGTGAGCCTTGCTGTTTACTTCTTCATTTAACTTATTAATATGTTTTCCCATTAGAGACTTTAGTTCTTTAATCCCTCCATTTGCTTCCAGGAGCTGGTCAAATATGGCAGAGACTGTTTGTGCTATTAATAGGCAATTCTTGGTGACCAAATCCAAGTCTCCTTTAAAATTGTTCCTAATATTATTCTTCCCCCCCCCACAGCTCCTACTGTAATTAAAACTCCCTCCTCCACAGAGAAGCAATTGTCCTCTTCCCAATACAGTAAGGGACTAGGTTTGTTTGCAGATGGGGGAAGAAAGGAGAAAAGGAATCTTACTTGTTCAGTAGCTCTTCAATCTCTGTTTTGGCTACAATATTTCTTTTCTTCTACTACTTAGATAAACATAGAAACAAAGTTTCTCTTTCAGTGGGTGGCAGTACTGTACATTCCCCTGGCTCTCCTATTTTTTAAGAGAAGAAGAAGAAATGAAAAAAAAAAAGTAAAAAGAAAGGATCTTTCTTTTAAATATTTCAAAAGAGAAAAACAAAACAAAACACACCAGTTCAGATGTTCCAACTCAGCAATCCAAGCAAATCTAATATCAGCAAATTTCCAAGTTTCAAATATGTCCCAATGCTATTTTCAGTCCAGTCTGGTAATCCAAAAAGGAAATGAATCAATTAAGCAATTTTAAGTCTTTTAAACTCTGTATTGGGTATGATAAAAAATTAGTACAAAGAAAGGTTCGCCGCTCCTCTTCATTCACCCTCCATCACTATCTCCATTATCAATAAGGGTGTTCTTAATATATTAAAAAGAAAAAAAAACGTTTCTCACTGATCTATTCACTGTTGTTCCACTCTGCCTTCCTGGAGTTGTCCCAGCCTCCTCAGCCTATGGCTGCCGCTCAGCCACTGGAAAAAGGCCTTTTCTGGCTCGTCCAGGGACTAAGCGATGTCCCTGGATTCCTCAGAATGTGCCCTCCGCTACCACAGTCAAATCGAGACTGTGGGGTCCAGATCGGACCGTCCAGCAGCTGAGTTTCGGCGGGGTTTCAGGAGCTTCCAAAAACCCCACGTGTCTCACCGCGATGTCAACTTCCGGTCTCTCCTGTTGTTTATACAGGTGCTCTTTATTTAAATTGACAAAGCCTGGAAACACATTAGAAGGCTTTGATTTTTTTCCCTCTCCTTTTTTTTCTAAGAGTAAATATCTTATTCCCAGCATGAGGGGGTGGCTTGGAAGGCTAAGGAAAAATCACGCCCTGCAGGCTCTCTGGATATAAAAGGGTTTGAAGGACTATTAAATTCTTCTTTGCTCTTTTTTTCTTTTTCTTTCTTTTTAATTTTTTTTTATTCCTGTTGTCTTTTTTTTTTCATTCCTATTTTCATTTTGGAGTTGGGATATCTATCTATTTAATTGGATTAAGGCATTCAAGAGCCTGAAGATTTATTGATATTTTTTTTCTTTTCTTCCTTTTTTTTTTTTTTGAGTGCGTGTTTTTTTTTTCTTCCCTCTCCTTCCCTTTGGATTAGGGTTTCAGAGAAACTTGAAGAATTTGAGGAAGTACTGCTTTTTCTTTCCCTTCTTTAGTAAAAAAGTAGCGATGGTGGGAGCTGCTGTGACTACACCATCCTCCTCACCATCTGGAGGCCAACATTCCATACAGACAATGTTACAGCAGGAGAAAGATAAAGAAGCAGTGACACAAACGATCCTACAAACACTTCAAAGAATGGAACAGCAACAAAAAAGGATGGAGCAGCAACAACAAAGGATGGAACAGCAACAACAATGGATGGAGCAGCAACTATTACAAACAGATGAAAAGGTGGTCAACATACAACAATGACCAAATATGAAGAGAGATTGGTTAATCTAGAGGAAAAAGAAGGTCAAAAAGAAGAAAAAATGAAGGAATTTGAGAACAGGCTGGGAGAGGTAGAGCAAGGAATATCTGGCTTAATTGGCTGGGAAATGGATAAAGCAGAATTTTTCTTAAGATTCCAAAATGTCGTGGAAGAAAAAGGGGAAGATCTAGCGGAGATTATGAATATGATTTTAGCTGAGGCTCTAGAAGTAACTAAAGAAAAGATGATGGAAGGAATCGATTAAATTTATCGAGTCTATACTGGATATGCGATGTGTAATAAGCTTCCAAGAGAAGTACATATAAGATTCACTAAGAAATCAATCAAGACACAAATTCTGCAGGCTGCTCGTGATAAGGTTTTGAAATACAAAGAGAAAGAAGTGATAGTTCTGAAACAAATTCCAAGGAAAGTGAGAGAGTTAAGAAGATACCAATTCCTGACTAAAGTTTTATTGCAAAAAGGGATTAATTACAGATGGTTGTTTCCAGAAGGAGTAGGCTTAACATGGCAATCTCAAAGATATAGGCTGAACACAATTGATAAGGCAAGAGCGTTTTATGAAGAAGTTCTTAAAGAGAAAGAGGTAGATATGGAAACTGAAACACAAGCAACATCAGCTCCAATAAAACCCGTTGAAGAGGAATTGATCACGCTGGAAGCAACAGAAGGAGCGGTTGGAGGAGTTATGGAACATAAGGAGGAGCGTGAAGCTAGAACGACTAGAGCAACAAAACCCATTTATAAAGTATGAATATGGAAGAAAGGAAATTAATTTCAATAAATGTAAATGGACTTAATTTGGCCTGTAAAAGAAGAATAGTATTTCATAAATTGGAAAAACTAAAATTTGATATAATTTGCCTACAGGAAGTGCATATTAAAAAGCAACATGAACAACTATTGATTCAACCAAAACTTGGAAAAACTTTTTTATCATTGTCACAAAGCAAAAAAAAAGGAGTTGCTCTGTATATTAGAAATGTATTAACGGCAGAACAGAAATATGCTGATTCAGAAGGTAGAATTTTTTTTTATTGAAAAAGTTTTCAAATACAAGTTTTTCCCCCTTTTCCCCCCTCTTCCCTAACCCCCCCTCACCACCCATCCCCCCCGTGACTTCTTCACAACAATAGGCTATTTCATAACTAATTACATACATAATATCTTTCCTTTCCCTTACTCCCTCCTCAGAATACTGACCCTTAGCATATTATTTTTATAACTCCCATTTTTACGATAATCTGCCCTTTTTCTCCTCCCCTAAACTTATAGTGTATTATTACAATTTAACATTTAGTCTTTTATATATATTAATATAACATTTTAAAGTGGCCTTCTCCCTACATCCAAATTTAACATTTATTCAGTTCTATCCAATTCCTCCACTCCCCTAAATATATGACTTAAAGATCCTTTTTCTTAGACTAATCAATCAGTAAACTAACCTATTTCAACCCTTCAATTCCTACAAAATCATGCAATACAATTCTAAATATAATCCACTGCCCACTTTACTAAAATATACACATATCTATATATGCATTCCATTTTGTAAAAAGAAAAAAGACAATAACTTTAAATTTATAATCCATATAATATCTTCTTTGGTGTCTTTCCACTGGATTGTTAAATCCATCACCCATAATAGGGTAAAATAACATGCTGGTGCAACAGTTTGTTCAAAATCTTCAATCATCTTCTTCCCCCATCAGTAGTAGATATCCTGGTATATATATAAAAGTAAAAACAACCACCCGAGTGACATTATAATTATATCCATATAGTTATAGTTGTGGTATTCATCAGGATTGTTGATTCCCATCATCCTAATGGGTAACATCCAGATCTTCTGCATGCCCCAGTGTAACTCTCCTGCCTTGTAACTCAAAATAATTATAATATATTTACCAATAAAAGAAATCCAGAGTAGATAATTCAAATCCAACAAGGTAAGGCTCTTTTCACATCCCAAAATCACGGCATTGCAGAGATCTGCCACAATCCTCAGGATAGTATTAAACAATTGTTCGCCTCCACTATCTTTTCAGATATTCATTCATTTTTTAAAGTTCCTGGCTTCACTGTTGCTTGGTTTAGAAACTGCTGTTTCTATGAGATTTATTTCTTTTCTTTTTCTTTTGCGGGTTGAATTACCATCCTCGTTTCGTGCCTACCAATTGTGTGTCGGCTGTTCGATTTTCATTCTGCTTTATGAGTTGATCTTGTTGGGTTAGTTTTGTCATCTCATCTTTCTTCTCCATCACTTGTATATCAACTGGTTGATTTGCGCACTTGTCTGTGACTTGATGGTTCATCACATTGGAGTCGGATGACACTGCTCTCTTATTTATAAACAGTCCAGCTGGGGTATCCAGGGAGTCCAAAGACAATTTATCCACCACAGCCTCTGTAATTTGATATTTTCCTTTTGTTTCCAACTCCTTTTGCTTATCCTGTATTGTGCCTAAAGGTATTAAGTTCATTTTTAAAAATTTTTGATAAAATTCTTCCGCTTTTTCAACAGTGTTCAGTTGATATCTTACTCCTTGGTGTCTCAATATTAAACCAACTGGGGCATCCCACCTAAATAGGATATTTCTTTTTTTTAACTCAGTCACTAGAAAGCCAAATTTCTTCCTCTCCATTAGCATCTTAGTCGGGAGCTCCTTAAAAATCCAAATCTTTCTTCCATGAAATTGCAAAGTAGAATTAAAAGAGTTCTGCATAAAACATTAAAATGGATATTATAAAGCACAAAATGGATCTACTGGAGAAGGAAGAATTAGCTCAAAAAATAAGAGCTGCCAAACAGAATTATTTTGAAAATGCAAATAAACCCGGCAGATGGTTAGCATTTAAATTGAAAAAAGAAAGAGAATCGAGAAAAATAATACAAGTAATTGATCATCAAGGACTGAGTAGATTTGGAAATAAAGAGATGGGGGGAAATAATACAGGAATACTATACACAATTGTACAAAAAAAGACATAATAGAGGAGGATAAAGAAGCAAGGTATTTACAAAAAGCAAAACTACCACAAATCCCCAAAAACATTGAGGAACTGTTGGATGGAAACATAACGATGATGGAATTGACTGAGGCAATTAAGAAACAGAAAAATGGAAAGGCACCAGAACCAGATGGTCTACCAGCTGAATATTATAGGATGCTACAAGAATCCTTATCGATCCCAATGCTGGAAGTGATGAATGAAGTAATGACAAAAAGAGAAATGCCCCAAACATGGATTGAGGCTTATATTACATTGATTCACAAAGAAGAGACAGACCCACAATTAATCAAAAACTATAGACCTATATCCCTGCTAAATGCGGATTATAAAATCTTTGCTACAATATTGGCAGAAAGGCTTAAGAGATATTTGAATAATTTTATACACTCTGATCAAAATGGATTTCTGCCGAAAAGACAAATTAGAGACAACATAAGAATAATTTTGAATACTTTAGAATATTATGAAGCCCATCCGGAAAAGCAGATAGCTTAATTAATAATTACAACAAGGTTAAATGACAGATAGGACAAGATTTGGAAAAATGGGGAAATTTGGAAAAATGGGGAAACTTGCAACTATCTTTAATTGGGAGAATTGCAACCATCAAGATGAATATTTTGCCCAGAATGTTGTATTTGTTTCAGACAATTCTGATAAAGTTGGACAAGGATTTTTTTACAGATTTGAATAAAATGATATTGAAATATATTTGGCAAGGGAAAAAGGCAAGAATAAAAATTAAGTTGTTACAAGATGCTAAAGTGAGGGGCGGTTTTGGTTTACCTAACTTTGAATTATACTACCAAGCAGCTAGTTTAATATGGATTAAAGAATGGGTAACATTGAAAAATACTAGATTATTGAATTTGGAGGGACATGATTTGTTGATGGGGTGGCATGCCTTTTATGGTACAAAGGAACTAAAATATAGGGGTATTTTAGAAGACATCAGATACATGCTTTTGAATTGGGAGAGGATTAAAAAATATTGTTATTTGAAGATTCCAGTCTGAGTATCAACAATTGAAGCTTTTTCATATCCAGTGATATTTAAAGGGGAACAAATTGTTAGATATAGTGAATTATTGGATGAAAAGGGTGAACTTAAATTAAAGCAAGACTTAGAAGATCAGGGATTTAAGATGGATTGGTTTTCAAATATGCAAGTATTTTCTAAATATCGAGAAGATCTCAAACAAGAAGGTTTTTATAATGTTTTGATTACTTTAGATAAAATATTGATGGGCTCTGATGACCATGTAATTAAAAAGTTGTATGGATACTTGCTAGAGGCAAAACTTGAAGAAGAACAAGTTAAAGAATCAATGACAGCATGGGGGCAAAATTTTGGTTATGGTATTGATCTAGATAAATAGCACAAATTGTGGTCATGTAATTATAAAATGACAATGTCTATGGCATATAAGGAGAATTTGTATAAGATGTTTTACAGGTGGCATTTACCCCTGACGAGGATAGCCAGAATGTTCAAGAACAAATCGGAGAAGTGCTGGAAGTGCCATCAGACCCCAGGATCTTATTACCATATGTGGTGGACATGTATAGAAGCAAGGAGATATTGGACTAAGATACACACATGGTTGGAAAAAAATGACAAAAAGACATATTGATCTTAAACCAGAGATATTTTTATTAGGGATCTTACCAGAGACATTTAACAAAGAATTACAATATTTAATTGTGAATATTTTAACAGCGGCTAGAATTGTATTTGCAAAAAACTGGAAAGGAGAGAAGATGATTACTGATGAAGAAATTATTAAGAAAATGTTGGACTGTGCCGAAATGAGTAGATTGACATTTGAAATAAGAGAACAGGAAGATAAACAATATTATTTGATATGGGAGCTATTTTATCAATGGATAGATAATAAAGCATGGAGATGAAATATTATATATGAAATGAAATTTGGATAAAATGTTTAAGCACTTGTTTTCTTCTGATAGAGGTAAGAATATCTGTCATATACTGAGAATTTGAAAATTTTGAGAGTATGAAATGATTTTCACCGATCGAAATACTGTCTGTAAGTGTTTGGAAGGTTGATGTTTTTATGTTGTTTTTGTTTAAAAAATAAAAAACTTTTTGCAAAAAAAAGGAGTCTTACTTGCAGTGTCTGTTATC
This sequence comes from Arizona elegans, assembly GCA_022577455.1. NCBI lineage: Eukaryota > Metazoa > Chordata > Lepidosauria > Squamata > Colubridae > Arizona > Arizona elegans. Next base: position 89,519,886 of record JAKOOJ010000002.1, read on the forward strand.
TGGAAAAAGTCTTTTATCTTGGGTTGTCATGGCATTGTCGCAGCTGTGTTGTCTCCAAGAGAGGTTTGTCTGTTTCAATTTGTTGCCTGACTATCACAGGTCTATTAAAAAATACTTATACTGAAAAAGTAAAAGGTCCAAACAATCTTATCAGTCCTGGTTCATTGATAAAACCACAGAAGGAAAACATTCGTGCTGTTGCTGCTCCTCCATGTTAATCTCTAAAAACAGCATATAAAAATAAAAAAAAAATTGAAAGGGTGATTAAACCCTGTTAAAATTAGTTTAAAAGGCCTAAAATAATTGAAATATTAAAACATCAAAACTACATAAATTAAGATTTTAAAACTAAACTGAACTCTGATAATGATAATGATCATTGGCCATTTGCTGCTGTATTTTTTTTTATTTTGTTAAACCACAGCTACTATAATATAAGCCATATTGTTTTGAGTCAGGAACCCAAATATATCACAAACATTGTAGATAATGGTACACAATCATTCAATTCATCACAACTTCTATCTTTTAATGCACCACCAAATTTGTAATCCTTCATATGCATTTCTTAGAGCCACATTTTCATTAAGTATATACTATTAAGTAGAAGGCAAATTATTACTTGCATTTTTACTGAAATTCACTTTGAAGCTTCTGTAAGCTCTCCTTACATGTTTCCTTAATGAAATATTTGTGTCTCTACAAAGTAGCTGGGCAAATGATACAGACATTTATATTTTTCTCTACATTGTACTAATTCTGAGAAAATAGATATCATGTACAGTTAATGCCTTCATGTAAGCTCTTGTTGGTTGTGCTGCATAAATAATGGTCAATGTGGGTTTTGAACCTTTGAAATTTTTAATAAAAGGTCTACTTATTGATAAATATCCCATGTGTGATGGCTTTGAAATGGTTTGTACATAATGAGAAGGCTTTTGACTGAGTAGTATGTTTTCTTGTCCATACCTTTAAATTTAAGAGTACATTTCAAAATTATAAATTTTGTCTGCAAATGCTTCAAAACATGGGTTAGTAAGATATAGATATGACTAATGATATATGTGTCATAATTAATGACAATGATATGCAGTAATGACTAGAACTGTTGAGCATGGCCTCAGGCTATATCTAGATTTCCTAACTCAGCTTAACTTTACTTGAACAAAAGAATCTATTTGAAATCTGAGCTGTTATTTATTTGTGGATTCAATCTTTGGTCCTGTCCCTTGAACTGATCTCTGATATTCCTACCTGTTTGTCCTGTATTTTTTGTAAAGATATTTTAGGATAAAATTGTCCTTAGGCAGCTTGCAAAGTATAATTTTACAATATATTATTTATTAGTTTTCTTAATTAAGTAATTAATATATCATCTAACTCTCAATGACTCTAGGGGATGATTTATTTTAATTTATTGGCTATGTAACACCAGTGGATTCTTGGCAGTGTGTAAAGTAAAAATCAAACAAACATTAAACATCAACCCCAGGACTGGGACAAGAACCAGGTTTTTAAGGCTTTTTAGAAGTTTAGGAGAGAAGGTGCCATTCTTATCTCTGAGGGGGTAGTGCTCCAAAGGATGGGGGCAGTGAGAAGGTATGCTTCCTAGATGGCAATATTTAAAGGAGGAGCTCAGGAGTGTACGCACTTTGTTGAAATATCCAGGTCCTATGGCCAGGGCCGGATTTTCCTATAGGCTAACTAGGCTTCAGCCTAGGGCCTCAAGATCAAGAGGGGCCTACACAGTGGTGGGATTCTGGGGGTTCTAGGGGGTTCGGCTGAACCCTTTGTTAAATTGCTGGCTCGCCCCCCCCTCGCCTTCCACCTGTGTGGCGCCAGCCTACCATAGCCAGGGGTAGGCAATTGTGGCTCTTTTACAACCTGTGGACTTCAACTTCCAGAATTCCTGATGCAGCTTGGCTGTCTCAGGAATTCTGGGAGTTGAAGTCCACAGGTTGTAAAAGAGCCACAATTGCCCACCCCTTCCCTAGCCTGAGTTCCGCTGCCTGGGATCCACGTGGGCTGCCACGTGCTTCCCCACCGGCTCCGGACGCAAGAGAGCAGGATGGAGAAAGCAGCTTCCATGCCTTCACTCACCCTCACTCTCTGCTCTGTTGGATCGCCGGCCGTTCGCTTACCCCGCCCACTCCCAGTCTATTGCTGCCTCTGATGGCTAGAGGAAAAAAAACTGTTTAAATTCTTGCCGCGCGGCTTCAAAGAGCCGCCCTAGAGTCAGTGGTGCAGCCGAACCCTTTGTTAAATTGCTGGCTTGCCCCGCCCCTCCGCACCACTATTTATTGCCAATAAATAGTGGTGGGCGAGGGGCGGGGGAGCCAGCAATTTAACAAAGGGTTCGGTGTTTTTTTTGTAATTTTATTGGCCCACGGAGCTTCAGCATAAGCTAATTGGCCTCCCGGCTCTCAGCTGATTTGTCTCAGCTGTTTTGCTCAGGGCTCTTCTGCTTCCGTGCAAAGAGTGTTGATTTTTTTCCCCCTATCTATGCTGAGAAACGAAACTGAAACTGCTTTGCTGTTGCTGCAAGGTTGGAAAATTAGGCAGGCAGAATTCTTTTCTTTTTCCTCACCAAAAAAAGGTAGGTGCAAACAATAGGGAAAAAGAGGAGAGTTCAGGATTTTAAAACACAAAAGAAAAAAAGCTCTATTTAACTAGGGAATTGTAATAATTGAGATACTATTTAATTGTATATTTCTGAAAGCAGAAATGGTTAAGTTGTGGTTTGGAGAAATATATGGGGGAAATTATTTGGTTTATTATTATTGGTAAATATAATTGATTTGTAAGAAATTGGATTGCATGGAAATAATTGGAATATTCATGTTCATATTGATTAATATACAAAAAAGGTAGTTATATAACTAATTGATTTTTATTAAAATGTTGAATTTATATTAAACAACTAATATTACATAATTAACCAATGTGAGGATGGATATAAAAATAGATGACAATGGGAAGGGGTATAATATAGAATAGAAGGGAAAAATTGAATTTGATTAAGATTAGAGATGAGGATTAAGGGTAATATTGGTTTTTTACAAAAATAGATGAGGAATAAATATGGCAAAAAGGAAATAGAGAAATTATAAATTTAATTGAAATGACTAAACACTGTTTAAATTTGTGAACCGGCCAAATATTCTGTTCAAAGAAAATACATTGTATGTTTGTATGTGTGTTTCTAATTATTGTTATTTATTCATATTTGTTCTCTTTTATTCTTTAAAGTTTAACAATTCATTCTTTATCTTAATATCTCTATATTTGTTTGGGGTTGGCTTTCTTCCCTTTCATCTTTTTTATTGTACAGCAATCTTTCTCCTCAAACCTACCACCTCTCTCTTTTCTTTCCTTCTTACTTTCTCTTCCTCCCCCTCTTCTTCTCCTCCCTACTTCCTCTTCCTTTCTCCTTCTCCTCCTCTCTTCCTCCCTCTCTTACCCTCACTCCTACTCTAATTTCCCTTCCCTTCCTTCATCCCTCTCTATTGCTGTATCCTTATATGGACTACTCAGAGGGCTGAAAAAGTTATTTTTTACTGGTCCTCGCACTTTTGACCAGTCCTCGAACTTACGACTGTCCTCACATTTTACGTTTTTGCCCTATCTTGTCACCATGGTGAAGAGAAGCAGTTGTGAAATGAGTGACATGGTTGTTAAGAAAGCTGCACGGGCATAAATGTGAGGATGGTCATAAGTGTGAGGACCGATCAAAAGTGCGAGGCCCAGTCAGAAATGACTTTTTTCAGCCCCCTGAGTAGTCCCTATGCACATAGCCACGCCCACCCGGTCACATGATTGCCAAGCCACACCCCCAACTAAGCCACGCCCACAGAACCTGTTGTTAAAAAAATTGAATCCCACCACTGGTGAAAGGGCCTCATAAGTGGAATAGCTTAGGGCCTCTTTTCATCTAAATCCGGTCCTGCCTATGGCAGAGGTGTCAAACTCATGGCCCGCAGGCTGGATGCGTCAAGCACTGGTCACACCCACTTCATTTTAGCGAAGGGGAAAAAAGTTGCGACATGTCACATGATAACAACGTGTCGTTGTGAGTTTGACACCCCTGCCCTATGGCATACAGAGCTTTATAAATAATAACTAGCACCTTGAATAGCACCTGGAAGCCAATTGGTGCCCAATGCAGCTTTCATAGCAGTAGTGACATATGGAGACATTGAAATGTACCAGTTACTGCTCATGTCACTGCATTTTGAACCTGCTTAGCTTCTAGGTGGCCTTCAAGAACAGCCCTATGTAGAACACACTGCAATAATGCAAGTATTATAAACAACATGCCATATTAAAAACATAGAGAATCAAAATTAATTAGTATGTTCCATAAATAATGCAAACATATTCTTCAATTCTCTAACAGTGTACGCTCAAGTGCAGAAGCTTTACTCTTCTTTTTGTAAGACAATTAATTGTCTTACAATGGGCTATAAAGCACCAGAAAAAGTATTTTAAAGAAAATCTCATAAGACATCTCTGCATGCTGTATTTTAAAACTACAAATTTTCTTCTGAAATTTTATTAAATTGCTTTTTGCTCCAGAAAGGCAATTGCTTGTTTATTTTGATAATATTAAAAAAAGGTAAACTGTTTTATTTGTATCTTTATAAAACAACTAAAATGCTATGATAGATGCAATGTGGAAAGTTTTTGCTGAAATTGCATACTGTGAGATCTTTTGAATATGAGAATGATAATAAAAAAAATTCCATTGCTTTATAGGAATGGGCACAATGAACCTAATGCCACTGAATTATTTGAAAATGCCTATAATACAATAATGCCTATAATTAACAAGAAGAGGTGTATTGACTATATCTCAGACACCGCACATAGAGAATCAGAACAGTTACTAGATAAACTATAAATCTTAGGCATAATTATCAAAAGAAATCCTAATGAAAACACCAATAACCTAGTGAATACATTGATTCCAAAGATATTCTCTTACTATCAGGTTCATTTTCCTTCCTTTAAGACATGTAAATTAGACATTTCACTGAGATCATGTGTAACTTTCTACTTAGATTTTTCAACTCTTAAGAGGCTGAAAACTTTCTTTTGATTCTCACTCTTACTACTTTTCACATTGTTATTATTTACAATTATATATGCTGTACATTGCCTTTTATAATGAGAATGCTTTCAAAACATAAGGGCTTCCTCATCTCAAGCTCAACTTTCTATGACAACTTGGACACATCCAGGGTTTTTTTTAATGGCAACAATGAAGAAGTGGCTTGCTACTCTTTTCTTCTGGGATTTCTTGTTGACTTCCTAATTTCCATGTTTCCTGATGGTCTCCAAGAACAAATCAGACTCAATACAATGGATTAGACCTCCTGGATAAACGAATATAAAAAAGTGAAAACAAAAATGTAATAAGCATTATTTAGCAATAAAGGAACAATAAATTCTAGAATACTCTCAGAGGGATTTATGGTAATGGTTGTGTGAGAGGGGAGGAGAATGCAGGTGAATACGTTTCAAGGATGTTTGTCATTTGTTTTCACCCTTTTCTCTCCTAGGATTTTTCCACAGAACAGTTGAAGCTTGTGGCCTTGAGGGAGATAGATGGGATAAGACATTTAAAGAGAAGGTAGAAAAGCTAGTTGCTTTTCCAGGATCCTTGTTCCCTGAAGAGAGTATATAATTTGAGTGTTTGCAATTTCAAGCAGAGAAGTAACTAGGGACGATTATCATTTCCCCCTGCTGTTCTTCCTCCTGACATCAGGTTGGAATATTTGCTATGCAATATTTACTGTGCTTTGGAACAGTAATTTTTAAAAATCATTTATTTACAAGAAGTATATACTTCAATTCTAAATTCTAGGTGGCTTAGTGTATAATCAAAAATGCAAGGACATAATCTAATATGAAAAACAAAGCTTCTGTCTCCAAATCAAGACTCCAAAACTTTCATTATAAAGTATAATGCAATATATAATAATGCAGATATTCGTATTGAAAAGTGCTTTGATGTTTTGAGTTGCAACAATTTTAAAAATAACATCCAATGCATCACTTCCATGTTAACTGGTAATGGGTGAATTGCTTCAAGATCCTACATTTCTGACACAAATGTAGTTTCATTTGTAGAAGAGTCAATTAACGCTTCAAAGGGTCACTTCCCCGCGGCCTTGAAAGAGGCGGTGGTGAGGCCTCTCCTCAAGAAGCCGTCCCTGGATCCGGCAATATTGGCCAACTATCGTCCTGTCTCGAAGCTTCGCTTTATGGCGAAGGTTGTTGAGAGTGTGGTCGCGTGACAGTTTCCGCAATTCCTGGAGGAAACATCCTATCTGGATCCATTCCAGTCGGGTTTCAGGCCTGGGCACAGCACGGAAATGGCATTGGTCGCATTGGTTGATGATCTCTGGAGGGTTCGGGACAGGGGTTGCTCCTCTGTTCTGGTCCTGTTAGATCTCTCAGCGGCTTTTGATACCATCGACCATGATATCATGCTGCACTGGTTGGAAGAGTTGGGGATGGGGGGCACCGTGTTACGGTGGTTCTCCTCCTTTCTCTCCGACCGGTCGCAGTTCGTGTTGGCAGGGGGGCAGAGGTCGACCTCGAGGCCTCTTATATGTGGAGTGCCTCAAGGGTCGGTCCTCTCGCCCCTCCTGTTCAACATTTATGTGAAGCCGCTGGGCGAGATCATCCGTGGCTTTGGGGTGAGATACCATCAGTACGCTGATGACACTCAGCTGTACATATCCACCCCAGGCCACCCTAACGATGCCCTTGAAGTGATGTCCCAGTGCCGGAGGCTGTACGGATCTGGATGGGGAGGAACAGGCTCAAGCTCAACCCTTCCAAGACTGAGTGGCTGTGGTTCCCGGCATCCCGATATAGTCAGTTGACTCCATCACTGACTATTGGGGGCGAGTCTTTGGCCCCCACTGAGAGGGCTCGCAATCTGGGAGTCCTCCTGGATACGCAGCTGTCCTTGGAGGAACATCTGATGGCTGTAGCCAGGGAGACCTTTTGTCAGGTTCACCTGATTCACCAGTTGCGGCCCTTTCTTGATCAGGATTCCCTGTGCACAGTCACTCATGCCCTCGTAACCTCTCGCCTTGATTACTGCAACGCTCTCTACATGGGGCTCCCCTTGAAGAGCACCAGGAGGCTCCAACTGGTACAGAACGCAGCAGCGCGGGTAGTGACGGGAGCAGCGTGGCGCTCCCATGTAACACCGCTCCTGCGTGAGCTGCACTGGTTCCCGGTGGTCTTCCGGGTGCGCTTCAAGGTGTTGGTTATCACCTTTAAAGTGCTCCATGGCATAGGGCCTAGCTATCTTCGAGACCACCTGCTGCCACCGACAACCTCCCATCGACCCGTGCGCTCCCACAGAGAGGGCCTCCTCGGGGTGCCATCAGCCAAACAATGCAGGCTGGTGACCCCCAGGGGGAGGGCCTTCTCTGTGGGGGCACCTACCCTCTGGAATCAGCTGCCCCCAGAGATAAGGAGAATCCATGACCTCAGTGCCTTCTGCCGTGCCCTTAAAACCTTCCTTTTCCAACAAGCCGGGCTGGCCTAATTCTTTTTAAGTGTTTTTAATTGTTTTGTTTATCGTTTTAATTAACGGGGCCAAAATTATATATATTTTTAACTGTATTTTAATATTTGTATTTGATGTTTTTACCTGGCTGTTCACCGCCCTGAGTCCTCAGGGAGAAGGGCGGTATACAAATTCAAAATAAAATAAAATAAAAAAATTAAATAAATTGCAACTCTTAGTTATTAATGGCTTAAAATGATGTGTTATACAGATATGAATTATGTTGCTAGAAGAATAAATAACTGGAGAAAGTAAATGTATGTAAAATAAGGTGACCAGATTTTAACATTGGTAAAGAGGGACACCATTGACCGGGGGGGTGGGTGTTGGTTCTAATTTTTTTTTACTACCGGTTCTGTGGGCGTGGATTATTTTGTGGGCGTGGCTTGGAGGTTATGTGACTGGGTGGGCATGGCTATGTGTATACTATAGGGACTACTCAGAGGGCTGAAAAAAAGGCATTTCTGACAGGTCCTCGCACTTTTGACTGGTCCTCACACTTATGACCATCCTCACATTTATGCCCGTGCAGCATTCTTAACAACCATGTCACTCATTTCACAACTGCTTCTCTTCACCATGGTGATAAGATAGGGCAAAAAACATAAAATGTGAGGACAGTCGTAAATTTGAGGACTGGTCAAAAGTGCGAGGACCAGTCAAAAATAACTTTTTCAGCCCTCTGAGTAGTCCATGTGTACAAAAGGACTACCCAGAGGGCTGAAAAAAGTCATTTCTGACAGGTCCTCGCACTTTTGACCGGTCTTCGCAGTTATGACTGGTCATAATTTATGCCCATTGTAGCATTCTTAACAACCGTGTCACTCATTTCACAACTGCTTCTCTTCACCATGGTGACAAGATAGGGCAAAAACGTAAAATGTGAGGACAATCGTAAGTTCGAGGACTGGTCAAAAGTGCAAGGATCAGTCAAAAATAACTTTTTCAGCCCTCTGAGTAGTTCATATGCATAAAAGGATACAGCAATAGAGAGGGATGAAGGAAGGGAAGGGAAATTAGAGTAGGAGTGAGGGTAAGAGAGGGAGGAAGAGAGGAGGAGAAGGAGAAAGGAAGAGGAAGTAGGGAGGAGAAGAAGAGGGGGGAAGAGAAAGTAAGAAGGAAGGAAAAGAGAGAGGTGGTAGGTTTGAGGAGAAAGATTGCTGTACAATAAAAAAGATGAAAGGGAAGAAAACCAACCCCAAACAAATATAAAGATATTAAGATAAAGAATGAATTGTTAAACTTTAAAGAATAAAAGAGAACAAATATGAATACATAGCAATAATTAGAAACACACATACAAACATACAATGTATTTTCTTTGAACAGAATATTTGGCCGGTTCACAAATTTAAACAGTGTTTAGTCATTTCAATTAAATTTACAATTTCTATATTTCCTTTTTGCCATATTTATTCCTCATTTATTTTTTTAAAAAACTAATATTACCCTTCATCCTCATCTCTAATCTTAATCAAATTCAATTTTTCCCTTCTATTCTATATTATACCCCTTCCCATTGTCATCTATTTTTATATCCATCCTCACATTGGTTAATTATGTAATTAGGTAATACAGTTGTTTAATACAAATTCAATATTTTAATATAAATCAATTAGTTATATAACTATCTTTTTTGTATATTAATCAATATGAACATGAATATTCCAATTATTTCCATGCAATCCAATTTCTTACAAATCAATTAATTATATTTACCGATAATAATAAACCAAATAATTTCCCCCATATATTCCTCCAAACCACAATTTAACCATTTCTGCTTTCAACACAATATACAATTAATAGTATCTCAATTATTACAATTCCCTAGTAGTTAAATAGAGCTTTTTTCTTTTGTGTTTTAAAATCTTGAACCTTCTCTTTTGCCCTAAATTTCCCATTGTTTGCAGTTTTGCACCTACCTTTTTTGGTGAGGAAAAAGAAAAAGAAAAAGAAATCTCTCTCTGCCTCATTTTGTCACGTTGCAGCAGAGACCCTGCTTTACTTTCAGTTTCGCTTTTTCAGCATAGCTAGGGGAAAAAAAAACTGTTCCAGCTCTCTTTGCAGCTACAGAGCCCTGAGCAAAACAGCTGAGAGCAAATCAGCTGACTGTCAGGAGGCTGATTCAATCAACTTATGGTAATTAACCTATGCTGAAGCTGAAAGGGGCTGTTTTTTCTATTTTTGCAGGCACCAGTCTACTCATTTGTTTTCTTTTAACACTGATCAGCTGTAGGGCGGCCCTTTGAAGCCCTGCGGCAAGAATTTAAACAGTTTTTTCCCCTCTAGCCATCTGCTGGGACTCAGCAATAGATTGGGAGAGGGCGGGGTAAACGAACGGGGACCAGCGATCCAACAGAGGCAGAGGGTGAGGGTGAGTGAAAACCATATATTCCCTTCCTGTTCTCCCACCGTTCCCTAGCTTGTCCTGCATTCTTTCCAAAAATCGGGACTTTTTTAAAACGCCACAGGACGCAGGACAAATTGATAAAAATTGGGACTGTCCCGCCAAAAGCGGGACGTCTGGTCACTATAATTTAAAAACAAACAGAAGGACAGGACAATAAATGTTTTTTATTATCTTCTCAGTTTCAAAATGCCTTCACTAGAGGTCACTGTTGCCTCAGAAAATAAATGAGGAGGAGGAGGTGGACTGCAAAAAAATTCTTTTTGTCATATATATAATGATATTCAGCCCAGACTGCAAGAACACTGGAATTAATTTGAATTATTTTGTAAGTGCTGGTTTGGATATCTCCTCTGAATCTGGCCTTGGGTCTCTTTAAGAGATGGATATATAGGAAAGAAAAAACACTATTGATCTCTTTGCCTGTATTTACAATGATTGTCTGGAAAAATGAATCTGTGGCAAATTGGCTGATATAGCTGGTTCTGCTCCATACCACTTGGAAAATGGGGAGCGTCCAGCTCCATTATTCTGTGCTGGAGGAATCCCAGCACGGCACCTTTGTGGGCCGCATTGCCCAGGATCTGGGGTTGGAGGTGAGCGAGCTGGTGCCTCGGATGTTCCGGATGCTGTCCAAAGGAGAGAAGGACTATTTTGAGGTAAATCTGCAGAATGGGATCTCGTTTGTAAGTTCCCAGATAGACAGGGAGGAGCTGTGTGCCAAGAATGCAGACTGTGTCCTTCATCTGGAGGTGATTGTGGAGAAACCTCTTAGATTCTTCCATGTGGAGGTTGAAGTCAAAGACATGAATGACAATGCTCCCATTTTCTCAGCCAGGGAACAGGTCCTGAGCATAGCAGAACTGATAACAGCATCTGGTGCCCAGTTCCCCTTAGAGGGTGCCTCTGATGCAGATATTGGTACTAATTCTCTGCTAACCTACAAACTCAGCCTCAATGAATATTTCATTGTAGAACAGAAAACAGATGAGAAATTCAACAAACCCTTAGCAATTGTTTTAAAGAAGCCACTGGATAGGGAGGAGATCTTCGTTCATCATTTAGTATTGACAGCCACTGATGGGGGTGAACCAAAACTCACAGGAACTGTTCACCTAGTCATCAATGTGCTGGATGTAAATGACAACCCTCCTGTGTTTAATCCATCAATTTACAAGCTGAAATGTCAAATTTCGAGGATCTAGCCCAATGATTACTCAGAGTCTTTAATAGTATTTTAATGTACTTTTATTTATGTCTGTTCTCTTGCAGGAGAAACAGAGAAGAACCAAGAACCAGGGAAGTTTCACCATATATACTAAGGAGGAGTGGTCAGAGGTAAGTAGGAGTGGTGATAGTGATGACAACAACTAAGTGGGAGTTGACTATAGATATATACATTAATAAATATTAGGCATTTACATATATGACAGAACCCCCTCTAAATGCCTAAGATAGATGAATATTTAACTTAGATCTTAAATACAAATGCTGTTTATTAGGTAAGGGTTTCGTAAGTATGTCCGCTATTTGTTCTTTTGTTTCACAATGAATGGCTTTCAAAAATCCAATATTAGAGAGTTGTCTTACATGCTTATGTTTAATATTGATGTGCCTTGATCTTTGACCCACTGCGTCTGATCTAGAAATTTCATTTGCAGCTCTGTTATCTTCATAAATAGTGATGGGGTAACTGGGTTCATTCCATATGGTAGATATTAAGTCGTCGAACCATATGAGATTGTTAGAAGCCTTTGATAGGCACACAAATTCAGCCTCAGTTGTAGATGTGGCAACCAAATTCTGTTTTCCAGTGTACCAATGTACAGGACAGTCATTGAGAAAAAAGATGTACCCGGCTGTACTTTTCCTACTCTTTATGTCTCCTGCCCAATCAGCATCAGCGTAGCAGGAAAGTATGGGTCTTGTTGAAGTATTTGGTTCCAATTTTAGAAATGTGCTTGAACTATGTTTTAAATATTTAAGAATTCTTTTTACAGCTTTCCAATGATAAATTGTAGGTTTACCTATGTACCTAGATAATAGATTGACAGGGAATGCTATATCAGGTCTAGTCCAATTAGCTATATATAATAAAGACCCTATTGTTGACCTATATAGTTTGTTATTAGTAAAAGGTTCATCTTCATTATGCATGTTTTTCACAAAGTCAGGATGCATGGGCGTGTCACAGTATTTAGCTTCACTCATGTTACATTTATCTATCAGTTCTAATGTTTTCTCTTCTTGGGAGAGTTGAAATCCCTTTTGTGTTTGTGTGACGTGAACTCCTAAATATTTATTAATTTTTCCTAAAGATTTTAGAGAGAAGTGTTTGTTTAACTCTTGAGCGAAGGTGTCACATTTATGTTTTTGTTTACCTATATAATAATAATAATAATAATAATAATAATAATAATAATAATAATAATAATAATAATAATAATAATAATTTTATTTCTATACCGCCCTTCTCCCGAAGGACTCAGGGCGGTGTACAGCCTATTTAAAAACACAGAAACAAAACAACAATTTAAAATTTAAAATCATTAAATAATTAGGCTCCAATTAAAATCCCAGAAATTTAAAATACCCCCAATTTAAAACGTTATGTTAATAGCCCTGCCTGGCGGAACAACAGGGTCTTCAGAGCGCAGCGGAACACCCGGAGATCGGAGATCCTACGTATTTCGGGGGGCAGTTCATTCCACAGGGCTGGGGCTCCCACAGAGAAGGCCCTCCCCCTGGGTGTCGCCAGCCAACATAACTTGGCCGATGGCACCCTGAGGAGATCCTCTCTGTGGGAGCGGACTGGTCGGTGGGAGGCTACTGGTGGCAGCAGTCGGTCTCGAAGGTACCCGGGTCCTATGCCATGGAGCGCTTTAAAGGTGGTAACCAACACCTTGAATCTCACCTGGAAGACCACTGGGAGCCAGTGCAGCTCGCGCAGGAGGGGTGTCACGTGGGCGCAACGAGTTGCACCCATAACCACCCGCGCGGCCGCATTCTGGACCAGTTGGAGCCTCCGAGTGCTCTTCAAGGGGAGCCCCATGTAGAGAGCATTGCAATAGTCCAACCGGAGGTGACAAGGGCGTGAGTGACTGTGTGCAAGGCGTCCCGATCCAGAAAGGGCTGCAACTGGCGAATCAGGCGAACATGATAAAAGGCCCCCCTGGCCACGGCCGTCATGTGCTCTTCTAAAGACAGCCGTGTGTCCAGGAGGACACCCAGATTGCGAGCCCTCTCTGTGGGGGGCAAGAATTCACCCCCAATAGACAGTGATGGCACCTGCTGACTATATCGGGGCGCCGGAAGCCACAGCCACTCGGTCTTGGAGGGGTTGAGTCTGAGCCTGTTCCTCCCCATCCAGGCCCGCATGGCCTCCAGGCAGCGGGACATCACATCAAGGGCATCGTTGGGGTGGTCTGGGGTGGAGATGTACAGCTGAGTATCATCAGCGTACAGATGGCACTTCACCCCAAAACCACGGATGATCTCACCCAGCGGCTTCACATAAATGTTGAACAGGAGAGGCGAGAGGACCGACCCTTGCGGCACTCCCCATGCGAGATGCCTCGAGGTCGACCTCTGCCCCTCTGCCAACACAAACTGCGAGCGGTCGGAGAGGAAGGAAGAGAACCACCGCAAAACGGTGCCCCCTATTCCTAACCCCCTCAACCGCTGCAGCATGATACCATGGTCGATGGTATCAAAAGCCGCTGAGAGGTCTAATAGGACTAGGACAGAGGAGCAACCCCTGTCCCGAGCCCTCCAGAGATCATCCACCAACGCGACCAATGCCGTTTCTGTGCTGTACCCCTGCCTGAAGCCCGACTGGTACGGGTCCAGATAGATAGCTTCATCCAGGTGCCGGGGAAGTTGTCGTGCCACCACGCTCTCAACAACCTTCGCCACAAAACGAAGGTTGGAGACTGGACGATAGTTGACTAATTCAGCCGGGTCCAGGGAAGGCTTCTTGAGGAGGGGCCTCACTACCGCCTCTTTCAAGGCGGCAGGAAAGGCACCCTCACTCAGAGAAGCACCTATAATCCCCTGGAGCCAGCCTCGTGTAACCTCCCAGGAGGCCAGCACCAACCAGGAGGGACACGGGTCCAATAAACACGTGGCGGCACTAATCTTACCCAGAACCCTGTCCACATCCTCGGGAGTCACAGGATCAAACTCCTCCCAGATAACATTCTCAAGACCTGCCCTCGTCTTACGTAAATGAGAACATATTCTATAGATTCCTTATCTTTTCTAGTGAAGAAACACATATCTGCAGGTGTGGCAGAAAAACCTATTGATTTGAGTATAGTGGACAAACAATCGTACCATTGCTTTCTGGACTGTTTCAGTCCGTATAGACTCTTATTCAAAAGCCAGGTATCGCCTTCTTTTGGGTGTATTCCTGGAGGAGCTTTAACATATATCTTTTTGTCTAATTTGGCATGCAGATAGGCGGTTTGGACGTCGAATTGATACACATCTAATTTTAAAATGGAAGCAATTACTAATGCGCACTTCACGCTTTCTATCCTAATTGTGGGTGAATAAGTTTCCGTATAATCTTCTGGATATTTTTGAGCAAATCCCTGGGCCACTAATCTAGCTTTGTAAATTGTTTCGTCATTATCTAGGGTTTTTATTTTGTATACCCATTTTGTTCCAATCGGATATTTGTCCTTTGATACTTCTGATGGACTGTATACATCTAACTCTTTTAGGCTATTTAGTTCCTTTTTCATAGCCAGTTCCCATTTGTTTTTTTCTTTGTGTGGTAATTTTGCTACTTCGTCATATGAGTTTGGGGCAGATTTTTCTTTATGTATAGACATGATAAAGTCATTAAATTTACTAGGTTTTTTATTTCTATTTGCTCTGGTGGGTCTATTTGGCGGAGTGACTGATTCATGAAGGTATCTTGCTTCTTTTTCAGAGAGAGTGTCTAATTTTAATGATGGATGGTTTTCTTTCCACTCCTTAATGTTAATCTCTCGATGATTGGGCTTGGTTATTTGATGTTCATCGTTTTCTACACTATCTGAACCTTGTTAACTGTCTGAAGTGTGTGTTGTATGAATTATTTCATTTAGATGTATTTTTGACCAATTAGTGTGTTCATGGAATGTGGCTGATCTGGATACTACAAAGTTATTTTGATTATCAATGAATCTGTACCCTTTGGTGCCAGATTCATACCCCATGAATCTGAGTCTTCTGGATACCTTGTCCCCTTTTCTTCTGAGTTGTTTAGGTATGAGGACATCAGCCATAACCCCGAAAACATGCAGATGTGATATATTGGGTTTCTTTTTATACATTAGTTCGTAAGGAGTTGAATTTATTGTGCTGGACCATAACCCGTTGATTGTATAATTGGAATATAGGAGGGCCTCTGACCAAAATGATTTTCCTAGTCCCGCATCCTCTAATATGCATCCCATCATTACCTGTAGCATACCATTTTTTCGTTCTACAATACCGTTCTGAAAAGCCGAAAAAGGACAAGATGTGTAATGTAGTATTCCCTGCTCTTTAAGCCACTTGGAGAAGTCCTTAGACAGGAATTCTGAACCTCTGTCGGTCATTATTTGTTTTATTATTGTATTATGTTGAGTTTCTACTCGTTTATAAAATTCTCTGAATTTATGATAAACTTCATTTTTGTGTTTGATGGTATATACGAATCCATAGCGACTGTAGTCGTCTACTATGGTTAGAAAAAATCTTTTCTTATACTTTATGGAAGGCTTAAATGGTCTAACTAAATCCATATGAACCAATTGAAAGATGGAATCGGTGGTGCGTACTGATTTTTTTGGTCTTGGTTTGGTTTTCAGTTTGGCAGATTTACAAATTCAACACTCAAGATAACTATCACAATTTTTTAATTTTAAACCATCAGTGTATTCCTTCATCTTTTGTACTGTGGGGAAACTAATATGTCCTAATTTCCTATGCAGAAGGTGTGCACAGTCATCATGCAATAGTTTTCCTATTGAGGGCTTATTTCCTTGTGTTTCTAGTTGAGTGTCTGTTTCTACATCGTTATTAATTGTGGATGTTTGTTTTGGTGTTGTAAGTAAGTTGGTAGATAAGTGATTGATGTCTTTTGTGCTAAGGTATGATAAGCCATCAATGATAATGGTCTCCCCAATGCTCTTTCCATTTTTGTTCATGTAAATCTGACCTGCTTTGATCTTAATTTCTATATCTAAGTCTTGACTTAACCTTATGGCAGCTAGTATGTTATAGGGGATTTCAGGTGTGAGTAGAACCCCCTCTATTTTTCCAATTTCTGCTAAGGTTATATTTCCTTTCCCAGTCACCTTGACATTTGTTTGATTGGCTACCTTGACCATGGAATTTTCTTTTGTAAATGATGATAGTAAATTGACATCGTAAGTGGTGTGGTTGGTTGCACCTGAATCAATTAACCAAATATTTTCTGCTTTGAGATGTTTACTAGGGTATCCCTGCTTTGTGAGTCCATATAATGAGCCTGAATATCTCTCTCTGGATCTGTCTCTATGATCTTTTCTGTTGTTGGGATTAGGGGAGTCTCTGCGTTTAAATCTGCGTTCCGGGGAATGTTTATATCTGTATTCTGGTTTGTCTCTATGTTGATTGTGTTCCCTACTTCGAATGACTTTGGGACAGTCTCTTTTGTAGTGGCTTTTGGATCGACATATGTAGCACTCTGGTGGATGACTATATCTATCTGAGGGACTTGATTTTCTATCTATTTTATGTTCCCTGCGTGACATATAGCGATCCTTCCTCAAATTATCTTCAGCAATCAGTTTGCTTGAGAGGCTTTCTATGGATAAATATTCTATGTTAAGGCTATCTATCTGTGATATGAAAGTATCCCAGCTTTGATCTAAAGAATTAATAATAATACTCTTCATGCTTTCATCTGTTATGCTCTCACCTCTTTGAATCAACTCTGCTCTGGTAGCATTAAGTGTAAGCAAGTGTTCGCTCATAGACATTCCTGTTTTAAGCTTTGCTGAGTGGAATTCCCTGGAGATTCTAGTAGTGGCTGCCCTACTTCTGCTGTAAAATAGATTAAATAATTTTTGTATCATTTCAGGTATAGTTAGGTGGTGACTTAAACTGGGGTAAATACAAGGGGATATGCTAGCAATTAACAAGTAGAAAGCTCTGTGGTGTAAACAGTCTATCTCAAAAGACCAGGGTTTTTCTGGTGGATTAGTAATTAGAAATAAAATGTTCTCTTTTTAAAAAATGACTTGCAGCTGTTGATTCCACTCTAACAAATTAGTTCCATCTAGTTTCAGTTTAGGAAAGTCAATGGGTAAAGTTCCAGTGTTGTGTGGTGTATTACTTACTGGCAGGCGCTGTCCATGGTTAAGTATGTGAGGAAACTCATAATATGGTATTGGAATGCTGTTTGGTAGTCTGTATTGACTTGCTTCTATGTTTCTCTCTTCTTTTATAGGTGGTCGGTTCTGCGCATGCTCAGCTCTCATTTTCGCTCTGCAGTTGTCAGGGAAGGATCTCTCTGCAGGAGCTCCCAGCTGAGGGCCCGATTCGCCTGGGTAGAGTCTCGGTTCTGGCTTAGGGGTCCTTGGGAGAGCAGAGAGGTTCTGGATTGTCACGTGGGTCGCCTGGATGTCCCTCTGGATCATTGCGTGTCCTGTGAAGCCTGCAGCCACAGGGGAAACAGCCGGGAAGTCTGGTCTTGTGTTCTGTTCGTCGAGCGGGAGTGGGTTGAAGATGTCGTCTGCTGCTGGATTGAGGTGTCCCTTCGGTGTCTGCTGGATCGGTAAGTATTTTGATTGTCCTCTGGGGATCGGTGTGGTCGCCGCTTGCTGTGCGTGGGTGTCCCAGGGAAGTAGCGCTGATGCCAGGAGTTCGGTGTTGTTGTAGATCCCCCCCTGTATAGGCTTCGGTTGTGTCTGCTTGGATTTGGCTAGTTTTTGGAGTGTTTGGAGGCATTTTGGGAAACTTTAGATTTTTGCCGAAGGCTGCGGTTAGAGTTTGCATGGCCTTCTCTATGTCATCTTTGCTGGGTAATTCTTTGGGAGGGTCATAGTCATCTTCCTTGCATTGTTCATCGCTGTCAGATATGTTTCCTTGCGAGTAGCCCTTATTTCCCGCCTCATTGTTTGAATTTGGGGGCCCTTTCTGTGATTGGTCGGCCATTTCTGGTGTGATTACTGTCCAAGATGGCCGCCGCGAAAAAGGCATGAAAGTTGTTTCGGCCTTTTCTGTGGGTGATAGACAAATGGGTGAGTCTCTTACCGGGTAGAAGTCTTCTTGTTCTGGTTCTGGATCAGATTCGTTAGCCTTAGTCGCTGCTCCACAGTCTTTGATTAGGTCTTGGAGTTTCACGATTAGGTCTTGTTCGCCCGGAGTGTTTTTGATCATTTCTAGTAGGTTATTTCTGAAGTTATCTTCTTTGTTTGGGGAGACTTTAACGAGGATTTCTTTTTCTTCTCCTTTTGTCGGAGTTTCCTTCTGGGTGTTGCTTTCAGGTGATAGTTGGGCTGCCATCTTTTGTGCAAAGGCCTGAGTAACGGTTCTTTTTCTTCTAGGTTTTTTAACTTCATTGTTTTCAGACATATCTGGATGTAGTTGGGCTATTAACCATCCTCTGCTACCATATTTGTCAGATTTCGAGGATCTAGCCCAATGATTACTCAGAGTCTTTAATAGTATTTTAATTTACTTTTATTTATGTCTGTTCTCTTGCGAGGAGAAACAGAGAAGAACCAAGAACCAGGGAAGTTTCATTATATATACTAAGGAGGAGTGGTCAGAGGTAAGTAGGAGTGGTGATAGTGATGACAAAAACTAAGTGGGAGTTGACTATAGATATATACATTAATAAATATTAGGCATTTACATATATGACAAGAAAATGCAGCAGTTGGAACACTAGTTATTAAAGTGAATGCCACAGATTTAAATGAAGGAATGAATAAGGAAATTTATTATTCTTTTACTAATCATGTACCACTAAATTTTCAGAAACTTTTTAGCAGAAATTGCAACACAGGGGAAGTAATTGTAGAAGGAGGGGTTGATTTTGAAGACCTTGCTATATATGATCTTCACATTGAAGCAGAAGATAAAGGGTTACCTCCTTTGTCAGGGCATTGCCAAGTGATAATTGAACTGCTGGATGTAAATGACAGTGAACTGGAGTTGTTTGTCTCATCACTCTTAGTGCCAGTGCTAGAGGACTCACCATTGGGGACAGTAGTAGCCCTAATCAGTGTTACAGATAGGAACACAGGAGACAATGAACAAATGCATTGCTCAGTCTGGCCTCCTAGGGTACCCTTCCAACTTGTATCCAATTTCAAGAATTACTATTCTTTAATCGTTGCTGAATTGTTGGATCGGGAACAAGTTGCTGAGTATCAGCTGATGGTGAAAACAGAAGATCAAGGAGTCCCATCATTGTCAGCTAGCAGTATCTTGATATTACCAATCAGTGATACAAATGACAATGATCCGGCTTTTACACAGTGCTCCTACACAGTCTTTGTGAAGGAGAACAATCCCCCTGGTGCTCACATCTTCACGGTATCTGCCTCAGACCCAGATGTTGCTGAGAATGCTCTGATCACCTATTGGATAGATGGGAAGCTCTGGCCATTGTCAAACTACATTTCTATACATTCAGAGAGTGGAAAACTTTATGCTTTGCAGTCCTTGGACAATGAGGAGTTGAAACTGCTCGAGTTCCAGGTTTAAATTCTATTTATGGACTACAAATAAAAGAACCATTCTCCAACAGCGACCACAGCATGATTGACTTTTGTCTCAATTTACGCCCTCTCAAAAATCATCATAATGATGGGATTCAGTTATAACTTTAAAAAAGCCAACTGTGATCTCATAGACAATGAACTCTCCTATCTTGATTGGCAAAATCTATTCTCTGGCTGTAATACTGCTGATGACCATTACAACATTTTCTTGCACAAAGTCAAAAGAATCATTAAACTTTATGTACCACTAATACCCCACAAAACCAGAAAAAATAAACTACCAATAACAATAAGGAAATTACAATCCAGAAAAAAATCTCTTTGGCAAAAAAATAAAACGAACTATGTAGCTAGCTTCAAAAATTGCTACAAAAACTTATGTCAACAAATAATCCACCTGTGCCCTCTATAATTTTGTAAACAACAAATTTAAGGACTCAAGATCCATCCCACCCCTAAAAGTACCAAACTATTGAGTATTGAATGACAATTCAAACGGACCAATTAGAAGTGAGTAAATAGAGTGGGAGATTTAGAAGCAGGTCAATGGCTGAAGTTGTGGACAGCTCCCTTTAAAAGGGACTGCTGCGGCTAGGCAATCCATTGCTATACTGGAGCTAATAAAGAGCTGGTACTGAAGTCTGTGTCCTGTGTCCTTCCTACGCCCGCTATTTAACACTGGCGATGAAGGTGGGATCTCAGTAGGACAATCGGACACCAAGTCACTGAAGCTCCACGAGGCAATCAGCGGCCATTGAAAGCAACGGCCAGAAAATGTCTTTGATCATGTCACCTGCGCCATTCAACCTGGCTGGAGAAGACTGGGAATCATACATGGAGAGATTCCACATGTTCCTGAAAGCAAATGACTTGCTAAGCCTATCAGAACAAAGAAAGAGGGCACTCTTCCTCACACACTGCGGAGTCGCCGTTTTCAAAATGGCAAAAGCCTTAGCTTCACCGGCAGAGCTGAGAACGATGGCCTGGCCAACCCTGCAAAACATCCTGAAAGTGCACTACGCTCCCCAAGCTTCATCCCTGGTAAAAAGGCACGAATTCTACCGGAGGGACCAGAAGGAAGGAGAATCGATAAGCGAGTTCATGGCGACACTACGTGAAATAGCCACCGCTTGTGAATTCTTAAATATGGACGAGGCTATGTGGGACCATTTAGTGCTGGGGCTGAGAGATCTCATGTTACAAACCCGTTTACTCACCAAACCCAAAATATCATTTCAAGAGGCTTTGGAGGAAGCAACAGCAACTGAGGCATCCCAGAAATCCACAGCCGCAATGAAGAAAATGAACAAGGGGCCACAAGGAAAGGAAGAATCCTCAATCCACTACGAGGAGGTAGAAACCGAATCGGAAGAAGAGGATGGGGACAAAGTTCATCACCTCCGCTCAGAACATAAGGGGAGACCCCAGGAGAAAGGAAAGTTCTGGTGTGCAGGATGCGAAGGGAATCACCCAAGGATGGAGTGCAGGTTCTGAGATGCAATCTGCCAGAGGTGCGATCGGAAAGGGCACATAGCAAGAGCCTGCAAGGCATCTCAGCCAGCATCCCGCAGGAACAGACAAACCAGCCCACCACCAAGAACCAGACAATTCCAAGCAGGAAACCGAAAACAGACATTTGGAAGAAACCGCAGGAGCGAGGACTATGGATCGGAGAGAGGGGAAATCCATCAAACGATAATAGTCAGCCACACAAGCGCGGGAAAGTCAAAGAAGATGGTGGCGACAGTTTACATTGAGGGGAGACCCTGCAAAATGGAAGTCGACTCAGGGTCATGCCTCTCCATGGTCTCCTGGATGACCATCATGTCAGGGCATTGATTAATCCCATGTTTGGCTCTGGGACAAATCACCCTGGTTTAATTAGAGGATGGATCGTGGCTCCTCCTTGGTGCAATATTCTGAAAAGAAACGCGAAGAGAAGTTCTCTAATAAAACTCATTTATTTGTTATAAAGAAAATAAAACACCTCACTAATTAAGAAAGTTAATTGCTACATTTTGAAAGTAATTCGGGCCGGCTGCTTTCCAGCAGTCGACACCCCCGTGGCATGAGAACAAAGGAAAGAGTGTGTGAAGCAAGTGAAGGAATGCAGACATGCATAGTAATTTTTGATAACAATTCTTGGCAAGGTACGGAAAGTCTGATAGTCCAGAAATAATTGGCTCAGCTGGTAAATAAAATAACGCAGTGACATTCCCCTTCTTTGCCAGTTGAGTGAATATCAGTACATCATCAAATAAGGCACATCTTCTTACGCAGGTACTCGTGTTGAGCTGCTGGGAGTGATTTGTTGAGCATATCAGCAATTTGATCATGTGTGGATACATATTGCATTTTGACAAAACCTTTTTTCACTAAATGTTTTATGTTTTGATAACGGATGTCAATGTGTCTGGACCTAGAACCTGTAAAATGAGATTCAGAAATATAAACCACCGATTCATTGTCTTCCATCACGGTGATCGGTCGGATCGGGTGTGTCCAGATATCTGTGACTAAAGCATCAAACCAAGTTAGGGAATTACATGCATCTGAAACACAAGCATATTCAGCTTCAGTAGATGAACAAGAAACAAAATTCTGTTTACGTACTTGCCAATAAACAGGACATCCATTTAAGAACTTCATATAACCTGAAGTACTTTTACGTGATTTCTTATCACTTGCCCAATCAGAATCTGCATAACAACATAATTCTGCATAATCAGTATGTGTTGGTTCTAACAATAACTTCATGTGTTTAGTGTATTTTAGGTATCTCAGTAATTTCTTAATACATGTCCAATGAAACTGTTTTGCCTTACCTACGAGTCGTGATAAGAGATTAACACTAAGTGCAATGTCGGGTCTGGTCCAACTACTAATGTACAATAGTGACCCAATGACTGAACGATAAAGTGTTTGATCCTCGAACTCAGGACTTTCTTCTTGTGTCAAGTTGTGAAAATCTGTTTGCATGGGTGTCTTTGTTGTGTTAGCATCTTTCATGTTGCAATGATGCAAAATTTGTTCAATTTTATCTTCTTGTGAAAGACTAAACCCCTTCTGTGTTTTTTCAATCTGAACACCTAAATAAGTGCTAATATGACCTAATGATTTCAATGTGAAGTACCTCTGCAAAGCTTTGGCAAAAATCTCACTCATTTGCTTATTTGGACCAATATAAACAATATCATCAACATAAACAAGAACTATCTCATATGCATTGTTAGATCTTTTTGTGAACATGCACTCATCAGTTTCGGACTTAATAAAGCCCAATGAATTTAGTTTGTCAGTTGCCGAGAATATCGTTGTGGAGGGATCCCTTTTGTGGCCCTCTTGAAACGTCTTGGAACAACTGTCCGGTCTTCTTCTGCTTCATCCTCGTCCTCACTTTCATCGCTAGCGTCAGCATCCGCGGCTTGCAAAGACGGAACATCGGGTTCAGAAGAATCTTGGTCATCAATCTGCGTAGCATCAGCTGTATCATCTCTGGGAAAATAAACTCCAGGATCATTGGAATGAATCCTGAACCAGTCAATATCTTCTTCAAAATTAGCAGATTGGGAAGTCACAATTGCATGTTTAGAGTCAATAAATTTGCTCCATTTTGAGTTATCATCAATGCCCATAAATCTCAGTCTCTTTGCTGCTGGACTTCCTTTTCTTCTTTGAGCTAAGGGAATGTTCACCATAGCGTGTGAACCAAAAATATGGATGTTTTTAAGATCGGGCTTGTAGCCATACAACATGAAGAAAGGAGTCTGATTTGTTACACTGCTCCAAGTACGGTTGACAATGTAATTTGCGTACTTGATAGCTTCACCCCAGTATATCTTACTAAAGTTGGCATATTCTAGGAGACAACGCATCATGGTTTGCAGTACCCCTTGTCTTCGTTTTATGACTCCATTGTGAGCCGGTGTGTAAGGGGCCGAAGTCTGATGAATAATTCCATTCTTACGCATCCAGTCCTGGAAACGCTGAGACATGAATTCAGCACCACAATCACTCTGGATTCTGGCAATGCGAACTTGGTGTTGGGTAGAAACAAAGGCTGCAAAGTCTTTAAAGATCTGAAAGGTCTCTGATTTTTCTTTCATAGGATACACATATCCATATCTAGAGTAATTATCAACAATTGTTAGAAAATATTTTCTACCACCAAATGATGGCAGGAATGGACCAACTATGTCAATGTGAACCAAATCAAAAATGCATGTTGACAGGTGTGTAGCGTGTTTGGGAATGGCTGCTGCTTTGGATTTGGCCTTTTTGCAGACAGCACAATCCAAAAACACCTTACACCCCTTTAGATCCAAACCTTTTGCAAACTCCAGCATCTTCCTAAGAACACGGAAACTGGCATGCCCCAATATTCTATGCCATTTATGGATACACCTGGAATGCAAAGGTATACCTGTTAGTGAATTCTCAACATTAACATTTTTATGAGGAACCTCAGGCTTGCTCTGAGCAACCTGTTTACCAACTCTCTTTTTGTTGGCTCTAAGAGCCTTAGGAATAGCAACAGGATCTCTCTCTGGAGCATCTCTCTCTGGGCCTGTGCTCTCCCTTTTTGGAGTTTGCATACTTCCCTGTGTTTGTGTTTTAGGCTTTGGCTTTAAGTAATAAACACCATCAATTAATATGGTTCCAGCAACAATATCTCCATCTTTAACTATGTAACTTGCATTTTCAAGGTGGTGAACCTGGAATTTTAACATTCTAGACAAGTGACTCTGACTAAGCAAATTACTGGTTGCTGTTGGTATGTAATAAACATCAGGAATGAATGCATCGAGCTCTTCAACATAAACAGTTCCTTTTCCTTTGACCTGACAAGGATGATTGGAAAAAGAATAAAGTTCACGTAGTTCTGGTTCAGGCTCATGCATCTCTGTGAAAAGTTCCTTTCTGTAGGTAATGTGCAATGCTGCACCACTGTCCAAAGTCCACAGGAGTCCTCTGTCATACTCTGGTTGAGGTTGTGGATCATTGGTTAAAGCCAATGTGGCAAGAGGAGTTTGTGGATCACGCCGGAGACCATGACGACCTTGTCTTCCACCTCTGCCTCTGCCTCTGGAATCTGTTCCTCTGGGCTGGTATGTGACAGGAGCTGGAACTCGTTGGGGACAATCCCGGGTGGCATGTCCCACACGATTGCAGGTGTAGCATCTTGGCATCCTTGGAGCATAGGTCCTTCCTCAGAAGGGGCGTCTAGCTGGAGCTCTTGATGCGGGTGGTCCTCTCAAGTATGGCGTGGACAACATGAATGCCTCTTCTTCAATTAAGAGTCTACAGACATTGTCCACTGTGCGTTGAGCAATTGGGACGTGGTTAATTTTTGTAACAGCATCTTTCCATTCATAATTCAAAGAGTTAATGATGATGCTGATCATTTGAATATCTTCAATGTTATGGCCTCTTTCTCTCAATTCTATTCTCAGTGCTTTCAGTTTGGTCAAATGTCCTCCAATTTGTTCACCGGGTTTCAATCTCGAACCGTGGAGTTCAGACATGAGTAAACATGAAGATTCAATTGAGACAGGCCTGTAGCAATTTTCCAATTCAGCCCAAATTTGTCGGGCTGTTGTATTTGGTGGAAAAATGACCTGCAGTTCAGTATCCATGGCCCTATTTGCACTTGTGGCTGTGGCACATATGCAGGTATTTGTAGCTGCTGTGGCTGATGCACTGGAATCTGCTGTATTCCAGTTGCCATTTGTGCTTGATCTGCAATATTGGCATGACCTGCTGGAGATGCAGTCATTTGTCTTTGCTTTATTAAGTTTAATTGTGTTCCATCTAAAAGGACACCAACACCACCAGGGGGTGTTTGAGTTCGGGCCTGTGGAAACACTTGTGGCATTTCAGCTTCCTGTAGTAAATTACTTTCGTCAGCAGATGGTGCTGCACCTTTAGCTTCGGGCAGCCCAGTTACAAGTAATGACTGTGTGGCAGGTTTATATGTAACTTGATCAGGGAGGCTTTCATGTGACGTATGCAGTGCTCTCTGCCTTAATTGGCCTGACACAGAATCCACCAGGGGGAGTGTCTTTGGCTCTGAGGAAGAAGACAATATGGCGCTTTTTGAAAATCTTAAGTTATCTCCCTTATCTTGCTCAAGCATAGATATAGCCATTTTTGCTTGGGATAGCTCCTGTTCATAGAGTTTTATACGGTCATGATAGGCTTTCATAGCCAGCTCATCCAGGGTAAGCTTAGAGCTTCAAGGAGAATAATGAATTGTTTCTGTCTCTGCGTGGGAGTAATTTTGCTCGGCAGTTTGCTTTGGCCTTGCATCGAGCGTAACAAATTCAGAAGGTTCTTGGAGGACTTTTTCAGAGCTTGGAAAATCAGAAGAAAATGTTACTGACCTCAGTCGTAAATCATCATCTTCAAAAACAGCTTCTGTCTTATCTCCCTCCATTTCTGTTCCCACAGCTTCTTCTTGTTCCAGGCGTGTGGCTGTAGTAAGGGGCTGGAAATCTGAAAAACTCCTTTCTGCCACCTTCTCAGCAAAATACATTTTGTATTTGTTTTTCTTCTGTTTCAGCATCTTAGCAATATA
Source organism: Arizona elegans (assembly GCA_022577455.1). Taxonomy (NCBI): domain Eukaryota; kingdom Metazoa; phylum Chordata; class Lepidosauria; order Squamata; family Colubridae; genus Arizona; species Arizona elegans. Next base: position 89,546,216 of record JAKOOJ010000002.1, read on the forward strand.
ATTAGCATACCTCAGTAGCTAAAAACTAATTGCCTATGCGCTCTTATCAGAAATAACAAAACAAGGAAAAAAGCCATAAATCAACCGTCCGAGCTACCAGCTGTCAAGGCATTGATTAATCCCATGTTTGGCTCTGGGACAAATCACCCTGGTTTAATTAGAGGATGGATCGTGGCTCCTCCTTGTTGCAATATTCTGAAAAGAAACACGAAGAAAAGTTCTCTAATAAAACTCATTTATTTGTTATACAGAAAATAAAACACCTCACTAACTAAGAAAGTTAATTGCTACATTTTGAAAGTAATTCAGGCTGGCTGCTTTCCAGCAGTTGACACCCCCGTGGCATGAGAACTAAGGAAAGAGTGTGTGAAGCAAGTGAAGGAATGCAGACATGCATAGTAACTTTTGATAACAATTCTTGGCAAGGTACGGAAAGTCTGATAGTCCAGAAATAATTGGCTCAGCTGGTAAATAAAATAACGCAGTGACACATCAACCAATTAATTCCCAGCCTCATGACCAGCGCACTCCAGCATCAACAACTCACCCTGAAAGATTACCAGGGCAACCGGATTCCAGTGCTGGGCATCGGAAAGTTCAACATAAAATTCAAGGACTTCCAAGGAAAACTGCCCCTCACCATAGTGGACCAGGACAGACCTAGCTTATTAGGTCTGGAGTGGTTCGAGCCTTTGGGACTAGCAGTGACCGGAATCAATCAGATTGAAGATGACGGCTGGGAAGAAGATCTGATGAGGGACTTCGCAGATGTCTTTGACGGCAAATTGGGCAAGTACATGGGGTCCCCAATTTCATTTAACCTAGATCCCCAGGTCACCCCTGTCAGAATTAAATCCAGGAGGGTTCCTTTTGCTCTATGGCCCAAGATAGATGAGCAACTGGACAAACTCGTTGCCCAAGGGTTATTGGAGCCGATGGACCATGCTAAGTGGGAGACACCCATAGTAACCCCCACAAAGCCAGATGGGTCAGTACTCCTCTGTGGAGACTATAAGAGCACCCTGAATAAGGCATTACAACAGAGCACCTACCCAGTACCCGTCGTGCAACACCTTTTACACTCCCTGGGGCAAGGGAAGATATTTGCGAAGCTGGATTTGGCCCAGGCATACCAACAGCTACCAGTAGACGATGCCACAGTGGAAGCACAAATAATAGTCACACACAGGGGAGTGTTCAAGTGCAAACATCTGCAGTTTGGAGTAAGCGTAGCCCCAGGACTATTCCAAAGTCTTATGGAACGCCTGTTACAGGGAATCGAAGGGTCATTCCCTATTTTAATGATGTGTTAATCTCAGCCATAAATCAGAAACAATTACAGCAGCGTTTAAGGGCAGTGTTAACCAGATTCCAGGAAGTGGGGCTGAAGGTAAAAAGGGACAAGTGCCAGCTAGCCAAAACGCAAGTGGAATTCCTGGGATACCTAATCGATGGTTCAGGGATACGACCCACCCTAGGCAAACTACAGGCAATCAGAGAGGCACCGACCCCAACAAACAAAACAGAACTGTAGGCGTTTCTAGGGTTACTGAATTTTTACAATATTTTCCTGCCACAGAAAGCCATGATTGCTGAGCCTCTTCACCGGTTACTGGATAGGAGAACGGAGTGGACATGGGGGGAAGATGGAGAAGAATGCATTTGAGCAGATAAAAAAACTTTTAACTTCGGACAGAGTATTAGTACAGTACAGCGGGACATTGCCTTTAAGACTGACTTGCGACGCATCTCCATTCGGCATCAGAGCTGTGCTCAGCCATTGCATGCCAAATGGCAGAGAAGTCCCCATTGCATTCTACTCATGAACACTGTCCAAGCCAGAAAGAAACTACAGCCAGCTGGATAAAGAGGCGTTGGTCACAGTAGCTGGCATTAAAAGCCAGTAAGCTGGTTCCATGAGTACCTATATGGAAGAAAATTCGAACTCATCACAGACCACAAGCCGCTCCTGGGAATCATCACGGGAGATAAACCTATGCCTCCCATACTATCCCCGAGAATGCTAAGGTTGATGGAATTCCTCGCAGCATACGACTACCAACTAAAGTACAAACTGGGGAAGACCATTGACCATGCTGACACGCTCAGCTGATGCCCGCTTCTGGAACCAGTAGAAGACCTGGCATCAGTCACAACCACCCTGCTGATAGAAACTATGGAGAACACACAAATCTCGGCTACGGACATTGTGAGAGCAACAGCTAAGGACAGAACTTTGGTGCATGTTTTAAATTGGGTCTGGAAGGGATGGCCTGTGATGGACATAGACACTGAACTCCAACCATTCAAGATGAGGCAAACAGAACTTTCAGGATTAAGAGGGTGTTTATTGTGGGGGGATAGAGTAATAATCCCAAAAGCATTAAGAAATGATGTTTTAGACTTGTTACATGAAGGACACCTGGGGATCGTGAAAATGAAGGCGCTGGCAATGCGCCACCATGTTTGGTGGCCGGGGATGGACAAAGAAATAGAGACATGGGTATCAATTTGCACACCATGCCAGGAATCCTGCCCAGCACCACACACAGCACCCACACACAATTGGGAGAATCCCGGGGCTCCATGGTCCTGCATACACATAGACTTTGCAGGACCGTGCCAGGGAAACACATTCCTGATCATCGTTGATGCATACTCTAAATGGTTAGAGGTACAGTTAATGACATCAACGATGACAGAAGCAGTCATCTGAGCTCTGCGGAGACTATTTGCAACACATGGATTACCCGAATTGGTAGTCTCAGACAACAGACCTCAATTCATGGCTAACCAATTCGAAATGTTCTTAGTCAGCCAAGCCATCCAACAAACATTATCCGCGCCAGGGAAACTGTCCACGAATGGATTGTCTGAAAGAATGGTGAGAACGACAAAAGAAACCTTAGCAAGCCTGGGACCAGGGGACATACAAGTGAAAATTGATAAGCTACTGAGCATACAGCACATCACATCCAGTGCCACCACACACAGAAGCCCCATGGAACTGCTAATGGGAAGGAAGCTAAGATCCAATTTAGATAGACTTCACCCCCATTACAGTACAGAGAAGCCAGCTGACTCAACCAGCAAGACTAGACAGTTCCAAGTGGGGGATAAGGTGTACTCTAAGAACTTTAGTGGAAACCCCCTATGGGTCCCAGCAGAAATAACTCAGATCACAGGGCCCTGTCCTACAGGATAGAAACAGAGGATGGTCGGAGTTGGAAAAGACACATAGATCAGCTCAGGGGCTGACTAGTCAGGAGAGAATACAAAACACAAGAAGGAACCCAGGGAAGAAAAAAAGAAATTCACACAAAAAGAGATCAGGCCCGACACCAAACATCACCAAAAGAACAACGGGGACAACACTCAAGCCCGACTGGAGACAGCGAACACTTATCTGGAGTCCAGGAGGGAGTCATCGATAACCACAACAGTCAACCGTTCCAGCTGGGGGGAGAAGAAAGGAACATCCAACAGAATAAGCCCACACCAGCAGCAGAGTTCGAGAGAGTTCCGGAGGCGCCTCCAGGAGAGACACAGAACTCGACCTCTCACTCCAAGATCGCTGGAACAACTGAACTGTGCAGGTCCAGTCACGCCCCGAAAAGGCCCGCCTACTTATGCGACTACATGGCTTGAGAGACTCCAGGATTGGTTAATACTTATCTAGAGGGGAGGGGTGTTGAATATTGAATGACAATTCAAATGGACCAATTAGAAGTGAGTAAATAGAGCAGGAGATTTAGAAGCACGTCAATGGCTGAAGCCACAGACAGCTCCCTTTAAAAGGGGCTGCTGCGGCTAGGCAATCCATTGCTGTACTGGAGCTAATAAAGAGCTGTTACTGAAGTCTTTCTGAAGACTTACTGAAGTGTCCTTCCTACGCCCACTATTTAACACAAACAATGAAGAGTGTGTTGATGAAACTGTTAAAGCCAATATCTTTAACACGTTCTTCAGCTCAGTCTTTGTAAACAGCAATGACACATACCCAATATTTTCCAGTCGTACTACAGACAATTACAATGATTACAGTGATCTTATACATATTGATTTTACAGAAGACAATGTTGAAAAGGCACTACACAATCTTAAACCATCTCTATTTATTCGACTTGATGGACTATGTGCATACTTCTTAAAAAAGCTTTCCACTGCAAATGCAGAACCTCTAAGCATAATTTTTGAAAAATCTTTCAGTACCAGCACCTTGCCCTACCAATGGTCACAAGCCAGGGTCATCCCTATCTTCAAAAAGGGAGACCCTAGCCTAGTTGAAAATTACAGACCAATCTCTTTACGTTGCATCACCTGCAAAGTCATGGAATTAATCATTAACCAATCTGTTACCCTACACCTAGAGACAAATAACCTACTTTATAACAAACAGTTTCAGAAAAAAATTATCCTGTAATCTATAACTACTACATTGCAAAAACATATGGACTACACATCTCGATCAGGGCAAAGCAATAGATGCAGTTTACATAGACTTCTGTAAAGCTTTTGATTCAGTGGTACACAACAAATTACTTCTAAAACTAAAATCCTATGGCATTTCTGGACTCCTTCATAAATGGATAGCTGCCTTCCTGTCAAACAGACAAGTGGTCAAAATAGGAAGCGCTCTATCAAATCCTGTACATGTTAATAGTGGTGTTCTCCAAGGCAGTGTCTTAGGTCCAACACTCTTTATACTTTACATAAATAACCTTTGTGATCATATTAAAAGCAACTGTGTTCTCTTCGCTGATGATGTTAAACTATTCAACACCACCGACAATGCAACTACCCTTCAAAAAGACCTTGACTATGTGTCAGATTGTTCTAACAAGTGGCAACTTCAAATCTCAACCAAATGCTCTGTCTTGCACATTGGCAAAAAAAATCAAAACATAAAATACAAATTAGATGGACATGACCTTGTAGATGACCCTCACTCTGTCAAGGACCTTGGAGTACTCATTTCTAAAGATCTAAGTGCCCGAGCCCACTGTAACAACATTGCCAAAAAGGCATTAAGAGTTGTTAACCTAATCTTGCGTAGCTTCTTCTCTGGTAATGTTGTACTACTAACTAGAGCATATAAAACATTTGCTAGACCAATTCTTGAATACAGCTCATTTGTCTGGAACCCACACTGCATATCAGACAAAATACAATCGAGAGAGTCCAGAGATATTTTACAAGAAGAGTCCTCCGTTCCTTTAACCACAATAAAATACCTTATGCCACCAGACTTGAAATTTTGGGCTTAGACAACTTTGAACTACGCCGACTTCAGTCTGACCTAAGCATAGTACATAAAATTATCTGCCACAATGTCCTTCCTGTCAATGACTACTTTAGCTTCAACCACAACAATACACCAGCAAATAATAGATACAAACTTAAGGTAAACTCGACTGCAGAAAATATGACTTCAGCAACAGAGTGGTCAATGCCTGGAATGCACTACCGGACTCTGTAGTTTCTTCCCCAAACCCCCAAACCTTTAACCTTAAACTGTCTATTGTTGACCTCACCCCATTCCTAAGAGATCTGTAAGGGGCGTGCTATGAGATCTATGTCTATGAGATCATAGTTGGCTTTTTTAAAGTTATAACTGGGAGTCCCATCATTATGATGATTTTTGAAAGGGCGTAAGCTGAGACAAAAGTCAATCATGCTGTGGTCGCTGTTGGAGAATGGTTCTTTTATTTGTAGTCCATAAATTGAATTTAAACTGTTGTTTGTTACTAGTTGATCAAGTCCCAGATTAGTTACAGTATTGTACAGGGTTGCATGTATAGGTTCAGTTATACATTCATTTAGGGTCCAATTAATAAGTGGTAAGTTAAGGTCATCAAGAAAGATCATTTGGTGTGGGCAGGAGGTTGCCCAGGTTAGTAGTGAAGTTAATTTGTTCGCATGTTCGATGTCATAATCTGGGGCTCTGTAACAAAGTAAGAATCAAAATGTGGTATTTAAGGACACCGATGATGGTCTCAGGAAGACCAAGTTCACGTGTAACTTGAATATTTTTTAGATGTAGGGACTTTTTGTAGAAGATAGCAACACCACCTCCTCTATGGATTTCATGATCTGACCGGTAAACATGATAGTCTCTTACTGTAATAATGGAGTCAGGGAGGAATGTATTCAGCCAAGTTTCACAGATAAATATAATGTCGAATATAGCCGTATTTAGTAAGAGGAGGAATTCAGGTATTTTATTTACAAGGCTTCTTGCATTAAGTAACTTGCATTTAATAGTTGTTTGGTTAGTAGTAGTTGTTATAGAGGAAGTTTGGAGCATGCGTGCCTAGTTTTGGATGATGAGGGATTGGATGGAGGAGGATTGGGTGTTAGGATGTGGGCTGTGGGACTTTCTTTTGATACAGTCAGCACGGTAGTCGATGCATAAGTCAGGATGTCCTTGGTCTTGACGTCTTTTAAGTTCTGAGCGAATTCTTTGCAATATGGATAAGTTGGGACTTGAGCAAAGTTTGTTATGGCTGATGTTGGTTTTGGCGATTGAATTTATCATATGTATGAATATGCATTTGATGGACTCGTTTTTGCAAATAACTCTGCAAAATCTTGGAGCTACCGAGCCATTGTTGTATTTGAACTCAGGGCCATCTCTTGAAATTTCAATGATGTCATCAGGGGAGATGTTTGGTTTATTGCAGTTTCTTATAATGTTGCGAACCTTTGTGATATCATCGGATTCGTCATTGTCATCCAGGCCAAATAAAATAGCATTTGGACATTTTTGTTCACGTTCAATGGCGTCTTTGATAAGTAAGGATATATTATTTGATGGGTTTGAATTATTTGCTGGGTTGATGGTTACTTGTGGTTGAGATTGAGGTGGTTGTTGTTGAGTTGAGGTAGTATTTTGAGCATTTAGGTATTTATTTATCATTTCTATATTTTTTTAAAGAGATGTTAGACATGCTTGTAAACTTGCTTGTAAACATGTTTGTAAAATTGTTTCTAAACGTGTTATTAAGCTTGCAATCTATGGCATCAATGGATGTAGATGGGACATTTTGAATGTCTAGCTTTGATCAATCAATCAATCAATCAGAATAGAACTGGAAGGAACCTTGGAAATCTTCTAGTCCAACCCCCTGCTCAAGCAGGAGACCATACCATTTCAGATAGGTGGTGTTCAGTCTTTTCTTAAAAACCTCCAGTGATGAAGCACTTACAACGTCTGAAGGCAGGTTGTTCCACTGGTTAATTGACCTCACTGTTAGGAAGTTTCTCCTGAATTCCAGATTACTTCTCCCCTTGATAAGTTTCCATTTATTGTTTCTTGTCTTGCCTTCTGGTGCTTTGGAAAATAAGTTGACCTCCTCTTCTTTGTGGCAGCCCCTCAAATACTGGAATACTGCTATCGTGTCACCCCAGGTCCTTCTTTTTTGTAGACTGGCCATACCCAATTCCTGCAACCATTCTTCATATGTTTTTGTCTCCAGGCCCTTAATCATCTTAATTGCTCTTCTTTGCACTTTTCCCAAAGCCTCAATATCTTTTTTATAATGTAGTGACCAAAACTGGATGCAGTATTCCAGGTGTGGTCTTACTAATATTATATTTATATTCTAATTTAATCTTACTAATATTAAATTAATATTCTAAATTGTTCATTCTTAATTTGAAAAACCTGATATCTCTTCTCTCACCATCAATTAATGCTTTGCAATCAAAATGGAGATAAGAAATACTACACACATGCACACACACATATATATGTCATGTAATCTTGACAACTGGCAATTGCCTGGTCAAGGCCATACAGTTTTCTTGACAAGGTTTTTGGAAGTGGTTTGCCTTCCAAAGCACTTCCTAAGGCTGTAAGTGGACAAAGTCATTCTGCAGGTTTCAAGGTCTCAAACTCACGATATTCTGGTTTCCAAAGGTGCATTTAACTGCTACGGCAAACTGCTTTGCTTCTACATTGTATAACTGTATAAAAGCAAGATTCTAAAAAGTAAGTTTAATAGTTGTTTTATCCTTGCTAATTATTTCATTATTTTATGAACATAGAATAGATTTTCAATGTTGTGCTCCTTTCCAAACTATACAGAAGTTTTGACTGGAGATCACTTGCAAATAAATTGAAGATTATGAGTAAAATGATCATATTAATAAAATGAAATTCAACATAGATAAAAGTAAGGTTTTACACTTAGGCAAGAACAAACAACTGTATAGGTACAAACTAGGTAAAACTTGGCTTAATGCCAGTAACTACGAGAAGGATTTTGAAATCCTAGTGGACAATCATTTAAATAAGAGTCAACAGTGTGCAGCAGCAGCAAAAAAAAGCCAATGCAACCCTAGACTGCATTAATAGAGGGATAGAATCAAGATCACATGAAGTTTTAGTACTGCTTTGCAAAGCCTTTATAAGACCACACTTGGAATACTGCTTAGTTCTGGTCACCACAATATAAAAAAGCTGTTGAGGCTTTGGAAAGAGTGCAGAGAAGAGCAACAAGAATGACTAGGGAGGCAGAGGCTAAAACATATGAGAATGGTTGTAAGGATTGGGTATGTCTAGTCTAATGAAAAGAAGGGGAGACATGATAGTACTGTTCCAATATTTGAGGAGTGCCTACAAATTATTGATGGAGGGGGTCAAATTATTTTCCAAAGCACTAAAAGGCAAGATAAGAAATGAAAATCACCAAGGAGATAAAGAAGTTCTTTTTGCAGATGCGGGCAGATGGCAACTGAAGACTTTAGAAACACTGTTGGAAGAAGGGATTAATTTAACTTGGTTACAATATAATCAACTTCAACTGAGATGGAGAGAAGATCAAAAAATTGGATTAATGTTGCATGAAGAAGAGTTGGTTAGACAGATAAAAGAGAAAGACCCAATGCATATTAAGAGGGTTTATAATGTTTTGTTAGAAAGAGACTCAGAAACTGAATTGGTTAAAGATTGTATGATACAAAATTTTGCAGAACCAGTGATGTTGGAAACATGGGAAAAAATATGGGTTCAGAATGTCAAATTTACACAGTCGCAGAATTTGAGGGAAAATTTTTATAAAATGTTTTATAGATGGCATTTAGATCCTAAGAAATTGTCATGCATGTACCCTAATGTTCAACCAAAATGCTGGAGAAGTGATTGCTTAGATGCCACATATTATCATGTGTGGTGGACTTGTAAGAAAGTGAAGGCCTTTTGGATAAAAATTTGGTGGGTTATGCAGAATGTTTTGAAGAAAAAAAATTCAGTTTTCTCCACAATTGTTTTTATTGGGTATAGTTAAGGGTTTTACATTGGGTGAAACAAAGTTGATATTGTATATGATAACAGCAGCGAGATTATTGATAGGTCAATATTGGAAAAATGAAGCTATGCCTACTATTGAAGAATGGACTTTGAAGATGGCCAGTTTTGCAGAGATGGCGAAGATTTCAGCATATTTAAAAGATCGCTCACAAGAGACTTATGTATGGGAGTGGAAAAAGTGGATAGATTATGTGCAGAATAAATATCAAACTAGGAAATATCAGATAGCTTTTAACTGAAAGTATTATATAGCGATAGAATAATAGAATTTTGTGAAGATGTGAAAAATATACAGGGGGTGGATGGGTTCAAGTTTTATAAAAAGGGGATTTTGATTTGGATTATATTCTGAGGAAGTCAGGGGGGAGGGGAGGGTTAGGGAGGGTTAGGGAGGGTTAGGGAGGTCAGGAAGGGAGGGGGGAGAAAATTGGGGAGAAAATGTAATTGTAAAACTTTTTCAATAAAAAAAAAAAGAAAATCACCAAGGAGAGAAGCAACCTAGTACTAAATTTCCTAACAGTGAAAGCAATCAACCAATGGAATAGCTTGCCTTCAGAAGTTGTGGGTGCTCCATTACTGAAGGCTTTAAAAAAAACTGGACAATCATTTATCTGAAATGGTATAGGGTCTCCTGCTTGAGCAGGGGGCTGGACTAGAAGACCTCCAAGATCCCTTCCAAGTCCATTATTTTATGTTCTATGTTCTAGTATACAAATTAATTAGAAACTTCTAAAAAAAATTTCGAACTTTTTCAAATTTTGTTGGTTTTTCAGTTTTGGAAATAGAATCTCGGCTGGCTAAACAAACCTGGACTTGACTGAAACAAAACCTCCAACAATGGTCTGCTGTGCGAATGGTAGTTTAGCACCTTTAAATAGTCGCGCCGGGCTGCTGTCCAATCAGGAGGCCTCTGGCCTCTCTGCACCCCTCAGCTGGTCATCTGGTCAGCTGCCGCTGCCCACAACATCATTCCCTGCCACCAGAGTTCTCGGAGGGCTTCTCGTACCATCATAGTGGCAAGGCTCTCGGAAGTGGTCCTTGTCCCCGTCGCAATGTGTCTGGCCACCTACTCCCATCACCAACACCCGTGCATTGTGCTCTGTTCTCCCAGATCCCCCCAGAGGTTCGTTCTTGCTTTCTTCGGGTCTGATGCTCCCCTATACTGTGATGTGTCAAGCTGGAGCTGGGCTCGACAGGCAGCCCCCCTCTACCAGGAGTCCACCTAAAGGAGACAAAATGGAGAAGTCAACATTACTTATTCTTGCCCCGGGGCCCCTGGTTTGGGTAGGTATGTCTGATGGAATCGCCGCAACAGCCTCTCAGTATTGAGGTCCCCCACTGGTACCCACGAAGCCTCCTCGTATGGGTATCCTTTCCACCATACAAGATATTTGACCCGTCCTCTAACTAGTTTGGAATCGAGGATCTCATCTATCTTATAATGATCATTGTCCACCTGTCCAGGGTTCTCTGTGGGATCCCAAATAACCTCCACTGATTTCAACAGGCTACTGTGGAACACCGGGTGGATCTTGCCCAGTAAGAGTGGTAGTTTAAGAGCGACTGTTACTGGGTTGATTACTTTGGTTATCATGAAAGGGCCCAGGTATTTGGGCCCAAGTTTTTTACTAGGTGTTCTTAATTTAATATATTTAGTGGAAAGGTATACCCAATCCCCGATTTGGAATGGTTTATGTTCTGCCCTCTTTTTGTCAGCCTGTTGCTTATATTCTTCTGCTGCTCTGTTCAATGTTAGTTTTACTGGGGCCAGACTTTCTGGATCTCGTCGGGCCAACCCTCTGGTGTTATTTGTCCCTCAAATTCAAGTTCTGGCACAGCAGGGAACTCCCTGCCGGTTACCACCTAAAATGGGGTGAAACCAGTACTACGATGTACAGCATTATTATATACAACCTCAGCAAATGGTAGAAGGCTAGACCAGTCAAATTGTTGGTATGACATGTAGCAGTGCAAATAGTGTTCTACCATAGCATTGGTCCTCTCCGCTGACTCATTGGCGCTAAGGTGAAAGGCTGAATTCAAGCCCTGTGAGGATCCTATCATATGGATAAAATCTCACCAAAATCTAGCAGTAAACTGTACCCCTCTGTCAGATATAATCCGGTGGGGTGCCCTGTGCAGGTGGTAGATGTGTTGGATGAACATCTTTGATAATCGTCTGGCAGAGGGGAGCCCGCTGGAGGGTATAAAGTGGGCTTGTTTTGAGATCAAGTCTATTATAGTCCATATTACGGTTTTACCTTGACTCTCCAGGAGATCCACAATGAAATCCATGGAAATTTCATCCCATGGCCTATTGGGTTCCACAAACAGACTGTAATAGACTAAGTGGCTTTCCCAGATGGGACTTGGTTACTGCACACACAGGACAACTTTTTACATAGCTCTCAATTTCTAGACGCATATGTGGCCACCAGAATTGACGTTTCATAAGGTGTAACATCTTGAGCAAAGTGACCAACTGGTTTAATGTCACGGTACCTCCTCAATACTGACATCCTAAGACGTTTGGGGATGTATAACTTATTTGCCATTCAGGCAAGACCATCTCTGTGGGTTACCAGTGAGTTATGCTCTGCTAGCCAAGAATCCTCCCGTAATGCCTGATGTAGCTCATTGTACTGATTTACTGATTTACTGAAGAATTTACTGAGTCTTCAGTGTCTATTCATCCCACAGGTTGCTTACTCGGTATCATGGCTTGTACTACCTCTTCTTTTTTACTATTGAACTGAGACATACGGGACAGCGCATCAGACAGAATTTTTTTCCCAGCAGGAACGTATTTTGGGGTAAAACCTCTGGAAATACTGCACCCAGCACACCTGTTTTGGGGATAGCTTTCTGGGTATTTGAAGGGCCTCCAGGTTTTTGTGGTCAGTCCACACTTCAAACTGGTTTCCTGCACCCTCCAGTAGATGCCTCCATGTGAGTAATGCCCACTGTACTGTGAAAGCCTCTTTTTCCCAGATTGCCCAGCCTCTTTCCGTAGGCATACATTTACGAGAGGTGTAAGCACAAGGCTGTAGCCCCCCTTCCCCGGTTGTTTTTCTGTAACAGAACGGCTCCTATGGCTACATTGCTCGCATCTGCCTGCACTATGAAGGGTAACGTTGGATCAGGGTGTTTGAGGGTGTTCATCAGCAAAAAGGGTCTTTAGATTCTCAAACGCTTTTTGACATTCAGGCGTTCACACTATTGCCTGCCCTGGTTGTGGTTTTATCCCAGTATTCTTGGTATGCAAAAGGCTTGTGAGAGGTAATGCCACCTGAGCAAAGGACAGAATAAATTGCCTATAGAAATTCACAAACTCTGCAACTGCTTCCTTGTTCCCGGAGCTTGCCATTCTAACACTGCCCTAACCTTTTTTGGATTCATTTTCACCCCATCCCATGAAATTTGATATCCCAAATAATCAAGCTCTGTTTGATGAAACTCACATTTCAAAAGTTTTACAAATAATTTTGCATCTAGTAATTTCTGCAACACTTGGCATACTAACCAGGTGTGTTCCTCTATCATGTTGGTATAGATCAGGATGTCATTCAGGTATACAAGGACCCCCCAGTACAAATGCTCATGCAGTATCTCGTTTATCAACTGCATGAACACAGCCGGAGCGCCCTGTAACCCGAATGGCATCACCTGGAACTGATAACTCCCCAGGAGACAGTTAAACGTGGTCTTCCACTCGTCCCCTGCCCAGATGCATACCCGGTAATATGCCTCCATCAGATCAAGTTTCGTGAAAATCCGGCCAGAGGACAGAGTAGATAACAAGTCCTTAAACAAGGGTAAAGGATATAAATGCTCTACACAGACTGTATTGAGTCCATGGAAATCTACACATAGATGTAAGCCCCCATCTTTCTTCTCCTGGAACAAAATCGGTGCAGCCATATGAGACCTGGCTAGGTTTTTATCTATGTATCATCTCAACTCATCCAGTTCTTTAGGTGTCATCACATACATACGGGGCTTTGGTAGTTTGGCTCCAGGTAATAACTCTATGGCACAATCAGTGGACGGATGTGGGGGTAAAGCCTCAAACTCCTCCTCATTGAAAACATTAGCCTGGTCCTTATATATCTCTGGAACCACCACCCCCGCCCCGTTATGGACATTTGTTCCCTCTTCAACTTGTCCTGCACTCGCCCCAGTGGCTGCCGGATTATTGGATCTGGACTGATGGCCAATCACAATTTCTGGAATCCCCCTTCCCACCAAATGGTGGGCTCCCATTTATCCAGCCATGCTAGGCCTAAGATGATGGGTTCTATCATCCTTTCCACCACTATGAACCTAAGGTATTCCCAATGCTCCTCAATCTCCAGCCTAACAGGCTCAGTCACATGGGTGGCTGGCACCCCCTGAATGTCGAGCCATCCATTTGCTTGAACTTAATGGGAGTTCACAATTTCATCATACATAACCCCAAGTCATCCTCCACCGCCTGGCACATTAAACGCTGGGTGCACCTGGAATCAATCAATACCCCTGCTGACTCCCTACGTACGTGTGTATATTTCTCAGGGTTACCGGTATCACAAATGGACGTACTGGATTACTTACCATGGGGTCATTGGGATCCTCCTCATCATTGTCTCCCGACACCACAGGTAAACTCCCTGCCCCAAGTGGGCTCCCAACGTCTTTAGCCCGCGTATGTGGCCCGGTAGAAGGGGTTTGCGATGCTATTTGGGACCATTCTGAAGCTGGACGGACCCAGTCCCAAACCTTTCCTCCAGTTATCAGTGGCTGGGAGGCTGAAGGTTGTAGAGGAGGTATCAGGCACTCTGCCGCTCTATGGCCACTCTGGTTGCAACAGAAACAATGGAAAGCCGGCTTCCTGACCGGGTCGGTTGTGCCTGGGGCTGGACCCTCTGCTCTAGTCCCCCGAAAAGGTGGCTGTTTGTCCATGACCTGTCTTTGTTGGCCGTGTCCCCCATCCCCCCGTGAACAGAACTGTCTCAAGCCAACATCCAGGTCTATCGCCGCTCTGAACCAATCTGCCAAATGTGGTGGCAAACCCCGGTAAACACAGGCTTGTCTCAGGTCCCAGTCCCAACCCATATGGAATTGGTGGACCAGAAGACGCTCTGGCCACACTCTTAGCCTCCCTGTGATCGTGTGGAACTCTTTCACATAGTCCTTGGCTGGCCGGCCTCCTTGTTTCAGGGCCACAAGCTCCCCTTCCGCCAATTGGGTTCTGGATTTATCTTCGAATCTTCCCCTTAATGCCTCCAAGAACAACCCACCATTTGCCAGTTCTTTGGCGTGGTCGCTATGGAGGTTGGCCACCCAGTCTGCTGCCTCCCCCATCAACACCGTAATAATAGTCACAATCATTGCCCATTGTGAAAGGTTTAGTCATCCATACAAGTCCATGTGGCTTATGATTTGACTCAGAAACAGTGCCATCTGATCAGAGCTATCATCGAAAGTGGCCTGAATAGGTGGAGGACCCTATAGCGTTTGCTGTGGCCATGCCCCAGGAGCCCATGCAGGGGCCTGCCTGGCATCGCTGGTAATCCTACTTTGCACACGATGATGACTAGACTGTTTCCTTGGGCCCAGTTGTGCACTGTCATGCATACCTTGTGCCCTGTGTGGTCCCTGGTCAACACCATGCAGCACCTCCCTCAATGATGATACTGGAGCACCAGCTGCCTGATATTCTGTGTTTCTAGACCAGCTGGAAATTTTCTCCATACGAAGTTTGGGGCTAGCCAGGTGAAAACGAGTGTCTGTTCCCTGTGTCCCCACCCATCCCTGCCATGCGGCTGAGGGGTCCACCCCAGTTGCCCAGGGCTGCCATGAAGGGGCATCCTTGAAGCTGGCTTCCCCAAACCGTTCCCTTAACATATCTAATGTAGCAGTCCCAGGGCCTGTGGAGTAGCTCCACTCACCCTCTTCATCTTCTGTCCGCCTCCTCTCCCTCCACCCCTGAAAGATCACTCCAGCGGGGGGGGGGGAGTGTTGGGGTCCAAGGCACTACAGGGCCCGTAAGAGCAGAGCTATGCCACCAGTTGCCTGAGGAGGTTTGTGCCAGACCAGGCCCAGATGCCTCCAGGTTCTCTGCTGAACACTCATCATGCTGGGGCTTTCTCTCCTTTGGTCTCACCACCACCTGCTCACTGTCCTCCAGGACCTCCTGGACCTCTGGTAAAGCAAGGTCTTTCTCCTCCTCCATCTCCTCTGGCAACAGTAGCCCTGCTGACGTGCCCTCCGCTATGCCTCTGCTGCTCACAGGAAAATGTGAAGTAGAAGGAGCATCAACTTTCTCTCAGCTCACTAAACAAACCTGGACTTGACTGAAACAAAACCTCCAACAATGGTCTGCTGTGTGGATGGTAGTTTAATTGCAATTCCAGATTATTCATAGGCAATGCCGAGCAATGCAAAAGTAAATACAAAGTTGGCACTGAGAGCTGCTGCCTCTCAGCTCCTTTAAATAATCCCACCGGGCCACTGTCCAATCATGAGGCCTCCGGTTTCTCTGCACCTCTCAGCTGGTTGGCCTGTCAAGGGAAGCTGATTAGACAAAGATGCCTGTGATTTTTAAATTGGAGGGAGAAACAACAGTAACCTATGCTATGCTGATTGCACTATTCTAATACCTGAAAATCCAAAGGATCTGGAAAGTCTGTAATAAAAACCAAGGAGCTAGCAAAAAATTGGGCTAAAACTAAATATAAAGAAAGCTAAACTAATGACAACTGGTACAACAAGCAGCCTTAAAATTGACAATGAAGATGTCAAAGTTGAATAGCTTCTGTCTTTTAGGATCAATCATAAACAACAAAAGAACAAACAGTCAAGAAATATACCACAGACTAGCATATGTTAGAGTAGCCATGAAGGCCTTGGAAAAAATATTCATATGCAACGATTTGTCTAAACCGACAAAGATCAGAATTGTTCAAGCAATGCTATTCCTTGTGACAATTTTTAGAAGTGAAAACTGGGCTTTGAAAAAGCAGAATAGAAAGTGTATCATTTCATACTTCACTGTGTTGAGTTTTCCCATGTTCACACTTCTTATGTTCCATGTTTCCACTGTAATTTGTCTTTGCAGTTTTGGATTTTCTTTTCCTACATAGTAACATCAGCAACTAAAGATCCTGAAGACTTTAATCTAGTGACACTATAATGAGTGTCACTAGATTAAAGTGCCATTAGTGCTGTGAATAGTTCTCTGCTTTTTGTTAGTAACATATTGAGTGCTGTCTAACCTGAGTGGGTTTATGGCACTGATGGCACAATGTCATCAGTTCCTTTATAATTTCTATGCATGCGGTTTTCTTGGTAAAGTACAGGAAATGTTTACCATTGCCTTCTTCTGAAAGTATGTTTTTGAAATTGTCATGAAAGTGAACTTGTGCCTACAGCCTCTTCCTATATCACTGCTGCTCCATATAGGTGCCTGCTTGTTTTAGTTGGGCAGCTGGAATAATCATCAAATTTTGGGTGACCCTTTTGCATTTATATAGTTTTGGCATACATTCCTGGAATTCTTCACTCATCCTTCCCAGCAATACCTGCCATCATTCCTTTTGAGTCAGCACAGCAGGATGTGAGAGGGATCAATAGAAATACAGTTTCCAAATTATGAAATTAGAAAGTGGTAGAGACCCCTCCCTTTAAGTCAGAATTCAGATTTTACATACACAAATGTGAAGATGTTTTTTTTTACTATTTCCTTTGAGAACCCGAACAAACATGCATTCCCACCACTACCCTTTAAAGTGAGACAACCCACATGGCTATCATATAAATTCCTGCAGGTAAAGGGAATCTCAGGCCTCCTTGGCACCAGGATATAGGTTGTAAAATATCTGATGACACAGGCCATGCTAGTAAATCGAATCCAAGTCCCCCCTTTCTCCACTTGAATGGCAGTATCACTTTTAGGGATCTGACAAATGGAAAACTATAGATGGGTGTGTCCAATCTTTTGGCTTGCCTGGGCTGCATTGAGTGAAAAGGAATTGTCTAGGGCTGCATAGAAAAGATGTAATACAGCTATTTTATTATTTATTTATTTATTTATTATTAATTTAATTTGTATACCGCCCTTCTCCCAGAAGGGACTCAGGGCGGTGAACAGCCAAAATTAAAAAACATACAGATGCAAAAGTTAAGATAATTAAAAGAATTAAATCATTGGCTACCCAATTTAAAACCCCAAATCCATAAAATTTAAAATCCCAATTAAAAACCATTTAGGCTAATGTATATAAATGCATATAATAGTGTTAAAAGTTTACAATCTTGTAGGGCTTCATTACTATCTACCTAAAACTGCATGTGGCTCTTGGGCTGTGGGTTGGATATGCCTACTCTAGGCCAAAATGTTAAAAAAGCCAATTATTTATTTCTTCTGTGAAGTACTACCAAAAATTAATTACATTAAGTCAATATTTGTGTAAACAGCTTTAAATTCAACAAAGGCTTAATGCTATCCCAATTGTATATTTTTTTATCCATAAAGCTATATCAAGCAACATATCTCATTATCAACTCATTAAAGCAGCTACATCAATAATTATACACTTAAAACATTTTTTCAGACTCACAAGGAAGCCTGAAAAAAGAAAAGTTACTTTAATAATAGTGAGAGACGTGGTGCTCATGTGAGGTCCAAAGCACTTCTTTTCAATAATTTTTGAAACATCAGCAACTATAAAATATAACAACCTTCCCATAAAAATACATATTATGAATCTGATGAAATGGATTGCTGAGATCTGAGGGCAATCTGGCTACACTTTCTGTTACCCCATTGATTGCCAGTTGATTCATCCGATCTGGCTGTTTAGGTGGGTGTCCTTTCCTTCCTCACCACTCCATATGTGTCCCTCCCAAAGGTGCATGCTCAGTGGTAGAGGACAACCACACGAGATAGAAAGACTGTACTGATCTTTGTCAAGAATATATGCTAGTTGCTTTCCTTTGCTAGAACCTTCAAACAAGCTCAAGGTCCAAAGTTTGTTAGAATGCTATGGATTACCAGATACTTTTGTGCCATACGACTGAATTATTCTGGCAAGATAGAAAGGGATTAATTCCTACAGTTAGATAAGTATTAACAACAAAAAGTTTATTTTCAATTGAAGTCTTGGACAGATTTGTGTTAAGAATTGCCATAGCTTGACCAAGAAATAGAAAAGTAACCAGGGAAGATTTTCAAATTTCATAGCATTTTCTTCTACTTTTATTTACCTCTTTGGCATGAAATTACACATCTCCTCATCTTAGTCATAAACCTAGCTGAAACGAAGCCAATCCAACTTTCTCCCAATGATGTCATAACTACTCTTTCAGCAATGGAAGAAATGATTAGAAATCATTAGTTACATATTTCCTGTCCATACAAATAAAAAATCTAACTGATAAATATATGAATGAATTAAATAATATAGTAGTTCTTCTTTTAATAAGTACACAATATTTAATTCAGTCCATATACCCCTGTGTTTATATTTTTATTTGTACAGGAGACGTGTACCTGTCAAAACTATGTAGAAAAAGCATGTGAGCATGAAGACTAAATGATTATTAGAATTTTTTCATGAATACAGAATGAAAGTCTGCCTCGCCGGTTTGAAATTCAGTCACAAGAGGTCGCTGTTTCCTAAGGAAACTCTCTAAGTGAAACTGAAAATGCAGAACCCCTCCCTTAAAGGGACAGACATTCCTGCCAGCCAGATCCACAAGGGAAATCTCGAACAACAGAGAAATCTCAATAAGCCAAGATTCAACCTATGAACACATTGCCAGTATGGCTGGGGTAGATGGTCTCTGCTCCTGACACCTTTGAGACAAGATATTTAGAGAAAAAGAGAAGAGCTTGCTGGTGTTGTGCCAGTGTCTGCAATGCTTACCAGGCCGAAGGGGCTGCTGCAGCTGCTTCTGCTCCACACCGCCTGGAGCAGCCAGCTCCATTATTCTGTGCTGGAGGAATCCTAGCACGGCACCTTTGTGGGCCGCATCGCCCAGGATCTGGGTTGGAGGTGAGCGAGCTGGTGCCTCGGATGTTCCGGATGCTGTCCAAAGGAGAGAAGGACTATTTTGAGGTAAACCTGCAGAATGGGATCTTGTTTGTAAATTCCTGGATAGACAGAGAGGAGCTGTGTGCCAAGAATGCAGACT
Source organism: Arizona elegans (assembly GCA_022577455.1). Taxonomy (NCBI): domain Eukaryota; kingdom Metazoa; phylum Chordata; class Lepidosauria; order Squamata; family Colubridae; genus Arizona; species Arizona elegans. Next base: position 89,565,705 of record JAKOOJ010000002.1, read on the forward strand.
GTGCCCTTCATCTGGAGGTGATTGTGGAGAAACCTCTGGCATACTTCCATGTGGAGGTTGAAATTAAAGACATGAATGACAATCCTCCCATCTTCTCAGCCAGGGAACAGATCCTGAGTATAGCAGAACTCATAACGTCTGGCACCCAGTTTTTATTAGAAGGAGCATCTGATGCAGATATTGGTACTAATGCTGTGCTAATTTATAAGCTCAGCCCAAACAACCATTTTTCTCTTGATTCAGGAAATAATGAAGATGGCAGCAAATCTGTAGTTCTTGTACTGAAGGTTCCACTTGACAGAGAGGAGAGCCCTGTGCATCACTTAGTACAGACAGCCACTGATGGGGGTGAACCAAAACTCACAGGAACTGTTCAGCTAGTCATCAAGGTACTGGATGTCAATGACAACCCTCCTGTGTTTAACCAATCTGTTTATAGAGTAAAGTTGCTAGAAAATACAGCTAGTGGGTCATTAGTTATTAATCTGAGTGCTACAGACTTAGATGAAGGGATTAATAGAGAAATTTCTTATTGTTTAGTCATGGCCTACCTGTACTTGTACTATTTAATATAAATTCTGAAACTGGAGAAATCAGAGTAATTGGAAAATTGGATTATGAAGACATTAATTTCTATGAACTTCAAATTGTTGCAGAAGATAGAGGGAATTTTCCATTGTCAGAGCACTGTAAAGTTCTTCTTGAAATACTAGTTACAAATGACAATATTCCTGAAGTATCAGTGAATTCCCTTTCAATACCTCTTTTTGAAAACTGTCCATCAGGGAGTGCAATAGCTATACTCAGTGTTTCAGACAAGGATTCTGGAATCAATGGACAAGTAACCAGTGTCCTATAGCCCTCAAAATAGAGTTCACATTAAAGAACTACTACCCCCTGATTGTTAGTGCATCTCTAGATTGGGAGCAAGTAGCTGAATACAAGATTGTTGTGACAGTGGAAGATCAAGGCGTTCCACCACTCTCTTCTAGTATCACTGTCTTAGTGCCTATTAGTGATAATTATAATGCTCCAGCTTTCACACAGCCCTCCTACACAGTTTTTGTGAAGGAGAACAATCCCCCTGGTGCTCATATTCACAGTATCTGCCTTGGACCCAGATGTAGCTGAGAATGCCCTGATCACCTATTGGATAGATGAGAAGCTCTGGCCATTGTCAAGCTACATCTCTGTACATTTGGAAAGTGGAAAACTTTATGCTTTGCAGTCTTTGTACTATGAGGGGTTGAAACTGCTTGAGTTCCAGGTGAGAGCCAAGGATGCTGCACTTCCCTCATGTGGCAGTGCAACTGTTCAAGTCTTTGTGATGGATGACAATGACAATGTACCTACTATGTCAGGATCATCAGAAGAGAACCTGATTCTTCTAATGGTTCCTGTGATGCCTGGACATATTGTAGGCAAGATCCATGCCTTGGATACAGATTCTGGATACAATGCGTGACTAAGGTATGAACTGTTTGAAGAAAGCAATGGTCCATGGTCTGTGAGGCAATATAGTGGTGAGGTTAGTACCAAACATTCTCTGGATGAGTCAGAAGGGAGCAAAATCCAGAATGTGCTGGTTCTGGTGAAGGATCACGGAAGTCTCAGCCACAGCCACTCTGAGTGGTGAAAAATGCCCAGATCATCAAAACAGAAATTCACCTCCTCAGGTCTGGGGAGACCTTCATGCCCCTGGTGGACTCAATCAACATCTATCTGATCATTGCCATCTGCTCTGTTTCCACCCTCTTCTTGTTGACCACTCTCATCTACGTGTACCTGCGATGCCACTGCTAGGCAAAGAAACCCATGGTGTATGGCCCTGGCATGGCCACCCTGGTGTGTGCCAGCAAAGTGGACAGCTGGTCCTATTCCAATTGTCACAGCCACATCCTGGCAGATATGGGTGCAGAGGCTGGTGCCAAGAGTGAGCTTATGATTTTCAGTCCCAACATTCCTATTTTTGCAAATAATGGGGAATTTAAGAATGAGGCAGAAATGCCCTGCAATTCATCTAAAGAGATAAGTTGTGCTGTTTATGGAATCCTTGACACTTGGACAACATTAGAAAACTGTGGTACCTGGTTAAAATCAGTTAATACAACATTAATTTTTAAATTATATATCAGATTTTAATTTGATGGTTCTGTAATTAAACACATAGCTCTTTGGTTTATAAGTTTTAGCTAAATGAACAAATTCATTTTCTAATCATTTTCTATTTCTAAGGATTTTTTGAATGGGAATAGCTACTGGAAGATACACTTTGCAGTTTTATTAATAGTCTGGAAATTTTTCTTCTAAGAGAATAAAGTCTTCTATTTGTTCTGCTACCTTATTCTTCACTTTTTAATTCACATACTAAACAGATGATGTATTTAAAGTAGTTAACTACATTCATTAAAATTTAACAAATTTATGTTATCCCTTCTCCTATCTTATATCGCTTTCATTTTGAATGGGAACAAGAAATGGAACCTTTGTACATGCATAAAGTAGGTTTCAAATCTTGATAATCAACAAATAGCCAGAAATAGCCAGAGCCCTGGTAGCGCAGCAGACTAAAGCACTGTTATTAACATCAGCTGCCTGCAATTACTGCAAGTTCAAATCTCACCAGGCTCAAGATTGACTCAGCCTTCCATCCTTTCTAAGGTAGGTAAAATGAGGACCCAGATTGTGGGGGCAATAAGCTGACTTTGTATACAAACTATGAAGGCTATTGCTTAACGCATTGTAAGCCGCTCTGAGTCTTCAGAGAAGGGTGGCATATAAATCAAATTTTTTAAAAAATTGGCTTTATTTAGTTCTTTGCTAAATTAAGAATTTAATTTTTATATCCATAGTTAGTGTTATACCCTGCAAATCGATTACTTTGTTTATATTTTATTTTGTATACAGGTAGCAAATTGGTAAAGATCTTTTTCCCCTGTTGATAGTTTCATCCTTTAATCAATCCAGAGTGGATTTTTAAGCTGATACCTCTTTAAGAACAACATTTATGGTTGATCAACTGCAAACTTATTAAACATCATTTAAATGTTTGATATACAGAAGTATTAATGCATACATTTCTTGGAATTTTTAATCTTTATTTTTTGTTGTTATCTTGAAAACAGAATTATAATATTTTAAGTACTTGGAGAGGACTAATAAATTTATTATATTTGATGATTAGGCTGTTATAGTCCCTGGAATAAAAATCATCAAAGGATCAGTTTGCAATATACTTTCATTTAGGCATTTACTACCTTAAATGGCTTTTTAAATATTGGACACACATGGCGTTGATTGTTAAATCATAATGCTGTTGCCACATCTGAAATTCCATGCTTTTTTTGATGTGTTGAAGAAATCAGTAGAAGTTTCTTTGGCAAGATCCCTCCTATTATATTTTTTCTATTCATATATGAGCATGTTTTCAATGTAATATGGCCTTATTCTGCTAAAAGAAAAACCCAATGTTTATAATACCTAGCTCAAATCCAGTTATCCAGGTATGAAGGTATGACGTATGAGGATACTGGAGAAGGAAAAATATAGCAATGTTCAAAACATTAGGATTTGAATAACCTATAGCATGAAGATTTTAGCAAACTTTCCCATCTTTTCAGCTTACAGATGTGAGGAATTCTCAGCAATGAGCATGCTGGCAAGAGAGGTCTGGGAGTTGAAGTCCATATACCTGGAATTTTCTGAGGTTAAAAAAATGCTACACTTGAATAGCTCATAATCAATCAATCAATCAATCAATCAATATAAAAATAAGCACGGACCTTTTAAGAAGAAATTTAATTTTTCATCAGATTATTTCTTCAGTAGATTGGTAGGAATAGTTAGACTCTCTCAAATAGAGGTGAGTACATGGATATGTCAATGAAGTTTTCTTTCTTTCTTTCTTTCTTTCTTTCTTTCTTTCTTTCTTTCTTTCTTTCTTTCTTTGTCGCATTTCTATGCCGCCCAACTCCCTAGGGACTCTGGGTGGCTTACAGCAAAAAACAATGCGAACAATATCTTGTAAAAAATTTTTTAAAGAACATTAAAAACCCATACACTCCATTCCATGTCCAGGTCTCGCAAGATCGCCGTAGCGAGATCAACGGCCCCAGGCCTGTCGGAAAAGCCAGGTCTTCACTGCTTTCCAGAAGGCCAATAGGGTGGGGGCGGTCCGGACCTCAGGAGGTAATTGATTCCAGAGAGCCGGGGCAGCCACAGAGAAGGCCCTCCCCCATAGGCCCGCCAACCGACATTGTTTAGCTGATGGGACCCAGAGGAGACCAACTCTGTGGGATCTTACCGGTCGATGGGAGCTATGCGGTAGAAGGCGGTCTTGAAGATAGTCTGGCCCTGAGCCATGTAGGGCTTTAAAGGTAATAACCAACACCTTGAATTGTGTCCTGAGACAGATAGGAAGCCAGTGCAGCTCGCGGAGAATTGGTGTAATGTGGGTATACCTAGGTGCACCCACAATAGCGGCTGCATTCTGGACCAACTGTAGTCTCCAAACACTTTTCAAGGGTAGCCCCATGTAGAGTGTGTTGCAATAGTCCAACCGTGAGGTGATAAGGCATGAGTGACTGTGAGGAGAGCCTCCTGATCCAAGTAGGGTCACAATTGGTGCACCAGGCGAACCTGTGCAAAGGTCCCCCTAGCCACAGCTGTCAGCTGTTCTTAGAAGCATTGCAGAAGTGTTTTGCCACTGCCACTGTTATGTGAGAGCGCCATGCAGCTCCCGTAATTACCCGTGCGGCCGCATTCTGGACCAGTTGGAGCCTCCGGGTGCTCTTTAAGGGGAGCCCCATGTAGAGAGCATTGCAGTAGTCCAGGCGAGAGATGACGAGGGCATGAGTGACTGTGCACACGGAATCCCGATCAAGAAAGGGTTGCAACTGGCGAATCAGGTGAACCTGACAAAAGGTCCCCCTGGCTACAGCCGTCAGATGTTCCTCCAAGGACAGCTGCATATCCAGGAGGACTCCCAGACTGTGCGCCCTCTCTGAGGGGGCCAAAGACTCGCCCCCAATAGTCAGTGATGGAGTCAGCTGACTATATCGGGATGCCGGGAACCACAGCCACTCAGTCTTGGAAGGGTTGAGCTTGAGCCTGTTCCTCCCCATCCAGATCTGCACAGCCTCCAGGCACTGAGACATCACTTCAAGGACATCGTTGGGGTGGCCTGGGGTGGAGATGTACAGCTGGGTGTCATCAGCGTACTGGTGGTACTTCACCCCAAAGCCATGGATGATCTCACCCAGCGGCTTCACATAAATGTTGAATAAAAGGGGTGAGAGGACCGACCCCTGAGGCACTCCACAGATGAGAGGCCTCGAGGTCGACCTCTGCCCCCCTGCCAACACAAACTGCGACCGGTCAGAGAGAAAGGAGGAGAACCACCGTAACACGGTGCGCCCCATCCCCAACTCTTCCAACCGGTGCAGCATGATACCATGGTCGATGGTATCAAAAGCTGCTGAGAGGTCTAACAGGGCTAGAACAGAGGAGCAACCCCTGTCCTGAGCCCTCCAGAGATCATCTATCAACGCGACCAATGCCATTTCTGTGCTGTGCCCAGGCCTGAAACCCGACTGGAATGGATCTAGATAAGATGTTTCCTCCAGGAATTGTGGAAACTGTCGCGCGACCACACTCTCAACAACCTTCGCCACGAAGCGAAGGTTGGAGACAGGACGGTAGTTGGCCAATACTGCTGGGTCCAGGGAGGGCTTCTTGAGGAGAGGCCTCACCACAGCCTCTTTCAAGGCTGTGGGGAAGTAACCCTCACTCAACGAAGCGTTAATAATTCCCTGGAGCCAACCTCGTGTAACCTCCCGGGAAGCCAGTAATAACCAGGAGGGACGCAGATCCAGTAAACATGTGGCCGCACTAAGTCTCCCCAAAATCCTGTCCACATCATCAGGGGTCACAGAGTCAAACTCTTCCCAAATAACGTTCTCAAGTCTATTGCTCGCCACCCTGCCCGAATCTACCCAGTCAGAGTCCAAATCCCCCCGGATCTGAATGATTTTGTCATACAGATATTGTCCGAAATCCTCAGCCCTGCCTTCCAGGGGGTCCTCCCGCGCTCCCGGTTGAAGCAGGGAGCGGGTCACCCTGAACAGGGTGGCTGGACGATTCTCTGATGATGCAATAAGAGTGGAAAAGTAATTAAACTTTGCCGCTTTTATCGCCACTAAGTAGGTCTTAATTTGCAACCTTACTAGTGTTCGGTCAGATTCAGCGAGACTGGCCCTCCAACCACTCTCCAGGTGTATTTTCCGGTGCTTCATCTCCCTCATCTCCTCAGTAAACCAAGGAGCCGCAAGGTATCGGCACCGGGTCAGAGGCCGCAGAGGCACGACTCGATCCAAGGCCCCACCAGCCACCCGATCCCAGGCAGCCACCAGGTCCGTGGCTGAGTCATGTGCCAGATCCTCAGGAGGTGGCCCAAGCTCCATCTGGAACCTCTCAGGATCCATCAGGCACCTGGGGCGGACCCATTTTATTGGCTCTGCCTCCCTGCGGTGGGGTGTAGCGGTTCGAAGGTCCAGGCGAAGGACCGAGTGATTTGACCATGACAAGGGTTCCATGTCTATATCCCCTATAACAAGACCACTCAACCACTGGCCAGAGACAAAAATCAAGTCCAGAGTGTGACCCCCCCTGTGAGTGGGGCCATGAACTAGCTGGGTCAGGTCCATGGCCGTCATGGAAGCCATGAACTCCCAAGTCATCTCGGATGATTCACCAATGGACGGCAAGTTGAAATCACCCATGACCATAAGCCTGGGTGTATCAACTGCCACCATGGCTATCACATCGAGGAGCTCGGGCAGGGCCGTTGCCACGCGGCAGGGAGCCAGGTACACAAGCAACAAGCCCATCTGAACCCCATGACCCCATCTCACAAAGAGGGATTCACATCCGGCAATCTGTGGCACAGTGGTCTCCCTCGGACCAAGACCTTCATTAATAATAACTGCCACCACCCCCCGTCCCTCCTCTGGGCCCTTGGCTGATGGAATGCTCTGAAGCCTGGTGGGCACATCTCAACCAGGGGCACCCCTCCCTCTGGGCCCAACCAGGTCTCCATAATACCCGCCAAGTCCGCTCTCCCCTCCTGTATAAGATCGTGAATGAAGGGGGCCTTATTTACCACGGACCTGGCATTGCACAGCATCAGCCGAAGGCCAGATCCTGAGTATCCGAGCCACCTAGTATCCAAGAGAAGTCTTGGAGACCGGGGCACGCAATAGCTGTCAAACAGCGAGTTCGCTCCCCCGACACGTGATATGGTCTCCTGCTCCTGCCATATCTGCCCCTCCCATCCACCATGCTAATGGTCCATCCCTCATTGGTATAGCCCTCCATCCCCTCCCCTCCAGCACCCTCCAAACCGTTGCCCCGTGCCGGGCTCGGCTCTGACCCTAGTGGATTCCCCCCCATCCCCTTTGGTCGTTCTCTCAGTTCCCCTTAAAAGATTGTTAACCCCCCCTCCCAGAACCCTTTAAAATCTTATTAAAAAACTTCCCCCAAAAAACCCACAAGCCCTTCCTCGCGCCATGCCATCTCTCAGGATTCCAAAATCCGTCATCGAGATAGGCCCTCGATAAAGTGGAGGGCCAAACCTACGAGAGGGGGGAATCTCGCAGGGCAAGGAGTTCAGACACTGAATACATCAAATCGTTAGGGGTGAGAAAAGTCCATGGTCGGGAGACCACCATGATGTTATAGTACAGGGGAAAAAGTTCCAGTCCATGGCACAGGCAACCGGGCTCCATTGCCCTCTCACAGCAATGGAGAGGGAGATATATGCCATCCGACCCGTGGAAGTTTCTTGGCCAACTGTCCTCTCACAAAGGCCGACCAATAAAACTTTGATGGACAACAGGAGTGAAGGCAGCCATACACCGACTCCCACCGGCCTCGAATCCATAGATCCAGTTCCCCATATGGGTTAGGAGAAGTCAGAAAGCCCAATCCTCCAGCTCATGAGTTGAACTAAGCCACGCCCAGCCTCCTTCCTGTCTCCTTCTTGCTCACACAGCAAATACTGTTTGAATTTCCAAACACTCCTCAACTCTCTCACACATTAACAGGATGCTAACCAGATGAATACCGATGGATGCTGTGGGCTGGGACATTCTACTCCCCCTCCCCATTTGTTCCAACTGCCAGTTGCATTATATTAACACACTCTGATGTTATGGAGTTACACATTCTACATTAAGTTTCAGGCTGTGTCAATTTATCAAGCCCGAGCACATAGTTTTGTAGCAAAGCACAGGTATCCAGCTAGTTATATCAATAAAAAATCACTTCATAAGTAATCTATCAGCCCAAGATTATATGTGCTGACTCACATATGATAGCTCTGGGTTGACACTATATTTTTCTTATAGAAAAGTAAAGTATATACCACAACAACTTGTGTCTTGGAACAGTTTACAATTATCTACAATATACATAATAAAATCACAATAAGAATGTACTGGATATCCCATTATGGACTACAATTTAATATAATGCTTATCCAAGTTTATGCTCCAACCGATTCAGAAGAAAAAAAGTTTGATGGGTTTTATGGTCATGTTCAATCTGAAAACAATAAAGCATGCAAGCAAAGTATGGTGCCTGGGCTTGGAGACTGGAACTCCACAGTCAGAAATTGTAAGAAAGAGGACATAGCTGGACTCAATGGCCTAATAAATAGAAATGAAACAGAAGAATAACTTATAATTGGCTTTACTTGTTTTTTTGGCTATCTGAGATATTTTCAAGAGTCTTCTTCAATACCAATGGTCAAAAGTGCCAGTACTCTTTTTTCTTTAAAGTTCAACTTTTGCTTCCATATAATCCTTCAGGAAAAATCATGGACATACAAACATTGGAGCATCTTTTCCAAGACCTTCATTGCTTCTCTATCATGTGGTAGTCTGAAGCATATTTCTTGCCTGTGGATTCCTTTATTTGATCCTTAAAGGCAGAAACTATCTATCAATTCAGCATCTTAACTGTCAATTATAATGCTAGTTGCTGTATTTGTCATTAATTTGATCCTTTTCATATTTAATCTTAACCACATATTTTTCACTGTCTTCCTTGACTTAATGAGTTTCCAGTCAATTGCATTTTCAGCCATCGGAGTAGGGTCATCCTTCTTCCTGAGCTCCTGAATCTTGCTTTGGGGCAGGTATTAGAGTCTCCATATCTTTTGGCTTTGGGTGACTTCAATCTCCATGCTCCATGTTTGGGAAAGTTCAGCAGTTCATAACCTTCATGATAGCTATGGGTTTGTCCTGATACATGCAGGCAGTCATATGCTAACTTGCTTTTAATCTCAGAATGGCTGCTTAATACATGGATTTGAAAGACTTACGTCTAACCATTTGCCATAAACAAATATTTTCCTCATCTGGATGAAATTGCTCCAACTAGAGATCTACATTATAATAAAATATAGTTAGGATTTGCAGAAGGGAGGAGCTCTTTCTCAAAGGGCAAAGAGATTGCAGAACTTGGAATGTCTGGTAGGTAGGAAGAGAGCAAGGTCAGATCTTTCCTAGCAATTCACAGAATATACTGCCAACTGCCAGCAGTTCAATTCTCACTGGCTGAAGGTTAACTCAGCCTTCCATCCTTCTGAGGTTGGTAAAATAAGGACCCAGATTGTTGGGGGCAATATTCTGACTCTGTAAACTGCATAGAGAGGGCTGTAAAGTACTGTGAATTGGTATATAAGTCTGCTATTGTTACTGCTATCTATAGTTATTGCAGATCATTACTTCAGTCTGGCAAGTTCCTGTTTGTAGGCAAACAACAATTCATCATTGGCATCTTTCAGTCTCAGGAGACTATGGTATCATGCTCTGGAAAGAGTGGCAATCCCTTCCACACTGAGGGCAGATACATTTTATCCCCTGCCCAGCTCCCAGATTTCGCTGGTTCCGGGACTGCCTCTTTGCCTCAGCCTGCCAAACAAGTGTCTCTTCGAATTGGAGAAGACCATGCTGTGTCTTTAACCTCCAAGCTGAACGATCGGAGGTCAAGGTTTCCCAGTAGTTAATGTCCATTCCCAGGGCCTTTAGGTCCCTCTTGCAGATATCCTTATATCACAGCTGTGGTCTCCCTCTGAGGTGCTTTCCCTGCACTAATTCTCCATACAGGAGATCTTTCGGAATCCAACCATCAACCATTCTTATGACATGCCCCAGCCAACGTAGACGTTACTGTTTCAATAGTGTATACATGCTAGAAATTCCAGCATGTTCCAAGACTGCGCTATTTGGAACTTTGTCCTGCCAGGTGATGCCAAGAATTCATCAGAGACAGCGCATATGAAAGGTGTTCAACTTTTTCTCCTGCCATGCATAAAGGGTCCAAGACTCACTGCAATACAAGAGTGTACTCAGGATGCAGGTTCTATAGACCTGGATCTTTGTATGTTCCGTCAGCTTCTTATTATGCCATACTCTCTTTGTAAGTCTGGAAAATGTGGTGGCCACTTTACCAATACGTTTATTCAGCTCAGCATCTAAAGAGAGAGTGTCAGAGATAGTTGAGCCGAGGTACACAAAATCATGGATGACCTCCAGTTCTTGTGCAGAGATTGTAATACAGGGAGGTGAATCCACATCCTGACCCATGACTTGTGTTTTTTTTCAGGTTGATTGTTAGTCCAAAGGCTTGGCAGGTATTGCTAAAACTGTCCATAAGTTGTTGAAGGTCTTCAGTAGAGTGAGCAGTGACAGCAGCAGCAGCAGCGAAGAGGAAATCCCGTAAGCATTTCAGCTGGACTTTAGACTTTGCTTTCAATCTAGAGAGATTAAAGAGTTTTCCGTCTGATCTGGTCTGGAGGTAAATATCCTCTGTTGCAGTTCTAAAAGCATGTTTCAGCATGACAGCAAAAAAGATCCTGAATAAAGTTGGCGCGAGGACACAGCCCTGCTTCACTCCACTTCGAATATCAAAGGAATCTGATGTTAAGCCATCAAAAACTACAGTGCCCTTCATTTCCTCATGAAAGGACCTGATGATGTTGAGGAGCTGAGGTGGACATCCAATCTTGGGGAGAGTTTTATAAAGGCCGTCCCTGCTAACCAAGTCAAAAGCCTTCGTAAGATCTATGAAGGCTACGAAAAGTGGCTGTCTTTGTTCCCTGCATTTCTCCTGCAATTGTCTAAGGGAAAATACCATGTCAATAATGGACCTGTTGGTTCAGACTTCTGGTTTGGCATCACGGTGAAACAGTCGGGGAAATAGCAGGCTCTGATAAGCGCCACGAAAACCCCGGCTGTCAAACCGCTGCCAATGGGTCTTCGGACCGGAACCGTCCTGCAGGGACGGGGAAGAAGAGGTGCGCCTCAGATGACCAAGAGGAACAGACAAGTTCCTTGGAGGTCAGAGGGAACCCTCTGTGAGTCGGCAGTGGGGGGCAGCAGCCATGGCGGCTGCCACGAAGCTGGGACAACTGGGCTAAGAGATGTGCAGGAGGAAAGTGGATTGAAACGGAGCTCTTTGAAGCCAGGTGAGTGACAACCAACCCAGTCTTGTAACAATGCTTAGAGCAATATTTTTAACCATAAGACTCCTAGCCATAAAACAACGGCTGTACAACAAAGGGGCAATGGAAAGTTTAAAATATAACTTTAAAGAGACAAAGTCCTGATAAACAACTAATTTTTGAACAGAACCAATTGGGAAAACTAAATTTTGAGACATGGTGAAAAGACTGGATAGAGTTTTAAAATTTGAGCTGGACCTTAAAAAAGAGGAAGATTTGATATTTTTAAAATTAAAAGAAGAGTAATTAGATTGGACTGTTATATAATTGAAACAAAATGGATACTTGCATGACTAATGGAAACTGTGGATTGTAGAGAGACCTTCTGGTTCAAAAAGGAACATTGTAACCTGTTTTTTGTTATGGAAAATTCTGAACTCTACAGATAATAGCCGTGGGATTTTGTGGAGGAGGTTCCCCCCCCCCCTTGTCTGCAGGCAGCTTGATTTTGGTGAAAAGAAAGGGAAACTATAATGGAATTCTCATAATTGGAATAATAACAACTTAAAAAACTGGTGCAGGAATAAGAGAAGGATTTGGTGCAGGAACAAGAGAAGGAAGAACTTGATACATTTTATCGGGAATAAAAGTAAGAAAAAGAATTAAAATGATACATGGAGGACAAAATTTGAAGACTTTGAAAATGAAATGAAATATATGCTAGCAGGCAAGAACATGAAGAAATAAGGTATAGCCAATGATAATATGATTAACTGGGAATAAGTAATGTATAGATGGATGGTAACAACAAAAAGACAATTATGCTGGGATTAACAGTAAAATTTATTTTATTTTTATTTATTTTATTTTAATTTGATTTATATGCCGCCCTTCTCCGGAGACTCAGGGCGGCTTACAATGCGTTAAGCAATAGCCTTCATACTTTTGTATATTTATACAAAGTCAGCTTATTACCCCCACAAACTGGGTCCTCATTTAACCTACCTTAGAAAAGATGGAAGGCTGAGTCAACCTTGAGCATGGTAAGATTCGAACCTGCAGAAATTGCAGGCAGTTGTGTTAATTAAGATGATTATGCTAGGATTAACAGCAAAAATAAAAATGATTATGCTGGGTTTAACAGCAAAAAAACAAAAATGATTATGCTGGGTATGACAGTAAAAATAAGGAGGATTATGCTGGGATTAACAGTAAAAATGAAATGATTATGCTGGGTTTAACAGCAAAAACAAAGACGATTATGCTGGGATTAACAGTAAAAATAAAATGATTATGCTGGGTCTTGGCTTGTCCACCCAACCGGTCAGGAAGCAAACAACGAGAAGGAAACGAGCGTACCGAGCTAGGCCTCGGTACACACAGGCTTGCCTCAACTCGCAATCCAACCCCATATGGAACTGCTGGACTAGCATTCGTTCTGGCCAGTCCCTTAAGCAACTAGCGAGTTTCCGGAAGTCCCGTACATAGTCCTTAGCTGGAAAACCCCTCTGTTTGAGGGCCACAAGATCACCTTCTGCAACTTGCTCACTGGATTCATCCTCAAAGGTAGAACGGAGGGCCTCCAAGAATTTGCCCACGTCTACTAGTTCTCTAGCATGATTTCGGTGTAAACCAGCCACCCAATCTGCAGCATCACCTGTCAACACGGCCGTAATGGCCACCACCATGGCCCATTGAGACGGATACCAGTGGCCATACTGGTCTAGATGACTGATCACCTGGCTTAGGAACGCCACACGGTCTGGGCTCCCATCGAATGTAGCTTGCAGTGCTGGGGGGCCCCAAGTGGGTTGAGGTGCCCACATCCCAGGAACTGGAGGCCATGCTGGAGGTGGGACAGGTGGCCTGTTCTCCCCATCACTCCTTTGGTCTTCAGCGGTCCTCCTGTCAGTGGAACCAAACCGGTCTTCACAAGACGTTGTGCCCCTTTTCCAGCCTCTACCTCTCTTCTATGCAGTAGTTGCTCAGGACCCCTGTTGCTGGACTCCCCCTTGGGCATCCAATGTTTCTAGGCCCCCGTCTGGCCCTCCACTCTACTTGGCTCTTGTTCCCTTCGAAATGTAGGGCTGGCGATGCGGAACTGGACCTCTGACCTGGAAAGTCCATTGTCCTGCCAAGACATGCCCGGTAACAGCTCCGATCCTGTGGCCCAGGGCTGCCAAGAGGGGGCGTCCCGAAAACTCCCCTCCCAAACCTGTCTTGAAGGGCTTCCATAGCACTGGAGTCAGGACCCGTAGTTGCAAAACCCCAATCCGCTTCCTCGTCATCTGTCCAGCGCATTTCCCTCCAACCCCTGAAAGACAGACCCAACAGGGGAGGAGTTGGCAGTTTAGAACCAGTGTGGGTGGAACTGGGCCACCAGTCTCCACTGGAAGCCTGTCCAGAATGCTCAAACCCCTGACTCTGCGTACCAGCCGGCCCACAACAATCCTCCACACGTAGCTGGCGCAGTTTGGGTCTGACCACCAGCTGTTCAGGGGGTGCGGTTTGCAGCCCCTCCGCTTCCACAAGCACCTCCTCCATGTCTGCCTCTAGAGGTACCTCCAACTCCGAGGCTCCTGGCGCCATCCCCTCTGCCATAACGAAACGCCTCCAACACACAAAATGCCACTAGAAAAGGTGGTTGGGATGGTGATTGAGGGGAGCGCTAACTTTCTCTTGGCTTGTCCACCCAACCACTTTGGAAGCAAACAACAACGAGAAGGAAACGAAGCGGTTTGCAGCATCTTTAATCGGGTTAAGCACAGCAACACAGGCAGGAGTAAGGAAGAAGCTGGCATCGACGTTTAAAGTTAGCGCTACATGCAGCTGCTGTGTAGCGCTCTTTATATACTTAGTAACAAGCAATTTACCATTTGGCAATCAAACAGTTAACACCACACACCCCCTTCCCACTAGCTTGCTCGACGATAGGGTGCGCTTCTGTTACGTCACAAGGAGACACCATTCGCAAGCTTTATGCTCCACCGAGCTCCGATGAAAGTGTTCATTTCTTTTGTGCTTGAGCGGCAAGGTCCCTCCAAACAGCTGGGAGCATGTCACTGGAGTTTACAGCCACTTGGCCCCTTCTCATCTTCCTCAACAATGGTGAGACCCATCCGGGGCTCGACACTGGGATTAACAGCAAAAAAACCCCAAAAATGATTATGTTGGGTATGACAGCAAAAACAACGAGGATTATGCTGGGATTAACAGTAAAAATGAAATGATTATGCTGGGATTAACAGCAAAAAAACAAAAATGATTATGCAGGGTATGATAGCAAAAACAAGGGATAAACAGCAATGAAGATGATTATATTGGGAGCAACAGTTAAAATATTGTTTAAAGGCTTATAATAATTGCAATGATTTATATTTTTAAAATACATTCATCTAAGTAAAAAGAAAAAGAAAAATGAAATGATATTTGGTTAGAATTTAAAGATTTAATTAATGGGTTTTTGGGATAATGGCATTGTTAAATAGATAGAATTTAGGGAAATAATTGAGTAAAATATTAAGTTGTGTTAATTGAAAATTAAGATTTGTTAGTGATTTGTACCAATTTATGACCGGATCAATGCTTCATTTTGAAAAGATGTATTTTATGTTTATGTATTAAAAAATAAAAAAAAAATAATAATAAAAAAATAATGGACCTGTTGGCTCGAAATCCACACTGTGATTCTGGATAGATTCTCTCTGCAAGCACCTGGAGCCTCTTCAGTACGACACGGGCAAGCTGCTTCCCTACAACACTAAGAAGAGAGATGCCACGGTAGTTGTTACAGTCACCATGGTCACCTTTGTTCTTGTACAGTGTGACGATATTTGCATCCTTCACTCCACCTTCCCTCCAATAAAGACAGAAGATTTCATGCAGTTCAGTTGGGATGTTCTCTTTGCAGCACTTCAGAACTTCGGCAGGGATGTTATCTTTCCCGGGTGCCTTGCCAGAGGCAAGGGAATCCAGGACCGCATTTAGTTCTTAGCAAACAACAATAAAAGAACTATAAAAGAACAATAAAATAACTTACATCTGGTAAGATGGCGGCCAAGTCAGACGCTTAGCCACATCACTAGAGACTAGTAGTACAGAAAAGACTTAAAATCTAAAATAGTGATAGGAGTAGAAGCAGCAAAACAAAGAAAATAGACATAGATCAGGTCCTAAAAATTAATATAATAATGACCAAAGGTCTGGGACCAGCGAAACCTGAGAAAAAAGAAAAAATGTCCCATCCAAGAAGTCTCAGACCTCCCACGTGGACCCGGAGATCCGAAATTCAATGATCAGAAAAAACCCCGGCAATTCCGAGCAACCCCTTGATCAACTTGAACAACTCACTACTGGAGGCACAATTTACTGGGGCAAGTGCCTAGGTAAGCCAAGAATAGCTGGGGAGACCTGATCCAGAGAGGACTTCCAAACCCAAGCGAACAGCTTGAGAGATGGCTGACCAGTAGCCCCCACCGGAGGGAAACACTGAGGAAAGCCAAACCATTCGAGTGACCTAAGGTTTGACGATTAGCTGGAAACTGGCGATTCCGAACAGCCCCCTGAATGAAACACTACTAGTCTCGGCTCCGTCTGTCATCCAGACCATGTCCACCAAGAAATCATCAGAAGCAACGTCCTTTAACAATCTTTTATTCCAGATAGGCAGCAGCACAGCAAGAAGAACAAAACAGGTCAGAACACACAGTTTAAGTCAGCGCTGCACGTAGCCGCCGTGCAGCGCTATTTATATTTTTCCCTGTTCCCAAACCACCATCCGGCAAACTAACTTCAAAATTCCCCCCTCCCACATCAGCTGGTGAGTTCAGTGCCGCCCGGCGTCGCAGCTCTGATGTCATAGGACAGCGCCGGTAGGTTTCGGCTGCATCGCCCGATTCTCCAGCTGCTGCACAGAGCCGATGTCGCTGTGCCAGGAGGCCAGGTGAGCACCTCGTCCGGTCCCAAACACCCCAGCATCCCTGAGATGGCGAGCCCTGGCCAGGGCTCGACAGGTGGCTCCCCTCTACCAGGGATCCACCTGTAGGAGGAAAAGGAGAGGTATTAATTACTGTGAATACAGTCCCTGCAGGCTGTGGTTTGTTGGGATACCTGTGATGGAACCTCCGTACCAGACGTGCAGCATGCACGTCTGATTGTGTTACCCAGGACGCCTGCGCTAAGGGATATCCTTTCCACCTTACTAAGTACTGGAGTCTGCCCCGACGATATCTGGAATCTAATATCTTATCTATTTCGTATTGGTTCGTATATATAGGACCTGGTGGGCTGGGCGCATCGGTGGGTTTATCTACTACAGGTTTCAACAGACTAAAGTGAAACACAGGATGTATTTTACCCAACAGTGAGGGTAATTTGAGGACTACTGTCACAGGGTTGATTACTCGGGTAATCGGGAAAGGTCCCAAGTATTTTGGACCTAGCTTCCTACTAGGCAACCTAAGCTTTAGATATTTGGTTGACAGGTATACTTTATCTCCTACTTGAAACGGCTTTGGGTCTGCCCTTCTTTTATCTATGTAGGACTTATATTTGTCTGCCGCTTTCTGTAATGCTATTTTAACATTGGGCCATATGCGGCGAATTTTCTCTGCCCAGCTACCAGGGGTGTCTACGCTGGTTGATGGAGGCTCTACCTCCGGTATGATTGGGAAATCTCGACCGTATACGATCTGAAAGGGGGAAAGGCCTGTGCTACGATGAACGACGTTATTATAAGTTACTTCTGCAAATGGGATAAGCCTGGACCAATCAGATTGCTGGTAAGAAACATAGCAACGAAGGTATCGCTCAACTGCAGCGTTAGCTCGCTCTGCTGCTCCATTAGTACTGGGATGAAACGCAGAGCTTAACCCCTGGGTGGAGCCTATACTCTGTATGAAGCACTTCCAAAATTTAGCAGTGAATTGGACTCCGCGGTCCGAAATAATCCGCTTAGGAACTCCATGGAGGTGGTAGATGTGTTGGAGAAACATGTCGGTTAGACGTTGTGCAGATGGTAATCCCTTACAGGGCACGAAATGAGCTTGCTTCGAGAACAAGTCCACCACCATCCAGATCACATTATATCCATTGCTAGGGGGAAGATCAACTATAAAGTCCATAGCGATCTCTTCCCATGGCTTACTGGGATCAGCTACCATCTATAATAGTCTAATCGGTTTTCCTGACCATGGTTTAGCCACCGCACAATTTGAACATCCTCTTACATATTTTTCGATTTGGCCATGCATCTGCGGCCACCAAAATTGTCGTCTGACAAGATGAAGTGTTTTTAAATAGCTGAAATGTCCTGCTGGTTTTGAATCATGACAATAGCATAGAACATACGTTCTTAGCGACTCCGGAACGTACACTTTATCGCCTTTCCACGCTAACCCCTCCCGAATGGTAAGTAAGCTCGGTTCTGTGTCAACCTTTGATCATTGTCCAGTGTGGCCTTAAGTTCAGTCACAAAGGACCCCTCTGAACGAAGCACGATTGACATATCATGTGACCCCTGACTGGGCGGTATGAGGGCTTCTACGACCTCCTCCCGTCTGCTATGGTATTGTGGCATTCGAGACAAGGCATCTGCAAGGAAATTTTTTCCAGCCAGTACATATTTCAATCGGAAGGAGAACCTATGGAAGTATTGTGACCATTGCACTTGTTTAGGGGACAACCATCTCGGTGTCTGTAGGGCCTCCAGGTTCTTACGATCCGTCCAGACCTCAAATGGATGCGCTGCCTCCTCAAGAAGGTGACACCATGTCATCAATGCCCATTTCACAGCGAAGGCCTCTTTCTCCCATATAGCCCATCCTTGTTCGGTGGGACTTAATTTGCGAGAGGTGTATGCACACGGTCGCAGACGACCTTGCTCATCCTTTTGCAGAAGAACAGCCGCTACAGCTACGTCACTGGCGTCTACCTGAACGATGAACGCTAGTGTTGGATCAGGATGTTTAAGGACTGGTTCTTTAGTGAACAGGTATTTCAATTGTTTGAACGCTGTTTGACATGCTGTGGTCCAATGTAACGACTGGCCAGGCTTTGGTTTGGAGGTGTGCGGTTTGGTACGCAATAAGTCTGTTAGAGGCAATGCTATCGTAGCAAATGCAGGGATAAATTGTCGATAAAAATTGGCAAAACCAAGGAAACTTTGGAGCTGTCTTCTAGTCCCTGGAGCTTGCCAGTCCACGATTGCCTGGACCTTTCGTGGGTCCATTTCCACACCGTCCACCAATATCCGGTAACCCAGGTAGTCTATTCTTGTTTTGTGGAATTCACATTTTGACAATTTCACGAATAGTTTGGCCGCCAACAACTTTTGTAACACCTGACGCACCAACTTGACATGTTCTTCCATGGTTTGGGTATATATTAATATATCGTCCAGGTACACCAGGACACCCCTGTACAGATGTCCATGCAGCATCTCGATGAGCTGCATAAAAACTGCAGGTGCGCCCTGGAGACCATACGGCATGACTTGAAACTGGTAACTGCCGAGGGGACAGTTGAAAGTGGTTTTCCATTCGTCCCCTGGCTTGATGCGAACCCGATAATATGCCTCTCGCAGATCCAATTTTGTGAAAATACACCCAGTTGCTAACGTGGCTAAGAGGTCCTTCATCAAGGGGAGCGGGTACAAATGCTCCACATAAACCACATTTAAGGCTCAGAAATCAACACATAAGCGCAACCCCCCATCTTTCTTCTCCCTGAAAAGGACAGGGGCTGCCATATGTGATCTACTGGGTTTAATGAACCCTCTAGCTAAGTTTTTATCAATGTATCACCGTAGCTCTGCTATTTCCTTCTGGGTCATAGAGTACATCTTTGGTTTTGGTAATGTGGCCCCAGGCACCAATTCTATAGCACAGTCCGTAGGCTGATGGGGAGGTAAGACCTCACACTCCTCTTTGCTAAATACGAGTGCAAGATCCTCATAAACACTAGGGAAGTCTCTTTCTGTAGGGGGTACCATCGTAGCACAGCCCACCCCTTTATGCCCCTCCGTAGAGGACGCATGGGGGTCCCTAGCCACATTAAGCGGTGCTGGATCAACAGCCAGCCACAGTTTCCGATACCCCCCTTCCCACCAGATGGTGGGTTGCCACTTATCTAGCCAAGCTAATCCCAATATTATTGGTTCTAGCATCTTTTCAATGATTATAAAGCGGATCATCTCTTGGTGGTCTCCTATCTCCAAGTGAATCTTCTCTGTCACATGAGTAGTCGGTGCTCCCCCCAACAACGATCCATCCACCTGTTCAAATGTTATGGGAGCTTTTAGCCACCTCACCCGCAACCCCAAGTCATTCACCACTGCTTGACGGATAAGGCACCGGGTACATCCCGAATCCACTAGGGCTCCATAACAAGTCCCGGAAGTGGCCCGAGGGGTCCTTATCGTCACCACAAAAGGGCAAATGGGATCGCTCACCATTGGGTCTTCCAGGTCCTCATCGTCACTGTCCCCGTCCACCACAGGAAACTTCCCCACCGCTGGGATTGCAGGACCCCTGGTCTGGGACTCTGTGGCTGTCTTGGGGGCCTGGGCCACCCGGGATTTCTTGGGTGGCTGTCGTGTTCGCCCTCTCGACGCCGTTCCAGTGATTGGCCTATGGGGTTGTGGCCGAGGTGTTGGTGACGGGCACTCCGCTGCTCGGTGGCACACCAGGTTACACCGGAAACATCGGAATCCGGGTCGCTGAGACCTCTCCGGTGGTTCCGAGAATACAGCCAGTCTAGGTTCTTTTATGCCTTGGGGCTTTTCTGCCGATCTGTCCCTCTGCCCTTTCCTCTGGTCTACACCACTCCCAGGCCAAACTCGGAACTCCCGGAGGCCAAGATCCAGTTCTATAGCAGCCTTAAACCATACTGCCAAACGTGGTGCCAGACCCCGGTATACACAGGCTTGTCGCAGTTCTCGGTCCAAGCCCATGCGGAATTGTTGGACCAACATCCGTTCTGGCCAGCCCACCAAGTGACTTGCAATCTTCCTGAAATCCCTTACATAGTCTTTAGCGGGAGCACCCCTCTGTTTAAGGGCAACCAGGTTGCCCTCTGCCACCTGCACACTAGACTCATTCTCAAAGGTAGACCAGAGGGCCTCCAGGAATCTCCCAACATCGACCAGCTCCCTAGCGTGGTTACTGTGTAGGCTAGCCACCCAATCAGCAGCATCCCCAGTCAAGACCGCCATTATGGCCACGACCATGGCCCATTGGGAAGGGTACCAGCGTCCATACTGGTCCAGATGACTTATTACCTGGCTGAGAAACAAAGCCACTCAGTCTGGACTCCCATCGAAAGTGGCCTGCAAAGCAGGAGGGCCCCAAGTGGGTGGTGCCCACATGCCGGGAGCTGGGGCCCACATCTGCAGCAGGTCAGGTGGTCTTCTCGCCTCCACACCCTGGCCTGCTGTCGGTCTTCAGAGGCCTCTCGCAGAGGCCCTCTCTTGTGCCTGGGTTTGCCGCTCCTGTTGGTGCTCCTGGCGCCGCATAACCCCCTTGCCCGGAGAGGACTCCTGGTCCCATGCAGCCGTGCGCTTCTCTAGTTGGGTTGGGGCCTGCTCTTTCCACAGCTTCGGGCTGGCAAGGCAGAAATGACCCCCTGAACTAAACGTCCTGGTGTCTAAGTTTATCTAAGGCATAGTGGTCTTCCGGGTGCGCTTCAAGGTGCTGGTTATCACCTTTAAAGCGCTCCATGGCTTCGGGCCTAGCTATCTTCGAGACCGCCTGCTGCTACTGATGACCTCCCATCGTCCCATGCGCTCTCACAGAGAGGGCCTCCTCAGGGTGCCATCAGCCAATCAATGTAGGCTGGTGACCCCCAGGGGGAGGGCCTTCTCTGTGGGGGCACCTACCCTCTGGAATCAGTTGCCCCCAGAGATAAGGAGAATCCAAGACCTTAGTGCCTTCCGCCGTGTCCTTAAAACCCACTTTTTCCAGCAAGCCGGGCTGGCTTAAGAAGAAATTTTAAATGTTTTAATTGGTTTGTATTTTTAATTTTGGGCCAAATTTATATATATATTAATTGTTTTTAATATTTGTATTTTATGTTTTATGAGTCCTCAGGGAGAAGGGCGGTATATAAATTTAAAATAAATTTAAAATAAATATAAATAAATATATAAATAAATAATCTACTGGAGGCAAATGACCAGATAGGCCAGGACTAGTGGGGAGAAACCTGATCTGGGGAGGTCCTCCAAACCCAGGCAAACGGCATGGATATTAGCCAGCCAGCCATCCCCACTGGAAGCAAATACATAGGAAAGCTGGAGCCAGCTGGGGAGAGTTGATCTGGAAGGTCTATTTGCGAAGCTAATAGATGGATTACAAATTCCCCACTGGAAGCACTCAACAAGGAAAGCCAGGGTAAGCTGGAAAGCCCCCAAAACACACACACACACATATATACATACATACATACATACATACATACATACATACATACATACATACATATATTCTTACTTCTTCGTAGGGTTTATGTGTGTTTTTCTTCTAGCCAGGTTTTCCCTACGTAGCCAAGGTTTTTTTGTAGCTCCAGCTCAGTAGAATCTCATCTACTCGGTTCTGGGCTTTTTTCCTTTCTAACACCTAGCAAGCTCTAACTGCTAGGTGGGAGACCTAAATTAGAAAGGAAAAAAGCCCAGAACCGAGTAGATGAGATTCTACTGAGCTGGAGCTACAAAAAAACCTTGGCTACGTAGGGAAAACCTGGCTAGAAGAAAAACACACATAAACCCTGCGAAGAAGTAAGAAAATTGATACTGTGCCTTTACAGGGAGGATATGGGTGTGGCCTACCGATGACAGCTAACGAGCTAGAAATGGATCTATTTAGGTCTCCCACCTAGCAGTTAGAGCTTGCTAGGTGTTAGAAAGGAAAAAAGCCCAGAACCGAGTAGATGAGATTCTACTGAGCTGGAGCTACAAAAAAACCTTGGCTACGTAGGGAAAACCTGGCTAGAAGAAAAACATATATATATATATATATACATACACACACACACACACACACACACACACACACACATGTAGGTCTTTGGTTATTCGGGTCTTCTCCCACGTAGAATTGGAAGTGTCTTGGCGACGTTTCGACGAAGTCTCATTTGTCATCTTCAGGCTGGTGTTTTTGGCTTCGTGCTTCTAGGAGCAATGTATGTGATCACAGCTGTTTCTTCCTTTTAACTGCCAGTGGGGGTGTGAACTGATTGGGTGGAGCTTGACTGTGTTCTGATTGGGTGGAGGTGTGTTCTGATTGGTTGGGGGTTTGGCTGTGCTCTGATTGGATGGGGGGTTGGCTGTGCTCTGATTGGCTGGGGTGTGTTCTGTTTAGGTGGGGGCTTGGTTGTGCTCGGGTTAGTCTGAGTAGCAGGGGGATTTGAGCTGGTGAGCTGCGTTGCTGTTGTTTGGCTTTGCGTTCGTGGTTGTGCCACATCTTCATGGTGGGTGTCAGTTTGCTTCATGTATGGATTGGAGGGGTTTAAAGTGGCTAATGATGCAGCTGTGGTCTGGCTTCTGGTTTGTGGTCATGCCTCATCGGTGTGGGTTTGCTTTTTGCGTGGATGTGTGGTGGTGACATCCTGTGTGGTTTTCGTGAGTATGAGTCTGGTGTCATTCTTTGTGTTAGGGACTTGTTTGTCAATAAGGGCGGGTTTCCAAATGGCTGGTAGGCGGGAGGTATCATCTCGTTTATTCATGCTGTGTGGACGTTTTTCTATCTCAATGTCTTCTCTGATTATTCTGTTGTTAAAGTGTTCAGTTTTGGCAATAGTTCTGGTCTTTTTAAAGTCAATATCATGTCCTGTGGCTTTGAGGTGTTGGACCAGGGAAGAAGTTGGTTCATCTTTTCTGACTTGTATTCTTCAATGCGTGCACTTTTTCTTTTGTTGGTTTGTCCGATGTATATGGTGGGGCAGGCGGTGCATGGGATTTCATATACTCCTTGATTTTCTAACTCAATTTTGTCTTTGGGGTTTCTTAGGATGGTGGATATTTTTTGGTTTGTGCAGAATGCTGTCTTGATGTTATGTTTGTGGAGGATCTTGCTGATTCTGTCTGTGGTGCCTTTTATGTATGGGAGGAGGGCTTTGCCGTTTTCTTGTTCTCTGTCTTGGGTTTTAGTGGGGGTTTCTTTTTGGATTAGGTTGGTAATCTTATTTCTTTGGAATCCGTTGGATGTTAGTACATTAGTGAGAGTGTGTAATTTGGTTTTTAGGTGTTGTTCGTCAGCTAAGTGTTTTGTTCTGGAGATGAGTGTCTTGGCTATGGAGTTGATCTGTTCTGGGTGGTGGTGTGAGAGTGCATGCAGATAGCGGTTTGTGTGTGTTTTCTTCTGGTAGATGGTGTGTCCTAGGGAGCCATTGGATTTTTTGTAGACTAAGACATCCAGGAAGGGAAGTTGGTTGTTTGCTTCTGTTTCCATGGTGAACTGTATTTTGGGGTGTAGGCTGTTGAGGTGTGTGAGTAAGTTGTCCAGTTTTTCTTTCTCATGTGGCCAGATTATGAAGGTGTCATCTACGTATCTGAGCCAGAGTTTGGGTTTGTGATCAAATTTTTCTAGAGCTTGGGTTTCAAAGTGTTCCATGTAGAGGTTAGCAATGACAGGTGAGAGGGGTGATCCCATGGGTGCTCCTTCTATTTGTTTGTATTTTTGTTGGTTATAGATGAAGTATGTGTTGGATAGGCAGTGGTTGGTCAGATCTAGGATGTGCTTGGGGGGGTTATATTTGTTTTGGATAGCTGTCAAGGCTTCTTTGATTGGCACTTGGGTGAAGAGGGATATCACTTCGAAGCTCACAAGTAGGTCGCTGGGCTGTAAGTTTTGTTTCTTTATGATCTCTATGAACTGGAATGAGTTTTTTACGTGAGAGTTGATGGATTCTGCATAGGGCTGTAGTTGTTTGGCAAGAAATTTGGGCTGTAGTTGTTTGGCAAGAATATATATATATATATATATATATATATATATATATATATATATATATATATATATATGTCTTTGGTTATTCGGGTCTTCTCCCACGTAAAATTGGAAGTGTCTTGGCGACGTTTCGACGAAGTCTCATTCGTCATCTTCAGGCTGGTGTTCTCGGCTTCGTGCTTCCAGGAGGCACCTGGAAGCACGAAGCCAAGAACACCAGCCTGAAGATGACGAATGAGACTTCGTCGAAACGTCGCCAAGACACTTCCAATTTTACGTGGGAGAAGACCCGAATAACCAAAGACCTACATACAAACACCCGCGAAAACCTGAGAAAACAAACAAACATACATACATACATACATACATACATACATACATATATATATATTAAAAAAAAAAGTTAACCCCCACAGCAAGAAACCCCCACAGCAATCCTACTATGCCAGGCAAACACACTATTGCCAAACCCCCACCCAAAAAGAAGGAGATCGCTACTGATGATCCTGTGCTTCATCTGCACAGGAGCACTCGAGGAGCATGAGACTACCATGAAGTGCTCTCTATGTGATACATATGCATATGCCACAAATGCTTGGGGGTAACCAAAGGCATAGCCTAGTTCCTTCAAGCAGCTTCAGTTAAAACTTCGCAGTTTGCATTTCCATTACTCTGCCCATCATGCAAGCCCAGACTGGACAAATTTATTGTTCTACTCAAACAGGTTGACATCATAAAAGTACAACCTGCATCCCTCAAAAGAAAAGAAATAACTCAGAAAAGCAACATCCTGAAATCCTATCCCAACTCAACTACCCCAGTCTCAAGAATCCACTAACCCTGTGAGTAACATTTCCATCCTTGTTAAAGACGTGATTGAACGTGAGCAGAAGCATCCCAATGCTATCTTATTTGGACTTGAGGACACCAACAAATCAAATGACATTGCAAAGGTTTGTGACATCATCAGCAACTGCCAGGCATCAACCATCTCTCCAGATGAAATCATCAATGTTTCCCGTGATGGCCCCGAGTTCAAGAACAGCAACGGTTCGGTGGCCCCATGCTTCTGCAGAGTCATTTGCAAGAGTGAAACCAGCAAACAAAAAATTTATTACCACAATAAACACACTCACCAAAAGCTGCACTAACCACAGGAAACTTCAGTCATGGCCCGACCTGCCCATACTGCAATGTGCCTGTGCTCGCGAACTCTGCTCAGAGCTCAAACGACACCAAGATCAAGGAGAGACCGACCTGTACATAGACTACCATGCTGACTGTATCAAACACAAGACCAGTGGCCCGCGTCCCAACAACTGCCCCCCCCCAACAACCCAAACTTGGCATGCATGCCCCCAACTTCCTCCAGGTCCTCCACAACAGGCCTTAAATGCAAGCTACTTAATGCAAGAAACCTCGCAAACAAAATGCCCGAATTCCTCCTACTCCTAAGTGTGGCTCTATTTGACCTTATTTTTGTCTGCGAGACATGGTTGAATGTATCCTTTCCAGACTCTATTATTAGAGTAAGTGACTATCACGTTTTCCATTCTGACCGTGACAATCGTAAAGCGGGGGGGTGATGCTATCTTCTATAAAAAGTCCCTAGGTCTGAAAAAGATTACTTAACTCAAGAGCTTCCTCTACCTGAGTCTATTGTCTGCGAACTGTTCCTAAATACCCCACTTTGTTTCTTGCTATGTTATAGAACCCCTGATTATGACCTTGGTCATATAAACAAGCTAACTGCACTACTAACGTGGACACCTTCCTGCCCGTACCCCCTTATCTTTCTTGGTGACCTCAATCTGCCTCTTATTAATTAGACCCTAAATGAATGTTCAACCGAATCTATACATGCAACCCTGTACAACGCTGTTACAACTCTGGGGCTGGAGCAGTTGGTAACAAACAACACTAGGCTCAACAATTGCTTAGATCTCATCTTCTGCAATAGCTTAAACTCGATTTATGGCCTACATGTTAAAGAACCATTTTCCAACATGATCACAGCATGATTGATTTTTGTCTCAACTTGTGTCCCTGCCAAGAGGGTCATAATGATGGGACTCCAAATTTTTATAACTATAAAAAAGCCAACTATGATCTCATAGTGGCCGACCTCTCATCTCTTGATTGGCATCTCCTGTTCACAGGTTGTATTACTGCTGAAGACTATTACAACACTTTCTTGCTTGAAGTCAATAGAGTCATTAATCTATATGTACCAAAAATAACCCCTAAAACCAAAAATAAAAACAAATTACCCATAACAATAAGAAAGCTACAATCCAAAAAAAAACTCTTTGGCGTAAAAATAAAATTAGCTACATAGCCAACTTTAAAAACTGCTACAAAACCTTATGCCGCCAGATAAAGGCCGAATGTATCAATTACCATTGCAGACAGGAGGAGGAGCTGTTAAACTCCAACTCCCCCCAAGCCTTCTACAATTTCGTAAATGCCAGACTCAAAGACTCGAAATCTATCCCACCCCTAAAAGGGCCTAATGGGAAAGATTGAAGCTGTTAAGGCCAACGTCTTTAATATGTTCTTCAGTTCAGTCTTTGTTGACAGCAACGGCTGCTTCCCCCCATTTCCCAGTCACACCATAACAAATTGTAACAACGTACTAAATATTGACTTTACAGCAAGTAATGTTGAAACAGCACTACGCAACCTAAAGCCATCTCTATCTATTGGCCCTGATGGATTATGTGCCTATTTCTTGAAAAAGCTTGCCACTGCCCTTGCTGAACCTCTAAGCACAATCTAAGAGGTATCTTTCAGAACCAGCTCCTTGCCCGACTTATGGTAATTAGCTCGGTCACACCTGTTTTTAAAAAGGGATACCTTAGTCTAGTAGAAAATTAGAGACCAATTTCACTGTGTTACGTCACCTGTAAAGTCACAGTAATCGATGCCAGGTGTTACGTCACTACGTCACCTGTAAAGTCACAGTAATCGATGCCAGGTGTTACATCACCCGGCATCGATTATAAACCAATCCATCACCCTCCACTTAGAAACAAACAACCTACTTTCTAACAAGCAGTTTGGTTTCAGAAAAAAATCTGTCCTGTAAACTGCAACTCCTACACTGCAGAAACATTTGGACCACACATCTTGATCAGGGTGAAACAATAGACACAATTTACATAGACTTCTGCACAGGGGTGAAATGCTCCCGGTTTGGACCGGATCACTTGATCTGATAGCAATGGCGGTGGGTGGTTCAGAGAACCGGTAGCAAAAATCCCTGTGCCACCCCCCATACCCAGCTGAGCCGCGCAATCATCAGAGGCTTTTTTTTTTACTTTTAAAAGCATTTTTTCTACAACCTCTTCTGTCGAAAAAATGCTTTTAAAAGTAAAAAAAAAGCCTCTTATGATCGCATGGCTCAGCTGGGATCATCAGAGGCTTTTAAAAGCATTTTTTCTACAACTTCTTCAGCCGAAGAGGTTGCAGAAAAAAAATGCTTTTAAAAGCCTCTGACGATCCCAACTGAGTTGTCTGATCATCGGAGGTGCTTTTAAAAGAAAAAAAAAAGTTGGCCATGCCCACCCAGTCACATTACCCACCCACCCCCAAGCCATGCCCACAGAACTGGTAGTAACACATTTTACATTTCACCACTGCTTCTGCAAAGCCTTTGATTCAGTGATGCACGACAAACTACTGCTGAAACATAGTTCTTACAGCATCTCCGGACTCCTGAGCCACGTTCCTGTCAAACAGGCAGCAAATGGTCAAAATAGGGCAGGCCCTATCAAATCCAGTTAATAGCGGTGTCCCACAAGGCAGTGTCTTAGGACCCACACTCTTTCTGCTTTATATCAACGACGTATGTGATCACATTAAAAGCAGCTGCGTCCTCTTCACTGATGATGTAAAATTATTTAACACCCCCAACAATGCTGCCCTACAAAGCAACCTAGACTATGTGTCAGAATGGTCGTGTAATTGGCAACTCCAAATTTCAACTAACAAATGCTCTGTCCTACACATTGGCAATAAAAATCAGAACACCAAATACAAGTAAGGTGGAAACGATCTCGTAGATGACCCTCACTCTGTCAAGGACCCAGGAGTACTTCTCTCAAACGATCTAAGCCCCAGAGCTCACTGTGTAAGCATTGCCAAAAAGGCTTTAAGAGTTGTTAACCTTATTTTGCGAAGCTTCTTCTCCGGTAACAGTGAATTGTTAACTAGGGCATACAAAACCTTTGCCAGACCAATTCTTGAATACAGCTCATTTGCCTGGAATTCACACTGTATATCGGACATTAATATGATTGAGTGGGTCCAGAGATATTTCACGATAAGAGTACTGTTAAGTTGGGTGAATGAGGATGCAGCAAGCCAGGCAGTGAGTGACAACAGCTCTTTATTGTAGGGTGAGAACCCAGCAACTGACCAGGGGAAACAGCTCCCTTTATATACCTTGCAGCTGTGGTGGTCAGCCAATCAGCTGATGGTCAGTTAATTCAAACTGCCCGCCCAAAATCTACATACATAACACTCCTCCCCTCCCAGAAGTCACTTGGGGTGGACATTAGCATACAAAGTCTCTCAGGTGACCAGGGCATGTCCGCACCTTAGTTGATCTGCGCAGTTCAGTTGGAGATGTGGCGTCGAGCAGGTCGGAGGAACTCCCTCTTTCTCCCTGCTCCACCAATGGAACCTCCGAGAATTCGTTGTGGGCAGCAACTTCTGCGGCTGATCGATCTTCTGCGATGGGGCAGCGCTGGATCTCGGGGCTGACAGCTAAGTCCTCCGCTAGCCTCAGGTTTGAATTAGTTTGAGAGTTCTGTTGGTAGCTAGGGAGCAGTTCGTCAAATGCTTCTTCTGTGTCGGCGGCCCAATGCTTCCGTAGCTGGTCAATGTGTCGGCACCAAATCCTCCCATCTCCCATGTCTATCCTATATGATTTGGACCCTGTTACCTCCATGATTGTCCCGGTTTCCCAGAGGGGCCCATTCCTGTAATTCCTAGCAAATACTGGCATCCCTATTGTGAACTCCCTCAGCCTTTTTTGTCCCTCTGAAGCTGTCAGGGGAATAACTGGGGTGTAGCCGGTCTAGGACTCCTTGGAGCTTCCTCCCCATCAGAAGTTCCGCCGGTCTCCGGCCTGTGGTGGTGCATGGTGTGGCATGTTGGACCATTAAGAATTTATCTATCCTCTCCTGCCAGTCCCCTGGGCCTGGGCGTGAGATGGCTTCCTTAGCCATTCTCACAAATCTCTCCACCAATCCATTACTAGCCGGATGAAATGGGGCAGAGAGGACGTGTCTGATCCCCAACTCTGCTAGGTACCCCTCAAACTGTGTGGCCATGAACTGGGGCCCGTTATCTGAGACTAAGGTGTCCGGTAGGCCATGGGTGGCGAACAACTGCCTTAGCTCCCTAATGACGGCGTTGGTGGTAGTGGTCTTCATGAGTCTGATCTCCAACCACTTCGAGAAGGCGTCCACTATGACCATAAATACCTGCCCATGGAATGGGCCAGCGAAGTCTATGTGGATCCTGGACCAGGGACCCTGGGGCCGTTCCCATTCCCTGACCAGTGCTGTGAGGGGGTCTGGCCTAGACTCTTGGCAGGGTTGGCACTTCCCCACCCACTCGGTGATGTCTTTATCCATTAGGGGCCACCATACGTAACTCCTAGCTAACCCCTTCATCCTTACAATCCCTGGGTGCCCCTCATGCAATAGCTTTAAAACTTTTTCCCTTAGGCACAAGGGATCAATAACCCAATCACCCCACAAAAGACAAGCCCCTTGCATTGTCAGCTTGCTCTTTTTGTTAGCGAAATGTTTGAATTCCCCGCCCTCAGACTTTTCGGCCACCCCCTCGTGACCCAACTCGTGACTTTCCTAATCACGTGGTCTCTGGTTGAGGCTCTCGCTACCTCTGCTGAAGTGATGGGCCCCGAGTCCAAGACGTCAATCAGCAGGACTGGAACTCCGGGTGTGGGGTCCTCTATCCTGCCCGGTAACGGGCAACAGCTGAGGGCATTGGCATTGCCCATGCTCACCCCTGGTCGATGTACTAGGCGATAGGAGTATGCTGCCAGGAAGATGGCCCAGCGTGTCATCCTGGGAGATAGGGCTGCCAGGTGGGTTGGTCCCCTGTGATGAGACCCAGAAGGGGGTGATGGTCTGTGATGAGTTTGAAGTCTCTGCCGAACAGGTATTCGTGGAACTTCTTGACTCCTGAGACAGCTGCCAGGGCCTCTTTGTCAACTTGACTGTAGTTCCGTTCGGCGCTTGAAAGAGTCCGGGAGTAGTAGGTGATGGGCGCCTCTAGACCGTTCAGTAGTCTATGGCTCAGGACGGCCCCCATGCCGAAAGGGGACGTGTCACAGACTAGCACTAAGGGAAGCATGGAATTGTATTGAATTAGGAAACTCTCGGCCGACAGGAATTTCTTTACAGCAGCAAACACTGTAGCTTCAGCCTTCCCCCAAACCCATTTGGACTTTTTGGCCAACAGTCTGTGCAGGGGCTCCACTACTGTTGCCTTGTCCCTTAGAAAAATTGCATAGAAGTTCAATAGTCCCAGGAACGCTTGTAGTTCCGCCTTATCTTTGGAGGTGGGAGCCTCTCGGATCGCCCTAATTTTGCTTTCGGTGGGGTGTATGCCGGTTCTGTCTACCCGGTACCCCAAGAACTCCATGGAAGGGACTGCAATCATGCACTTGCTGCATTTGACCCTGAGTCCTGCACTCCTGAACTTCCCTAGGACTTGTCTCAGCCTCTCCCCTAGCTGTTGTTTGTCTTCTGCGGTGACGAGCACGTCATCGAAATACGGGACCACCCCAGGGATCCCCTGTAACAGTCGCTCCATGGTGCTCTGGAATAGTCTTGGAGCTATGCTGACTCCGAATTGGAGTCTGGTACACTTGAAGGCACCTCTATGCATTACTATAGTTTGTGCCTCTGCGGTAGCGCCATCTACAGGCAGCTGCTGGTACGCCTGTGCAAGATTGAGTTTAGCAAAGATCTTGCCTGGCCCTAGGGAATGCAGAAGGTGATGTATGATCGGAACCGGATAGGTGCTCTGCTGCAGGGCCTTGTTGATCATACATTTGTAGTCAGCGCAGATGTGCACAGACCCATCCAGCGTAACGGGGGTCACAATTGGGGTCTCTCACCGAGCATGATCGACTGGCACTAACACCCCCTGTTTTATCAATTTGTCCAATTCCACGTCAATCTTGGGCTTTAGGGTGAAAAATACCCTCCTGGGTTTCAGCCGGACGGGGGCCAATATTGGGGTCGAGGTTGAATGAGATAGGGGTCCCCACATATTTGCCGAGCCACTCGTCGAACACGTCCTGGAACTCCTGCATCAGATCGTCCTTCAGGGTGCTTTGCACATTGCAGACTCCTGTGAATCCCGTGCCCAGAGCTCTGAACCAGTCCATGCCCAGGAGGCTTGGGAGCTTCCCACTGACTACAGTGAGGGGAAGCTTCTCTCGGAATTCCCCGTACCCCACCTGGAACTCGCTGATTCCTTCCACGGGGATGCGGTTCCCCTGGTAATCGTGCAGTCCCAGCCGCTGGTACCACAGTTGCCATCTCTGGATGCTGGGGCTGGCCTTCTTTAGCTTGTCCCAGGACATGATGGTAATTGGGGATCCGGTTCGATCTCCATAACGCACTCCTGCCCCTCGATGTCGACCGTTGTGTATGTCTTCTCTCCGGAGGATGTGCAGGTCCAGCCGATTCGGATGGTGCAGGCCTCAAGATCCTCAGATTTCGCTCTTTTCCTGTAGCTGCCCTTCGGATTGGTTCTCGTCCGCTGCGCCGTTTCTGATTGGCTAGCATTGCTCCGCGGCTTGTAATGGGGGTTCTGCTTGGCTCTGCAGACTCTGGCGATGTGCCCCTTCCGCTCGCATTGCCGACAAATGGTGTCTCAGAACTTGCAGGTCTGGCGTGGATGGGGTCCCCCACAACTCGCACAGGCATCTCGCTGGCCTTGCCGGTCCTGCCGGTACTGTTCAGTCCTGCAGACCTCTTTGTCTGACTCTCCCTCACTCCCCGTTCCAACGGTTTCCTGGTGAACTGGGGCTGACTTCTGTGCCATTCTGCTCTGCGTCGTCCCCTGTAGTCTCTCGGCTGCCTTGGATGAGGATTCTTGAGCCCTCGCCTCGTCCAGTGCGATGTGTAGCGTGAGATTTGTCTTTGCAAGCAACCTCCTCTGCAAGCGAATATCTCTCACTCTGCAGATTAGTTGCTCTAGCAGCATCTCATCGAGGTCTCTGTACTCACACTGGTTTGCGGCCTTGCGCAGGGCAGCGACGTACTCGCGGATCGATTCTCCCTCCTGCTGCAGCCATTGCCAGAAGTCGAACCGTTGGATGTACTTCGATGGCGTTGGGGCATAGTGGTCCTTCAGCAGTGTCTGAAGCGTCTGCCACGAGATGGTATGGACAGAGTTCGGTTCCGATAGGGCCTCGGCCATATTGAACACCTTGGCTCCACAATGGCTCAGGAACAGGGCTTTCTTCCATACATCGGGCAGCCCCTGTAGGTCGCTGGCCACCAGGAAGCATTCGAAGCGGGACATGTAGGATCCCCACTTCTCTTCCATGGGGTTGAAAGGCGCTGGCAGCACATAGGTAGACATCGTCAGTAGATTCTTCAAGTGCTCCGCTTGCTCGCCTGGCTGGATTCGAGTTTGCGGCTCTCTTGTCGGCTCGTGGCTTCAGCTCTTTCCGTGGCTTCTGGCCTCAAAATCCCACCTTCGTCACCAATGTTAAGTTGGGTGAATGAGGACGCAGCAAGCCAGGCAGTGAATGACAACAGCTCTTTATTGTAGGGTGAGAACCCAGCAACTGACCAGGGGAAACAGCTCCCTTTATATACCTTGCAGCTGTGGTGGTCAGCCAATCAGCTGACAGTCAGTTAATTCAAACTGCCTTCCCAAAATCTACATACATAACAAGTACTCCACTCCTCTACTCACAATAGAATCCCTTATGCCACCAGGCTTGTAATTTTGGGCTTGGACAATCTGGAACTGCGCTGCCTGCAGTCTGATCTAAGCATAGTACACAAAATTGTCTGCTACAACATCTTACCTGTCAACGACTTCTTCAGTTTCAACCTCAATAATACATGGGCAAACAATTGATAGAAACTCAAGGTAAACTGCTCCAAACTCGATTGCAGAAAATGCAACTTCAGCAACAGAGTGGTCAATGCCTGGAATGCTTTACCTGACTCCGTTGTTACATTCTCAAACCCTCACAGCTTCAACTTTAGTCTACTGTGGACCTCACCCCATTCTTAAGAGATCCGTAAACGGAGTGTGCATAAGCGCACCAGCGTGCCTATTGTCCCTGTCTTACTGTCCCCCATTTATCTGTATTTACTTCCTTTGTTCATGTTTATGTTCATACTTATACTTGCTACCTTGTACATGTTTGACAAACAAACAAACAAATAAATAAATAAACTACACAGAAGTAATTCCATATGTCATTTTTGGTTATTTGGGCCTGGCCACATGGAATTAATGGATCTATTAGAATGATCCACCCGAAGTTGGTCTATGGTAATTCACCACGGCCAGGTTGCCACAGCCAACTTGCTACTGCCAATTCATCGCAGAACAACTCACCACTGCCTACACACCATAGGACAACTTGCTGTGGGACAAGAGTTATATTAATATCAAAGAACTGGTGGAATGGAATCATTAAAGAAATGATGCAAAAGGAGCCCCAAAGGTGTTTTTTTCAAGAGGCAACTGGACTCTGTGGTTTTTCTTTGAAGACGTTTCATTTCTCATCTGAGAAGCTTCTTCAGCTCTGACTGGATGGTGGGGAATGGAAGGATTTATACTCCTTGCAGACAGCTGGACATTTGCATTCTTTTAGCGGGTCGTTAAGTTCACTGGAAGTTTATCTGTGTCATCAGGGTCAGCTGAATTGAGGCACCTTGGGTAAAGACAGCAAATGCCACCTGTGCAAAGAAGCTTCCTGGTTTACCTGGTAAACTGCTGCAAGATAGCAAATGGTAGTTGGTGCCTTGAGTGCAATCCCAAAACAACTGGAGCATTCCTGAACACTATTGAAAAACTCACTAGCAATCAACTGCAAAAGGCAGCTTTACTCTCAACAGCTTACATCCTGCTACAATACCTTTAACATATTCAAACATTCACATCTGCACCTATCCCATGTCCTTGAGAAGGACTTGATTACATGGATAAAAATGCCAAATCCAGTCTGAACATCTGACTGTGTGATGAACCAAAATAATAAAACCCAGCAACTTCTCTGATTTAAGAACCCTTATAAAGAAACCAGTGTAGAAATGCTCTTGTATTTTGGTTTTCTTTCAGCCAAATAACTTATGGACTATTTGAAAGCTTTCTACAACGGATGAATGGAAAAATATTGAAACATTTGACTCATGAATATAAAAATAAGGAAATATAAAGGCTTTGCACAGTTTCATGTTGTCAACCAGTTGCATCTGTTCCTGGATCAGGAGGCTTTGCTCACCGTCACTCATGCCCTAGTCACATCCTGGGTGGAGTGCTGTTATGCACTATATATGGGATTGCCCTTAAAAAATATCTGGGAGTTTCAGCTGAATCAAAATGCAGTGCCATGGGTAGTTATGTGTGCCTCTAGAACAGCATATGTTACATTTCTACTTCATGAACTGCATTGGGTACTACTTTGCTTATGGATCCAATTCAAGGTGCTGTTTTTGATCCTTAGAGTCTATCATGCCACAGAGTAGGGTTATTTAAGGACTGCCTCTTCCCAATTACATCTTCCCATTCCGTTAGGTCTGGCAGAAGAGGTATGTTGTGGGTCCTGTCTGTTAAGGAGTTACATCTGGCAGGACCCAGGAGATGGTCCTTTTCTGCTATGGCATCTGCCTTGTGGAACATCATTCCTCATCAAGATGAAACTTGCCCCGTCCTTGGTATCTTTTTGGAAGTTCTTTTAAATGTGGTAGTATCAACAGACTTGGCAATCTCAAGAAAATTGTGAATATAGGCTATATATTGCCTATAACATTGAAATTACACTCTCCTAATCTTTTAATGTTGTTTGAGGGGTCCTTGGTGCTTTCTGAGTTTGGTTGTTTTCTTGTGGATGTTTCATTACCCAAACTAGGTAACATCATCATCAATGTGACATCATCATCATCATCACCATCATCATTGCTGTAACATCATCAGTAATGTTGTTTTGTTAATTGTAGAATGTTTTAATGTTGTTCTTCTGTAGCTTGTTTTTTTATTGTATGCCAGTCATGTTTGTGTGATGAGTAGATATATAAATAGAAGGAAGGAAGGAAGGAAGGAAGGAAGGAAGGAAGGAAGGAAGGAAGGAAGGAAGTAAAGAACTTTCTGCTAAATTTCAAACCAGAAACGTTCTATTTGCAAGCCAAAAGTTATAATTATTATGCTATTACAGCAGTAAAAAAAAAGAGAGATAATAAGTCCAGAAGAATGGCAGTATCTCTATGGAGATTCTCAATCATCCAAATCATGGTTGTTCCAAAGGAGCTTTTCAAAAGTCATTTGGACTACCTTTGCTTTTCCTTGAAGATGTTGACATTTGAAAAAGCACCTTTGGGATAAGAATGGCAGTAAAAAGGGTTTTGTTAAAAAATATGCAGCTTATGCAGCAGCTTTGACTTTAACAAGTGATTGGTTTGGAGGGAAAAAGACTGGAATATTGAACGCAGAAAGTTTTGATTTGGAATTTGGATGGCATGCTTACTTATTTTATGATAATAAAGTGGATAAAGTATTTAAAAGCCATATATTCAGAGACTCTGTGATGAGAGTATGGAAGAAGCACTGACTCAAATGGGATTACAAAATACCGTTATGGCTGGATCTTGGTCGTATCATGTGGAATACAAATATAATGTCACTTGGGGGGGGGGTTTATACAAAGAGGTTCTTTTTACAGATGCGGGCAGATGGCAGCTGAAGACACTACAGACACTGTTGGCTGAAGAGATTAATTTAACTTGGCTACAATATAATCAATTGCAATTGAGATGGAAAGAGGACCAAAGAACTGGTATTATGTTGCACGAGGAAGAATTGGTTAGATATATAAAAGAGAAAGGTCCAATGCATATTAAAAGGCTTTATAATGTTTTGTTAGAAAAGGATTCAGAAACTGAATTAGTTAAAGATTGTATGATTAAGTGGGCACAAAATTTTGCAGAACCAGTGATGTTGGAAACATGGGAAAAAATCTGGGTTCAGAATGTTAAATTTACACAGTCGCAGAACTTGAGGGAAAATTTTTACAAAATGTTTTATAGATGGCATTTAGATCCTAAGAAATTGTCGTGTATGTACCCTAATGTTCAGCCAAAATGCTGGAGGTGTGATTGTTTAGATGCTACATATTATCATATTTGGTGGACTTGTAAGAAAGTTAAGGCTTTTTGGATAAAAATTTGGTGGGTCATGCAGAATGTTTTAAAGAAAAAAATCCAATTTTCTCCACAATTGCTTTTATTGGGTATAGTTAAGGGTTTTACAGTGGATGAAACAAAGTTGATTTTGTATATGATTACAGCAGCGAGATTGTTGATAGGTAAATATTGGAAAAATGAAGCTCTGCCCACTGTAGAAGAATGGATTTTGAAGATGGCCAGTTTCGCGGAGATGGAGAAGATTTCAGCATACTTAAAAGATCGCTCACAAGAGACTTATGAATGTGGATGGAAAAAGTGGATAGATTATGTGCAGAACAAATATCAAACTAGGAAGTATCAAATAGCTTTTCATTGATAGTATTATATTATATTAAGATAGAAATAGTTGAACTATGTGAAGATGAAAAATGATATGGGGGTTGGGGGGGTTCAAGGTTTTTATATAGGGGATAATGATATTCTATGGAAGTCCGGGGGGGAGGGGAGGGTTAGGGGGGGTTTTGGAGGGTGGGTTGGGGAGTTTGGGGTGGGTTAGGGGGGCGAAAATGGGGTGAAAATGTAATTGTAAAACTTTTACAATAAAAAAAATATGCAGCTTGTGCATGCATGTATGTGAATATTGATTCGTGCATATAGAAACTTAATTTTGTAAAAATATGTTTGTATGTATAAATATTTTTATTTATCTAAACATTTCTATATAGAAATGTTATATAACATTTCTATATAGAGGAAGGGTTTTTTGTTTTTTGTTTTTGGAACAGAAAGGCAGGAAGGATCAGCACTATGAGAATTGTCCAGTGAAAGGATCGAATACCTTGCAAGCTTGTCACTGGTTTATCAATCCAAATAGATTTTTAAAAACCAACTTAAAATCAAGTCAGCAGGAGCGCGGGACATCAGTTTTAAACAGCATGTACCTTTAATTTCTTTTAATTTTTTGTTATTTTTAAATGGATGTTAGCCATCCCAGCTTGCATGGTAAATGAGTGGTGATCAAAATGAATAAAAAGATAAAGAATATTAATGAAGAATATTCAGTATTAATTATTCAAAATATTGTCTTCATATAGCTGCATCTGATACAAAGCAGGTGATATATGTGGAAAAAAGAGAAGGTAATTTTATTTAGTTTCTCAAACATGTACAAGATAGCAGGTATAAATATGAACATGGACATGAACGAAGGAAATGAATACAAATAAATGGGGGCAGTTGGACAGGGACAGCTGGTGTGTATGTGATATATAAAACTTTAAAAAATGAGAAATGCTTTGGTTTTGTTTAACAAAATAAAACATCAGAAGAACTTGCAACCATAAAAATTGAAATATTGTGGAGTGAAAAGACAAAAGAAAAGCAAAAAGAAAAGAAAATGTATAGAGATACATATGCACAACAATATACTGTACATATTTTATATGAGTGAACAATGGGCACTTCACAACAATCTTTGAAATGGAATTCATTAGTTTATTTAATCCTGATCCTGAGGCCCCTTCTGCAAATAATCACACATCTCACTGCAAGGAATAGAAATAAAAGCATATATATACTGTATATAAGGAAACAAATTAATTTAACATGTAGGTGTACAAAAAGAAACATTTTTAATTATAATCACAAGAGGTCGCTCTTTCCTAAGGAAATCTTCAAGTGAAACTGAAAATGCAGAGCTCCACCCTTAAAGGGACTGAGATTTCTACCAGCAGGATCCACAGTGGGAATATCAAACAACAGAGCAAGTTCAATAAACCAAGATTCAACCTATGAATGCATTGCCAGTATGGCTGGGGTAAGTGGGCTCTGCTCCTAACACCTTTGAGACAAGATATTTAGAGAAAAAGAGAAGAGCTTGCTGGTGTTGTGCCAGTGTCTGCAATGCTTACCTGGCCAAAGGGGCTGCTGCAGCTGCTTCTGCTCCACACCGCCTGGAAAATGGGGAGCGGCCAGCTCCATTATTCTGTGCTGGAGGAATCCCAGCATGGCACCTTTGTGGGCCGCATCGCCCAGGACCTGGGGTTGGAGGTGAGCGAGCTGGTGCCTCGGATGTTCCGGATGCTGTCCAAAGGAGAGAAGGACTATTTTGAGGTAAACCTGCAGAATGGGATCTTGTTTGTAAATTCCCGGATAGACAGGGAGGAGCTGTGTGCCAAGAATGCAGACTGTGCCCTTCATCTGGAGGTGATTGTGGAGAAACCTCTGGCGTTCTTCCATGTGGAGGTTGAAATTAAAGACATGAATGACAATCCTCCCATCTTCTCAGCCAGGGAACAGATCCTGAGCATAGCAGAACTCATAACGTCTGGCACCCAGTTCTTATTAGAAGGAGCATCTGATGCAGATATTGGTACTAATGCTGTGCTAACTTACAAGCTCAGCCCAAACAACCATTTTTCTCTTGATTCAGGAAGTGATGAAGATGAGACCAACTCTGTAGTTCTTGTACTGAAGATTCCACTTGACAGAGAGGAGAGCCTTGTGCATCATTTAGTACTGACAGCCACTGATGGGGGTGAACCAAAACTCACAGGAACTGTTCAGCTAGTCATCAAGGTGCTGGATATAAATGACAACCCTCCTGTATTTAATCAATCTGTTTATAGGATAAAGTTGCTAGAAAACACAGCTAGTGGGTCATTAGTTATTAATCTGAATGCTATAGACTTAGATGAGGGGATTAATAGGGAAATGTCTTATTTTTTTTAGTAATAAAGTACCTCTACATTTTAAAAACATATTTGGAATTAATTCTGATACTGGGGAAATCAAGGTGATTGAAAAATTGGATTATGAAGACACAAATTTCTATGAACTTCAAATTGTTGCAGAAGATAAAGGCAGTCCTCCATTGTCCAAACAATGTAAAGTTCTTATCGACATATTGAACATAAATGACAATATTCCTGAAGTATCTGTCAATTCTATATCTGTGCCATTACCAGAAGATTCCACACCAGGGACTGTGGTAGCCATTA
This sequence comes from Arizona elegans, assembly GCA_022577455.1. Lineage (NCBI taxonomy): Eukaryota > Metazoa > Chordata > Lepidosauria > Squamata > Colubridae > Arizona > Arizona elegans. The sequence continues at coordinate 89,605,570 of JAKOOJ010000002.1, forward strand.
TCAGTGCTTTAGACAAGGATTCTGGAATCAATGGACAGGTAAGATGTTTTTTATGGCCCACTGGAGTACCCTTCAAACTCGAATCCACATTCAAGAATTACTACTCCCTGATTGTTGGTGCAACTTTAGATCGAGAACAGGTGGCTGAGTACAAGTTTGTTGTGACAGTGGAAGATCAAGGCATTCCACCACTCTCTTCTAGTATCACCATCTTAGTGCCTATCAGTGACATAAATGATAATGCTCCAGCTTTCACTCAACCCTCCTACACAGTCTTTGTGAAGGAGAACAATCCCCCTGGTGCTCACATCTTCACAGTATCTGCCTTGGACCCAGATGTTGCTGAGAATGCTCTGATCACCTATTGGATAGATGAGAAGCTCTGGCCATTGTCAAACTACATCTCTGTACATTCGGAGAGTGGAAAACTTTATGCTTTGCAGTCCTTGGACTATGAGGAGTTGAAACTGCTGGAGTTTCAGGTGAGAGCCAAGGATGCTGGAATGCCCACCTTGTGTGGCAATGCAACTCTTCAAGTCTTTGTGATGGATGAGAATGACAATGCACCTGCTGTGTCAGGATCATCAGAAGAGAACCTGATTCTTCTAGTGGTCCCTGTGATGCCTGGGCATATTGTAGGCAAGATCCATGCCTTGGATGCAGATTCTGGATACAATGCATGGCTAAGATATGAACTAGTTGAAGAAAGTAGTGGCCCTTGGTCTGTGGGACAGTATAGTGGTGAGGTGAGTACCAAATATTCTCTGGATGAGTCAGAAGAAAGCAAAATCCAGAATGTGTTGATTGTGGTGAAGGATCATGGAAAGCCTCAACTCTCATCTACAGCTACACTGAGTGTGTCACTGGTGAAAAATGCCCAGGCTATCCTAACAGAAATTCATCTCCCCAGGTCTGGGGAGAGCTTCATGCCCCTGGTGGACTCAATCAACATCTATCTGATCATTGCCATCTGCTCTGTTTCCAGCTTTTTTCTGCTGGCTATTCTCATCTACATGACCCTGCGATGCAACTCCAAGGCAAAGGAACCCATGGTGTATGGCCCTGGCATGGCCACTCTGGTGTGTGCCAGCGAAGTGGGCAACTGGTCCTATTCCAATCGCCACAGCCACATCCTGACAGGTGTGAGTGCAGAGGCTGGTGCCAAGAGTGACCTTATGATTTTCAGTCCCAACATTCCTGTTTTTGCAAATAATGGGGAATTTAGGAATGGGACAGAATTGATCTCAGATTCAGCTAAAGAGGTGAGTTGTGCTCATTGTGGAGTCTTTGACATTAAGTAAACATTCTATACCTGTGCTTCTAATTTAGGATTAATCTAAATACAAAATATTGTTTTATTGAAATGTTAAATTTAAAAAGATAGTCTTGGCAATGAACCTCTTCCAGTTGATTTAAAAGTCATTAATTCTTAGAAATTTTGGAATATGTGGCTACTGAAGTACATGTTTAATTTGTAGTTTATTTAATAGTTATCAAAGTTGTTTCTATAATAGAAAAATAAGTAAGCTTACTAGCATTATTTTACTTAATATGGCATCTCACCATCAAAAGTGACACAGGGTACTTATTAGGTTTTGCAACTTACTATTTTTGACAATGATTCATCTGCTAAACAAATGGAACATTAATAATGATCCTGCCTTTGTGAATTATTTTATTCTTTAATGAATAAAGAATGGATTCTCAATCTGATGGGTTTTTTGGACAATATTTATGGTTGATGCATGTATTGCAAACTTTTAAAAGAACATTGCTCATAAATATGTTAGCAACTGGAAGGAATTAATAAATTAAACAATACAATTTGAAAAAAGCAAAGCAGAAACAGATATTTTAACTGTAGATAGTTTCTGCTACATGTATTTTATCTGGTAACTATATCTTATTAAATTAAGCATAATTTTATAATTTTATTTTTATTTATAAATTATTCTTCATGCTGAATGGATTCTTAATTTGATTCTTCTTTTCAAACCAGTGTTCATGCTGTGTACATGGATTTTACGTTTATTTAAGTTTCTTTTTAATTTAAATTTTTATTGTAAACACATTAAAACAAACACACAAACATACAATATTTATATGTGTATTCTTTTTACAGCTCTTCTGTAGTGATCCTTTCTTAATATTTATTATTTATACCAATTTTAGCTTTATCTTGTTCCATATTGCTATCTATCTTCTTTATTTCATCTACATTTTACTTGACCTTTACATTTCAGTCATTTATATTGTAATTTACCAATTTCCCCCCTTGATTTTAACATTTCTTTCTCTCTCCTTTATTCCTCTTTCTCATTTTTCCTATCCTCTAACCACTCATACCATCTATGCCAAATTTTATAATATTCTGTATCCTCTTTTTCCTTGAGTTCTTTTGTCAGTTTGTCCATCTCTGTGCATTCTAATTTTTTTTTTAATTAACTCCTCTTCTGTTGGTGGGTTTTCCTTTTTCCAATTTTGTGCATAGACTATGCGGGCTGCTGTTAGTATGTGTAGTATTAAATATTTTGTTTCCTTTGTATAGTTTTCCATGAAAATCCCTAGCAAGAATGTCTCTGGTTCTCCCTTTATTGATTTCTGTGTTATTTTCTCTAGCTACTTTTTGACTTTGGCCCAAAATTTCTTTGCCACTGGACAAGTCCACCAGAGATGGTAGTATGTTCCATAATTGTTTTTGCATTTCCAGCATAGTGGAGATTTGCTCGGGATCATCTTGGCTATATAAGTTTATTTAAGTTTATTTGGAGTTCTTTAAATTTGCTCTTAGATTTTCTAAGTCTAAGTTTTTCATATGTTGCTGATACTCAAAGTTATTGGATGCAATATTCTAAGTATGGTCTAACCAAGACATTATAACGTGGCCATGATACTAACTTTCTGTTAACACAACCTAGGCCTGCATTAGCTTTCTTGGCATTTGCAGCACACTGCTGGTTCATATTTAAGTGGGACTACAAGATTCCTCTCAAGTTACTGTATTGAGCCACGTACCACATATTCCGTACCTCTACATTTGATTTTTCTTGCCTAAGTGCAAAAGCTCACTTTTTTCACCACTGAATTTCATTTTGTTGGATAGGATCCAGTATTCAAGTCTGTCAAAATCCTTCTGCAGTGTAAGTCCAACTGGGAAAAAATATTGCTATTAATTGACTTACTTTACATTCTATGTTGATGGAGGGAGACACAATAGTATTTCTTTATGCAGGACATTTTTGCAGCTATTCCAGTACTGCAAGTATAATCAGTAGTATATGTTTTTCTTCACTGCCCACTTCATTGCAAATGAAATGCAGAATTCATAGCCTTCCTTTTTATTAATTGAGAGGGCTGGACCAAAATGAAAGTTCTAATTTAAATTTTTTAACAATGTAGCAAAGTTCTGTTTGATTGTAATTGCTTCAATAGCTCAACTGTGAGTGAAATCATTCTACCTCAGGTAACTAGATAAACATTGCCCCTGTGATTTTTAAACAAAAAGCCCAGAAGGAAAATTACCTTGCTCAGGAAAAGAAAATAATTAATAAAATTAAAATACAATGTTCCTTGTAATCTCCTTAGATTACTGTAATGTGCTCTACATTAGGCTGTCATTAAAGACCATTTGGAAACCTCAGTTAGTGTAAAATGTGGCTGGATGGGTAATAAAAACTATAAGGCACATGTAACACCTCTACTCTGAGCAGCACTAGTTGCCAGTGTGTTTCTGGTTGCAATTCAGGGTACTGATTGTCACCTTTAAAGTCCTGCATAGCTTGGGATCAGGTTACCTGAGGGATCATCTTTTTCCAAGAGTTTCTACCTGTTCAATCCAATCCAACAGACTTGGCATGCTGCAGACCTTGTAAGCCAAAGAGTGCTGACAGGCAGGAACTAGAAGATGGCCTTTTTCTGCGTTATGGAATATCCCCTCCTCAGAGATTAGAATGGTCCCAACCTTGTTAGCTCTTTGCAAAGCTCTAAAAATTTGGAGATTTACCTAGGCCTGGGGCTCCAAATGTGTGAGCCATTACTTGGCTTTATTACTAGGTGATTAATCATTATGGCTGCTGTCTATATTTATACATTTATTTTGTGGAAATTTTTATTTTTAAAACAATTAAATTTATTTATTTATTTATTACATGTATTTATATGCCGCCATTCTCCCGAAGGACTCAGGGCGGCGAACACAAGTTAAGAAACAAGTACAATAAAATCCCATTTTAATCCAAATAATTAATTAATAGTAAATAATAAAACCCGGAATCAGAGTCAGCCTATTTGTTTGAACAGCCAAGTCTTCAAGTCCCAACGGAAAATTGGGGTCATTATTAACATTTCCTTAAAATTATTTTGTTTATGTGGTTCTTTTTCAGGATTTTTTTCTTTTCAATTTTGAAATTCACTAATTTAATTAGTACGTCTGTTTGGATGAGTTTTTCATGTATCTGAAATGTAGTATACCATGGAAATAGGCCCTTACATTCTTTTATGTTTTCTTTCACATATAACAGTTTAATTTTTAACTATCATATTCTTGCTCCATCTTCCCTTCTTAAGACTTCCCAGTTCCTTTAATTAATTTTAATTAGCTTGTAATCAATGATCATCCTTGTGAATCTCTTCAAGTTTATCTGAATCCTTCTTAAAGTGTGCCAAGAACTGAACACAGGAGAAATGAGCTGATTGCAGGTAAAATGGAATTAGTGGTAACATTGATCACCTTTAGGAAAATTTGCTGAACTAATGTGTTAGTGTCCACAATTTTATTAGTAGACCACAATAAAAATGGTCTTCCCATACCTTTTAGAATACAGAATGGAGACAAGCTGAACAATTGTAGAGTTAATTATTTGTTAGAAGATTGTATCATTGTTATAAGTAAAGCTCTAATAAACATAGTCTATGAATCAAAGAGACATAACTTATAGAAAAGACCTTGGAAATAAATTAGATAAACTAATGCAAAGATACCGTCAGGCGCAAGGAACCAGAAATGATATGATTATTGTTGCTTGCCTATAGACAGGAGATTTATCAGAGTAAAGCACTTCAAAACTACTAGGGTAAATACTTTAAAGTTTTAGGAGAGATCTCCCTTCAGCATGTAAAAGGGATTCAAGGCTACTCAGCTGTATCACTCCTTCCCTCACTTTAGCATCAGATTTCACCATGGATACATTACTACAGCATTCATACATATGACCATCTTGACTCTGCTTATATACTTCTAGTAAAGAAGCATTTACACCTCCAGCTGTGCCCCCATTGCTGAACAACTCTTACAAACTTTTCCGGAAGACCTCCTGTGATGGAGCACCCACAATTCTGGGAGGCAAATTGTTCCATTGATTAATTATTTTCACTGTCAGGAATGTTCTCCTTATCCAGATTAGATCTCTCTTTACTGAACTTCCACCCATTGTTTCTCGTTTTGCTCTCAGTTGCTTGGAGAATAAGTTAATCCCCTCCTCCTGTGACAACCCCTCAAGTACTGGAAGAAAGCTATTATATTTCCTCAATCCTTCTGTTTGTTAGGCTAGACATACTTACCGGTAGTTTCCTCAACTGTTCATCATATGGTTTAACCTCTAGCTATCATCTTTTTTACTCTGTATATTCTTTCTAGATTCTCAGCATTTTTATTTAGTGTAGTGACCACAACTGGTATGACCAAGTAGGGCAGTATAGAGCAATACTATCATTTCTTGTGATCTTGATGCTTTCCCACTGTTGATGCAGCCTAGGATTGCATTCTCACCATTGAACTGTGCTTTGTTGGATAGGGGCCATTGCTCAAGATGCTTCTAAATTATGAGTCTATCTTCCAAAATGTTGGCAATTTCTCCCTCAGTTTAGTATTATCTGCAAATTCCATCTCCTCATCTAAATCATTTATCTTCAAACTGTTGAAGAGCACTGGGCCCAAGAGAGAACCTTGAGACATCCCACTGCATGAAGTGGGATGTCTCAAGGTTCCTTCCATGAAGATGTAGTTCCATTAAGGACTACATGCTGAGTGTGATTGGTCAGCCAACTCCAAATCCATTTGGTGATGGTACTTTCTATCCCACATTGGTTTATCTTATCAAGAAATAGGCTGTAGTCTACTTTGTCAAATGTTTTACTGAAGTCCAAGTAAAGTATATCCACAACATTTCCTTTATCCACTGATTTAGTCACTTTTGTTCCACTTTTTCTTTCATCTTAACCAGCATTAGAATCTTGTCCAGAGAGTTAGTCTTCATACAATGTGTCTGAAGTAGAATAATTTGAACCTACTTATTTGTGCCATAAGTGAGAACTCTGGGATGATTTGTTCAGTGATCCATTTGCTTGTTGGATGTTCATAATATTCTCAGGAATCTTATCTAGCATCAAAACTTCAAAAGTGTAAATGCTTTTCCTATCCTGCTTCTTGAGAATCCAATGTTCCCTTCCATACAGCATCAAATGGAATACCATGGCTTGCATGATTCTGATTTTTGTAGATATGGACACATCACAGTATTTGAATATCTTTTCCAAGACCTTCATGGCTACTCTATCAAGTGCTTGTCTAAGGCTTATTTTTTGACTATTTGTTCTTTTATTATTGATGATTGATACTAAAAGGCAGAAGTTATCTATCACTTCGATATCTCTTGTCAGTTCTAAGGCTGGTTGTTGTACCTGTTATTAGTTTAGTCTTTTTTATATTTTACTTTAGTTCCATTTTTTGCTGTGTTTCCTTGTAGTTGAAGCCTAATGTTTGTCTGGAACTTGTATATTCCATCTCTTACATGACTGCCTTTCAGATTTTTGATGACAGCTATCATATTTGAGGACCCAGTCGTGGGGGCAATAAGCTGACTTTGTATGAATATACAAAAAGAATGAAGGCTATTGCTTAGCGCATTGTAAGCCGCCCTGAGTCTCCGGAGAAGGACGGCATATAAATCAAAAATAAAATTAAAAAATAAAAATATTTCCCCACATCGTCTCTCTTCAGGCTAAGCATACCTAATCCGTATAACAATTTCTCATAGGTTCCCCCCCAAAACCCCTTATTATCTTGTCTAGATATACTCTCTAGACACACTTCATTTGGTTAATGTCCTTCCTGAAATTCATTACCCAGAAGTGAAAGCAATGTTCTAGATATGATCTGACCAAGGCAGAATAGAATGGTACAATTATTTTTTATTTTTATTTATTTACATCATGCCTTTATTATTTTTACAAATAACTTAAGATGGCAAACATATATAATAAAACTTCCTCCTATTTTCCCCACAACAACAACTCTGACAGATAGAGAATCCGGAAGTGGCACGGCGGGACTGGCTAGGAAAATGCTGGGCTCCAACGAGCTTGGCAAGAACTGACATTTGGGGGGGGAGCGTCTTCGGACCGAAGCTGTCCTGTAGGGACAGCGAAGAAAGAGAGGCAGCTCGGTGTGTAAAGAGGGACAGGCAAGTCCCTTGGATAGCCCGAGAAACTCTCTCCGAGCTGGTGATGGGGGGGCGGCGATCAGAGTGAATCGTCATGAAGCTGGAGCCTCTGAAGCAAGCGATATGCAGGAAGGAAGATTTGGATAGAGTGCTGGTGTTGGGTGAGTGATCGACTAACCCACAGACAATAAAAAGAAAATTCTAAATATTTTTAACTACTAAACTATTACTAAAATTACCCTGGCATGGAAATTGCAGCTAAATAGCAGCGGGGGGAGAAGGTGGATGGAAAGAGAAAGTGAGAATGACAAGCGCGCCATAGAAGAACCCGAATAAACAAATTAAAAGTGATTGACAAATGTAAATGTAAATCTGGAACCTGGATTCAATTGGGATTGGATTATAAACTGATTGGTGGTATATAAAGGTGAAAGAAGAGGTGAAAACTGGATTTTTAATCGTTTATGATTCGATAAACACAGATGTGGATTACAAATAAAATGGCGATTTGTTAATTAGTCGACTGGAACTGTGGATTATAGAGAGACATTTGCAGGAGAAGGAAGAGCATGACATGGAATTGTTTACTTTGAGAAAACCTTTGAAGAAATGAAACCTTGAACTTTTAAAGAGATAACTGGCGAGAACTAAGGAGGATACATTTTGCCTACAAGAGGATAGACTTTGATGATTATAAAAGAGGGACTTTAAAGCAACTTAAAACTGGAATAATTCAACCTGGAAAGAATAAAATGGAACAGGAACTTAATGAACTGATAAAGATGATGTGTTTGGAAATAAAGGAAATGATTATAAATTTGCATGGAAAATTGAAATCTGAGGAGGCAAAGACAGAGCTAGAATGCACTGAAGATGAAAAGGAAATGACTAATGAGAAAGAAGAAAGAGAGAGGGATAATGAAGAAGACAAAGACAAAGAGACTGACTATGGAAAATTAAACAATTGTAATATTAAGTATGGACAAAAAGAAAAGAAACAAAGGAGGAAAAGAGGGTGGAATAGGAAAAATATAAAAAACTTAAATGATTACACTGAGATTTACAGTGAAAAGATAAGAAAGATGGAAAAGAGCTGAAAAATAATAAGATATAAAGGACGAAATAAAAGATTTTATGATTTTAAAATACAAAATAAGCATACTGGGATTAATAATGAAAAGATACAAAAAAGGAAAGAGAAAGGAGAAACAATGGGAAATATAGGGCAGAATAGGAGGGTGCAAAAATTTAAAATACAAAAGAAAGGAAGAAAGGAAAAAAAAGGCAAAAAAGGAAAAGAGGGTGGAGGAGAAGAAAAAATATTAAAAACATAAATGATTACACTGGGATTTACAGTGGAAATACAAGAAAGAGGGAAAAGAGATGGGAAATAATGGGAAATAAAGGGCAAAGATTTTACGATTTTAAGATACAAAATATTAATAATGAAAAGATATGAAAAAGGAAAAGAAAAGTAGAAACAAAGGGAAAACTGTAATAAATGTCACATGCTCAATAATATTGGAGGTTTATAGAATGATAAGTTTTAACAATATGAATAAACCAGTTGGGGGAAATGTAATTTTTGGAATATTTCAAACTATATATTTGAAACATAATTAAAAAGAGAAAAGAAGACAAATTAAGAATATTTTAAGAACTAATTGGATTGGGTAAAATGAGAAAGGATTAAGATGTGCTTTATAAATATATATTTGAAAAAGTGGAAATTTATTGTTAAGATGTTTTGAGAAGTATATTTAATGATTGAAATTGAATGTAAAACTGAATGAAATTGAAATGATAAAAATGATTTGAATGTATACTTGCAAGAAGTAAAGCAGAAAAAATATATTGGTAAAAGTAAAAAAGATAAGGGATTAGAAAATTGTTTGAGTAAAGATTTGAAGAGAACAAGATTTGAAGAGAACAAGATGAAATATATTGTTAATAATATATAGGGATAAGGGATCGGGGCTGCCTGAACTCCACAATGGAAAACAGTAAATTGAAAATGAATACAGCGATAGAGAGGGATGAAGGAATTGGAAGGGAGGAGGAAGGAGAGAGAAGGATGGAAGAGTAGGGAGGAAGGAAGGGAAGGGAAAGTGGAGTAGGAGAGAAGGTAAGGCAGGGAGGAAGAGAGGAGGAGAAGGAGAAGGGAAGGGGAAGTAGAGAAGAGAAGAAGAAGGGGGGGAAAGAAAGTTAGGAGGAGAAAGATTGCTGTACAATAAAAAAAGATGAAGTGGAAGAAAGGCAGCTCTGAACAAACAAATATAAACATATTAAGAAAAAGAATGAATTGTTTAAAAATAAAAGAGGATAAATATGTACAAATAGTAAAGTTAGAATTTAGGGATAAATGAAGAAGGTGTTTATGTATGCAAGTATAGAAATACTGAGGTATATTCAAAAAAAAGGAAAGGGGGGAAGACGATATTGACAAAAATTGTAATTGAGTAAAATGTATTTGAATTTGACTAATTGTATAAGATAAGAAACGACCAACACTCTGTTCAAAAAAAAAAGAAAGATGTGGGTGAAAGTGGGAGAGGAGAAAAGAAAAAAAAACCCAATAAAACTTGTTTAATAAAAAAAAACTCTGACAGATAAGTTAGACTGAAAAAGAGTGACTGGCCCATCCTGAACTTTACACTATATTTTTGTTGATGCAGTCTAGGATTGCATTTCCCTTCACCTTTTTTGCAATTGAATCATAGTATTGGTTCATATTCATCTTGAAAGCTATGAAGATATCAGATCTTTTTGCAACTACTGTAACCCAAAGTAATCTCATCATACTTATACTCATGCTTTTGATTTTTCCTAACCAAATGACTGATTCATTTGGGGGGTCAAGCTATTCTCCAAAGTGTTTGAAGGCAGGACAAGAAGCAATGGAGGATCTAATCAAGGAGAGAACCAACCTAGAACTAAGGAGAAATTTCCTGGCAGTTAGAACAATTAATCAGTGGAATGACTTGAGTCCAGAAGTTGTAGGTGCTCCAAAACTAGAGGTTTTTAAAAAGAGATTAGACAACCATTTATCTGAAATAGTATAGAGTTTCCTGCTTGAGCAAGGAGTTGTTTTTCCTGCCCATTTTTTCAATTTGTCAGGGTCTTCTTGACTTTTGATACTGTTTGTTTGTGTAATCTGCAAGTTAGATAATTACATTTTAACCCCTTATCTAAGTCACTTGTAAGTTGTTCAACAATATGGAGCCTAGAATTGAGCCCCGAGGCATCACACTCATCATGTGGAACCATTGATACACATCTGTTGGATCCTGTTAGCAGAGTCCAAATTTTTTGACAGGATTTTGCTATATTATCTATTAGAATCCCAAAAGAGACATTGGCAAATGTATTGGTAAAAGCAATATTCACTGTATCCACCTCATTGCCATGATCAACTAAACTTGTCACTCTAATACAAAAAGTTGATTACAATGGTTTGAATGGTCTGCTGTTGATGAATTTAGGCTAGCTATTGCAAACCAAATCATTATTTTCTAAATGCTCACTTAATCATTTATTCTAGAATTTTGCCCAGTATCAGTGTCAAAGTGACCAATCTATAGTTAACCAGTCCTCTTCCTTTTTTTGAGGATGGGCCTTTCTTCACTTATCTGGCACTATATCTATTGCTCTGACTTCTCAAAGATCACAGAAAGAGCTCCATCGTGACATCCACAAGCTCCTTCTAGATTATCAGATATAATTAATTTGCTTCTGGAGAATTAAACTTGTTTGTGGTTGCTAAGTGCTCTTTAAATTTCTTTTTATTTTTCTTAGGTTGTCACTTCATCCTTATAGCAATTACTCTACATTCACTTCTTTGAGTTCTGAGCTCTCCCTCTCTAGTTACTGTTTTACCATCCTGTCATAACACCAGATCCTCCCTTTCCTTTCATGTGTTGCTGATGTAGACCAAAACTGATTTTTGTTGCTCTTAGTTTTCCTTGGAACCTAAGATCCTTTTTAAATTTTAGCCTTTCTTATTTTCTTTTTACAGACTTGGCTACTTGCTAATACACCAATTTGATGATAATGCCAACATTCTATTTTCTATACATGTTCTTTCAGCTATTATTTCAGTCCAAAGCTTCCTATGTATCCACAATGTTTTTCTAAATTACTCCTTTGTTTCCTTCTCATGGGAATAGTATGCAATTGTATCAACAATATCTTAATTTTGAGGTGTTTCTAAATATTCTGCATACCCTTTGACCTGAGGATTTCTTCCCACAATCTCTGGCCTACTAAATTTCCAAATATGTGGAAATCAAGTATCTACTGTATATATGACTCACATTTCTCTCTGTAGTGCCTTGTCAATTTTTTCTCTCATTAGATACTTCTTAACAGTTTGAACATTTTGCATCAGTATTGAATCATTATGCTGAAACGTAGCTATTACGCTTCTTACGACTAGTCAATGATTAGGGGAAAAATGACACTGAAAGTTACAGTAATACAGAAATATATGAATTAACTCCAAGCAGTCTATGGAAACATAAATTCATATGCTCATCAATACTGGAAGTTTATTAGAAATCTGTCATGAATACAAAAGGATAATCTGTTTTTCCATTTTGAAATTCAGTCACAAGAGGTCGCTGTTTCCTAAGGAAACCCTCTAAGTGAAACTGAAAATGCAGAGTCCCTCCCTTAAAGGGACAGACATTCCTGCCAGTCAGATCCACAAGGGAAATATCGAACAACAGGGAAATCTCAACAAGCCAAGATTCAACCTATGAACCAGTATGGATGGGGTAGATGGTCTCTGCTCCTGACACCTTTGAGACAAGATATTTAGAGAAAAAGAGAAGAGCTTGCTGGTGTTGTGCCTATATCTGCGATGCTTACCTGGCCGAAGGGGCTGCTGCAGCTGCTTCTGCTTCACGCTGCCTGGAAAATGGGGAGCGGTCAGCTCCATTATTCTGTGCTGGAGGAATCCCAGCATGGCACCTTTGTGGGCCGCATCGCCCAGGATCTGGGGTTGGAGGTGAGCGAGCTGGTGTCTCGGATGTTCCGGATGCTGTCCAAAGGAGAGAAGGACTATTTTGAGGTAAACCTGCAGAATGGGATCTTGTTTGTAAATTCCCGGATAGACAGGGAGGAGCTGTGTGCCAAGAATGCAGACTGTGTCCTTCATCTGGAGGTGATTGTGGAGAAACCTCTGAGGTTCTTCCATGTGGAGGTTGTAGTTAAAGACATTAATGACAATGCTCCCATCTTCTCAGCCAGGGAACAGATCCTGAACATATCAGAACTCATAACATCTAGGATACAATTCGCCTTAGAGAGAGCCTCTGATGCAGATATTGGTACTAATGCTCTGTTAACTTACAAGCTCAGCCGAAACAACCATTTTGCTCTTGATTCAGGAAATAATGAAGATGGCAGCAAATCTGTAGTTCTTGTACTGAAGGTTCCACTTGACAGAGAGGAGAGCCCTGTGCATCATTTAGTACTGACAGCCACTGATGGGGGTGAACCAAAACTCACAGGAACTGTTCAGCTAGTCATCAAGGTACTGGATGTCAATGACAACCCTCCTGTGTTTAACCAATCTGTTTATAGAGTAAAGTTGCTAGAAAATACAGCTAGTGGGTCATTAGTTATTGCTCTAAATGCTACAGACTTAGATGAGGGGATTAATAGGGAAATCTCTTATTTTTTTAGTAATAGCCTACCTCTAGATGTCATAAAGCTCTTTAGTATAAATTCTGATACTGGGGAAATCAGAGTGATTGGAAAATTGGACTATGAAGATATTAATTGCTATGAACTTCAAATTGTTGCAGAAGATAAAGGCAGTTCTCCATTGTCAGGACATTGTGAAGTTTTTATTGATGTATTGGACATGAATGATAATATTCCAGAAGTATTTGTGAATTCTCTCTTTGTACCATTGCCAGAGGATTCCACTCCAGGAACTGTGGTAGCTATCCTCAGTGCTTCAGACAAGGATTCTGGAATCAATGGACAAGTAACCTGTGTTCTACAGCCCTCTGACATGCCATTCAAAATAGAGTTCACATTCAAGAACTACTACTCCCTGGTTGTTGGAGCACCTTTGGATAGGGAGCAGGTGGCTGAGTACAGGATGGTTGTGACAGTGGAAGATCAAGGCGTTTCACCACTGTCTTCTAGGATCACCCTCGTAGTGCCTATTAGTGACATAAATGATAATGTTCCAGCTTTCACTCAACCTTCCTACACAGTCTTTGTGAAGGAGAACAATCCCCCTGGTGCTCATATCTTCACAGTATCTGCCTTGGACCCAGATGTTGCTGAGAATGCTCTGATCACCTATTGGATAGATGAGAAGCTCTGGCCATTGTCAAGCTACATCTCTGTACATTCGGAGAGTGGAAAACTTTATGCTTTGCAGTCTTTGAACTATGAGGAGTTGAAACTGCTGGAGTTCCAGGTGAGAGCCAAGGATGCTGGAATGCCCTCCTTGTGTGGCAATGCAACTCTTCAAGTCTTTGTGATGGATGAGAATGACAATGCACCTGTTGTGTCAGGATCATCAGAAGAGAACCTGATTCTTCTAGTGGTCCCTGTGATGCCTGGGCATATCGTAGGCAAGATCCATGCCTTGGATGCAGATTCTGGATACAATGCATGGCTAAGGTATGAACTGGTTGAAGAAAGCAATGCTCCATGGACTGTAGGGCAGTATAGTGGTGAGGTGAGTACCAAATATTCTTTGGATGAATCAGAAGGCAGCAGAATCCAGAGTCTGTTGGTTCTTGTGAAGGACCATGGAAAACCTCAACTCTCAGCCACAGCTACCCTGAGTGTGTCACTTATGACAAGTGGTCAGACAATCAAAACAGATATTACCCTCCCCTGGTCAAGGGAGAACTTTGTGCCCCTGGTGGACTCAATCAACGTCTATCTGATCATTGCCATCTGCTCTGTTTCCAGTCTCTTCTTGCTGGCCACTCTCATCTATGTGGCCCTGCGATGCCACTGCAAGGCAAAGGAATCCATGGTTTATGGCCCTGGCATGGCCACCCTGGTGTGTGCCAGCGAAGTGGGCAGCTGGTCCTATTCCAATCGCCACAGCCACATCCTGGCAGGTGTGAGTGCAGAGGCTAGTGCCAAGAGTGACCTTATGATTTTCAGTCCCAACATTCCTGTTTTTGCAAATAATGGGGAACTTAGAAATGGGACAGAATTGATCCCAGATTCAGCTAAAGAGGTGAGTTTCTGGTTTTGAAGTTGTTGATAGTCATTTAAAATTGTATTTTTGTTTTATCACTTTATGATCAGTTTTGGTATTTATCTATTTACAGTATATTCAGAAAGTATTCAGATACCCTTCACTTTTGTCAATTTTGTTATGCTGTAGCCTGACTCTACAGTTGTTGAAATTCATTTTTTTCCTCATTAATCTACAGTTAGTACCCTATAATGACAAAGTGAAAACAGAAATTTAGAAATATCTGTAAATTTATTAAAAAGAAAAAACTGAAATATCACATTGGCATAAGTATTCAGATCCTCGACTCAGTACTTTGTTGAAGTACCTTTGGCAGCAATTACAGCCTAGAGTCTTTTTGAGTATGATGCGACAAGCTTTGGAAACCTGGATTGGGGGATGTTCTGCCATCCTCACAAGCTTGGTCAGGTTGAATGATAACAATCGGTGGACAGCCATTTTCAGGTCCCTCCAGAGATATTCATTAAGGTTCCAGTCTGGGCTCTGGCTGGGCCACTCTAGGACATTCACAGAGTATTCTTAAACCACTCCTGCGTTGTCATGGCTGTGTGCTTAGGATCATTAGGTAAACCTTCGGCCCAGTCTGAGGTCCTGAGTGCTGTGGAACAGGTTTTCATTGAAGATATCTCTGTACTTTGCTCCATTCAGAGTCTTCCTCAATCCTGACTAGTCTCCCAGTCCCTGCGGCTGAAAAACAGCCCACAGCATGATGCTGCCACCACCACGCTCCACTGTTGGGATGGTATTAGGCAGGTGATGAGCAGGTGCCTGGGTTCCTCCACACATAACATATAGAATTGAAGCCAAACAGTTCAATCTTGGTTTCTTTGGATCAGAGCATCGGTGAAATCAAAAATTTTCTACGGCTTGGTGGGCATGGCAGGGGAAGGATATTGCTTCCTATTTAAGTGACTCTGTAACTGGCTTGAAACCTTTAAAGAAGTTGATCAACAGCAACTCATCAGACTGGAGGCATATATGAAAGATTAGGCTCCCATGACCACTACTTGGCAGGAAAATAAGAGCACTCCTGATTTTACATAGTTTAAACTAGTCTCCATTTTAAAAATTCTTTTAGTATCGTATGAAGAGGAAAAAAATACAGACTCCACTGATCGAAGGTTGTAAATTTTGAGTATTTTGCCACTATAAAAGAGTGATCCCTTTCAATATATCTCACACTTTGGAAATCTATAATTCTTTGTACATATAGAAATTATTAAAAGATGGTATAATTGAAAATCAGATATCAAAACCATATTAAAGATAAAGGTAAAGGTTTCCCCTGTCAAGTCATGTCTGACTCTACGGGGCAGTGCTCATCTCCGTTTCTTAACTGAGGGAGCCAACATTGTCCAAAGAAATTTCCATGGTCATGTGACTAACACTACTATATGACAAAAGTGTATGAAACACTGTTACCTTCCGATGAAGTGGTACCTATTAATCTACTTGCATTTGCATTCTTTCAAACTACTAAGTAGGCAGGAACGGGGGCAAGTGATGGGAACTTAAAGCTCAAAAAAAGAAAACTTTCTACCTGGACTTAAAATTGGATTTGAAGAAATCAAAAATAATATAAAAAAAAAGAAAACTGAAAGAAAGCACTCTTTAACAATAAAAGGAAAAGAAATGGAAGAGAAAGTACTTTTAATGTGGATTTAAAAGTGATACTTTGTTGCCTGGGGAATTGTGGTTTGGAGAGAGACATCTGCTGGTGGAAAGAAAGCACTACAATGGCTGCTTTAAACATTAAAGAAACAGTAAGAATTTTGACTATCATGGGAAATTTTAAGGAGTATTTGTTTAAACAGCTGGATCCTGACTTTTAAAGGAAGTGAAAAAGCCTTAAACTGGAATGGTCTAGACAAATATTTGAACTGGATATTACTTGGAAATTAAAAAAAGAGAGACAATATATGCAAAAAGCAAATCTTGAGTGGCAAATTGACAAAATTTACCGTGTCAATTCATGGGTCACCAGACAGAAACATTTACCAAGAGATATTGTAGTCTATTTTACTACAAGGAGAATACACAATGAAATTTTACAAGCCACTTTTAAAAATAAACTTCAAGTGCAGGGGCAGGAGGTTTTAATACTGAAAGAAATCCCCCCCAAAATGTTGTGAGCCAGAAGGGATTATACCTTCCTGGTGGAAGAACTGAGAAACCGTCAGATACAGTACAGATGGGAGGTTCTAGCTGGACTAGTGGTGAAATATTCAGGAGAAAGATATCGTCTTAATTCAGTGTGGAGAGAGAATGGAAGGAGGAGTAGAGGGATAGAAGGAGGGGAAAAGAGAGGAAGGAGAGAGAGGAATAGAAAAAAGGGAAAAAGAGAGGAAGAAAGGGAGGGGAAACAAGAGTAGGAGAAAAGGTTAGAAAGGAAGGAAGGAAGGAGGAGGCGGGGAAGGAAGGGGAAGTAGAGAAGGAATAGGAGAGGAAGAAAGAAGAAGAGGATAGAAGAAGGGAGGAAAGAGAAAGAGAGGAGGAGGAGAAGAAAGATAGTTGTAAAACAAGGGAGATGAAATGGTAGTAAGGCAACCTCGAGGATGCTTAAATTTATTAGGATGAAGAACGAATTAATATGAAAGTTAAAAGAGATTATATATGATTAACAATGGATAAGATTGTTAATTGATAAAGAAAGTGTACAGGTACTTATTGGGCATTAAATTGGAAGATGAACAAGTGAAGGAGACAATGATAGTATGGGCAAGAAACTTTGGTTATACAACAGAGTTAGACAAATGGCAGAAACTGGGATAGGAACTATAAATTAACAATGTCAACTGCAGACAAAGAAAATTTGTACAAGATGTTTTATAGATGGCTTTTTGCACCAGTGAGGTTGGCAAAGATCTTTAAAGATAAGTCAGCTAAATGCTGGAAGTGCCACCAGATACCTGGGTCATATTATCATATGTGGTGGACATGCTCAAAAGCAAAAAAAAATTGGACAAGTATGCACACATGGCTGGAAAAAATGATAAAGCAGCATATTGATTTAAAGCTACCATGTTTTCCCGAAAATAAGACCTCCCCTGAAAATAAGCCCTGCCCCGAAAATAAGCCCTCTCTGAAAATATTTAAATGCATGTGCAGCCAGTCCCCGCCATTTCCTCTGGTTAGAGTTAGGGAGTCAGAGATGGAAATCAGGTAAGACGGCAAGAAGATCCCTGTCTCGCTCCATGCGCCCCAAAATAATAAGACCTCCCTGAAAATAAGGCCAAGCGCTTATTTTGGGGTTCAAAAAAATATAAGACAGGGTCTTATTTTTGGGAAACATGGTAGAAATATTCTTGTTAGGGATTTTACCCAAAAAATATAGTAAGAGGAATGCAGATCTAATTATTCACATATTAACTGCAGCTAGAATTATATTTGCACAAAATTAGAAAAGTTAAGAGATCTCCACAGATGAGAATGTGATCAGGGAAAATATTAGAATGTGCAGATATGAATAGATTAACACTTGCAATTAAGGAGAAAGAACAAACTGAATAGTATATGATATGGGACTTATTTTATCAATGGTTAGATAATAAACATGGAAATTAGAAACAGAAAAAGACTTGTGAAATAAAGAAGATACGTTAAGAGAGAGAAGCAAATATTATGATTATGTTTGATACTATCATTTTAATATTATAGAATTAAAGCTAATGTAATGAATATTGCTGTACATATTGATTATTATTTTACAAAATATTTGTACCCCAATGACACACTGTTTAATTGAAGATGGAAAGCGCGGAAGAGTCGATTGCCATGCCTCAGCTGTTTCTTTATTCAATGTGCTTGCGCGAAGTGCAAGTTTGGCGCCCGTGCAAGCGCAGCGAGCACGCGTGCGGCGATCACACGCAAAGCACATGTGCAATGCAAACCGGTGGTAAAACTGGTTAGAACCCACCACTGACCTCCTTGGTACTGATGTTTTATTATACTTCATTTTGCTCATAACTAGCTCAAACGGTTTGAAGCCAATTCAATGTTCCTTCAATGGCACCATGGTACTGTACATCTGTGAACAATGGATCAGGTCACAAAAGTTACAGATAATTTACATGTCTCATTTCTTTTTTTATTTTTTTATTTTAAAAACATTTTATTAGATTATAGAATAAAATACAAAAATAAAAAGCAAATAATAGAACACAATGGGGAGGAAAAAGGGAAAGAAAAGTGAGGAGGAGAGGGAGTTAGCCACATTATTGATCTGGAGGCATCCGATACAGCTACCGGTAACACTGAATTGGCTAATTGACAAACTACTTAAATGTGAGCTTGACTATTTAAGTGACTCTGTAGCTGGCTTGAAACCTTTAATTTAAAGAAGTTGATCAACAGCAATTCATCAGACTGGAGGCAAATATGAAAGATTAGACTCCCATGACCACTACTTGGCAGGAAAATAAGAGCACTCCTGATTTTACATAGTTTAAACTAGTCTCCATTTTTAAAATTCATTTAGTATCGTATGAAGAGGAAAAAAATACAGACTCCACTGATCGAAGGTTGTAAATTTTGAGTATTTTGCCACTATAAAAGAGTGATCCCTTTCAATATATCTCACACTTTGGAAATCTATATTTCTTTGTACATATAGAAATTATTAAAAGATGGTATAATTGAAAATCAGATATCAAAACCATATTAAAGATAAAGGTAAAGGTTTCCCCTGTCAAGTCATGTCTGACTCTACGGGGCAGTGCTCATCTCCGTTTCTTAACTGAGGGAGCCAACATTGTCCAAAGAAATTTCCGTGGTCATGTGACTAGCACTACTATATGACAAAGGTGCATGAAACACTGTTACCTTCCCATGAAGTGGTACCTATTAATCTACTTGCATTTGCATTCTTTCAAACTACTAAGTAGGCAGGAACTGAGGCAAGTAATGGGAACTTACCCCATCGCACAGTGCTTGGTCTTGAACATCGGCTATTGCTCAGCGTCTTTAACCACTGAGCCACCGCACCCCCTGAAACAATATTACTCTTTCTCAAAGCCACATTAGATAAAATATGGATATTAAAACAAAATGCAAAATACTGTGGCAAGGGAGGATGCCAACTTGGAAATAAAAAGGAATTTCTTGACAGTGAGAACTATTAAGCAGTGTAACAGCTTCCCTCCTGGAACTGAGGGTGCTGAGGGTTCAAATTTCAAAAAATTTGAACATTGTGACAGTTTAAATGATTATAAGTTGAAACATACAAAGCAAAACATATCACTTATATTAAAACAGGAGAATATGTAAAGAGCATAAAAAGAAAATATATATATATATAAATCAGCTTATGAAAAATAATTTATCAAGATTGCTAGGCAATTTTCTCACAGCAATATTGGCTGCAAGAAATATGGCAACTATTTTGGAACAAGGGACTTCTTCCCAAACACTTTTGAAGTGTGAATACAGTAGCTTTATTAATTATTAATCTAATTAGTTGTTCATGCAGAAATATACAACTGATGACATGAGAGGCAAAACATAGTAGTTAGTGGTAACAAATTCAATTATTAAAGCAACACAGTTCATCAGTTGTCTAAGTCTTGTCAATTAAGTTGCTTTATGTGCATTGCTGTTGAAATTATGTCAGTATCATATGGCAAGCAAAAAAGGAATAGATTTCTATGATTATTCAATTCCTCATTTAAAAATGTTCTCAATGGGAGGCTCATTTAGACATCAAATTAAATATTTTGGAAATTGATATCTTGCTCTGCTTTTCATCTATCTGAATGATTTCAGAGCTCCATACAATGGACAAGAAACAGAAAAGTAACAAGGACAGTATTTCATATTTATTTCTATCTTTTATGTACCTCTGTGCTTCTGACGTTTTATTAT
The DNA here is from genome assembly GCA_022577455.1 of Arizona elegans. NCBI lineage: Eukaryota > Metazoa > Chordata > Lepidosauria > Squamata > Colubridae > Arizona > Arizona elegans. Next base: position 89,626,108 of record JAKOOJ010000002.1, read on the forward strand.
TTGTCATGTTGCTCAAAGTTAGCACAAATAGTTTGAAGCCAATTCAGTATTCCCTCAGTGGCATCATAATCACATCTTTGAACAATGGATGAGATCATAAAAGTTGCAGATAATTACACATCTTATTCTTGTCCATACTAATAAAAGTATTAAGCAATAAGTATACTGTATGTAGTAACTTACAATAAAATTTAATTACTCTTTTTTTAATGACTGTATGCTATTTAATTAACCTTCTATATTTGGGTTGGTTTTTATATGTATGGTCAAGAATGTACCCAAGCATTGCATGATTCTGTGCATGAAGCCTGGATAATTATTAATAATTTGTCATGAACACAGAATGAAAGTCTGCTTCTCCAGTTTGATATTCGGTCACAAGAGGGCGGTGTTTCCTAAGGAAACTCTGTAAGTGAAACTGAAAATGCAGAGCCCCTCCCTTAAAGGGACAGAGATTCCTGCCAGTCAGATCCACAAGGGAAATCTCGAACAACAGAGATAGCTCAACAAGCCAAGATTCAACCTATGAACGCATTGCCGGTATGGCTGGGGTAGATGGTCTCTGCTCCTGACACCTTTGAGACAAAATATTTAGAGAAAAAGAGAAGAGCTTGCTGGTGTTGTGCCAATGTCTGCAATGCTTACCTGGCCGAAGGGGCTGCTGCAGCTGCTTCTGCTCCACACCGCCTGGAAAATGGGGAGCGGCCAGCTCCATTATTCTGTGCTGGAGGAATCCCAGCACGGCACCTTTGTGGGCCGCATCGCCCAGGATCCGGGGTTGGAGGTGAGCGAGCTGGTGCCTCGGATGTTCCGGATGCTGTCCAAAGGAGAGAAGGACTATTTTGAGGTAAACCTGCAGAATGGGATCTTGTTTGTAAATTCCCGGATAGACAGGGAGGAGCTGTGTGCCAAGAATGCAGACTGTGTCCTTCATCTGGAGGTGATTGTGGAGAAACCTCTGGCGTTCTTCCATGTGGAGGTTGAAATTAAAGACATGAATGACAATCCTCCCATCTTCTCAGCCAGGGAACAGATCCTGAGCATATCAGAACTCATAACGTCTGGCACCCAGTTCCTATTAGAAGGAGCATCTGATGCAGATATTGGTATGAATGCTGTGTTAACTTACAAGCTCAGTTCAAACAACCATTTTGCTCTTGATTCAGGAAATGATGAAGATGAGAGTAAATCTGTAATACTTCTATTGAAGGTTCCACTTGACAGAGAGGAGAGCCCTGTGCATCATTTAGTACTGACAGCCACTGATGGGGGTGAACCAAAACTCACAGGAACTGTTCAGCTAGTCATCAAGGTGCTGGATGTCAATGACAACCCTCCTGTGTTTAATCAATCTGCTTATAGGGTAAAGTTGCTAGAAAATACAGCTAGTGGGTCATTAGTTATTACTCTGAATGCAACAGACTTAGATGAGGGGATTAATAGGGAAATCTCTTATTCTTTTCATGATAGTGTCGCTCTACATGTCACAAAGTTGTTTGCTATAAATTCTGATACTGGGGAAATCAGAGTAATTGGAAAATTGGATTACGAAGAAAGTAAATTCTATGAACTTCCAATTATAGTACAAGATAAAGGCAGTTCTCCATTATCAATGCATTGTAAAGTTCTCATTGAAATTTTGGACATGAATGACAACATTCCAGAAATATCTGTGAATTCTCTCTCTGTGCCATTGCCAGAGAACTCCCTTCCAGGGACTGTGGTAGCCATCATCAGAATTTCTGATAGGGATTCTGGCAACAATGGACAAATAAACTGTTTCCTCTGGCCCACTGGAGTACCCTTCAAACTCGAATCCACATTCAAGAATTACTACTCCCTGATTGTTGGTGCAATCCTAGATCGAGAGCAGGTGTCCGAGTACAGGATGGTTGTGACAGTGGAAGATCAAGGCGATCCACCACTGTCTTCTAGGATCACCCTTGTAGTGCCTATTAGTGACATAAATGATAATGCTCCGGCTTTCACACAGCCCTCCTACACAGTCTTTGTGAAGGAGAACAATCCCCCTGGTGCTCACATCTTCACAGTATCTGCCTTGGACTCAGATGTTGCTGAGAATGCTCTGATCACCTATTGGATAGATGAGAAGCTCTGGCCATTGTCAAGCTACATCTCTGTACATTCGGCAAGTGGAAAACTCTATGCTTTGCAGTCCTTGGACTATGAGGAGTTGAAACTGCTGGAGTTCCATGTGAGAGCCAAGGATGCTGGGATGCCCTCCTTGTGTGGCAATGCAACTGTTCAAGTCTTTGTGATGGATGAGAATGACAACGCACCTGCTGTGTTAACATCATCAGAAGAGAACCTGATTCTTCTAGTGGTCCCTGTGATGCCTGGGCATATTGTAGGCAAGATCCATGCCTTGGATGCAGATTCTGGATACAGTGCATGGCTACGATATGAACTGATTGAAGAAAGTAATGGCCCATGGTCTGTGGGGCAGTATAGTGGTGAGGTGAGTACGAAATATTATCTGGATGATTCAGAAGCAAGCAAAATCCACAGTGTTCTGGTTCTTGTGAAGGACCACGGGAAACCTCAACTGTCAGCCACAGCCACCCTGAGTGTTTCACTTGTGACAAGTGGTCAGACAACCAATATGGATATTAATCTTCAAAGATCAGGAGAGAGCTTTGTGCCTCTGGTGGACTCAATCAACGTCTATCTGATCATTGCCATCTGCTCTGTTTCCAGCCTCTTCTTGCTGGCCACTCTCATCTACATGGCCCTGCAATGTCACTGCAAGGAAAAGGAATCCATGGTGTATGGCCCTGGCATGGCCACCCTGGTGTGTGCCAACGAAGTGGGCAGCTGGTCCTATTCCAATCGCCACAGCCATATCCTGGCAGGGATGAGTGGAGAAGCTGGTGTCAAGAGCGATCTCATGATTTTCAGTCCCAATATTCCTGTCTTTGCAGATGATAGGGAACTTATCAATGGGGTGGATGTCCCCCCAGATTCTGCTAAAAAGGTGAGTCCAGCTCTTAGAGTCCTTGTCATCTGATTAGCATCCTATTCCTATGGTTATAATTTAGGATTAGTCTTGGGACAATATTGTTTTTGAATTATTAGATTTAGATAACTATAAATTGAATTACAAATCATTAATACTTTTTTATTAAAAATATTTTTGGAAAATGAGGAGCTGTAGAAAGGTTCAAAATTTTTTTCATTTACTTGACAGTAAATGAATCTGTCTTATTTGATAGTAAACATATAAACATAAGCCATGTTGGTGCAGTGGTTAGAATGCAGAATTGCAGGCTAATTCAGCCCACTGCCAGGAATTCGATCCGCAGTGGCTCAAGGTTGACTCAGCCTTCCATCCTTCCGAAGTCAGTAAAATGAGGATCCAGATTATTTGGGGCAAAATGCTGGCTCTGTAAACCACTTAGAGAGGGCTGTAAAGCACTGTGAAGCGTTATATAAATCTGTGCTATTGCTATTGAAACATAAATAAGATCTTCATCTTATTTTATCATTTTACCCTGCCAAACTACTTTTGTGTTGTTTACAGATGAACATTAATTAATGATTTTCCCTGTGTTGATAGTTTTGTCATTTGATGAATCAATTCTCAATGTGATGCCTCTTTTTGTGACAAAATTTATGGCTAATGTGTGGATTGCAAACTTGCTGAACTTTATTAATCTGCTATATACACATAACTTTATTCATAAATTGGTTTCCAGGTTTCTATCTTGTTAATACAGGGTTGATAAATTTAGAAATAGAACATATTGTAAAGGGGTTCAAAGCTGAGTAGAAATAATACATTTATAATATGGAAATGATATCTGATAACTGTGTAGTCCTATTCCTAGAATGATCAAAGGTTACCTTGTATTAGAACTCTCTAATCCAAACTGGAATGGCCTTGTCAATTTAACAATATGTGGATTTTTGTATCCTGTTTCTATTGCAACATCTACAGTATCACTCCTTTTAGGTTGGAAGGAATCAAAATGTTCCTAGTCTAGGACCCCCATAATCCTTACATTTTATAATTTTCTTCAAATCTTTGAGTGTTGCATCAACTTAGCATGTGTTTTAAATGGGGAAGTGGGGAAGGATTATATCATATCAAAACCCAGGCTTTTATCTTATGTAATTCAGTCAATTCGAGAGCATAGCTGAAATATGAGGGGATTGGAGGAGGGAAATTCTTGCAACCTTTAATAAAATAAGATTAGGGGATCTATAGTTTTGACAGTCTGACATTGATACTGGGGAGGCTCAGCAGTTTTTCCCAACATTGTCAAGTTGTAGATGTGTGGTCCTGAGCTTTCAGAATTCTCAGCAAAGGGCAGCTGGCAGGGAATTCCGAGTCTGCAAACCTATGTAATTGAAAATGATGGAACTCAAGGAATACCTGTTGTATTCTGAGAAGCTCATAGAGCAAATAAGCAGTAAATGCTAAAGATCTGCTTTGATTTTTTAAGAACATGTTAAATGGAAACTTTATTTGTTTAATAAGACAGTTTTCTCAGTATAGATGTACTTTGCCAGTCCTTTAATTCTGTGAGGTATTTTTATCTTCGCAATCTATTTAATAAGCCTGGGATGTCTTGGTGGTCTCCCATCTACATACTCACAGTTCAACTTTCTTGAGATCAGCCAAAGTCAGCTGGGTGTTGTATCAACTTACTGAAATTGTAGGAATGATATGAGCATTTTACATACTGATTTCACCAAGGCATTTGACAAAATATAATGTAACTTTCTGATTTCTTAATCAACTTGTTAAATGTGAACTTGATACCTTGCCAATTCAATGAATCTATAGCTGACTTGAAATATACATTCAAAGCATGATTATCAAAAGCTCACCAAACTGTAGGCAAGTATTAACAGTGAAGCTTCTGTGGCTTATACTTGTCAATAGATCCCAAGTCTCCCAACTTTACATCACTAAATTTGTTTCCCTTTAGCCAGGGAAGGAAGGAAGGAGGGAGGGAGATCATCAGAAATATAATATTGACCAGACTTTATATTATACAAATAAATATGATAGATCTATATTTTAATATGATGATGAATTTATATTTTCCACATAATTCTAGGCATCTTGAGGCCATATTACTTTTTCCAAAACTATTGTATCATAAATACAGACATTAAATCAAAATGCAATAATAGTGGGGCTCAAATCATGTGTACTTTGGTACCAAGCTACATATGATTGCTTATTCTTCCCTACAATGGAGTTTGATGATGATATAGTGCCATTTATTGTGCCCCTTATGTTGGGTGGCATTCAGCAAACTACTTAGCTCGCTGAGGATCTTTTGTAATACTAATGGTGTTTATGGTGTGGCTAGATTAAAGAATCCATGATATCGAGTTGCTGATGTTGCCATGCAGGAAAAGAAATCCAATGTCTAAAGAGAAACTTACAATGGTAACATGTAACATGAGAAGGAAAAAAAAACAGTAAAAGATAAAATAGATCAACCATACATTGACATTTTAGGCAATAGAGAATTGAAATGAACTGCAATTGAACATGTTCAATCAGCAAAATCATACAGCTTATTACTAAGAATATGCAAAATAGAGAAAAAAAGTTGCTTCCATAGTCAGGAAGAATATAAGAAGAACATTACTTAGTTACACAGCAACCAATGACCAAATAACATCAATTAAATGTCATGGACAACCCTTCAATGCTCAGGTATGTAAAAATTTGGAAAAGGTCTAATTTGACTTTGCAGATCTGTTCCCCTTCCCCCCACAAACAAAAGAGAAAAATTGTCTATCTTTGTGGGGCATCTAGGCCACCCTGAACAGTAATACCTTGCAGCAGTGCCAAGGCTGGGCTTGAAATAGAGGCTAGGGCAGAGGTCTTCAAACTTGGCAGCTTTAAGACTTGTGGACTTCAGCTCCCAGAATTCTCCAGCCAGAATTCTGGGAGTTGAAATCCACAAGTCTTAAAGCTGCCAAGTTTGAAGACCTCTGGGCTAGGGTCTCGACTTCAACTCTGACACCACCAATGCCACTCAAAAAGGCTGTGTCGTGCTGTCCCTAAGGCCATCAAGACTTGGGGAACAGTATGATTGCCTTGCGACCCAGCACTTCCCAGCATCTGCCATGTGCCATGTACTTTCCAGCAGTGTTCTCTCTCTGTTGACAGGCTCCTGTGGACTGCCTAAGGCTCTTCCAGGCACACAAGACTTCTTTCATGAGGTGATTTCAGAAAATGTTTTTCTGTAGCCTCTGCCAGCTCCAAAAGCCACACCAAAGCATGCCCCATTCTTATGCAATTTTTGGAGTTTCCAAAGGTTGCACAAGTGCAGCTACCTCTCACACTACTTCTGGAAGGTTCAAAGGTCATGAAGGAGCACATCCCATTCTCATGCAACCTTCATAGCTTCCAAAAATATTGAAAATAATTGTTGTCAGGAATTGGTGATTGCTGGTATGTCAACCAAAATGTTGTGTGTCATCTTTGAAGATCTATCATAGGTTCCCCTTCGTTTCTCTAATTGATGATTACTCAAATTTATGCTCACAAAACTGATGCAGAAAAAGAGGAGATTAACAAGTTTTATAATCACATTCAATTTGAAATTCAATAGAACTTGCAAGCAAGATGTGCTCCTTGTGAATACTGGGATGCCAAAGTTGGAAAAATTAAGGAAGAAAACCACATTTTATTAATTTCTGTCAGTCCAAAGATTTTTTTCCTTGCTAATACCATCTTCCAACAACAACAGCAAAAAAATTCCTAACACTATATTAATACTTCCCAGATGAAGTATGCAGAAATTGAATTGACTATTTCATTGGTATAAGGGGGCAGAAGAGCTCATTTATAAGAACAAAGTAGAACAGAATTGCTTTGAAGCCCTGAACGTCAGAGGAACTATGGAACAGTTCCATAGAACAAAAATAGAAATTTCCCAGAAAAGGAGCCAGACCCAAGAAAGAGAAAGTTGTCAGGACCAAACTTAACAAGGAATTTCAAGGAACTTCTAAAAGGGACCAGAAGCAATATTACAAGATCTGCAAGAACATGTAAATGCAAACAGAGAAAAAGTGAATATCTTTCAAAAAGTCTCCAAACTCAAATGGAGGTTCCAACCTTGAATTGTATTAATGGGGAGATTTAAAGAACTCAATCCATACTTATTTTATACCAGACCAAACTTTTGCTCTAAAAAGATATGTTTTTATGTTTTATGTTTAAAAATGAATAAAAACTTTTCAAAAAAAAAAGTGAAAGGATTCATAGCAGTGTGTTTTCCGCCATTTTGAGGAAGCTTCACTGGATTCATCTGTACTTGACGTTTTGGGCCAGTTTCCAAGAAAAGGATGAGAAAGTGGTAGTGCTACAATTCCAGACAGTTCTGGAGACAACTGATTATTGGATTTCTTTCAGTCAGGTTTCTAGCCTGGACATAGGTGTCTATACTGGTGTATGATCTTTGATAGAACTGGGATGGTGATTGTGCAATCATACTGGTTGTTCTTTTTTTAAAATAATATAATTTTATTAAACTTATTAGAGTATAAAATACAAATGAAAATAGTGGGAAAATTGGAACAAAGAGAGAAATGTAGGATGAAGGGGAGAAAAGAAAAAAGCATTAACTTCTGACATTTTAACATTAGAATTAACATCTGACATCTTATACATCTTTGACAATTATCAGATATTAAATACCAATGGTACATCATTATTAAAAAATATAGTTCAATTTATTTTTTTCATTGTAAATTTCAAGCCCTTTGTTCACATGTGTTCACATTGTTCAAGCATTATATTACACCACAAATTCTTCACCCATTTAATCATGCATTGCTTTACATATTCATTCTCCAAATTCAATTTCAATGACAGTTTATAAACCTGGGCAATAACATGTTCATCATTACCACACAATACAATTTGAAATTCATAATGTTTTTGTCTACCTTAAATCTTTCTTTTAATTGTATATTAGTAAACCAATGACAGACACATTCTTCTCACTCTAACTCTTTGTCAGACCTGGAAGCCATCTTTTACAGTTGGGCCTTCAGGTCTGCCTCATTTTCTACTGTGGGACCCTGACACTCTTCAAAAAAGCCATGGTGGAAGACTTCCGGTAGCACCGCAGGCACTGACAGACACTCCTTTCGGACCATCAGCCCCGCAGTTTTGTTAAAACTGCCAGGACAGCACAAATCAGCTGTCTGGTGGCTTGGAAACCTTCCCCTTGGGAGAAGAGAGGAAGGCGAGCAGCCGGACAAAGGTAGAGCTCCCCAAAAGCCCTAGGAGCAATTCTGGGGCTTGGAGGGTGAGAGCTCCCTGGTAGTTTGACTGAGCTCTGAATCCGAGGCTTTTCTGCTTCAAGCAGAACAAGAAGCCGCGACCACCCCTGCAATCAACATTGAGATTCAAAATAAGCTTAAAGCAGGCAGAACAAAAACAGGAGTCCTAGCAACTGCAAGTACTGAACTTTAACTCTGTGTCTATACTTCTTCCTTCTAAGACTTTTAAAACGAAAGCAAAAATGGCGCCTGAGCTGTAACAGGGCATGAAAGTGAAAGTGAAAGTGATAGTTAACATCGTTAGTGTTTCTGAGGCTGTTTAAGATTACTGGGTTCTACAACAAAGAAAGATTTAAAGTGGAAAGACTACAGTTTGGACTTTAAATAAACTATAATACTTTAAAAAGATTTAAAAATATTTGGACTTATTGATTTGGTTGCTATAGGAAGTATAAATTGAAAGCTAAAAATGGCTTCTAAGCAAATAAAATCTGGCTTTAAAAGTGCTGGAGGAGCGCCAGCACAACCATCAAAACTACAATCTTTGTCTACTTCAAACCCACAAATATTGACTTTGGAAGTTCTACAGGAATCTCTGCAGGACGCTTTGAAGCAACAAACTTCTTTTTTAGAGGGGAAAATTAAGGGAGTATCGGAAGAAATGGCTGAAATTAAAGAAATTATACAAATTCGGAATAAAGAAATAAGAGAAGACATAGTAATGGCATTTCAGGGTCTGGCAAAACACATTGAATTGTTGGATGAAAGAATAGAAGAAATTAATCAGTCCAATTTGAATTTGGAAAATAAAATGGATGAAGTTCAGACTAAGGTAAATAAGGCAGACGATGAAGTGGTGATGTTACAGTATAGAGCGGTGGAATTTGCCCTGAGAGTAAGAGGTTTGAGAGAACACAATCGAGAGAACTTGAGAGAGATCTTTGCAGAGGCTTTTGCAAAGATAACTGGGGAGCAACAAGCAGATCTCTCATTGTAAATTGACAAAATATATCGTGTTAATTCCTGGTTTGCCAGACAGAATCAATTGCCAAGAGACATTGTGATTTACTTTACAACGAGGAGGACCCAAAATGAAATTTTACAAGCTTTCTATAAAAATAAACTTCAAATTGCAGGACAAGAGGTTTTAATGCTGAAAGAAATTCCCCCCAAAATGTTGAGAAGCAGAAAGGAGTTTGCTTTCTTGGTGGATGAACTTAGAAATCGACAGATTCAGTTTAGATGGGATGTTCCAGCTGGATTGGTGGTGAATTATATGGGAGAAAGGTATCTCCTTAATACAATTTGGAAGGCAAGAGATTTTTATACTAATGTATTAAAGGCTGGATGCCCACCATCTCAGGAAATGAGGAGAAAAAAAGAAGAGCTGGCAATACAGGGACAGAAGGAAAGTAAACAGCCACAAGCTGCAGGAGAGACCTCGCTTATTGAAGAAGATTTATTGCAACTTTTTGGTACTGTTCAACCATTGGAAGTAGCAGAAAAAAGAGAAGAACCACAAGAACAAAGGCAGACCCGTGCAGCAGCAAAGCAAAAAGAACAAGATTTAAAGATACAGCAAACTCAAATGAAAGCTCAAGAAGCTACAAAAACAGAAGCAGTGAGGGGGGGGGGGGCAAGGCCGAAGAGAAAGGTGCAGGAGGATCTTCAGCTGGCCCTTTTAAAGCTTCAAGGTGCTAAGAATGGCAACTAAATTTTTGACTTGGAGTGTCAATGGTTTAAATTCACCACAAAAGAGAAAGAAAATATTTCATTATCTGAAACAGTTTAAAAATGGTGTAATTTGTCTGCAAGAAACACATATTAGAGTGACAGATCAAAAATACTTGATAAATTCAAGATTGGGAACACACATTGTTGCATCTGCCCCAGAGAAGAAAAATGGTATAATTATATCCCTAAGGACAGATTTAACAGCCAAATTAATTGAGGCAGATGCTCAAGGAAGATATATTGCAATTGAACTTTTAATAGAGGGGAAGAAAACACTTTTAATTGGAGTATATGCTCCCAATCAACAGCAAGAAAAATTCTACAAGTTTTTGCATACTAAAGTAATACAATTGGATTATAAATCATGTATATTAATGGGTGATTGGAATGGAGTACTGGACACTCAAAAGGACAAAAAAGGATTACTTCAAAATATCCAAAAACGTGCAAGACTGCCCAAATCTTTTTTTGATATGATGGATGATATGGAGTTGAGAGATATTTGGTAAGAACGAAATCTGGAAGAAAAGGATTTTACTTTTTATTCTGACAGACATCAATCCCTTTCTAGGGTTGATTTCATATTGATTACTAATGATTTCTTTTCTAGGGTAAAGAAGACGAAGATATGTTCAAGAATTTTATCTGATCATAGTCCGGTGTGGATGGAATTAGAGCAGGAAAAGGGACCTAGAAGGTCTTGGAGGTTAAATGAAAATTTGTTTAGATATGAGGAAAATGTGAAAGAATGTAAAAAACAAATGAAAGAATTTTTTGTTATGAATATGAACAAAGGTACACCTATGGAAATGGTCTGGGATGCAAGTAAAGCATATATGAGAGGAACCTTAATACATTTGAATAATAAATATAGACGTAGACAAGAAAAAAAACGGAGGGATTTAGAAGAGGAAATAAAAATGAAAGAGCAGGCACTCATACTGAATCCAACAGATAAGAAAATAAAGGAAACAATAAATTTGTTACGAGGGCAGTTTAATATGTTGATGGCAGACCAAGTGGCAACTAATTTACAATATGCTAAACATAATACTTTTTGTAATGCAAATAAACCAGGTAGATGGTTAGTCTACTTATTAAGGAAGAAACAAAAGCTACGTACTATAGAGAAGATAGAATTCAAAGGTAAAGAGGTATATCAAAAAAATATGATTAAAAAAGCTTTTTTAGAATTCTATACAAAGTTATATGCTAGTGATACAATTCAAGGTAAAGACATAGACAGATATTTACAGGAGGAGAATATTCCTGTAATTACACCAGAGCAGAGGGAAGGATTGAACCGACCAATAACTTCGGAGGGAATTATTTTAGCAATTAAACAGTTGAAGGGGGGTAAAGCTCCAGGCACAGATGGATGGACAGCTGTTTATTATAAAAATTTGCAGTTAGAAATGGTAGAACCGCTTAAGGAACTATTTCAGAAGATCCAAGCCGGAGGAGATGTACCTCCTTCTTGGAGAACAGCTTTTATTTCATTGATTCCAAAGGAGGACCAAGATCATAGTCAACCTAAGAATTATAGGCCAATATCGCTTTTAAATACTGATTATAAGATTTTTGCTAAAATACTAGCAAATAGGTTAATGGTAATTATGCAACAAATGATTCATAATGACCAATCTGGATTTATAAGTGGGAGACAAATGGAAGGTAATGTAAGACAAATTGTAAACTTATTGAAATATCTGGAAAGGAACAACCAAGTCCCTGCAGTGCTTATCTTTTTGGATGCGGAGAAGGCATTTGATCGATTGAATTGGCAATTTTTATTGAAAATAATAGAAAAGATGCAGTTTGGAGAATGCTGTACACAATATATTAGGGCAATATATCAGAGACAAACAGCATAAATAATAATTAATGGTGGTTTAACAGAAACTTTTAAAATTGAAAAAGGAACAAGACAGGGATGCCCTTTATCACCATTATTGTTTATTTTAACTTTGGAACCATTACTGAATAAAATATGAGGGTCAAATAAAATAAAGGGAATTAAAATTAGACATCATGATTATAGATTAAGAGCATTTGCGGATGACTTGGTTGTTACTTTAATCCAACCAGTACAATCAGTTACAGGCTTACTGGATATAATTACCCAATACGGTCAAATGTCTGGATTTAAAATAAATAAACAAAAAACAAAGATAACTAAAAACATGATGGTAAAGCAAAAAGAAGAACTAGAAAGACTAACAGGATTTGAAATAGTAAACAAGGTTAAATATTTAGGGGTACATATTACAGCCTCAAATATAAAATTATATAAAAATAATTATGAAGTGCTATGGCAAAAAATACAGAAAGAGATGGAGAATTGGGGAAAATTACAATTATTTTTCTTGGGGAGAATAGCAGCAATAAAAATGAATGTTTTACCTAAATTTTTATTTTTGTTTCAAATGATACCAATACTTAAGAAAGATGATAATTTGAGGGAATGGCAGCAGGGTATTAATAAATTTGTTTGGGCAGGGAAAAGACCGAGAATAAAGTTAAAAATAATGCAAGATATACATGAAAGAGGAGGTCTTAAAATGCCTAATCTAAGATTATACTATGAAGCAGCTGTCCTAACAATAATTAGTGACTGGATTAATTCAACAGAAGAAAGAATATTGAATATTGAAGGATATGATTTGTTATATGGCTGGCATACTTACTTATTATATGACAAAAAGGTGGATAAGACCATTAAAAGCCATATACTAAGGAATGCCTTGTTACGAGTTTGGAAGAAGTATCAATATAAGTTAAATTATAAGATACCTATATGGGCAATACCCAGACATGCGATAGAGAATATAAGTGTAGAACAAAACCAAGAGGTGATTACCTATAAAGAGCTTCTTAAAATGGAAGGGGGTATATTGCAGTTAAGATCTATAAAGGCATTAAAAGAAGAAAAAATAATTCAAACTTGGTTTCAGTATGGACAGTTGCAAGCTAGATGGAAAGAAGACCAGAGAATTGGTATCATGCAGAAGGAGGAAAATTTGGTAAAACAAATTAGAGATCAAGATCAAATGCATATAAAAAGATTATATAATATACTGATAGAAATAGACTCAGAAACGGAATTAGTTAAGGATTGCATGATAAAATGGGCACAAAACATTCAGGAACCAATAATGATGGAAACTTGGGAAAAAATATGGGTTAGAAATGTAAAATTTATGCAAGCACAAAATTTAAGAGAAAATTTTTATAAAATGTTTTACAGATGGCATTTGGATCCTAAAAAGTTGGCTTGTATGTATCTGAATTTGCAATCTAAGTGTTGGAGATGTGATTGTGATGATGCTACTTATTATCACATATGGTGGACTTGTAAAAAAGTTAAAGCATTTTGGATTAAAATATGGTGGCTTATCCAAAATATTCTTAAAAAGAAGATAAAGTTTACTCCACAATTGTTTTTGTTGGGTATAATCACAGATTATAGAGACTAAATTGATTTTAAATTTAATAACTGCAGCTAGACTTTTGGTGGCGCAATACTGGAAGAAGGAAGAATTGCCTACTATTGAAGAATGGACATTAAAAGTGGCAAATTTGGCAGAAATGGCGAAAATTTCAGCATATTTGAAAGATCATTCACAAGAAAGATATATATCCGAATGGAGAAGATGGATTGATTATATTCAAAACAAATATCAAACTAAAAAGTATCAAATAGCTTATGAATGAATAGAAAAGTTAAGAGTATGTATATTTAGTTAAGTAAAAGGCGAGTTAAAGTGTCGAGGGGGGGGGATAGGAATTTGTAGTTAGCTTAGCTTAGCATATGATTGTTAATTGTTTTACCCTGTATTTTGTTCTGGGAAGTCCGGGGGGCGGGGTGGGGGGGGGGAAGGAAGGGAGCAGGGGAAGGGGAAATATTTGAAATTCTTTTCTTCTTTTTTGTAAAACTTTTCAATAATAATAAAAAAAAGCCATGGTGGTACAGTGGTTAGAATGCAGTATTGCAGGCTAATTTTGCCCACTGCAAGCAGTTTGACTCTGACCGATTCAAGGTTGACTCAGCCTTCTATCTTCCAAGGTCAGTAAAATGAGGACCCAAATTGTTGGGGGCAATATGCTGACTCTGTAAACCACTTAGAGTGGGCTGTAAATCACTGTAAAGTGGTATATAAGTCGAAGTGCTATTCCTATTTAAATTTAAGAGTATGTTCACCTTGAATGAAAGTTATTATTTGACCATAAATCCATCTGTCTGAGCTCACCAATGTTTCTTTTCTGAAAAAAGTTGGAATGACACCTAAAAGTGATACCTTCATAGAGAATCCTGTTTTATATTTATTACAAACCATTAGGATGGCATGCCAACCAAATAATCCTTAAAGTCAACATTCATCTTAACCTTGTCATACCATAAGTAGACATGTCATCCAAACCTTAATTCATGGCCCTCTAATTCAAGTAATCTCTTTTATTTGGAGACTTACCCATTTTCCTAAGAATCAAAGCAAAAATCAAAGTGCAATGTCAAATCGGGTCAACCTAAACCTCCTCTTTCTTTGGCATCTTGCAGTAATTTGTGTCTAATTATTAGTTTTTTCCCTTGCCATATGAATTTAGAAATATCTTCTTGCCATTGTTTAAATGGAGTGCTGCGTGACAATATTGGTAAAATCTGAAATGAAAATAACATCTTTGGTAAAACAATAAGAATTATCACATCTTAATAAAGTCTTTTTAATATAATTCCATACAAATACAAAATTGTTTTAAAAGAGTTCGGTGTTTGTATTTGTCAACATAACCTGATCGTATTTAGAATTTTTCTCCACCTTAAAACCAGATTCTTTTGTCAATATTTCATGTTCTAGAGAAGGCGTATCCTTAACAAGCATTTTTGTTTTCTGATTATTTATTTTGAAGCCTGCTAAACCTCCAAAGTCATTTAGCTTCTTCGTCAAGTGTTTTGAGGTCTTGCATGAATTTGTAACTAAGTCATCAGTGAAAGCTCTTCATTTATAAACTTGTTTTGTGATTTTTATGCCCGTTATGCACTTATCCTCTCAGACACCATTATTCAAAACTTCCAACACTTACATAAATAACAGTGGAGATAGAGAACATCTTTGTCTCATATTCTTTTGAATATCATATGTTGTAGTTAAATCTCCATTAATGATAATATTTGTCTATTTCTCATATGTTTTAACTTCAATCCATTTTTCATTTCTAAATATCTGTAACATATTTCTTTTCACTTTTATTAATCTCAATATAGTTTTATAAATCCAAGTCCTGGATTTTTTTATTTTCCTTAATATTTTCCAACCTTTTATTTTTAATTTAACCTTTTAATCCCAGTATAATCATCATTGTATTATTGTTAATCTCAGTATAATCTCTAGAGACCTCCTTTTTATTATTACTATTCACATGTTCAGTTACTTATTCATATTTAATCACATTGTCTTTATCTTCTTTATTCTCTGTCTTATTCCTCCATCTTCATTTTCTTGTCCACTTGTGTATGCTCCATTTCAGCTTCTATATTCTCAGATTTTGTCCTCTGTGCAACATTATAATTATTTCTCTTATTTCAATTGTCCAAGTCAAATAGTTCAATTTGTTCCTTCTCTAATTCCTGCGCCATTGTTCTTTTTAAATTAATATTATTCCAGTTATAAGAGTTCCGTTGTGTTCCTTTTTTATTTTTTATTTTTTTCTCCAAAAGTCAAACTGCTTGTAGACAAGAAAATCCTCCCCCACAAGTTCTCATGGATGTTATCTGTGAAGTCCACAATTTTCCAAAACAAAAACCAAGTTGCAATATTCCTTTTTACTCCAGATGGTGTCTCTCTGCAATGCACAATTTCCGGTTGTTTAAAAAGTATCCATTTTGTTTTAATTACATAACAATCTTATTAGGTTCTCTTTTTGTTTTAGGTTTAAAAGTACCAATTTAAAGTACCATATTTAAAGTCCAGTCCAAATTTAAATAACTCTTCTCACTTCTTTTTTTCCCTTTTCCCCCCTTTTATTTATACAACACTTCTTTTTTAAAGCTTATTATCCATTCTCTTCGGGGTTTTTTTGAAATTCAAAAAGAGAGAAGGAAAAAAAAAGGATTTCTTTATTTCTTCCCAATCCTTTGACCATTCTCAAATTGTTTAAGGTTTCTAAATAGTTTGTTTAAAAATCAATTTTCTGTTGGGTATTCGTCTCTTTAAAGTTACTTTTCAAAATCTTCTTTGGCCCCATGCTCCTTAGCCACTATTTTCATTAGGGGTCTTATAATTAAAAGATGTTTCCCTTGTTGTTATTTCACGCCAGGGTTGGCTATCACTCACCCGGCTTCAAAAAACTCCATTCCATTCCTCTTCTCTCTTCAGCTCTATACTTATTCCGGTTGTCCCAGCTTCGTGGCAGCTGCCATGGCTGCCCGCCGCCGAGTCACAGAGAGTTCCCTCTGATCTTCGAGGAATTTGCCTGTTCCTCTTGGTCATCCAAGATGCCTCTCTTTCTTCCCCATCCCTGCAGGATGGTTCTGGTCTGCAGACCTATTGGCAGCGGTTCGTCAGCTGGGGTTTTCGCGGAGTTCATCGGAGCCCGCTAATTCCCTGACTGTCTCGCCACGACGCCAAACCAAAAGCTACTATATTTGAATTTTTTGACCCTTAGTTTGTCAAAGAACTTTTTGCGCAACCATACTAGTCTTGTATGGTGTCCTTTGTTTTTCTTTCTCTGTGATATTGTTTTTGCTTGGGCCTTCATTAACTCATTTTTCAGGGTTTCCCAGGCAGGGAACAGGGTTTCCCTGTTTTTTTCATCCATGGAATCTTTGCTAGTCTCCCTCTTAACTTGTTGAAGTTATCTCTTTTACAGTTTAAAACAGTAGTCTCACTTGATTCATTTACTTGTACAGCAGTTGCATTATGGTGAATTCAAATATGACATATGGCTGTCATATACTAAGGAATGCCGTGTTACTTTTTCTGCCATCTTCAGTTGTGAAGCAGGAAGCAGGAAGAAAAATCATGTTTCTACAGTTCTTCAACTCAAACAAGATGTTTCACTTTGGATGAGTGATCCACAGTGACTGTGACTGTGGATGATTTTTCTTTTCCTTTTTTCTTAATATCATTGTTTATTACTATAAACTGCTAATTTAAACAAGATAAAGGCAGTAACTTAACCCCGCAAAAAGTATTTTTGTGGTTAGGATCCCATAGAAATGTCACAGGCCTGGTTCAGCCAGATAAGAAACTTCATGCAGGTAATAATTAAGCCATATGAAACAGCTGACTGCCTATAATGTAAGTTGGTCTTCTATCTGCAGTGATTCAGATGCTTAGCTTCCCCCTTCTCATGAATTAACAAATTCTTTGTGTAGCTATTGGGGCCTTGAAACTGATTGTTGAATGTTAACATAATTACCAACACTGACTCTTGGCTTACTTTTCACATGTAGTATATAGTACCACACAGTTGTTTCAATGCTAGGTATCTTCCTCCCAAAAAGGAAACGAAAGTTTATTCTGCATCAAAATAAATATATTTTCTAAATTATAGGAAGTAATAATTGCATTACATTTAAAGCCTTCTGAAGCACTATATCCAATGTTGGGCAATATAGTTTATGATAAATTCAAAAAAGTGCTAATAAGGGCAGTAAGGATTATGGGTGTGGAAGAAAAGAGGAATTGAAAAATGTGTTCAACCTTGACATAAGAAGACTTGATGCATTTAATAGCATCCTTAAAGAAGCTGAAGGAATATACAGAAGAAACCTTGTTTTCTTGGTCCCAGGAGGGAGGAAATAGGGCAATGGGTTCTGACTTCAGGAATCCCCCCCCCAGCCTAATGAGGTTAATAGATTTGCTACTATTTTCTTCTGAACTATGAAAAGGAAAGGTACAAATTCCTTATTGTGGTTAGATGTTCAGCGTCTCTGTATGTGTGGGTGTATAAACAAACAAACAAAAAAAAAACAATGAAAAATTCTTATGTGAGTGTCAGATCCCTAAAAGTGACAATGCCATTCAATTGGGCGAAGGGGTGGGTGGGCTTGGATTTGATTTATTAGCACTGCCTGTGTCATCAGATATTTTACAACCTATATCCTGGCACCAAAGCGTCCTGAGATCTCCTTAACTTTGGGGAATGTTTATGACGGCCATGTGGGCTGTTTCACTTTAAAGGATAATGGAGGATAGCAATGGGAATACATGCTTATCAGGTTCTCAAGGCAGCTGGTAAAGAAAACATCTTCACATTTGTGTATTGGCTAAAATCTGCATTCTGGCTAAAGGAGGGGTCTCTACTGCTTTAATCCTTCTTCTCTTACCTAAGGATATTCAGACGTTGCTTTGAATCCATAGCTGTCACTTCTGCTTAATAAAAGGTTCCTTTTGAAATACTACGTTTCAAGAGTTTTTACTTTCTTAAGTTAGAAGGAGAGGCAATCCTTACAGAAAGCAATGTCTGCAAAACAGTCAGCCCAGAGAAGCAATCTTCATTCTACTTAGGGGACCTTGCAAACCATGTCTGAATGAAGCAGAGAACTGGGAGAAGCCAAAGGCTGGGGGGAGACATCAACCACCACCCAACCAGGTGCCTGTTTCTAACACTGCATTGGAGAGGATGCGGTTACCCTGGAGAATCCCGAAAAGCCCCGCTGGTCAATTGGCATCGGGAAGAAAGATAGCTGGGATGAGAGAACCAGAGGAGTCACCCTCAGCCGCAGTAACCGAAAACCGGGGTGGAAACTGGAACTAGAAGCCCGCGCTGATCAGGGGTAACTAACCAAAGCACCACTGAGGGAGGATCGTCTGAAGAGGCATATAACCCAATTGGTGATGGAAACTTTGGAAAATCTCAACATCCGAGGGGAGCCAGGATGACAGCCAAGGAGCATGGAAAGAGCAGCAGCCGCAGATGAGGCCAGGGAAGGCACATCCCCTCTGGAGCCCACCTATCAAGCAGATGGCACAGCAGCAGCAGCAGAAGACCCAGCAAACCCTCCCCTCCAGGCTGCATGCACACTGGCGCCCATTCCCAACCAACCCCATGTCTTGTAACTGGAAAGAGAAACTCCCTCCCTTGGGGTGAAGTTTGATGGGGATCCATAGCAATTAGGATTCTTTGTGGCACACGTGCTCACCTACATGCAAGAGTATGGGCATGATTTCCAAACCCAAGGATCCCGAGTGAGAGTTGGGACCCTAGCCCTGGAAGGTGCCACTGCCAGATGGCTAGTGACCCTGCATAATGCTAATGCACCAGAACTGTGGGATTTCTACCATTTCATGATGGCCCTGCAATGACGGTTTGAGGACCCCTCAAACAAATCGCAAAGCACACAACTGCATTAAGGTTGTGAAGCAGGAACGACGGCCAGTAGCAGAGTATACTGAAGAATTCTGGGACCTCATGTATTGTGTGACCTGGCCAGGGGATATTTTGGTGAGCTGTTTCAAGGATGGAGTGAGTGGTGATCTATACAATGCCTGCATGGCCTGAGGTGCACTGAATCACTTACATGAGTGGTACATCACCGCAGAAGAAGCCGAGATCGATATGGCCAGAAACCAGTACCGAGCGGGGCGAGTATGGAAGAAATCCCCACCCCAATGGAAGCAAGAGCCCCTAAAACCACAAACCACATTTTGTCCAAAATCCTCAGCCTGTTTCAAGTATGGAAAAGAGGGGCACCAAGCTGCAGAGTGTCATTCGCAAACACTCACACAGAAACACCCGCCGGGGGGGGGAACTTGCGAAACCCGGCCACCGCGGGAAGGAGACTGTCTTGAGAAGCAGAGAGATTGTAGAATTTCCATTCCCCCCCCCACTTTGGGGAGGAAATTCTGGCATCTCAGCAGGAGGAATCACACTCATTCTGAAGCAATTCAGAAGATGAACCATTGGTAAGCAAACCAATTAAACCGCTTACCCTCCCCTTAAGACTATTTATCCCAAACCGGAACAGGGAGATAAATATCTCTGCTTTAGTGGACTCAGGTTGCATCCGCTGTTTGATCAGCCCAACCCTAGTAGGGAAGTTGGGGATTAACATAAGAAAGCTGAAAAACCCCATCGCTTTCTGCCAACTAGATGGTTTAATAGAAGGGAGGAGCCAGCTTCTTTTGTCACCAAGCTTCTCATATAGACATCAAGAGACATGAGGAAATACTTACATTTATAGTGGCACCTGGCATGGAATGGCTGTTAGTCTTGGGCCTTGCATAGCTGAAAAATAGAACCCCAAAATTATTTGGAAGCAAGGCCTTATAAAATTTCAGATGCACATGACTTTTGCCAAGAATCCACATAAAGAAACTGAGGGGGCAGAGCATGCCTGGTCATGCCACACCAACCGAGGGCATACCCATAGAATACAAGGATTTGGCTGAAATTTTTAGCGAAAAAGCCTCAGACGAGCTCCCCCCCCCCGTGCCACTGACTATGCAATAGAAATCTTACCTGGCGCTAAACTCCCAAAACCCAAAATGTACAGCATGTCCCCGAGGGAGCTGGAAGAACTGAGAGCATTTATTGAGAAAAACCTAGCAAGAGGTTTCATCGAGCCAGCCTGACTAAAAATCGCAGCTCCAGTGTTATTTAGAGAAAAAAAAGATGGCTCAAAACGTCTGTGTGTTGATTTAGGAATTTAAATACAATCAGTGTGGAGAACATGTAGCTCCTACCCCTCATGAAAGATATGCTAGCACACCTCGCTAACGGAAACATTTTTCAAAGCTGGACTTAAGGGAGGCTTACTACCATGTCAGAATTAAGGAGGGGACGAGTGGAAAATGGCATTTAACACCCCCCCTCGGGTGCTACCAATTCAAGGTGCTCCCCTTTGGGTTAAAAGCCCCCCCCTGCAGTATTTATGCAATTAATAAATGAAGTTCTACATCAGCATTTGTATAAGGGGGTCCTGGTCTACTTGGACGACATTTTAATATATACCGAGACCAAAGCAGAACATGTAAAACTAGTCAGGGCTGTCTTAAACAAACTCTGCTCTGCCAAACTTTATGCTAAATTTTCTAAATGTGAATTCCACCAAGAGAAAATTGACTATTTGGGGTACCGCATTTCACACTAGGGCGTAGAAATGGACCCTCAAAAAGTGCAGGCTGTACTTGATTGGGAACCACCGCACACACGTAAACAGTTACAAAGCTTCCTGGTTACAAAGTTACAAAGTTACAAAGTTACAAAGCCAACTTTTACCGCCAGTTTATCCCCGCTTTCGCTCAGATTGCCCTCCCCATTACCAAGCTCTTAAAAATGAAGGGGGAGGGCAATCCTAAACCGAAGCAGCATTTGAACTGAACAATGAAATGCCAAGCGGCATTTGAAAAACTTAAATGGCTGTTCTCAACAGAACCGATTCTAAAACACCCGGACATGGAGAAACCATTTGTCATACAAGCAGATGCCAGCAATGTGGCAATAGGAACGGTCCTTCTTCAGAAAAATGAGCAAGACCAGCTACAACCATGCACTTACACATCCAAAAAGTTGAATGAGACTGAGCAAAGATGGGCCATATGGGAGAAAGAGGCTTATGCAGTTTGTTGGGCACTTTTAACCTGGAGGCATTTCCTAGAAGGGAGTAAGACCCCTTTTGAAGTCTGGACTGATCATAAAAATTTAGAAGCCCTAAAGACCCCGAGGAAACTCTCCCTGAAACAAGTACAATGGGCTCAATACTTTAAATGGTTTGATTTTACTCTCAAATACCTCCCCGGGGGAAAAAACTTTCTGGCAGGTGCACTATCTAGAAAACCGCAATACAATAGTGCAAAGTCAGACGTAATCAAACCTATAGTACAAAACAATCAACTGGCCACTAAAGTAATCACCAGATCCCAGGCAAAACAAGAAACATTGACAGACAATGACACCACCCAAACTTTTAAACAAGCATTGGCTACCGATGAATGGTTTTTGAACCACAAATACGGCTGTCTCATGAAAGAGGACTTGGCTTGGGTGGGAGGGAAGTTGTATGTTCCAGCCAGCTAAAGACAAGGTGCCACGACTCCAAATTAGCTGGACATTTTGGTTTTATGAAAACTTTACACCTAATTAAAAGACAATTTTGGTGGCCATCACTAAAAAAGGGCATAGAAAGCTATGTAGCTAGTTGCCCCATTTGTGCAGCAGCAAAAAGACATCAGGGGAAAACCCCAGGTCTCTTGCAGAAAGTAGCTGAGCCTTCAGCACCATGGAGAGAGATTGCTATGGATTTTCTTGTAGGGCTGCCAGATGGTGTGGGAAATACTGTTATTTGGATCGTGAGAGACCTGGTTTCAAAACAGGCATATTTTATACCTTGCCAAAGGATCCCAACTGCTAAAAGTTTAGCCAAATTATTCCTAATACACATTTATCAGCTTCATGGAGCTCCACAAAGGATCAACTCCCACAGAGGGGTCCAATTCACCTCCAAATTTTGGAGGGCATTTTTGAACTTGGCACTGCCCAGGGCTTGAGCTCTTCTCATCACGCATGTACTAATGGAAATTTTGAGAGGATGAACTCGGTGCTAGAACAATATATAAGATGTTTTATTAATTTTCAACAGGATAACTGGTCTGAACTTTTACCTTTTGCTGAAGTTGCATTTAATAATGCTGTACACTCAAGCACTGATTTTACCCCTTTTAGAGTAGCGACAGGCTAGGATTTCTGCCCCATGCCTGAACTACCCACAGAAGAACCCACCATCCCCTCACTTAAGGAGTGGATGGATAATTTGCAAAACACATGGCCAGTAGTTAGATTATCCTTAAAGAAGCTAGAGAGGCTTTTAAAATTCAAGCTGACAAGAAAAGGATGGAACCCAAACCTTTCCATGTTGGAGATAGAGTATACTTATCTACAAAATTCCTGAAATCATTACAGCCATCAAAGAACCAGGGCCAAATTTCAATGGACCTTTCCCTATCACTAGGGTCATCAATCCAGTAGCAGTTGAACTACTCCTTCCAAAGAAAGTCAGGCAAGTCCAACTAGTATTTCACATTAGTTTACTCAAACGAGAGATAATCTCATCCCTCAGACCACCTGCATCTACACCACCTGTTCCCATCATGATTGAAGGTGAACAACACTTTGAAATCAAGGAAATTCTTGACTCTAGGATCCACAGAGGGAAAATCCAATACTTAGTTGCATGGAAACATTTACCCTTGAATGGGTCGCTAAACACCATGTTAGGGCTCCTACATTACTGAGAAAATTTCACTCCCATTACCCTAACAAATCTTGTTAATATACTATAATCGGATTTTTTTGTTTATATCTTTTTACAGGTGGATCCTTAATTTTTTTTTTAAGGAAGGCAGCATGTCAGATCCCTAAAAGTGATATTGCCATTCAATTGGGAGAAAGGGGGTGGGCTTGCATTCGATTTATTAGCATTGCCTGTGTCAACAGATATTTTACAACCTATATCATGGTGCCAAAGCGTCCTGAGATCTCCTTAACTTTGGGGAATGTTTATGAGGGCCATGTGGGCTGTTTCACTTTAAAGGAAAATGGAGGATAGCGATGGGAATAAATGCTTACCCAGTTCTCAGGGCAGCTGGTAAAGAAAACATTTTCACACTTGTGTAATGGCTAAAATCTGCATTCTGGCTAAAGGGAGGAGTCTCTACTGCTTTACTTTCTTAAGTTAGAAGGAGAGGCAAGCCTTACAGTGAGGTTATTTAATGACAGACTCATTAAGTCACTTGAAATGAAATAAAAAAGAAAAAATGTTTGAATTTCAGTATCTTTTCCTTCTCAAATGTTTTAGTAGAGAACAGTACATGTTAAACTTATGAAAATAAGTTGTGGAAAAAAGTGATAAAAAAATCTATGAAAGTAAAAAAAGCGATGCAGAATAAGTAACATTGAGTACTGTTTGTCAGCCAGCTATAAATTTGCTACTGTTTTCTTCTGAGCTATGAAAAGTTAAGGTACAAACTCCTTTATGATGCTTAGATGTTTAGTGTGTTTGTAGATGTGTGTGTATAAACAAACAAACAAAAAAAAACAATGAAAAATTCTTATGTGAGGTTATTTAGTGACTCATTAAGTCACTTGAAACTAAATAAAAAAGTAAATGTTTGAATTTCAGTATCTTTTCCTTCTCAAAGATTTAGTATGAAATTAAATAGGGGCCATAAGAAATAATAGATTAATTGCAACATGTTATCTATTTCTGGAATAAACCAGTTAAGACATCACATGAGTTTTGAGAACTTGACCTGCTTCTCATTTGCCTAAAAGGTTCAGGAGCTGCATATCCAGCCAAATTCAGAAATAAAACTAGAAAAGTACTTCTGCTTTTATAGCATTGAAATACCGTTATAAGTTTCATTGGAATTAATGTTCCAGTGTTTGTGATTTGGCCAAAAGTCTGATTCAAATGGTTTGCGATTACTTCAACTTCCCCCCATCTATTTGGTGCTCACCTATTGGGAGCAATGGGAAAGATGGCCAGAGAACCAGACAAATATTCATTCCATTATAATGCATTTCCATGGAAGCACCAAGGGATCAATATAAGATCTAAATTAATATAATAGTTAAAGAACAAAATAAGAAAAAAACTACACATCAAAGATACACATCAAGCAAGCCCTTGAAGCCTTAAGGAAAGAATATCACAGAGGCTCAATGAAGAATGGAAGTCTGTTTCTCATTTTGAATTTTGATCACAAGGGGTCGCTGTTTCTTAAGGAAACTCTCTAAGTGAAACTGAAAATGCAGAGCCCCTCCCTTAAAGGGACAGAGATTCCTGCCAGTCAGATCCAAAGGGAAATCTCGAACAACAGAGAAAGCTCAACAAGCCAAGATTCAACCTATGAACACATTGCCAGTATGGCTGGGGTAGGTGGTCTCTGCTCCTGACACCTTTGAGAAAGATATTTAGAGAAAAATAAATATTTGTTATTTATACTGGTGTTGTGCCAGTGTCTGCAATGCTTACCTGGCCAAAGGGGCTGCTGCAGCTGTTTCTGCTCCACACTGCCTGGAAAATGGGGAGCGGCTAGCTCCATTATTCTGTGCTGGAGGAATCCCAGCACGGTACCTTTGTGGGCCGCATTGCCCAGGATCTGGGGTTGGAGGTGAGCGAGCTGGTGCCTCGGATGTTCCGGATGATGTCCAAAGGAGAGAAGGACTATTTTGAGGTAAATCTGCAGAATGGGATCTTGTTTGTAAATTCCCAGATAGACAGGGAGGAGCTGTGTGTCAAGAATGCAGACTGTGTCCTTCATCTGGAGGTGATTGTGGAGAAACCTCTGAGGTTCTTCCACTTGGAGGTTGTAGTCAAAGACATAAATGATAATGCTCCCATCTTCTCAGCCAGGGAACAGATCCTGAGCATGGCTGAACTGATGAAAACAGTTACCCGATTCCCATTAGAGAGAGCCTCTGATTCAGATATTAGTACGAATGCTGTGTTAATGTACAAGCTCAGCCCAAATAACCATTTTATTCTGGATTCAGGAAATAATGAAGATGAAAGTAAATCTGTAGTACTTCTTTTGAAGGTTCCACTTGACAGAGAGGAGGACCCTGTGCATCATTTAATACTGACAACCACTGATGGGGGTGAACCAAAACTCACAGGAACTGTTCAGCTAGTCATCAATCTACTGGATGTCAATGACAACCATCCTGTATTTAACCAATCTGTTTACAGGGTAAAGTTGCTAGAAAATATTGCTAGTGGGTCATTAGTTATTACTCTGAATGCAACAGACTTAGATGAAGGGATTAATAGGGAAATGTCTTATTTTTTTTAGTAATGAAGTACCTTTACATGTCACAAAGCTCTTTAGTATAAATTCTGATGTTGGGGAAATCAGAGTGATTGGAAAATTGGACTATGAAGATATTAATTGCTATGAGCTTCAAATTGTTGCAGGAGATAAAGGCAGTTCTCCGTTATCAGGATATTGCAAAGTTTTGGTTGACGTATTAGACATGAATGATAATATTCCAGAAGTATTTGTGAATTCTCTCTGTGTGCCATTGCTAGAGGATTCCCCTCCAGGTACTGTGGTAGCTATTCACGTGATGGTGAACCTATGGTACGGGTGCCACAGGTGGCATGCTGAGCCATATCTATGGGCACGCAAGTGTTGCCCTACTCAGCTCCAGCGCGCATATGCACGCCGGCCAGCTAATTTTTGGGCCTTCCGGGCCCACCTGAAGTCAGGAAATGGGCTGTTTCCGGCCTCTGGAGGGCCTCCCAGGTGGGGGAGGGAAGGCTGTTTTCACCCTCCCCAGGCTCCAAGAAAGCCTCTGGAGCCTGGGGAGGGCGGAAAAAAGGCCTACCAGGCCCACCATGCCATCGCGTGCCAAAAGTGGGGGTAGTGCAGGGGGGGTCACGTGCGCATGTGCCAGGGGTGGGGCACATTGAATTATGGGTATGGGCACACGCTTCCCCAACCCCCCTGCATGATCCCCACTTTTGGCACGCAACAGCAAAAAGGTTAGTCATCACTGCCCTAGGTGCTTGTTCTGCCTCAGCAGCCAACAAGCACCCAACAAAGAATGCAGCACACACAAAGTCCATACAAACCTTTGTTTACTAATTAAGGACAACTAATGAGCTTTCTTAGTAGTTGTTCAAACAGAAGTACAATTTAAATCAGCCTTTTCTGAACAAGGGCTGTTAATTTAACTTCATTAACAGCTGACAAGAATTCAAAGAATAATAACTCAGTTCTGAGGCACAGTATTTCGGATAACCATAATCTTACTGTGGTTGGCAGAATGCCCAGAAGCAATTTCTAGGAAAACTGATAAGAGAGAAACAAGAGCCGAATCAAATGTTTTCTGGAATCAAGACGCGAAGGAATTTGAACGAAGTTGTTTCCTGCAAATTGCATCAGTTGTCATCCTTCCTTAAATAGGCTAGGGGAGTGGCCAATTAGCCCCAAGCCTTACTCTCAAGGAGACCTCCTCTTGAGGAGCCATTCCTGCCTTTTAACAGCTCTACATGCTTGTGCATTGAGAAGAGGCTCCTCCTCTTCTTCCTCTTCACTTATGGGAGATTCTGGAGGTTCTGAAGGCCCTGGTTGAATCCCTGCCTCTAGCACCACATCTTCTCCAGCCTCCTCATTGTCTGACTTGAGTGCCAGCTGCACAAGCTGCTGGCGCAGCACCACACCAGCCTCCTCACTGTCGGAATCAACTACTAGCTGCACAGGCCACTGATAGGCCACAACAGTGCTTTGTTGTAAACTCCAAATGGGCTTTTATGTGTTTTGCACTGAGGAGAAGCTTCCATCTAGACTCCAGCCACTATGCCCTAAAGCCCAGATTGGTGGAGGGCTGTAGTGATGATTGTCCTTCTGGAACTCTGTTCCATCTCCACACAAGATCTCTGGAACTCAGTCAAAGTGACCATTGGGTTTTCAGTCACCTCTCTTATTAAGGCCCTCCTGCCCGATAGGTAAGTTTGACTGGGCCACCAACTCTTGGAAGAGTCCTGATTGTGCCAAACATCTTTCATTTGAGAATTATGGAAGGCACTGTGCTTTTAGGAACCTTCACTGCAGCAGAAATTTTATTGTAGCCTTTCCCAGATCTGTGCCTTGTAATAATCCTGTCCCTGAGCGATGCAGGAAGTTCCTTTGACCTCATGGCTTTTACTCAGCTACAATATGCATTGTCAGCTCTGAGGCTTTCTATACAGAGGTGTGTGTCTTTCCAAATCATGTCCAATCAATTTACCACAGGTCGATTCCAATCAAGGTGTAGAAAATTGTCACCAATGATCAAGGGAAATGAGGGGCACCAGAGTTAAATTTCACATGTTGCAAAGGGTCTGAATAGTTATGCCAATATAATATTTCAGTTTTCTTCTTCTTAATAAATGTACAGGCATTTCTAAAATTGTGTGTTCACTTTGTCATTATGGGGTACTGATGTGTAGATCACAGGTGTCAAACTCGATTGTGTCAGGTAATGTCAGGTGAGGTATCACAATGTTTTTTGCCTTTGCAGAGCCAGGGTGGGTGTGGCCTCCATGTAATGCATCCAGCCCACAGGCCACTAGTTTGACACTCCTGATGTAAATTAATAAGAAAAAAATGAATTTCAACAACTGTAGAATCAGGCTACAGCATAACAAATTTGACAAAAGTGAGGGGGGTCTAAATACTTTCTGAATGCTATCTATCTTATCTATCTATCTATCTATCTATCTATCTGATTTTACATTTATAATAACAGCCAGTAATACCTAAAAATGTGAGCTCATAACACATTTTCTAAATCCAGATATTGAGTTGCAAGTCTATTATATTTTTTGTAAGAAAATATGTTTGGAATGATAATAGTATTCAAAGATATGCTTCAAAATCATATTTTATTTATAATGATATAAATATAAATAAATTTTATTCTTCTAATGTTATTATGTTAATTAAATGCGGATTCTAGCAATGTTTCTCAGATTTGGCAACTTTCAGATATGTGGACTTCAATTCCCAGAATTCTCAGCAACAGGAATTATTGGAAATGAAGCCCCTACATTAAGGTGCCAAGGCTGGGAACTGAAATACTAATCTGTAGCTCATGAAGCAGTCAACCAATATATTCTAGAAATCCACATGGAGTTTTTCAGGACAATTTTTATCAGGCTAATATTTTTTTAAAAAATTAAATAACTTCCTCAGTAAATTGATCTCTGGAATCGGTACTGTTCCATAAAGTTTCCTTAATCCAAATACTCAAAATATCCAGATGTAACAATTGGAGAACCCATAGGCTTCCAATAGAAAATGTGTGAGATTTTGGGAGATACAGCTTCAAGACTATCTCCTGATGATTGAGGAAAATAAAAAAAAATGTTCTCAAAAAAGGAGGATTGAATCATTTCTTAAATAGACAAATCTTTATACAGAATGAATTGAGTACTATACAGCCGGAGGCTTAAGATCTTGGCCTTCAACAGTTAACTGCTCTAGACATCTAGGTATTGCTTTTATAGTTTGCAAATCTAACTGATTTGTTGTGCCTTTTGTCAGAAGTTCATTTATTTGATGGCTACAGAAGGCCAATGTTTGGAAGTAAATCCCAACATTTGCTCAATAGATCTACTGTTAACATTTCAATTATGGAAAAAATTAAAATGCTTTTTGGTGAAAGTTGGGACTTCTGTTTTACAAAACCAATTTCTATTTTTTCCTAAACAAATGTATTAAGGCTTCTAGACATCTGTGAAGGTAAATTGATAAAGTTCAAAGATTTGATGAAATGGGCCTAGAGATTGAGAATTATGGATAGAATTTTGTTCTATGAACTGAAATAAAAATAGAGCTGTATGGAATTTGAAATTAAGATTTGTGGTGATGAAATTGTAAAGTAAATAATTAGATTAAGAGGCTAGAAGTCCGACTCAACCCCTCCAAGACCGAGTGGCGGTGGCTTCCAGCGTCCCGATATAGCCAGCTGACGCCATTGCTGGCTATTGGGGGCGAATCACTCGCCCTCACGGAGAGGGCTCATAACTTGGGCGTCCTCCTGGATGCACGGCTGTCTTTAGAAGACCATTTGATGGCCGTGGCCAGGGGGGCTTTTTATCAGGTTCGCCTGATACACCAGTTGCGTCCCTTTCTAGATCGGGACTCTCTACGCACAGTCACTCAGGCACTAGTCACTTCCCGCCTGGACTACTGCAACGCTCTCTACATGGGGCTCCCCCTGGGGTGCACCCGGAGGCTCCAGCTGGTCCAGAACGCGGCCGCGCGGGGATTATGGGGGCGACGAGGCGCTCCCATGTGACACATCTCCTGCGCGAGCTGCACTGGCTCCCGGTGGTCTTCCGGGTGCGCTTCAAGGTGTTGGTGACCACCTTTAAAGTGCTCCATGGCTTAGGGCCAGGGTACTTACGAGACCGCCTTCTGCCACCAATAGCCTCCCACCGGCCAGTACGCTCGCACAGAGTGGGCCTCCTCAGGGTGCCGTCTGCCAGACAATGTCGGCTGGCGACCCCCAGGGGGAGAGCCTTCTCTGTGACGGCGCCCACCCTCTGGAACAACCTTCCCCCAGAGTTACGTACAATAACAGACCTCCGGATTTTTCGTCGGGCCCTGAAAACCTATTTATTTCAACTAGCTGGGCTGGCTTGGTTTATTTTTAAATTGATTTTAAATTGGGTTGTTTTAATTTACGGCCAAAATATTTAATTATTTTAATACTGTTTTTAAATTTTGTATGCTCTGTTTTTACTTTGGCTGTGCACCGCCCTGAGTTCTTTTTGGAGAAGGGTGGTATAGAAATTTAATTAATAAAATAAAATAAATAAATAAAATAAAATAGAATATTTTTAAAATTTATATTTTGATATTGATGTTAAAAGATGTAATGAAAGCAATTTGGAGAAAAACCAGATATAATTTGAATTAATACATGGATATAAATGAGTTAAGTTTAGCTGGAAATTAAATCTGTGGTGATATAATAGAATTGTTTAGTTAAAGATGCTAGAATTTATGTTAAAAATTTATTTTTCTTCAATGTTTTGATTGTTACTTAAAAAAAAATGTAATGGGAAATTGTGATTGGAACTTGTTAAACAAATGTAAGCAGTGTACCTACCTATGACCAGATCGAGACTTCACTCTGGAAAGATATATTTTATGTTTATGTTTGAAAAAATAAAAAAAGATTTTCAAAAAAAAAAAAAGATTAAATGATGGAAGATGAAAGATGGTCACTATCTATATGGGAATCAATAATAAAACCTCCATAATAGGCAACAAGTCTTTCTCATATTAACATACAATCAAAGGTAGTTGTCGCTCTGCTGGCTCTAAGTAAGTTCTCTTAATATCTCCCCTTGAGTCAAGCCTTTTAATATCTAGAACCCAAATATCACCTCCAGGTGGAATTATCTCCAACCTTCAGGGCATTGCAGAATAAAATGAGTGGTCTAATAATATAAAAAGAAAGTGGGATGTTCAAATGTTGAAGAAGAGACTAATCAATTAATTCCCTTCTAAAGTGAGAATTACTGGATGTTATTATTTCTGAATTTGTGCATTGGACTTTCCATTTGGACAGTTACTGTATTTGTGGGGCAGTCAGCGAGATGAGGAGGTTGACTTATTCTACAAAGCACCTGAGTATAGGACGAAAAGCAATGGCTGGAAGTTCATTAGAGGGAAAGTCAACTTGGAACTAAGGAGCAATTTCCTGACAGTGACAACAATTAATCCACGGAACAGTTTGCCCCCAGAGTTGTGGGTGCTGTATCACTGGAGATATGTAAGAAAATATCGGACAGCCATTTGTCCAGGATGTAATAACACCTCCTGCCTTTGGCAGAGGGTTGATCGAGAAGACCTCCAAGGTCCCCTCCAGCTGTATGAGTCATGGTTTTCTAGGTCTTTTATAATCACAGGTACAACAGCTGTTAGAAATCTTTCTGTGAGGTGGGAAGATTTATATTGATTAGAAAAATATTTAGGGGCCCATTTTTTTAAGTCAATAACCAACACTAAAGTGTCACAATAAATGAATGAATGAATGAATACTTGGATGGATGGATGCAGATCTGGTACAGAATTTGGATGAAATAAGAATGTTGAACTTTCCAAGAGCTTGTCTACTTTTTTGGATGCATGTTGCAGAGAGAAAAAAATGTACAAAGGTTATCTGGTTCCAAGAGTTCTAAATCAAACTTGTACAGATAAAATTGGGCTCAATTTATTTAGCTTGCCAGTCTGCTATGTTCCAAGATAGTAACTGTGCAGAAAGGTAAAACAATAAAGGTCATAATTGGAGTTAGCCACATTGCTGATCTGGAAGATCCAATACAGCTACTGGTAAACTGGTACTGACCTGGCTAATTGACAAACTACTTAAAAGTGACCTTGATGGCCTGCCTATTTAAGTGACTCTGTAGCTGACTTGAAACCTTTAATTTAAAGAAGTTGATCAACAGCAACTCATCAGACTGGGGGCAAATATGAAAGATTAGGCTCCCATGACCACTCTTGAGAGGAAAAGAAGAGCACTCCTGATTTTATATGGTTTAAACTAGTCTCCATTTTTAAAAATTCATTTGCTGTACATGAAGAGGAAAAACAATATAAAATCCACTGATCCAAGGCTGTAAATTTTGAGGACTGATAGTGTCCTCAATAGATTTTGTTGGTTAAGTTGTTTTATGTGCATTGCTGTTGAAATTATATCAGTATCATTATGGCAAACAAAAAGGGAATAATTTAAAAATATTTCCAATGAAAGACTCATTTAGACATCAAATGGTTTGGAAATTCACATGTTGCTCTGCTTTTCATCTATCTAAATTATTTAAGAAGTTCATACCCAGGGCAAGAAACAAAAAAGTAAGACGGACAGTATTTCATATTTATCTCTACCTTTTATGTACCTCCTTGGTACTGATGTTTTATTATACTTCATTTTGCTCAGAACTAGCTCACATGGTTTGAAGCCAATTCAATGTTCCTTCAATGGCACCATGGTACTGTACATTTGTGAACAATGGATGAGATCACAAAAGTTACAGATAATTTACATGTCTCATTTCTTTCTTTTTTTTATTTTAAAAACATTTTATTAGATTATAAAACAAAATACAAAAATAAAAAACAAATAATAGGAAACAATGGAGAGGAAAAAGGGTATTATAAATTTAACAAGAGAAGAAGAAAATACTTATTGAAGAACAAAGGAGTCAACAGTTTAACAACTCTTGATTACAATTTATATCTTTGCTCTCCTCTTGGATTACAATTAACAGTTCCACTTCTTTTTTGTGGATTAAAATTATGCTCCTCTGGGACTTCAATTAAAAAAACCAGTGACATTATTTGGAGATTGAAAATAAAAAGAAGGAAGGAAAAAGGGATACAGTAATATTGAATGTTTCGACTCCTGAATAGCTTTGTAAAAAGGGAAATTGGAAGGAGATAGTGAAGTGGGTGGTCAACACTGTGCTGTTGGGGTATTGTAGTTATTATCCTTAATAATTGGTTTACATTTATTAAAATATCTCAAAATGACAAAAACTACATCTGTGCCATCCTCAGCATCAGCATCTAACCCAGCAGACCAAAAGTCATTGGATGCTATGTTGCAGCAAGAGAAAATGAACATGATGCAATTAGAGATGAAAGCTATGATTCAGGCCATGAATGAAGACATTAAGGAAAGAATAGGAAAAGTAGAGGATAAAATAGAGAATTTTCAACAAATAATGGCTAAAAATGAACAACACATTCAGAAAGTAGAAGAGAAAGCTTCAGAGGAAAGAGTGGAAGAGGTTGATTACAGACTTACCTTGGCAGATAAGAGTCATGAGAGAACAATATCACTTGAGATGGATAAGTCTGATTACTACTTGCGATGCCAGAATATTGAGGAAGAAAAGATAGAAAACTTGGCAGAGATAATGGCAGAGTTGCTGGCAAATGCTTTAGAGGTGAACAAAGAAAAGGTGCTTGCTGAGATGGATGAAACATTTAGAGTCTACACTAGATATGCAAGAAGAAATAGACACCCCAGAGAGGTACATCTGAGATTTATTAAAAAAGCAATAAAAGCAGAGATACTACAAAGAGTGAGAGATGACCCTTTAAAATACAAAGGGAAAGAAATAGTAGTTTTAAAATAGATCCCCAGAAGAGTAAGAGAAATAAGAAAGGAATGTCAACTTCTGATAAGACAGCTCATTAAGAAATGAGGGAATTTTAGATGGCTGATACCACAGGGAATATTGGTGACTTGGATGGAGCAAAGACATAGGTTGGATTCCATAGAAAAAGCAGAACAATTTTATGAGCAGTATTTTGGACCACAAGAAGAAATGAGAGTAAGAGAGGAAAAAGAGGATAGACAACAAGAGGAAGCCATAGGAGAGAGAGAAATGCAAGAAGAAAAAGACGAAAGGGAAACCGGAAATGTCACAGCGAGATTGGCTTGAAAATAGCTAGCTCCGTCGAGCTTCACGAAAATCCAGCCAGACAAAACAGTGTCGGGGGATCTTCAGACCGGAACCATCTTGGAGGGAGGAAGATAAACAGGAAAGTTCCTCGAGAGTTGGAGGCAACTGTTTGAACCGGCGGCGGGGGTGGTGGTGGTGACCATTAAATGACTGTTCTAAACTGGGGCAACTGGACTAAGATCTGTGCAGGAGCGATGTTTGAATTGTTACTGGGTGAGTAATTGGTGAACTCACAGGTAAAAAGAATTTTTTTAAAAGCTTAAAAGAGGTCCCAGCATGAAATAAGCAGCTAATTGGCACTTGGGAATTTTAATTGGAGGGAGAAGAACAAAGAAGAAGTTAAAAGACTAAAGCCCCAAAAAAGAAAACTTTCTACCTGGACTTAAAATTGGATTTGAAGAAATCAAAAATAATATAAGAAAAAGAAAACTGAAAGAAAGCACTCTTTAACAATAAAAGGAAAAGAAATGGAAGAGAAAGTACTTTTAATGTGGATTTAAAAGTGATACTTTGTTGCCTGGGGAATTGTGGTTTGGAGAGAGACATCTGCTGGTGGAAAGAAAGCACTACAACGGCTGCTTTAAACATTAAAGAAACAGTAAGAATTTTGACTATTATGGGAAATTTTAAGGAGTATTTGTTTAAACAGCTGGATCCCGACTTTGAAAGGAAGTGAAAAAGAACAAAGCCTTAAACTGGAATGGTCTAGACAAATATTTGAACTGGATATTACTTGGAAATTAAAAAAAGAGAGACAATATATGCAAAAAGCAAATCTTGAGTGGCAAATTGACAAAATTTACTGTGTCAATTCATGGGTCACCAGACAGAAACATTTACCAAGAGATATTGTAGTCTATTTTACTACAAGGAGAATATGCAATGAAATTTTACAAGCCACTTTTAAAAATAAACTTCAAGTGCAGGGGCAGGAGGTTTTAATACTGAAAGAAATCCCCCCCCCAAAATGTTGCGAGCCAGAAGGGATTATACCTTCCTGGTGGAAGAACTGAGAAACCGTCAGATACAGTACAGATGGGAGGTTCTAGCTGGACTAGTGGTGAAATATTCAGGAGAAAGATATCGTCTTAATTCAGTGTGGAGAGAGAATGGAAGGAGGAGTAGAGGGATAGAAGGAGGGGAGAAGAGAGGAAGGAGAGAGAGGAATAGAAAAAAGGGAAAAGAGAGGAAGAAAGGGAGGGGAAACAAGAGTAGGAGAGAAGGTTAGAAAGGAAGGAAGGAAGGAGGAGGTGGGGAAGGAAGGGGAAGTAGAGAAGGAATAGAGGAAGAAAGAAGAAGAGGATAGAAGAAGGGAGGAAAGAGAAAGAGAGGAGGAGGAGAAGAAAGATAGTTGTAAAACAAGGGAGATGAAATGGTAGTAAGGCAACCTCGAGGATGCTTAAATTTATTAGGATGAAGAACGAATTAATATGAAAGTTAAAAGAGATTATATAAGATTAACAATGGATAAGATTGTTAATTGATAAAGAAAGTGTATAGGTACTTATTGGGCATTAAATTGGAAGATGAACAAGTGAAGGAGACAATGATAGTATGGGCAAGAAACTTTGGTTATACAACAGAGTTAGACAAATGGCAGAAACTGGGATAGGAACTATAAATTAACAATGTCAACTGCAGACAAAGAAAATTTGTACAAGATGTTTTATAGATGGCTTTTTGCACCAGTGAGGTTGGCA
Source organism: Arizona elegans (assembly GCA_022577455.1). Classification (NCBI taxonomy): domain Eukaryota; kingdom Metazoa; phylum Chordata; class Lepidosauria; order Squamata; family Colubridae; genus Arizona; species Arizona elegans. Next base: position 89,661,802 of record JAKOOJ010000002.1, read on the forward strand.
AAGATCTTTAAAGATAAGTCAGCTAAATGCTGGAAGTGCCACCAGATACCTGGGTCATATTATCATATGTGGTGGACATGCTCAAAAGCAAAAAAAATTGGACAAGTATGCACACATGGCTGGAAAAAATGATAAAGCAGCATATTGATTTAAAGCTACCATGTTTTCCCGAAAATAAGACCTCCCCTGAAAATAAGCCCTGCCCCGAAAATAAGCCCTCTCTGAAAATATTTAAATGCATGTGCAGCCAGTCCCCACCATTTCCTCTGGTTAGAGTTAGGGAGTCAGAGATGGAAATCAGGTAAGACGGCAAGAAGATCCCTGTCTCGCTCCATGCGCCCCAAAATAATAAGACCTCCCTGAAAATAAGGCCAAGCGCTTATTTTGGGGTTCAAAAAAATATAAGACAGGGTCTTATTTTTGGGAAACATGGTAGAAATATTCTTGTTAGGGATTTTACCCAAAAAATATAGTAAGAGGAATGCAGATCTAATTATTCACATATTAACTGCAGCTAGAATTATATTTGCACAAAATTAGAAAAGTTAAGAGATCTCCACAGATGAGAATGTGATCAGGGAAAATATTAGAATGTGCAGATATGAATAGATTAACACTTGCAATTAAGGAGAAAGAACAAACTGAATAGTATATGATATGGGACTTATTTTATCAATGGTTAGATAATAAACATGGAAATTAGAAACAGAAAAAGACTTGTGAAATAAAGAAGATACGTTAAGAGAGAGAAGCAAATATGATTATGTTTGATACTATCATTTTAATATTATAGAATTAAAGCTAATGTAATGAATATTGCTGTACATATTGATTATTATTTTACAAAATATTTGTACCCCAATGACACACTGTTTAATTGAAGATGGAAAGCGCGGAAGAGTCGATTGCCATGCCTCAGCTGTTTCTTTATTCAATGTGCTTGCGCGAAGTGCAAGTTTGGCGCCCGTGCAAGCGCAGCGAGCACGCGTGCGGCGATCACACGCAAAGCACATGTGCAATGCAAACCAGTGGTAAAACTGGTTAGAACCCACCACTGACCTCCTTGGTACTGATGTTTTATTATACTTCATTTTGCTCATAACTAGCTCAAACGGTTTGAAGCCAATTCAATGTTCCTTCAATGGCACCATGGTACTGTACATCTGTGAACAATGGATCAGGTCACAAAAGTTACAGATAATTTACATGTCTCATTTCTTTTTTTATTTTTTTATTTTAAAAACATTTTTTTTTTATTGAAAAAGTTTTCAAATACAAGTTTTCCCCCTTTTCCCCCCCCCTCTTCCCTAACCCACCCTTTCCACCCAACCCCCCCTGTGACTTCTTCACAACAATAGGCTATTTCATAACTAGTTACATACATAATATCTTTCCTTTCCCTTAATCCCTTCTCGAAATACTGACCCTTAACATATTAAGCTTATTGAGTATTATTACAATTTAACCTTTAGTCTTTTATATATATTAATATAACATTTTAAATCGACCTTCTCCCTGCATCCAAATTTAACATTTATTCAATTCTGTCCAATTCCTCCACTCCTCTAAATATATGACTTAAAATCATACAGTACAATACAATTCTAGATATAATCCACTACCCACTTTACTAAAATATACACATATCTATATATGCATCCCATTTTATAAAAAGAAGAAGAAAAAAAAAGAGAGAAAAAAATATATCTTCTTTAGTATCTTTCCACTGAATTATTAAGTCCTCCACTCCCCTAATTATATGACTTAAGAATCCTTTTTCTTAGACTAATCAATCAGTAAGCTAACCTATTTCAACCCTTCAATTCCTACAAAATCATGCAGTACAATTCTAGATATAATCCACTGCCCACATTACTAAGATATACACATATCTATATATGCATTCCATTTTGTAAAAAAGGAAAAAACAATAACTTTAAATTTATAATCCATATAGTATCTTCTTTGATGTCTTTCTTCTAGATTGTTAAATCCATCACCCATAATAAGGTAAAATAACATGCTAGTGCAACAGTTTGTTCAAAATCTCCAGTCATCTTCTGCCCCCATCAGTAGTAAATATCCTCGCATCTGTATAAAAGCAAAAACAACCACCCGAGTGACATTATAATTATAATTATATCCATATGGTATAATTGTGGTATTCATCAGGATTATTAATTCCCATCATCCTACTGAGTAACATCCAGATCTTCTGCATGCCCCGGCGAAACTCTCCTGCCTTATAACTCAAAATAGTTATAATATATTTACCAAAAAAAAAAAAAAAAATTTTAGATGATTCAAATCCAACAAAGTGAGGCTCTTTTCACATCCCAAAACCATGGCCTTGCAGAGATCTGCCACAATCCTCAGGATAGTATCAAACAATTGTTCGCCTCCACTATCTTTTCAAATATTCATTCATTTTTTAAAGTCCCTGGCATCACTGTTGCATAGTTTAGAAATTGCTGTTTCTATGCGATCTATTTCTTTTCTTTTTCTTTTCTGGGTTGAATTTCCATCCTCGTTTCTTGCCTACCAATTGTGTGTCTGCTAGTTGATTTTCATTCTGCTTTATGTAATGTTCTTGTTGGGTTAGTTTTATCATCTCATCTTTCTTCTCTGTCACTTGTATATCAACTGATTGATTTGCGCACTTGTCTGTGACTTGATGGTTCATCACATTGGAGTCGGATGACACTGCTCTCTTATTTATAGACAGTCCAGCTGGGGTATCCAGAAAGTCCAAAGACAATTTATCCATCACAACCTCTGTAATTTGATGTTTTCTTTTTGTTTCCAACTCCTTTTGCTTATCCTGTATTATGCCTAAAGGTGTTAAATTCATTTTTAAAATTTTTTGATAAAAATCTTCCGCTTTTTCAACAGTATGCAATTGATATCTTATTCCTTGATATCTCAATATTAGGCCAACTGGGGTGTCCCACCTGAATAGGATATTTCTTTTTTTTAATTCAGTCACTAGAAAGCCAAATTTCTTCCTCTCCATTAACATCTTGGGCGGGAGCTCCTTAAAAATCCAAATCTTTCTTCCATGAAATTGCAAGGTAGAATTAAAAGAGTTCTGCACAATATTATTCCTAATTTCTTTATCTGTAAAATAGATCACCACATCTCTAGGCAATTGCCTTTGCTTTGCCAACCAGGAGTTTATTCTGTAAATTCTATCAATCCTGCAATACACTTCATCAGGTTGAACCTTTAAGATCCCAGCCAGAATTTCAGAAGATATTTTCCTTAAATCATCTCTATTATTTTCCTGCAAACCTCTCAGTCTAATTGCATATTCTGTAAAATTATATTGAATCATTAAAACTTCTCTTTCAATCCTCTGTTGTACATTTTCTTCATTACCAATCTTTTGGTCAGTCTCCATTTTAGATTTGTCTTCCGAGCTATTATCCTGAGTGTTTATCAAATCCTTTTTAATTTTTTGAGTCATGTCATCCAAATTCTCCTCAATTTCCTTCATTTTAGACTCTAATAATTTAGTCTTTGCATCCACCCGAATCAGAAAGCCTGATAAACCATTAGTAGCTTTTAAAATCTTTTGATTCAAAAAGTCAAACTTTGATTTCACCAATTCACCAATTTCTTTAATTTCCTGCTTAAATTTTTCAAGTTGCTGGTTCACAATCTCATCCCTTCTTACAATCTCTTCAAGGATAAATTCTAATATATTAAAATCGGGTTTCTGACGCTGGAGAGTTGAAATTTGTTGGCGTAATTTCTTGAGAGGGGAAGTTCCCCCCCCCATTTATCCAGCTGTATAAGTCCCGATGCCATTTCCCACACAGACAAGATTTAGCAAAAAAGAGAGAATAGAAAATGAAAGGACTTTCCCTTAGAAAGAGAAAAAAAACTTCTTTTCAATCAACAGCACAGGAGCGAGGTTTTATCTACAAATGTAGCCAGTGATATTTATTCCGCTACATTGTAGTAAGGAGAAACGGAAGGACTTTCCCTTTTAGCCCTTCTCCAGCCACAGCAGACGCCATTTTAAAAGGTTCTTTTTCCCTCTTTTCCTCTCCTCTTTTCTCTTAAATAGACTTTGGAAGGGTGAAATACTTGCAGTTCAGTATTAAGGGTCCAGCTCGTCATTTCTTTAATTATTCTGTTGAATTCGCAGGCTTGCTCTTGACGCCTGGCTCTGCATAGGCAGAGGTCTCCCAAAGCCCGGAGCAGCGGCAGGGGATATGGGGCTTCTCATCCGCTCCGTCCCAAAAGTAAAAAAAAAACTTTTGGGACACTGCGGAGAGTTCTACCCACCCCTGCCGGCTCTATCTCCGTTTCCTCTTGGGAATGGAGTTTTTTCGAGCCGCCATCCGCTGTAACGGCGGCTCTATACAGGCAAAGGAAGCTGACGATCCCAAAGGAACGTCTGGCGGCGGCCAGCAGCAAACCGGAAGCCTTTATTTTAAAAACATTTTATTAGATTATAGAATAAAATACAAAAATAAAAAGCAAATAATAGAACACAATGGGGAGGAAAAGGGGAAAGAAAAGTGAGGAGGAGAGGGAGTTAGCCACATTATTGATCTGGAGGCATCCGATACAGCTACCGGTAACACTGAATTGGCTAATTGACAAACTACTTAAATGTGAGCTTGACTATTTAAGTGACTCTGTAGCTGGCTTGAAACCTTTAATTTAAAGAAGTTGATCAACAGCAATTCATCAGACTGGAGGCAAATATGAAAGATTAGACTCCCATGACCACTACTTGGCAGGAAAATAAGAGCACTCCTGATTTTACATAGTTTAAACTAGTCTCCATTTTTAAAATTCATTTAGTATCGTATGAAGAGGAAAAAAATACAGAATCCACTGATCGAAGGTTGTAAATTTTGAGTATTTTGCCACTATAAAAGAGTGATCCCTTTCAATATATCTCACACTTTGGAAATCTATATTTCTTTGTACATATAGAAATTATTAAAAGATGGTATAATTGAAAATCAGATATCAAAACCATATTAAAGATAAAGGTAAAGGTTTCCCCTGTCAAGTCATGTCTGACTCTACGGGGCAGTGCTCATCTCCGTTTCTTAACTGAGGGAGCCAACATTGTCCAAAGAAATTTCCGTGGTCATGTGACTAGCACTACTATATGACAAAGGTGCATGAAACACTGTTACCTTCCCATGAAGTGGTACCTATTAATCTACTTGCATTTGCATTCTTTCAAACTACTAAGTAGGCAGGAACTGAGGCAAGTAATGGGAACTTACCCCATCGCACAGTGCTTGGTCTTGAACATCGGCTATTGCTCAGCGTCTTTAACCACTGAGCCACCGCACCCCCTGAAACAATATTACTCTTTCTCAAAGCCACATTAGATAAAATATGGATATTAAAACAAAATGCAAAATACTGTGGCAAGGGAGGATGCCAACTTGGAAATAAAAAGGAATTTCTTGACAGTGAGAACTATTAAGCAGTGTAACAGCTTCCCTCCTGGAACTGAGGGTGCTGAGGGTTCAAATTTCAAAAAATTTGAACATTGTGACAGTTTAAATGATTATAAGTTGAAACATACAAAGCAAAACATATCACTTATATTAAAACAGGAGAATATGTAAAGAGCATAAAAAGAAAATATATATATATATAAATCAGCTTATGAAAAATAATTTATCAAGATTGCTAGGCAATTTTCTCACAGCAATATTGGCTGCAAGAAATATGGCAACTATTTTGGAACAAGGGACTTCTTCCCAAACACTTTTGAAGTGTGAATACAGTAGCTTTATTAATTATTAATCTAATTAGTTGTTCATGCAGAAATATACAACTGATGACATGAGAGGCAAAACATAGTAGTTAGTGGTAACAAATTTAATTATTAAAGCAACACAGTTCATCAGTTGTCTAAGTCTTGTCAATTAAGTTGCTTTATGTGCATTGCTGTTGAAATTATGTCAGTATCATATGGCAAGCAAAAAAGGAATAGATTTCTATGATTATTCAATTCCTCATTTAAAAATGTTCTCAATGGGAGGCTCATTTAGACATCAAATTAAATATTTTGGAAATTGATATCTTGCTCTGCTTTTCATCTATCTGAATGATTTCAGAGCTCCATACAATGGACAAGAAACAGAAAAGTAACAAGGACAGTATTTCATATTTATTTCTATCTTTTATGTACCTCTGTGCTTCTGACGTTTTATTATTTGTCATGTTGCTCAAAGTTAGCACAAATAGTTTGAAGCCAATTCAGTATTCCCTCAGTGGCATCATAATCACATCTTTGAACAATGGATGAGATCATAAAAGTTGCAGATAATTACACATCTTATTCTTGTCCATACTAATAAAAGTATTAAGCAATAAGTATACTGTATGTAGTAACTTACAATAAAATTTAATTACTCTTTTTTTAATGACTGTATGCTATTTAATTAACCTTCTATATTTGGGTTGGTATTTATATGTATGGTCAAGAATGTACCCAAGCATTGCATGAATCTGTGCATGAAGCCTGGATAATTATTAATAATTTGTCATGAACACAGAATGAAAGTCTGCTTCTCCAGTTTGATATTCGGTCACAAGAGGGCGGTGTTTCCTAAGGAAACTCTGTAAGTGAAACTGAAAATGCAGAGCCCCTCCCTTAAAGGGACAGAGATTCCTGCCAGTCAGATCCACAAGGGAAATCTCGAACAACAGAGATAGCTCAACAAGCCAAGATTCAACCTATGAACGCATTGCCGGTATGGCTGGGGTAGATGGTCTCTGCTCCTGACACCTTTGAGACAAAATATTTAGAGAAAAAGAGAAGAGCTTGCTGGTGTTGTGCCAATGTCTGCAATGCTTACCTGGCCGAAGGGGCTGCTGCAGCTGCTTCTGCTCCACACCGCCTGGAAAATGGGGAGCGGCCAGCTCCATTATTCTGTGCTGGAGGAATCCCAGCACGGCACCTTTGTGGGCCGCATCGCCCAGGATCTGGGGTTGGAGGTGAGCGAGCTGGTGCCTCGGATGTTCCGGATGCTGTCCAAAGGAGAGAAGGACTATTTTGAGGTAAACCTGCAGAATGGGATCTTGTTTGTAAATTCCCGGATAGACAGGGAGGAGCTGTGTGCCAAGAATGCAGACTGTGCCCTTCATCTGGAGGTGATTGTGGAGAAACCTCTGAGGTTCTTCCATGTGGAGGTTGAAATCAAAGACATGAATGACAATCCTCCCATCTTCTCAGCCAGGGAACAGATCCTGAGCATATCAGAACTCATAACGTCTGGCACCCAGTTCCTATTAGAAGGAGCATCTGATGCAGATATTGGTATGAATGCTGTGTTAATTTACAAGCTCAGTCCAAACAACCATTTTGCTCTTGATTCAGGAAATGATGAAGATGAGAGTAAACCTGTAGTACTTCTATTGAAGGTACCACTTGACAGAGAGGAGAGCCCTGTGCATCATTTAGTATTGACAGCCACCGATGGGGGTGAACCAAAACTCACAGGAACTGTTCAGCTAGTCATCAATGTGCTGGATGTCAATGACAACCCTCCTGTGTTTAACCAATCTGTTTATAGGGTAAAGTTGCTAGAAAATACAGCTAGTGGGTCATTAGTTATTACTCTGAATGCTAGAGACTTAGATGAAGGGATTAATAGGGAAATCTCTTATTTTTTTACTGATAGCTTAGCTCCTCATGTCACAAAGATATTTAGTATAAATCCTGATACTGGGGAGATCATAGTGATTGGAAAATTGGATTACGAAGAAAGTAGGTTCTATGAACTTCCAATTCTCGCAAAAGATAACGGCAGTTCTCAATTATCAGGGCACTGTAAAGTTCTCATTGAGGTTTTGGACATGAATGACAACAATCCAGAACTATCTGTGAATTCTCTCTGTGTGCCATTGCCAGAGAACTCCCCTCCAGGGACTGTGGTAGCTATAATCAGTGCTTCTGACAAGGATTCTGGAATCAATGGACAGATAAACTGTTTCCTCTGGCCCACTGGTGTACCCTTCAAACTTGAATCTACATTCAAGAATTACTACTCCCTGATCATTGGTGCAATCCTAGATCGAGAGCAGGTGGCTGAGTTCAGGATGGTTGTGACAGTTGAAGATCAGGGTGTTCCACCACTGTCTTCTAGTCTCACCATTTTAGTGCCTATTAGTGACATAAATGACAATGCTCCGGCTTTCACACAGCCCTTCTACACAGTCTTTGTGAAGGAGAACAATCCACCTGGTGCTCACATCTTCACAATGTCTGCTGGGGACCCAGATATAGCTGAGAATGCCCTGATCACCTATTGGATAGACGAAAAGCTCTGGCCATTGTCAGGCTACATCTCTGTACATTCAGAGAGTGGAAAACTCTATGCTTTGCAGTCCTTGGACTATGAGGAGTTGAAACTGCTGGAGTTCCACGTGACAGCCAAGGATGCTGGAATGCCCTCCTTGTGTGGCAATGCAACTGTTCAAGTCTTTGTGATGGATGAGAATGACAATGCACCTGCTGTTTCAAGATCACCAGAAGAAAACCTGATTCTTCTAGTGGTCCCTGTGATGCCTGGGCGTATTGTAGGCAAGATCCATGCTTTGGATGCGGATTCTGGATACAATGCATGGCTAAGATATGAACTAGTTGAAGAAAGTAGTGGCCCTTGGTCTGTGGGACAGTATAGTGGTGAGGTGAGTGCCAAAAATTCTCTAGAAGAATCAGAAGGAAGCAAAATCCACCGTGTTTTGGTTCTTGTGAAGGACCATGGAAAACCTCAACTGTCAGCTACAGCCACCCTGAGTGTGTCACTTGTTACAAGCAGTGAGACAATCAAAACAGATATTAATCTTCAAAGGTCAGGGGAGAGCTTTGTGCCCCTGGTGGACTCGATCAATGTCTATCTGATCATTGCCATCTGCTCTGTTTCCAGCCTCTTCTTGTTGACCACTCTCATCTACATGGCCCTGCGATGCCACTGCAAGGAAAAGGAACCCATGGTGTATGGCCCTGGCATGGCCACCCTGGTGTGTGCCAGCAAAGTGGGCAGCTGGTCCTATTCCAATCGCCACAGCCACATCCTGGCTGGTGTGAGCACAGAGGCTGGTGCCAAGAGTGATCTCATGATTTTCAGTCCCAATATTCCTGTCTTTGCAGATAATGGGGAACTTATCAATGGGATTGATATGCCCCCAGATTCTGCTAAAAAGGTGAGTCCAGCTCTTAGAATTCTTGCCATCCACTTAGCATCCTATTTCCATACTTATAATTTACAATTAGTCTTGGGACAATATTGTTTTTGAATTGCTAGATTTAGACACTGATAGAAAATACATTGAATTACAAATCATGAATTCTTTTTTCATATATAAAATATTTTTCCAATTTGAGAAGCTATAGAAAGGTTCAAAAAAGTTTTTCATTTACTTGACAGTAAATGAATCTGTCTTATTTGATAGTAAACATATAAAGTAAGCCATGCTGTTGCAGTGGTTAGAATGCAGAATTCTTGACAGTAAATTACAATAATAATGATTTTTCTATTGTTGATAGTTTTGTTATTTAATGAATCAGTTATCAATTACTAGCATAAATTGCAAATATTAAAAATTTATTAATCTACTAGATTACACAGAACATTTTTTGTAAATTTGGGAAGTTTATATTTTGTTAATATATTGTTGGTAACTTTAGAAAGTCTAATATTGTACAGGGGTTAACAATCGGATAGAAGTAATATATTTGTAATACAGAAATTATAACTGATAACTGGATAGTCATATTCATAAAATGATCAAATATTACTTTGTACTAGAGCTTTCTAATCCAAACTGGAATAGCCGTGCCAGTTTAACAACCATTAGGTGGATTCTTTTATCCTGTTTCTATTGCAACACCTGCAGTGTCACACTTTGTGAGGTTGGAAGGAATTAAATGATCTTCCTAAGCCATGGTCCCTCCCAATCCTTACATTCTATAATTCAAATCTTTGAGAATGGTGTCAATTTAGCATGTGTTTTGGGAGTGGGAAAGAATTATATCATATGAAAACCCAGGTCTTTATCTTATATAGCTGAATGAATAATCTGAGAGAATAGATGAAATATGAGGGGATTGGAGGAAGGAAATCCTTGCAACCTTCAACAAAATATATTTAGGGGATCTATAGTTTTGAAAGGCTAACGTTGGTATTGGGGAGGCTCAGCAGTGTTTCCCAATCTTGTCAAGTAGTAGATGTGTAGTCCTGAGCTTCCCAAATCCTCAGCAAAGGGCTGGCACGGAATTCTGAGTCTGCAAACCTACATAGCTGAAAATGATGGAGCTCAAGGAACTTCTGTTGTGTTCTGAGAAGCTCATAAAGCAATTAAGCAGTAAATGCTAAAGATCTGCTTGGACTTTTCAACATGTCTTTGTTTAATCAGACAGTTTTCTCAGTATAGATGTGCTTTGCCCATCCTTTAATTCTGTGAAGTATTTTTATCTTCACTATCTATTTTATAAGCATGGGATGTCTCGGTGGTCCGTCATCTATGTACTCACAGTTCAACTTTCTTGAGTTTAGTCAAGATCAGCTGGGTGTTGCATCAATTTACTGAAATTGTAGGAATGATGTGAACAACTTACATACTGATTTTACCAAAGCGTTTGACAAAGTATACTGTAATTTTCTGATTAATAAACCTGTTAAAGGTGAACTTGAAACTTTGCCAATTCAATGAATCATTTCACCAACCTTGGAACGATGGAAGGCTGAATCAACCTTGAGCCATTCAGGTTTGAAATCTTGACATTGGGCAGAATTAGCCTGTCATATTCCATGGGAGGTGCAATGGCTCAGATGTTAAAGACACTGAGATTGTCAGATAGAAAGCTAACAGCCTGGGTTTGAGACTTTAGCAGTATGCAATGGGACGAATTCCTGTTCGAGACCACTATGCGACTGAGTGAGCTTTCATTACTTGCCCCAGCTCCACTAGCAGTTCAAAAGCATGTCAATGTGAGTAGATTAATAGGTACCACTTTGGTGGGAACATAACAGCATTCCATGCATTTTGGTGTATTGCTGCCAGATGACCACATGACCACAGAAAATGTCTTCGGACAATGCTGGCTCCCTCTGCCAAGAAACTGAGAGGAACACCGCATCTTAGTGTTGACATGACTGGTTAGGGAAACTTTTACCTTAACGCATTTTAACTTTTACCACCCCCACAGCTATATACATTAACATGGCCAGATAGAGTATGCAGAAATTGAATTGACTATATCATTTGTACAAGGAGGCAGAAGAGCTCAGTTATAAGAACAAAGACTTGGCCAGGGGCTGACTATACCATTTCAAAGTAGAACAGAATTACTTTGAAGCCCTGAACGTCAGAGTAACTATGGAACAGTTCTATAGAGCAAAAATAGAAATTTCCTAGAAAAGGAGCCAGACCCAAGAAAGAGAAAGTTGTCAGGACTCAGGACTGAACTTAACAAGGAATTTCAAGGAACTTCTAGAAGAGACCAGAATCAGTATTATAAGATCTGTGAGAACATGCAAATGCAAACAGACATGGAGAAAAAGTGAATATCTTTCAAAAAGTCTCCAAACTCAAAAGGAGGTTCCAACCTTGAATTGTACTAATGGGGAGATTCAAAGAACTCAATCAAAAGTGAAAGGATTCATAGCAGTGTGTTTTCCGCTGTTTTGAGGAAGCTTCACTGGATCCATCTGTACTTGACCATTTTGGGCTAGTTTCCAAGAAAAGGATGAGAAGTGGTAGACAGTTCTGGAGACGACTGATTATTTGGATTTCTTTCAGTCAGGTTTTTAGCCTGGACATAGGTGTCTATACTGGTGTATGATCTTTGATAGAACTGGGATGGTGATTGTGCAATCATACTGGTTGTTCTTTTTTTAAAATAATATAATTTTATTAAACTTATTAGAGTATAAAATACAAATGAAAATAGTGGGAAAATTGGAACAGAGAAAGAGAGAAATGTAGGATGAAGGGGAGAAAAAAAAGCATTAACTTCTGACATTTTAACATTAGAATTAACTTCTGACATCTTATACATCTTTGACAATTATCAGATGTTAAATACCAATGGTACATCATTTTATTGAAAAAAAATATAGTTCAATATATTTTTTAATGTAAATTTCAAACCCTTTGTTCACATGTGTTCCCATTTTTCAAGCATTATATTATACCACAAATTCTTTGCCCATTGAATCATGCATTGCTTTACATATTCGTTCTCCAAATTCAATTTCAATGCAGTTTATAAACCTGGGCAATAACATGTTCATCATTACCACACAATACAATTTGAAATTCATAATGTTTTTGTCTATCTTAAATCTTTCTTTTAATTGTATATTAGTAAACCAATGACAGACACATTCTTCTCACTCTAACTCTTTGTCAGACCTGGAAGCCACCTTTTACAGTTGGGTCTTCAGGTCTGCCTCATTTTCTACTGTGGGACCCTGACACTCTTCAAAAGAGCCATGGTGGCACAGTGGTTAGAATGCAGTATTGCAGGCTAATTTTGCCCACTGCAAGCAGTTTGACCCTGACCGGTTCAAGGTTGACTCAACCTTCTATCTTCCAAGGTCAGTAAAATGAGGATCCAAATTGTTAGGGGCAATATGCTGACTCTGTAAACCACTTAGAGAGGGTTGTAAATCACTGTAAAGTGGTATATAAGTCGAAGTGCTATTTCTATTTAAATTTAAGAGTATGTTCACCTTGAATGAAAGTTATTATTTGACCATAAATCCACCTGTCTGAGCTCACCAATGTTTCTTTTCTGAAAAAAGTTGGAATGACACCTAAAGTGATACCTTCATAGAGAATCCTGTTTTATATCTATTTCAAACCCTTAGGATGCCAACCAAATAATCCTTAAAGTCAACATTCATCTTAACCTTGTCATACCATAAGTAGACATGTCATCCAAATCTTAATTCATGGCCCTCTAATTCAAGTAATCTTTTTCATTTGGAGAGTTACCCATTTTCCTAAGAATCAAAGCAAGAATCAAAGTGCAATGTCAAATCGGGTCAACCTAAACCTCCTCTTTCTTTGGCATCTTGCAGTAATTTGTATCTAATTATTAGTTTTTTCCCTTGCCATATGAATTTAGAAATATATTTTTGCCATTGTTTAAATGGTGTGCTGCGTGACAATATTGGTAAAATCTGAAATGAAAATAGCATCTTTGGTAAGACATCAATAAGAATTATCACATCTTAATAAAGTCTTTTTAATATAATTCCATACAAATACAAAATTGTTTTAAAAGATTTCGGTATTTGTATTTGTCAACGTAACCTGATTGTATTTAGAATTTTTCTTCATCTTAAAACCAGATTCTTTTGTCAATATTTCACGTTCTAGAGAAGCCATATTCTTAACAAGCATTTTTGTTTTCTGATTATTTATTTTGAAGCCTGCTAAACCTCCAAAGTCATTTAGTTTCTTCATCAAGTTTTTTGAGGTCTTGCAACAATCTGTAACTAAGTCATCAGTGAAAGCTCTTCATTTATAAACTTGGTTTTTGATTTTTATGCCCGTTATGTACTTATCCTCTCAGACACCTTTATTCAAAACTTCCAACACTTACATAAATAACAGTGGAGATAGAGGACATCTTTGTCTCATATTCTTTTGAATATCATATGTTGTAGTTAAATCTCCATTAATGATAACATTTGCTTGCTATGATGGTTATATCGCCTTAACCCCTTTGGGATAAATTTCTCTCCAAAATCCATGTCTTCCAAAACTTTAAACATAAAGTCCCAATTTAAGTTGGGACTTAAGTTATCAAAAGCTTTCTCTGCATCCAAAAATATTAGAGCTGCTTGCTTTTCATTAAGAAATTGTAAATATTCAATAACATTCAAAACAGTACTTATTCATTGTCTCTCAATTGTCTTTCTGGCAAAAAGTCAGATTGGCCTTTGTGACTGTAAGACTAGAAATTTCTTCAATCCTTCTGCTAGTATTGCAGTAAAACGTTTACAATTCTTGTTTTAATATTGAAATTGGTGTATAATTTTTTATCCTCAGAACATCTTGACTCTCCTTTGGTATTAACACAACATTAACTTCTTTCCAAGTTTGAGGCATCTTTACATCCTGTAGTACACAATTCATTATATCCTTTATATAATCCATTTTATCCTTTAGTAGTTATAGGAGTTGCCCCTCAAAATATTTGTTATACTGGCTTGTGAGGCCATCTGGATCTGGAGTTTTACCTATTTTCATTTGTTAATAGTTTCTGATATTTCAAAGGTAGTTACTGGAATCATACTGGTCTTCTTGATCTCTCACTACATTTTGCTAGCATCAACCATAGCCTGTCTGAAGGAATTAGTGCTGGGAGGTACAAGTTGCAAGGTTCTCCTTCTTTCCCTGTGGTTGGGTTTAGTTGGTGGGGACAAGAGAGGTGAAATTGAATCTGAAGCCCTTGGTGGATTGGCTTCCTCAGAACTCTACTGTATACTCTTTTCCCTTTGTTTTCATGTCTACATGAAAGCACTGAGTGAAAGTATTCAGTGAGGTACACCAAGGCTCTGTTTTAGGCCCAGTACTCTTCAATATCATCATCAATGATTTGGATGAGGGAATAGATGGGGAACTCATCAAGTTTGCAGATGACACCAAACTGGCAGAAATAGCAACTTCAGAAAATAAGCTTAAGATACAGAATGATCATGACAGATTTGAACATTGGGCCCTATCTAACAAAATGAAATTCAATGGTGAAAAAAGTAAGATTCTACATTTAGACAAAAAAAAAAAAATCAAATTCACAAGTATAGTATAGGTGGTACCTGGTTCAATAATAGTAACTGTGAGAGGGATCTTGGAGTCCTAATGGGCAATCACTTAAATATGAGCCAGTAGAGCCAACACAGTTCTAGGCTGCATTAACAGAGGAATAGAATCAAAATCAAGTGAAGTGTTAACACCACTTTATAGTGCTTTTGTAAGACCACACTTGGAATACTATATCCAGTTTTGGTCGCCACAATGTAAAAAAGACGTTGAGACTCTGGAAAGAGTGCAGAGAAGAGCAATAAAGATGATTAGGGGACTGGAGGCTAAAAACATATAAAGAACATTTACTGGAATTGGGTATGTCTAGTTTAATGAAAAGGACTAGGGGTGACATGATAGCAGTCCAATATCTCAGGGGTTGCCACAAAGAAGAGGTAGTCAAACTTTTCTCCAAAGCATCTGAAGGCAGGACAAGAAACAGTGGATGGAAACTAATCAAGGAGAGAAGCAACCTACATTGTATGCGCAATTATTAGGCAACTGAGTATTTTGACAATATCATCATTTTTATGCATATTTTTCATCTCCAAGCTGTATAAACTTGAATACTTAGTGGATATAAGTTTATCAGGTAAAGTATATTTGTGTAATGAGGGAGAGTGTGGCCTAAGGAGATCAACATCCTATATCAATGTGTGCATAATTATTAGGCAACTTCTTTTCCTCAGGCAAAATGGACCAAAAAAGAGATTTAACTGACTCTGAAAAGTCAAAAACCATAAAAAGTCTTTCAGAGGGATTCAGCAGTCTTGAAATTGCTAAGATATTGGGGTGTGATCACAGAACCAGCAAACATTTTGTTGCAAATAGTCAACAGGGTCGTAAGAAACATGTTGAGAAAAAAAGACATACATTAACTGCCAAAGATTTGAGAAGAATCAAACGTGAAGCTACTGGGAACCCATTATCCTCCAGTGCTGTCATATTCCAGAACTGCAACCTACCTGGAGTGCCCAGAAGTACAAGCTGTTCAGTCCTCAGAGACATGGCCAAGGTAAGGAATGCTGAAACCCGACCACAACTGAACAAGACATATAAATTGAAATAGCAAGACTGGGCCAAGAAGTATCTGAAAACAGATTTTTCAAAGGTTTTATGGACTGATGAGATTAGAATGCCTAAGATTTCCCCCACCAACACTGACGGGGCAAATCACTAGAATATAAACTGATAGCAAACAGCACTGGTTACTAGCACTGATGGTGTTACCCAGTGAAGGTAGTCAACCATCTGCAAGAAAACAAGCAAGCTCAGAGAGCACCAAGGACCCCACATTTCAACCCTGAGCTACAAATATTCCCCTTTATTGTTTTAGTTATGTGCCCCTCTTTCCATTTTTTTATATTTGAATTTTTTGACCCTTAGTTTGTCAAAGAACTTTTTGCGCAACCATACTAGTCTTGTATGGTATCCTTTGTTTTTCTTTCTCTGTGGTATTGTTTTTGCTTGGGCCTTCATTAACTCATTTTTCAGGGTTTCCCAGGCAGGGAACAGGGTTTCCCTGTTTTTTTCATCCATGGAATCTTTGCTAGTCTCCCTCTTAGCTTGTTGAAGTTATCTCTTTTACAGTCTAAAACAGTAGTCTCACTTGATTCATTTACTTGTACAGCAGTTGCATTATGGTGAATTCAAGTATGACATGTAGCTCTCCCCTAAAAGGTAGGGGAGAGCCCAAGATGGGGGTCATTCCTCCATCTTGGTGCTACTTGACCTCTCAGCGGCTTTCAATATGGTATCCTTCTGGGACGACTAAGGGAGCTGGGAGTGGGAGGCACTGTGTTACGGTGGTTCTCCTCCTATCTCTCTGGACGGTCACAGTCGGTGTTGGTAGGAGGACAGAGGTCAACCCATAGGCCCCTCATTTGCGGGGTGCCTCAGGGCTCGGTCCTCTCTCCCCTCCTATTTAACATCTACATGAAGCCGCTGGATGAGATCATCTGACGACACGGGGTGAGGTATACGTGAGCAATACGTGGATGATACCCAGCTGTATATCTCTACCCCGCATCAAGTCAGTGATGCGGTGGATGTGATGTGCTGATGCCTGGAGGCTGTGAGGGTCTGGATGGGAGTCAACAGGCTCAGACTTAACCCAGACAAGACCGAGTGGCTGTGGGTATTGCCTCCTAAAGACTATGTTGATTGTCCATCCTTGGTTCTGGTGGGGGGGGGGAGAAATTGGCCCCTTCAGAACGGGCTCGCAATTTGGGTGTCCTCCTAGACTCACAGCTAAAATTAGAGCAACATCTGACAGCTGTGGCTAGGGGGACCTTTGCACAGGTTCGCCTGGTGCACCAATTGCGACCCTACTTGGATCGGGAGGCTCTCCTCACAGTCACTCATGCCCTTGTCACCTCACGGTTAGATTATTGTAACACACTCTACATGGGGCTACCCTTGAAAAGTGTTTGGAGACTACAGTTGGTCCAGAACGCAGGCGCGCGAGCTGTTGTGGGTGCACCTAGATACACCTACATTACACCAATTCTCTGTGAGATGCACTGGCTCCCTATTGGTCTCCGATCACAATTCAAGGTGTTGGTTATTACCTTTAAAGCCCTACATGGCTCAGGGCCAGGTTATCTTCGAGGCCGCCTTCTGCCACATAGCTCCCAGCGACCGGTAAGATCCCACAGAGTTGGTCTCCTCTGGGTCCCATCAGCTAAACAATGCCGGGTGGTGGGCCCGTGGGGGAGGGCTTTCTCTGTGGCTGCCCCAGCTCTCTGGAACCAGTTACCTCCTGAGGTCCGGACCATCCCCACCCTATTGGCCTTCTGAAAAGTGGTGAAGATCTGGCTTTTCCGGCAGGCCTGGGGTTGTTGATCTCGCTCTTGTCATCCGGCGAGATCCGGCCATGAATGGCATGAATGAGTTTTTAATGTTTTTAATTTTTAAATGTTTTTTTATAATGATTTTTTAAAATGTATTGTGAGCCGCTCTGAGTCTTCGGAGAGGGGCAGCATATAAATTGAATTAATTAAATTAAATTAATTATTACTTCCACTCCCTCAACTATATGGTCCCTATTAGTAAAAATTAAGTCCAGTATAATTGTCTGTTTAGTTCCCTCTTCTATCTTTTTATGACAAATTTGTCAGCTAGGCACACCCAGAAACTGTTTAATCTCCCACTCCCTGGGGAGTTTCTTTCCCAGTTAATGTCAGGGTAGTTAAAATCCCCGACTTCCGGCGGTGACGTCAGCGGGTTAGGGACGAAAGGAACGGTTCTTCATTCTCCAAGTCCCTAATATCTCCGATTTAGGAGCCGATTTAGGCACTATTGACCTCGGAGAGGTCAATAGAAAAAAGGGGAAACTCCGAGGACCTCGGGGAGGACAACAATCCCCCCGAAGGTTCAGGAAATCCCCCTTAATCCTGATCGGGGAAAAACCAGCCGCCCCGGCTGGCCAGGAACATTGACAGCTGACTAAGAGGGAAACGAAAATCAAATAAAGAAGACTTCGGTGGTAAGATCGGGAAGAAAAAGAGCTCAAAAGGTATATTTTTATAATACATAACATGAGAATCGAAAGCGGAAGAAGATAAAACTCCAACTAAGAGGCGAATTTTCGCTAGATAAGCGGCGACTGAGAAATAAGTGGAGACGGACTTCATCTTGATAGTGACAGCGCACAAATTAACAACCGGCGAAATCGGAGGAAATCCAGGGGAAACTGAGGAGGAGAAAGTGATCCCAGAGAAGCTTGGATTTTGGATATTTTGCTACAGAGGAGAGGAGAGGTGGAATTTAAGGAGAGAAAGGATATATTTGATAGACTTTGCCCTTTGTGGAGGTGACAACGAGGCAAGTAACAAGCAGCTGATACCGGAAGAGAGAGTGGCAGAAAACTTTGTTTAAAGTGGAAGCTAGTGACTTTTGGAGTTAAATCAAACTAACCTAAGTGGAATATTTCTCTTTGGATTTTTGGACTTTGGATATTTGGAGATTTGGACGAAAATTTGGACAGTACTTAGATATTGGGACTTGGACTATCTTTTCTTTTTTATCTCTTTTTTTTTTGAAAGGTGGACATTCTGGAGTTTTGGAGTTTTGGTGGACATTGGACATTCAATTTAAAAGTATTGGGACATTAGACTTTGGAAGTAAATAGACAATAAATAAGAAGGATACAAACTTGAAAAAAAAAGAGTGATCTGGAAGAAGAAGAAACAACTGTAAAGTATAATCAATTGTATTAAAAGCTGATAACAAATTAGTGATTAATAAGCACAAAAAGTATTAATATTTAATCTACTGTTTTTGAAATCTCATATATAACCTTATATACTACATATATAATCATTGACTTAGTTACATATTTACTTTAAACATATATTTATACTAACTTCAGTGCTATATTTTATCTTGGTAGTTAAATATCACATTGTTTTTGTATGTTTAATTTTGAAAAATTATATTAGACAGATTAATTGAATCTAGGACTGTAATTAAGAGTAATTGATTTGATAAATAGTAATTAATAATAAGTTTAAATAAGACAGTAAGTAATTAATTATAAGGATAGTTAATTGATGAATTGCTGAAGTATTAGACTTTTCCCTCACTCCCTCCCTTTATATTTTACCCCCACGTTTAGAGAGTAATATAGGCAAAATAGCCATCAAGAATTGAAGAACTCTGTAAAATATTGAAAAGTGAAAGATAGAACTTATAGATAAATTTATAAATTTATATATAGACAGTGATAGTGTGATAAGGAAACTCACCCTAGTTGTTTATCTCCCTGGGATTATCGGGATTACTGAAAGCCACTAATCTAACATAAATACTAAAAGAAATATAACAGCCCAAATAGTAATCAGTATATGAAAATCTGGGAGAAGATAACAAAAGAAATACTAATGGCAACTACAAGTTCAACAACAATTACTAAGTTGAGTAAGAAAATACCATCAAACCAGATGATACTCACGGCCTCTCCAGCACAACAGAAAATAGCGGAATCTACGGAAAAAGATAAAGCATCCCCCACTCTTAGTATGCAAAACATCCATTCCGTACTAACGATGATCCAGGAAGGAATGAATAAAATGCAAGAGACTATAGCCCACAACCATGAAGAGACAAGGAAAAATCACGAGGAACTTAGGACGGATGTGGGAGAGATAAAAGATAATATTAGGAACATGGATGAGAAGATAGGAAAGATACAACACAAAATAGAGGAAAACGAACAGAGGATTTATAAGGCGGAGGAGAGAATAGAACATACGAATAAGAGAATGGAGAAGATGGAATACAACCAAGCAGCCATAAATAAAGACCTAGAGGACACCGTATCATATCTTGAGATGGAGAAGGCATCCTTCTATTTAAGGTTTCAGAATTTAGAAGAGCAAAAGGAGGAGGATCTAGGAGAAATCATGACTGAGATATTTTCAGAAGTGACCCAGAGGGACAAGGAGGAGATACGAAGTGGAATAGATGAAATCTATAGGGTTCACACGAATTACGCCCGGAGAAATAAGTTACCAAAAGAAATACACATTAGATTCACAAAAAAATCATTAAAAGAAGAGATCTATAGGAAAATTAGAGAGGAAACAGCTATGTATAAGGGAAAAGTAATTTTAACCCTCAAACAGATACCAAAAAGGACAAGGGACCAAAGAAGGAACTACAACTTTTTAACGGCGCAGTTCAATAAATTTAGAATAAAGTTCCGCTGGCTAATACCGGAGGGCCTACTAATCTTCTGGGAAGACAAAAAATACAGAATTGATAATGTAGGAAAAGCACAGGATTTCTTTGACCAACACTTTGTGCTGGAGGAGGAGCAGGAGAGCAGAGAAGAAGAGAGACTTAAGAGGCAAGAGGAACAGCGGACAGAGAAAGAAGAAAGAGACCAGGAAGAGGGGAGAAGATTGGAAAGAGAAAGAATGGAGAGAGAGGGAGCGAGGGAAAAGACGCAAATGATTACTAGAAACACAAAAAGACTGCAAACAACGAATAGATAAATAAAGAGAGATGGAAGGAGAGCTAAAACTTATTTCAATCAATATAAACGGACTTAACTCACCAGCTAAAAGAAAGCAGACATTCACAAAACTTCAAAAGCTAGAAATAGATATCATAACACTCCAAGAGGTACATATCAAAAGACAGCATCAAAAACTATTGGACAACCAAAGATTAGGAAGGCTATATGCAGCTCTAGGAGACCAAAAAAAGAGAGGAGTTGTAATATATGTAAAGAAACACCTAAAAACATAACAAATATATGCAGATACAGAAGGACGTATCTTAATAATAGAAATACAAACAGGATCCAAAACAATATTATTAATATCCATATATGCACCCAACGGAAACCAAAATGATTTTTTTAAAAAGCTACATAATATAATTAAAGACCTGGAATATGAAACTATCTGCATGGTAGGAGATTTCAACTCAATCATGGACATAGAAAAAGACTATCGGAGTAACAAACAAAGTAAAACCAGAAAGAAAACTCTACCGGAGCCTTTCAAAGACATGATCAATGAATTACACCTACATGACGTATGGAGAGAGGCAAACACGCAAACAAAACAGTACACATACTATTCGAACCCACACCAGTCATGGTCTAGGATTGATATGGCCTGGATGACTTCAGACCTCAGAGAGGAGGTAAAAAATATCGAAATAGCAGTGAACACCTGGGCAGACCATAACCCCATTAAAATACTATGGAAAGGACATCGAAAGCAAAGGAGGTGGATGATGGATACGGGAATAATAAAAGATAAGGAATACATACAGATGATTGAGAAAGAGGTTAAAATGTTCCTACAAATAAATACTAAAGAACAGACATCGCTTCAAAACCTTTGGGACACAATTAAAGCATACATAAGAGGTCTTACAATTGCGTATATAGCAAAAAAAAAAATAAAGAGAAACAACAGTTAAGGAATAAGTTGTTAGAACAAATTAGAATATATGAATTAGAATTGCAGAAAGAGCCCCATAACAAAACAATAATAGAAAAATTAAACCTTACTAAACATAGAATCAATCTGATTACACAGACAGAAATTGCTCAGAAAATCAAACTAGCAAAACAGAAACATTTTGAGTATGCAAATAAAACGGGGCGCTGGTTAGCGTATAAATTGAAAAAAGAAAAAGAAAGGAGAACAATATTTCAATTACAGGACGAAACAGGACAAATATACCATACCAATCTAGACAAAAAACACATAGTCAAAGATTTCTTTCAAAGTCTCTATAAGAAAGAAGAGATTCGGGATGAAGACATTAAGGAATATTTATGTAAAACAAACATCACAAAACTAGAGGAGTCCCATAGAGAAGCACTAAATAGACCAATTACGATGTCTGAGCTGGTGGAAGCAAGGAAAAAGCAAAAAAACAATAAGGTTCCAGGCCCGGATGGAATACCAACAGAGTTTTATAAAAACTGTCAAAATGCAATGGATGAACTGTTACTCCAAGTCCTCAATGATGCATTATTAGAAGCAGAAATTCCCAAATCCTGGACTGAAACCATTATCAAACTTATCCCCAAAGAAGACACAGACCCCTCGCAAGTTAAAAATTACAGGCCGATTTCATTGCTCAATGCAGATTATAAACTCTTCATGTTGGTTATATCACATAGACTGAAAACAATTATTTATAAATATATACATACAGATCAGAACGGTTTTGTCTCAAGAAGACAGATCAAAAATAACATAAGAACAATTATCAACGTCCTGGAATATTATGAGAAAAGAATTGATAAACAAATAGCCTTAATCTTTTTAGACGCCCAAAAGGCTTTTGACAATCTAAATTGGAACTTTCTCATATTGCAACTAGAAACTATGGAATTTGGTGCCAAATTTTTACATATGATTAGAAAAATATACTCCCTCCAAACGGCCAAAATTATGATTAATGGAGATATGACTGAAAATGTGGATATACAAAAGGGTGTGAGACAGGGTTACCCTTTATCCCCACTACTGTTCATAATTTCATTGGAAATATTATTAAGTGAAGTTAGGAAAGATGCGGAAATAAAAGGTTTGAGAACACGGAAAGAAGAGTACAAATTGCAAGCCTTCGCTGACGATGTGGTGTTTATAATGGAGCAACCGGAAATAACAGGAACCAAACTCTTAGCGAAGATAGAGGAATACGGAAAAGTCGCAGGGTTTAAAATTAACAAACAAAAAACTAAAGTATTAACATAGAATTTGACAAAGGCACAGGAGACAAAACTCGAAGACAAATTAGGAATACAAATTGTAAAGAGAGTAAAGTATCTAGGAATCTGGCTTACTGCAAAAGCAATAACAATTAGAGAAGACAATTATAACAAATTAATGAAACAAATTAGAAAGGATCTGGAAACGTGGAACAAATTACAACTGTCATTTTTGGGGAAAATTGCATCCATAAAAATGAATATATTGCCTAGATTACTCTACCTTTTTCAAGTAACCCCAATCTGGCCAGGAAAGAACTTTTTTAAGGACCTTAATAAAATAATAACAAAATTTATTTGGAATGGGAAAAGGGCCAGAATCAAAATAAAGTGTATGCAAGACATTCGGGAAAAAGGAGGTTTAGGCCTACCAGACTGGGAGTTATATTATAAAGCAGCATCGCTAAACTGGATAAGGGACTGGATAGACCTTAAGAATAAAAGAATGCTATCACTAGAGGGCTTTGAATTACAACGCGGATGGCACGCCTTTTTGTGGGAGGGAAAGGACAAGCTCCACGGATATTTCCAGCAACATATTATCAGAGAATCATTGTACAAAACATGGCAAGAGATTAGAAAACATTATACCAAAATTCCACGATGGCTATCGACAATGGAAGCACTAATATATCCTAATGCCATGGATATAGAGAAAATGAGGACCTATAAAGAACTACTGAACAGTGAAGGAGAATTACAAACAAGACAAGAATTACAAAATCAGGGTATAGACATTGATTGGTGGCCATACATGCAAATAGAATCAAGATACAAAACTGATCGGGCACAATTTGGATTCCAAAATGAACCAAATGAATTGGATAAAATACTACAAAGTACAGATGAGAAAATGATTACCAAAATTTATAAGTACCTACTAAAATACAAATTAGAAGAGGAAGTTGTCAAAGAGAATATGATAACATGGGCCAAAAATATAGGATATACTATAGAATTGGATAAGTGGGAGAATTTGTGGAAGATAAATTATAAGATGACACTGTCTATACCCTACAAGGAAAACCTTTACAAGATGTTCTACCGATGGCACCTTCCACCGGCGCGCCTAGCCAAGATGTTCCCAAATACATCTCCGTTGTGCTGGAAATGTAAATCACAGAAAGGGACTTATTATCATCTCTGGTGGTCATGCCGTAAGGCAAAACAATACTGGCAGCAAATTAAAACAATGATTGAAGAAATCACGAAACAAAAACTTGAAATGAGGCCGGAAACCTTTTTATTGGGAATAATCACAGCAAAATATACCAACGAAATAAAATATCTGATCATCCATATCCTCACAGCAGCACGTATACTCTTTGCCCAACATTGGAAATCTGAACAGTTACCTACTGAAGATAAAATAATAGCTAAAATTACAGAATGTGCAGAATTGGATAAGCTCACAAAAGAAATACAAGAGAAAGACGATACTGATTACTATTTAGTATGGCAAAGATGGTACAGCTAGCTGGAGGCAAAAATAGGAATATAAAGATAATTTTCGACTATTTAATAGAAAGGCATAGAAGTAAATAAGGAGTCAATTATATATATATATATATATATACATATAACCATGTAAACAGGTGATTGTAGATATTGATACAAATAGAAAGACGAAAAATAACCCACCGTGGTAGTAACTTCTAAGAGTCAGTCATTGGACTGAATTGATGTTTGTTTGTTTTGTATGTTGTTTTAATGTATTGTTTTTTTCTTTTTATTATTAATAAAAAATTTAAAAAAAATCCCCCATTAATATAGTGGTGTGTTTCTTGCATACTTCAGCTAACTGATTAGCTGAGACAGAAGAGTCCATCTATTTCCTCTGGTTGGTTGACTGGCCTCTAGTACACATCTATAGCAAAGTCACTTTTTGATCCTCCCCCCTTCCCCCCCACTTCTTTTGTTAGGCCTGTTTCTTTTGAGCAATTTATATACTTCTAATTGTGTATTCCAATCATGGGTTGTATCCCACCAAGTTTCAGCAATAGCTACAATTTCATATTTTCCCTCACATACTAGGATTTCAAGTTCTCCCTGTTTGTTCCCTATTGTATGAGCATTGGTATATAGGCATTTGACCCCTTTATGGTTGATCCTAGAGTTGATACTCTTCTTGGATTTTTGGTCCTCTTGAGTGACATGCTGCCATCAGGCCTCCTCTAGGCTTTATTTTTCCTTGTTGTTTCTTCCTTGCTGTGTTTAGTTTAAATACAGACTTTTGGATTCCTTATTTTCATGGCTGAGGCTCCAAGTGGCTAGATGTGCCTCTAGACCATACACTTTCTCTTTTAGCAATCCCATCATTTTATACTTGGGTGCAGGTATAATTTGAGGTATAATCCTCCGCAGGCAGGAATACAAACATAGCATACATCTTGCAGGTCACCATGGTGCTAGTTTCTTTCTCCATGAATTGGTTACTCTTCAGGATTTGTGCAGATGTAAATACATATTCTCTTGTAGATTTCCTATTTTAGGTTTTTAGTTGTAAGATTCACTAGCTTGATCTGCTGCACAAGGTCCCAGTTTTCTGCAGCTTGTTGTGAGCAAATGGAACAATGATTCCTGTAAATGCAACCAGTGACTTGATTTGTTGTGCCCCAAGTAACATACATTATGAAAGTAATATGCAAATACAACCAGCAACTAATTTCTCAGGCTGCTAGTTTGAACCACTGGATGAAATCCCAGTTCTCTACAGCTCATGGTGAGCAACTCTTTGCTTCCCCAGCAACCTCTAGTGGTCTGCAAATGCAACCAGTGACTCAATTTGTTATGTTCCAAGTACCATACATTATGAAGAAAATCTGATCATTAAATCATTGCTTCCTCTTGGATCTCTTATTTCTTGTTCTACCACAAACTGTGAATCTATTATGCCACTGATGGATTTTGAAATCCCTCTATTATATATTTGACCAACCCATCTTTTAGATGAAAGTTCTTTCGCATGAAGAAAAACATTAGTTTCCTGTTGTTTTTTTAAAAAAATTAAATTGCTCAGTTTAGAAAACATGTATTGCTAACATTAATGAGCATAGAAAAAAATATTTTCATAGGCTTAGGTAAAAAAGGAGGAAAAGAACTTTTATGTAATTGAACAGTTTGGAAAAAATAGTACAGTACAGGATTTCCCTCCTTACTTGCAAATCAAGTTGAAATATATCCCCTTTAAAAAAATAATTGAAACTGCTACTTCTTTATTCCTTTGAATGAGAGACAAATAAATTTTTCTGTAGTTAGTGATATCTGAAACCCTAACTTCTTCACTTAAGTATCTAAGAATAAAGAAAAAAATCAATAGAAAATATATTTAAACGCCTTGCATTTTGTTACCAAATAAGTTTTGTTAAATAGCTAGCATTTCCGAACCATTTCTGGTGGCAGATGTGGAAGAACAATTTAAACCATCCTGCTAGGTAAGATAAATGAAAGATATGATCTTGTAGAACTTAAATATGTCCTCCAAATAGATTTCTGTACTGAACAGATAGAAAGGCCTACATCATAAGTAGTTTCAATTTCCAACCTGTATGCTAGCTGTACTGAAAACACATACATACAGTACACATTTACATTTCTCAATAAAGACAATTGTAGACTGTTGCTCAATGTTATAAAGAATATTTTAAAATCATAAATTATTTCTGTGAAATTAACTATAAGTGGTCACTTCATCTTGAACATTTTTATTTATGTTCAACATTTGTTCAATGAGGCTGCACTGTCTGTCAGAAATTTCAACTTGAGTTATTTTTTCCCTCTTCATTTGCTGCAGTTTTTATCTGCATGAATTCTGTCCATTTAAAAGACTGTAAATAATGAGAAATAGTTTTTAAAGAGATAAGCAACTCTGTGCAACTTCCGTTCTGTGTTAATTTTTCTGCCATCTTCAGTTGTGAGACAGGAAGAAAAATCATGTTTCTATAGTTCTTCAACTCAAACAAGATGTTTCACTTTGGATGAGTGGGATGATTTTTCTTTTCCTTTTTTCTTAATATCATTGTTTATTACTATAAACTGCTAATTTAAACAAGATAAAGGCAGTAACTTAACCCCGCAAAAAGTATTTTTGTGGTTAGGATCCCACAGAAATGTCACAGACCTGGTTCAGCCAGATAAGAAACTTCATTGCAGGTAATAATTAAGCCATATGAAACAGCTGACTGCCTATAATTTAAGTTGGTCTTCTATCTGCAGTGATTCAGATGCTTAGCTTCCCCCTTTTCATGAATTAACAAATTCTTTGTGTAGCTGTTTGTGGCCTTGAATCTGATTGTTGAATGTTAACATAATTACCAACACTGACTCTTGGCTTACTTTTCACATGTAGTATACTACCACACAGTTGTTTCATTGCCAGGTATCTTCTTCCCAAAAAGGAAACGAAAGTTTATTCTGCATCAAAATAAATATATTTTCTAAATTATAGGAAGTAATAATTGCATTACATTTAAAGCCCTCTCAAGCACTATATCCAATGTTGGGCAATATAGTTTATGATAAATTCAAAAGAGTGCTAATAAGGGCAGTAAGGATTATGGGTGTGGAAAGAAAAGAGAAATTGAAAAATGTGTTCAACCTTGAGATAAGAAGACTTGATTGAGGGTGCATTTAATAGCATCCTTAAAGAAGCTGAAGGAATATACAGAAGAAACCTTGTTTTCTTGGTCCCAGGAGGGAGAAAATAGTGCAATGGGTTCTGACTTCATGAATCTCCCCCCCCCCCAGCCTAATGAGGTTAATAGATTTGCTACTATTTTCTTCTGAGCTATGAAAAGGAAAGGTACAAATTCCTTATTGTGGTTAGATGTTCAACGTGCTTGTACATGTGGGTGTATAAACAAAAAAAAAAAAAAAAACCCCAATGAAAAATTCTTATGTGAGGTTATTTAATGACAGACTCATTAAGTCACTTGAAATGAAATAAAAAAGACTAAATGTTTGAATTCCAGTATCTTTTCCTTCTCAAAAGAGTTAGTACAGAACAGTACATGTTAAACATCTGAAAATAAGTTGTGGAAAAAAGTGATAAAAAAATCTATGAAAGTAAAAAAGCGATGCAGAATAAGTACCATTACGTACTCATTTAGTACGTTTTGTCAGCCAGCTATAAATTTACTACTGTTTTCTTCTGAGCTATGAAAAGTAAAAACTCCTTTATGATGCTTAGATGTTTAGTGTGTCTTTAGGTGTGTGTGTATAAAAGAAAAAAAAATGAAATTTTTTTATGTGAGGTGATTTAGCGACAGACTCATTAAGTCACTTGAAATTAAATAAAAGATTAAATGTTTGAATTTCAGTATCTTTTCCTTGTAAAAAGATTTAGTACGAAATTAAATAGGGCTCATAAGAAATACATGGGTTAGATTAATTGCAACATGTTATCTGTTTCTGGAATAAACCAGTTAAGACATCACATGAGTTTTGAGAACTTGACCTGCTTGTCATTTGCCTAAAAAGTTCAGGAGTTGCATATCCAGCCAAATTCAGAAATAAAACTAGAAAAGTACTTCTGCTTTCATAGCATCGGAATATCATTATGAGTTTCATTGGAATTAATGTTCCAATGTTTGTGATTTGGCCAAAAGTCTGATTCAAATGGTTTGCGATTACTTCAACGTCCCCCCATCTGTCTGGTGCTCACCTATTGGGAGCAATGGGAAAGATGGCCAGAGAACCAGACAAATATCCATTCCATTATAATGCATTTCCATGGAAGCACCAAGGGATCAATATAAGATCTAAATTAATATGAGTTCAAGACCAAAAGAAGTAAAACTACACATCAGAGACACATGAAAGCTTCAAGCAAGCCCTTGAAGCCTTAAGGAAAGAATATCACAGAGGCTCAATGAAGAATGGAAGTCTGTTTCTCATTTTGAATTTTGATCACAAGAGGTCGCTGTTTCCTAAGGAAACTCTCTAAATGAAACTGAAAATGCAGAACCCCTCCCTCAAAGGGACAGACATTCCTGCCAGCCAGATCCACAAGGAAAATCTTGAACAACAGAGAAAGCTCAACAAGCCAAGATTCAACCTATGAACGCATTGCCAGTATGGCTGGGGTAGGTGGTCTCTGCTCCTGACACCTTTAAGGCAAGATATTTAGAGAAAAAGAGAAGAGCTTGCTGGTGTTGTGCCAGTGTCTGCAATGCTTACCTGGCCGAAGGGGCTGCTGCAGCTGCTTCTGCTCCACACCGCCTGGAAAATGGGGAGCGGCCAGCTCCATTATTCTGTGCTGGAGGAATCCCAGCACGGCACCTTTGTGGGCCGCATCGCCCAGGATCTGGGGTTGGAGGTGAGCGAGCTGGTGCCTCGGATGTTCCGGATGATGTCCAAAGGAGAGAAGGACTATTTTGAGGTAAACCTGCACAATGGGATCTTGTTTGTAAATTCCCGGATAGACAGGGAGGAGCTGTGTGCCAAGAATGCAGACTGTGTCCTTCATCTGGAGGTGATTGTGGAGAAACCTCTGAGGTTCTTCCATGTGGAGGTTGTAGTTAAAGACATGAATGACAATCCTCCCATCTTCTCAGCCAGGGAACAGATCCTGAGCATAGCAGAATTGACAACAGCATCTGGTACCCGATTCCCATTAGAGAGAGCATCTGATTCAGATATTGGTACTAATGCTGTGTTAACATACAAGCTCAGCCCAAGCAACCATTTTGCTCTTGATTTAGGAAATGATGAAGATGAGAGTAAATCTGTAGTACTTCTTTTGAAGGTTCCACTTGACAGAGAGGAGAGCCCTGTGCATCATTTAGTACTGACAGCCACTGATGGGGGTGAACCAAAACTCACAGGAACTGTTCAGCTAGTCATCAAGGTGCTGGATGTCAATGACAACCCTCCTGTGTTTAATCAATCTGTTTACAGGGTAAAGTTGATAGAAAACACAGTCAGTGGGTCATTAGTTATTACTCTGAATGCAACAGACTTAGATGAAGGGATTAATAGGGAAATCTCTTATTTTTTTAGTAATGAAGTACCTTTACATGTCACAAAGCTCTTTAGTATAAATTCTGATACTGGGGAAATCAGAGTGATTGGAAAATTGGACTATGAAGATATTAATTGCTATGAGCTTCAAATTGTTGCAGAAGATAAAGGCAGTTCTCCATTATCAGGACATTGCGAAGTTTTTGTTGATGTATTGGACATGAATGATAATATTCCAGAAGTATTTGTGAATTCTCTCTCTGTACCACTGCCAGAGGATTCCACTCCAGGAACTGTGGTAGCTATCCTCAGTGCTTCAGACAAGGATTCTGGAATCAATGGGCAAGTAACATGTGTCCTACAGCCCTCTGACGTGCCTTTCAAAATAGAGTCCACATTCAAGAACTACTACTCCCTAATTGTTGGAGCACCTTTGGATAGGGAGCAGGTGGCTGAGTACAGGATGGTTGTGACAGTGGAAGATCAAGGTGTTTCACCACTGTCTTCTAGGATCACCCTCGTAGTGCCTATTAGTGACATAAATGACAATGTTCCAGCTTTCACTCAACCTTCCTACACAGTCTTTGTGAAGGAGAACAATCCCCCTGGTGCTCATATCTTCACGGTATCTGCCTTGGACCCAGATGTTGCTGAGAATGCTCTGATCACCTATTGGATAGATGAGAAGCTCTGGCCATTGTCAAGCTACATCTCTGTACATTCGGAGAGTGGAAAACTTTATGCTTTGCAGTCCTTGGACTTTGAGGAGTTGAAATTGCTGGAGTTCCATGTGAGAGCCAAGGATGCTGGAATGCCCTCCTTGTGTGGCAATGTGACT
The DNA here is from genome assembly GCA_022577455.1 of Arizona elegans. NCBI lineage: Eukaryota > Metazoa > Chordata > Lepidosauria > Squamata > Colubridae > Arizona > Arizona elegans. The sequence continues at coordinate 89,692,656 of JAKOOJ010000002.1, forward strand.
GTTCACGTCTTTGTGATGGACGAGAATGACAATGCACCTGTTGTGTCAGGATTATCAGAAGAGAACCTGATTCTTCTAGTGGTCCCTGTGATGCCTGGGCATATTGTGGGCAAGATCCATGCCTTGGATGCGGATTCTGGATACAATGCATGGCTAAGGTATGAACTGGTTGAAGAAAGCAATGCTCCATGGACTGTAGGGCTGTATAGCGGTGAGGTGAGTACCAAATATTCTTTGGATGAATCAGAAGGCAGCAGAATCCAGAGTCTGTTGGTTCTTGTGAAAGACCATGGAAAACCTCAACTCTCAGCCACAGCTACCCTGAGTGTGTCACTTGTGACAAGTGGTCAGACAACCAAAATGGATATTAATGTTCAAAGATCAGGGGAAAGCTTTGTGCCTCTGGTGGACTCGATCAATGTCTATCTGATCATTGCCATCTGCTCTGTTTCCAGCCTCTTTTTGCTGGCCACTCTCATCTATGTGGCCCTGCGATGCCACTGCAAGGCAAAGGAATCCATGGTTTATGGCCCTGGCATGGCCACCCTGGTGTGTGCCAGTGAAGTGGGCAGCTGGTCCTATTCCAATCGCCACAGCCACATCCTGGCAGGTGTGAGTGCAGAGGCTGGTGCCAAGAGTGACCTTATGATTTTTAGTCCCAACATTCCTGTTTTTGCAAATAATGGGGAATTTAGGAACGGGACAGAATTGATCCCAGATTCAGCTAAAGAGGTGAGTTTCTGGTTTTGAAGTTGTTGATAATCATTCAAAATTGTATTTTTGTTTTATCACTTTAGGATCAGTTTTGGTATTTATCTCTCTACAGTATTCAGAAAGTATTCAGATACCCTTCACTTTTGTCAATTTTGTTATGCTGCAGCCTGATTCTACAGTTGTTGAAATTCATTTTTTCCTCATTAATCTACAGTTAGTACCCTATAGTGACAAAGTGAAAACAGAATTTTAGAAATATCTGTAAATTTATTAAAAAGAAAAAACTGAAATATCATATTGGCGTAAGTATTCAGACCCTTGATTCAGTACTTTGTTGAAGCATCTTTGGCAGCAATTACAGCCTAGAGCCATGATGGTGAACCTATGGAACACATGCCAGAAGTGGCACATAGAGCCATTTCACCAGGCATGCAAGGCTTTGCCCATTCCTCTTCTGGGTTTCTGGCACAGGCCAGCTAGTCTTCTGGTTACTGGTGCGCATGTACGCACGATGATCGGCTGACCTTCACATGTGTGGCAATGCCAGAAACAGAAAGATCAGCCGGCCAGCTGATTGTCGCGCACACATGCGTGCCAGTAAACAAAAGACTAGTTGGCTGGTGCAGCTCGTGCCCCAGGACATCCACTCCCTTGCCAGCCAGGAGCACTCCCCCAGTCACTCCCCTGCATCCGCTCGCCTGCCTACCTTGTCATCGACACTGCAAGGAAAGGCCCTGAAGCTGCACTGCCTGGGATCCACAAGGGGTGCCACAGGGAGGAAGGGGAGCCCCGGCCTGCCTGTCCTTGCCACCGCCACCCAGTCTCCCCTGGCAACGGGGCTTCCCTCAGTGCCACTTCCTTGGTGGCAGCAGGAATAGCAGCTTAGGGTTTCCCTTCCTCCCCGCCAGAGGCTTGGGGCCGCTTGGGCGGGGAGACAAGGAAGCCCCGGCCTAGCCGGCAGCTCTGCTCCTTTTTCTCTTTTGGGTTCAGGTGTGCCCCCTCACCCCTTGCAGCTAGGCGAAGGAGAAGTGAGCTGCTCCCAGGAGGACCAGTGGACAGTGCAGTAAGCGGCTGCAGTACAGGTTCAGTTCATGTCTGAAGGCTACTCAAAAGAGATCGTTGGCTCAGCTGGTGGCACAGTGGCAGATGTGGAGGTCAGGCGAGGGGCCCAACTGCAGGTGGCGCGGCACTCCCGCTCGACCCTCACAACACCGGGGAAGGAGCAGAAGGACGGCCGGAGTTTCTCCTTTTCTTTGTCCTGAAATCTTTTAAGACTAAACTAAAACTGATACCTGAAGAATCTGAATCTCTCTCTCTCTCTCTTCCTCCCTCACCCCCCTCCACCCCCCTCTCTCTTTTCCTTCTGAAAAATCAATTCAGCAAATAAGCAACCTGGTCCTGATCTCTCATGAATAGCCTTCAGACATGAACGCACGTTAATTTAACAGGAACCTCTACTTTCAGCAACCCTATCCAGGCACTGGTGGGTAGGTAGCGGGGGGATCTGCAGAGAGTCGAAGGTTAACTTTTCAGCAACCCACAATCCAAACCCAACTGGCTTCTCCATGTCCCAAGGAGACACCCACACCCACTGTACTCACAAGCCATTTCTACTGGCTTCGCCTTCTTGTGCCCTATCCGAGCCATCAGTTACAAGCCGAGGAGAACGCAGGGCGATGATCGCGACCCTGTCTTGAAGTCCCCTCTCGACTCCAGACGAGTTTCGCAAGTGTGTCTCTGAGTCAACGCCGGGGAAGGAGCAGAAGGGCATCCAGAGTTTCACCTTTTCCATGCCCTGAAATCTTTTGAGACTAAGAAGAATTTTAAATCTCTCAGGAGAGATCGGGACCGGGGTGCTTATTTGCCGAATCAATTTTTCAGAAGGAAAAGAGAGAGGGGGGTTGGGGTGGGGAGGGGAGGGGAGTGGGGAGGGAGACAGAGAGAGATTCAGATTCTTCAGGTATCAGTTTTAGTTTAGTCTCAAAAGATTTCAGGATTTCATGCCTCCGTCTGCCTGTCTCTTGGCTAGGAAGCTTCCCGGAAAGGCTTGGTCTTCAACAGTTAATTGCTGCAGACATGTATGTATTGCTTTTATGGTTTGCAAATCTAATTAATCTGTTGTGCCTTTTGTCAAAAGTTCATTTATTTGATGGCTACAGAAGGCCAATGTTCGGAAGTAAATCCCAGCATTTGCTCAATAGATATATTGTTAACATTTCAATTATAGAAAAAATTAAAATGCTTTTTGGTGAAAGTTGGGACTTCTGTTTTACAAAACCAATTTCTATTTTTTCCTAAACAAATGTATTAAGGCTTCTAGACATCTGTGAAGGCCAACTTGGGATGTAGAATAGATAGCAGCAACTTCTGCATAGAATAGAGCAAAAACAGGCTGGTGGATGGGGATAGAAGATGGAAGTTAGATTTAGAAAGAGACAGGAATATACCTCTGGTAACACAATAGAGAATTAAAAATATATAGCTTTAAAGATAAAATGGGCAGGCTGTTGCTTAGTGCTTCTGCATCTGATTTGCATAAAGGTATTATCACGTAACAGCATTTTTAGCTTCAGCAGACAGTATTATGTAGGACAGATAGACAGAAGGTTAGCAGAGCACATCCATAAACACCAACCAGTAGTCAGAATAGAGGATGAAAACTCCTTAATTTCACAACATATGGAGAGACCCAACCATAGTTTCAACTGAGAAACTATGAACCTAAACCAAGCTAAATCCAAAAATGCTACAGAATTTTTGGAAGCTTAGCACTCGGAAAAATCAGTCATCAACAGACACAAAGAGATAAACCACAATTATACATCATCACAAGAGATAACAAAAAGTAAGGAAAAAGCCTAAACCACATTCTCTCCAACAGCCAACACACCTAGAGACAGTAAGCAGGGATTAACACCAGAGAATAAAATGGAAAACAATACCCTAATCAAGGAACTACCTAGGATAGGGGTGTCAAACTGGCATCATGCCCACCCAGCTCTGCAAAGAAAAAACATTGCAATACAGAAGAGAATACATCTCTTCTGTTGAAAGACAATAGTCAACAGATAAAGCAAGTAACCTCCTTGACACTCACTCTTGAAAACTGAACAAAAAGACACTTTCTGGTTGATGAAGCAGGATAAAAGAGTGTTTGAAAAATCTGGACTACTTTGTTTTTAAAGACAAACTGTTTAATAAAAAATTATTTAAAAAAGAAAAATCTGGACTACTTTAAGATGCATAGGTTTCAACTCTAGAATTCTCTAGCCATGGCTATGGGTAGAGAATTCTATAAATTGAAGATGACAGATGTCAAAGTTACTCAGGTTGGGAAACACTGACAAAGGAGGGCCTCTTGGAAGACTTGAATATTCCTTAACCAGACTGTAAGTCAGAGGTATCTCTCAGATAAAAGTTCAGCCATGTCTTGGTGAGGCTGACTATCCGCCTTCAGGATAAGATTAAATAATGGAAGATGGTCACTGTCTCTATGGGAATCAATAATAAAACCTCCATAATAGGCAACAAGTCTTTCTCATATTAACATACAATCAAAGGTAGTTGCCACTCTGCTGGCTGGAAGGCAGTTCTCTCAATATCTCCCCTGGAATCAAGCCTTTTAATATCTAGAATCCAAATATCACCTCCAGGTGGAATAATCTCCAGCCTTCAGGGCTAATGCCTTAGGTTTTAAAGCATTGCAGAATAAAAGGAGTGGTCTAATAATATAAAAAGAAAGTGGGACGTTCAAATGTTGAAGGACAATCACTGAATTCCCTTCTAAAATGAGAATTACTGGATGGTATTATTTCTGAGATTGTGCACTGGACTTTCCATTTGGACAGTTACCGTATTTGTGGGGCAGACAGTGAGATGAGGAAGTTGACTTATTCTACAAAGCACCTGAGTTATAGGACGAGAAGCAATGGATGGAATGTCATCAGTCATGCAAGAAAAGATCGGATGACTATTTGTCCATGACTCTTTTTATCTAGTTTAAACCTTTCTTTCAGTTTTTGATATGTAAATCAATGGCAAATGTAAAATTCGAGAACATTCAACAGTGTGGTTTTTTTTCTTTCCTTTTGAAGAGTTATAAAAGGAACTAATTTGCAAATAACTAAATCTTACTAAAATTGACTATTGGATTATGGACTGGAAAAACTGGAAGAACTTAGTGGTCTAAGGTGGACAAATTTGGACTTGGACTATTAATGTTACTTAATAGAATATTCTAAGAGGCAAAAGAAGAAAAGATCAGAAGAAAAGAGAGAAGAAGGAAATAAGACTTCAAAATTTGGACAAGTGGGGAACTATATGGCTGTAAACTATTATGAAATAAAATGTGGGGTTTTGGAGGTATAAATATGGGATTGATATAACTTGATTAAATAGAAGTTTTTTAAATATTGAGATATTGGAATAATAGAAATATACTTTTTATAAGCTGTATTAAATCACTATAAAATGGAGCTAGAGATATATGAATAAATATTGTGCATGTTAAAAAGTTTACATGAATCCTTAAGAAATGACAAAGAGACAAAGGGATTGTTTAAAGATACAGAAATGAATGTAGAAGCTACTCAACAATTGGAGGGAAAAGAGGAACACGATATTCAAGAAGTAGATGAGAAACTAGAAAAAGCAGGGGAAGGGGAGAATAAAAATGAGAAGCAAGAAGTTAGGAACAAAGAGGAGAAGAGACTAATAAGTAGAAGACAAATAAATAACATCATAATTTATTAGAGGAGAGAGAGAGAGAGAGAGAGAGAGAGAGAGAGAGAGAGAGAGAGAGAGAGAGAGAGAGAGAGAGAGAGAAACAAAAAAGCAAAACAAAAGGAAGTTTTGTATATGGGTGTTCAAAATAGCAGCAGAAAGGCAAAAGGCACCCAGAAGGGAAAGTTTAGTAGACACAAAAAAATTAAAAAGAGATACAAGATTCTAAGAGATAGAGATAAAAGACTGACCAAAAAATCAATAAATGATGGAATTTTAGAAAGACTAAGAGATGATGGATAATGAAAAAATATATTAATAAAATGGAAAACCCCAAAACCCCAGTAAGTTTTAGGTTAATAGATAGTAATTTAAGACTAGACAATTTAACTGAAGCACTAATATTAACAGTGTGTTAAGATACTGTGAATTTAAAATATAAAGGATTAGTAGACTTGGAGATATACAAGGATTAGTAGACTTGGAGATATACTCCCATGATGAATATTGTTAATAATTGGTATTATTTGTAATCCTATATATTTGGAATATTGATGTTATGATGGAATAATGAGTGATTTTTAAAATATTGAATGACAACATTTGTTTATTTATTTATTTATTTATTTATTTATTTATTTATTTATTTATTTATTGGTTCGATTTATATGCCGCCCTTCTCCGGAGACTCAAGGTGGCTTATAATGCGTTAAGCAATAGCCTTCATACTTTTGTATAATACCTGCTTAGTAGGGCTTTCGCCCCCCCCCAAGCGGTGTTCTTTTTTTTTTTAATACAAAGTCAGCTTATTGCCCCCACAATCCGGGTCCTCATTTTACCTACCTCGAAAGGATGGAAGGCTGAGTCAACCTTGAGCCTGGTGAGATTTGAACTTGCAGTAATTGCAGGCAGCTGGCAATTAAGTGCTACTTTAACAGCACTTAGTCCACTGTGCCACCAGGCTCTATTTACTAAGGGATAATAAACACAGAGTGCGAAGAAATGTTATTTATGCTTAAATGAATTAAAGAGAAAATTTAAAAGGAATATGAAATGAGACTAATATTGTTTGAAGTTGGAAGATTAGAATTCTACATACTATTTGTATTATTGTTAATGTTATATAAAAAAGACCTGACCCAATCAATGTACTGTCCATGAAACATGTATGTTTATATTGGAAAAAATAAAAAACTTAAATTATATTTTTTCTCCGCGTGTCAATTTGCCACTATTTTAAGCTTAGGAGTTTTCTTTGCATAATCTTTTTGTTATTGCAAGTCCTTAAAATAAAAGTTGGTAAATATTTCACCCAGTGGTGAAATGTAAAATTTGTTACTCCCGGTTCTGTGGGTGTGGCTTGGTGGGAGGGGGGGTAATGTGACTGGGTGGGCGTGGCCAACTTTTGTTTTTTTTTTTACTTTTAAAAGCATTTTTTTTCTACAACCTCTTCGGCCAAAGAGGTTGTAGAAAAAATGTTTTAAAAAGCCTCTGACAATCCCAGTTGAGCCACACGATCATCAGAGGCTTTTTTTTTTTTTACTTTTAAAAGCATTTTTTCGGTCAAGAGACTGTAGAAAAAATGCTTTAAAAAAAAAGCCTCTGATGATTGCGTGGCTCAGCTGGATATTGGGGTGGGTGGGGGGCGGCACAGGGATTTTTGCTACTGGTTCTCTGAACCACCCGCTGCCATCGCAACCGGATCGGGCGATCTGGTCCGAACCGGGAGCATTTCACTCCTGATTTCACCCACTTTCAATGTTCTGTCCATACATAGCTCCTACACAATCTTGGTTCCTGATTTCCCAGCTTCAGGGCTGCCAGCAGTCGTGCCTGCTGCTGTTCGGGGAGAGCTTGCTTCGGACCTAACGACGAATTTGCGGATTCCTCGTGGTCAGTGAAGCGCCTATCCTTCCTTCACTGTCCCTACAAGATGGCTGTGACCCCAAAAGGTCTCCTGGCAGCGGTTACCAGCTGGATTTTCGCAGAGCCTGCTATTTTCCTGCTGTAACCTTCTAAATCTAGCTCTTCCCTTGAGTTTAGGGTAGGGTCACCAGAGTTGAAAGATATTATTTTACCATAAGTCCACCATTCTGGCTTCCCCATTGTTTCTTTTCTTTAAAAAAACTTCCTGGAGAGAAACCCAAAGAGGCAACTTCGCAGAAAACCTTGTTTTATATCTATTCCAAACTCTTAGTATGGTATGGTACATCTAGCAAACTGATTATTAAAATCAAAATTAACTTTAACTTTGTCATACCATAGATAACTATGCCATCCAACTTTAATTCATGGCCCTCTAAATCAAGTAGCCTCTTGTTTTGGAGGTTCACCCATTCACCCATTCAACCAGGCCAGACAGCATGCATCAAAATACAGTGTTAAATCTTACCAAAATTGGGTTTGGTAAACCCAAACCCCCCTTTCCTTAGCATCTTGCACTAACTTGTATCTAATTCTAAGGTTTTTCCCTTGCCATTAAAACTTGGAATTATCCCTCTCCTAATGTCTCATTCCTATCCATATAAATAAAAGTACTAAACAATAAATACATGGGGTGACTTAATATAATATTTAATTACAATTTTTTAATGACTGCAGGGGATTAACCTCTTATATTTCAGTTACTTTTATATACATATAGTCATGTATGTACTCAAGCACTGCATGAAAAAGGTATATGTATCTGTGCACGAAGACTGGATAATTATTAGAAATATGTTGTGAATACAGAATGGAAGTCTGTTTCATCAGTTTGAAATTCAGTCACAAGAGGTCACTGTTTCCTAAGGAAACCCTCTTAAGTGAAACTGAAAATGCAGAGCCCCTCCCTTAAAGGGACAGATATTCCTGCCAGCTAGATCCACAACGGAAATTTCGAATAACAGAGAAAGCTCAACAATCCAAGATTCAACCTATGAATGCATTGCCAGTATGGCTGGGGTAGATGGTCTCTGCTCCTGACACCTTTGAGACAAAATATTTAGAGAAAAAGAGAAGAGCTTGCTGGTGTTGTGCCAGTGTCTGCAATGCTTACCTGGCCGAAGGGGCTGCTGCAGCTGTTTCTACTCCATACCGCCTGGAAAATGGGGTGCGGCCAGCTCCATTATTCTGTGCTGGAGGAATCCCAGCACGGCACCTTTGTGGGCCGCATTGCCCAGGACCTGGGGTTGGAAGTGAGTGAGCTGGTGCCTCGGATGTTCCGGATGCTGTCCAAAGGAGAGAAGGACTATTTTGAGGTAAACCTGCAGAATGGGATCTTGTTTGTAAATTCCCAGATAGACAGGGAGGAGCTGTGTGCTAAAAATGCAGACTGTGTCCTTCATCTGGAGGTGATTGTGGAGAAACCTCTGAGGTTCTTCCATGTGGAGGTTGAAATCAAAGACATGAATGATAATGCTCCTGTCTTCTCTACCAGGGAACAGATCCTGAACATGGCTGAACTGATAACAGCATCTGGTACCCAGTTCCTCTTAGAGAGAGCATCTGATGCAGATATTGGTACTAATGCTCTGTTAACATACAAGCTCAGCCCAAGCAACCATTTTGCTCTTGATTTAGGAAATGATGAAGATGAGAGTAAATCTGTAGTACTTCTTTTGAAGGTTCCACTTGACAGAGAGGAGAGCCCTGTGCATCATTTAGTTCTTACAGCCACTGATGGGGGTGAACCAAAACTCACAGGAACTGTTCGGCTAGTCATCAATGTGCTGGATGTCAATGACAACCCTCCTGTGTTTAACCAATCTGTTTACAGGATAAAGTTGATAGAAAACACCATCAGTGGTTCATTAGTTATTAATCTGAATGCTACAGACTTAGATGAGGGGATTAATAGGGAAATCTGTTACTCTTTTCATGATAGTGTCGCTCTACATGTCACAAAGTCGTTTAGTATAAATTCTGATACTGGGGAAATCAGAGTAATTGGAAAATTGGATTACGAAGAAAGTAAGTTCTATGAACTTCCAATTGTAGTACAAGATAAAGGCAGTTCTCAATTAACTGGGCACTGTAAAGTTCTCATTGAGGTTTTGGACATGAATGACAACGTTCCAGAACTATCTGTGAATTCTCTCTCTGTGCCATTGCCAGAGAACTCCCCTCCAGGGACTGTGGTAGCCATAATCAGTGCTTCTGACAAGGATTCTGGAATCAATGGGCAGATAAACTGTTTCCTCTGGCCCACTGGTGTACCCTTCAAACTTGAATCTACATTCAAGAATTACTACTCCCTGATCGTTGGTGCAATCCTAGATCGAGAGCAGGTGGCTGAGTACAGGATGGTTGTGACAGTTGAAGATCAGGGCGTTCCACCACTGTCTTCTAGTCTCACCATTTTAGTGCCTATTAGTGACATAAATGACAATGCTCCGGCTTTCACACAGCCCTCCTACACAGTCTTTGTGAAGGAGAACAATCCCCCTGGTGCTCACATTTTCACAATGTCTGCTGGGGACCCAGATATAGCTGAGAATGCCCTCATCACCTATTGGATAGATAAGAAGCTCTGGCCATTGTCAAGCTACATCTCTGTACATTCAGAGAGTGGAAAACTTTATGCTTTGCAGTCCTTGGACTATGAGGAGTTGAAACTGCTGGAGTTCCATGTGAGAGCTAAGGATGCTGGAATGCCCTCCTTGTGTGGCAATGCGACTGTTCAAGTCTTTGTGATGGATGAGAATGACAATGAACCTGCTCTGTCAAGGTCATCAGAAGAGAACCTGATTCTTCTAGTGGTCCCAATGATGCCTGGGCATATTGTAGGCAAGGTCCATGCCTTGGATGCGGATTCTGGATACAATGCATGGCTAAAGTATGAATTGGTTGAAGAAGGCAATAGTCCATGGTCTGTGGGGCAGTATACTGGTGAGGTGAGTACCAAATATTATTTGGATGAATCCGAAGGAAGCAAAATCCAGAGTATCCTTGTTCTTGTGAAGGACCATGGAAAACCTCAACTGTCAGCTACAGCCACCTTGAGTGTGTCACTTGTGACAAGCAGTGAGACAATCAAAATGGATATTAATCCTCAAAGGTCAGGGGAAAGCTTCGTGCCCCTGGTGGACTCAATCAACGTCTATCTGATCATTGCCATCTGCTCTGTTTCCAGCCTCTTCTTGTTGGCCACTCTCATCTACATGGCCCTGCGATGCCACTGTAAGGAAAAGGAACCCATGGTGTATGGCCCTGGCATGGCCACCCTGGTGTGTGCCAGCGAAGTGGGCAGCTGGTCCTATTCCAATCGCCACAGCCACATCCTGGCAGGTGTGAGTGCAGAGGCTGGTGCCAAGAGCGATCTCATGATTTTCAGTCCCAATATTCCTGTCTTTGCAGATAATGGGGAACTTATCAATAGGGTGGATATGCCCCCAGATTCTGCTAAAAAGGTGAGTCCAGCTCTTAGAGTTCTTGTCATCCACTTAGCATCCCATTACTATGCTTATAATCTTCATACATTTTTTCATATATTATTGGTAACTTTAGAAATAGAAAGTATAATATTGTTAACAATTGGATAGAAGTAATATATTTGTAATACAGAAATTATAACTGATAACTGGATAGTCATATTTATAAAATGATCAAATATTACTTTGTACTAGAGCTCTCTAATCCAAACTGGAATGGCCTTGTCAGTTTAACAACCATTAGGTGGATTCTTTTATCCTGTTTCTATTGCAACACCTGCAGTGTCACACTTTGTGAGGTTGGAAGGAATCAAATGATCTTCCTAACCCAAATTCCCTCCCAATCCTTTCATTCTATAATTCAAATCTTTGAGAATGGTGTCAATTTAGCATGTGTTTTGGGAGTGGGAATGGATTATATCATATGAAAACCCAGGTCTTTATTTTATGTATCTGAATGAATAATCTGAGAGTTGAAATATGAGGGGATTGGAAGAGGGAAATCCTTGCAACCTTCAACAAAATAAACTTAGGGGATCTATAGTTTTGAAAGGCTGACGTTGGTAGTGAGGAGGCTCACCAGTGTTTCCCAACCTTGTCAAGTTGTAGATGTGTGGTGCTGAGCTCTCTGAATTCTCAGCAAAGGGCAGCTGGCAGGGAATTCTGAATCTGCAAACCTACATAACTGAAAATGATAGAGCTCAAGGAACTCCTGTTGTGTTCTGAGAAGCTCATAGAGCAATTAAGCAGTAAATGCTAAAGATCTGCTTGGATTTTTCAAAAACATGTCATTTGTTTAATCAGACAATTTTCTCAGTATAGATGTGCTTTGCCAGTCCTTTAATTCTGTGAGGTATTTTTATCTTCGCAATCTATTTTATAAGCCCGATCCCCCATCTATGTTTTCACTGTTGAACTTTCTTGAGATCAGCCAAGGTCAGCTGGGTGTTGCATCAACTTACTGAAATTGTAGGAATGATATGAACATCTTACATACTGATTTCAGCAAGGCATTTGCCAAAGTATACTGTAACTTTCTGATTAAGAAGTTTGTTAAATGTGAACTTGATACCTTGCCAATTCAATGAGTCTATAGCTCACTTGAAATATATAACGTGTTTCATGAAAATAAGGCCCTGTCTTATATTTTTTTGAACCCCAAAATAAGTGCTTGGCCTTATTTTCAGGGATGTCTTATTACTTATTACTTATTACTTTGGGGTGCATGGAGCTAGATGGGGTTCCTCTTACCCTAACCAGAGGAAATGGTGGGGACCGGCTGTGCATGCTGGTAAATATTTTCGGGGAGGGCTTATTTTGGGGGGGGGCTTATTTTAGCGCATGCGCTCAAAAGCCCAATTGGACTTATTATCAGGGGATGTCTTATTTTATGGGAAACAGGGTATTCAAAGCATGATGATCAAAAACTCATCAAACTGTAGGCAGGTATGAACAGTCAAAACTTCATGGCTAACTAATACTTGGCAGTAGATTCCAAGACTCTCAACTGTAGTGGCTAAATTTTTATCTCTTTTGCCAAGGAGGGATGAGAAGCATGGGAGGGAGGGAGGAAGGGAGGGAGGGAGGGAGAGAGAGAGAGAGAGAGAGAGAGAGAGCGCATCTGAAATGAATATTTAAAACAGGAAAACAAGGACTTCAGCAGTTAATTGTTGATTATGTTGAGTAATATAATATTGACTACACTTTCTATTACGTAAATAAATAAGATACATCCATATGATGAATTCATTTTTCCCCATTAAAACGTGGCCTCAACTTTAACCCTAATGCCCCCACTGCCACTTAAAAAGGCTGCTTAACACTGTCCCAAAGATGTCCTAGACTTGGGGAACAGTATTATTTCCCTACAACCCAGCACTCCCCAGCATCTGCCATGTGCCATGTATCTTCCAACAATGTTCTCTTTCTGTAGACAGGCCCCTGTGACCTGCCCAAAGCTGTTACAGAGCTACGTTATTGAGGTGGTTTCAGAAAATGCTCTTCTGAAGCCTCTGTAGCCTCCAAAAACCACACCATGTCCCATTCTCATGCAATTTTTGGAGGTTCCAGAGGTTGTGCACCTAGTTCTAACATGATTTCTGGAGAGTCAAAAGGTAATGGAAGAGCACATCCCATTCTCATTCTCATTCAATCTCTCCAGCCTCCAAAATTTGTGCGAGAAGGGAGCATGTTTTCAAGAATAGTTGTCAGAAGTTGCTGATTGCTGATGTGTCATCCAAAACATTGTGATATGTCATTCTTGACACACATATCAGAGGTTTGCCATCACTTCTCTAATGTGACAGTTATTCATGTTTATGCTCCCAAAACTGATGCAGAAAATGAGAAGGTTAATACGTTTTATAGCCATGTTTAATAGAACTTGCAAGCAGAATGCACTGCTTATAGATACTGTGATACCAAAATTAGAAAAATTAAGGAAGAAAATAAGAATTGGACTCTATGGCCTAGAAAATTTAAATGAAATAAGAGAACCACATATCAATTTCTGTTAGTCCAAAGATGGTAATAAAATCTTCCGATAACAACAAAAAAATTTAGACTTATACACTGCTCCATTGCTTTACAACACTCTCAGTTTATAAATGTCAGCATATTGCTCCCAACAATTTGGGTCCTCATTTCATGAGCCCCTGCGAGGCAGCAGCAGCATGGGCAGCCAATTGGTGGCCAACACAGTGCCCACCGCAGCTGAGAAGTGTCCCCGGTAGCAGCTGGGCCAGCAGGCAGGGTGGAGGCCGGGGCATGCCAAGAGCTTGGTTTATTGCAGCCGCAGGCAAGCAGACAGTGGGACGGAGAGGAAGAGGCCAGTGGTAGCTGCGCTCCCACTCCCATTGGCCCCCTGAGCTCACCGCCTCCTCCACTTAAAAAAAATAATACCTCTCCCAAAAAAGAAGTCCGAGTGCTTATTTTCAAGCCCAAAAGAAAATAAGACCAGGTCTTATTTTCAGGGAAACATGGTAACTCCAAGGTATTTAACCTTTTTCTCCATCTTAAAACCTGATTCCCTTGACTCCCTCAACTTTTCATAATCTTGAGAAGCCATATTCTTAACAAATATTTTTGTTTTCTGTTTATTTATTTTGAAGCCCATTAAATGGCTCCAAAACCATTAAGCTTCTTTATCAAGTATTCTATGTATGTTTTGGGATTTTGCAAAAATATTACTACCGTATTTTATGGAGTATAAGAAGCACCTTTTCCCCCCCAAAAGAGGGTGAAAATTTGGGTGTGTCTTATACATTGAATGTAGCCCCGCCCAGCCTCTCAAATGGAGGTTTCAGAGGCTGAAAAAAAAAGCCTCTCGAACGGGTTCACCTCTAGGAACAGCTGATTGGGGGTATTCCTGGAGGCCGATCCACCCGCCGATCAGCTTTTTTCTCCTTTTCCTCCTCAAAAACTAAGGTGCGTCTTATACTCTGGTGCATTTTATAGTCCGAAAAATATGGTAAGGGTTGTGGCCCATTGGCTGCCAGCAGAACTAGCAGTAGTATCAGAGTCAGATGAGAAGGAGGGAGAGGGGGATCCTGGGCCAGCTTCAGAGCCTTTGGAAGCTCTGATGAGAAAGCAGAATGAGAGGCAGATGCAGAGCCTGATCCTTCTGTCTGCCCCCAGATGGAGAAGCAGCTGTCTTCAGGGCCTGAGTTGAGCTGAGTGAAGGGGAGGAACAGATGAGGCCCATGCATACACGTATGCATAGAGAGGAGAGCAACGGAAGGCAATAAGTCGGCTCTCAGGGAAAAGAAGTTGTAGATGCTAGCCAGTCCCTCTCTAGCTGGGAAATAAATAGTAGGGGTTTGGGAGTGGCCTGTTGTCGCAGACAACCATTAGTTTTCCAGTGTACATCAATCAAGTCAGATTCCTTGCCAAAACCAGGTTTGTCGGGACTAATTGCTCTATATTTGAGTTGCCAACTGAGTCTCCCTGCTGGGAAATAATACAGAGGTGAAATGTAAAATTTGTTACTACCGGTTCTGTGGGCATGGCTTGGTGGTGGAGGGTAATGTGACTTGGTGGGCAAGGCCAACTTTTTTTTTTAACTTTTCAAAGCATTTTTTCTAATGCTTTGAAAAGCCTCTGCCGATCAGGCAACTCAGCTGGGATCGTCAGAGAGGCTTTTTAAAAAATACCTCTCTGACGATCCCAGCTGAGTTGCCTGATCAGCAGAGAGGTATTTTTTTAAAAAGCCTCTCTGACGATTCTAGCTGAGTTGCCTGATCGGCAGAGAAGTATTTTTTAAAAAATAACTGTCTGCCGATCAGGCAACTCAGCTGGGATCGTCAGAGACTTTTCAAAGCATTTTTTTTACCACCTCTTCGGCCAAGAGGTTGCAGGAAAAAATGCTTTGAAAAGCCTCTGATGATCCCAGCTGAGCCATGCGATCATCAGAGGCTTTTTTTTAACTTTTAAAAGTATTTTTTCGTCGGAAGAGGTTGTAGAAAAAATGCTTTTAAATATATAAAAAAAAAGCCTCTGATGATTGTGCGGCTCAGCTGGGCATGGGGGGAGGCAGGGACTTTTGCTGTCAGTTCTCCGAACCACCCACCGCCATCACTACTGGATTGGCCGAACCGGGAGCATTTCATCCCTGAAATAATAGGTAGTGAATTTGCCTCACCTGGGGTGAACAGTGACTATTTCTGATTGGCTTAATCATTGAAGGACTTTTTATCTTGACTTCTCATGTGAACAGAGACTGTTCATGCCTTTTTCAGACGGGGAAAAGACTCTTATTGTGACTAATTATTTTTGGTTTTGTCTATCCAATGTGAATAAAGACAGTTTCTGCCCTGTGTTTAAAAAAGGGTGGTTTTTTTTACTCATGAGTAAATAGTTTCTCATTGTTTGCTAAGGCTGGCCCAGAAGAGTAAGTCATCAGTGAAAACTCTTGATTTATAAACTTCTTTTCTGATTTTTATGCCCGTTATACACTCATCCTCTCAGACACCATTATTCAAAACTTCCAACACTTACATAAATAACAGTGGAGATAGAGGACATCCTTGTCTCATATTCTTTTGAATATCATATGATGTAGTTAAATCTCGATTAATGATAACATTTGCTTGCTATGATGGTTATATCGCCTTAATCCCTTGGATAAATTTCTCTCCAAAATCCATGTCTTCCAAAACTTTAAACATAAAGTCCCAATTTAAGTTATTAAAAGCTTTCTCTGCAACCAAAAATTACAAAATTGTAACTATTCAATAACATTCAAAACAGTACTTATTCATTGTCTCTCAATTGTCTTTCTGGCAAAAAGTCAGATTGGCCTTTGTGACTGTAAGACTAGAAATTTCTTCAATCCTTCTGCTAGTATTGCAGTAAAACGTTTACAATTCTTGTTTTAATATTGAAATTGGTGTATAATTTTTTATCCTCAGAACATCTTGACTCTCCTTTGGTATTAACACAATATTAACTTCTTTCCAAGTTTGAGGCATCTTTACATCCTGTAGTATACAATTCATTATACCCTTGAGTGGCTGTAGGAGTTGCTCTTCAAAATATTTATTATACTGGCTTGTGAGGTCATCTGGACCTGGAGTTTTACCTATTTTCATTTTTTAATAGCTTCTGATATTTCAAAGGTGGTTACTGGAATCACACTGTTTCTTCTTGATCTCTATCTACATTTTGCTAGCATCAACCATAGCATCCCACTGGCCTGCCTGAAGGGATTGGTGCTGGGAGGTACAAATTGCAAGGTTCTCCCCCGTGTAGTTGGGTTCAGTTGATGTGGACATGATAGGTGAAATTGAATCTGAAGCCCTTGCTGGATTGAGTTCCTCAGAACTCTACTGTATACTCTTTTCCCTTTGGTTTAACATCTACATGAAGGCACTGGGTGAGGTCCTCTGATGATTAACAGTCAAATATCATCAATATATGGATAAAATTATTTTACATGACCCCAGATTGATCAGGCACTATGGTCTGAAGGCTATGGGAGACTGGATGGGGAGAAAAATGTTTAGGTTCAATCCTGATAAAACTAATTTGCTAAGATTTTGGGGACAATCTGAAGCTGCAAATGTTTCATTTTTACAAGCCCTCACTTAACAATCTTTCAGAATGATGATGGTGCTGAATGAAGGGACTTACAATCTATGCCAAAAGTTGTAGTTATTGTAGCACCCCTACAGTCACATGATTGTGATCTGGGTCCTTGGTAATACATTCACACTTACAACTGATTGCCAAGTGCCCCATGATTATGTCATCACCATTTGCAATCTTTCCTGCTGGCTCCCCCAAATTCAATGCCAGCAGGGAAGGTTGCAAGCTTCCACCACCTGCCAAGAGGACTCCCTCTCATTTCTGAGACTAGCTGAAAAAGGTCCATCCCAGAAACCAAGTAGGATTTTTAGCCATGGAGGATTTTCAGCTCCACAGTAGAGAAACTGGTAGCAAGATAAGGAATGCAGAGTACCTCACAGGGAGAGGCCCTGGGAGATATGCACGAGTCTAGTGCTGGTGGCATGCGAATGTCTCCCTGCTCAGGGAATGAAAATTCTGCTTGGATTTAATAGGGATTTTTAACTGTAGAACAGTGAGACACTTGTGCATAGCCTGTGCCAGGCTTTCCTTACCTGGGACTCTTTCCATTTAATGACTCACAATATTGCTTAATGACTGCAACTGGGACTCCAAGATTACTGTTGTTGAATAAAATGGTGTTATGATGTCTTACTTAAACTCAACAATAAAGATTCCAGTCCCAATTGTGGTAGTAAATAAAGAACCACCTGTAGCCCTTACCCCTTTGGGAATTTCTAGGACTCACGACTCCTGCTTAAGGATCTGGTGGCAGGTGCACACCTTAGGAGAAATCCAACTTGTATGCCAATTACCTGGTATGCTGCCCCACTCACTCACACACACATGTAACTGTGGTTTAGTGAGTTTATTAATGTTCCCCAGCAATTCCCCTTTGCCAAGACTCACAATTGTCTCAAATAAGTCCAGCCATAAGCAGGCCAAGATTAATCCACAAAGCAATGGGTCAATAGTAGTGGTGGTATTCAGCCGGTTCTATCTGGTTTGGGCAAACTGATAGGGGCGGCTGCGGGTGGCTCCACCCACGTACATGTAATCACGTCCCATTTATCCATGTTTTTGATGCTCTGCGCATGCGCGCTCACATTTGCGAATCAGTAATGAAGGTAAGTGAATACCACCCCTGGTCAATAGTCCATAAAACAAGTGAAAGTTGCTCAAACAAATAGCTCCACCAAACAAATTTAAATCCACCAGGCAAAACTTAAACACACACATGAAAGCTCACTTGGCAAGAAAAGTTCAGAGTGTCCAAGGCACAATTCCAAACATGGTAAAACAGGAAGCACGATGATCAAACGAACAGCCAGCAAACCAACATGTTGTTCCCAGCAATGTCTCTCTCTCTCTGCCTGCTGTCATAAATAGCCAGCTTTCTAGTACAGCCCATCAAGACAGGCAGGGCCTTTTCCTCCCAAGTAGTCTGGCTGACCTCCGTTGCTCCTGCCTTTTCTCTGCATTGTGTGCTCTCAGATCAGATACAGAAGGCAGTTCCTCCTCCTGTTCACTGCCATCTGCTCCTGCAAGACTTTCCCAGCTGAAGCCTCCTCCAATTCTCTTTCAGCTGGCTGTTCAGAGCCATTAATCAATTTAGTTCCTGACGTGCCAGGAATAATCTCATCCTCCCTTGAGCTGAGGAAGAATCTGGGTAGTCATCCAAAGGAGATATCACACCTGGATTGGGAAGTTCTTCAGAAAATTGCTCATACTTGGTTACCTTGCATGAGGACTGCTGCAATCCAAAGTGCTAGTTATTACCTGTAAATATCTTAATCACAGTCATGGTCTGGTCATTTTCTCTGCCATCTGTCCAGCTGATATCATTGGGCAGATTTGAACATAGAACATCAAACATAGAATCATAAGGCTGGAAGGGACCTCAGAGGTCTTCTAGATCAACCGCTTGCCCAAGGCAGGAGACCTTATACTATACTGGAAATAATTGTCCAGTCTATTTTGAAAATCTCCAGGAAAAGCTATTCCAGAAAATTTATCCTTTTAGGTTGGATTTGTTTAATAAACTTCCACCCATTACTTCTTATCCTGCCCTCTGGTGCTTTGGAGAATAAGTCAATCCCCTCTTTTCTGCGATATGCCTTCAAGTACTGGAAGGCAGTAATTATGTCCCTCCAATTTGCTTTGATAGCCTAGTCATAGCTACCTCCCTCAACTGTTCATTGTACAATTTAACCTCCAGACCCGTTATCATCTTTGTTACTCTTCTCTGCATACTTTCTGGGGTCTCAGAAACTTTTTTGTATCTGTCAGGTATGCTTCCTTCAAAGTCCAAGAAAGAATGACCCCAACTCCATTGTTTTAAAGAGAAAGGTACGTTTACTGGAAAATGAAATGATCGCAACCAAGGAAAAGCAGAATCTGAGGCAAAAGCACAAAAATTACAGATATAAAGCATTCCCTCCCACTGTCCAACGTAAATCATCCAATCCAAAGGTCTCCCAGGGGTCAGGTGGAAGCACACGTCTGGCGGTGTCATCAATCAGGAATGCCGTGGCCATTGACCCGATAGCAGCTTCAAAGATGCAGCACTATATCTTAGGAATCACTTTTGTTTCTCTCTCTAGTACGCTTACAACTCAATGCTAGCTTCCCCCTCCCCCCCGTTACCATGGTAGCCAAAGCAGTAAAAGGCGGAGTTATTATACGCCACGTCCACAAATGGCAATAAGTCCACCCAGTTATCTTGCTGATAATTTATGGAACATCTCAGATACTGTTCTAACACGGAATTGGTTCTCTCAGCCCCATTTGTCTGGGGTGAGTGGGTGGAGCTTAACCCTTGGGCGGAGCCTATCAACATCAGAAACTCCTTCCAAAACTTGGAGGTAAATTGTATACCCCTGTCCGAGATTATACGTTTTGGAGCACCATGTAACCTATACACATGTTGAATAAACATTTTTGCAAGGGTTTTAGCTGACAGGATCTTAGGACATGGGATGAAATGCACTTGTTTGGAAAACAAATCAGTTACTGCCCATATGACTGTGCACCCCCCACTATCCGGCAGGTCTACAATAAAATCCATGGATATCTCTTTCCAAGGGGCATTTGGCCTTGCCACACTCTGAAGTAGACCAGGTGGCTTCCCCGGAGGTCTCTTAGCTGAGGCACACACCGGGCAGCTGGCTACATATGCCTCTATGTCCTTTTTGAGTGCGGGCCACCAGAATTGTCTTTTAACGAGATGTAGAGTTTTGACAAATCCAAAGTGTCCTGCCACCTTGGCGTCATGAACGTGTTGCAACACTGTTACTCTCTCTCTCTTTTTTTTTTAATTAAAACAAAACTTTATTGATTGTTAAAAAACATTTAAAACATACAAGTTTCTCTCAATCAAGAAACAAATTTACATATACAGTACATAAACTTCACCTATTGACTAATTTTCATTATTCTATATACATATATTATGTATATTATATGTACATATATACAAACAGTAACATATTTCATATTCTATCCCTCTGACAGTGCTGTTTTTAGTTATATTAATTTCTTCTAAATTTCATCTCTACCCATTTCCTTTCCTCTGGTTTATCCATTGGTACCATCTATTCCATATTGCATAATATTTTGAGTCCTCCTTATCCTGTAACTCTAAAGTTAGTTTGTCCATTTCTGCGCATGTATATATTTTTTGTATTAATTCCTGGTCAGTTGGCAATCGGTCGCTTTTCCAAAATCGTGCTAGCGCTAATCTAGCCGCCGTGATTATATGAAGCATTAGGTATTTTATGTCATTTCGGATGTTCTTTTTAATCATGCCTAATAGAAAAATCTCAGGTTCTAATTCAATTTCATAATCTGTTATTTCTCTTATCCATGTTCTTACCTTGTTCCAATATTTCTTAATTACCGGGCAGAGCCACCAAGCATGGTAAAAAGTTCCCTGTGTTTTCCTACACTTCCAACAGGTCGGATTTACATTTGGGTACATTTTTGCTAATCTTGCGGGGGCCAGATGCCATCGATACCACATCTTATAATGATTTTCTTTGTAGGCTACCGATTTTGTCATGCTGTAGTTAATTTCCCACACTCTTTCCCATTCTTCTAGCTGTATACTGTGCCCAATGTTTCTTGCCCACGCTATCATCTGCCCTTTAACTAATTCTTCTGCCAAATCATATTCAAGTAAGTATTTATAAATTTTCAAAATTAATTTCCCTTCTTTAGATTCTAATAATTTATCCGATCTGTTTTGTTTCAAATCTATTCCCCCCTCCTCCTGATCTTTCCTGTATCTTATTTTTATTTGTGAGTAGGGCCACCAGTCTATTGCTATTCCTTGTTCTTTTAACTCTTCCCTAGTTTTTAATTTACCCTGTATATTTAATATTTCTCTGTATCGTAATATTTTTTGTTTTGATAATATATTGGGGTGAGTGATTGCTTCTATTGTCGACAACCAACCTGGGACTTTCATGTAATATTTGCGTTGAATTTGTTGCCATGTATTAATTAAAGATTTCCTAATGGTATGATTGTTAAAATGTTTATATGTCTTATTTCCGGAGTTCCAAATAAAAGCATGATATCCCTTCATTAGATCATGTCCTTCCAGATTTAACAGTCTTTGATTATCCAGAGTTATCCATTCCTTAATCCATAGTAAACTGGCAGCCTTACAATATTTTTGCCATGCCGGAAAACCGAAACCGCCTCTAATTTTATCATCTTGTAATATATTTAATTTTATTCTCAATTTTTTTCCCCTCCCACACAAATTTTGTAGTTATTTTATCCAAATTGTCAAAAAATTTCTTATCCAATTTTATTGGAATCATTTGGAATAAATAAAGGAGCCTTGGAAGTATATTTGATTTTATCACTGCTATCCTCCCCAGCAAAGACAACCTTAGTTTCCCCCATTTATCTAAGTCTTCTTTGATTTTCTGGACTAAAGGTTCATAATTGTCCTGTTTTATTGTTGCTGTTCTAGCCGTCAAATGTATCCCTAGATATTTCACTTGTTTAACTGCCTGTAATTGTGAGTCATTTACTAATTGCTCTACTTGTTTTGTTGTCATATTTTTTGTTATCATATCTGTTTTTTCTTTATTAATTTTTAGGCCTGCTACTTTTCTAAATTTTTCAATTTCTTTTATTAATTTGGGGGTTGTTTCTATTGGAACTTCTATGAAGAAGACAAGGTCGTCCGCAAAAGCTTGGACCTTGTACTCCTCTCTCTTAATCTTTAGTCCTTGTATTTCTTTATTTGCCCTAATTCTAATTAACAAGTTTTCTAGCGTTAAGATAAAAAGTAGAGGGGACAGCAGGCATCCCTGCCTTACTCCTTTATTTATTCCAAAAAATTTTGTTGGATCCCCATTTACCAATATACATGCTTTTTGGTCCTGGTATATTGATGATATCATTTTCGTAAATTTATCACCGAAATTCATACTTTTAATTTGTTCTTTCATAAATTGCCAGTTTACTTGATCAAACGCTTTTTGTGCATCCAGAAAGATCAGGGCCACCTGTCTCTCTGAATGCACTTCATAATACTCTAAAACGTCCATTACCATCCTTAAATTATTTTTTATTTGTCTTGTGGGCAAGAAACTGTTTTGATCCTGATGTATTTTGTTATGTAATATCTTTTTCATTCTATTAGCAATTATATTCATAAAAATCTTGTAATTGGTATTCAACAAAGAAATCAGCCTATAATTTTTTATTAATGTGGCATCTGCCCCTTCTTTTGGTATTAGGGAGATATACGCTTCTTTCCTTGTGTTTGGTAATTTTACCTCCAACAGGGCTTCATTATATACTTCTAATAGTATTCCATTTAATAATTCTCCAAATGTTTTGTAAAACTCTGTTGGTAAACCATCGGTCCCCGGAGTTTTATTATTTTTCTGTCTCTTCAATGCTTCTTTTAATTCACCTATCGTAATCTCCCTATTTAATAATACTTTTTCCTCCTCTGTTAATGTTTGTACTCCCTCTCCTTTTAGATACTGTTCAATTTCCTCTGTTGTTACTATGTCCTTCTCATAAAGTTTTTGATAGTATTGAAGTATTATTTCCTTTTTCTTCTCTATGCTTTGTTGGATCTTCCCCTCATCATCTTGTAGTTTCTGAATTGTTCTTTTTTCCCTTTCCTTCCTTAGCCAACCACCTCCCTGGTTTATTTGCGTGTTCGAAATGGTTCTGCCTTATATATTTCAAATTCAGTGTGTATTTCCCTTGTTCTAATATATTAAGCTTGTGTTTTGCCGCTATCCACTTTACCCTTATTTCTTCGTCCCCTGGTTTTCCTTGCAGTTTATGTTCCCAATTTTGAATTTCATCTCGTACTTTATTATATTCTTTTTCTCTCTCTTTTCTCCTTTTTGCGTTATACGCTATTGTAAGGCCTCTTACATATGCCTTAGTAGTGTCCCATAAATTTTGTAGGGAGGTGTGTTGTTTTGTATTTTCCTTATAAAACAATTCTAATTCCTTTTCCATATATTTCTTATATTCTTTCTCTTTTGTTACCTGTAAATTCATTGTCCATCTACTTTTCTTTCTCTGGTGCCCCTTCCACGTCATCATTAATGGGTTGTGATCGGCCCAATCATTTGATAAAATTTCTACAGTTTCTATCTCTCTCATTAACATACCGGATACCCATGCCATGTCTAACCTGGACCAAGACTTGTGTGGATTCGAATAATATGTAAAATTTTTAGTTTCAGGATTGTAAAATCTCCAACTATCTATCATATTTAGCTCTTCGACCATATCTGTAAAAGTTCTAGGTAGTATGTTTTTCTTATTTTTATTTTGCTGGCCACATTTATAATCTTTTCTTACATCCGAGATGGCATTAAAATCTCCAATTAGACATACATTTTCCATTTTTTGATCCATAATTTTCTCGTGCACTTTTTTATAGAATTCTAATTGTTTGCTATTTGGTGCATACATTACAACCAATAATATATTTTTGAAGTCAAATTTTAACTCTATCATCACAATTCTACCTTCGGTATCTGTATATCTTATATTACTATCTATCCCTTCCTTGATATATACCACTACTCCTCTTTTTTTTCTCTTCTGCCAACAATTAATATGCTATACCTAATTTCTTATATTGTACATAATTTGTATCTTGTTTTCTTATGTGTACCTCCTGGAGGCATACTATATCAGATTTTTGTTTCAGAATCTTTTTGAAAATTTGGTGTCGTTTAGATGATGAGTTGAGACCATTTACATTTACTGATAGGATTCTTAGAGTTCTTTCCATATCTTACTGACTTTCCTGTTGTTTCTTCTTTATTTCTTCTTGTTCCTTTTTTTTGCCTCTTGTTTGTACTCCTCCTTCCTCCTGCGTCTCTCCTTCATCCTCTTTTCCTCCTTGTGGTGGGGTTCTTTCACGTTCCCGTCTCTGTTTTCCTTTGATATTTCTTCCTCCCTCCTCTTTGCTGTCATTTGTTATCTCACTACTCGTCATTTGATCGTATAGTTCCCTTGCTTTGCTCTGCGAATCCACCTTTATTTTCCTTCCCTGCCACGTTACCAACATTCCTTCGGGCGTCGTCCATCTAAAGGGTATATATCTCCTGTTTAGCAATGTGGCCAGGAACCAATAGTCTTTTCGCAAGTCTCTTATTCTTTTGGGAATTTGTTTCAAGGTTGTTATTTCTTTGTTCTTATAAAACATAGGTTCATCCTTTGTTATTTTGTATACGATATCCCTCACCTTTCTTCTTACAAATCGTATGTGTACCTCCCGAGGAAGTTTGTGTTGTCGGGCGTAATTTGTGTGAGCCCAGTACACTTCATCTAATTCATTTATTATTTCTTCCCTTTCTCTTTGAAGAGCCTCAGCTATCATCTCCGCCATTATCATCGTCAGATCTTCTCTTTCTTCAGCTACATTTTGGAAACGCAGAAAGAATGCCGCTTTTTCCATTTCCAGTTGAGCTACTGTGTTCTCGAGCTCTTTATTTAATCCTGTCATTTTTGTTTCCAATGCTTCCAACTTTTCTTCTGTCAATTCAGTTTTTTGTTCTATTTCTTTTATCCTTTGGTCATTTCTTTGAATAATTTCTTGGATCAGATCCATTTTTTTCATCAATCTTTTGAATGTCATTCTTAACTTCTCTCTTTACCTCATCCATATCTTTTCTGGATTGTTCATGGTTTCTGGTCATGCATTCTTGCATTTTGACCATTGTTTCTTGGATTGTCATTAAGGTAGCTTGCATCGTTGGCATACTGGGTGTACTGGGTTGTTTCTCTGATGCAAACATTCCCTCCAAGGTTTTCTGTGATACTGGTGAGGCCGATGGTCCAGCTAAAATTGATGTCGTTTTCTTCCCTGTCTTCAACGTTGTCGTGGTAGTACTCATCATCTCTTTCAAAATTCTATATTGTTCCACCAGTATTTTATCAACTTTCTCCCAAGTCACCATCCAACTTTTATATAATTTCTTTCTTTCCCTTTCCTTTTCCCTTATAAAGATTCAATTCAATAAACTCACATTCACTTTATCAATATTCTTTGAGTAGGGTTCCTTTAACTGGTTAATTATCTCTTATAAAATACTTCGTAAAAAATGCAGAAAAAATATAAATTTAAATATAATATAGATATTACAATATGGATATTAATATAAGTTAATATAAGTAATTAATATAAGTATAAATAAATATGAATAAATATAGATATATATATAAATATGTAGTTTAGATAATCACAAACTTATTCAATTAATCAATTCTTATTACTTAGTGTTTAGTTTTCAATAGTTAATAATTATAATACTTAAATTACATAAAATTATGAATATATATGTTTTTATATACTATTACAAAATTAATTACTTCCCACTAATTACTTCTGTAACACTATAATTATTATAGATCCTAGTTTGTTATATACTAATTTATTTATTAATAAACAAATATCACTATAGTTCTTATCAATAGCAATAGCAATTATCTATGTTTAAATAAAAGAGGATTATATAGGAGCGATATTTTTTCAATTTTCTATGACTTCTATGAGTCTTTTTCGTCATATTTTCAACAAAGGAGAGGTCCAACTCGTTTCTTTTTTACGTTGAGATCTTTCCCTGTTTCAATACGGCGATCTCCAATCTGCACAGTCACAGTCCACAGTTTTTTCTCTTTGCCAAACTACCTCTCTCCTTCCGTTTGAGCAGCCAAAAAAAGGAGGATACAAAGAATGTTCGTTTTTCTTTAAATCTCTGCACTTTAAATCCACCTCTCCTCACCTTCGTTTTCGCTGTTTTAAAGTCTGTTATTCTTTCTCCGCTTGTCTATGTCCCGTCCTCTTCCTTTCTGCTTGCCTCTTCAGTTGCCACCCCTTTTACACTCTGAGATCTTCTCTTTTCATGCTGCTCCTCTGGAAAAGTATTTCCTCCTCGATTTTGCACCAAATTACTCCAGAATAACGATCCTCGCTTTCTGCTCACCCTCGGCAATCTTGCACTGTACTCACTCCTCCGCTCCCGATGGTCTCAATCGGCTCGTCGGGCCTCCGGGCCAGCTGCACTCACCGTGCCAGCTGGCTTCTTCCCGAGCCTGGATTGAGGGATCTTCTCAGTATGGTGGGAGATTGCACCTCTCCTCGCCTCCCCCGAAGTTTCCCCTCCTTGTTCCCGATCTCTCCAGGATCGGTCTTCGCCAGGAAAGGCACCAAAAGCTCAGAAAACCAGCATCAGAAAGAGAGCGCTTCTCTCCTGTGCCGCCACAGCCCTACGTCACTGCTGGAAGTCTCGCTTTTTAAATTTCAAGTATCCATCCAACACTGTTACTCTCAAACTGGCAGGAACATACAATTTGGCTCCAACCCAAGCTAGACCATCACAAAGTGTACATTCATTCGACTGGGTTTGAAACCACTTGTCAGTTTTCAGAGCTTCTTGTAGTTTCTGAAGCAAATCACCCGAGAGGGCTGGATCGCTCCTCGCCTGCGCTGTGGAAGTCACTTGGGTCGAAGGGATGATCGGGCGAACCACTTCCTCCTTGGTACTGTTGTATTGAGGCAATCTGGAAAGTGCATCCGCCATGAAGTTCTTTCCACCAGGAAGGTAGCGTAGCGTGAAATCAAAATGGTTGAAGTGCTGAGCCCAGTGAACTTGCTTTGGTGACAGTTTATGCAGTGTTTTCAATGCCTCCAGGTTTTTATGGTCAGTCCAAACTTCAAAAGGATGCTTAGCTCCTTCAAGAAATTGTCTCCACGTTAACAGTGCCCAGCGTACTGCAAAAGCTTCCTTCTCCCATATGGCCCATCTTTCAGTCTCCAACAATTTCCGGGATGTATAGGCACAGGGCTGTAATTTCCCTTCTGCATTTTTTTGCAGAAGTACTGCTCCTACTGCTACGTCACTTGCGTCAGCCTGTACTACAAAAGGCTCTTCCATGTCCAGATGTTGGAGGACTGGTTCAGCAGCAAACAACCGTTTTAGTTTTTCGAATGCTGCCTGACAGTCCATAGTCCACTCAAGGACCCGGAAGGGCTTTGGTTTTACTTCACCTTTTGTTTTCAGGAGATTTGTTATTGGTAGCGCGATTTTTGCTAATGAGGGGATGAACTGTCTATAGAAGTTAGCAAATCCCAGGAAACTCTGTAGTTGTTTGCAGGTGCGTGGCGCGCAGCCCAGACTTTTCCAGGATCCATCTCTATTCCCCCATGAGATATGCGATATCCAATATAGTCAATTTTGCTTTGGTGGAATTCGCACTTGGAGAGAGCTTGGCATACAGTTCAGCAGCCCTGAGTTTTTTCAGGACAGTCCGCACCAATTTCACATGGTCGTCCATGTTCTCAGAGTAGATAAGAATGTCATCCAAATAGACGAGCACCCCCTTATACAGGTGCTCATGCAGCATTTCATTGATCAATTGCATGAACACAGCAGGGGCTCCTTGTAGTCCAAAAGGAAGCACTCAAAACTGGAACATCCCAGTGGGCAGTTAAATGCTGTTTTCCATTCATCCCCTTCCTTAATTCGCACTCTGTAGTATGCCTCTCACAAGTCAAGTTTGGTGAAGATCTTCCCCTTTCCTAGGTGGGCTAGCATGTCCTTCATGAGCGGCAGGGGGTAAACACTTTCCACACAAATGGTGTTCAGGTTCCTATAATCAACTACCAGACGAAAGGAGCCATCTTTCTTTTCCTGGAACAATACCAGCGGCACCACCCTTGGTCTGGCTGGTTGGATAAAACCCCGTTCTAGGTTTTTGTCAATTAACTTTCATAACTCCCCCAACTCTCGAGGGGTCATAGGGTAGATCTTTGTCTTAGGGAGCTTTACCCCAGGGTGTATTTCAATGGTACAGTCCGTAGCTCTGTGGGGGGAGCAGCACATCCGAGGCCCTTTCACTAAAAACTTCTCAGAGATCCCAATTGGAATCTTCTCCTCCCCTTCAATGTGGCCTATTGCCACCTCTGCCTCTTCATGTTCTACTCCGTCCTCAAGGGGGGGGGTTCTTTCCTCTCTAGTCTCAGGTTTCTGGTGCGAATGCGCAAAACCCCCATCTTCTAGTTAACACGCGGGTTCCATCGATGGAGCCAGGGCAGTCCAAGTATGAGGGGTCATTCCATGCCAGGGGCCACAATAAAACTGAGAGTCTCTACATGATCCCCCAATTGCATTTCAATGGGTTCAATCACAAAACTGGCTGGCCCCCTCCTGCTATCGATCCGTCCAGCTGACAGAACGCAATGGGCCTTCTTAACGTTTTTAGCCTTAGGCCCATTTTCTCCACCACTTTTGGGCTGATTATGCACCTGGTGCACCCAGAGTCTAATAGCGCTAGCATCTGCGCGTGTGCCCCTGTGGATGGCACCCTTATTTCTATGGGAACGAGCATGGGGCCCTCAGTGTCACTCACCAGATCATCGGAGCCGGAGTCCGTCTCGCTGTCGTCCGCGGTGGTCGGAGTTCCCAATTCACCCTGCTTTCGGGGAGCAAATTCAACGACTTCCCCTTTCAGGGCGGTTTCCCGGGCTTTTGCGGGTGCTTTGTCAGCCTTCTTTGGCCCCGAGCTGGTAGATTTTGGCACTGGCTTGGAGAAGCACTCAGCGGCCCAGTGACCTTCCTTGCCACACTTGAAGCATGTGAAGGGCTTTGACTTGGGTTTGAACTCCACTCTCTCCCCGGCCATCTTTGGTGTTCCTTTGCGGTAGTAGTAGGATGACAGATCCCCTGTACAGCCCCCTCGGAGTCGGCTTCGGCCAGATTGATCTCCACGTCCTCAGCTACTACGTACCAACTCTGCAAATCTTCGGGGACCCCCCCCATACTCTACAATCTTTGTAAATGTCTTCATTCAGTCCATCCTTAAAGCTCTCCAGTAGGGCCGCTTCTGACCACCCTGTCATAAAAGGTGCCAGCTCCCGAAACTCTTGGGTGTATTCTGCCACTGATCTCCGGCCCTGCTGGATACCCTTCATTCAGAATCTCGCCTTCTGCTCAGATAGGTGGTCTTCAAACCACCTCCTAAGAGCCCCCATGAATAGGTTGTAGTTTCTCAGCAAGGGGGAGTTGTTATTGTGGAGGACCACTATCCATTCAGCTGCTACTCCCTCTAGGGCATTCGTGACGCATCTCACTCGTGCTGCATCTGACAAGTAGTCCCCCCCCCCCATTCCTGCATGTGGTTCCACACTTGGGTCAGGAAAAGCCCCAAAGTCTTCGGATTCCCTCCATACTTTTCAGTTAGGAGGGGATTTTTGTTTTTTTGCGTCTCCGGGGTGGGGCCTGCAAGGCTGGGGGTCCATGAGCTGCTGCATCCCTCGCTTGGGTACCCGAATCTGAGATGTTCCTTCCCCAGCTTCCTCTTCCTCTCCCCCACAAACAGTCTCCTCTGGATCCACTCTGGGGTAGTCTCCTCCCTTCCCCACAAGGAATACATAAGACTCATAGTTTTTTCGGCTTTCTTCGGCATCACAGAGGAGTTGCATAGCTTGAGCAATCATGAGGCTCTCCTTTTGCTCTTGCAACCACACGGCCTCTCCCTTACGGGGTCTGGAGCTGGTTACTCCTTGGGGGGGTCCTCGCCAGGTCCGGCAACCTCCCTACTCCCCACGACCATCTGGCTTCCTCTGGCTCCTCTCTCAGCTGTAATTTTTCCATCTACTCCATGGCTTCTCCCCCTGGTTGGAATGAAGTCATCGTAGAGCCAGCAGCTCCCATCTGATCTAAATCACTTTCTTGATCAGACTTCCTGTGGTTTTCAGCCCCCTCGGTAGTTGTCCGGGATGGCTGAGAATGAGATTCTGCTTAATGTCAGGTATGCTTCCTTCAAAGTCCAAGAAAGAGTGACCCCAACTCCATTGTTTTAAAGAGAAAAGTACTTTTACTGGAAAACGAAATGATCGCAGCCAAGGAAAAGCAGAATCTGAGGCAAAAGCACGAAAATTACAGATAGAAAGCATCCCCTCCCACTGTCCAACGTAAATCATCCAATCCAAAGGTCTCCCAGGGGTCAGGTGGAAGCACACGTCTGGCAGTGTCATCAATCAGGAATGCCATGGCCGTTGGCCCGATAGCAGCTTCAAAGATGCAGCACTATATCTTAGGAATCACTTTCGTTTCTCTCTCCAGTACGCTTATAACTCAATGCTAGCTCCCCCCTCCCCCTATTACCATGGTAGCCAAAGCAGCAAAAGGCAGAGGCTGACAGT
This sequence comes from Arizona elegans, assembly GCA_022577455.1. NCBI lineage: Eukaryota > Metazoa > Chordata > Lepidosauria > Squamata > Colubridae > Arizona > Arizona elegans. Next base: position 89,723,274 of record JAKOOJ010000002.1, read on the forward strand.
ATCAGGATGACTGGAACTGTTTGCAGTAATCAAAGTCTGGTTTCACTAGTGCATTATAAAGTGGCATTATCACTTCTCGTGATCTTGATGTTATCCCTCTGTTAATTCAGCCTAGGACTGCATTGGATTTTTGACAGCCTGTTTCTGCACATGCGCAGATCATCAGTGATGATGTTGGGGTGGGTGGGCGGAGCCTCCCACCACCATTACTACTGGTTTGCAAGAACCAGACCGAACCGGGAGCAACCCACTACTGGCCTGCTCATATTTAAATGATGGTCCACTAGGACACCTAGATCTTTCTCACATATCCAAGAAAACTATAGTATGCCCAAAGCATATCACTGGTCCAGTAATTTAATCACTTGATCAAAGAAGGCAATAAGGTTTGTCTGGCATGAACTGCTTTTAACCAACCTATTCTGGCTTCTAGTAGTTACTTTGTTCATTTCTAGTGCTCACAAATCCTGCGCCTAATTATCTTTTCCAAGATTTTCTCAGGTATTGGTCTAAAGATGATTAGCCTATTATTTCTTGGATCCATATCCCCCGCTTTTTATAGATTGGTATCACATCAGCTCTTTTCCAGTTTTGAGGTAAGCCTGCAGAATGGGATCTTGTTTGTAAATTCCTGGATAGACAGGGAGGAGCTGTGCCAAGAATGCAGACTGTGTCCTTCATCTGGAGCTGATTGTGGAAAAACCTCTGAGGTTCTTCCATGTGGAGATTGAAGTCAAAGACATTAATGACAATGCTCCCAGGTAACAGATTCTGAGTATGGCTGAATTTCTTTTCACATCTGGTAGAATGTGAATTCTACATCTAGTCAAAAAGGTAAATGAAAGTTTCTTCTGCATCAAAGTAAATATATTTTCTGAAGTATAGGAAGTAATAATTGTGTTACATTTAAAGCCCTCTCAAGCACTATATCCAATGTTGGGCAATATAGTTTATGATAAATTCAAAGAAGTGCTAATAAGAGCAGTAAGGATTATGGGTGTGGAAAGAAAAGAGAAATTGAAAAATGGATTCAACCTTGAGATAAGAAGACTTGATTGACAGCATCCTTAAAGAAGCTGAAGGAATATCATACAGAAGAAACCTTGTTTTCTTGGTCCCAAGGGTGAAGAAATAGAACAGTGGACAATTACTATGTTACATGCACGGACAAACATTCAGATGGTTTCTATACCTGGGCTACTTTATCTGAGCAAACAAAAACTACAATAAAGGTTTGTATTAAAAAAACCCGATAGATCCTCTTGATTCAGAATTAACTAGTGGTGATTGAGTTCATGAATTTTTTTCCTCCTGGCTAAATTGGCTGCTGTTTTCTCCCGAGCTATGAAAAGTAAAGGTACAAATTCAGTGAGTAACTCCTTGCTCTCCCAGCAACCTCTGGTGGTCTGCAAATGCAACCAGTGACTCATACCATACATTATGAAGTACCATACATTATGAAGAAAATCTTATCATTAAATCATTGCTTCCTCCTGGATCGCTTATTTCTTGTTCTACCACAAACTGTGAATCAAATTTATTATGCCACTGATGGATTTTGAAATCCCTCTGTTATATATTTGACCAATCCATCTTTTAGATGAAAGTTCTTTCTCATGATGAAAAACATTAGTTCCCTGTTGTTTTAAAAAAAAGATTTTAAATTGCTCAGTTTAGAAAACATGTATTGATAACATTAATGAGCATAGAAAAAAATATTTTCATAGGCTTAGGTAAAAAAGGAGGAAAAGAAGTTTTATGTACTTGAGATAAACTATTTTCAATAGTTTAAATAAATAAATGTATAAAAAAATGTATAAGAAAAATAAGAATAATAAAATAAAAATTTTTGAAGAAACAAAAAAACTAATACTATAGAATAGTTTGGAAAAAATAGTACAGGATTTCCCTCCTTACTTGCAAGTCAAGTTGAACTATATCCCCTTTAAAAAATAATTGGAACTGCCACTTCTTTATTCCTATGATTGTGAGACAAATACTTTTTTCTGTAGTTAGTGATATCTGAAACCCTAACTTCTTCATTTAAGTATCTAAGAATAAAGGGGGAAAAAATCAATAGAAAATGTATTTAAACACCTTGCATTTTGTTACCAAATAAGTTTTGTTAAATTTCTCAACCATTTCTGGTGGCAGATGTGGAAGAACAATTTAAATCATCCTGCTAGGTAAGATAAATGAAAGATATGATCTTGTAGAACTTAAATATGTCCTCCAAATAGATTTCTGTACTGAATGGATAGAAAGGCTACATCATAAGTAGTTTCAATTTCCAACCTGTATGCTAGCTGTACTGAAAACACATACATACAGTATACATTTACATTTCTCAATAAAGACAATTGTAGACTGTTGCTCAATGTTATAAAGAATATTTTAAAATCATAAATTATTTCTGTGAAATTAACTATAAGTGGTCACTTCATCTTGAACATTTTTATTTATATTCAACATTTGTTCAATGAGGCTGCACTGTCTGTCAGAAATTTCAAGTTGAGTTATTTTTTCCCTCTTCATTTGCTGCAGTTTTTATCTGCATGATTTCTGTCCGTTTAAAAGACCGTAAATAATGAGAAATAGTTTTTAAAGAGATAAGCAACTCTGTGCAACTTCCGTTCTGTGTTAATTTTTCTGCCATCTTCAGTTGTGAGACAGGAAGAAAAATCATGTTTCTATAGTTCTTCAACTCAAACAAGATGTTTCACTTTGGATGAGTGGGATGATTTTTCTTTTCCTTTTTTCTTAATATCATTGTTTATTACTATAAACTGCTAATTTAAACAAGATAAAGGCAGTAACTTAACCCCGCAAAAAGTATTTTTGTGGTTAGGATCCCACAGAAATGTCACAGACCTGGTTCAGCCAGATAAGAAACTTCATTGCAGGTAATAATTAAGCCATATGAAACAGCTGACTGCCTATAATGTAAGTTGGTCTTCTATCTGCAGTGATTCAGATGCTTAGCTTCCCCCTTTTCATGAATTAACAAATTCTTTGTGTAGCTGTTTGTGGCCTTGAAACTGATTGTTGAATGTTAACATAATTATCAACACTGACTCTTGGCATACTTTTCACATGTAGTATACTACCACACAGTTGTTTCAATGCCAGGTATCTTCCTCCCAAAAAGGAAACGAAAGTTTATTCTGCATCAAAATAAATATATTTTCTAAATTATAGGAAGTAATAATTGCATTACATTTAAAGCCCTCTCAAGCACTATATCCAATGTTGGGCAATATAGTTTATGATAAATTCAAAAGAGTGCTAATAAGGGCAGTAAGGATTATGGGTGTGGAAAGAAAAGAGAAATTGAAAAATGTGTTCAACCTTGAGATAAGAAGACTTGATTGAAGGTGCATTTAATAGCATCCTTAAAGAAGCTGAAGGAATATCATACAGAAGAAACCTTGTTTTCTTGGTCCCAGGAGGGAGAAAATAGTGCAATAGGTTCTGACCTCATGAATCCCCCCGCCCCCAGCCTAATGAGGTTAATAGATTTGCTACTATTTTCTTCTGAGCTATGAAAAGGAAAGGTACAAATTCCTTATTGTGGTTAGATGTTCAACGTGCTTGTACATGTGGGTGTATAAACAAAAAAAAAAAAAAAAAAACCCAATGAAAAATTCTTATGTGAGGTTATTTAATGACAGACTCATTAAGTCACTTGAAATAAAAAAGACTAAATGTTTGAATTCCAGTATCTTTTCCTTCTCAAAAGAGTTAGTACAGAACAGTACATGTTAAACATCTGAAAATAAGTTGTGGAAAAAAGTGATAAAAAAATCTATGAAAGTAAAAAAGCGATGCAGAATAAGTACCATTACGTACTCATTTAGTACGTTTTGTCAGCCAGCTATAAATTTGCTACTGTTTTCTTCTGAGCTATGAAAAGTTAAGGTACAAACTCCTTTATGATGCTTAGATGTTCAGTGTGTCTGTAGGTGTGTGTGTATAAAGGAAAAAAAGCAATGAAAAATTTTTATGTCAGGTGATTTAGCGACAGACTCATTAAGTCACTTGAAATTAAATAAAAGATTAAATGTTTGAATTTCAGTATCTTTTCCTTGTAAAAAGATTTAGTACGAAATTAAATAGGGCTCATAAGAAATACATGGGTTAGATTAATTGCAACATGTTATCTATTTCTGGAATAAACCAGTTAAGACATCGCATGAGTTTTGAGAACTTGACCTGCTTGTCATTTGCCTAAAAAGTTCAGGAGTTGCATATCCAGCCAAATTCAGAAATAAAACTAGAAAAGTACTTCTGCTTTCATAGCATCGGAATATCATTATGAGTTTCATTGGAATTAATGTTCCAATGTTTGTGATTTGGCCAAAAGTCTGATTCAAATGGTTTGCGATTACTTCAACGTCCCCCCATCTGTCTGGTGCTCACCTATTGGGAGCAATGGGAAAGATGGCCAGAGAACCAGACAAATATCCATTCCATTATAATGCATTTCCATGGAAGCACCAAGGATCAATATAAGATCTAAATTAATATAAGAGTTAAAGACCAAAAGAAGGAAAACTATACATTAGAGATACATGAAGGCTTCAGCAAGCCCTTGAAGCCTTAAGGAAAGAATATCACAGAGGCTCAATGAAGAATGGAAGTCTGTTTCTCATTTTGAATTTTGATCACAAGAGGTCGCTGTTTCCTAAGGAAACTCTCTAAATGAAACTGAAAATGCAGAACCCCTCCCTCAAAGGGACAGACATTCCTGCCAGCCAGATCCACAAGGAAAATCTTGAACAACAGAGAAAGCTCAACAAGCCAAGATTCAACCTATGAACGCATTGCCGGTATGGCTGGGGTAGGTGGTCTCTGCTCCTGACACCTTTAAGGCAAGATATTTAGAGAAAAAGAGAAGAGCTTGCTGGTGTTGTGCCAGTGTCTGCAATGCTTACCTGGCCGAAGGGGCTGCTGCAGCTGCTTCTGCTTCACGCTGCCTGGAAAATGGGGAGCGGTCAGCTCCATTATTCTGTGCTGGAGGAATCCCAGCATGGCACCTTTGTGGGCCGCATTGCCCAGGATCTGGGGTTGGAGGTGAGCAAGCTGGTGCCTCGGATGTTCCGGATGCTGTCCAAAGGAGAGAAGGACTATTTTGAGGTAAACCTGCAGAATGGGATCTTGTTTGTAAATTCCCGGATAGACAGGGAGGAGCTGTGTGCCAAAAATGCAGACTGTGTCCTTCATCTGGAGGTGATTGTGGAGAAACCTCTGAGGTTCTTCCATGTGGAGGTTGAAGTCAAAGACATTAATGACAATGCTCCCATCTTCTCAGCCAGGGAACAGATCCTGAGCATGGCTGAACTGATAAAAACTGGTACCCGATTCCCTTTAGAAGGTGCCTCTGATGCAGATATTGGTACTAACACTCTGTTAACATACAAGCTCAGCCCAAGCAACCATTTTATTCTTGATTCAGAAAATGATGAAGATGAGAGTAAATCTGTAGTACTTCTATTGAAGGTTTCACTTGACAGAGAGGAGAGCCCTGTGCATCATTTAGTACTGACAGCCACTGATGGGGGTGAACCAAAACTCACAGGAACTGTTCAGCTAGTCATCAAGGTGCTGGATGTCAATGACAACCCTCCTGTGTTTAATCAATCTGCTTATAAGGTAAAATTGCTAGAAAATACAGCTAGTGAGTCATTAGTTATTGCTCTGAATGCTGCAGACTTAGATGAAGGGATTAATAGAGAAATCTCTTATTTTTTTAGTAATAAAGCACCTCCACATGTCACAAGGATATTTAGTATAAATTCTGATATTGGGGAAATCAGAGTAATTGGAAAATTGGATTACGAAGAAAGTAAGTTCTATGAACTTCCAATCATAGCAGAAGATAAAGGCAGTCCTCAATTATCAGGACACTGTAAAGTTCTCATTGAGGTTTTGGACATGAATGACAACGTTCCAGAACTATCTGTGAATTCTCTCTCTGTGCCATTGCCAGAGAACTCCCCTCCAGGGACTGTGGTAGCCATAATCAGTGCTTCTGACAAGGATTCTGGAATCAATGGGCAGATAAACTGTTTCCTCTGGCCTACTGGTGTACCCTTCAAACTTGAATCTACATTCAAGAATTACTACTCCCTGATCGTAGGTGCAATCCTAGATCGAGAGCAGATGGCCGAGTACAGGATGGTTGTGACAGTTGAAGATCAGGGCGTTCCACCACTGTCTTCTAGTCTCACCATTTTAGTGCCTATTAGTGACATAAATGACAATGCTCCGGCTTTCACACAGCCCTCCTACACAGTCTTTGTAAAGGAGAACAATCCCCCTGGTGCTCACATCTTCACAATGTCTGCTGGGGACCCAGATATAGCTGAGAATGCCCTCATCACCTATTGGATAGATGAGAAGCTCTGGCCATTGTCAAGCTACATCTCTGTACATTCAGAGAGTGGAAAACTTTATGCTTTGCAGTCTTTGGACTATGAGGAGTTGAAACTGCTGGAGTTCCAGGTGAGAGCCAAGGATGCTGGAATGCCCTCCTTGTGTGGCAATGCGACTGTTCAAGTCTTTGTGATGGATGAGAATGACAATGCACCTGCTCTGTCAAGGTCATCAGAAGAGAATCTGATTCTAGTGGTCCCCATGATGCCTGGGCATATTTTAGGCAAGGTCCATGCCTTGGATGCAGATTCTGGATACAATGCATGGCTAAAGTATGAATTGGTTGAAGAAAGCAATAGTCCATGGTCTGTGGGGCAGTATAGTGGTGAGGTGAGTACCAAATATTCTCTAGAAGAATCAGAAGGAAGCAAAATCCACCGTGTTTTGGTTCTTGTGAAGGACCATGGAAAACCTCAACTGTCAGCTACAGCCACCTTGAGTGTGTCACTTGTGACAAATGGTCAGACAATGAAAACGGATATTAATCTTCAAAGGTCAGGTGAAAACTTTGTGCCCCTGGTGGACTCAATCAATGTCTATCTGATCATTGCCATCTGCTCTGTTTCCAGCCTCTTCTTGTTGGCCACTCTCATCTACATGGCCCTGCGATGCCACTGCAAGGAAAAGGAACCCATGGTGTATGGCCCTGGCATGGCCACCCTGGTGTGTGCCAGCGAAGTGGGCAGCTGGTCCTATTTCAATCGCCACAGCCACATCCTGGCAGGGCTGAGTGCAGAGGCTGGTGCCAAGAGTGACCTTATGATTTTTAGTCCCAACATTCCTGTTTTTGCAAATAATGGGGAACTTATCAATGGGGTGGATGTGCCCCCAGATTCTGCTAAAAAGGTGAGTCCAGCTCTTAGAGTTCTTGTCATCCACTTAGCATCCTATTTCCATGTTTATAATTTACAATTAGTCTTGGGAAAATATGAGCCGCCCTGAGTCTTCTGAGAGGGGCGGCATACAATTTGAATGAATGAATGAATGAATGAATGAATGAATGAATGAATAAATAAATAAATAAATAAATAAATAAATAAATAAATAAATAAATAAATATTGTTTTTGAATTTTTAGGTTTAGACACTGATGGAAAATATATTGAATTACAAATCATGAATCCTTTTTTTTGTAGATAAAATATTTTTCTAATTTGAGAAGCTATAGAAAGGTTCAAAAAAGTTTGTCATTTACTTGACAGTAACTTATATGTGAACAATAATGAATGATTTTTCTTTTCTTCCTTTTTTTTAATTTTATAAACAAACTTTATTCGTATTTTAAAAAAGACATTTAAAACAATTATAAGAAAAACTGACAAGTTTCTCTTAATCAAACACTCAAATTACATATACATATACGATACATATATAGTGCTCAACTTCATCTATTAACTACATTCTAATGTTATATATATATACATATATACATACGCACAGTGACTTATTTCCTTCTATATCTCTCTGACAGTGCAGTTGTTTATTTACATTGATATCTCCTAACTTTCATCTCTAACCATTCCCTCTCTCTGATTTATCCACTGGTACCAGCTATTCCATATTTTAAAGTATTTTGAATCTTCCTTATCCTGTAATTTTAGGTTTAATTTATCCATCTCTGCGCATACATAGATTTTCTGTATTACTTCCTGATCAGTTGGCAAACGGTCTATTTTCCAGAGTTGTGCCAACGCTAATCTAGCCGCTGTTATAATGTGAAGTATTAAGTATTTTATGTCCTTTCTAATATTCTTATTAATCATGCCGAGTAAAAAGACTTCAGGTGTTAATTCAATTTCGTAATTTGTTATCTCTAATATCCATGTTTTTATTTTGTTCCAGTATTTTTTAATTTTTGGGCAAAGCCACCAAGCATGGTAAAAAGTTCCCTGCACTTTTTTACATTTCCAACAAGCCGGATTCACATTTGGATACATTTTTGCTAACCTTGCGGGTGGCAGATACCATCGGTACTACATTTTATAGTGATTTTCTTTGTAGGCTACCGATTTTGTCAGCTTATAATTATCTTCCTATGCTCTTTCCCAATCTTCTAATTGTATATTATGCCCTATGTTCCTCGCCCAGGCTATCATCTGCCTTTTGACCAACTCTTCTGCCAAATTGAATTCGAGTAAATATTTATAAATTTTTGAAATTAATTTCCCTTCTTTAGATTCTAATAATTTGTCCAATTGATTTTGTTTTAAATCTATTCCTTCCTCCTCTTGGTCTTTTCTGTATCTTACTTTTATTTACGAGTAGGGCGACCAGTCTATTAATATTCCTTGTTCTTTGAGCTTTTCTCTAGTTTTCAATTTCCCTTGAACATCTACTATTTCTCTATATCTTAGAATCTTTTGTTTTGATAATATGTTGGGGTGAGTTATTGCTTCTATGGTCGATAGCCAGCCGGGAATTTTCATATAGTGTTTGTGTTTAATTTGTAGCCATGTGTTAATTAAAGATTTCCTAATTGTATGGTTATTAAAATGTTTATATGTTTTATTTCCTGAACTCCATATAAAGGCGTGCCATCCCTTCATTAAATCATGCCCTTCTAAATTTAGCAATCTTTGATTATCTAAGGTTATCCAATCTTTAATCCATAATAAACTGGCAGCCTTGTAATATTTATCCCATGCCGGGAGTCCGAATCCACTTCTACTTTTATCGTCTTGTAGTATATTCAATTTTATTCTTGGTTTCTTCCCTGCCCACACAAATTTTTTAGTTATTTTATCCAAATTATCAAAAAATTTCTTATCTAATTTTATTGGAATTGTTTGGAATAAATAAAGGAGTCTTGGAAGTATGTTTGATTTTATTGCTGCTATTTTCCCCAGTAAAGACAATTTTAATTTCCCCCATTTTTCTAAATCTTCCTTTATTTTCTGGACTAAAGTATCATAATTGTCTTCTTTTATTGTTGCCATTTTGGCCGTCAAAGTTATACCTAAGTATTTAACTTTTTTAACTGTCTGCAGACCCGATTCTTTTATTAATTTCTCTACTTGTTTTGTTGTCATGTTTTTTGTTATCATTTTTGTCTTTTCTTTATTAATTTTTAAACCTGCTACCTTTCCAAATTTTTCAATCTCTTCTTATTAATTTTGGGGTTGTTTCTATTGGGTTTTCTATGAAGAAGACAAGGTCATCTGCAAATGCTTGGACCTTGTAATCCTCTCTCTTGATCTTTAATCCTTGAATTTCTTTATTTGCTCTAATTCTAATCAACAAATTTTCCAAAGTTAAAATAAATAGTAGGGGGGAAAGCGGACATCCCTGCCTTACTCCTTTATTTATTCCAAAGAATTTTGTTGGGTCCCCATTCACCAAGACACATACTTTTTGATTCTGATATATCGACGTTATCATTTTAGTAAATCTTTCTCCAAAATTCATACCTTTGATTTGTTGCTTCATAAATTGCCAGTTTACTTGGTCAAACGCTTTTTGTGCATCCAGAAAGATCAGTGCTACCTATCTCTCTGGATGCACCTCATAATATTCTAAAACATCCAATGCTATTCTTAAATTGATTTTTATCTGCCTTGTAGGCAGAAAACCATTTTGATCCTGGTGTATTTTATTTTGTAGTATTATTTTCATCCTATTGGCAGTTATACTCATGAAAACTTTATAATCGGTATTCAACAAAGAAATCGGCCTATAATTTTTTATTAATGTGGTATCTGTCCCCTCTTTAGGTATTAAGGAAATATATGCTTCTCTCCATGTGTTAGGTAGCTTTGCCTCCATTAGAGCCTCATTATAGATTTCTAACAGTATTCCGTTTAATGGATCTCCAAATGTCTTATAGAACTCTGTTGGTAAACCGTCTGTCCCCGGGTTTTGTTATTTTTTTGCCTCTTCAGCGCCTCTTTTAGCTCCCCCATCGTGATCTCCTTATCTAATAATTCTCTTTCTTCCTCTGTTAGAATTTGCAATCCCTCCCCTTTTAAATAATATTCAATTTCCTCCTCTGTTACTATATCCTTTTCATACAATTTTTGATAATATTGAACTATTATGTCCTTTTTTCCCTCTAGAGCCCATTGAATCTTTCCCTCATCATCTCGTAACTTCTGAATTATTCTTTTTTCTCTTTCCTTCCTCAGTCTATACGCCAGCCATCTCCCTGGTTTGTTTGCATTTTCAAAGTAATTTTGCCTTATATATTTCAATGTTGTTGCATATTTCCCTTGCTCTAATATGTTTAAGTTATGTTTTGCTGTTAGCCAATTTAACCTTATTTTTTCATCCCCTGGGTTTCTTTGCAATTTACATTCCCAATTTTGAATTTCTTCTAGTAATTTGTTATATTCTTTCTCTCTCTCTTTTCTCCGTTTTACATTATATGATATCGTGAGGCCTCTTACATATGCTTTGGTTGTATCCCATAAATTTTGTAGGGAAGTGTGTTGCTTTGTGTTTCCTTATAGAAACATTCTAGCTCCTTTTCTATATTTCTTATATTCTTTTTCTTGCATTATCTGTGTGTTCATAGTCCATCTATTCTTCTTTCTCTGCTGTCCTTTCCACTTCATCATTATTGGGTTGTGGTCCGCCCAATTATTTGGTAAAATATCTACTTCTTCTATCTCCATCATTAACATCTTAGTTACCCAAATCATATCCAACCTTGACCAAGATTTATGCGGATTCGAATAATATGTAAAATTTCTTGTTTCGGGGTTAAGACATCTCCAGCTATCTACCATATCTAACTCTTCCACCATATCCATAAAGGTTCTGGGTAATACATTTTTTTTATTTTTATCTTGCTGACCACATTCATAATCTTTTCTTATATCTAAAATAGCATTGAAATCCCCGATCAGACAGACATTCTCCATTTTTTGATTTATAATTTTCTCATGCACTTTTTTGTAAAATTCTAATTGTTGACTATTTGGGGCATATATTACTACCAATAATATCTTTTTGAACTCAACTTTTAGCTCTATCATGACTATCCTACCTTCTGTATCCACATACCTCATATTACTGTCTATTCCTTCCTTAATATATACCACCACTCCTCTTTTTTTTTCTTCTGCCAATGAAGCATATTCTTTACCTAATTTTTTATGTTGTATATATTTGATGTCCTGTTTTCTTATATGTACCTGCTGGAGGCACACAATGTCTGATTTTTGTTTCAAATTTTTTTTGTACATTTGGTGTCGTTTGGATGGTGAGTTGAGTCCATTAACATTTACAGATAATATTTTTAAAGTCCGTTCCATTTCTTATTGACTTTCCTGTTGTTTCTTCTTTATTTCTTCCTTTTTTTTTTTTGCCTCTTGTTTGCACTCCTTCCTCTTCCTGGGTCTCTCCTTCGTCTACTTTCCCTCCTTGTTGCGGGGTTCCGTCCTTTTTCTTCTTTATTACCATTTGTTACTTCAGCGCCCATCATTTGATCATATAGTTCCTTTGCTTTGCTGTGCGAATCCACCTTGATTTTCTTTCCCTGCCACGTTACTAACATTCCTTCCGGAGTTATCCATTTGAATGGTATATATCTTCTGTTTAGTAACGTGGCCAGGAACCAATAGTCTTTTTGCAAATCTCGTATTCTTTTGGGTATTTGCTTTAAGGTGATTATTTCTTTATTTCTATAGTACATTGGTTCGTCCTTTGTTATCTTTTTTTTTTTAAATATACTTTATTAATTTTTTAAAAAAGGTTTTTTTAAAAAGAAAATATCAAATCTCAGGTAACATCTGAGGTATCGTGCGGTTACATATATACAGTATATACACAACAAGTATCTTCAAATCTATCATTATTAGAAATAGGCATATCCTTATAGTCTTGTTCTATTATTCCACCATTTATACCACCTTTCCCATACTGCCTTAAATTTAAATATATAAGATAACAAAGGACGAAATTTAATTTAACGTCCTTTGTTATCTTATATACGATATCCCTCACCTTCCTTCTTACAAATCTTATATGTACCTCCCGAGGGAGTTTGTTTTGTCGGGCATAGTTAGTGTGGACTCAGTAGACTTCATTTAATTCATTAATTATTTCATCTTTTTCTCTCTGGAGTGCTATCATCTCAGCCATTACCATCATCAGATCTTCCTCCCAGTCTTCCGCTATGTTCTGGAAACGCAAATAAAATGCCGCCTTCTCCATTTCTAATTGGGCCACGGTGTTCTCAAGTTCCTTATTTAATCCTGTCATTTTTGTATCCAATGCTTCTAGTTTTTCTTCCATCAATTCAGTTTTTTGTTCTATTTCTTTTATCCTTTGGTCATTTTTTTGAATGATTTCTTGTATTAAGTCCATTTTTCCATCAATCTTTTGAATATCGTTCTTGACTTCTCTCTTTACCTCGTCCATGTCTTTTCTAGATTGCTCATGATTTCTGGTCATACATTCTTGCATTTTGGCCATAGTTTCCTGAATTGTTATGAGTGTGGCCTGCATTGTTGGCATATTAGGTGTACTGGGTTGCTTGTCTGATGCAAACATTCCCTCCAAAGTTTTCTGTGTCACTGGGGAGGCCGCTGTTCCTGTTAAGAATGGCGTTGGTTACTTGGCTGTGTTCAACGTGGTTGTGGTAGTGCTGGTCATTTCTTTCAAAATCTTGTATTGTTCTCCCAATATTTTATCAACTTTTTCCCAAATCACCATTCAAATTTCTATAATTCCTTTCTTTTCCTTCCCCCTCCCCTTATAAAAGATCAATCCAATAATCCTTCTTTAAATAAATTCTTTTAAATAATTAATTCTCTCTATATAAAATTCCGTTAAGAATGTGGTAAGAATATAAATATAAATCTAAGTATGAATATAGATATAAATATAGCTACAAATATAAATATATATATAAATAAATATCTTATATAATTAAAGACTATACAATTTATCAGTTCTTAGTATCTTAATATCTGGTAATTAATTATTCAATAAAATCCACAAACAGAAAATATTCTAATAATATATACTGGTTAATATATAATAGTTAATTAATTAATAGTAATATGGTATTCTAATAATAATACTTTTAAATCTCTTATGTATTATAAATATTTTCTAAATTGGTTAAATACACACTATATTTCTTAATTAATTCCAATAAATAACAATATTAATTCATCTATACCTAAGTAAAGAAAATAAAGATAAGTTGGAGCAGTGCTTTTTCAATATTCTTGTTGGCCTCAGTATGTTTTCAATGAAGAGAAAGAAAGAAAGAAAAAAAAACAAGTTCTTTTACTACTGTTGAAGTCTTTTCCGGTTACAATATGGCGGTCTCTATTCTGCACAGTCACTGTATGCAATCCTTACTTTGCCAAAACTTTCTCACTCCTTCCGTTTGAGCAGCTAGAAACGGGGGTATAAAAAAAAGCCCATTCTTCTTTTAATCTCCACTGTTTAAGTCTATTTCTCCTCACCTTCGTTTTGCCTGCTTTAAAGTTTTTTTAGACTTTCTTCGCTGCTCCGTATTTCGCCCCTTCCTTTTTGCTCACCTTTTTAGTTGCCGCCCGTTTACGCTCTGAGATCTTCCTTCTTCACGCTGTCCGTCCGGAAAGAAAAGAAACTTTCTCCTCGGTTTTGCGCCAAAATTAGTAATCCAAATTAGTTCCGCTTTCTGCTCGACCTCAGCAATTCTGCACTGTACTCCCTCCTTTGCTCCCGATGGTCTCAATCGGCTCGTTCAGGTCTCCGGGCTGACTGTGCTCACCGCGCCAGCCGACTTCTTCCCAAGCCTGGATTGAGGGTTCTTTATGGTACGGCAGGAGATTGCACCTCTCCTCGCCTCCCCCAAAGCTTCCCCTCTCTATTCCCGGTCTCTTCGGGACCGGTCTCCGCCAAAAACAGGCACCAAAGCTCGGAAAATCGGCAACAGAGAAAGAGCGCTTCTCTTCTGTGCCGCCACGACTCTACGTCACCGCCGTAAGTCCCAATGAATCATTTTTCTATTGTTGATAATTTTGTTAGTTAATGAATCAGTTATCAATGTTTATGGCTAGCATAAATTGCAAATGTTAAAAATTTATTAATCTACTAGGTTACACAGAACATTATTTGTAAGTTTGGGAAGTTTATATCTTGTTAATATATTGTTGGTAACTTTAAAAATAGAAAGTCTAATATTGTACAGGAGTTAACAATTGGATAAAAGTAATATGTTTGAAATACAGAAATTATAACTGATAACTGGATAGTCATATTCATAAAATGATCAAATATTACTTTGTACTAGAGCTCTCTAATCCAAACTGGAATGGCCTTGTCAGTTTAACAACCATTAGGTGGATTCTTTTATCCTGTTTCTATTGCAACACCTGCAGTGTCACACTTTGTGAGGTTGGAAGGAATCAAATGATCTTCCTACACCAAAGTCCTTCCCAATCCTTACATTCTATAATTCAAATCTTTGAGAATGGTGTCAACTTAGCATGTGTTTGGGGAGTGGGAACGGATTATATCATATGAAAACCCAGGTCTTTATTTTATGTATCTGAATGAATAATCTGAGAGAATTGAAATATGAGGGGATTGGAAGAGGGAAATTCTTGCAACCTTCAACAAAATAAACTTAGGGGATCTATAGTTTGCAAACCTACATAGCTGAAAATGATGGAGCACAAGGAACTCCTGTTGTGTCCTGAGAAGCTCATAGAGCAATTAAGCAGTAAATGCTAAAGATCTGCTTTGATTTTTCAAGAACATGTCTTTATTTGTTTAATCAGACAATTTTCTCAGTATAGCTGTGCTTTGCCAGTCCTTTAATTCTGTGAGGTATTTTTATCTTCATAATCTATTTTATAAGCATGGGATGTCTTGGTGGTCCCTCATCTATGTACTCACAGTTCAACTTTCTTGAGTTTAGCCAAGGTCAGCTGGGTGTTGCATCAACTTACTAAAATTGTAGGAATGATATGAACAGCTTACATACTGATTTTACAAAGTATACTGTAACTTTCTGTAACAAGGTTTTTAATAAAACAGAGAAATAAGACTGTTGCCTTCATAGTCAGGAAGAATAGAACAAGAGCAGTACTTGGCTATACTGCAACCAATAACTAAATAATATTAATTAGACCTCATTTAATATTCTGATTATCTAAGTTTATGTTCCCAAAACTGATGCAGAAAAAGAGGAGGTCAATAGGTTTTATGGTCAAATTGCGATTTGAATATTCAATAAAATGTGGAAGCAAAATGTGCTATTATGTATACTGGGTTGCAAAAATTAAAAAAAATATAGACACACCCAGATAGATTATGCAGAAATTGAACTGACCATATCATTGATACAAGGAAGTAGAAGAATTATAAGAACAAAGATGTGACCAGGGACTAACTGTAGTATTTCAAAGGAGAACATCCAGAATTGCTTTGAAGCCCAGAATATCCAAGGAACTGTGGAACAAACAATTCCATAGAACAAAAAATAGAACTTTCCCAGAAAAGAAGCCAGAACCAAGAAAGACAAAGATGTTAGGACAGAAACCTAAGAAAGAATTTTAAATAAGTTTTAGAAGAGTCAAGAAACAGTATTATAAGATCTGTAATAACATCAAAGAAAGAAACAGACTTGGGGAAATAAAGGAAAGCATTCCAAAAATCTTCAAACTCAGAAGGAGGTTCAAACCTTGAATTGATATACTAATAAACAGATAGTAATTGATTCAAAGAACAAATAAAACTGAAAGTAATCATAGCAGTTTTCCTACTGTTTTTAAAAAGACTTCACTGGATCCATCTGTACTTGAGTATTTTGGAAGTCTCTGAAACAAGGAAGATTTTTGAGAAGGTTACATAGGGTCCTAGAGGAAACAGATTATTTGGATTTCTTTCAGTCAGATTTTGGATCTGGACATAACACAGAGAGCTCATTGGCCTGACTGACACATGACCTCTGACTGAACTGATATGAGGGTTATTCAGTCATACTGGTTCTTCCTGATCTCTCACCAGATTTTGATGGGCTCAACCCAGATAAAACTGTTGCTGAGAGTTTTGGAATACTCTGAGATTGGAATGTTTAATTTTTACAGCTATGCTTAATGTTCCAAACTTATGGCTGTTGCAGCATCCCCTTGTTACTTGATTGTTATCTGGGCATTTGGCAATCAAATCCCCTTCATGACTGGTTGCCAAGTGGCCTGTAATCAGGGGTGGTATTCGACCAGTTTGGACCAATTCGGGCAAACTGGTAGCGGTGATTTGAATTGGTTCACCGAACCGGTAAATACTACCTCTGACTGACCTTGCCCATGCCCCCAGTCACCGCTTGCTCCTTCCGGCTGCTTGCTGCTTGCCCCGCCCATCCCACCTGCCCTATATATGTTGCCTTTGCCACGTGGCCCAGCTAATCGCCTCGCCAGCTCTGCTCAGCTCACTAAAGGTAAGCAATGCACGCCACCCAATTGCCCTTCACCTTGGGTTGGGGGCTGGGGCCCAGGGATGCACCATTCCCTGGGGCCCTGGAGCCGCCACCCACTCACTGCCTGCCTCTGCCAGGTTGGGGAATGCACCACTCCCTGGCTGTGGCCTTGCCCTGGAGCCACTGCCCGCTCACCGCCCACCTCGCTCACCTGCCTTCACACTTCGTGGGGGGAAATGGTGAGGGGAGGCTGCCTTTTGCGCTGAGCAGCCTCCAGCTTCTGGTGGTCATTTTTGGCTGCCTTCTGAGCAGCTCTGCTGCGAAGCCATCCCTCTGGCTGCTGCCATTCTCCTGGCCAGATACAGTCACAAGTGGCACCAGCAGGCAATGGGGTCCATGTGCGCGGCTGCCGCCCTGTTCCGCTTGCGCACACACACCCCATTGCCTGCCGGTGCCGCTCGTGGCCAGACCCGGCCAGGAGAATATTAATTTATACCTGTACCTATTTATGCAATTTACATACATATTTATCCATCATAACGTATATATTTCTCATCCAACACTAAACCCTTGTCTTAGCTATCCTCCTTTTAACTAGCCATTCGTAATTTTTTTCCCAGATTATATAGTACTGTGTTTCACATTTATCCTTGAGCTCCTAGGTAAGTCTGTCCATTTCTGTGCAGTTAAGAATTTTTAGTAATATTTCCTCTTCAGTTGGGGTATCTTTCTCTTTCCACTTTTGAGAAAAGGCCGCTGTGAGTATATGCAATAATAGATAATTTATATCTTTCTTATTTTTACCTTCTGTCATTCCCAAAAGGAAAAATACCGGCTTGACTTCTATATTTATTAATAAAATTTCTTCAAGCCAACTCTTTATTAAATTCCAATATTTTTTTGCCTTTGAGCATTCCCACCACATATAGTAGAAATCCCCCGAAGGCGTCTTACACTTCCAACAAGCTGAAGAATTTCCCTTATTGATTTGTGCTAATTGGTGAGCAACTCAATCTGCCTGCCTGCCTTCCTGCCTAGACTTGTGGACTTCAACTCCCAGCAAAGCTGGCTGAGGAATTCTGGGAGTTGAAGTCCACAAGTCTTAAAGTTGCCAAGGTTGGAGACCCCTGTTCTATTGGGTAAGTTTTTTTCCCCTTTGGGAGCTTTAAAAAAATAGTTAATTGGGGTTTTTTTTAGTTGTTCTTTTTTTAGACCTAGCCATTTAAAGTTTTAAATTTAGCTGCTTTTATATAAAAATAAAAATAAATTAAAATAAAATAATATTTGTGCAGCTTTCTGAGATTTAGTGTGTTTCTGTAGTGTTTCACTCTAACTACACAAGCACACAAAATCTCACAAAGCTGTATGTGGAATTTTGTGTGTGTAAAGTGTGAAAGTTGGTTTTTTGGGCTTTTTATGGCTGTGTGAGGTTCCTGCTTGTTGCAGGGGCCATTTTGGGTCTAGCACAGCTGATTTTACATCGTGGGTGAGTCAGTTGTGTTGTGTTGTGTGTGTGTGTAACGTGTGAAAGTTGTTTTTTTGGGCTTTTTATGGCTGTGTGAGGTTCCTGCTTGTTGCAGGGGCCATTTTGGGTCTAGCACAGCTGATTTTACATCGTGGGTGAGTCAGTTGTGTTGTGTTGTGTGTGTGTGTAACGTGTGAAAGTTGTTTTTTTGGGCTTTTTGTGACTGTGTGAGGTTCCTGCTTGTTGCGGAGCCATTTTGGGTCTAGCACAGCTGCTTTTACATTGTGGGTGAGCCAGTTGTGTTTTGTGGGTTAAAAAAGGGAAAAGATGTGACATTGACTTGGGCACGCCCACCCAGTCACCTTACTACCAAGCCCCGCCCACTAATTAAGCCCCACCCACAGAACCGGTAGCAAAAATATTTAGATTTCACCCCTGCATTCTAGTGCCAATAAGCTTGTATTTTTTGAGATGCATCCACTCACTTATCCATACCAAAGCTGCTGCTTGATAGTATATTCTCCAATCTGGTAGGCCGAATCCACTTCTTTCTCTAGCATCTTGTAATAATTTTAATCTCGTTTTTTTTCCCTTGCCAGATAAATTTTGAAATATATCTTCCCAAATTTGTAAAAAAATCTTTTTTGAGCCGAATTGGTATGCATTGAAATAGAAACAATATTTTCGGTAAAATATTCATGTTAATGGTAGCTATCCTACCCATTAAAGATAACTGTATTTCCACCCAGTTTTCCAAATCTGACCTAATTTGTGCCATTAACTTATCGTAATTATCTTCTTTGAATGTAATGCATCTTGCCATCAATTGAATCCCCAAATATCTATTTTTTTCCGTTACCTGAATATTTATTTTTTCCTCCAATTCTTTTTTTTTTTTTTTTTTGCTTTTCGGTCATATTTTTAACTATTATTTTCGTTTTTTTCCTTATTAATTTTTAAGCCTGCTACTTCCCCATATTTCTCCAGCACTTCCATCAGCCTAACACCAGATTTCACAGGTTCTTCAATAATAAAGACAAGGTCATCCGCAAATGCCTGTGCTTTAAAAATTTCTCTTCTTATTTTTAAGCCTTTGATCTGTTCATCTTCTCAAATTGTTCTAATTAAAATCTCTAGTGATAGAATAAATAGTAGTGGTGATAGCGGACAGCCTTGTCTTGTTCCTTTTTGAATAGGAAAAATTTTCGTCATTTCCCCATTAATTACAACTTTGGCTTCCTGTCCAAAATAGATTGCTTTGTACATATTTATAAATTTCCCCCCAAAGTCCATATAATTTAGTTGTCCTAATATGAAGTCCCATTTAACGTTATCAAAGACTTTTTGTGCATTGATAAATATCAATGCCATTTGTTTCTCATTATGAACTTCATAGTATTCTATAGTATCTAAGACAGTCCTAATATTGTTCCTTATATGCCTTCTGGGCAGGAAGCAATTTTGATCAGAGTGAATAAATTTCTCTAATACTTTTTTAAATCTATCTACCATAATTGACATAAAAATTTTGTAATCCGAATTTAATAAAGATATTGGCCTACAATTTTTGATATGAGTCAAATTGGAATTTTCCTTGGGAATCAGTGTAATAGTTGCTTCCCTCCATGATGTTGGTATCCTGGCTTCATTTGGTACGTCATTGTATACCTCTACTAACAATGGGCCTAGAATTTCCTGATGATTTTTATAAATTTCTGATGGCAACCCATCAGGACCTGGTGCTTTGTTACTTTTTTGTTTTTTAATGTCCTCAGATACTTCAAATGCTGTTATCTCATTATTTAATAAGTCTTTATGTTCCGTCGGAATTTTTGGCAGTCCTATTTTTTGCAGATATTGCAATATCTTACCTTCCTCTATCTTTCCTTTATCCTCATATAAATTTTTTAAAAACTCATAGGCCACCCTTTTCTTCCCCTCATTTTGACATATTACTTCTCCCTCCTCGTTATATAATTTACTAATTTGACTTTTTTCCTTTCACTTTTTTAATTTATAAACCAACCAATGTCCCGGCTTATTTGCATTCTCAAAAAAGTTTTGTTTGATACGTTTTATTTGCTGCACCATACTCTCCTTTTCAATGATATTCAATTTATGTTTAGTTATATCTATTTGCTGTTTCAATTCCCACTTTTTTGGGTTTCCTGTAATTCTTTCTCCAATTTGCTAAACTCCTCCTCTAGATTTTTCTGTTGTTGCCTTTTTTGTTTATTATCTTTAGCCATGTATGTTATTGCTATTCCTCTCATATAAGCTTTGGCCATATCCCACAGATTTTGACTATTTGTATCCTCTTTTTTATTACTTTGAAAAAACAAGCTCATTTGTTCATCCATCTTTAATTTAATTTTTTAAATTTAGAATTGCTTTTTTTAGGGTCCACCTCCTTATTTTTTTTGTCCTTTCCATTTAATTATAATAGGATTGTGATCTGCCCATGAATTTGTATCAATATTAATTTCCTCAATTTCTAAATTTAATTCCGTTGATGCCCATGCCATGTCGATTTGCGACCAAGATTGATGTCTGCCAGAGTAATATGTATATTGTTTCTTGTTCCCATTTCCTTCCCTCCAACTATCCTTTAGACAGTTCTTCCACCATTTTAAAAAATATATTAGGTAGTATTCTTCTGATACTTTTCTTTGATCTATCATTCCTATAATTTAGTTCTCTATCCACAATCACGTTGTAATCACCAATTATCCACATATTATCATATTCTAAATCTCCTATCATGTTATACAATTTCTTATAGAATAATTTTTGACCCTTGCTTGGCGCATATATTCCAGTCAAGATCATTTTTTTTCGTTCAAGGTTAACTCTACTAGTAATATTCTATCCTCCTCACCTTTACATATTTGTTTAGCCAAAATTCCATCCTTTACATACATAACAATTCCCCCTTTCATGTGCTGTGATGAAGATATAAACAAATTGCCTAGCTTATTACATTTTAATAGATGGTGATGTTGCTTTTTTATGTGCGTTTCTTGCAAAACTGTTATATCCAAGTTCATCTTATACAATTTATTGAAAAAATGTTTCCTTTTTCCTGGAGCATTTAACCCATTAACATTTACAGATAAGATTGATATTTCCTCTTGTACATCTCTATTTGTATTTAGGCCTTGTTGCCCTAAATACAACTTGTCTGATTTCTTTGTATTCTTTGTGTCCACCATAATCATCTTTCCCATTATCTACATTCTCTCTTTTCCCATTACCTTTCTCTTTACTTTGAGATTCCCTCTTCTCTGGTGACTGTCCTCTTAGTTCTCTATCCTCCCTTCTTTCTCTTTCTTCCACCTCCCCTTCATTACCAAAATTCTGTCTGTAAAACTCTTCTACTTTGTCCACTGTGTCCAGTCTGAACCTTTTTTCACTCCACTATACCATAATCCCCTCTGGAATCAATCATCGGAAATTTACATTTTTTCTTGTCAATTTGAATGTTAGCTTTTGGTAGGGTCGTCGTAGTTTAAGCACCACCAGCTGCCTTCCTCTAAACTCCAATGGGTCTTCTCTGGTCCTATGCAGGATCTCGTCACGTATTGATTTTTTAATAAATCTAATATATACTTCTCTGGGTAGATTGTTCCTACGTGCATAATTAGTATGGTTCCTATAGATTTCATCCATTTCGTTGATCATTTCCTCTTTCCCAATTCCTAGTGCATCCGCCAATAAATCCGCCATCATCTCCGAAAGGTCCTCACTGTTTTCTTCCCTCACATTTTGGAATCGCAGGAAGTGGTCTGCTTTTTCTGTTTCTAAATGGTTAACTGACAGTTCCAGATCTTTTTTGGCTTGTATCAGTCTTTCTTCCATGTCTTCCACTCTTTTTTCTTCTCTTCCCATTCTCTCCTCCATTTCCTGTAGTTTTTCCTCATTTTTCATTATTTGTTGCTGGAAGCATTCAAATTTATCGTCCATTGATCTCATCTTTTCTTTCAATTCTTCTGTATCACTCCTTACTTTTGCTATCTCTCGTTTTAAGTCCTCGTGATTTTTTTTAGCATAACATCCTGCATTGTCTGTAACATTTGTTGTAAGTCTTTAAATGAATTGGACCTTTCCTTTTGTATTATTTCCTCGATGGACCTTTGCCCTGTTGGACTCAGTTCCACTGTCATAGTTTGTACCCCCTGCCTTTTCCCTGCACCAATTCTTGTCAAATTAGAAATGCTTTACACCAACCACTTTACACCAACCTCCCCACTTCCTTATATTCCTCTTGTATTTCTCCAGCACACCCCAGCTATTACTAATTCCACAATTCAATTTTCAGTACTTAAATTCACCACTTCCACTTAATATCCTATGTTCTTAAATGTCATTTAAATTTAGCATCCTTATATTAATCTATCCTTCCAATATATCGATCTAGCACATCCAACAATATCAACAATTAATAACAGAATTTATAATTAAATCACATACAATATCAATGCTGTCATTACTTAATATATTAGATAGAAAAAAATATAGTAATCAAATAGTAAGAAAAAATAAAGTAGTAATCATAAAAGTACTCATAAAGGTAATGTCTTCTTAAAAGTGTCCCATATCACCACCGCCTTGTAGTGTTTTCTCTGTTTCTAAATGAGCACTATTTCACAAGTTCTGTCATAGCCAAAGTTATGCACAGGATCTCCCCAATTTATAAGTTAGTTAGCAGCAAATTCTCAAATGTAGCTCTTATATTCCTTTGAATTAGCTTTTCTTCTCTTGGCCAGTAGGTGTCACCCTTGCTCCTTGTTATATTACTCAACCATCATTCACTCTTCAAAATGTCCGTAATCAGCAATTAATCAGCACTTTCACTCTCAAACTTTAAATTGACTGGTTTTATAATATCAAATCATCAATAATAGCAAGATACTCCCTTAACTTTCTCCCCTCACTTCTGCAACGTTGTCTCCTGCATTGAAATAGCCTCTTTTAAGCCCTAAACTTGCCATTCGCTGCTGTGGTTTGGAGTGAATTTCCCCCTTCCTGGGGCCTCCTTTTTCCTCTTCCCTCTTTGCTAATCCTCCAGGAAGGTCTTTCGCCTGGCTTACTCGCAAGAAGATACCAAGATCACTTTAGCCCAGCTCCATCTTTCTGTTGTCCCACTAGTCCAGTGCTATCATTGTCCAGCTCTCTGATGTCATTTCTTCACGGCCACCATTATGGGCGTCTTTTATCCCCAATCAGCTTCTCTGAGGCTTTCTTGCCATCTGCTATCCCAACTGATGCCAAGAATTGCACTGCAGGGTGCCCTTTTTGATATATTCTGAGATCACTGACAGAACTGAGGTGAAGCGTCAGTAACAAGAACCCTGTATTTATTACTTGAAAAATGCATAGCAACAACTCCCGCACTTGACAACTCCTTTTATACCCTGAGCTGTCATTGCTTCAACCAATCAGGAATTAATATGGCAACCAGTCCGGCCACTAGAGGCCGCTATTAACAGAACCAATATGTAACACTCCTCCCCACCCAGCTTGCACCTGCTACCCGTCAGGCGCATGCGTAGTCGCTTAGATAGGTAGGCCTCCGACGGACCCGCCCTGACTGCCTAGGCTCTGCCCCTTCGGGCGGTTCTGGCGGCAGGTTTGAGCTGTCAGAGCGAGTCGCCACAGCCTCCCTGTTTCGTGCATCTCTGGTGTATACCTCCCCGTCTCGTCCCCCAGGAACAGGTAAGTCCTCAGACCCGGCACGGGCCGGAGAGGTTTCTCTGGCCGCTATCTGTTGTCCTGCTTCATTGGCCCTCTGGTGGCTAGGGCCCTCATGACTGTCTTCCTTTCTGACCTGCTCAGGACTTAATCCCCGCCGGGATCAAAGCTGGTCCTTGTGGCGCTTCCAGATCCGGCCTCTGTCCACCTCAACTCGGTATGAGCATGGGCCCCCAATACCCATGACCCTTCCTGCCAGCCACAATGGGAGACCTGCATAATTGCAGGCATAAACTGGGTCCCCGACATTGAAGGGATGGTATCTGCTATGGGAGTCCAGAGGTTTACTAGGGCAGTATGATGGGTGTATGCGGTCAAATGGCGTGCGCAATTTCCGGCCCATCAAGAGCTCAGCAGGGCTCTTATTGGTCAGCTGACAGGGCGTTGTGTGCTGGGCCATTAAATATTCCTCCACCCAGTCACGCCAACTCCCGTGATCCAATTTCTTTAATGCATCCTTTGCGGATCTAACGGCACGTTCAGCAAAACCATTGCTGGACGGATGGAAGGGAGAAATTAAACAGTGGCGGATACCCTGGTGTGCTAGGAATGCCTCGAACTCTGCAGAAGTAAACTGGGCCCCATTATCGGAGAAAACCATATCCGGCAGCTCGTGTGTAACAAAGAGCTGGCGCAACACCTTAACAACCGCCTCAGAAGTGGTAGAACGCATGTGAACGACTTCCACCCACTTCGAGAAGGTGTCAGCCACAACCAGAAAAGACTGTCCGTTCATCGGTTCAGCCAGATCTATGTGTAATCGCACCCAGGGCCCCCCAGGATCCTCCCACTCCTGAGGGTGGTCCCTTGCAGGCATAGGCAAGGATTCCTGACACTTAAAACATGACGAAACCCAGTCAGTAATATCCCAATCAAGAAGGGGCCACCACAAATAAGCACGACCCAGGGCTTTCATGTGGACCAGCCCCAGGTGACCCTTATGCAGTTGCTGTAGAAGAGGTTCCCGCAAGGGAGGCGGTATTACGACAGGTGACCCTTATGCAGTTGCTGTAGAAGAGGTTCCCACAAGGGAGGCAGTATTATCCCACGGTGGATAAGCAACCATCCTGGGTGGATAGTTCAAGACGATGTGATGCGTAGGGCTGTAGATCAGGTGAAAAAGGACCTGGAGGCCAACCCCTGGCCATCCAATTGAGAACCACAGTGAGGGTCTTGTCCCTAGCAGAGAGATGGGCGACGTCCAGAGCGGTGAGTGGTAATGGCGAATCCTCAATCAGCAACACCGGGGAGGCAGGAACAGGGTCCTCAAGCAGGGTAGTGACGGGGTATCGACTTAAAGCATCAGCATGTGCGAGGTTACGACTGGGGCGGTAGATCAACTTGTAGGAATAGGCGGCCAAAAAAACGGAATAACGAGTCATGTGTGGGGATAAGATTTGCAGTGCAATTCGGTCGCCCGCTAATATGCCCAAAAGGGGCTTGTGGTCGGTATACAGGTCAAATGAGCGGCCATAGAGGTAATGGTGGAACCGTTTCATGCTGGCCACGAGAGCGAGAGCCTCTTTATCCAATTGTGAGTAATTACGCTCTGCAGGAGCCAAGGTTCTGGAAAAATAAGCGATAGGCAGCTCACGGCCAGATGACAACCTATGGCACCAACCCCATAAGGGGAGGCATCGCAGGCTAAAACCAAAGGGAGGTGGTTGGAATACTGTGTGAGTAATGCATTAGATGTGAGAAGGTGTTTCACACCGAGGAACGCAGCATTCTCCCTCGCACCCCATTTCCACGGGGCTCTGCAGTCCAACAGATGGTGCAGTGGTTTTGCCACCGACGCCTTATGGGGAAGGAAGACAGCATAGAAATTTAAAAGACCAAGGAAGGATTGAAAATTGGCTTTGCAGGTCGGGGTAGGGGCGTCCAGAATTGCAGAGGTTTTCGCCGCCATTGGGTGAATGCCGGTGCCATTGACTAAAAACCCGAGAAACTCCACCTGTAGTACTGCAATCTTACATTTGGTTTTGTTAACCTTCAGGCCTGCCCCCTTGAATTTTAGTAAGACTTGACGCAACCGGTCCATTAATTCCGACGTGCAAGTTGCTGTGACCAGGATGTCGTCGAAATATGGTACAACCCCAGGAATTCCCAGCAGCAATCACTCCATCATGCTCTGGAAAATTCCTGGGGCGACACTTACACCAAATTGAAGGCGGTGACATCGGAACGCCCCCTTGTGGGTCACAATAGTCTGCGCCTCTGCTGTCTTGTCATCGACCCTCAGTTGTTGATATGCCTGGGCCAGGTCCAGCTTGGCAAAGACTGAACCCTGGCCCAGGAAGTGCAGGAGATGCTGCACTACAGAGACAGGATACGCATGACCCAGAAGTGTCTTGTTTAATGTCGCCCGGTAATCGGCACATATTCGGATCGAGCCGTCTGCCTTGATTGGAGTTACGATCGGTATTTCCCACTGTGTGAACTCCACCGGCTCTAACACCCCCTGCGATATAAGTTTATCCAATTCAGCATCAACCCGCGATTGTAATGCAAAAGGGACTCTGCGGGGTTTTAGGTGTCGAGGGGGAATTTGAGGATCCAGGCTAAAGGAAACTGGGGGCCCCTTATAACATCCTAATTTGCCATCAAACACAGACGGAAATTCGTGCACCAGTCTGTCCAACTTGGTCGAGCGGATGATATTCACCCCATGAAGGGTGAGACCCAAAGCCTGGAACCAGTTTAATCCTAATAGACTCGGGAGCGTGGCTTCTACTACAATCAGTGGCAGGCGGCCAGAATAGTTCTTAAATTGGCCCCGGAAACGACCACTCCCCACAATGGCTATTGGGTTCCCTTGGACATCCCGCAGCTGCACTTGGCACGGTGCTAGATGGCGTTTGGCAAGACGGGGCATTAACCGTTTCATGGTGCTCCAGGATACAATCGAATTTGCCGATCCAGCATCCACCTCCATACAGCATGGCCGGCCCTCTATATTAACTGACAGGGTAATTTTGTCCCGGGCCGTAACATTGTGGACGGGAGATACCATATATACACACCCCGGCTCACGGCTCCATTGCATTTGGCCACTCTGGTAATTTGGCCGCCTGACAGGACCCTGTCTATCACCTCTGGGGGGGGTGACGGCCAGCTCCGCTGGGTTAGGTGACCGGCAAACCCTTGCGATGTGGCCCTGGCACCCACAGCGGTGGCAAATTGCCTCCTTTAAACGGCAATCCGCTCTCAGGTGATTCCCCCCACAATTCTTACAGTCTCCCTGTGTTTGCCTGGCTGATCTCCCGGGGCGCTGCATCTCTTTGATACGATCGACGGTGTTCTCTCCGCACGGGTCATCATCGTCGCTCAATTCAACCTGAGTTTGGTGTATAGATTCTCCCTTATGGTTACAACCTGTTTGGCCCTTGGGCAAAACTGTGAGGGACAGCGCGGCCAATTCAGTGGCACACGCCTCGTCCAGAGCCTCCTTGAAGGAGAGCTCTGGCTTGGCAATGAGGCATCTCTTCAGGTTTTCATCCCTCACGCTGCTGACCAGCCTGTCCAACAAATAGTCATTTAAGTCCACGAATTGGCAATGTCTGGCCACTTTTCTCAATGCAGCAATATATTGGCTGATGGGCTCCCCCTCAGCCTGATCGCGGTGATAGAAGTGCTGCCTGCGCGCTATGTGAGACGGCGCAGGAGCATAGTGCCTTTTTAATTTGAGCCTGAATTCTTCCCATGTCCCCGCATGAATGGACTGTGGGGCCATAAAGGTCATCGCAGTCTCGAACATTTCGGGGCCACAAAAACTTTAAAAATACGCCCTCTTCCGTTCGCTAGACAACTCCCGATAGTCGTTAGCTATTAAAAAACAATCAAATCTGGCCACAAATGCCTCCCAGGACTCCTCGCTGGGTTGAACGGGGCGAAGTTCTGTGAGGAACGCATTTCCAACTCTCCCCCTCACTGACAATTTGTGCTTCACTCGACCCGTTGCCTCACAACGATCCAGCAACTCGTACTCTTACTGTTCCTGACAGATGACCACCATTGGACATCCCATCCTCGTCGCCACTGATATATTCTGAGATCACCGACAGAACTGAGGCGAGGCATCAGTAACAAGAACCCTGTATTTATTACTTGAAACATGCATAGCAACAACTCCCGCACTTGACAGCTCCTTTTATACCCTGAGCTCTCATTGCTTCAACCAATCAGGAATTAATATGGCAACCAGCCCGGCCACCACATGAGTTTTGAGAACTTGCCTTGCTTGTCGTTCGCCTAAAAGGTTCAAGAGCTGCATATCCAGCCAAGACTCAGAAATAAAACTAGAAAAGTACTCCTGCTTTCATAGCATTGGAATACCATTATGAGTTTCCTTGGAATTAATGTTCCAATGTTTGTCATCTTGTCAAAAGTCTGATTTAAATGGTTGCAACTACTTCAACTTCCCCCCATCTATCTGGTGTTCATCTATTGGCAGTGGGAAAGATGGCCAGGGAGTACCAAGGCATCAATATAAGATTTAAATTAATATAATATTTAAAGAACAAAAGAAGGAAAACTACATATCAGAGATACATGAAGGAATAGTAAGCCCTCGAAGGAAAAAGTATCGCAGACTCAATAAAGAGTGGAAGTCTGTTTCTCATTTTGAAATTCAGTCACAGGAGGTCACTGTTTCCTAAGGAAATCCTCTAAGTGAAACTGAAAATGCAGAGCCCCTCCCTTAAAGGGACAGACATTCCTGCCAGTCAGATCTACAAGGGGAATATCAAACAACAGAGAGATCTCAACAAGCCAAGATTCAACCTGTGAACTAGTATGGATGGGGTAGATGGTCTCTGCTCCTGACACCTTTGAGACAAGATATTTAAAGAAAAAGAGAAGAGTTTGCTGGTGTTGTGCCAGTGTCTGCAATGCTTACCTGGCCGAAGGGGCTGCTGCAGCTGTTTCTGCTCCATACTGCCTGGAAAATGGGGAGCGGCCAGCTCCATTATTCTGTGCTGGAGGAATCCCAGCATGCTACCTTTGTGGGCCGCATCGCCCAGGATCTGGGGTTGGAGGTGAGCGAGCTGGTGCCTCGGATGTTCCGGATGCTGTCCAAAGGAGAGAAGGACTATTTTGAGGTAAACCTGCAGAATGGGATCTTGTTTGTAAATTCCCGGATAGACAGGGAGGAGCTGTGTGCCAAGAATGCAGACTGTGTCCTTCATCTAGAGGTGATTGTGGAGAAACCTCTGAGGTTCTTCCATGTGGAGGTTGAAGTCAAAGACATTAATGACAATGCTCCCATCTTCTCAGCCAGGGAACAGATCCTGAGCATGGCTGAATTTATAACAGCATCTGGTACTCGATTTCCTTTAAAGGGAGCCTCTGATGCAGATATTGCTACTAACGCTCTATTAAATTACAAGTTCAGCCCAAACAACCATTTTATTCTTGATATAGGAAGTGATGAAGATGAGAGTAAATCTGTAGTACTTCTATTGAAGGTTCCACTTGACAGAGAGGAGAGCCCTGTGCATCGTTTAGTACTGACAGCCACTGATGGGGGTGAACCAAAACTCACAGGAACTGTTCAGCTAGTCATCAAGGTGCTGGATGTCAATGACAACCCTCCTGTGTTTAATCAATCTATTTACAGGGTAAAGTTGCTAGAAAATACAGTCAGTGGGTCATTAGTTATTAATCTGAACGCTACAGATTTAGATGAAGGGATTAATATGGAAATCTCTTATTTTTTTTACTGATAGCTTAGCTCCTCATGTCACAAAGATATTTAGTATAAATTTTGACACTGGGGAGATCATAGTGATTGGAAAATTGGATTACGAAGAAAGTAGGTTCTATGAACTTCCAATTGTAGCAGAAGATAACGGCAGTTCTCAATTATCAGGACACTGTAAAGTTCTCATTGAGGTTTTGGACATGAATGACAACGTTCCAGAACTATCTGTGAATTCTCTCTCTGTGCCATTGCCAGAGAACTCCCCTCCAGGGACTGTGGTAGCCATAATCAGTGCTTCTGACAAGGATTCTGGAATCAATGGGCAGATAAACTGTTTCCTCTGGCCCACTGGTGTACTCTTCAATCTTGAATCTACATTCAAGAATTACTACTCCCTGATCGTAGGTGCAATCCTAGATCGAGAGCAGGTGGCTGAGTACAGGATGGTTGTGACAGTTGAAGATCAGGGCATTCCACCACTGTCTTCTAGTCTCACCATTTTAGTGCCTATTAGTGACATAAATGACAATGCTCCGGCTTTCACACAGCCCTCCTACACAGTCTTTGTGAAGGAGAACAATCCCCCTGGTGCTCACATCTTCACAATGTCTGCTGGGGACCCAGATATAGCTGAGAATGCCCTCATCACCTATTGGATAGATGAGAAGCTCTGGCCATTGTCAAGCTACATCTCTGTACATTCAGAGAGTGGAAAACTTTATGCTTTGCAGTCTTTGGACTATGAGGAGTTGAAACTGCTGGAGTTCCAGGTGAGAGCCAAGGATGCTGGAATGCCCTCCTTGTGTGGCAATGCGACTGTTCAAGTCTTTGTGATGGATGAGAATGACAATGCACCTGCTCTGTCAAGGTCATCAGAAGAGAATCTGATTCTTCTAGTGGTCCCCATGATGCCTGGGCATATTTTAGGCAAGGTCCATGCCTTGGATGCAGATTCTGGATACAATGCATGGCTAAAGTATGAATTGGTTGAAGAAAGCAAAAGTCCATGGTCTGTGGGGCAGTATAGTGGTGAGGTGAGTACCAAATATTCTCTAGAAGAATCAGAAGGAAGCAAAATCCACAGTGTTTTGGTTCTTGTGAAGGACCATGGAAAACCTCAACTGTCAGCTACAGCCACCTTGAGTGTGTCACTTGTGACAAATGGTCAGACAATGAAAACGGATATTAATCTTCAAAGGTCAGGTGAAAACTTTGTGCCCCTAGTGGACTCAATCAACGTCTATCTGATCATTGCCATCTGCTCTGTTTCCAGCCTCTTCTTGTTGGCCACTCTCATCTACATGGCCCTGCGATGCCACTGCAAGGAAAAGGAACCCATGGTGTATGGCCCTGGCATGGCCACCCTGGTGTGTGCCAGCGAAGTGGGCAGCTGGTACTATTTCAATCGCCACAGCCACATCCTGGCAGGGCTGAGTGCAGAGGCTGGTGCCAAGAGTGACCTTATGATTTTTAGTCCCAACATTCCTGTTTTTGCAAATAATGGGGAACTTATCAATGGGGTGGATGTGCCCCCAGATTCTGCGAAAAAGGTGAGTCCAGCTCTTAGAGTTCTTGTCATCTACTTAGCATCCTATTTCCATGTTTATAATTTACAATTAGTCTTGGGAAAATATGAGCCGCCCTGAGTCTTCGGAGAGGGGCGGCATACAAATTGAATGAATGAATGAATGAATGAATGAATGAATGAATGAATAAATAAACAAATAAACATATAAATAAACAAACAAACAAACAAATAAATATTGTTTTTGAATTTTTAGGTTTAGACACTGGTGGAAAATATATTGAATTACAAATCATGAATCCTTTTTTTTTGTAGATAAAATATTTTTCTAATTTGAGAAGCTATAGAAAGGTTCAAAAAAGTTTGTCATTTACTTGACAGTAACTTATATGTGAACAATAATGAATGATTTTTCTATTGTTGATAATTTTGTTAGTTAATGAATCAGTTATCAATGTAATGCCTCTTTTTGTGACAATGTTTATGGCTAGCATAAATTGCAAATGTTAAAAATTTATTAATCTACTAGATTACACAGAACATTATTTGTAAGTTTGGGAAGTTTATATCTTGTTAATATATTGTTGGTAACTTTAAAAATAGAAAGTCTAATATTGTACAGGAGTTAACAATTGGATAAAAGTAATATGTTTGAAATACAGAAATTATAACTGATAACTGGATAGTCATATTCATAAAATGATCAAATATTACTTTGTACTAGAGCTCTCTAATCCAAACTGGAATGGCTTTGTCAGCTTAACAACCATTAGGTGGATTCTTTTATCCTGTTTCTATTGCAACACCTGCAGTGTCACACTTTGTGAGGTTGGAAGGAATCAAATGATCTTCCTACACCAAAGTCCTTCCCAATCCTTACATTCTATAATTCAAATCTTTGAGAATGGTGTCAACTTAGCATGTGTTTGGGGAGTGGGAACGGATTATATCATATGAAAACCCAGGTCTTTATTTTATGTATCTGAATGAATAATCTGAGAGAATTGAAATATGAGGGGATTGGAAGAGGGAAATCCATGCAACCTTCAACAAAATAAGATGAAGGGATCTGTAGTTTTGACAGCCTGACATTGATAGTGGGGAGGCTCACCAATGTTTCCCAACCTTGTCAAGTTGTAGATGTGTGGTGCTGAGCTTCCAGAATTCTCAGCAAAGGGCAGCTGGCAGGGAATTCTGAGTCTGCAAACCTATATAGCTGAAAATGATAGAGCTCAAGGAATATCTGTTGTATTATGAGAAACTCATAGAGCAATTAAGCAGTAAATGCTAAAGATCTGCTTGGATTTTTCAAGAACATGTGAAATGGGAACTTATTTGTTTAATCAGACAATTTTCTCAGTATAGATGTGCTTTTCCAGTCATTTAATTCTGTGGAGTATTTTTATCTTCACAATCTATTTTATGAGGACCCAGATTGTTGGGGACAATATCCTGACTGTGTAAACCACTTAGAGAGGGCTGGAAAGCATTGTGAAGTGGTATATAAATCTAAGTGCTATTGCTATTGTTATAAGCCTGGGATGTCTTAGTGTTTCCCTATCTATATACTTACAGTTCAATTTTCTTGAGATTAGCCAAGGTCAGTTGGGTGTTGCATCAATTTACTGAAATTATAGGAATGGTATGAACATCTTACATACTGATTCCATCAAGGCTTTTGAGAAAGTATACTGTAACTTTCTGATTAAGAAGTTTGTTAAATGTGAACCTGATACCTTGTCAATTCAATGAATCTATAGCTGATTCGAAATATGTATTGAAAGAATGCTGATCAAAAATTCATAGACTCATAGGACTTCAAAGGACCTTGGAGGCCTTCTATTCCAACCAGCTGCTCAAGGTAAAAGATCATATACCATCCTGGACAAATAGTTGTTCTATTCCTGAAATGCTATCATGATTGAGCACCCATGACTCCAGGCAGCAGGAGTTAATCATTCCCTTGATTAATTTTTCTCATTGTCAGGAAATTTTTTCTTAGATGGATGTATCTTTAATAAGTTTTCACCCATACTTCCTGCTTTCTGGTACTTTGGAGAATAAGTCCATCCTGTCTTCTTTCTGACAGCCTATCAAGTAGTGGAAGTCTTGCTATCATGTCATCCCTAGTTCTTCTGTTCATTAGACTAGACATACCCAGTCTCTGCTACGATTCATCGTATTCTATGGCCTCCTTTCTCCCTGCTATCTGTCACCTCCTTGCCATCTTATCCCATTTATGGACCAATTGTTTCCTTGACTTTTTTCTTGTTTTCTTGTTAAAAGAAATGTTAAAAATTTATACGTTGAAAGAAATACTAGACACAGCCAGTTCCCTCAACCATTCAACATATGGTTTAGTCTCCAGTATCTTAATTATCTTTGTTACTCCCTTCTGCACTCCTTTTACAGTCACAACATCTTTTTTATAGTATGGTGACTAGAATTGCACGTGGTATTCCAAATATGGCCTCACGAGGGTGGTATTAAGTGGTATTATCACTTCTTGTGATCTTGATGCTGTCACTCTGCTTGATACATCTTAGGATTGCATTGGCTTTTTTTGGCACACTGCTGGCTCATACTTGGATAGGACCACTAGGACACTTATATCCCTCTCAGGGTTAGTACTGTTGAGTCAAGTACCATCTATTCTATAGCTGTACATTTGGTTTTTCCTAAGTGCAGGACTTTACTTTTTTCACAGCATCTTGTTGGACTTGAGCCTAGTGCTCAAGTCTATCAAGATCCTTTTATTGTTAGCAAATCATCAAACTGAAGGCAAGTATATAGAGTGAAACTTCTGTGACTAATATACTAGATTCCAAGGCTCACAACTTTACATAGCTATAGTTATTTTCCTTTTTGTCAGTTTAGGGGAGGAAAACGGGGAGGGAGGAAACATATCAGAAAAGAATACTTAAAACAACGGAAAAAGGGAGAAAGGGAAAGGGAAAGAAACTTAACTATACTTCAAAATTTAATAATTAATCCTTGAACTGATGGCCTGCAGGCCGGATGCGTCACACGTAGGCTACGCCCACCCCAGCTCTGCGAAGGGAAAAAAACATTGTGATACATCACGTGACAGTAATGTGACGCAGCAACATGACAGCAACATGACACGGCATGATATAGTATTACATAATATTGACCAGTCTTTATATTATGTAAATAAAGAGGATAAATCCATATTTTTTAATATGGTGATGAATTTAATTTTTTCACTATAATTCTAAATGTCTTCAAACCATATTTCTCTTTCCAAAACCACTGTAACTAAGTTACAAGTGTTAGACTAGAATGCAATAACAATGAGGCAAGTCTACAACCTATACAGTATATATATATGCTCTTCAATAATTTATCTTTTTTTGAACAGTGGACAATTGCTATCTATTACAGGCACAAACGAACATTCATTGTTAGCTGGCTTCTATATTCTGGCTACTCTACTTAAGCAATAAAAAACTACAGTAAAAGTTTGTGTAAAAAAATAATCAGACAGACCCTCTTGATTCAGGGTTTACTAGTGGTGACTGTGTTCATGAAATTTTCTTTCTGGGTTAATCAAAATTGTTATGTGAGGTTATTAAATAAAAGATTCTTTGTAACTGGGAATGAAATATAAAAGAGTAAATGTTTGAATTTCTGTACTTTTTTTCTTCTCACAACACTTAATACAAAATAGTACATGCTAAACAGGGGTCATATGAAAATCAGTTGTAGAAAAAAGTGATAAAAAAATTTATAGTCTCCTAAAAATAATTTTGGCAATATAACGCTGGTAAAGAATAACATTTTATAGACTTAGTGATGGCACTAAAAGCAACAGATTAATCAGGAAAGAACCAACAGTTACTATACTCTGGAAATGCACTCAAATATGGGGGTTAGATTAATTGCAACATGTTATCTATTTCAGGAATAAGCCCGTTAAAACATCACATGAGTTTGAGAACTTTCCCTGCTTATCATTTGCCTAAAAAGTTCAAGAGCTGCATATCCAGCCAAACTCAAAAATAAAACTACAAAAGTACTTCTGCTTTCATAGTATTAGAATACCGTTATGAGTTTCTTTGGAATTAATGTAGCAATGTTTGTCATCATGGTCAAAAGTCTGACTTAAATGGTTTGCAACTACTTCAACTTCCCCCCATCTATGTGATGTTCATCAATTGGCAGTGGAAAAGATGGCCAGAAAACCAGACAAATATCCATTTCATTATAATGCGATTTCACGGAAGCACCAAGGGATCAATATAAGATCTAAAATAATCTAATAGTTAAAGAACAATGGAAATTGTTTCTCATTTTGAAATTCAGTCACAAGAGGTCGCTGTTTCCTAAGGAAATCCTCTAAGTGAAACTGAAAATGCAGAGCCCCTCCCTTAAAGGGACAGACATTCCTGCCAGTCAGATCCACAAGGAAAATCTCAAACAAAAGAGATACTGGCATTACCAGTATGGCTGGGGTAGGTGGCCTCTACTCCTGACTCCTTTAAGGCAAGATATTTAGAGAAAAAGAGAAGAGCTTGCTAGTGTTGTGCCAGTTCTGCAATGCTTACCTGGCCGAAGGGAATGCTGCAGCTGCTTCTGCTCCACACCGCCTGGAAAATGGGGAGCGGCCAGCTCCATTATTCTGTACTCGAGGAATCCCAGCAGGGCACCTTTGTGGGCCACATCGCCCAGGATCTGGGGTTGGAGGTGAGTGAGCTGTTGCCTCGGATGTTCCGGATGCTGTCCAAAGGAAAGAAGGACTATTTTGAAGTAAACCTGCAGAATGGCATCTTGTTTGTAAATTCCCAAATAGACAGGGAGGAGCTGTGTGCTAAAAATGCAGACTGTGTCCTTCATCTGGAGGTGATTGTGGAGAAACCTCTGAGGTTCTTCCATGTGGAGGTTGAAGTCAAAGACATTAATGACAATGCTCCTATCTTCTCAGCCAGGGAACAGATCCTGAGCATGGCTGAATTTGTAACATTAGTTACACAATTTCCATTAAAGGGAGCCTCTGATGCTGATATTGGTACTAATGCTCTATTGACTTACAAGCTCAGCCCAAACAACCATTTTGTTCTGGATTCAGGAAATGATGAAGATGAGAGTAAATCTGTAGTACTTCTATTGAAGGTTCCACTTGACAGAGAGGAGAGCCCTGTGCATCGTTTAGTACTGACAGCCACTGACGGGGGTGAACCAAAACTCACAGGAACTGTTCAGCTAGTCATCAAGGTGCTGGATGTCAATGACAACCCTCCTGTGTTTAACCAATCTGTTTACAGGATAAAGTTGCTAGAAAATACAGTCAGTGGATCATTAGTTATTACTCTGAATGCTACAGACTTAGATGAAGGGATGAATAGGGAAATTTCTTATTTTTTTACTGATAGCTTAGCTCTTCATGTCACAAAGATATTTAGTATAAATTCTGACACTGGGGAGATCATAGTGATTGGAAAATTGGATTACGAAGAAAGTAGGTTCTATGAACTTCCAATTCTGGCAAAAGATAAAGGTAATTTTCCATTATCAGGGCAATGTAAAGTTCTCATTGAAGTATTGGACATAAATGACAACATTCCAGAAATATCTGTGAATTCTCTCTCTGTGCCATTGCCAGAGGACTCCCCTCCAGGGACTGTGGTAGCCATCATCAGTGCTTCTGATAGGGATTCTGGCAACAATGGACAAATAAACTATTTCCTCTGGCCCACTGGAGTACCTTTCCAACTCGAGTCCACATTCAAGAATTACTACTCCCTAATTGTTGGAGCACCTTTGGATAGGGAGCAGGTGACTGAGTACAGGATGGTTGTGACAGTGGAAGATCAAGGCATTCCACCACTGTCTTCTAGCATCACCCTCTTAGTGCCTTTGAGTGACATAAATGATAATGCTCCAGCTTTCACTCAGACCTCCTACACAGTCTTTGTGAAGGAAAACAATCCCCCTGGTGCTCACATCTTTACAATGTCTGCCGCAGACCCAGATATAGGTGAGAATGGTCTGATCTCCTATTGGATAGATGTGAAGCTCTGGCCATTGTCAAGCTACATCTCTGTACATTCGGAGAGTGGAAAACTTTATGCTTTGCAGTCCTTGGACTATGAGGAGTTGAAACTGCTGGAGTTCCAGGTGAGAGCCAAGGATGCTGGAATCCCCTTCTTGTATGGAAATGCAACTGTTCAAGTATTTGTGTTGGATGAGAATGACAATGCACCTGCTGTGTCAAGGTCGTCAGAAGAGAACCCGATTCTTCTAGTCGTCCCTGTGATGCCTGGGCATATTGTAGGCAAGATCCATGCCTTGGATGCGGATTCTGGATACAATGCATGGCTAAGATATGAACTGGTTGAAGAAAGCAATAGTGCATGGTCTGTGGGGCAGTATAGCGGTGAGGTGAGTACCAAATATTCTCTGTATGAATCAGAAGGAGGCAAATTCTACACTGTTCTGCTTCTTGTCAAGGATCATGGGGAGCCTCAGCTCTCAGCTACAGCTACCTTGAGTCTGTCATTTGTGACGAGTTTTCAGGCCATCAAAACAGATGTTCATCTCTCCATGTCAGGAGAGAGCTTCATGCCTCTGGTGAACTCAATCAACATCTATTTGATCCTTGCCATCTGCTCTGTTTCCAGCCTGTTCCTGCTGGCCGTTTTTGTTTATATGACTCTACGATGCCACTGCAAGACAAAGGAATCCATGGTGTATGGCCCTGGCATGGCCACCCTGGTGTGTGCCAGTGAGGTGGGCAGCTGGTCCTATTCCAATCGCCACAGCCACATCCTGGCAGGTGTGAACGTTGAGACTGGTGCCAAGAGTGACCTTATGATGTTCAGTCCCAACATTCCTGTTTCTACAGATAATAGGGAACATAGAAATGGGAGTGAACTGCTTCCAGATATATCCAGAGAGGTAAGTTATCCTGCTTGAAATTATTTCATCTTCATATTTTCCTGCTGCCAATTTTGCATCAGTATTACTACAATATATGTTCCAAAATTTTATCATATAATTTTTATAGTAATTCATTGCTGAAAATCTGGTAATAGTTTGTTTCCCAATTTTAAGTAATTTCTTTACGTATGCCTAGTAGTCTTTCTGATTAAATATTTTTGCAATGGGAGTGGCCACAAATAGTTCCTAGTTTTTTTTTACAGTCAGCAAATTTGTCTTCTGTTCAACTCCAGTATAAAGAAAGATGTTCATTGTTTCCCTGATTCTTTAATTTGTAATTCATCTATGGAGCTCTAAATGGGATGCTAGTGCAGTACTGATTTTCTTTTTGTCGATACGCTGATTCTTTAATGAATGGAATACAAATTTTCAGTTATATTTTTAATAAATATTTTATCAAAATGATTAAAACATTTGTTGTTACATGTTTTTTAAAATTTCTCATGCTCAGATATTGTTTGCACCTTTAAAAACATAATTTCTTATACAGGTAGTCCTCACTTACACCACCAGTTAACCATTCATTTAGCGACCATTTAAAGTCATGATATCACTGAATGAGGAGACTTAACCACTGGTCCTCATAGTTGTGGCCATCGTAGCATCTCTGCTGTGATTTGATCTCATATCTTGAACTTCACAATGGGCTCTCATTTATGACAGCTGCAATATTCTGAGGTCATATGTTTGCTGTTGTTCACTGTTGGCTTCTGACAAAGTCAGTAGGAAAGCTTGCAGGAAGTTGCTAATGGCAATCACGTGACATTATGCTTAATGACACAATGGGATTTGCTTAACAGCAGCAATTGGAACAGCTGCAACTGCTATCATAAGTTGATGTGAACATGTGACATTGTCCTTTCTGACCATCATGCTTAGTGATGGAGTTGCTAGTCCCAATTACCACTGTTAAGCAAGGACTACCAATATTGTACTGTCTGAAAAAAATTAATTCATCAACAATACTCACATTATATCTGTTGACCTATTGATATGATCTATCTATCATATCTCTGGAATAAAAGTCATCCAAGATTATGTTGCACAGGAAATCAATTTTTCTTCAGTGTATTTAATGCACTTAAATGGCTTTGCTAAAATAAATGTTTCTTATATGGATTATTTAACAGAATAACAGAGTTGGAAGAGGCCTTGAAGGTCTGGATTATGATACTAGATAAAATTTTTGAAACAGACGTTTGAGATTGATCCATCAGAATGTCTCCAAAGCTTTACATTCTATTCTTGTATCAAGCCTTTGCCCCCTCAAGTCCTCTGTGCTACCTCATCATGCTAGGAAGTTGCTTTTGGGAGAACACCAGCAGTTTATTCCATGGATATATAATCTCAGCCAGGTCACCAAGGTGTGAAGGTAATCCCATTTGTCCAGCTAAAGTAAGCAGGCTCCCATAGGGGGCAAAAATTATATAGGAAGATGCAGGAGGATGATAATTATTTTAGTGATAAGGACAAATCTAATTACATACTGTGCAGGAATATATAAAGTGATAGACAATAAAATGCCAGCTGCCTTAATGAATGACATTCAACAGGCTACTGAGGAAGAGCTGAGGAGCTTTTAGAACATTAATGGTGTCCATGACATAACTAGATTGAAGTTTTCAGGATGCCTAATTGCTGATGTTGCTATGCAGGAAAAGAAAATCTGAAGCTACAAAGATAGAATTATAGTGAGAACATAAAGTATAGGAGTCATGAACATGGGAAAGCTTGAGATAGTGAAAGATGAAATTAATCAAATACACATTGACATCTTAGGACCAGATAATTGAAATAAATCAGAATTTGACATTTTCAGTCAGAGGATCATACTATTTACTGCTCAGGACATGAAAAACAAGGAAGGAATGATATTACTTTCATAATCAGAAAGGTTAGAGTAAAAAAGTACTTGGATACAAAGTGGTCACAATAACCTAATAATTAGACTTTGTGGAGAACCATTTAATATGATCATTATCCAAGTTTATGCTGCAGGTACTAATGCAGAAGAGGAAGTTGATGAGTTTCATAGTCAGCTTCAGACTGAAATAAAGTAGTTCTAGTAAGATGTTTGCCTATGGTTGGGGACTGGAATGCTACAACTGGAAATAAAGAGGGCAATGTAAGTGGACAATGTGGCCTAGGAAACCAAAATGATGAGAGAGACACTTCAATTTCTGCCAATAGCAATATTTCTTCTTGGCTAACATAGTCTTCTAGCAGTTAAAATGATGCCTATATACATGAATATAACTCTATGGAGAATACAGAATTAAAATTGCAAGTTCCAAATAAAATTCAAGTTCCAAATAAAGAAGAAGAAAGTCAACCAGTTTCCATAATATTATCATAACCTACCATTTTCAAGAAGAATATCCAGAATCACTTTGAAAACCTCATTGATAAAAAAGCAGAGGAACTGTTTGAATGAAATCACAGAAGTGGTTTATTTATTTTTATTTTATTTTATTTATTTATTTAGTTTGTCAAGCATGTATGAGAAAACATATATAAGTATGAACATAACATATAAACATATAAGTATAAACAGGCATAAGTATATACATAATAAATGAGTACGAATAAATGGGAATAGTAGGACAGGGATGGTAGGCA
Source organism: Arizona elegans (assembly GCA_022577455.1). Classification (NCBI taxonomy): domain Eukaryota; kingdom Metazoa; phylum Chordata; class Lepidosauria; order Squamata; family Colubridae; genus Arizona; species Arizona elegans. The sequence goes on from JAKOOJ010000002.1 coordinate 89,764,089, forward strand.
TGCTGGTGCGTTTATGCACGCCCCCTTTACTCTTAGGAATGGAGTGAGGTCCATGGTAGACAGTTTAAGGTTAAAGTTTTGGGGGTTTGAGGATGTAACAATAGAGTCAGGTAGTGAGTTCCAGGCATTGACCACTCTGTTGCTGAAGTCATATTTTCTGCAGTCGAGTTTGGAGTAGTTTACTTTGAGTTTGTATCTATTGTTTGCCCGTGTATTATTCCGATTGAAGCTGAAGTAGTCATTGACAGGTAGGACGTTATAGCAGACAATTTTATGTGCTAAGCTTAAATCAGACCATAGGCAGCGTAGTTCTAGGTTGTCCAGGTTCAAAATTTCGAGCCTGGTGGCATAAAGTATTCTATTGCAAGCAGAGGAGTAGAGTACTCTTCTTATGAAATACCTCTGGACTCGCTCAATTGTATTAATGTCCGTTATACAGTGTGGATTCCAGGCAGATGAGCTGTATTTGAGTATTGGTCTGGCAAAGATTTTGTATGCCCTGGTTATATTCTGGTTAAGGGTGAATGTGGAAAGAGACCACCAAAGATCGAGAAATATGAGAAAATATGGATATCAGAACTCTGGAAATTGCCAAAAAGGGAAGAGAAGTCAAGGATGAGAAAAACAAAGATGTCAGAAAGGAACTTAACAAAGAATTTCAAAAAGTTATTAAAAGACACAAGCCGTATTACAACAGTGTCTGCAACTATATTGAAGATGGAAAGAGATATGGAAAACCAGGAATGTCTTCCAAAAGTTTTTCAAACTTGAAAGAAAGTTCTAACATTGAATTGGTATGCTAAAGGATACTAATGAACAGTGAGAAATTGAGTCACAGCAGATCAAACAAAGATGGAAAGTATCTATTGACATTCTTGCAAGAGAAATGTCTACATCCAAAATACTTAGAAGGTATTCTTTACTTCTAAGAATTCTAATACTAGATGATGTAGTTAGATCAGCAATCTGTTCATTACAAATTTGGAACAAAGAGAGACAAGGGTGATGAAGTCAAAAACTAGTAACAAGTAAAACATGGAAGCAGAAATAAAAGTAATATCACTGAATATAAATGGACTAAATGCGGTGATAAAAAGGAATAGATCCTTAAATAAATTGAATAGTTTGAAAATGGACATTATATGTTTACAAGAAGTACATATTAGAAGACAACGTGTGAAATTGTTACAATATCCAAAGCTAGGAGTTTTATTTACAACATTGATACAACAGAATAAAAGAGGTGTGGTACTGTATATTAAAGAAAAATTAGAACCAAAATTATCTTTTGAAGATGATGAAGGTAGGATTTTGATGGTGGAAATAAAAATGAACTTAAAAAAAATATTACTTATTGCTGTATATGCACCAAATGAAAAACAAGAAGAATTTTATTGAAGATTACACAAAAAAATATTAGAACTGGATTATGAATATGTATGTATAATGGATGATTTTAATGCCATAGTAGAGGTGGACTTGGACTATAAAACAATGAAGACTAATAAAAAGTCTAGAAGAATACTGCTGAGATCTGTTTTTACAATGTTGGAAGAATTGAGTATTCAAGATGTATGGAGACAAAAGCATTTGAAAGAAATGCTTATTCAAATAGACACTTATCATGGTCAAGGTTAGATATGATATGGATGTCAATAGAACTTATGGATAATATTCAAGAAGCAAATATTGACTCAAATATTTGGGCGGATCATAACCCAATGATAATAACATGGAAAGAAAAGACAAGATAGACTTTAAATGCAACAATATTAAATGAAAAATATTTTCAACAGCTTATGGAAAAAGAGTTAGAGTTTTTCTTTAAAGTAAATAAAAAAGAGGACATATCACTTCAGATTGTATGGGACACTATGAAAGCTTATATTAGAGGTCTGGCAATAGCTTATTTGGGAAAAAAGAATAAAAAGAAAAGACAAAAACATATAAGACTGGAAGAGGAGTATAAGAAATTAGAAAAAGGACTCCAAAAAGATATACAAAATAAAAAAAATTAAGAAGTTGATGGAAGTGAAAAAACATGAAATAAATTTAAATGAGCAAGAACAATTAGCAAATAAATTAAAAGCAACTAAACAGAACTTTGTTGAAAATGCAAATAAACCAGGAAGATGGTTAGCATATAAATTGAAAAAAGAGAAGGAGAAAAAGATGATAAAATATTTACAAGATGAAGAATAAATATGTTATAGAAATGAGGAAAAGAAGAAGATAATTCAAAAATACTATAAAAAACTTTACTCTCAAGAAAAAATTTCAGAGGAAAAGATATCAAAATATTTGGAAAAGTCAGATCTACAGAAAATAACAGATCATTATAAGGGAATGTTAGAAGAAAGGATAACAATGATGGAATTAACAGAAGCCATAAAAAGACAAAAAAATGGGAAAGCACCTGGACTGGATGACCTACCAGCAGAATTATACAAAATGTTACAAGAAGCGATGAGCAATGTAATGCTGGAATTAATCAATGAACTTTTAATGAAGGCTAAAATGCCAGATTCATGGAGGGAGGCATATGTGACACTTATTCCCAAAGAAGATACAGATTTACAATTAATAAAAAATTACAGACCGATTTTGTTATTAAATGTGGATTACAAAATCTTTGCCTCAATAATGGCAAACATATTAAAAAGATGGTTAAATGAATTTATTCATACAGATCAAAATGGATTTTTACCAAAAAGGCAAATTAGAGACAATATGAGGGTAATTTTGGACACCTTGGAGTATCACGAGACACATTCAGACAGACATATGGCGATGATGTTTTTAGATGCTCAAAAAGCTTTTGACAATGTGAATTGGCAATTCATGACAGAACAATTACAGAGAATGGACTTTGGAGAGAGATTTATAAATACAGTAAAAACGATCTATGACAATCAATCTGCTAAGGTAATGATAAATGGAGAAATGACAGAGAACGTTCAAATTATGTAGGGTACTAGACAAGGATGTCCTCTATCACCATTATTGTTTATTCTGACTTTAGAAGTACTGAATAGAAATATTAGGCGAGATAAAGAGATAAAGGGAATAAAAATTTAAAAAGAGGAATACAAATTGCAAGCATTTGTGGATGATCTAGTATTCATTGTGGAGGAACCACAAGATACAGGACCAAAATTATTAGCTCAAATAGAGAACTATGGAAAAGTGTCTGGACTGAAAATAAATAAAGAAAAAACAAACAAAATGGTTAAAAATATTACAGAAAAACAAAAAAGAGAGAAGAGGCATTAGATATACAAGTGGTGAAAAAAGTTAAATATCTAGGGATATATTTGACTTCAAGATGTGCAACGATTAAAGAACACAATTATTATAGACTTAAAGAACAGATTGAGAAAGACTTGGAGAAAAGGAAGAATCTTCAATTGTCACTCATGGAAGGATAGCAATCATAAAGATGAACATACTACTAAGATTATTATTTTTATTTCAGACAATACTGATAAAAATTAAAAAGACTTATTTTCAGTATTTAAATAAGATAATAAGGAGATTTATATGGCAAGCTAAAAAAGCAAGAATAAGTTTAAAAATGCTTCAGGATACGAGATTATGAGGAGGATTTGGACTCCTGAACTGGGAATTGTATTACCAAGCAGCAGCCTTGACATGGTTGAAAGAATGGATTGAACTAAGAAATACAAGTCTATTAACACTGGAAGGTCATGATTTACAATTGGGTTGGCATGCCTTTTTATGGTATGGTAGAAATAAGATACATTCGTACTTTCATAGACATTATGTAAGAAATGCATTGTTATTGGTATGGGAAAAAGTTAGAGATAAATATTATGTGAAAATACCAATATGGTTATCAACAATGGAAGCCTTAATTCACACAAACGTTTTTAATTTTTGGAATATTGTTAGATATAAAAATTTGTTAACAGATAAGGCGGAATTGAAAGGGAAACAAGAACTGGAAAAACAGGGAATTGAAATGGATTGGTATATGTATATGCAAATACAAACTAGATATGAAAAAGATGTTAAACTACAGGGTTTTTACTCAAAGAAGACTGAGCTGGATAAGATACTCATGGGAACAGAGGATAAATTAATTTTAAAATGCTATAATTTTTTTTATTAAATATAGAACTAGAGGAAGAACAAGTAAAAGAAACAATGATAGCCTGGGCAAAAATTTTTGGATATTCAATTGAATTGGATAAATGGCAACAATTATGGGAAAGAAATTATAAATTAACAATGTCCACTGCATACAAGGAAAATCAATACAAAATGTTTTATAGATGGCATATGTCCTCTGAGAAACTGGCAAAAATGTTTAAAGATAAATCAGCTAAATGTTGGAAATGCCACCAAAAAGTAGCAAAAGGCTATTGGAATAAAATTAAGTTATGGGTGGAAGAAATGATACAACAATGTATAGACTTAAAACTATTGGGTATCTTACCAGAGAAAATTAGTAAAGATAATGTGTATTTGATTATACATGTAATAACAGCAGCAAGGATTGTTTATGCACAAAATTGGAAAGCAGAGAATATACCATTGGAGGGAGAAATAATTAAAAAAAAATTAGACTGTGCAGAAATGAATAGATTAACTATGATGATAAAGGAAAGAGAGGACTCAGAATATTTTAAGATATGGAATAAATTTTACTATTGGTTAGAAAAGAGATATAAATAAGTTTTAAAAGAGATTGAGGAAAAAATAATTGTTGTAATTAGAATATTATACTAATGGAAAACCTTTGTAATGGACTCGGTGAGATTGAAGATGGAAGAGATAGAGAAGAGAAGAAATCTTTGAAGATAACACCGAAATGTCACATGGAAGAAATGAATGATGTACGAAATGTTTGTCTTTTTTTAAAAAAACTTTATTAAAAAAAAATAAATTTGGAAGGCTACAGAAATAGTTGAAGAGTCTACAGAAATACAGCAAGCAACAGAAGACGAATCTCTAAAGTTTCTAACAAAACTATAGCAGCAACTCTGAGGGGTGACACAATGGCCAAGAGATGGGAAGAGAGCAGTCTGTTTATCAACGCCAAAGAGAAGAGACTTAATAGAGTGGGCAAACCATCGCACAATATCATTTAATTAACATGTTAGGAAAATCATGCTTAAACAAGTCTAATCTGACCCAGATTAGAACCTTAAGTGGAAAGGGAGATACCAGATGTTCAATATGGCTTTAGAAAAGGCTGAAGAAAGAAAGGATTTATTGCTGATACACTCTGGATAAATGAGAAAGTAGAAAATACCAAAAACAAGGCAACACGTTCTTCACTGAATACAGAAAAGCCTTCAGTTATGTTTAGCTGTGGCATGTGCTTAAGAAAATGGGAATCCTCATATGAAACCTATACAGGTCAGGAAGCCACAGTCTGGAGGGAGCATTGGTGAAACAGACTCATTCCAGATTAGCAAAGAAATGAGACAAACCTGTATATTCTCCCCTTGTTTTTTAAATCTATAGACCAAGGGTACATTATTGGAACCAGACTGAAAGAACACGAATGCAGTTTTAAAACTGGAGGAAGAAACATCAATAACCTGTATATGCTGATGATACTACTTTGACAGCTGAACAACTGAATGATCTGAAAACGCTGGCAATGAAAATCATATTAAAACAATTGGTCTATAGTTAAATATAAAGAAGACCAAACTAATGACATGTACATTAACAAGGCTTGAAGTTGATAATGAAGATTTCAACACGGGGGGTAGCTTTGATCTTTTAGGACTGACTATTAACAAAAAGGAATATGCAGTGAAAAAATATGCCATTGCGATAGTATGTGGGAATAATCTTAGGAGACAGATAGAAGAGCTATAGATTAGGCAAATGTCAGACAAACACCAATTGAGTTCTCAGAAGCAATGGGGACGTGACAAATGTCTCAGAAGGGACCCCCTCTAGTTTCTTGGATTGTAAAGGCAAGGGGGGAGAGATTGTAATTTCAGATTTGCAAGAGATATGTCATTTTTACAAGGTAATCCAGAAGCATTCCCAGAAGTACTTATTATTATTAGGATACATTAACAGAAGCTTGCAATTGTTGCAAGAAACTTACTGACTAGTGACTTAGAATGTCTTCTAGAATCACATAAAAATCATTTTAGTAATATAATAGTGGCAAGGAATAACATTTTTTAGACTCAGCAATAGCTGGGTGATGCTAAAAAAAGTGCTGTAACAGGCTAATCAATGGAAAGGACCAAAAATCACTACCCTTTGGAAACACAAACTACTGTAAACAAATAATTATCTAATTCACTAGTATTTATAATTGCATTAGGTAAAACTGCTTCTTGTTCTAAAATTTGTCACATTCCTAAGGCTTATCAGATACTTGCCTTTGTGAAATATTATTCACAGCAATATGGCAAAAAATAGGAATGTACCTCTAAATTTAGAAAAGTGCACTCAGTTAAAACAAATCCTATTTCCAATGGAAGACTGAGCCAGACCCCAATTTTTGTTTTAATATGAAAAATATATTTCAGAAATAAAGTCAGTTAAGACATCAAATGGGTTTGACAATTTACCCTACTTACTATTTGCCTAAAAGGTTCAAGAGCTGCATGTCCAGCCAAGACTCAGAAACAAAACTAGAAAAGTAATTCTGGTCACATCAATAAAGTATAGAAGTCTGTATCTCATTTTGACTTTTGGTCACAAGAGGTCACTGTTTCCTAAGGAAATTCTCTAAGTGAAACTGAAAATGCAGAGCCCCTCCCTTAAAGGGACAGACATTCCACACGGAAAATATTGAACAACAGAGAAAGCCAAACAAGCCAAGATTCAACCTATGAACGCATTGCCAGTATGGCTGGGGTAGATTGTCTCTGCTCCTGACACCTTTAAGGCAAGATATTTAGAGAAAAAGAGAAGAGCTTGCTGGTGTTGTGCCAGTGTCTGCAATGCTTACCTGGCCAAAGGGGCTGCTGCAGCTGCTTCTGCTCCACACCGCCTGGAAAATGGGGAGCGGCCAGCTCCATTATTCTGTGCTGGAGGAATCCCAGCATGGCACCTTTGTGGGCCGCATTGCCCAGGATCTGGGGTTGGAGGTGAGCGAGCTGGTGCCTCGGATGTTCCGGATGCTGTCCAAAGGAGAGAAGGACTATTTTGAGGTAAACCTGCAGAATGGGATCTTGTTTGTAAATTCCCGGATAGACAGGGAGGAGCTGTGTGCCAAGAATGCAGACTGTGTCCTTCACCTGGAGGTGATTGTGGAGAAACCTCTTAGATTCTTCCATGTGGAGGTTGAAATCAAAGACATGAATGACAATCCTCCCATCTTCTCTGCCAGGGAACAGATCCTGAGCATATCAGAACTGATAACAGATACCCGATTCTCCTTAGAGGGAGCCTCTGATGCAGACATTGCTACTAACGCTCTATTAAATTACAAGCTCAGCCCAAACAAACATTTTATTCTTGATACAGGAAATGATGAAGATGAGAGTAAATCTGTAGTACTTCTATTGAAGGTTCCACTTGACAGAGAGGAGAGCCCTGTGCATCGTTTAGTACTGACAGCCACTGATGGGGGTGAACCAAAACTCACAGGAACTGTTCAGCTAGTCATCAAGGTGCTGGATGTCAATGACAACCTTCCTGTGTTTAACCAATCTGTTTACAGGGTAAAGTTGCTAGAAAATACAGTCAGTGGGTCATTAGTTATTACTCTGAATGCTACAGACTTAGATGAAGGGATTAATAGGGAAATCTCTTATTTTTTTACTGATAGCTTAGCTCCTCATGTCACAAAGATATTTAGTATAAATTCTTATACTGGGGAGATCATAGTGATTGGAAAATTGGATTACGAAGAAAGTAGGTTCTATGAACTTCCAATTGTAGCAGAAGATAATGGCAGTTCTCAATTATCAGGACACTGTAAAGTTCTCATTGAGGTTTTGGACATGAATGACAACATTCCAGAACTATCTGTGAATTCTCTCTCTGTGCCATTGCCAGAGAACTCCCCTCCAGGGACTGTGGTAGCTATAATCAGTGCTTCTGACAAGGATTCTGGAATCAATGGACAGATAAACTGTTTCCTCTGGCCCACTGGTGTACCCTTCAAACTTGAATCTACATTCAAGAATTACTACTCCCTGATCATTGGTGCAATCCTAGATCGAGAGCAGGTGGCTGAGTTCAGGATGGTTGTGACAGTTGAAGATCAGGGTGTTCCACCACTGTCTTCTAGTCTCACCATTTTAGTGCCTATTAGTGACATAAATGACAATGCTCCGGCTTTCACACAGCCCTCCTACACAGTCTTTGTGAAGGAGAACAATCTCCCTGGTGCTCACATCTTCACAATGTCTGCTGGGGACCCAGATATAGCTGAGAATGCCCTGATCACCTATTGGATAGACGAAAAGCTCTGGCCATTGTCAGGCTACATCTCTGTACATTCAGAGAGTGGAAAACTTTATGCTTTGCAGTCTTTGGACTATGAGGGGTTGAAACTGCTGGAGTTCCACGTGACAGCCAAGGATGCTGGAATGCCCTCCTTGTGTGGCAATGCAACTGTTCAAGTCTTTGTGCTGGATGAAAATGACAATGCACCTGCTGTGTCAAGATCACCAGAAGAGAACCTAATTTTTTTAGTGGTCCCAGTGATGCCTGGGCATATTGTAGGCAAGATCCATGCCTTGGATGCAGATTCTGGATATAATGCTTGGCTAAGATATGAACTTGTTGAAGAAAGTAGTGGTCTGTGGACTGTGGGACAGTATAGCGGTGAGGTGAGTACCAAATATTCTCTGGATGAGTCAGAAGGAAGCAAAATCGAGAGTGTGTTGGTTCTTGTTATGGATCATGGGAAGCCTCAGCTCTCAACCACAGCTACCCTGAGTGTGTCATTGTTGACAAGTACCCAGAACTTCAAAAACTATAATCTACATTCAATATCAGGAGAGAGCTTCATGCCCTTGGTGAACTCAATTAATGTCTATCTGATCATTGCCATCTGCTCTGTTTCCAGCCTGTTCCTCCTAGCCACTGTCGTTTACATGGCTCTGAAGTGCCACTGCAAGGCAAAGGAAACCATAGTGTGTGGTCCTGGCATGGCTACTCTGGTTTGTGCTAGTGAAGTGGGCAGCTGGTCTTACTCCAATCGCCACAGTCACATCCTAGCAGGGGTGAGTGCAGAGGCTGGTGCCAAGAGTGACCTTATGATTTTCAGTCCCAATGTTCCTGTTTTTGCAGATAATGGGGAAGTTAGGAATGGGCCAGAAATGTCCCCAAATGCATCTATGGAGGTGAGTTGGTCTGGTTTTAGAGTTTTTGACATTTATTCAAAATCATATTTTGGGCTAACGATTTTGGATCATCTCTATATAAAGCATGTCTTTTGATAATTGTTATCCTTAAAATCACAATATATAAGTAAAACAATAGTAAATTTTTCCTTATTTCCAGGGAAATATTTTTGGAATAGGATGGTAGAAAAAGATCCTTTTCAAAAATATATTTTATTTAACAGTGACTAGTTTTGTCTTTCAAAAGAATAAAAAATAAATAAGATCTTCACTGCACCCTGCTATTTTAACCTTTTGTTTATAATTCACCTACTGATGATGCATCATTAATTTCATTTTTAAAAAAAGTAATTTCTACTGTTTTATAATTAAAAAAATAAATTAGATAATTTTAATACTTTTAAGTAATTAAAGGACATTTTAATACATTAAAGTCCTTTCAAATTAAAAAAAAAACAATCCTTTTCAATCCAAATGGGAACATAGTTTCTGATTTTGCCCTCCAGGGAGTCCTCAGTGACTGTCAAATGCAATGAACATTTGCAGTTACAACAGTGATGAAAAAGTAATTTTGTGACCAGTCCTCACATTTATTACTTTCACAGGTCTGTAAGGAAAGGAAACCTGAAGGAAGATCATAAGCACAGTAAGATTTACTTAGCAACCACTTCATTTAATGACTGAGTTGCTGGTCCCAATTTTGGTTGCTACATGAGGACTACCAGTACATACTTGCATAAAGTAGGTTTCAAGTTTTGATAATAAACAAAAGGAAGAGCCTGTAGTACAGTGGACTAAACACTGTTATTAACATCTGCTGCTTGCAATTACTGCAAGTTCAAATCTCACCAGGCTCAAGGTTGACTCAGCCTTCCATCCTTTCAAAGGTAGGTGAAATGAGGACCCAGATTGTGGGGGCAATAAACTGACTTTGTATAAATATACAAAAGTATGAAGGCTATTGCTTAACGCAGTGTAAGTCGCCCTGAGTCTCCGGAGAAGGGCGGCATATAAATTAAAGCAAATAAATAAATAAATAAATAAATAAATAGCCAAAATTGGATATATCAGTTCTTTTCTAAATCAAGAAATTGATTTGTACATAAATAATAATTCTTCCATTTATATTTCATCTAATAAACAGATGGGATATTAGTAATAATATCCCATCTGTAATGAGAAAGTAATAATACCCTTTCTTTTTTAATTTCTTTAAGAACTCCCCAGTAATGCCATAGATCAGGGTTATCAAACTGGTGGCCTGCATGCCAGATGTGTCACATTCAGGCCACTCCCACCCTAGCTCTGTGAAGGGAAAAATGTCATGATACGTCACGTGATGGCAGCATGACACCATGAGTTTGACATTTGTGCCATAGATAGACAGTTCATTCAGATAAGAAACTTCTTCACAGATAATCATGCCTCTTTTTAAAACAATATTTGTGTCTAGACATGGATTTGTCATTGTCATTAGGTCATGTGCGAAGCACATTGGGCAGCAAGTATTTTCCAGCTATTTTGATCATTCATAGCATCTTCAGTATTGCCCCAAGGGACATTAATAATCTTAAAATCTTCCTTAAACATTTGGTGCCCGGTTTTCCGAAGCCAGCCTGATTTCCTCCTTTTTCTAGAAGGTATCCAATGTAGTGCAATTTTTGGATGCCAATCTTTAGGCATACCTAAGATATGGCCAATAAGCTGCATTTGACATTCATTCACAGTTCTAGATAGATGTTCTAAATGTGCTGGTTGTAGTACCTCTTCATTAGTGATGTGGTCACGATGTGAAATGCAGAGGATTACATACTTTTAAAATATTATTAAGTTGCTAGGTTTAATAAGTTTAGTTAATAGATTTAAAAGCATATCTTGGTTGAGGAATATTGGTTTGTTTGCAATTTGTAATAGTCAAATGTTATTGATGCCTTTCTTACATGGAAAAATATGCAATGGTAAGTCTTAAAAATATAAAACAAAAATGCAAAACATAAACTAAAAAGAGAAGCTAAAAACCAAACAAAGAACTAATTCTACATTGACTTCAAATATATTGAAAATATAGTGTAGAACACCCTCCCTGCAACTACCAGGTGGTCCAATACCCAGGGGGCTCCTTTTTTACTGCAATGGCTGATACCAATAAACTGCTCTGGACAAAGAACAACCTTTTCAGAATCCAGGAATAAACAAAAATCAATAGAGAAAAATATATGTTTGATATATTTACACATTTTGTTAAGTCCCGGATTTAAGAACTATTGCTGAAAGCAGATTTGGAAAAAATCATCATCTTTAAATTTCATTGAAAGTTCCAACTTGCTTAGATACAAGATATGATCCCATATTGTAGATCTTAAAAATCTATCCCAAATAAAGCTGGGTTTCTGTACGAATGGAAGCAGACATATATCTAAGAAGCAGTTTCAATTCTCAGCTTGTATTCTAGCTGTAAGTGAAAAGATCTTAAATAGAAGTTCCTACATAACAATAATTATAGATGGATCTTGGTTGGCATTGTAAGGAATGTTTAAAAATAATATATTATTTCTGGGAAGTTAGCATTGTAAATATGTCATTTATTTATTTTCAACCCTGACATATTGCCTGCAGAAGCGTCGAGCTGTATGATTTCTTTTTTAATTTAAAACTTAATTCTGCCATTATGTGAAAGGAATAATCAATTCTTTGCTTCATCTACAAAACATTATTTCCCTTATCCAGTACAGTTTTTATCTGCATTAATTCTGTCTTTTTAAAAGAGTGTAAATCAGCAGAAACAACTTTTAATGATATATACGGCTCTATACAGTTTCCTTCTGTATAACTTTCTTACATTCTGTTGTGAGTTAGGAGTTATCCACATATTTCTTTTTTTAGTTCCAACTATCGGTATTTGTATGCTCTTGGATGAATGGAATGACTTTTATTTTATTTCTTTTCTTAACTTCAGGTCCAAATTTATCACTACCGAGTAGTAATTTATTTATTTTTATTTTATTTTATTTTATTGCAATTTATATGCCGCCCTTCTCCCGAAGGACTCAGGGCAGCTTACAAGATAAAAATTCAACAATATGAATTAAATATAAATTAAAATCCAATTAAAATTAATTTAAATTATTACAATGTAAAAAACCCCCTCAACGGGTCAGTCCATTTGATGAAAAAGCCACGTCTTCAGTTCGCGGCGGAAGGAGAGGAGGTCGGGGGCTGTCCTAAGCCTGGTGGGCAAACCGTTCCAGAGGGTCGGCGCTCTCACAGAGAATGCTCTCCCCCTGGGAGCCGCCAGCCAACATTGTCTGACTGATGGCACCCTAAGGAGGCCCACTCCGTGAGAGCGCACAGGACAATGGGAGGATGGCAGAAGATGGTCCTGCAAGTACCCCGGGCCTAAACCATGTAGGGCTTTATAAGTGAGCACCAGCACCTTGAAACGAACCCGGAGGACCACCGGCAGCCAGTGCAGCTCGCGCAGGAGAGGTATTACACGGGAGTAATGAGAGGCTTCCGTAACAATCTGCGTGGCCGCATTCTGGACTAGCTGAAGCCTCCAGGTGCATCCCAAGGGCAGTCCCATGTAGAGGGCGTTACAGTAATCCAACCGTGAAGTAACAAGGGCATGAGTGACCATGGCGAGGGCATCCCAGTCTAGGAAAGGGCACAACTGGCACACCAGGCGTACCTGTGTGAAAGCCCCCCTGGTTGCAGCTGTCAAGTGATCTTCTAAAGACAGCCGTGAATCCAGGAGGACACCCAGATTGCGAACCATTTCAGAGGGAGTAAGTATCTCCCCTCCTATCACGAGTGACGGAACCACTAGATCCCAAGATGCCAGCATCCACAGGCACTCGGTCTTGGATGGGTTGAATCTGAGTCTGTTTCTTCCCATCCAGGCCCACACCACTTCTAGGCAGCAGGACATCATGGAAAGGGCATCCCCAGGGTGGTCTGGGGTGGAGATATAAAGCTGAGTATCATCAGCATATTGATGATACCTCACCCCAAAACCACGAATGATCTCACCCAGCGGCTTCATATAGATGTTAAAGAGCAGGGGGGAGAGAACCGACCCCTGAGGCACCCCACATGTGAGGGGCCTCAGGGAGGATCTCTGTCCCCCCGCCCATACAAACTGCGAGCAACCCGAGAGGTAGGAGGAGAACCACCGTAAAACATTGCCTCCTATCCCCAGCCCCCCGAGTCGCTGCAGCAGGATACCATGGTCGATGGTATCAAAAGCCGCTGAGAGGTCAAGTAGGACCAGGATGGAGGAACAGCCCCCATCCCGGGCCCGCCAGAGATCATTCACCAGGGCGACCAATGCCGTTTCCGTGCTGTGCCTGAAACCTGATTGGTACGGGTCAAGGTAGTCCATTTCCTCCAGGAATTGAGGGAGTTGCTGTGCCACCACGGACTCGACAACCTTCACTATAAAGCGAAGGTTGGAGACTGGACGATAGTTGTTAAGGGAGTCTGGATCCAGGGTAGGCTTCTTAAAGAGGGGTCGAACCACCACCTCTTTAAGTGCAGCGGGGAAGACCCCTTCCTTTAAAGAAGCGTTGACAACAGCCTGGATCCAGCCTCCAGTCACCTCTCTGGCTGCAGAAACAAGCCAGGGTGGACAAGGGTCCAATAAACACGTGGACACACCGAGCCGACCCACAATCCTGTCCATTTCATCCACCGAAACAGGCTCAAACCCAACCCAGATGTTACCTCCAACCCAGTCTGGATCTGAGCAATTTTATCTTGCAGAAACTGTACAAAATCCTTAGCTCTACCCTGCAAGGGGTCCTCCCTCGCTCCATGATTGGAAAGAGAGTGGGTCACTCTAAACAGGGCTGCTGGGTGGTTTTCTGCAGATGCAATGATAGTGGTGTAATAATGGCATTTCGCCGCTTCCATCGCCACAAGATTGCCCACCTAATATGAGTTCTTAACTGTGTTCGGTCAGATTTCGACAGGGAGGATCTCCAACTGCCCTCCAGGCGTCTTTTCTGATACTTCATTTCCCTAAGCTCCACAGTAAACCATGGAGCCACCTGGGATCTGCGTTGGGTCAGAAGCTGCAAAGGTGCGATTCGATCCAAGGCCCCTGCTGCAGCCTGTTCCCAGGCCGCCACCAGGGCCTCGGACGAATCATGGGTTAAGGAGGCGGGAAATGACTCAAGCTCCATCAGGAACCTTTCAGGGGCCATCAGGCGCCTGGGGCGGAACCATCTCACTGGTTCCGCCTCCCAGCAGTGGGGTCTGGCGGAGAGAAAATCCATTTAAACAAAGACAGACAAAAGGAAGTAACTCCCTAAACTCATGGAGGAACCAGTTCCTAAATTTGGCATATCACCATTACCAAGTAAAAGTTCCTACACTTATTTCCTAGGAAAGAACTTAACAAAAGCATCAGTCACATTTCACCTAGATAAGAACTTAATTACAGACAGTAATAATGATCTATAAAGCTGTGCTGTCAACTGTTGCTAGATATTTATATAACTTCAACTTAGCCCTAAGAAATGCTGGAATGTGGCTTACTTTTCACATGAAGGATGGTACAGTACCACCAAGTTTGAATATGGATCTACTACTTTTCAACATTTTTGTTAATGATCTGAACAAGGAGGTGAAAGAAAACAATAAAATTTGTAGATGATTCAGATGAATATTAGAGGACAAAAATGTGATCAATTTAAAGGTGAACATGAGATAATAATGTGTCATAACAAAAAGAGAAATTTAATTTTAGACTGCAATAATATAAATTTAGTTTTCACATTATGGGAAGCAGTAATACCACTTTATTCTGCATTGGTCAGACCCCCTTCATGGACTACTGTATGTCCAGTTTTGTACAAAACACTTATCAAATTTGTGCAAATAAGATAAATAAGAATTATCAAGAGACTTGAAAGAAGGTTTTAGGAGGAATGTGGGTAAAGTTTAGCTCAAGGCCATACTTAAGAGATTGCATCCTGATAATGGCATATTCCAATTTCCATACATAATTTGGGCCAAACATTTGATATGAAAAATTGTCAGCTGCTAAAACTAATTATTCACCTGTTATAAATAAGCAATTCTTTATTTTGATAGCAGATTTAGATGTCGTTGCTTAGTATACTCTCTGTCTGTAGGTGTATGGGTGCTCCAGATCCCATTACAGTGGAGCATATCATCTTGTTATTTGAAATGATATTGCTGATTTATCTTGTTACTGTCCACTATTTAGTTGTATTTTTTTAGTTCTGTTTGCAAACATTACTTTGCTTTTTTTGGAAATTAATACTTAGTCTGTGTTCTCTTCAATAGGTTTACAATATTTTTAAAATATGTATTGGGGCGGAGATGACAGCTGCATCATCCACATATAGAAGTTGGAAACATTTTTTCTTCACCCATAACAGTGAATGGTAGTCAGGAGCCGATATAAAAATTAAGCAATAAAGGTCCCAAAATACATCCTTGCATAACCTTTTGATTTGATGTAATTGATCTTGAAAGAAACCCTTGTGGGTTACATTTCACTTCAAGGTTGCATTCATATGCAAGTTCTATCTTAAAAAGAATAAGTCACTTATTCCACATAAGTTGTGGTATCTGTGTTTTTCCTACAGAATAACTCTAGAGATTGAATCACATTTGAATTTGAAACTGGGGAAGGTAATGTAAAAATATCTGCATATACATCTACAAGTTAATTTTTTAAAAAACAAAACAAAACATTTTTTCTACAAAATAGTACACAACTAATATATATTTCTTGAATGTTCCTAGCTAAATCTTGCTGTTTCCTCCCCAAGTGTACATTTTTTAACTCCAGTCAATCTGATAATATGTGGCTCAGATGTTTTGCATATAGTTTACTAACCAGGACACCTTCTTGATGTGGATCCTATTTTTGGGGTTGTTTTGCTTAAGCCTGGGCTTCAGAGGGAAGCACAGAGAATGGAGGGCTGAGGGACCAGACAGGAAGACCTGTCTCTGCCCAGACTTGTATTGTGTGGCTTTGCTTCTCTTTTGTTCCTGTCTGGTTTTTGCCATTCTTGCCAACATTTATTTTAAACTTTTGCCTCTTACTGTATTTTTTTCTTGTTTTAATGTTTTTACTTGTGAGCCACCCATCTTGGGAGTAGGGTAACATACAAGTTTAATAAAATGATAAATTATACTTAGGAAGCTAAGTGGGTGATAGTTAGAAATTGCTGTTTCTATCTGTTTTGTATATTGATATTGCAACAGTTCCACCCAAAACCATGGGAATACACGAGTGGGAAAAGAGATATGATCAGGGCAGGCCATAATTCAGATTTTTTTTTTTAAATTCAGATAATCCATTCTGCTTTCCAAATGAAGAGCATACATTTATACAGCAGAGGAAAAATATATATTGAGATGTATTAAAAAAGCTACTCATTACTTCTGCTGATTAGTTAAGCTGTTAGTACCTATTTTAGGAGACTATAAACCTTAACCTTATAACTCACTATAAACTTAAGCCTAAACCTCTTGTATATTTTTGCCTGGAAAACTTATTAGTGCAGCAACATCAGAAATGCAATTTGTGAAGCAACTTTTACTTCCTGAGGCTAGCTAGGAAGCCAGATAAAGATATGCTAGTTTATTCAGTGGCTCAATGGTGCGGTGCTCATGCAAGATCCAAAACATTTCTTCCCAATATATATAATGTTTATACACTGTGCATATGCTCAAATGGATTGCAGTATATGTCAGCCTATTGGATAATATATCAGATGAGATATCTATGTAACATTTGTCACATTTCTAAGTACTATTGTAAGTAAGAAGGAAATAAATACATATGCATAGACAAGTGTCCTGATCATTTTTTAAACTTCCTGTAGAAGCCTGAGACAAATTTGGATTTGGCACTACCAATACATTGTTCCTCATCTTGGATGAAACTTTGCTTCAAATGTTTCAAGCCAGTCCAGTCTTTTTTTAATGGCATCACAGTCACCTTGAGCAATGGAGAAGGGAACAAGAAAGGTAAACAAGTACACTTGCCATCACTATATATAGAAATGAAAATACGTATCCAAAAACGTACAAGGTAAATTAATATAATGTGTACTCAGTGAAAGAAGAATAAATGCATGTATGAAATTTATAAATAAAGCCAAGCACTCTATGTAAAAGTCTATTTATTTGAGAATGAAGATGGAATGATTATTAGAAATTTGTCATGAATACAGAAGGAAATCTGTTTCTACATTTTGAAATTCAGTCACAAGAGGTCGCTGTTTCCTAAGGAAACACTCTAAGTGAAACTGAAAATGCAGAGCCCCTCCCTTAAAGGGACAGACATTCCTACCACCCAGATCCACAATGGGAATATTAAAAGAAGAAAGGGGGGAAAAAACCAGAGAAAGCTCAACAATTCAAGATTCAACCTATGAACGCATTGCCAGTATGGCTGGGGTAGGTGGGCTGTGCTCCTGACACCTTTAAGGCAAGATATTTAGAGAAAAAGAGAAGAGCTTGCTGGTGTTGTGCCAGTATCTGCAATGCTTACCTGGCCGAAGGTGCTGCTGCAGCTGCTTCTGTTCCACACCGCCTGGAAAATGGGGAGCGGCCAGCTCCATTATTCTGTGCTGGAGGAATCCCAGCACGACTTTGTGGGCCGCATTGCCCAGGATCTGGGGTTGGAGGTGAGTGAGCTGTTGCCTCGGATGTTCCGGATGCTGTCCAAAGGAGAGAAGGACTATTTTGAGGTAAACCTGCAGAATGGGATCTTGTTTGTAAGTTCCCGGATAGACAGGGAGGAGCTGTGTGCCAAGAATGCAGACTGTGTCCTTCACCTGGAGGTGATTGTGGAAAAACCTCTGAGGGTCTTCCATGTGGAGGTTGAAGTCAAAGACATGAATGACAATCCTCCCATCTTCTCAGCCAGGGAACAGATCCTGAGCATGGCTGAACTGATAAAATCTGGTACCCGATTCCCGTTAGAGAGAGCCTCTGATGCAGATATTGGTACTAATGCTCTGTTAACATACAAGCTCAGCCCAAGCAACCATTTTGTTCTGGATTCAGGAAATGATGAAGATGAGAGTAAATCTGTAGTTCTTGTACTGAAGGTTTCACTTGACAGAGAGGAGAGCCCTGTGCATCGTTTAGTACTGACAGCCACTGATGGGGGTGAACCAAAACTCACAGGAACTGTTCAGCTAGTCATCAAGGTGCTGGATGTCAATGACAACCCTCCTGTGTTTAACCAATCTGTTTACAGGGTAAAGTTGCTAGAAAATTCAGCTAGTGGGTCATTAGTCATTACTCTGAATGCAACAGACTTAGATGAAGGGATTAATAGAGAAATTTATTATTTTTTTAGTAATAGCCTACCTCAACATGTCAGAAATATGTTTAGCATAAATTCTGATACTGGAGAAATCATAGTAATTGGAAAATTGGATTATGAAGATATTAATTTCTACGAACTTCAAATTGTGGCAGAAGATAAGGGTACTTTATCTGGACATTGTAAAGTTCTCATTGAGGTTTTGGACATGAATGACAACGTTCCAGAACTATCTGTGAATTCTCTCTCTGTGCCATTGCCAGAGGACTCCCCTCCAGGGAATGTGGTAGCCATCATCAGTGCTTCTGACAAGGATTCTGGCAACAATGGACAGATAAATTGTTTCCTCTGGCCCACTGGAGTAGCTTTCAAACTTCAGTTCACATTCAAGAATTACTATTCCCTGATTATTGTTGCACCACTAGATCGAGAGCAGGTGACTGAGTACAGGATGGTTGTGACAGTGGAAGATCAAGGTGTTCCACCACTGTCTTCTAGCATCACCATTTTAGTACCTATTAGTGACATAAATGATAATGCTCCTGCTTTTAAACAGCCCTCCTACACCGTTTTTGTTAAGGAGAACAATCCCCCTGGTGCTCACATCTTCACAATATCTGCCTCGGACCCAGACATAGCTGAGAATGCCCTGATCACCTATTGGATAGATGAGAAGCTCTGGCCATTGTCAAGCTACATCTCTGTACATTCAGAGAGTGGAAAACTCTATGCTTTGCAGTCCTTGGACTATGAGGAGTTGAAACTGTTGGAGTTTCAGGTGAGAGCCAAGGATGCCGGAATGCCCTCCTTATGTGGCAATGCAACTGTTCAAATCTTTGTGATGGATGAGAATGACAATGCACCTGCTGTGTCAGGATCATCAGACGAGAACCTGATTCTTCTAGTGGTCCCGGTGATGCCTGGGCATATTGTAGGCAAGATCCATGCCTTGGATGCAGATTCCGGATACAATGCATGGCTAAGGTATGAACTGGTTGAAGAAAGCAATGGCCCATGGTCTGTGGGGCAGTATAGTGGTGAGGTGAGTACCAAATATTCTCTGGATGAGTCAGAAGGAAGCAAAATCCAGAGTGTGTTGGTTCTGGTGAAGGACCATGGAAAACCTCAACTCTCAGCCACAGCTACCCTGAGTGTGTCATTGGTGACAAATTCCCAGGCCATCAGGACAGATATTCATTTCCACCGGTCAGGGGAGACCTTCATGCCCCTGGTGGACTCGATCAACATCTATCTGATCATTGCCATTTGCTCTGTTTCCAGCCTCTTTTTGCTGGCTATTCTCAGCTATGTGGCCTTGCGATGCCACTGCAAGGCAAAAGAAACCATGGTTTATGGCCCTGGTATGGCCACCCTGGTGTGTGCCAGTGGAGTGGGAAGTTGGTCCTATTCCAATCGCCACAGCCATATTCTTGCAGGAGTGAATACAGAGTGTGGTGCCAAGAGTGACCTCATGATTTTCAGTCCCAACGCTCCTGTTTTCGCAAATAATGGAGAACTTCAAAATGATACAGAACTGCCTCCAAATGCATCTAAAGAGGTGAGTTTTGGTCCTTTTATTAGTGCTTGACATTCAGTCCACATTCTATTTCTCTGATTCCGAATTTGAGTCACTATTTGTTAGTGTTAGATTTGTAACAAATAGCTTTTAAATACAAGGGTAACTAAAATATAGTATTCTACAGTATTGTTTATCATTTCTTTTTAGCTTACACAGTGTTTGTGAATGAGTTGCAATTGGGAGTACAGCAATTATTTTGATGTATTTGTTAATATTAGAATTAGAATAGAACTGGAAGGAACCTTGGAGGTCTTCTAGTCCAGCTCCCTGCTCAAGCAAAAGATCCTATACCATTTCAGACAAGTGATTGTCCAGTCTCTTATTAAAAGCCTCTAGTGATGAAGCACCCACAACGTCTGAAGGCAAGCTGTTCTACTGGTTAATTATCCTCACTGTTAGGAAGTTTCTCCTCAATTCCAGGTTGCTTCTCTCCTTGATTAGTTTCTATCCATTTCTTGTATTGCCCTCTGGTGCTTTGGAAAATAAATTGACCCCCTCCTCTTTATGGCAGCCTCTCAAATCCTGGAATACTGCTATCATTCATTCATTCATTCATTCATTCATTCATTCATTCATTCATTGGTTCGATTTATATGCCGCCCTTCTCCGCAGACTCAGGGCGGCTTACAATGCATTAAGCAATAGCCTTCATACTTTTGTATATACCTGCTTAGTAGGGCTTTTGGCCCCCCCTTATCGGTGTTCTTTTTTATACAAAGTCAGCTTATTGCCCCCACAATCCGGGTCCTCATTTTACCTACCTCGGAAGGATGGAAGGCTGAGTCAACCTTGAGCCTGGTGAGATTTGAACTCGCAGTAATTGCAGGCAGCTGGCAGCTAAGTGCTACTTAACAACGCTTTTGTCCGCTGCTCCACCAAGGCTCCTTGCCCCCCCCCACTTCTTTTTTTTATCATTAATAAAGAATAATATTTTATTAATCATAAATTATTAATAATTAATTTTATAATTGCTCTTAGTTTATTAATAAATTAATAAATATCATTTCTCTAGGTACTGGTTTAGTTTAGTTTAGTTTTATTTGATTTGTATACCGCCCTACTCCCGAAGGACTCAGGGCGGTGAACAGCCAACAATAAAATACATAGATACACAAAATTTAAAAACCCAATAAAATCAAATTAAATTATTTGGCCCAGACAAATTAAAACACCCCGATAATTTAAAAACAGATTAAAATTTAAATATTTAAAAAGGGAAGAGATTAGGCCAAGCCCGCTTGATGGAATAAAAAGGTCTTCACAGCACGGCGGAAGGAGCGCAGATCCGGGATCCTCCGTATCTCCGGGGGGAGCTCATTCCAGATAGTAGGTGCCCCCACAGAGAAGGCTCTCCCCCTAGGGGCCGCCAGTCGACACTGTTTGGCTGACGGCACCCGGAGGAGTCCCTCTCTATGAGAGCGTACTGGCCGGTGGGAGGCTATTGGTGGTAGTAGGCGGTCCCATAGATAACCAGGTCCTAAGCCATGGAGCGCTTTAAAGGTGGTAACCAAAACCTTGAAGCGCACCCGGAAGACCACTGGGAGCCAGTGCAGCTCACGCAGGAGAGGTGTTACATGGGAGCGCCATGTCGCTCCCATTACCACCCGCGCGGCCGCACTCTGCGCCAGTTGGAGCCTCCGGGTGCTCCTCAAGGGGAGCCCCATGTAGAGAGCATTACAATAGTCCAGGTGGGAGGTGACGAGGGCCTGAGTGACCGTGCGTAATGAGTCCCGATCCAGAAAGGGACGCAACTGGCGAATCAGGCGAACCTGATAAAAAATCCTCCTGGTCACGGCCGTCAAATGCTCTTCTAAAGACAGCCGTGAGTCCAGGAGGACGCCCAAGTTGCGAGCCCTCTCTGTGGGGTCCAATGATTCGCCCCCAATAGTCAGTGATGGCATCAACTGACTATATCGGGATGTCGGAAACCACAGCCACTCGGTCTTGGATGGATTGAGCCTGAGCCTGTTCCTCCCCATCCAGATCCGTATGGCCTCCAGGCACCGGGACATCACTTCAAGGGCATCGTTGGGGTGATCCGGGGTGGAGATGTACAGCTGAGTGTCGTCAGCATACTGATGGTACTCCACCCCGAAACCATGGATGGTTCAGGTGACAAAGGTAGTTTGGAACTATAGAATTGTAAAATTGGATAGGGTAATTCAAATCATCAAATCCCCCTTCCTTCATTCAGTGCAGAAATTGAAAGTAAATCATGATTTACCCAGATGGCAGTTGGAAATACAGTGGTACCTTGGTACTCAACTGCTTTGAAACTCATCAAATTCAGTAGTCGATGCATTTTGATATAAAAATTTTGTTCACGTACTCATCATTTGTTTGGTACTCAATACAGAGGCTAGAACTTGTCATTATTCTTACCAAAAATGTGTTTATACTTATTGTTTTTGGAACACATTGCACCTCCCAGAATCAATTAACAATGAGTACCGAAGTACCACTGTACGTCCATATTTGTATATATTTGTATATCTTAGAAAGAGAAAGCTATTTATACTATTGCAATATAATTGTTGTCTTCAGTTTGAGAGCTTTGATAGTGAGATTTTTTTCACCCTAGATCAGGCCTGTCAAACTGGCATATCCGGCCCGTGTAGGCCATGCCCACCCTAACTCCCAAAAAATCACGATATGTCATGATTCCAGCCTGTGATGCGATTGAGTTTGACACCCTTGCCCATGATCCTCAGACCTTATTTTTGCATTCTTTTTTTAATCTAATAGTTGAAGAATTCAGTTTGTCTCTATCAAAAAGTGTTTTTATATTTTGAACATATAGTTTATGTACCGTACAATAAACTGTACAATAAACGAACTCTCAAAGCATAAGTGATTACTAATGAAGTGGTTCGGGAATAACGAGAGGCACAACCAAGCAAGTGACAACAGCTCTTTAATATACAGTGAGACTTCAGCAAAAACTCAGAGGCTGCAGCCCTCCTTATATACAATCCTGGAGGGACTGTCAGCCAATCACAAACGTAGGCAGGTTTGAAACTCCCGCTTAAAAGTATCAATACATAACACCCCTCCCTTCCCAGAAAGCACTAACATTCAAAAATTTACATATGTACACACAAAATCTCGCAGGTGCCTAGGACGAATTCTCGCTCTAGTTGACCTGCGCAGTTCAGAGTCTGCTGGGGCGTCGAGCTGGTCAGAGGGACTTTCTGTCTCTCCCGGCTCCGCCAATGGAACCTCCTGGATTTTGTCCAGGGCGTGGTTATCCCCGGTTGGGAGTGGTGACTCGCTGGGGCAGCGCTGGAACCAGGGCTTGTCAGCTAAGTATTCTCGCGAACCCGGGCTTGAGTTAGCTGTTTTGGGAAAGTTGTTGTAGTTAGGTTCGGAGATGTCTAAATTGATGTTTGCTTCGCCGACTACCCTTTTTCTAAGTTGGTCTATGTGGCGCTTCCAGAGTCTGTCTACCCCTACGTCTACCGTATAAGATTTTGGGCCTGTTATGCCCACTATGGTTCCTGCAACCCATAGAGGTCCGCTGGCATAATTGTGAGTGAACACCGGGGACCCAAACTGAAACTGTCTTAGTCCAGAAGTTTCTCCCTTGAAATTTTTGTGCGAGTAGTTAGGGTGAAGCCTGTCTAACACGCACCGAAGCTTCCTGTCCATGAGGAGCTCTGCTGGGCTTCTCCCTGTGGCTGTGCATGGTGTGGCATGCTGGACAGCTAAGAATTGGTCTATCCTGGCCTGCCAGTCCCCGTTATCTAGTCTGGACAGTGCCTCTTTGGCCGTTCTTACAAAACGTTCGGCCAATCCGTTAGAAGCCGGGTGGAACGGGGCCGATAGGGCGTGGCGGATGCCCAGTTGACAGTTCCGTTGACAGTTGCAAAACAAAATGGCAGCTCAGAGCTGAAACTCCGAGGCTAGGAGGGAGATGTTTCGACATTTTCAAGAGTGTGGGGGTCAATTAACCATCCACAGACCCCCCTCCCAGCAAGCTGAGGTATTTTTGGCTCAATAGAGCTGTGGATGGAGCCCAAGGATAAAACCCGAGCCGAGCCTGAAGATCAGCTGTTTGTCAGTAAAAAGACTGAGGGCAGTGCAGAGGATGTCAACATCAAAGCCTGGCTGTCATGACCGGGTCAACCACTGAGTCTAATACAGCTGATGAAATGGTTGGCGAGACGGTGGCAACAGCGACTCCGGATAGGGTGTTGATAATGATGCCTGGGCTAATAGGCGCTGAATGTAGCAACACGGCGACGATGATGTCTACAGCAAGGGGGGTTACCACAATGGCAAGGGGAATGGCACTAATGGCAGCAACGGTGATGGCAACACCAGGAGGCTGCAAGGAAGCCCTCGTTGTTAATAGAGGAGAGGGCAATGCTGCAAAGGCTATAAATGTTAGGATCCCTTCAACCTCTAGGGATCTGTTGCACTCCTCTTTCTTGAAACTCTGAGGACTTATTAAACTAATTGAACTAAGTAGCCTGAGCAAGGTGATGGATAGGGACTGAGGATTACAAACTGGAGATGATGACTTATTCTCTCCCTCAACTGTCCCTCTCTCCTTTATCAGATCTAGGTCTATTACGACCACTCAGCGTTAACTTGCAATCTTAGATTGATCTGCAGCTTTATTTACCACCTATTCTCCAAGATTACCCTGATTATTTAACCCTAAATACTTTGTCCAGTGGCTCTGCCTTACTTTTTTGATCTAATCCTCGGCCATCGCTGGTATCAGGACTGGAGGAGATACAGACATTGAGAGTCTTGGATTATGGGGAGATAGACCACCTTCTCTTTGTTTGTTTCAAATGGTTTGGTCGCTGTGAGAGGACGACCCTTTGAGACCTCTACCCCCACCTCCTTTGGATGGACTTACTACAACCACAAGACTTCCCATCGTCGTGAGAGGGCGATGATGTTCTGATGTATTGACATTTGTAACATACTGGTCTTCCTTTAACATCTATTTCCTCCCTTATTTTAAATTACCTGTCTTAACCATCTCTAACACTCTTAGAAGAAAATGATCCTTCATCTCCTTCAACTCGCTCCTATCTTTGATGTATTCAATTGCGGAGCTCCTTGCACTGCGAGATTCCCCCCTCTCGCATGTCTGGCCCTCTCAGTTATCAAGGGCCGCCCTTGAGGACGGGTTTTGGAGCCCCAAGAGGTGGTTTGCAAAAAACCGACGGCTTTGGGGTTTTTTAGATAAATCTTTAAGTTCTATTTTAAGGGGTTCTGGGAGGGATTGTGGGAATGGATCTGGGGGATCCATAAATCCACTGAAAGGGGTAATGGGTCTGACGATCACGGTGGGGAGGATGGGGACAGAAATCTGACAAGGATGCAGGGGGATGAAGCGATGGGCATTAGTATAGTAAGTGGGAGGGGCAGATATGACGGCTGCAGGGGGCCATATTATGTTTTGGGAGTGCGCACTCGATGTTTACGAGCGATTGCCCACTCTGACCCCCAAAGCACTGCTCGTTTCCCAGGTTGTTCAGAGTCTCAGACCCTGGGTCTACGGCTGATGTTATGTAATGCCAGGTCAGTGGTAAATAAAGCCCCCCTCATTCATGATCTTATTTCAGAGCAGGGTGCTGACCTGGCAGGGATTACGGAGACCTGGTTAGGCCAGGAGGGAGGAGTTCCCCTTGTGGAAATGTGCCCGCCAGGTTTCCGTGCATTCCATCAGCCAAGGACTCAGGGAAGGGGTGGGGGAGTGGCAGCAATCATTAGAGAAAGTCTTTGCCCGAGGGAGGCCACTGTTCCTCAGATAGCCGGATGTGAGTCCCTCCTTGTGAAGTGGGGTCAGGGGATTCAGATGGGCCTACTGATTGCGTACCTGGCTCCCTGCCACGTAACAGCAGTCCTGCCTGAGCTGCTCGACATTATAGCCGGGGTGGCGGTGGAAACCCTCAGACTTATTGTTATGGGGGATTTTAACCTGCCATCCGCTGGTGAGATGTCGGAGACGGCTCAGGAGTTCATGGCTTCCATGACGGCCATGGACCTGACCCAGGTAGTTCAAGGCCCCACCCACTTGGGGAATCACACTCTGGACTTGATTTTTGTCTCTGATCAGTGGCTGAATGATCTAAGAATAGGGGATATAGACATCAAGCCCTTGTCATGGTCTGATCATTCTCTCCTTCACATGGACTTTCAAGTCACTTCCACCCACCGCAGGGAGACGGAACCAACCAAATGGTTCCGTCCCAGGCGCCTGATGGACCCCAAAAGGTTCCTGATGGAGCTTGGGCCATTTCCTGAGACTCTGGCTCACGACTCGACTGAGGACTTGGTGGTCGCCT
Organism: Arizona elegans; assembly: GCA_022577455.1. NCBI lineage: Eukaryota > Metazoa > Chordata > Lepidosauria > Squamata > Colubridae > Arizona > Arizona elegans. The sequence continues at coordinate 89,790,594 of JAKOOJ010000002.1, forward strand.
GGGACAGGGCGGCTACTGCGGCCTTGGACCGCGTTGTGCCTTTGCGGCCTCTGACCCGATGCCGATCTCGTCTACCTCCTTGGTTTTCCGAGGAGCTGAGAGAGATGAAGCGTTGGAAAAGACACCTGGAGAGCGATTGGAGGACAAGCCGATCTGAATCTAACCGAACACAGGTGAGATCTTATATTAAGACCTACCTAGTGGCGATAAGAGCGGCGAAGTCTAGCTACTTCTCCGCTCTTATTGCATCTGCAGAGAACCGCCCAGCTGCGCTGTTTAGGGTGACCCGCTCCCTACTTCAGGTGGGGGTACAGGAAGATCCCTTAAAAGGTCGAGCTGAGGATTTTGTACAATTCCTGCATGATAAAGTCGCTCAGATTCGGGAAGGCCTGGACTCCGATTGGGTAGATCCAGGGGAGGAGACAGGGGCAGGTCTTGAGAGCGTTATCTGGGAAGAGTTTGACTCTGTGACTCCTGAGGACGTGGACAGGATTCTGGGCAAGCTTAACACTGCCACATGTTTATTGGACCGGTGTCCCTCCTGGTTGGTACTGGCCTCCCGGGAGGTTACACGAGGCTGGCTCCAGGGGATTATAAATGCTTCTCTGAGTGAGGGTGTCTTTCCCGCTGCCTTGAAAGAGGCAGTTGTGAAGCCCCTCCTCAAGAAGCCTTCCCTGGACCCGGCTATATTATCAAATTATCGTCCAGTCTCCAATCTTCGCTTTGTTGCAAAGGTTGTTGAGAGTGTGGTGGCGCGACAACTACCCCGATACCTGGATGAAGTTGTCTATCTGGATCCGTTCCAGTCAGGCTTCAGGTCACGATACAGCACGGAAACGGCATTGGTCGCGTTGGTGGATGATCTCTGGAGGGCTCGGGACAGAGGTTGCTCCTCTATCCTGGTCCTATTAGATCTCTCAGCGGCTTTTGATACCATCGACCATGGTATCTTACTGTGCCGGCTGGAGGGGTTAGGAATAGGGGGCACCGTGCTTTGGTGGTTTTCCTCCTTCCTCTCTGACCGTTCGCAGTTTGTGTTGGCAGGGGGGCAGAGGTCGACCTCAAGGCACCTTATTTGTGGGGTGCCGCAAGGGTCAGTCGTCTCACCCCTTCTGTTCAACATTTATGTAAAACCGCTAGGCGAGATCATCCGTGGTTTTGGGGTGAGTGTTCATCAGTATGCTGATGACACACAGCTATACATCTCCACCCCAGACCACCCCAATGATGCCCTTGCTGTGATGTCCCGTTGCCTGGAGGCCGTGCGGATCTGGATGGGGAGAAACAAGCTCAGACTCAACCCCTCCAAGACCGAGTGCCTGTGGCTTCTGGCGTCCCGGTATAGTCAGCTGGTACCATCACTGACAATAGGGGATGAGATCTTGCTCCCCACAGAGAGGGCCCGCAACTTGGGTGTCCTCCTGGATTCACGGCTATCTTTAGAAGATCATTTGACGGCCGTGGCCAGGGGTGCCTTTTATCAGGTTCGCCTGATCCGCCAGTTGCGTCCCTTTCTGGATCGGGACACCTTGCGCATGGTCACTCATGCCCTAGTTACCTCCCGTATGGACTACTGTAATGCTCTCTACATGGGGCTCCCCTTGAAAAGCACCCGGAGGCTCCAACTGGTCCAGAATGTAGCCGCGCGGGTGATTATGGGCGCAGCTCGTTACGCCCATGTAACACCTCTCCTACGCGAGCTGCACTGGCTCCCGGTGGTCTTCCGGGTGCGATTCAAGGTGTTAGTTATCACCTTTAAAGCACTCCATGGCTTAGGACCTGGGTACCTACGAGACCGTCTTTTGCCACCAATAGCCTCCCACCGACCAGTTCGTTCTCACAGGGAGGGACTACTCAGGGTGCCATCAGTCTAATTATGCCGACTGGCGACTCCCAGGGGGAGGGCCTTCTCTGTGAGGGCTCCAACCCTTTGGAATGAACTGTCCCCGGAGATACGGAATATCCCTGATCTCCATGCTTTCCGCCGTGCCCTCAAGACCCTGATGTTTCAACTGGCGGGGCTAAACATATGAACATGTGAATGATTTTTTTTTTAAATGTTATCTAATTCTGGGTTTTATTTAATTGACCAAACTAAGTAATAATTTTAATTAGCAATTTTATGATGTTTGTGTGTCTATATTTTTCTTGACTGTATACCGCCTTGAGTCCTACGGGAGAAAGGCGGTATAGAAATATAATAAATAAATAAATAATAAATAAATAAGTAGCCCTCGAACAGGGTCACTGTGAATTGAGGGCCGTTGTCAGATACTAGAGTATCCGGTAGGCCATGTGTGACAAATAGCTTGCAAAGGACTCTGATGACTGCCTCGGCTGTGGTAGAGGGCATTAGGATTATTTCGAGCCATTTCGAAAAGGCATCGACTACGATTAAAAATGTTTGCCCATGGAAGGGGCCGACAAAATCAATATGGATCCTCCCCCATGGCCCTTTTGGTTTCTCCCACTCTCGGATGGGCGCTACTGGGGGATCGGAACGAGACTCCTGGCAGGGTCTGCACTTCCCCACCCACTCGGAAATAACTTGGTCCATTTTGGGCCACCAAACATAACTGCGGGCTAAGCTTTTCATTCTGACAATGCCTGGATGCCCTTCGTGCAGCAATTCTAAGACCCTTGTTCTTAGTTTCGTTGGTACTACCACCCTGTTACCCCACAACAAACAACCCCCTTGCATAAACAGTTCATTACGTTTGTTAACATAACCTTGGTATTCCCCTCCGTCCACTTTGACCGGTCACCCCTTCAGCACCCAACGCATTACAGTGCGCATGATTGGGTCTCTAGCCGAGGCTTTTGCCACCTCGCAAGAGGAGATAGGCCCCAAAGTCAAAGTGTCCAGCAAAAGAACGGAGGCTTCTGGCGTTGGGTTGGCAAGTAGGTCAGGTAGGGGGCAGCGGCTGAGGGCATCTGCGTGACCCAAAGTCCGTCCGGGTCTATGGACAAGCTGATATGAGTAGGCCGACAAAAAAATGGCCCATCTGGTCAAACGTGGGGACAGAGCAGCGGGGGTGGGCCTATCGCCTGCCAAAAGTCCTAGCAAGGGCCGGTGGTCAGTCACAAGTTCAAATTGTTGGTCATAGAGGTATTTGTGGAACTTTTTAACCCCCGCAATTGCAGCCAGAGCCTCTCTGTCCAACTGACTATAGTTCCGCTCTGCGCTTGACAGGGTGCGAGAGTAGAATGCAATGGGCGCCTCTAGGCCATTCGGCAGTCTATGGCCTAGGACGGCACCAACTCCTACGGGGGAGGCGTCACAAACCAATACAAGCGGTAGCGCTGCGTTATATTGGATTAGGAAACTGTCTTCAGATAAAAGTCTCTTTACTGCCTCAAAAGCGGCTGCTTGTGGTTTCCCCCAGACCCATGGTACATTCTTCCCCAATAGTTTGTGTAGGGGATCTGCAATGGTGGCTTTGTCCTTCAGGAACATAGAATAAAAATTGAGCAGTCCAAGGAAGGCTTGGAGCTCCGATTTGGTCTTGGGGGTAGGTGCGCTCTTAATAGCTCTCACCTTGCTTTTGGTAGGGTGGATGCCTGTGCTGTCCACCCTGTACCCCAGAAATTCAACGGAGGGGACAGCAATCATGCACTTATTTTTTTTTAATTTGAGTCCCGCTTCTCTAAATCTAGACAGGACGTTCCTTACTCTGTCCCCTAGCTGCCGTTCGTCCTGAGCGCTGACTAGGACGTCATCAAAATAAGGCATCACCCCGGGGAGCCCTTGCAGAAGGCGCTCCATGGTGCTTTGAAATAGGCCGGGTGCGACGCTCACCCCAAACTGGAGCCTGGTGCATTTGAATGCACCCCTATGCGTTACAATTGTCTGCGCCTCTGCCGTGGCATCGTCAACTGGTAATTGTTGATAGGCCTGAGCCAGGTCTAATTTGGCAAATTTTTTTCCTGGCCCCAGGGAGTGTAGTAGATGATGCACGATCGGCACCGGATAGGCGCTCGGCTGCAAAGCCTTGTTGATCATGCACTTGTAGTCGGCGCAAATTCTAATTGAGCCGTCAGACTTTACTGGAGTCACTATAGGGGTTTCCCATTTTGCATGGTCAATGGGAACCAGAATTCCTTGTTTAATTAATTTGTCCAGTTCTGCATCGATCTTTGGTTTCAACGCGAAAGGCACCTGTCTTGCCTTGAGTCTTATTTGGGCTACGTTGGGGTCTAAATTAAGGGAGATAGGGGTCCCCACGTACTTGCCCAACGTGTCCCCGAAAACGTCCTGGAACTCGGTCAGGAGACTGTCCTTTAGTGATGGCTTGGACATCTGGTGGACGCCGGTGAAGCCCATGCCGAGGGCTCGGAACCACCCCATGCCAAGAAGGCTAGGAAGCTGCTTCGTGACGATGGTCAGCGGCAGGTCTTTTTCGTAGTCTCCGTAGGTGACTCGGAAGGTGCCCACGCCTTCGAAGGGTACCCGGTTCCCCTGGTAGTCTAGGATGCGCAGTCGTTGCTTGGACAGCTGGTCCTTCCGGAACGACGGCAGGAGGGTCTTTAGAGTCGCCCATGACATTATGGAGAGAGCTGATCCGGTGTCGATCTCCATCGAGCATGGCTTGCCGTTGATTTCGACCACCGTGCTAACTTTGTCCTCGATCGCCGTGCTGGCCTGGTCTATGTGTATGCTGCAGCCATCTCGTGGTTCAAATTCGCGCCATTTTTTCGCGCCGCCCTCTCTTATTGGATGCTTCTGGCGCGTCGATTCTGGTTGGCTGCGGCGCTCACGTGGTTGGTGTTTTCTGGGCAGAATGGCTCTGCAGACTCGCGCCAAGTGCCCTTTTTTCTCGCAACGCCTGCAAATAGCCTCCCTGTATTTGCAGGACAGTCTATCATGGTGCCCGCCACAGCTGGGACAGTTCCGCCGGGGGCTGCCTGTGTCTTTCCACTGGTGCTCCGTTCGGAAGACGTCCTCATCTGACTCGGACTCCGAGCTGGATCCGGCATCTTCCCTGTGCACCGGGGCAGACTTGGGACTGTCTTTGCTGGTCAGCGGACGCTGCAGCGTTTCTGCGGCTTTGGTGGAGGCTTCATGAGCCCTGGCCTCATCTAGGGCTCCAGCAAGCATCAAGTCAGGCTTGGCGAGCAGGTGCCGTTGCAGCCTAATGTCTCGAACACCACAGATAAGTTGCTCAAGCAACGCATCGTCCAAGTCTCTATAGTCGCAATGGGTTGCGGCTTTTCTCAGGCTGGCCATGTACGCGCTGACCGGTTCTCCCTCTCGTTGAACACGCTGTCTGAGTTGGTATCGTTGCACGAACTTGGAGGGCACGGGAGCATAGTGAGCCCGGAGAGTTGCCATCAGTGTGTGAGACGGTTTGGACCAGTGTCGGCTCACACAGTGACTCGGCCATCTCAACACATCCGGTCCGCAGTGGCTTAGGAAGAGGGCTCTCTTTCGATTAGCGGAGAGACCCTGCATGTCGCTGGCTTCAAGCGAGCATTTGAACCTCATTAGGTACGAGACCCATTTTTCGCGGGTCGGATCAAAAGGCTTGGGCGGAACGTAGGCAGACATGTTCGGTATGCCTCCTGTAGTTCGCCTCGTCGCCTAGCTGAAGCTCATGGTCTCACTGGTTTGCTTCTTGTGGCCTCAATCCCATCCTCGTCGCCAATGAAGTGGTTCCGGAATAACGAGAGGCACAAGCAAGCAAGTGACAACAGCTCTTTAATATACAGTGAGACTTCAGCAAAAACTCAGAGGCTGCAGCCCTCCTTATATACAATCCTGGAGGGACTGTCAGCCAATCAGAAACGTAGGCAGGTTTGAAACTCCCGCTTAAAAGTATCAATACATAACACCTAACAATGCATTTTCTTTTTTATATTAAGATATGGTGCATGGCAATGATGCCTTTTATATTATTCTCTTTTTAACTTTAAAAAAAATTCAATCTTCCTTATGCTATTTTAAATTTCAAATACTATATAGCAGCGGTTCTCAACCTGGGGGTCGCGACCCCTTTGGGGGTCGAACGGCCATTTCACGGGGGTCGCCAAAGCCCTCTCTCACCCCCCCTCCCCATGCCTTCACTCACCCTCTGCCTCTGCTGGATCGCCTGGTCGCCGTTCGCTTACCCCGCCCACTCCCAATCTATTGCTGCTCCGGAGTCCCAGCTGATGGCTAGAGGGGAAAAAAACTTTAAATCCTTGCCGCGGGGCTCCAAAGAGCCGCCCTACTCTCAACTGTTTTGCGGAGGGCTCTGTTGCTAGCTAGATGCAAAGAGGTAAATTCCTGGAGCAGATTTCCCCTCTAGCTATGCTGAAAAAGCAAAATTTAAAGTAAGCAGGGTCTTGGCTGCCACGTGACAAAATGAGGCAGAGAGATTTCTTTTTCTTTTTCCTCACCAAAAAAGGTAGGTGCAAACTGCAAACAATGGGAAATTTAGGGCAAAAGAGGAGGTTCAAGATTTTAAAACACAGAAGAAAAAAAGCTCTATTTAACTAGGGAATTGTAATAATTGAGATACTATTAATTGCATATTGTGTTGAAAGCAGAAATGGTTAAGTTGTGGTTTGGAGGAATATGGGGGGAAATTATTTGGTTTATTATTATTGGTAAATATAATTAATTGATTTGTAAGAAATTGGATTGCATGGAAATAATTGGAATATTCATGTTCATATTGATTAATATACAAAAAAGGTAGTTATATAACTAATTGATTTATATTAAAATGTTGAATTGGTATTAAACAACTGTATTATATAATTAACCAATGTGAGGATGGATATAAAAATAGATGACAATGGGAAGGGGTATAATATAGAATAGAAGGGAAAAATTGAATTTGATTAAGATTAGAGATGAGGATTAAGGGTAATATTTGTTTTTTTAAAAAATAGATGAGGAATAAATATGGTAAAAAGGAAATATAAAAATTGTAAATTTAATTGAAATGACTAAATACTGTGTTGGAAGAAATATCCTTCTGGGTTCTGCTCCAAGTGGGGAAAAAGACACTGGAAACATGGAGACTGCTTGGAAAGATTGTTTAATGGTGGACAGGATCACATGGCTTGATGGGGCCCATTGTGTTAGTTTCTGTTGCTATTGTGTTGCAAATGTCCTTTGACAAAGGATTGAGTTTCTGCCTCTGGCCCATTAACAAAGGGTGGGGGGCAGGAAGGTGGGAGTTGCTTTGTCTGTAAAATATGATTCTCCATTTCTCATACAGGAAAATATAATATTCTGCCTTTTTAATATTTCCCAAAATATTTCATTCTTCTAGGAAAGGGGTGGGTGCTAACCTCCTACAACTGTTTAAATTTGTGGACCGGCCAAATACTCTGTTCAAAGAAAATACGTTGTATGTATGTGTGTTTCTAATTATTGCTATTTATTGCTATTTGTTCTCTTTTATTCTTTAAAATTTAACAATTCATTCTTTATCTTAATATCTTAATATTTGTTTGGGGTTGGCTTTCTTCCCTTTCATCTTTTTTATTGTACAGCAATCTTTCTCCTCAAACCTACCACCTCTGTCTTTTCTTTCTTTCTTACTTTCTCTTCCCCCCCTTCTTCTTCTCCCTACTTCCTCTTTCTTTCTCCTTCTCCTCCTCTCTTCCTCCCTCTCTTACCTTCACTCCTACTCTAATTTCCCTTCCCTTCCTTCATCCCTCTCTATTGCTGTATCCTTTTATGCATATGGACTACTCAGAGGGCTGAAAAGGTTATTTTTGACTGGTCCTCGCACTTTTGACCAGTCCTCAAACTTACGACTGTCCTCACAATTTACATTTTTGCCCTATCTTGTCACCATGGTGAAGAGAAGCAGTTGTGAAATGAGTGACACGGTTGTTAAGAATGGTACAATGGGCATAAATAATGATAACTGCGAAGACCGGTCAAAAGTGCGAGGACCTGTCAGAAATCACATTTTTCAGCCCTCTGGGTAGTCCTTTTGTGCACAGGGACTACTCAGAGGGCTGAAAAAGTTATTTTTGACTGGTCCTCACACTTTTGACCAGTCCTCGAATTTACGACTGTCCTCACATTTTACGTTTTTTGCCCTATCTTATATCATGTTGAAGAGAAGCAGTTGTGAAATGAGTGACATGGTTGTTAAGAATGCTGCACAGGCATAAATGTGAGGATGGTCATAAGTGTGAGGACCAGTCAAAAGTGCGAGGACCTGTCAGAAATGACTTTTTTCAGCCCTCTGAGTAGTCCCTATACACATAGCCATGGCCACTCGGTCACATGACCAGCTAGCCACGCCCACTCAGTCACATGACCTCCAAGCCACGCCCACAAAATAAGCCACACCCACAGAACCGGTAGTAAAAAAAATTAGAACCCACCCCTGGTTGGGGGTCACCACAACATGAGGAACTGTATTAAAGGGTCACGGCATTAGGAAGGTTGAGAACCACTGCTATATAGTATCTTAGTGCAGGAAATAAGTATAAAATACTTTAGCAGCTTTATGTTGCTTTGTGTTTCATACATAAAGTAGAAGTATGCCCGTGTGCATGCCTAAATCCCCAAAATGCAATGCGAGCATCACACACACATGCCCCCCACCCCCATGTATGCACGCACAACCCCGACCATGTATCTGTGTCCCAGGGGTGAAATGTAAAATTTGTTACTACCAGTTCTGTGGGCGTGGCTTGGTGGTGGTGGGGTAATGTGACTGGGTGGGCGTGGCCAACTTTTTTTTTTATTTTAACTTTTCAAAGCATTTTTTCTGCAAATGCAAAAAAAATGCTTTGAAAAGCCTCTGCTGATCAGGAACACAGCTGGGATCATCAGAGCTTTTTCAAAGCATTTTTTAACCACCTCTTCGGCTGAAAAAAATGCTTTAAAAGTTCCTCTGATGATCCCAGCTGAGTTGCCTGATCATTTTAAAAAATGCTTTGAAAAGTCTCTCTGACCATCAGGCAACTCAGCTGGGATCGTCAGAGAAACTTTTAAAGCATTTTTTTTCTGCAACCTCTTCAGCGGAAGAGGTGGTTTAAAAAATGCTTTGAAAAGTCTCTCTCTGAAGATCAGGCAACTCAGCTGGGATCGTCAGAGACACCTTTAAAGCATTTTTTTCTGCAACCTCTTCCGGGGAAGAGGTGGTTAAAAAAATGCTTTGAAAAGCCTCTGAGATCCCAGCTGAGCCACACAATCATCAGAGGCTTTTTTTTTTTTACTTTTAAAAGCATTTTTCAGCGGAAGAAGTTGTAGAAAAAATGCTTTTAAAAGTTTAAAAAAAAGCCTCTGATGATCGTGCGGCTCATCTGGGCATGGTGGGGGGGGGGGCAGGGATTTTTGCTACCGGTTCTCTGAACCACCCACTGCCATCACTACCGGATCAGGTGATCCGGTCCAAACCGGGAGCATTTCACCCCTGGTGTGTCCCCCGCACATGCGCCCCGCACCCCATTTTGGCTTCCAGATTGGTGCAGGAGGCTTTCCAGGCCCATAACAGGGCGCGGGGGGCACGTACGATAATTTCTTGTAAAAGTTTTCTTTTAGATTATCATTTAATGTAAATTTTAAACCACTTGTCCACATGTTTTCCCATTGTTCAAGCGACACATTATATTTAGAATTCCTTGCCCACCGAATCATACCATGTTTCACATGTTCATTTTCCAAATTCAATTTCAGTAGCATTATAAATCTTAGTGATAATATGTTCATCGTTACCAGAATGGTATTCAGCAGGTTCTGACCAGTTCTAGAGAACCGGTAGTGGAAATTTTGAGTAGTTCAGAGAACTGGTAAATACCATCTCTGACTGGCCCTGCCCCCATCTATTTTCTGCCTCCCGAGTCCCAGCTGATTGGGAGGAAATGGGGATTTTGCAGTAACCTTCCCCTGGAGTAGGGTGGGAATGGAGATTTTACAGTATACTTCCCCTCCCATGCCCACCAAGCCATGCCATGCCCACCAAGCCACACCCACAGAACTGGTAGTAAAAATTTTTGAAACCCACCACTGATTGTTATCACATAGCAAAGTTTCCAATTCATTTTTAACAAAGTCAAATCCATAACACTTTTTTATCCAATTTGAACCTTTCTTTAAATTGTTGATAAGTAAACCAATGGCAAACGTAATCTTCTGATTCAAGTTCTTCCCTCGTCTTTAGTATTGGGTCACCAGAATTGAAAGATAATACGTCAGCCAATCTGGCTTTGCCACCATTTTCTTTCGAAAAAAGGCTTCCTGTGGTGACAACCAAAGGGGCAACTTCATAGAGAGCTTTGTTTTATATTTATTCCAAATGTTTAGTATGGCATGTCTAACAAAATGGTTATTGAAATCAACATTAACTTTATTTTTATCATACCATAGGTAACCGTGCCATCCAAACCATAATTCATGGCCCTCTAATTTGAGTAACCTCTTGTTCTGAAGACTCACCCATTCTTTTGCCCAGGTCAAGCAACATGCATCAAAGTACAATATCGTATCTGGTAAACTCAATCCCCCTCTTTCCTTGGCATCTTGCAATAATATATCTAATTCTTGGTTTTTTCCCTTGCCATATAAACTTAGAGATATCCTTCTTCCATTGTTTAAATGGGTTATCAGCAGGGGTGAAATCTAAAAATTTTTGCTACCGGTTCTCCGAACTGCCCGCTGCCATCGCTACCTACTCACCCGAGCCGGTCCAAACCAGGAGCATTTCACCCCTGATTATCAGATGTGAGTATTGGTAATGTCTGAAATAAAAAAAGCATATTTGGTAAAATATGTGTTTGTTGACATAACCCTTAAATATTTCACCTTTTCCTCGACCCTAAAATCTGACTTTGTATTCAATATATCACTCTCCTGAAAGGACATATTCTTAATCAATATTGTTGTTTTCTGTTTATTTAATTTAAAACTTGCCAGGGCCCCAAACTCATTCAGTTTCTTCATCAGATGTTCTATATTATGTTTTGGGTCCTGTAGAAATATAACCAAGTCATCCTCAAAGGCTCTCAATTTATAAATTTCTTTCTTAATATTTATACCCCTTATTTTATCATCCTGTCTAATATCTCTATTCAAGTTTTCTACAGTCAAAACAAACAACAAAGGGGACAAAGAACATCCTTGTCTTGTATCCTTTTGAATTTCACATGACTTAATTAAATCACCATTTATGACCATTTTAGCTTTCTGTGACGTGTAGATCGCTTTAATTCTCTGAATAAAATTCACTCCAAAGTATTTCTTCCAACACTTAAACAGAAAGCCCCAATTCAGATTGTCAAAGGCCTTTTCTGCGTCCAGAAAAATTAAGGCAGCCTGTTTCTCATTATGATATTGTAAATATTCAATGATATTTAAAACAATCCTCACATTATCTGTTAACTGTCTTTTTGGCAGAAAGCCTGTTCGATCTTCATGTATGTATACCTGTAAAATCTTCTTTAGTCTTTCTGCCAAGATAGTGACAAAAAAATTATAGTCATTGTTTAATAATGAAATTGGTCTATAATTCTTTGTCTTTCTAATATCTTGACCCTTGGGAGCAACACAATTTTGGTTTCTTTCTACATCTGGTGTGTATTTCCCCCCTGTAATATACCATTTCATTGTATCTTTCAGTGGTTGAAGAAGTTCATCCTCAAAGCATTTGTAATATTGTAAGACCATCTGGGCCTGGGGCTTTTCCTGGCCTCATTCTTTTTATAGCTTCTGATATCTCAAAAGCCATTATTGGGTCATTCATGAGTTTTTAACAGATTTTTAACAGATTAACAGAGTTGGAAGGGACCTTGTAGGTCATCTAGTTCAACCCCACACCCAAGCAGGAGACCCTACACTATTTCTGACAAATGGCAGTCCAACCTCTTCTTGAAAGCCTCCAGTGATGAAGCTCCGACAACTTCTGAAGGCAAGCTGTTCCATTGGTTGATTGTTCTCATGGTCAGAAAATTTCTCCTTATTTCTAGGTTGAATCTCCCCTTGATCAGTTTCCATCCATTATTCCTTGTCTGGCCTTCGGGTGCCTTGGAAAATAGCTTGACTCCTTCCTCTCTATGGCAGTCCCACAGATATTGGAACACTGCTATCATGTCTCCCCTGGTCCTTCTCTTCACTAGACTAGCCATGCCCAGTTCCTGTAACCATTCTTCATATGTTTTAGTTTCCAGTCCCCTAATCATCTTGGTTGCTCTTCTCTGCACTTTTTCTAGAGTCTCAACATCTTTTTTATAGTGTGATCAAAACCTGGTGATCAAAACCTGGATGAAATAGTCTAGGTGCGGTCTTACTAAGGCCTTATAGAGTGGTATTAGTACCTCACTTGAACTTGATTGTATCCCTCTGTTAATGCAGTTTAGGATTGCATTGGCTTTTTTTGGCTACTACCACACACTGCTAGCTCATATTTAACTGGTTGTCCACTAAGACTCCAAGATTCCTTTCACAGTTACTGCTATTAAACCTGGTTTCATCCAGTCTATATGTGTATTTCTTGGTTTTTCTTGCCTAAGTGTAAGTCTTTACTTTTCTCTACATTGAATTTCATTTTGTTAGATAAGGCCCAGTGTTCAAGTCTGTCTTCTAAGGTGTTAGCTATTCCTGCTTAGTATCATCTGCAAATTTGGTAAGTTCCCCTTCTATTCCCTCATCTAAGTCGTTTATGAAGATATTGAGGAGTACTGGGCCTAAAACGGAACCTTGTGATATCCCACTGCTTACTTCCCTCCGTGTAGACATAGACCCATTAAGGACTACTTGTTGAGTACGGTTGTCAGCCAGTTACAAATCCATCTGGTGGTCCCACTTTTTTCTAGCTTACCAAGAAGTAGATTGTGGTCTACTCTGGGTTTGTGATAATTTAGGTAACTGTTGTTTTGAAAGGTATTCATCTATTTTTAATGTCAAACTCCTGTCTTTTATACAAATTTGAATAAAAATTATGAAAGGACTTTTTAATAAGTTCGTTGTCTGTTATTACATTACTTTTTAAATTGTTTTTGACATTTGTTGCAAGTCTTATTTCATTCAAAGCCTTCACTTTCCTAACTTCATCTTTGCAAGTTCAAGCTATTTGATGGTATTCTGCGTTAGTTATGTGTCCCTCTTTCCATTTTTTACTTGTCCTTTTTTCCCTCTTAGTTAGACTGAGAGTTCTTTGTGCAACCATGCTGGGTTTTTTTTTGTTTTTTTGTTTTCTCGGTTTTCTTTTTTTAGTGGTATGGAATTGGGCTTGGCATTTATAACCATATTTTCCAGAGTTTCCTATGCATCCTGAGTTCTTTTCTCCTTTAAGATTTTCATCCATGGGATCTTTCCCAAGCTCTCTCTGAGTTTGTTAAAATCAGCTCTTTTAAAGTCTAAAACCCTGGTTTGATGTTCTGTTGCTTGTGTCTGTTTTATATTGAATTCTAATGTGACATGGTCATTCTCCCCCAAAGTTCCTGCAATTTCAATCCTCTCTATCACTTTTTCTCTGTTAGTGAGAATAAGGTTCAGTATAGCTGCCCCTCTATATCATGGTTGACTCGCTACACAGCCCCACTTGTAACCAGACAATTATAATGGGAAGGAGGAGGGAAGAAATGTAAGGGAAATTTGGAGGGAAACTTAGAATGCAAGTGTGCTGACTGGAAGCCTGAGACAGATCCAACACCGCAAGGCCACCAGCTGGGGAAGTCTGAGGCAAACAACCACCAGTCCCAAAACAAAGAGAGTGAAAATGATTGGTGGACAGTGGACAATGGGGGGTCCAGGGGAAAAAGGAAATTTTCCTATGCTGTTTTTGTGCAAAATCATTAGAACTGGCTTTTCTACTTCTATACCCATATGGAATCTTCAGTAAAGTTACACTCTTGGAGAAAAAACGTCCCAGGACGTTTCTTTTGCTGTCTAACTCAGTGGGACGGTTGACATTAAATCAGTTCTCATAGAAACAGCCTATCTGGATCCCACCAGGAGGTCAACTTCAAATGTCAGCTATGAGCAAAGACTCAGAAGAGAGGAAGAAACTAGGAGAGGTCCTGGCTCAGGAAGAGCCGGCACCAGTTTAGGCCAGAGCAGGAGCGCAGCCAGCTGGCATGTGTCCAAAACTGAAGTCAGAGCAACTGGCCACAGCCACAACAGAGTGAGCAAGGGATGTCCCTGAGCAGGAGCTGAAGACTTGTTGGGAAGTAAACATGGGTAAGGCAACAGTGTTAGGACTTACCTCTCCTATCCCCTCAAGAAAGCAGAACTCTTGAAACAGACAGCATTTCAAAAGGAACTTTTATTGGGAGATGGTGATAGCAGGAATAATAGACAGGATATATAAGTAGTAAGTAAGTAAGTTATAATCTATAAGTAGTAAGTAGTAGTAAGTCGTAATGTATATTGAATACAGTCAGGTCCAGAAATATTGGGACATCAACACAATTCTAACATCTTTGGCTCTATACACCACCACAATGGAGTTGGAATGAAACAAACACAATGTGCGTTAACTGCAGACTGTCAGCTTTAATTTGAGGGTATGTACATCCAACTCAGATGAACAGTGTAGGACTTACAGCAGTTTGCATATGTGCCTCCCACTTGTTAAGGGACCAAAAGTAATGGGACAGAATAATAATCATAAATCAAACTTTCCCTTCTTAATACTTGGTTGCAAATCCTTTGCAGTCAATCACAGCCTGAAGTCTGGAATGCATAGACATCACCAGACGCTGGGTTTCATCCCTGGTGATGCTCTGCCAGGCCTCTACTACAACTGTCTTCAGTTCCTGCTTGTTCTTGGGGCATTTTCCCTTCAGTTTTGTCTTCAGCAAGTGAAATGCATGCTCAATGGGATTCAGGTCAGGTGATTGATTTGGCCATTGCATAACATTACACTCCTGTCCCTTCAAAAACTCTTTGGTTGTTTTTGCAGTATGCTTTGGGTCATTGTCCATCTGCACTGTGAAGTTCCGTCCAATGAGTTCTGCAGCATTTGGCTGAATGTGAGCAGATAATATTGTCCAAAACACTTCAGAATTCATCCTGCTGCTTTTGTCAGCAGTCACATCATCAATAAATACAAGAGAACCAGTTCCATTGGCAGCCATACATGCCCACGCTATGACACTACCACCACCAAGCTTCACTGATGAGGTGGTATGCTTAGGATCATGAGCAGTTCCTTTCCTTCTCCATACACTTCTCTTCCCATCACTCTGGTACAAGTTGATCTTGGTCTCATCTGTCCATAGGATCTTGTTCCAGAACTGTGAAGGCTTTGTTAGATGTTGTTTGGCAAACTCTAATCTGGCCTTCCTGTTTTTGAAGCTCACCAATGGTTTACATCTTGTGGTGAACCCTGTGTATTCACTCTGGTGAAGTCTTCTCTTGATTGTTGACTTTGACACACATACACCTACCTCCTGGAGAGTGTTCTTGATCAGGCCAACTGTTGTGAAGGGTGTTTTCTTCACCAGGGAAATAATTCTTCGGTCATCCACCACACTTGTTTTCCATGGTCTCCCAGGTCTTTTGGTGTTGCTGAGCTCACCAGTGCATTCCTTCTTTTTGAGAATGTTTCAAACAGTTGTTTTGGCCATGCCTAATGTTCTTGCTATCTCTCTGATGGGTTTGTTTTGTTTCTTCAGCCTAATGATGGCTTGCTTCACTGAGAGTGACAGCTCTTTGGATTTCATCTTGAGAGTTGACAGCAATAGATTCCAAATGCAAATAGCACACTTGAAATGAACTCTGGGCCTTTTATCTGCACATTGTAATTGGGGTAATGAGGGAATATCACACACCTGGCCATGGAACAGCTGAGAAGCCAATTGTCCCATTACTTTTGGTCCCTTAACAAGTGGGAGGCACATATACAAACTGCTGTAAGTCCTACACCGTTCACCTGAGTTGGATGTACATACCCTCAAATTAAAGCTGACAGTCTGCAGTTAACGCACATTGTGTTTGTTTCATTTCAACTCCATTGTGGTGGTGTATAGAGCCAAAGATGTTAGAATTGTGTTGATGTCCCAATATTTCTGGACCTGACTGTACATAAGAGACTTATGTTACATTTTGTATGGTCGTGATATCACCAAGACGGGTCCACCATGTCCAATTATTTTTAACAATAAAGTTTTTTAAAAATTAAAAAAAAAGAATAATAGACAGGATCTGAAGCTTCCGCTCAAAATCGTTAGGTTAAACATAATAGAAATTCACCCCTCCTTGTTCAGTCCGAGGCGAGCCAATCCACAGGTGTGAAGTTATTGTGGGAACCTTGAGTTGAGAAGATGATAAGAAGTTGTTTTCAGGGACTGCTTGCTTGTTTCCTCATAGCTGAGACAAAACAGATGGCCCCAGGTCAATCCCTCCCTCCTCGCTAGCCCAGGAAGATACATCAAAGTAAAGGAAAGGCCAGAGATTTAAAAAGCACACAAAATGTCAACAGGTCCCCTCCCCTCAGAATGGCAGCATTCCGATAGGGATCTATGGGGACCTGACATAGAGGCCAAAGACCCCCTTCTCCCTTCTGGGGTCAACATGGTCTGAGGTGGCAAGTGGAAAGCGAAGTGTTTAGCCAAATGGGACAACCCTGCTGAGTGGAAGCTCTCAATCGCTTGCCACAGCTTATCCATGGAGCAGTTGAGGGAGAGGTTCGGAGACATTGAGATTTGTACCACAGCAGTGCTGGGAGCCACAACCACTGCCAGTGGGCCAGGAATTGTGAAAACCTGACAGTCCTGGCTACTCTTTCTCCTCCTATTCTTCAGCTGGGGGGCCCGGCGGCAGCAGCTGCGGCTGGGGCCCCAGCACAGGTGGTAGTGACAGAAGGCTTCACCATTCCTTCTCCTCCATTGCAGCCAGTGGTGCTGGTGGGCCAGGCTGTGGTCAGAGCCTCGGCACAAGCAGCCATGGCTAGAATCCCAGCACTGGCAGCTGGATGGCTGCAGCTGGCATTCCGCCCCAGGGGTTCATCCTGGTGTGGGAGGAGCATCAATACCCCTGGTGGCCCATTTTGATGGGTGCCCAAACCACTTAGCCCATATCCTGGCTCAAGCTTGGCACCACATGGAGCGTTATGGAACGATGTACCCAGATGATGTGGCCTGGGTCCATGTCATTTCAGTCAACCTGGAAGAGAGCACTTCAGAGTGGTTGGTATCACTGCACGTCAGAGCTGGATGATCTTGATGCCTTCATGCAAGAGTGATTCAAACACTCCATGGTGGCCCAGCATGCAGATGCCCACATCCGTGCCCTAAAGCAGGGGAAGTGACCGGTGTTGGAGTACATTCAAGATTTCCAGAGCCTGTCCAGCCACTTGGGAGACTGGCCTGAATGCTTGCTGGTCTACCTTTTCTGAGAGGGACTGAATAAGATGCTGTACCAAAATTCCTTACCCCAGGGGGGTGCTGCGCAACCTGCAACGTGGTACCATGTAGCCACCGAGGTAGAGATCAACTTGATTGAGTTCCATAAGCACACTGGGTAGGAGAGATGATCCCGCCACCCTGCGGAGAGCGAGCAGCTCCTAGAGGGGCAAGAACAGAACAGAACAGAACAGAACAGAATAGAACAGAATAACAGAGTTGGAAAGGAACTTGGAGGTCTTCTAGTCCAACCCCCTGCTTAGGTAGAAAACCCTATACCATTTCAGACAAATGGTTATCCAATCTCTGCTTAAAAACTTCCAGTGTTGGAGCATTCACAACTTCTGGAGGCAAGTTGTTCCACTGATTAATTGTTCTAAGTATCAGGAAATTTCTCCTTAGTTCTAGGTTGCTTCTCTCCTTGATTAGTTTCCATCCATTGCTTCTTGTCCATTAGTTTCCATCCATTGCTGCCATCAGATGCTTTGGAGAATAGATTGACTCCCTCTTCTTTGTGGCAGCTCCTGAGATATTGCAACACTGTTCTCATGTCATCCCTAGTCCTTCTTTTCATTAAATCAATACCTAATTCCAGCAAATGTTCTTTATATGTTTTAGCCTCCAGACCCCTAATCATCTTTGTTGTTCTTCTCTGAACTCTTTCTAGAGTCTCAACATCTTTTTTACATCGTGGCGACCAAAACTGGATGCAGTATTCCAAGTGTGGTCTTACCAAAAAGTTATAAAGTGGTATTGACACTTCACTTGATATTGATTCTATTCCTTTGTTAATGCAGCCTAGAACTGTGTTGGCTCTACTGGCTCATTTTTAAGTGTTTGCCCATTAAGACTCCAAGATCCCTCTCACAGTTACTATTATTGAGCTAGGTACCACTTATACTATACTTGTGAAATTGATTTATCATGCCTTAATGTAGAATCTTACTTTTTTCACCATTTAATTTCATTTTGTTAGATAGCACCCAATGTTCAAGTCTGTCAAGATCCTTCTGTATCTTAAGCCTATCTTCTGGAGTGTTGGCTATTCCTGCCAGCTTGGTGTCATCTGCAAATTTGATGAATTCCCCATCTATCACCTCATCCAAATCATTGATGAAGATGTTGAAAAGTACTGGTCCTAAAACAGAGCCTTGGGGTACTCCACTGCATATTTCCCTCCATGTAGATGTAGTTCTATTGAGGACTACATGTTGAGTGTGGTTGGTCAGCCAGTTAAAAATCTATCTGGTGGTGATGCTGTGTAACCCACATTTTTCTATCATATTATTATTATTATTATTATTATTATTATTATTATTATTATTATTCAAATTTCTATACCACCCTTCTCCTTTCGGACTCAGGGCGGTGAACAGCCAAGATAAAAACATCTATACAAACATCAGTTAAAAAATAAAGTTAAAATAATTTATAAATTTGGCCCATAATTTAAAACTTGTCAATTAAAATCAATATTAAAATATTAAAACTAACCCTAAAATCAAGACAGACCGGCTAACTGAAAAAAATAAGTTTTTAGGGCCCGACGAAAAATCCGAAGGTCGGAGATCACTCGTATCTCTGGGGGTAGATTGTTCCATAGGGTAGGTGCCACCACAGAGAAGGCTCTCCTCCTGGGGGTCGTCAGCCGGCATTGTCTGGCCGACGGCACCCTGAGGAGGCCCTCTCTGTGGGAGCGAACTGGCCGGTGGGAGGCTATTGGTGGCAGAAGGCGGTCCCGTAAGTACCCTGGCCCTAAGCCATGGAGCGCTTTAAAGGTGATCACCAACACCTTGAAGTGCACCCGGAAGTCCACCAGAAGCCAATGCAGCTCGCGCAGGAGAGGAGTCACATGGGAGCGCCCCGTCGCTCCCATAATCCCCCGCACAGCCGCATTCTGTACCAGTTGGAGCCTCCGGGTGTACCCCAAGGGGAGCCCCATGTAGAGAGCGTTAACAATAGTCCAGATGAGAAGTGACGAGTGCTTGAGTGACCGTGCGTAGGGAGTCCCGGTCCAGAAAGGGGCGCAACTGGCATATCAGGCAAACCTGACAAAAAGCCCCCCTGGCCACAGCTGTCATATGCCCTTCTAAGGACAGCCGCGCATCCAGGAGGACACCCAAGTTGCGGGCCCTCTCCGTGGGGGCCAATGATTCGCCCCCAATAACCAGTGATGGCATCAACTGGCTATACCGGGACGCCGGCAGCCACAGCCACTCGGTCTTGGAAGGGTTGAGTCGAAGCCTGTTTCTCCCCATCCAGACCCGCACGGCCTCCAGACACTGGGACATCACTTCCAAGGCATCATTGGGATGGTCTGGGGTGGAAATGTACAGCTGAGTATCATCAGCGTACTGATGGAACTCCACCCCAAAACCACGGATGATCTCACCCAGCGGCTTCACATAAATGTTGAACAGGAGGGGCGAGAGGACCGACCCTTGCGGCACCCCACAAACAAGGCGCCTTGGGGTCGACCGCTGCCCCCCTGTCAACACGGATTGCGACCGGTCGGAGAGATAGGAGGAGAACCACCGCAAAACGGTGCCCCCCACTCCCAGTCCCTCCAGCCGGCGCAACATGATACCATGGTCGATGGTCGATACCATCGATATCAAAAGCCGCTGAGAGGTCTAATAGGACCAGGATAGAGGAATAACCCCTATCCTGGGCCCTCCAGAGATCATCCACCAACGCGACCAATGCCGTTTCCGTGCTGTACCCAGGTCTGAAGCCAGACTGGAGCGGATCCAGATAGACAGCTTCACCCAGGTACTGGGGAAGCTGTCGCGCCACCACACTTATCAAGTAATAGGTTATGGTCTACTTTATCAAATGCCTTACTGAAGTCCAAGTAAATTATATTGATAGCATTCTTTTGGTCCAATAATTTTGTCATTTTGTCAAAAAATGCAGTAAGATTTATCTTGCATGATCTTTTTGACAAACCCTTGTTGGCTTTTGGTTATTATTTTGTTTTCCTCTAGGTGTTTGCTAATTTGTTGCTTGGTTATCTTTTCCAGAATCTTCCCAGGTATTGAGGTCAGGCTGATAGGTCTGTAGTTTCCTGGATCTATTTTTTCCCCCTTTTTTGAAGATAGGAAGTGCATCAGCTCTTTTTCAGTCCTCTGGCAGTTCCCCTGTGCTCCAGGATCTTTGAAAGATATAGTTCAGTGGTTCTGAGATCACGTCTGCCAGTTCCTTCAGAACCTTGGGTGTAATCCATCTGGCCCTGTTGATTTGAACTTGTCTAGGGTGGACAGATGCTCACTTACCATTTTCTTCCCTATTTTAACTTGTGTTCCTAATCTGTTTTTTTGTGATGCTGTTTTTGATAGGTTGGACTGTTTTTTTCCCTTTGTGTAAAGACGGGTGCAAAAAACAAGTTAAGTAGTTCTACTTTCTCCCTGTTGCTTGTCACCTTCTTGCCACTTTCTTCCACTAATGGACCACTTGTTTCCTTGAATTTTTCTTGTTTTTAACATGTTGAAAGAAGCTTCTTTGTTTGTTTCTTGTTTTTTACTTTTGTTGCAAGCCTTAGTTCATTTTGATTGTTAGCTTTCCTCACTTCATCTTTGCAGGCTCGGGCTATTTGCTGATATTCTACCCTATTATATGCCCCTCTTCCCATTTTTTATACTTGTCCTTTTTGTCTTTCAATTTATCAAGGAGTTCTTTATGCAATCATGCTGGTTTCTTTTCAGAGCTGTTATTTTTCTTCTTCGTTGGTATTATGCTAGACTGGGCTTTTATAATTTCGGTTCTCAAAATTTCCCAAACTTCTTGATTTATTTTCCCCTTGAGGATTCTCAACCATGGAATCAGGGGTGCTATTCAGCAGGTTCTAACAGGTTCTGGAGAACTGGTAGCCAAAATTTTGAGTAGTTTGGAGAACCAGCAAATACCACCTCTGGCTGGCCCCAGAGTGGGGTGGGAATGGAAATTTTGCAATATCTTTCCCCTGGAGTGGGGAAGGATGGAGATTTTGCAGTATCCTTCCCCTGCCACACCCACCAAGGCATGCCCACCAAGCCACACCACACCCACCAAGCCAGGCCCCACCACTACATGGAATCTTTCCCAAGCTCTTTCTAAGATTATTGAAATTAGCTCTCTTAAAGTCCAAGACTCTAGTTTGACTTTGTTCTATTGCTTGTGCTTGCATAATGTTGAATTCCAATATTGCATGATCACAAGGTTCCTGTAGCTTCAACATCATCTATCATTTCATCTCTGTTAGTGAGAATTAAGTCCAATATGGCTGATCCCCTAGTTCCCTTCTCTACTTTTGGGGAAACAAAGTTGTCTGCTAGGTTGTCAGGAACCTGTATGGTCTTCCACTTGGTGCAGAGTTTGTCTCCCAGTTGATGTCAGGGTAGTTAAAGTCCCCCATTATTATTCTGATGTTCTTCCTACCAGTGGTGGATTGCCCCCAGTTCGGACCGGTTCTATAGAACCGGTAGTAAAGTCGGTGGGAGGCTCTGCCCACTGACCCCGACGTCATCAGAACGCTTCTGTGCATTGCAGAAGAGCGCACGTGCGTGAGTGAAGCAAGCACACGGCCCCATTGCGAACCGGTAGTAAAGGTAGGTAGAACCCACCCCTGCTTCCTACATATCTTAGTTAACTGATTAGCAAAAAGTTCATCTACTTCTTCTGTTTGTTTGGTTGGGTAGCCTATAGTATACAGCTATGGCAATGTCATTCCCCCTCTTCCTTTTATATTGATCCAAATACATTCAAGGCAGTTTTCATCATTGTTGCGTTCTATTTCTATAGAGATATAGTTATTTCTTATATATAGTACAACTCCACCTCCTCTTTTATTTGGTCTATTTCTTTTAAATAATTTAAATCCCTCAAGCTGTATGTTCCATTTGTGGGTTTTATCCCACCAAATTTCTGTAAGGGCAATCATATCATATCACCCCCTCATTTACTTGAATTTCTAATTCACCCTGTTCATTCCTCATGCTCTATGCATTGGTGCATAGACATTTGAGTCCTTTTTGACTGATCCTGTGTTTACTTTCTACATAACCTGTGTTGTGCCTGACTTCCTCTACTTCCTTACCTCCTGTTTGATTAGTGCACATGGTATGGCACTCACTATTAAACATTTGATTTTGCTTGACAGCGAGGTTGATATTTTTACCTGTACAAACATCTATGTTACATGCACTGATAACCCTATTAATTTTAGATTGCTGGGGACAGAAATATTCTGTATCAATTTATTCTCTATCTCCACTGTTTAGTTTAAATGTTTCTCCAGAAAATCTGTGAATGTAATGCCAAGTAGCTCAGACCCTTTCTTTGATGGATGCAAACCATCTCTTTTGTACAGTTTTTCATTGGTCCAGCTGCAGACATCGTGACTGTTACGATATTTTCAGGATCAGACTCAATAAGTAGATTAAGAATTAGATATTCAAATAAAGCACTGTTTATTTACAGAAGGCATTCTATATTCACTGAATATTCCCAGATAGAAGCACAGAAGGAAAGCATACAGCTCCTTATATATACATGGGGTGGAGCTAGATATAGGAGTGCTTAAATATGAATATATTAAATAGAGAAGAATAAGTTAACCCCTGATACCCTGATCATATGTTATTTACATAAAGGAGAATAAGGCATTTACTTGTGACAAATCCCCCTCTAAATGCCGATTCGATATATAACAATAATTACATTCAGATTCTGAACAATATAAAACTTGTAACTTAGAAGTCAAATATTTGTGCTGCTTAGAGGGTAAAGGCTTTGTTAGTATGTCAGCAATTTGCTCTGACGTTTCACAATGGACTGCTTTAATAAATCCATCTTGAGATAACTGCCTCACATGTTTGAATTTTATATCTATATGTCTGGCATCAGATCTAGATATTTCAATAGCAGCCTTATTATCTTCATGTATGATAAATGGTAATGAAGGTTTCATCCAGGTGTCTGACAACAAGTCATTAAACCATACGAGGTTATTTGAGGCTTTAGACAAACAGACATATTCTGCCTCAGTCGTTGATGTGGCTACTAAGTCTTGTTTACCAGTATACCAGTAAACTGGACAATTGTTAAGAAAAAATATATAACCAGATGTGCTTTTTCTACATGTGGTGTCGCCAGCCCAATCTGCGTCGGCGTAACATGTGAGGATGGGCTCTTTGACACTATTGGGTTCCAATAATAAACAAAAATCTAAGCTATTTTTCAAATATCTTAATATTCTTTTGACAGCTTCCCAATGATATACTAGTGGTTTGCTGACGTGTCTAGACAACAAGTTGAGAGGCAAAGCAATATCGGGTCTGGTCCAATTGGAGATATATAGAAGGGAACCGATGACTGATCTGTAAGGTGTATTATCTTTAAATTCAGGGGATGACTCATCTGTGTTCCTCAGGAAATCAGTTTGCATGGGAGTATCACAGGGTTTAGCATTGTTTAAGTTACATTTGTTCAGGAGTTCTATAATCTTATCTCTTTGAGAAAGTTTGAATCCCTTTTTTGTTTTACTAATTTGAACTCCAAGATACTTATTTACCTTACCTAATGATTTCAAAGAGAAATGTTCATTTAGTTTCGTTACAAATGTTTCTCTCTTCTCTTTGTGTTTACCTATATACAAAATATCATCCACATAAATTAACACGAATTCTAAAGAGTCATCCTCTTTTTTAACAAAGAAACAGTTATCAGCAGCAGTGGCATTAAAATTCATAGTTTTGAGCACTTTGACTAAACATTCATACCATCTTTTGCCAGATTGTTTCAGCCCATATAAACTTTTATTTAGTAACCACGTTTCATTTTTGTTTGTATATTGACTGTGAGGCGCTCTTACATATATCTCTTTATCTAATTTTGCATGTAGATATGCAGTCTGTATGTCATATTGGAATACATCAAGGTTAAGTGCTGATGCTATGACCAGTGCAGTTTTAACACTCTCAGTTCTTACTGTGGGAGAGTATGTATCCGTGTAATCCTCGGGATATTTTTGTGCATAACCTTGAGCAACTAGTCTAGCTTTGTATAAGGTGTTGCCTCCTTCTAAGTTTTTGATTTTATATATCCACCTAGTACCAATAACAGTTTTATCTTTAGGTGCATGTGTAGGTGTGAATACATTTAATTTCTGCAAACTATCCATCTCTTTAGTCATGGCTGATTCCCACTTTTCCTTTTCTTCAGGGGGAAGTTTTAGCACTTCCTCGTATGTGTTTGGTGTTGATGTTTCTCCATCCATATACATTATATAATCTTTGTATTTGTTTGATATTTGGTTTCTGTTATTTCTGATAGTTCTTTTTGGTTTACTATCATTGTCATGTAAATACCTAGCTTCCTTTTTTGTTAATGAATCTGTCTTTATTTTGTATTGACTGTTTGTCCATGTTTTGTTTTTGTTTTTATGTATGTTGTGATTGTATTCTTCTCCAGTTCTTTCCTCTTGGTGTTTAGTGTTTGTATAGTTGTTTGGGAAAATTTCATTAAGATGTATTTTAGACCAGTTGGCCTGTTCATGGAATACAGCCGTTCTGGAAACTATAAATTTGTTATTATTATCGATAAATCTGTACCCTTTTGTGCCTGTTTCATAACCCATGAACCTGAGTCTCCTAGATACGTTCTCACCTTTACGTCTTAATTGCTTAGGTATGTGTACGTCTGCAGTGACTCCAAATATGTGCATATGAGCTATTTTGGGTTTCCTATTATACATCATTTCATATGGTGTCTTGTTAACAATGCTGGACCAAGTTCTATTTTGTGTATAATTGGAATATTGTAAAGCTTCTGACCAGAATTGTTTTCCTAAGCCAGCATCTTTTAATGTGCATCTAATCATGGTTTGTAATGTCGAGTTCTTTCTCTCTGCCACTCCATTTTGGAATGCAGAGAAAGGGCTAGACGTGTAATGTAACATCCCTTTGTCTTTAAGCCATTGGGAGAATTCTTTTGACATGAATTCACATCCCCTATCTGTCATAATTTGTTTTATTCTAATATTATGTTGTGTTTCTATATGTTTGTAAAACTCCTTAAATTTCTGAAAAGTTTCATCTTTGTGCTTTAGTGTATAGACAAAGCCATAATGACTATAGTCATCCACAATGGTTAGGAAATAACGTTTTCTATATGTGATTGATGGTGTTAATGGACCAACTAGGTCCATGTGTACCAAATCAAAAATTTTGTTGGTTGATCTTGTTGATTTTTTGGGTTTGGGGCTAGTTTTGAGTTTTGTAGATTTACATACTGAGCATTCCAAATAGTTTTTACAATTTTTTATTTTAACACCTTCAGCATGTTCAGTCATCTTTTGAACTACAGGAAAACTGGCATGTCCTAATTTCCTATGTAAGACATGAGCACACTCATCATGAATTGGTTTATCAATATTAGGTATTTTGTTGTTGGGTGTGTCTTTGTGATTATGAATAATCTCATGTTCCTCATTGTCACTATTGCTACTGCTTTCGTTGTCTATGTTATTGTTATCTTCCATGTTGGAATCAATGTTGTGTAACCATTTTTCTTTTGTCATTAGATAAGGTAGACCTCCTTTAATAATCACAGTACCTATGTTTGTTCTGTTTTTCTCTAATGTTGCTTTTCCTTTTGAGAACACAATATTTATGCCAGAATCTCTGCTTAGTTTTATTGCACTAAGTATGTTATGAGGTATTTCAGGTATTAACAATACCCCCTCTATTTTTCCTAGGCCAGGTAAGGTTATATTTCCTCTACCTATGACTTGAACCTTCTCTTGATTAGCTACCTTAATTACGAATTTATCCTCTACAAATGAAGATAGTATATTTTTATTATTTGTAGTGTGGTTGGTTGCTCCAGAATCGATAAGCCAATCATTGTCCTTTGTCTGTTGTATGTTAGTGTTGTCATGTTTGTTTAACCCATTCAGTGAACCAGACTTTCTATCTTTTGAGTTATCCCTGCCCCCTCTATGTTCCCTATAGATGGGTGGACTTCTATATCTATGTCTATCAATTGATGACTGTCTGTTTTGATATCTATTTCTATAGTCAGGATTTTTTCTATTTCTGAGGAGTTTTGGACAGTCTCTCCTATTATGTTCTTTGGATCCACAGTTGTGGCATCCTATTGGTTCATGATATCTTTCTTGAAAAACTACCCTCTTATATTGTTTATGTTCCATGTGATTGTTACAACGACTTCTCCTTGAATTATCTTCAGATATTAGCTTGTTAGATAGACTTTCTATGGATAAATATCCTAAATTGATTGTGTCTAAATGAGATATATAGTTATCCCACGATGGGTCTAGTGAGTTAATGATAACACTTTTCATTGTTTGATCTGAAATTATTTCCCCCCTTAAATGCAGTTCTGCTCTAATTTTGTTTAAAGATATTAAATGTTCACTTATGGTAACCCCTGGCTTTATCCTAGCTGAGAAGAAATCTTTAGACATTCTTGTTGTAGTGGCTACACTTTCACTGTGAAACAATTTAAACATGCATTGAATAATTTCTGATACAGTTAGATTTTGCTTAATACTGTGGTACATGGCAGGAGATATACTGGAAATTAATAAGAAAAATGCTCTATGGTGCAGACAGTCTAATTTTAGAGTCCAAGGTCTTTTTGGGGGATTAGTGATAAAAAATAATAGGTTTTCTTTTAGAAAGACAACCTGGAGCTGCTGACACCATTCTTGCAAATTAATGCCATCTATTCTCAGTTTTGGAAAATCATTGGGTAAATTCCCAATATTGTTGGATCCATTACTTACAACTGGAGGTAGTCCGTGGTCTTGCAAATGTTGAAAGTTACAAAATGGCGTGGGTATGCTTGCGACGATTCTGAATGGTTCTCTCTGTTCTTCATGTCCCCCGAAGTTGTCTGTGTAGTCTTGCACATGCGCGTTGTTCATTTCGCTCCTGAAGCCGTCGTGAGAGGTTCTCGCTGCCACAGCTCCCTCACATCGCTCTTCTTCTGAGGAATCGGTCTCCGGCTCGATCTTGGGAGTCCTGGTGATAGCAGGCGCTCGCTTTCTTTGGTTGAGAACGCTGGTCCCTGGGATCGTCTGTGGTGTGGGGTGGTATCTGCAGGGCTCTCTGGGTTCAGGCGTCGGCACTTTCGTCGTTTGAATAGAAGTGGGTGGATTCTGAGATGTTTGTTTGCTTGCTTGCCTTTTCGTTGATTCTTTAGTGATCTTCAATTTTGGTCCAAAAGCAGCAAAGAGCGTTTTCATTGCTGATTTTACTTGCATATCTATCGAAGTCTCTTCAATCTCTGTGTCTGATTCTTCTGAGGTGTAAATTTTCTCTTTTTCATTTCTTGCATCGAGTAAGGCTTTTCGCGCCAGGTATTTTGAATCTAGCTTTCTGATTGGCTCTGCTTCGCTCATCTTAGGGGTCTGTTGAAACCAAGATGGCTGCCATTCGAAATTTTCTGCGGGACCGTTAGTTTTCTTTTTCGCTGTATTTTTATTTTCAGGCAGATTGCTCACCGTTTTTGAGTCTTTAGATTTATTCGTAACGATGTGCTTCTCTTTTGCTGCTCCGTTGTTTTTTAATATTTCTTGGAGGTTCGCGATGAGATTTTCATCATTCTTTTGGCTTTTTAAGAGTTTTAGTATCTCTGACCTGAGTTCGTTGTTTTCTATTTCGTTTTCTTCTTGGTCATCAGTCTCATCCATTGTTTCTTCATTGTCAGTAGTGCAGTCTTCAGATTCTCTCGATATTGTATTCGTGGACTCATCGATTATTTCTTGATCTGCTTCCATTTCTTTGCTGTATGCCCTGGTGTTGGGTCTTTCTCTTTTATTTCTGGAGTTTTCTCTCTCAGACATATTTAAAGTTTTATTGAGTCAATTTAACCATCCTCTGCTACCAGATTGTTACGATATTTTCAGGATCAGACTCAATAAGTAGATTAAGAATTAGATATTCAAATAAAGCACTGTTTATTTACAGAAGGCATTCTATATTCACTGAATATTCACAGATAGAAGCACAGAAGGAAAGCATACAGCTCCTTATATATACATGGGGTGGAGCTAGATATAGGAGTGGTTAAATATGAATATATTAAATAGAGAAGAATAAGTTAACCCCTGATACCCTGATCATATGTTATTTACATAAAGGAGAATAAGGCATTTACTTGTGACAGTGACTAATATAACCAAAGCCCTCCCCTTTTACACCACTTCTTTAGCCACACATTGAACTCCTCTATACGCTGGCCTTTTCCTTTTTGTTCCTTATATCCTGGTTAAACCTCTGAAAAAGTAAGCCTACAGCCTATCCTACTAAGTTCATGCCCCAAGCTCTGGAAATCATTCTGCACAGAAAGTACATCTTTTTGGGACAAATCATTCGTGCCAAGATGTACAATGGCACCAACATCACAGACCTTACTGGCATTCATGACTATCTTAAAAATACGCCTCTTGTCTCTGGTGGTAGTTGCACCTGCCAGACATCTGACCTCTTTCAAAACCTCTGAATCTTTTCCTAAATTTACATCCCTTACAGTTGAATCATTAACCAGAAGGTGACTTCTCTTTTTGAGTACCTTGCTCTCCTTGCATCGCTAGGAGAGTAATATCTGATTCACATTTTCCCCCATCCAAAACAAGTTCTTTGTCTTGGACCATGATCTCCTGCTCATTTGAGTTATCATCGTCATCACAAGCAGCTTGACTTGCCACCTTATATCCCCGATAAGGTCAGCAAGGATACTTTATCTATTATGCAGGGAAACAGCAAAAGCTTTGTGTTTATGGTTCATGGATCTCACCTTGCCAGATCCCATGGTTATCCATACTGTCCTTCTTCTGCAGGATCTTTGTGGTAGAGGGGGCTGATAGCAGGGCAGCTCAATGGAACTGAATGGCTGACCCAGACTAGAGACTCTGAGTAAGCAATCTGCCCATGTATACAAGTAATTATTTTACAAATAGAACAGTATCCAAATTTGAAAAGAGTACTGTGAAAGAAGGCTGCAAAACAAGTATTGCACTGAACTAAGCCAGACATTCTAAAATAAAATAGAATCGCAATCACAGATGCACTTACCAAGAATGTAATACTGCTGTTTTAGATTTTTTGTGATATTATTTGCGTGCTATTAGACATGCAGGCCGCTTCCAGGTGCTTACCTTGCTCCACTGGACTTCATCTCAGTCCCCCTGAACTCACAGCTAGCAGCTCTTCCCAGCAGCTTCTGAGAAATTCAAATGTGGGGGATGCATCTTCAGCCAAAGGAGGACCCCCCCAAAAAAATCTTGGTGGCTGCTTTTGCTGAGGGAATGAGAGTCACCATGTTGTGGGGTGTCTTGCATCATGACTGATGACTGCTCCCCCACCTCTGAGCCAACTGAAAGAGATTCCACTGAAGTCACGAGAGAAAATGTGTGCAGGATAAGAAGTTGTGGAGTTCTCCCTTCTGTCCAGCAATGGAGAGGGAACCCCAACCCCTGCCAAGATGGGGCCAGTATTCTACGAGAGCGACAGTGAATGAGAAGGTGACCCGATGGTAAGTGGCCCCATCACCTCAATGACTACTGGGGGAGGGGGGTAGAGATTTTGATAACCTTGGGTGTAAAAGGGGTCCTTATGCCCCTGTTGGACTCAGGTTCCACTAGATGCCTGGTTAGCTCCCAGGTGGTAAAGAGGCTAAGGATGAGACTAAAGAAGCTAAAGAAGCCTATAGCATTTCCCCAACCAGATGGTTCGATAACGGGCGGGGTGCCAGTGACCTACCTAACTAAGCCTGTGAAGCTGAAAGCTGGGACCCATACAGAGATTATTTATTTATTGTGGCTCCTGGGATGACATGTCCTAGGCCTGCTTGTTGGAAAAAATGGAGCTCATCTGTTGATTGGGATAAAGGCAAATGGCAGACAGGAAGGAAAGTATCAACCGATGAGAGTTAGTGAAAGTGCTAAGAAGCCACCATTTGCCTGTGGTTAAGGAAGCAAAGGTGAAACCTGCCAATGAACTAGAGGGGGGAGATAGCTTAGAGCCACTGATTCCAAAAAAGTATCACAATCTGGCTGAAGTTTTCAGTGAGAAGAAGTCTGACACACTTCCACCTCACTGCCTCACAGACTGTACAATTGAGATCATGCCTGGAACTAAGTTGCCAAAGCCAAAACTATATTTGATGGAGATGGAGGAGCTCCATACCTACATACACACAAGTTTAGCCAGGGGCTTCATTCAGCCAGCCAAGTGGAGGATGGAAGCCCCTGTGCATTTTAAAGAGAAGAAAGCTGGGACCTTTAGGCTATGCATCAACTATAGAGGCCTAAACTATATATGTATGGAAAATATGTACCCCCTCCCATTGATGAAGGATCTGTTGGGGCACCTCACAAAAGAGAGGATCTTCACTAAGCTAGACTTGATGGAGGCATATTATCAAGTGAGAATTAAGGAGGGGGATGAGTGGAAAATGGCATTTAACTGCCCCCTGAGCTGCTACCACTTCTGAGTGATGCCATTTGGATTACAGGGGGCCCAGCAGTGTTCACGTAGCTGATAAATGATAGATCGAATGAGCACCTGTATAAAGGAGTCCTGGTGTATCTGAGTGATTTATTAATCTATACCAAAACCAAGGAGGAACATATGAAATTGGTCAGAGCAATGCTTGAAAAACTGTGGAAGATGCAACTTTAGGCGAAGTTGTCTAAGTGTGATTTCCATAAGACTAGCCTAGACTATCTAGGGTACCAGATTTTTAAAAATGGCATAGAAGTGGATCCTGGGAAGGTCCGGGCAATATTAGAGAGGGAGCCCCCGTGAATGAGAAGACAATTGCAAAGTTTTCTCAGCTTTGTGAACTTCTATCGCCAATTCATTCCCACATTCGCTCAGATAGCCCTGCCAATCATGAATTTATTGAAGATGAAAAGGAAAGTCAAGCCCAAGCCCAGCCAACCCCTGAACTGGTCACTTGAGTGCCAAGCTGCATTTGAGAATCTAAAGCATCTCTTTGCCACTGAGCTGGTCCTAAAGCACCCTGACTCAGATGAACCTTTTGTATTACAAGCGGTTGCCAGGGATGTGGCTATGGGGGCAGTGCTGCTCCAAAAGAATGTAAAAGGGGAGTTGCAACCATGCACCTACACATCCTGCAAGCTTTTGGAGACTGAGAGACAATGGGCTATCTGGGAAAAGGAAACCTACACAGTCTGCTGGGCTCTCCTAATTTGGAGGCAATTCTTGTAAGGCGGTAAAATTCCTTTCAATGTGTGGATGGACCACAAGAACTTGGAAGCACTGAAGGCTCCCTGAAAACTGTCTCCTAAACAAGTTGATGGAGCCAATTCTTCACCTTCACTCTCGGCTATCTACTGGGAGGCTGAAATTTTTTGGTAGACACCCTCTCATGAATGTCACAATACAACAGTGCTTGAGAAGAGGTCATCAATTCCATCATTCCCTCCAAGCAAGTAGCAGCACCGGCCCTCACAAGACAAAGGAAGCATTGCCATCACAGCTGACTGAAGGCCCAACGTGACCCCTAAAAGAAGCCTTGGCCAGAGATGAGTGGTTCCAACAACACAAAGATGAGTTGTCCTTAAGGCATGGATGAGGAGCAAATTATAGATCCCATCAAGCCTTGGTATTGCAGCAGAGCCATGATGCAAAGGTGGTGGAGCATTTTGGATTCGTGAAAACCTTTCACTTCGTAAAGGGGCAGTTTTAGTGGCCACGGATGAAGGAAGACATAGAAGCCTATGTAGCCAGCTGCCCTGGTGTGAGCAGTTGTTGAAATGAGGTTGTGATAAAGGGAAAATTGCAGCCTCCTTCTGAGTAAGCAACAGCAACAAGGAATGAGTGTTTGCTGACTTAGTGCCTGCTGTGCGTAAAGAGTATGCTGATGAATGATAAAGGTATGGGGCGGAGAGGTAGAAAAGAAAGATAAAAGAGTAGCCAATAGCTGGCAAAAAGAAAACTATAGACTGAAATCTACTATTGAACAATCCTTATTAAATTGTAGAAGAAAACTGCTCCATCCCCTTTTATGTTGCTTGGCCTTGACTTACTGTCTGGGCAGAAAATAAAAGTGGTTTCTCAAGCTGGAAAGTCAGGAGGGAGTATAGGGAATTGGGGACTACATAATCAAGATGATGCCTTCACACCCACAGGTGAAGCTGAAGAGCTTATTGAGATGGTGTATGGTAGAGAATAGAAGCCTCAAACTACCACTGCTAATTGTGTCTCTATTCACGGTTAGGCATTTTGTTTTGAATATTATTTTGAGTTTTTAGTTTGGACTGCTAAAGTTCCAAAGTGTCTGTTTTTGTTTTTGTCTGTTTTGTTTTATTTCCATCCAGGTTCAGAATGGATGTTTTCAAACCAACTTCAGTTCTTGATTTAAAAGCAACAGTCAGGTTTAGAAGATCAAAATTCTAAAGAAATAATAGATACTAATATAAAGAAAACTAGTATTTTAGGAAGTGAGTGGCATACTATTGATCTTTATCTCTAAATTGCTAATTTAAAAAAAAAAACCCAAGCAAATTTAATTGTTTCTATTAAAGAACAGTGTGGGAAAGCATATTTTGCTTCAAATCCCAGTTCTTTTTGCAAAAGGAATTGAGACAAAATAATGCAAATTAAGATAGGATTTTTAAATATTAGAATACACACGTGTTTGACTCGGAAGTAAAAATGCAAGAAAATATCAGACACGAATATCAAATGTTTGTAATGTCAACTCAAATAAGTGTTGTGATGTCTTTTCTGTTTTTCATATTCAATATGAATATTTTTGTATTCTGAATAATCAAATGTACATGATTTCAATTGAGAAACTTTATTCTATAATGCTATATTACCGTGTTTCCTCAAAAATAAGACCTTGTCTTATATTTTTTTGAACCCTGAAATAAGCTCTTGGCCTTATTGCCATGTACTCAAAAGCCTGATTGGACTTATTATCAGGGGTTGTCTTATTTTGGGGAAAACAGGGTATTTATCCACCCATTAACTTTCCCAACTACTCAGGCTTGGAAAGAAAAACACAGTATTAGAAGACAATAGCAGCATATTCCTTTTAAATTAACAATTACAGCATGGAGATGAATAAAGATGTGTGGCATTTACACTGACTGCCACAAGTTGTCTC
The DNA here is from genome assembly GCA_022577455.1 of Arizona elegans. Lineage (NCBI taxonomy): Eukaryota > Metazoa > Chordata > Lepidosauria > Squamata > Colubridae > Arizona > Arizona elegans. The sequence continues at coordinate 89,824,038 of JAKOOJ010000002.1, forward strand.
TACCTACTTCGGACTATCTGGATCTGTTCCAGTTGGGCTTCAGGCCTGGGTATAGCATGGAAACGGTATTGGTCGCATTGGTTGATGATCTCTGGAGGGCTTGGGACAGGGGTTGTTCCTCTGTCCTGGTCCTATTAGATCTCTCAGCGGCTTTTGATACCATCGACCATGGTATCATGCTGCGCCGGTTGGAGGGGTTGGGGGAGGCACCGTGTTACGGTGGTTCTCCTCCTTCCTTTCTGACTGTACACAGTCTGTGTTGGCAGGGGGGCAGAGGTCAACCCCGAGGTGCCTAGTTTGTGGGGTGCCGCAGGGGTCGGTCCTCTTGCCCCTCCTGTTCAACATTTATGTGAAGCCGCTGGGTGAGATCATCTGTGACTTCGGGTGGATTTCCATCCGTACACTGATGGTACTCAGCTGTACATTTCCACCCTGGGCCACCCCAATGATGCCCTTGAAGTGATGACCCGGTGACGCCTTGTGCACGGTCACTCACGCCCTCATCACTTCCCATCTGGACTACTGTAACACTCTCTACATGGGGCTCCCCTTGAAGAGCATTCGGAGGCTCCTGCTGGTCCAGAATGCAGCCGCGCGGATGATTATGGGGGCGACTCGATGCTCCCATGTAACAGCGTTCCTGCGCGAGCTGCACTGGCTCCCGGTGGTCTTCCGGGTGCAATTCAAGGTGTTTAAAGCCCACCATGGCATAGGACCTGGGTACTTACGAGACTGCCTTCTGCCTCCAATAGCCTCCCATCGACCAGTATGCTCCTACAGAGAGGGTCTCCTCAGAGTGCCGTCGGTTAGACAGTGTCGACTGGCGACCCCCAGGGGGAGAGCCTTCTCTGTGGGGGCACCTGGCCTCTGGAACGAGCTGTCCCCGGAGATTCATCGGATTCCCGACCTCCGTACCTTTTGCCGCGCCCTTAAAACACTATTATTCCATCAAGTAGGGCTGGCCTAAAATATTATTTTAATGGGTTATTTTATTTTAGATTATTGGCCAAACTATTTAATAATTTTAAATTGTTTTTAACTTTTATATTGTTGGTTTTTTATCTTGGCTGTACACCACCCTGAATACTTCGGGAGAAGGGTGGTATAAAAATTTAATAAAACAACTAAACTAAACTAAACTAAACTAAACTAAACTAAACTAAACTAAACTAAACTAAACTAAACTAAACTTCAAATTACACTTTCCAGAAAAAGTGCTTCCTGCAACACAATAAAATGAGATTGAAGAGCTCCATGATGATGTGCCTATATTTACAGCAGCTGAATCAAACCTGACTGTTTCTTAATCTAGGCTTCCAAAGTCATCGTTCTTATTAGAAGGAGCCTTTGATGATGATATAAATCCCAACTCCCAGCTCAGCTATAAAATCAGTTTAAATGAACATTTTATCTTGGATATTCAAAACAATGAACAGTATGGTGAATTTTTAGACCTTATGCTAAGAAAATCTCTTGATGGAGAATTAATCCATATATATAATTTATTACTCACAGCTACTGATGCAGTCAAAGCAGAACAAACTGGAACTGCTCTGTCAGTCATCAATGTGCTGGATGCAAATGACAATGCACCAGTTTTTCATCAAATTGTATATAAAATAAACCTTTTTGAAAATACAAAAAAGGGAACATTAATCATCAATCTTGATGCAATTGATCTTGATGAAGGAATTAATAAAGACCTTACATTTTTCTTTTCTTTTTACGAACCCGTAATCTCTTTTTATCAGGGTGGAGTCGGGGCTACTGAATGGAGCTGAGTATTTACTGGCCTGATGCTCTTCCTGGCCTGATGCCCTTCCTGATGCCTACACAGAGTTTGCAGCAAATATTTTCTCTTTTCACCCAGATATTTAATTAGAAATGTTAATCCATACCATTTAAGTGCATTGATTAATTTAATTTAGTTCCAAGTAATGGACAAATAAGATTAAATGGGGAGCTTGATTTTGAAAGCATTAAATTAGGAGAAATTGGGATACAGGCTACAGATAAAGGCCCCCTTCCAATGAAAGGACACTGTGAGATTCTGATTGAAGTATTTGATATAAATGATAATGCATCAGAAATATCAATCTCATCTCTGTCAGTACCAATATCAGAGGGCTTCCCCCTAGGGACAGTGGTGGCGCTGCTCAGTATTTCTGATAGAGACTCTGGTGGCAATGGACAATAAGGTGCTTTGTGTGGCCTCCTGACCTTCCATTCAAACTTACATCCAGCTTTAAGAATGACTATTCATTGGTGCTGATTGGACCTCCGGGTTGCGAACAGATATCAGAATACATCATAGTAGCGGTAGCCCAAGATGAAGGGAATCCATTGCTTTCAACCATCAGCAACCTGATTGTGTCCATCAGTGACATAAATGACAATGCGCCTACATTCACACAGCATGATATTGCCTTCATGGAGAACAATCAACTTGGTGTTCACATAGTCAAGATATCTGCCTTGGACCCAGACCTGGGTGAAAGTGCTCAGGTCAGCTATTGGACAGATGAGACACACAGATCACTGTCCAGCTACATCTTCATAAATTCAGAGAGCAGTAACTTCTGAATTTTACTACCTTTGGATTATGAGTAAGTAAAGCGCATGGAGTTCCAGATGAGAGTAAAAGATTCTGGACTGCCCTCTATATGCAGATTTGACCATGCAAGTCTTTGTTATGGATGAGAATGACAATGCACCCGCAGTGTTTGGATCAGAAGAGAATTCTATTGTACTAGAATATTCTTTGCTGTTGATGCTGACGCAGGCTACAGTGTGTGGCTATGCAATGAGCTGTCTCAAGCAACAAACAGTCTATGGAAAATTGGGCTATATAATGGTGTGATCAGTACCACAAGTAACTTAGATGAACAGGAAAGCAATAGCAGTCAGAATTTGATAGTGCTGGTGAAAGATCACGGACAACCAGTCTTGTATGCCAAAGCCATATTTAGTGTGTCACTGACAGTAAATCTCCTAGCTGTTCCTATGGATACTCATCAACTTGAGTTCAAAATGAACTCATGGCCTTTGGCAGACCATTCCAACATCTATTTAACCATTGCCATCTGTTTAGTGCCTAGTTTATTTCTGTTGGTGACCATACTATACATGGCCCTGTAATATCAGTATCTTCCTAATGGAAAAGCAACGGTTTGTGCCAACAAAGTTGTTAGCTGGTCCCATTCAAATAGTCACAATCATATCTTTTTTTTTTATTGCAAAAGTTTTACAATTACATTTTCACCCCCTTTCCCCCCCCCCTCCACCCACCCCTAACTTCCCAACCTCCCTAACCCACCCTAACCCTCCCCTCCCCCCCGGACTTCCACACAATATACTCATATCAGGTAAAAGGAAAAACCCTCCTTTGTATAAAACTTATATAAAACTTGAACCCCTCCCTCCCCCTTATAAATTTTCATCTTCATTACATTAAAATATTTCTATCTTAATATAACATTTTCAAATAAATTTTCATCTTCATTACATTAAAATATTTCTATCTTAATATAACATTTTCAAATAAAAGCTATTTGATACTTCCTAGTTTGATATTTGTTCTGCACATAATCTATCCACTTTTTCCATTCCCATTCATAAGTCTCTTGTGAACAGTCTTTTAAATATGCTGAAATCTTTGCCATCTCTGCAAAACTGGCCATCTTCAAAGTCTATTCCTCGATCGTGGGCAATGCTTCATTTTTCCAATATTTACCTATCAACAATCTTGCTGCTGTTATCATGTACAATATCAATTTTGTTTCACCCAATGTAAAACCCTTAACTATACCCAATAAAAACAATTGTGGAGAAAATTGAATTTTTTTCTTCAAAACATTCTGCATGACCTACCAAATTTTTATCCAAAAAGCCTTGACAATCATATCTTGACAGCTACTACCAGGGAGGCTAGTACAAAGTCTCAATATTCATGGGTTTACAGACAGAGAATAAAAGTGCAATAAGAAAGAACCAATTCCAACCTCACTTGGGCAGTCAAAACAAAATTTGTTTTCTTTAATTTGTCTGATTCACTTATGATATTAAATAACTGTGTTTATGTGTCTGTAGTATATGCAGAAATGCATTTTCTAGGGATAGAAAAGTGTTTTATTTAGGGCAGGAAGGTGAGGATTTTAATAAAATGAGTTGTTTTTTTCAACCTTTTTTGGGCAGGAAATTGATCATACTCAAAAATGGCTTTTTTTGGTGCCATTGAGTCAGTATTGACTCTGGTGACTGCCTAGACAGGTCCCTGCAGCAAGGTTTTTCAGAAGTGGTTTGTCATTGTCATAGGTTAGTTACCGTATTTTTTGGAGTATAAGAGGCACCAGAGTATAAGACACAGCTTAGTTTTTGGGGAGAAAAACTAAGGAAAATAGGGTGGGGGAGGAAATCTGCCTACCAGGTATTCATCTGGCTAGCATCCTAAATCTGGTCAGCTTCAGCACATTAGTTTGCTGTTTTTTTATCTCCTGCTTGGGGATAAAAAACAGCTTCTAAGGCACAGCTGAGAGGAAGCAGCAATGAGAAAAGCAGGCAAAGCGGGGGGGGGGGGGCGGGGGGGGAGATCGCTTTACTCGGCTAGCGCCTAGTTAGGGCTGAAAAAAAGCTTCAAAAAAGCTACATTTGGAGTATAAAACGCACCCAAATTTTCAGCCTCTTTTAGGGGGGGAAAAAGATGCGTCTTATACTCCAAAAAATACAGTACCTTGTTAAAAAGCAGTAACTGAGAGAGGGGCAACCATTTAAATATGAGCCAGCAGTGTGCGGCAGCTGCCAAAAAACCCAATCAGTCCTAGTCTGCATTATCACAGGGACAGCATTGTTGTGAGAATTTCCCTGGGTCCCTTTTCTTCTGAGTTGGGAAGAAAACGCAAGTAACCAAGATGCAAAGACCAGCTGCTGGAAAGGAGGCCTCTCTCTCTCTCTCTCTCTTTTATTATTCCCAAAAACAATACAAAGTTTGCTTTTAGGATAACTGGCAATAAACTGAGCCATCAGTAAGATTTTTATATAATTTTGAGCCCTTTATGAAAGACATGTGAGTGAGATATATGATTTTATAATCAGAGAAGCAGGAAACACAAGTGTGATACATGTTTTTATGGCCAGAGGAAATATTTTGCTTGTTATCTCCTTTATTTAAAAAATCTCTTTGGTTTTTTTCCATTGTCTTTCATAGGTATAAAACATGGACCTAGGTGTTAGATTTCCATGCCTTTTAAATATCGATTGATTCCAGTGCTGCCAGTGCTTTTTGCATTGCCGTGTTTCAATTTTATTATTAAGACTAGAGAGGGAGGTCTCCTGGTTTCTAGACTGGTGCATTTACCACTACACCAAACTGGTTCTCTATGGCATACAAACATCTCCAAAAACAAAGTTCTTCCGCCTGTTAGGATTTTTTTTCAGTAAGAAATTTATTTCATGGGTGGGGAGGAGGAAATAACTACTATATGAATCTATTAGTGATAAAAATATTGAGTAACTTAAAAATTCAAATTCATGATTCAGTTTTGATAGAAATGATGTTTTCTTTCTTTGATTTATAGCCTGAAAAGCACCCCATTCTTACTGAGAGATTTTCCTGCTAAAAGTAAACAAATCTTAGCACTTCAGGCTAATTCTGACTTCTATTCTTTAACATGGAAGAGAAAAAATATAGGTGCTGACTGCAACCATTTCTTCTATGTTTACAAAACAACAACCCATCATTACTTTTAGTCCAGTTTACATCCTCCATGCTGGCTTTAAATAAGTAGAGGTAGTTGTCGATGACTCTAATGCAATTTCTGTTGCTAAATGAAGCAGTTATTAGGCAAAACATCATGTGTCATTGATCATGTGACCATGGGACTCTGCAATGGTTGCAAGTGCAAGAAACAGTTGTAAAGTTACTTTTACAGTGCTGTTATAACTTTGAACCAGCCCTAATCAGGGCAATCATTAAGTGTGAACTACCTGTACAATTTTGTTATGTTGTTTTTACTCTGTTTTTGAATATTGTTAGCTGCCTAGGTTTAGATATTCTGAGATGGGAAGCCATACCAATTTTATAAATACATAAATAAAAATTAAAACTTAGAACCATAGAATTTTGGTCCCATTGTCCTAAATTTGGGGCTACTGGTAATAATACGGATGGATGTCCTTTCATTCAGTGTCTGTTTCTCTGAAACAGGAATCCACAACATTGGGAGGCCCACTGTATTTTCTACAATATGACAAGTTCAGAAATGTTGCTGGAATGGAAGTAGAGTGAAAGCTAGTGGTAGTAGTAATAATAGTACAGTACATTTCTCTATCGATTACAGTGATAGTATATTTCTGCACTGGGCAAGAGATAGGACTAGGTTGTCTCCAATTCCAAGCCTTTACATTCTGTGATATTATATTTATTTCATTTGACTCTATGTCAATTTATGGATACTTGATAACAATTATTTTAGGATAAAATTGATGTGAAATTGTAAAAACTGAATGTTACTAATAAGGTTTTAAAAAAAATTATTCAAGAAACATCTTCATCAGATGAATTGTTTAGTTCCAAGGGAACTGTAAGGATTGCCTCTCCTTCCAACTTAAGAAAGGAAAACTATTGAAACGTGGTTGTTCAAAAGAGACTTTTTATTAAGCAGAAGTGATAGCCACCCAGTTAAAGCAAGATCTGAATACCCTTAGGCAAGACAAGTAGGATTAAAGCAGTAGAGACCCCTCCCTTTAAGTCAGAATGCAGATTTTAACCGATACACAAGTGTGAAAATACTTTCTTTACTAGTTTCCCTGAGAACCCGAACAACCATGCATTCACACTGTTATCCTTTAAAGTGGAACAACCCACATGGCTATCATAAAAATTCCTCCCGGTAAAGAGGATCTCAGGGCTCTTTGGCACCAGGATATAGGTTGTAAAATATCTGTTGACACAGGCAATGCTAGTAAATTGAAGCCAAGTCTCCTCCTTCTTCCAATTGAATGGCAGTATCACTTTTAGGGATCTGACATGCTACCCTCCTTAGAAAACAAAAGGGTCCACCTGTAAAAAAAACAAATATACACAAGATTTCATGATAGTATATTAATAAGGTTTGTTAGGGTATTGGGAGTGAAATTTTCTCAGTAAGATTGGAGCTCTAACATGGTGTTTAGCGACCCATTCATTGTGTGCTGATGGTAAATGTTTCCAAGCGACTAAATATTGGATTTTCCCTCTGTGGATCCTAGAGTCAAGGATTTCCTTGATTTCAAAGTGTTGTTTATCTTTAATCATGATGGGAACAGGTGGTGTAGATGCAGGTGGTCTGAGGGATGAGATTACTTCTCTCTTGAGTAAACTAATATGGAATACTGGGGGGACTTGCCTGAGTGTCTTTGGAAGGAGTAGTCAACTGCTACTGGATTGATGACTCTAGTGATGGGGAAAGGTCCAATGAACTTTGGCCCTAGTTTCTTCGATGGTTGTAATGATTTCAGGAATGTTGTAGATAAGTATACTCTCTCTCCAATATGAAAAGGTTTGGGTTCCATCCTTTTCTTGTCAGCTTGAATTTTAAAAGCTTCTCTAGCTTCCTTTAAGGCTAATCTAACCACTGGCTGTGTGTTTTGCAAATTATCCATTCACTCCTTAAGTGAGGGGATGGTGGGTTTTTCTGTGGGTTGTTCAGGCATGGGACTGAAATCCTGGCCTGTCGCTACTCTAAAAGGGGTAAAACCAATGCTTGAATGAACAGCATTATTAAACGCAACTTCAGCAAAAGGCAAAAGTTCGGTCCAGTTATCCTGTTGAAAATTAATGAAACATCTTAAATATTGTTCTAATACCGAGTTCAAAATTTCAGAATTTCCATTAGTAGCTGGATGATGGGAAGAGCTCAACCCCTGGCCAGTAACAAGTAAGTCCAAAAATGCCCTCCAAAATTTGGAGGTGAATTGAGCCCCTCTGTTGGAGATGATCCTTTGTGGAGCTCCATGAAGTCAATAAATGTGTATTAGGAACAATTTGGCTAAACTTTTACCAGTTGGGATTTTTTGGCAGGGTATAAAATGTGCTTGTTTTGAAAACAGGTCTGTCACGACCCAAATAACAGTATTTTCCTCACTGTTTGGCAATTCTACAATGAAATCCATAGCAATCTCTCTCCAAGGCGCTGAAGGTTCAGCTACCTTCTGCAATAGACCTGGGGTTTTCCCCTGACGTCTTTTTGCTGCTGCACAAATGGGGCAGCTAGCTACATAGCTTTCTGTGTCCTTTTTTAGTGATGGCCACCAAAATTGTCTTTTAATCAGGTGTAAAGTTTTCACAAACCCAAAATGTCCAGCTAATTTGGAGTTGTGGCAGCTTACCATTAAGCATAGTCTTTGGCTGGCTGGAACATACAATTCTCTCCCACCCAAGCCAAGCCTTCTTTCATCAGACAGCTGGATTTGTGGTTCAAAAACCATTCATCAGTGGCCAATGCTTGTTTAAAAGTTTGGGTGGTGTCATTGTCCATCAATGTTTCTTGTTTTGCCTGAGATCTGGTGACTACTTTAGCGGCTAGTTGATTGTTTTGTACTATGGGTTTGATTACATCTGAGTTTGCACTATTGTATTGCGGTTTTCTGGATAGCGCATCCGCCAGAAAGTTTTTTTCCCCCGGGAGGTATTTTAGAGTAAAATCAACTGTTTAAATACTGAGCCCATCATACTTGTTTTGGGGAGAGTTTCCTTGGGGTCTTTAGGGCTTCTAGATTTTTATGATCAGTCCAGACTTCAAAAGGGGTCTTACTGCCTTCTAGGAAGTGCTGCCAGGTTAACAATGCCCAACGAACTGCATAAGCCTCTTTCTCCCAAATGGCCCACCTTTTCTCAGTCATTCAACTTTTTGGATGTGTAAGCGCATGGTTGTAGTTGGTCTTGCTCATTCTTCTGAAGCAGGACCGCTCCTATTGCCACATCACTGGCATCTGCTTGTATGACAAATGGTTTCTCCGTGTCTGGGTGTTTTAGAATTGGTTCTACCGAGAACAGCCATTTAAGTTTTTCAAATGCCACCCGGCATTCCATAGTCCAGTTCAGTGGCTGCTTTGGTTTAGGGTTGTCCTCCCCCTTTGTTTTTAAGAGCTTGGTGATGGGGAGGGCAATTTTAGCGAACGCGGGGATAAACTGGCAGTAAAAGTTGGCAAAACTCAGGAAGCTTTGTAACTGTTTACGTGTGCATGGAGGTTCCCAATCAAGTACAGCCTGCACTTTTAGAGGATCCATCTTTATGCCCTGGTGTGAAATGCGGTACCCCAAATAGTCAATCTTCTCTTGGTGGAATTCAAATTTGGAAAGTTTAGCATAAAGTTTGGCAGAGCGGAGTTTGTTTAAAACTGCCGTGACTAGTTTTACATGTTCTGCTTTGGTCTCGGTATAGATTAAAATGTCGTCCAAATAGACCAGGATCCCTTTATATAAATGCTGATGCAGTATTTCATTTATTAACTGCATAAACACTGCAGGAGCTTCTTGTAACCCAAAGGGGAGCACCTTGAATTGGTAGCAGTCAAGGGGGGTGTTAAATGCCATTTTCCACTCATCCCCCTCCTTTAATTCTGACACGATAGTAAGCCTCCCTTAAGTCCAGCTTTGAAAAAAAATTCCCTTTAACGAGGTGTGCTAACATATCTTTCATAAGGGGGAGGGGATACATGTTCTCTACATTGATAGCATTCAGGGTACGAAAAGCAACACATAGACGTTTTGAGCCATCTTTTTTCTCTCTAAATAGCACTGGAGCTGCGATTTTTGGTCGGGCTGGCTCGATGAAACCCCTTGCTAGGTTTTTCTCAATAAATGTTCTCAGCTCTTCCAAGTGCCTCGGTGACATGCTGTACATCTTGCGTTTCGGGAGTTTAGCACTGGGTAAGATTTCTATTGCACAATCGGTGGCGCGGTGGGGGGGGGGAGCTCGTCTGAGGCTTTTTCGCTAAAAATCTCAGCCAAATCCTTGTATTCTATGGGTATGCCCTCAGTTGGCATGGTGTGACCTGGCATTGCTGTTTCTCGATTCTCTGCCCCCTCAGTTCCTTTATGTGGATTCTCAGCAAAAGTCACATTCATCTGAAATTTTGTGATGCCTTGTTTCCAATTGATTTTTGGGTTCCATTTTTTCAGCCATGCAAGGCCCAGAACCAACGGCCATTCCATGCCAGGTGCCACTATAAATGTAAGCATTTCCTCATGGCTTCTGATGCCTATATGTAGAGGCTCGGTGGAAAAAGAAGCTGGCTCCCCTCCTGCTATTGACCCATCTAGTTGACAGAAAGCGATGGGATTTTTCAGCTTTCTGACGTTAATCCCTAACTTCCCTACTAGGGTTGGGCTGATGAAACAATGGGTGCACCCTGAATCACTAGAGTGGAGATATTTATCTCCCTGTCCCGGTTTGGGATAAATAGTCTTAAGGGGAGGGTAAGTGGTTTAAGTGGTTTGCTTATGGAACTTCTATGGTCTCTCTGCTCCTCAGGGCAGTCTCCTTCCCATGCCGGCCCAGTTTTGCAGGGTTCTCCCTCGGTAGATGGTTCTGGGTGGGTATTTGCGAACAACACTCTGCAGCTCAGTGCCCCTCCTTTCCACACTTGAAACAGGCTGAAGATCTCAGAGAGAATACGGTTTGTGGTTTGAGGGGCTCTTGCTTCCATTGGGATGGGGATTTCTTCCATGCTCACCCCGCTCAATACTGGTTTCTGGCCATATCGATCTCAGCTTCTTCGGCGGTGACGTACCATTCATGTAGGTGATTCAGTGCACCTCGGGCCACGCAGGCATTGTATAGATCATCACTCAGCCCATCCTTGAAACAGCTCACCAAAATATCTTCCGGCCCGTGCACACAACATGCAAGGTCCCGTAATTCTTCAGTATACTCTGCTACTGGCCGTCACCCCTGCCTCACCGCCTTAATGCGGTCACATGCTTTGCAATCTGCTAGTGGGTCCTCAAACCAATGTCGCAGGGCCATCATGAAACGGTCAAAATCCTGCAGTTCTGGTGTGTTGGCATTATGCAGGGTCACCATCCATCTGGCAGTGGCACCCTCTAGGGCTAGGGTCACAACTCGCACTCAGGATCCTTGGGTTTGGAAATCACGCCCATACTCTTGCATGTAGGTTAGCACATGTACCACAAAGAATCCTAATTGTTGCGGATTCCCATCAAACATCACCCCAAGGGAGGGAGTTTTTCTTTCCAGTTGCGGGACTCAGGGCTGGTTGGGAATGGGTGCCATTGTGCATGCTGCTTGGGGGGGAGGGTTTGCTAGGTCTTCTCCCACTGCTGCTGCGCCTCTGCTTGATAGGCAGGCTCCAGAAGAGGGGTGCCTCCCGTGGCATCATCCGTTGACTGCTGCCCTTTCCGCGCCCTTTGGTTGTTGTCCTGGCTCCCTTCGGATCTTGAGATTTTCCAATGTCTCTATCACCAATTGGGTTATATGCCTCTTCAGATAATCCTCCCTCAGTGGTGCTTCAGTCAGTCCCCCCTGGTCAGCAAGGGCTTCTAGTTCCAATTTCCACCCCAGTTTTCGGTTGCCACAGCTGAGGATGACTCCTCAGCTATCTTTCTTCCCAATGCCAATTGACTAGCAGGGCTTTTCAGGATTCTCCAGGGTTACCTCATCCTCTCCGATGGGGTGTACAAATCATGCATCCAACTGGGTGGCGGTTGATGTCTCCCCACAGCAATCGGTTTCTCCCAGTACTCTGCTTCATTCAGACATGGTTTGCAAGGTCCCCTCAGTAAAGTGAAGATTGCTTTTCTAGGTTTTGCAGATCTTGCTTTTTGTAAGGATTGCTCCTTCCAACTTAAGAAAGTAAGAACTCTTGAAACGTGGTTGTTCAAAGGAGACCTTTTATTAAGCAGCCACCCAGTTAAAGCAAGATCTGAATACCCTTAGGCAAGACAAGTAGGATTAAAGCAGTAGAGACCCCTCCCTTTAAGTCAGAATGCAGATTTTAACCGATACACAAGTGTGAAGATGCTTTCTTTACTAGTTTCCCTGAGAACCCGAACAACCATGCATTCACACTGTTATCCTTTAAAGTGAAACAACCCACATGGCTATCATAAAAATTCCTCCCGGTAAAGAGGATCTCAGGGCTCTTTGGCACCAGGATATAGGTTGTAAAATATCTGTTGACACAGGTAATGCTAGTAAATTGAATCCAAGTCTCCCCCTTCTTCCAATTGAATGGCAGTATCACTTTTAGGGATCTGACAGGAATAATCATATTAATTTTTGGCAGTAAAACCAATAAAGATACTGTACTTTCACCAGCAATAAGAAGTGAGGTATCAGGAAAGGGAGTTTATGAATTCTATGAGCAAATACAGGCCAACCTGTGAAACAATTATGTTATTATTTAGAATGGGTTGTAGATAATTGATTATGCATTTGAGTGGTTTAAGGTGACAGTGGTGGCTAATGCTTGTAGCAGAGTAACTTGGTAGTGCGGTTATACCCTGAAAGGGAAAAAGAGAATCCCTGGTAAGTAAGGCAGGATTTCAAAGAGGCAGAGGAACTAGAGATCAAATTGCCAACATACTCTGGATCATGGTGAAAGCTAGGGAGTTCCAGAAAAACATCTACTTCTGCTTCATTGACTATGCTAAAGCCTTTGATTGTGTGGATCACAACAAATTGTGGCAAGTTCTTAAAGAGATGGGAGTAACAGACCATCTTATTTGTCTCTTGAGAAACCTATATGTGGATCAAGAAGCAACAGTGAGAACTGGGCACAGAACCACCGATTGGTTCAAAATTGAGAAAGGAGACGGGAAGGCTTTATACTGTTGCCCTGCCTATTTAACTTATAAGCAGAGCACATCATGAGAAAGGCGGTGATAGATGAATCACCAGTTGGAATTAAGATTGCCGGGAGAAATATCAACAACCTCAGATATGCAGATGATACCACTCTAATGGCAGAAAATGAAGAGGAACTAAAGAGCCTCTTGATGCGGGTGAAGAAGGAGAGTGCAAAAGTTGGCTTGAAACTCAATATTAAGAAAACAAAGATCATGGCATCTGGCCCTCTCAATTCCTGGCAAATAGATGGGGAAGAAATGGAGGTAGTGACAGATTTTATTTTTCTGGGCTCCAAGATCACCGCAGATGGGGACTACAGCCAAGAAATTAAAAGATGCTTGCTCCTGGGGAGGAAAGCTATGGCAAATCTAGACAGCATACTAAAAAGCAGAGACATCACCCTACCAACAAAAGTGCATATAGTGAAGGCTATGGTTTTCCCAGTTGCAATGTATGGCTGTGAATGTTGGACCATAAGAAAGGCTGAGCGCCAAAGAATTGAGGCCTTTGAATTATGGTGCTGGAGAAGAATCCTGCAAGTCCCTTGGACTACAAGGCGATCAAACCGGTCAGTCCTAGAGGAGATCAACCCTGACTGCTCTTTAGAAGGCCAGATCCTGAAGATGAAACTCAAATACTTTGGCCACCTAATGAGAAGGAAGGACTCACTGGAGAAGAGCCTAATGCTGAGAACGATTGAGGGCAAAAGAACGGGACGACAAAGAATGAGGTGGCTGGATGGAGTCACTGAAGCAGTTGGCGTGAGGTTAAATGGACTCCGGGGGATCGTAGAGGACAGGAAAGCCTGGAGGAACATTGTCCATGGGGTCATGATGGGTTGGACACGATTTCGCAACTAATAACAAGAAATCATATAAATTTAGTTCCCCGTGGCAATTAACCAAATGACTTTCCTGTTCTAGGTTTCAACCAAGGCAGTAGTATAATAATGGGTGGAACCAATCACAAATTCTTCCAGCCCCCTTTAGAACACATTTGGCCTTTTGAGACATTCATTGTACAGGTAGTCCTTGACTTATGACCACAACTGAGCCTAAGTTTCTGTTGCTAAGTGAGACATTTGTTAAGTGAATTTTGCCACATTTTATGACCTTTCTTGCCACAGTTGTTAAGTCAATTTCTGCAGTTGTTAAGTAAGTAACATGGTTGTTAAATGAATCTGGCTTCCTCATTGACTTTGCTTATCAGAAGGTCTCAAAAAGTGATTACATGACCTCAGGACACTGCAACTGTCATAAATATGAACCAGTTGGCAAACATCTTAATTTTGATCACATGATCATGGGGATGCTGTAACAGTCGTAAGTGTGAAAACAATCATAAGTCACTTTTTTTAGTGCCACTGTAACTTCAAATGGTCAATAAATGAACTGTTGTAAATCAAGGACTACTTGTAGTTAGGGCCTCCACTCCTACAGAGGTGGAAAGCAGTTGGTCCAGCAGCCACCCTAATGGAAAGTGCAGTAGGGTTTAATCTTCTTCTTCCTGCTTTTCAATATGCATATAAAAATGCTGGGGGGAGGGGGATCATCTGTCAATTTGTGGTTGGTTTCATGAATATGGTATGATACCCAGCTAAACATCACCAGCCTCCAGTTCAGAGAACATTTAGGCTCAACTGATTGAGGCCGCTAGCTATATTTATTGGTTATAGTAGAAAAATGATTTGTGAAAATGACACAATTAACAGAGATGGCAAAATTCAGTTGTCTGATTAGGGAAAGAAAAATAAATAACTTTTATATAAGTACAATAAATAAATAATAAATAGCAATAAATAGCAGTAGCACTTAGATTTATATACTGCTTTACAGTCCTTTACAGCTCTCTCTAAGCGGTTTACAGTCAGCATATTGCCCCCAACAATTTGGGTCCTCATTCTACCCACCTCGGAAGACTGAGTCCACTTTGAGCCTGGTGAGATTTGAACTGCCAAATTGCAGGCAGCTGGCAGGCAGAAGAAGTAGCCTGCAGTACTGCACTCTAACCACTGCACCATTGAGCCTTATTATTATAAGACTGAAAACCTGTTATGGATTTTTTTTCCTATATCAAAAATTAATTTGTGATTTAAGGGTTTGATAAGAGAAGGTAAAAGGTTAATGCATTTGTCATTACTATTAAGATTGCAAATTTCTTCTTTATCATTTCTATTTTCCTTTCTTTTGTATTCTTTGAATATTTTCTTGGCAATTTTTGAAATTTACATATGACTTTATTTCATTTTGTATTGTTTATATACTTTTAAAAAGTCCTTAATAAAACTATATACATAAGCAAATAAATAAATATACCTATAAATGTAAATTTGAATCCTTTAGTACAGAGTTTCCCAACATTTTCAGCTTTGCAGTCAGGGGGTGGGGGGTTCCACATGAGCGGCAAGCGCATGCTGCTCCATTTACGTGAGCGGCGTGCACAAGTGCCTGCCATTCATCCCTCTTGGCCCACTAGTGGGCTGTGGCCCACAGGTTGGGGACCCCTGCTTTAGTATATCCCTGTCAGTTCGGACTATAGAGATGTGGTTTTAATCAAAGGGCCTAACTGACCATGATGGATTTTATGGTATGATTTATAATAAGAAAACATGTAAGGTGGTATAACAATCAGTAGGTTTTCTATGTAAGTTGGTGTTTATCTGATAGTTGTATTTTCCCCTAATCACTCATGTCGCTGGCACAACAATAATTATGGTGAGGGCAAAGAGGCTGAGCATGAAAGTCAGATTTATGGTACTAATCATCAGGATAACAACTCTCATATCTGGTATTTCATCTGTTTTACAGGTGGCTGGACAGCATAACACTGAAATGAAAACTTAGCTGGTTCAAAAAACATACTCAAAAAGTTTTCATCACTCCACATTGAACTGGAGTGAGTTAATGTGTGGGGAGCCACAAGATTTAGCTCTGAGTTCTTTATACTTCAATATTTTTATTAATACCATTGATAAAGAAATGGAGAGAAACATTATTGGTGTCAGATCCCTAAAAGTGATACTGCCATTCAAGTGAAGGAAGGGGGGACGTGGATTCGATTTACTAGCATGGCCTGTGTCATCAGATATTTTACAACCTATATCCTGGCGCCAAGCAAGCCTGAGATTCCCTTTACCTGCAGGAATTTATATGATAGCCATGTGGGTTGTCTCACTTTAAAGGGAAGTGGTGGGAATGCATGTTTGTTCGGGTTCTCAAAGGAAATAGTAAAGAAAACATCTTCATACTTGTGTATTGGCTGAAATCTGCATTCTGACCTAAAGGGAGGGGTCTCTACCACTTTAATCCTACTGCTTTGCCTAAGGGCATTCAGATTGTGCTTTAGCTGGATGGTTTTCACTTCTGCTTAATAAAAGAATCCTTTTGAACAACTACGTTTCAAGAGTTCGTACTTTCTTAAATTGGAAGGAGAGGTGATCCTTACAGAAAGCACAATCTGCAAAACGGTCAACCCAGAGAAGCAATCTTTGCTCTACTGAGGGGACCTTGCAAACCATGTCTGAACAAAGCAGAGAGCTGGGAGAAACCGATTGCTGGGGAGAGACAGTAACCGCCACCCAGTCGGATGCCTGTCTCGTGCAACCCATCGGAGAGGATGAGGTAACCCTGGAGAATCCTGAAAAGCCCCGCTGGTCGATTGGCATCGGGAAGAAAGATGGCTGGGATACGTGAACCAGAGGAGTCACCCTCAAGCGTGGCAACCGAAAACCGGGGTGGAAACTGGAACTAGAAGCCCTTACTGACCGGGGGGGACTGACCGAAGCACCTCTGAGGGAGGACTATCTGAAGAGGCATGTAACCCAATTGGTGATGGAGACTTTGGAAAATCTTAACATCCGAAGGGAGCCAGGACAACAACCAAAGAGCACTGAAAGGGCAGCAGTCATGGATGATGCCAGGGGAGGCACCCCCCTCCTGGAGGCCGCCTATCGAGCAGATGGTGCAGCAGCTACGGGAGAAGACCCAGCAAACCCTCCCCCCCAGGCAGCACGCAGACCGGTGCCCATGCCCAACCAACCCCGGGCTCCTCAGCTGGAAAGAGAAACTCCCCCTCTTGGGGTGAAGTTTGATGGGAATCCGCAACAATTAGGATTCTTTGTGGCACATGTGCTCACCTACATGCAAGAGTATGGGCGTGATTTCCAAACCCAAGGCTCCCGAGTGCGAGTTGTGACCCTAGCCCTAGAGGGTGCCGCAGCCAGATGGATGGTGACCCTACATAATGCCAACGCACAAGAACTGCGGAATTTCGACCATTTCATGATGGCCCTGCGACATCGGTTCGAAGACCCACTGGCAGATCGCAAAGCACGTGACCGCATTAAGGTGGTGAGGCAGGGGCGACGGCCAGTAGCAGAGTATACTGAAGAATTCCGGGACCTCGCGTGTCGTGTGCACTGGCCGGAAGATATTTTGGTGAGCTGTTTTAAGGACGGACTGAGTGATGATCTATACAATGCCTGCGTGGCCCGAGGGGCACCGAATGACCTACATGAATGGTATGTCACTGCCGAAGAAGCTGAGATCGATATGGCTAGAAACCAGTATCGAGTGGGGCGAGCATGGAAGAAATCCTCACCCCAATGGAAGCAAGAGCCTCACAAACCACAAACCGCATTCTCCCCGAGATCTTCAGCCTGTTTCAAGTGTGGAAAAGAAGGGCATCGAGCTGCAGAGTGTTGTTCACAAACACCCGCCCGGAACCACCCACCGGGGGAGGGTCCTGGAAAACCGGGTCGGCGTGGGAAGGAGACTGCCCTGAGGAGCAGGGAGGCCAGAGAAGTCCCATCCCCTCCCCTCTTTGGGGAAGAAACCCTGGCATCTGAACAGGAGGAATCACACTCGTTTGGAAGCGATCCAGATGATGAGCCACTGGTAAGCAAACCAATTAAACCGCTTACCCTCCCCTTAAGACTATTTATCCCGAACAAGGACAGGGAGATAAGTATCCCCACCCTAGTGGATTCGGGGTGCACCTGTTGTTTGATCAGCCCAACCTTAGTAGGGAAGTTAGGGATTAACGTAAGAAAGCCCCCATTACTTTCTGCCAACTAGATGGGTCAATAGCAGGAGGGGAACCAGCTTCTCTGGCCACCGTGCCTCTACATATAGGCATTGGAAGCCACGAGGAAAGGCTTACCTTTATAATGGCACCTGGCATGGAATGGCCGTTGGTTCTGGGCCTTGCGTGGCTAAAAAGATGGAACCCACAAATCAACTGGAAACAAGGCATCATAAAATTTCAGAGGAAGGTGACTTTTGCTGAGTATCCACATAAAGGACTTGAGGGGGCAGAGAATCGAGAAACAGCCATGCCTGGTCACGCCACACCAACTGAGGGCATACCCATAGAATACAAGGATTTAGCTGAGGTTTTTAGTGAAAAAGCCTCAGATGAGCTCCCCCCCCCCCACTGCGCCACTGACTGTGCAATAGAAATCTTACCCGGCGCGAAACTCCCTAAACCCAAGATGTACAGCATGTCACCGAGGGAGTTGGAAGAGCTGAGAACATTCATTGAGAAAAACCTAGCAAGGGGTTTCATCGAGCCAGCCCGACCAAAAATTGCAGCCCCAGTGTTGTTTAGAGAGAAAAAAGATGGTTCAAAACGCTTATGTGTTGACTACCGAAACCTTAATACTATCAGTGTGCAGAACGTGTATCCTCTCCCCCTTATGAAAGATATGTTAGCACACCTCGCTAAAGGGAAAATTTTTTCAAAGCTGGACTTAAGGAAGGCTTACTACCGTGTCAGAATTAAGGAAGGGGATGAGTGGAAAATGGCATTTAACACCCCACTCGGCTGCTACCAATTCAAGGTGCTCCCCTTTGGGTTACAAGGAGCTCCTGCAGTGTTTATGCAGTTAATAAATGAAATGCTGCATCAGCATTTATATAAGGGGGTTCTGGTCTATTTGGACGACATTTTAATCTATACCGAGACCAAAGCAGAACATGTAAAACTAGTCAGGGCAGTTTTAAACAAACTCCGTGCTGCCAAACTTTATGCCAAACTTTCCAAATGTGAATTCCATCAAGAGAAGATTGACTATTTGGGATACCGCATTTCACACCAGGGGGTTGAGATCCTCTAAAAGTGCAGGCTGTACTTGATTGGGACCCTCCATGCACACATAAACAGTTACAGAGCTTCCTGGGGTTTGCCAACTTTTACCGCGTTCGCTCAGATTGCCCTCCCCATCACCAAGCTCTTAAAAACAAAGGGGGAGGACAACCCTAAACCAAAGCAACCATTGAATTGGACTATGGAATGCCAGGCAGCATTTGAAAAACTTAAACGGCTGTTCTCGGCAGAACCAATTCTACAACACCCGGACATGGAGAAACCATTTGTCATACAAGCAGATGCCAGCGATGTGGCAATAGGAGCGGTCCTGCTTCAGAAGAATGAGCAAGACCAACTACAACCCTGCGCTTACACATCCAAAAAGTTGAATGAGACTGAGCAAAGGTGGGCTATTTGGGAGAAAGAGGCGTATGCAGTTCGTTGGGCATTGTTAACCTGGCAGCACTTCCTAGAAGGCAGTAAGACCCCTTTTGAAGTCTGGACTGATCATAAAAATCTAGAAGCCCTAAAGACCCCAAGGAAACTCTCCCCAAAACAAGTACGATGGGCTCAGTACTTTAAACGGTTTGAATTTACTCTAAAATACCTCCCGGGGGGGGGACTTCCTGGCAGATGCGCTATCCAGAAAACCGCAATACATTCGTGCAAGGTCAGACGTAATCAAACCTATAGTACAAAACAGTCAACTAGCCACTAAAGTAGTCATCAGATCCCAAGAAAAACAAGAAACAGTGACAGACAATGACATCACCCAAATTTTTAAACAAGCATTGGCCACTGATGAATGGTTTTTGAACCACAAATCCAGCTGTCTGATGAAAGAAGACTTGGCTTGGGTGGGGGGGAAGTTGTATGTCCCTGCAAGCCAAAGACTATGCTTAATGGTACGGTGCCATGACTCCAAATTAGCTGGACATTTTGGGTTTGTGAAAACTTTATACCTGATTAAAAGACAATTTTGGTGGCCATCACTAAAAAAGGACATAGAAAGCTACGTAGCTAGCTGCCCCATTTGTGCAGCAGCAAAAAGATGCCAGGGGAAAACCCCAGGTCTATTGCAGAAGGTAGCTGAACCTTCAGCGCCTTGGAGAGAGATTGCTATGGATTTCATTGTGGAATTGCCAAACAGTGAGGGAAATACTGTTATTTGGGTTGTAACAGACCTATTTTCAAAACAGGCACATTTTATACCCTGCCAAAAGATCCCAACTGCTAAAAGTTTAGCCAAATTATTCCTAATACACATTTATCGACTTTATGGTGCTCCACAAAGGATCATCTCCGACAGAGGGGCTCAATTCACCTCCAACTTTTGGAGGGCGTTTCTGGGCTTACTTGGTACTGGCCAGGGGTTGAGCACATCTTTTCATCCGTGTACTAATGGCAATTCTGAAATTTTGAACTCGGTACTAGAACAATATTTAAGATGTTTCATTAATTTTCAACAGGATAACTGGACCGAACTTTTGCCTTTTGCTGAAGTTGCGTTTAATAATGCTGTCCATTCAAGCGCTGGTTTTACCCCTTTTAGAGTAGCAACAGGCCAGGATTTCAGCCCCATGCCTGAACTACCCACAGAAGAACCCACCATCCCCTCACTTAAGGAGTGGATGGATAATTTGCAAAACACGTGGCCAGTGGTTAGATTAGCCTTACAGGAAGCTAGAGAAGCTTTTAAGATTCAAGCTGACAAGAAAAGAACCCAAACCTTTTCATATTGGAGACAGAGTATACTTATCTACAAAATTCTTGAAATCATTACAACCATCAAAGAAACTAGGGCCAAAGTTCATTGGACCTTTCCCCATCACTAGAATCATCAATCCAGTAGCAGTTGAACTACTTCTTCCAAAGACACTCAGGCAGATCCACCCAGTATTCCATATCAGTTTACTCAAGAGAGAAGTAATCTCATCCCTCAGACCACCTGCATCTACACCACCTGTTCCCATCATGATTGAAGGTGAACAACACTTTGAAATCAAGGAAATCCTTGATTCTAGGATCCACAGAGGGAAAGTCCAATACTTAGTTGCTTGGAAACATTTACCATCAGTACACAATGAATGGGTCACCAAACACCACGTTAGGGCTCCAATCTTACTGAGAAAATTTCACTCCCAATACCCTAACAAACCTTGTTAATATACTATCATGAAATCTTGAAATCTTGTTTGTATTTGGTTTTTTTTACAGGTGGACCCTTTTGTTTTCTAAGGAGGGTAGCATGTCAGATCCCTAAAAGTGATACTGCCATTCAAGTGAAGGAAGGGGGGACGTGGATTCGATTTACTAGCATGGCCTGTGTCATCAGATATTTTACAACCTATATCCTGGCGCCAAGCAAGCCTGAGATTCCCTTTACCTGCAGGAATTTATATGATAGCCATGTGGGTTGTCTCACTTTAAAGGGAAGTGGTGGGAATGCATGTTTGTTCGGGTTCTCAAAGGAAATAGTAAAGAAAACATCTTCATACTTGTGTATTGGCTGAAATCTGCATTCTGACCTAAAGGGAGGGATCTCTATCACTTTAATCCTACTGCTTTGCCTAAGGGCATTCAGATTGTGCTTTAGCTGGATGGTTTTCACTTCTGCTTAATAAAAGAATCCTTTTGAACAACTACGTTTCAAGAGTTCGTACTTTCTTAAATTGGAAGGAGAGGCGATCCTTACAATTGGGTGGGATAGGTAGTTCTCTAGATGTCAGAAAGAAAATTCAAAATGAATTTGATAGCAGAGAAAAACTAGCTGAAAATAACAGAATGACAAATATGTCTATATTTACATACATATATATACTACCATCTTGGTAATAGTACCTCCAAGGGAAAAAACTTTGCATTTGTGCTTTTAATATTCTTTTCTTTAGGAGCTTGCACCCAGTTTGAGCTCCTTTTCCTATTAGCATCTGCTGCCACAGAATCCTGCTGATCTGACTATATTAAAATTCAATTTCTTGAGCTCCAAGATCCATGTTTAACTACCCTTAGTTTTAATTTCCTTTCAAAATCAAGAACTGCAGTTTCACATGATTACTTTTTAAAAATATGCCTGGAAAAAGATGTGAAATCCAATGTGAAGCTTTAAGAAATTTTTTCCATGAAAATTGTTTCTACTCTGCTGCCCATAATAAGTCTCTAACCTCATAACCTGAATTTATATCTAACATCCTCAAAACATACCCAGGAAACATTTTTCTATAGTTTAGAATTTATGTTTAAGTAAAAAAACATTTAATGGACTAAAATACTGCTTTGTTTAAGCAGGATGTTTTTTTCTTCTATCAAAAGACCATTCTACAAGGGAGAACAAGAATAGCCATTGGACATAATATATAATTACTGGACTCAAGCCCATGTAAACGAGACTTGGAAATGATTTTGAAAGGAAATAGAAAATGTAATGGCCTTAAAATTATTTGAATATGTTGCTTCTTCTGTTATATTATTTAGAATACTAAAGAGATCTTTGAAATGGAAAACTAGATGTGGGATTGGAGTGATGGCCCCTTGGACTGCAATGATAGTGAAGGGATGGAAATCCCTTCTCTATCTAGCTCTGCAGTTAAAATAGCAGCCATTGTTTAATGACAGCCTGTCTCTGTTCTGTGATATTCATGTGTAATTAATTGCATTAATGATATCAGAAGAAACATTTCCTTCTTATATTAAGGTGACCAGATTTTAACATTGGTAAAGAGGGACATTGTGGGTGTGGCTTATTTTGTGGGCATGGCTAGCTGGTCATGTGACTGGGTGGCCATGGCTATGTGTATAGGGTAAGGTGAACAGATTTTAACATTGGTAAGAAGGACACCATTGTGGGCGTGGCTTATTGTGTGGGCGTGGCTTGGAGGCCATGTGACCGGATGGGCGTGGCTAGCTGGTCATGTGACCGGGTGGCCATGGCTATGTGTATAGGGACTACTCAGAGGGCTGAAAAAGTTATTTTTGACTGGTCCTCACACTTTTGACTGGTCCTCACACTTATGACCATCCTCACTTTTATGCCCGTGCAGTATTCTTAACAACCATGTCACTCATTTAACAACTGCTTCTCTTCACCATGGTGACAAGATAGGGCAAAAACGTAAAATGTGAGGACAGTCATAAGTTTGAGGACTGGTCAAAAGTGTGAGGACCAGTCAAAAATAACTTTTTCAGCCCTCTTAGTAGTACATATGCACAAAAGGACTAACCAGAGGGCTGAAAAAAAGTCATTTCTGACAGATCCTCGCACTTTTGACTGGTCCTCACACTTATGACCATCCTCACATTTATGCCCATGCAGCATTCTTAACAACCATGTCACTCATTTCACAACTGCTTCTCTTCACCATGATGACAGGATAGGGCAAAAATGTAAAATGTGAGGACAGTCGTAAGTTCGAGGACTGGTCAAAAGTGTGAGGACCAGTCAAAAATAACTTTTTCAGCCCTCTGAGTAGTACATATGCACAAAAGGACTAACCAGAGGGCTGAAAAAAAGTCATTTCTGACAGATCCTCGCACTTTTGACTGGTCCTCACACTTATGACCATCCTCACATTTATGCCCGTGCAGCATTCTTAACAACCATGTCACTCATTTCACAACTGCTTCTCTTCACCATGATGACAAGATAGGGCAAAAATGTAAAATGTGAGGACAGTCGTAAGTTCTAAATATCTAAAAGATTGTTCACAAGAGACTTATGAATGGGAATGGAAGAGGTGGATAGATTACGTTCAGAACAAATATCAAACTAGGAAGTATCAAATAGCTTTTATTTGAAAATGTTATATTAAGATAGAAATATTTTAAGGTAATGAGGATGAAAATTTATTTGAAAATGTTATATTAGGATAGAAATAGGTTAATGTAATGAAGATGAAAAATTTTTAGGGGGAGGGAGGGGCTCAAGTTTTATAAGGGGTTTTCCTTTCATTTGATATGAGTATACTGTGTGGAAGTCTGGGGGAGAGGGGAGGGTTAGGGTGGGTTAGGGAGGTTGGGAAGTTTGGGGTGGGATGAGGGGGGAAAATGTAATTGTAAAACTTTTGCAATAAAAAAAAATAACTTTTTCAGCCCTCTGAGTAGTCCATATGCATAAAAGGATACAGCAATAGAGAGGATGAAGGAAGGGAAGAGAAATTAGAGTAGGAGTGAGGGTAAGAGAGGGAGGAAGAGAAGAGGAGAAGGAGAAAGGAAGAGGAAGTAGGGAGGAGAAGAAGAGGGTGGGGGGAAGAGAAAGTAAGAAGGAAAGAAAAGAGAGAGGTGGTAGGTTTGAGGAGAAAGATAGCTGTACAATAAAAAAGATGAAAGGGAAGAAAGCCAACCCCAAACAAATATAAAGATATTAAGATAAAGAATGAAAGCAAAGACCCTGCTTTCGCTTTCGCTTCTTCAGCACAGCTAGGGGGAAAAAAATCTGCTCCAGGAACTCTTTACACTGATCACCTGTAGGGCAGCCCTTTGAAGCCCCGCGGCAAGAGTTTAAACAGTTTTTTTCCCTCTAGCCATCAGTTGGGACTCAGGAGGCAGCCGGGACTCAGGAGGCAGAATGAAAAATCGGGACTTTTTTAAAACGCCGCGGGACGCGGGACAAATTGCTAAAAATCGGGTCTGTCTCGCCAAAAGCGGGATGTCTGGTCACCTTAATTAGTGTCAATATCAACATTTGTTCCAACATTTTTAGGAAGCTTTTTTAAAAAATAATATTGGAATTTTCAGGAAGGAACAATTGCTAACTCACTCATCTCAAAGCAGTGCAAAGGATCTTGCATTAAAAGTCCAAATGAAAAGAAAACGAAAAGAGTTAATAAAAATAATTAGATATTGATAGTCATAAATAAGCAAATTATAGGACAAGAAGATAGCCCTAAATACAAACAGATGCACTGCTGGAGAGGTTATTGTACCAGAAAAACAATGGGATTTCTGGTAAAGCCATTCAGATTAGATATTTCTCCTCCCCATATGATTTTGTTCCTGTTTGCTCTAAAAGTAAAAGTTCTCTGTTCTAGGAATCTCACTACAACAAACATGTAAATTTCACTTTCCAACTAATTCACTTGCCCTGAGATACTAGCAGAAAGGCGCTCTGTTTGCTACCCTTATTCCATCACCTGGTCTTGCATGTAGCCCTTGGGATAGAAAAGGTTGAGCACCTGTAAAACTAAAGAGAAAATTTAAATGGATGAGATTTAAAAATATGAACAGGAAGTGTATTTGTACAACTCAAAATCAAATATAATAAACTTTTTTGTTTATAAAATGTTGGAGCAAAAGTATTATATAACATATAAATAAAGGTACCTGTTATGCCAGTAACATAAATTTTGAATTAGAGATATATTTTCAAAATGGAGAAATAAGATAACTAAGGTATCTAAAATATAACCAACTGAATGTTCTTTTAACTTCCTCTGGCTTAAACAATGCATGCAAATTACTTAGAGAGATTTGACGATTTCTTTTTTATAAATTTGTCACCAGGATTAATATGGTTTGCAAATATTTTTGTTGTGCATCTCCACTACACAATAGCATTTTTTCCATGCTTGTTAAAAAGTAACCTCACAATGATAGGTGGAAACGGGCTGTTAGGCAGCTATCTCCCTGTTGTTATACATATATAACACATTGTTCCAGGCAGGGGAATTACATTACAATTTTTTGCCCATCCTTCTATTCTGAGCCATCCTAACATTTGTGGGGCTCACATCTAACATTCAATGTGGACATATTTATTAATTAGATCAGTTCACTGGTTTAAAAAACATTCTTACAGGTTGTTTATCAATGGATTTTAACTGAATTTGAATGCAGTATCAAATATGGAATCAGAGGATTTATTTCTTGGCCTAATATTTTGAGTTGGGTAAGGAAGTGGAAGGAATGCATATCAAGGAGCAGATGAACAGTATAACTAATTCTATGGAGGACAGAAAGAAAATATTCATTTGATTAATTTAATCTACT
The DNA here is from genome assembly GCA_022577455.1 of Arizona elegans. Classification (NCBI taxonomy): domain Eukaryota; kingdom Metazoa; phylum Chordata; class Lepidosauria; order Squamata; family Colubridae; genus Arizona; species Arizona elegans. The sequence continues at coordinate 89,849,957 of JAKOOJ010000002.1, forward strand.
ATAACTTTTTAAAAGTGAACCAAAGTAAGAGAATGAAATTTTACAGAGAAAAATAAAAATTCTTAATTAAGAGAATGCAGAAATACAGGAGAATACCTGCATATGTGAAAAACCTTTTGGAATTGTAATTTATTGTAAGATGAATATGAGTCATAATATACTGTAGCTGTGAAGACAAATGTAGTTTTAGGCACCATTAAAATAAATATGATTTCCAAATTATGGAAGCAATAATTCTACACTATTTTTCATTAATTAGATTATCTCAAATACTGTGGCCACTTCTAAGGATTTCATATTGAGAGGGATTAAGATAATCTGAATACAAAAAAGGTAATGAAGATCATTAGTAAATTGGAAAGTAAAGGTGCACACATTATTACTTACAATCTCAGTTCCTCAAAATCAGATTAAAACTGAACTACAATCATCTTCATTCCTATCAATCTGGAAATATGAGCCAAACAATGTTCTATTGAGCTAACCAATAGGAAAATGCAAAGGATATCATTTAGTTAGTGCTCCACCCCAATCTACTAATTTTGAAGCAGCAGAAACAAAGAGAAGTAAAAAAGATTAGTACCTGCCCTTCCAGTTCTCATTTCTGATACATTATGTGCATTTGTTTGCTTTGTAAAAACAAAAACAACCCCCCCACCCACCCACCCTCGTGGTAGTTAAAAAAGGAAGATATCTTTCACAAACATCTATTCCGCTTGCATTTAAAATATCTTGCAAACTATGAAAGTAAGAAGATAGTGTGTCAGCAATTTTGCAAATAGTTGCTTTGAGAATATTTAGGAAACTGAATGTTGAGATGAAACTTGAGATGAGATACCTCAGGGGTGTCAAACTCAATTTCACTGAAGGCCACATCAGGGTTGTGTTTGATTTTGGGGGGCCAGGGTGGGCATGGCCAGTTCGACACCACTTGTGTCGGAGGGGGGGAGGCTGTGGTGGCCCAAGCGCTCTGCCAGCGAAACAGGCTCCCGAGCTCCGTTTTTGGCTGCAACAGGGTCCTGCAACCCTCTGCCAACAAAAATGTCTGAACTCCGTTTTTGCTGGCAGAGGCACTGCGGGGCGGTCCTTTGCTATTTCCAGGGCGACCCTGTGGCCAGATCTAAGCACCCAGACCTTGAGTTTGACATCCCTGAGATACCTGTTCAATTCAATGACGTATTTCAGCTTGCAGGACACAGAATGATGGTCTTCAAGTACAAGTGACACTGTCACCTAGAAGTCTAAGGACTCTTCTCATGAATTGATTGAAAACTACTAACTTTGAGCTGGCAGAAAATTACATTGGCATAATATTCATTACTCCACTGTCAATCCCTATCTTTTCACAGCATAAACCAAGAAAAGGTATTATTCTTCTTTGCTCTGTGCAGGGCATATTGAGGACAGAGATTGGTGAATTTCTTTGCCTTTGTTTAACTTTCCTCATATTAAACTCACCAGCCAGCTGGAAAATATTCCCCATCTCACTCTCCTCCGCATGGGATGGAGCTGAAGTGTGTGTGTGTGTGTGTGTGTGTGTGTGTGTGTGTGTTTCTTGTCAGCAGGGGATGGAAAAATAACACTTTGCAGGAGCTGTGTTAGGTGGAAGTGGAAAAAGACCCCAAGACTTGTTTCATTCTGTTTGGTAGGATATACAATAATGTATTTTAAGTTATAGAACAATAGATTGTGATTGAACATTGTTGGATGTGCTTATGAAGGTGATCATAAAATCACAGAATCATTGGGCTGGAAGGGACTGCAGAGATCTTCTGTCCAACTGTCTGTTCAAGGCAGGAGCCTTATGCTATCCCAGTCAAATAGTTGTCCAGTCCATTTTTGAAAACCTCCAGTGTCTGGAAACATTGGAGTCTGGACAGTCATCTGTCAGGGACACTTCAATTTGGATACTTACGCTGAATTCAGTGGCTTAAAGGACCCATTTTTAACTCAATACAATCTGTTTTTCTAAATAATACAACAAAAGTAGCAATCCAATTCAACTAATTTTATTTCTGTGGATAATTTCAACCCATTTCAGAATCATGTTTATGTTTTATCAGCAGTTCATTTTTGGCAGAATTACAATGAGTGGACATTTCCCAGCTGCTATTATTTCCTATGGTCTTTTTTGGCTTTTAGGCTTAACGTATAATTACTTCGGCGTCAACTATATGCCGCAGACAGTGGAGGAAACAGAGACTCTTTATTTTAAAAAATCCGTTATTTCTTCAGGCAGCTTTTCTGAACGAAGTCCCGTCAGAAGACTGATCTTGGATCTCTTTTGAACCACTGCTCCTTCGAGATAAGCGTCCCTTCTACATGCCGCTCCGTCATTTTCCAGCTGAGGAAGTAACCAGAACCCACGGTCGGAGAAATATTTTTCTTTTCTAAAACGGCTCCATTTTCTGTCAATTCCGGAGAAGACGATGAGGACGCTCTCTCCCGCACCTCATGATTTTGCAGATTCGGCGCTCTGGAGCCTCTCCATTTCTTGGAGACCTCGTGATACAGTAGGAAGGGCTACGGATCTCGCCGTTGTGAAAGAGGCCTCTAAGCGGCGCTGTGGCCCAGGGTGGTGCCGGCTCCAGTACAGCATTCCTCTTTACACATGATCTCATCTCGAGCCGGCGGCGTCAGCGGCGGCTGCCTTGGCGGAGGACTAGTTCGAGCTGGCTCAGAACGGGAGGGCCAAGGGCGAACCATGTCTTCGGCCGGCGCCTGGAAGAGCCCGTGCATTCCCCGTGCGTTTAAGCAACCGGGCTTCATGGCTTGGCCTTTTCTCCCGTCAGCTGCGGCATCGCTTACTTCAGCTCTTTGTTGAAGACGGGGGATTATGTTACGACTAACTCGATCTGCAGGGAGGTGAGTGGGAAGGAAGCCAGGGAAAAAGAATGCGGGTCTATTTAATGGTGTGCTGCCTTGTTTTCTACACCGTGCGTGGACAAGTAGAGTATTCCATCGCCGAAGAAACTGAGCGTGGCGCGCCCGTCGGGAACCTAGCACAGGATTTGGGTATTGATGCGGCTAGGCTGCCCTCCCGCAGATTCCGCATGATCACCAGTTCAAGTAAGCAATATTTCAACCTGAATGTGAGCACCGGGGCTTTGTCTGTTAACGAGCGCATCGACAGGGAAGAGATCTGTGCACAAGAACCTATCTGCTCTCTGAATTACGAACTCGTGTTAGAAACCCCCCTGGAACTTTATAAACTGCAGTTTAAAATATTGGACGTGAACGATCACACTCCTACTTTTCTGCTAGAGGAATATCATGTGAATGTCGCCGAGTTCCTGGCTCCGGGAGTTCGGTTTACTCTCCCGGTCGCCCAAGATCTCGACGAAGGCATCAACAGTGTCCAGAGCTACATTCTAAGCCCCAACCAGCATTTCAGACTGGAAATGCAGACTCGTGGGGATGGGAGCCGATATCCTGAACTGGTACTAGAAAAGCCCTTGGATCGGGAGCAGCTGGCCACACACAGGCTTACTATCACAGCTAAAGATGGAGGAAGCCCCCAGAGGTCTGGAGACGCCCAGGTTGTGGTAACCGTCCTGGACACAAATGACAATGCCCCTACTTTTGAGCATTCTGTCTACAGGGCCAGCGTGTTGGAAACCTCTCCTAGAGGCACTCTGGTCACTAGGGTGCAAGCCACAGACTTAGATGAAGGTCAGAATGGAGAGGTCTTCTACTCGTTTAGCAACAGCACATCCCCTGAGCTACAGAAGATGTTCAGCATCAACCCCCAGAATGGGGAGATAAAAGTCAGTGGTGCTTTAAATGTCCAAAAGCCCCTGCTCGAGATGTTCATTGAGGCAAGGGATAAAGGAGTCTTTGGCATGTCCACTGTATCCAAACTGTTGGTGGAAATTACTGATGTGAACAACAATGCCCCAGAGATTACACTCACTTCGCTCTCCAGCCCCATCCCAGAAGATTCTTTGCTGGGCACGGTGGTAGCTCTTTTGAGTATTACTGATGAAGATCCTGGTGAGAATGGGAAAATCATTTGTAAGATTCCTGTTGACATCCCCTTCCAACTCAAGTCCTCTTTTGATAATTACTACAGCCTGATCACAAGTGGTCTTCTTGATCGAGAACAGGTCAGTGAATACAACATTACAGTCACTGCCTCTGATCTAGGTTCCCCTCCCATTGCCACTCAGAAAGCACTGTGGGTGCAGATTGCGGATGTGAATGACAATCCTCCCAAATTCCTCAACCAGATGCGTGAAATTTACATAGCAGAGAACAATAAGCCTGGGGCATCTGTTTTCCAGGTGTCAGCTTCTGATCCAGACCTCTGGGAGAATGGTCGGGTATCTTACTTTCTCAGGGACATTGACATCCAGGGCAGCTCCTTGTCCAGATATTTAGCCATTGATGCAGGCAATGGAATCATCTATGCAAAAGACACTTTCGACTTTGAGCAACTCCAAAATTTTCATTTCCAAGTAGAGGCAAAGGACAATGGCTTCCCAATTCTGACTGCTACTTTTATTGCCAGTGTTACCATCTTAGACCAAAATGACAATGCCCCAGTCATCTTGTATCCAGAAGTGAGAAATGCTTCAGTGGCAGTTGAAATTGTGCCACGCTTGGCAGATACCAACTATTTAGTGACCAAGGTGGTGGCCCATGACCCAGACAGTGGGCAGAATGCTTGGCTTTCTTACCACCTTCTGCACTCTTCTGACACAAGCCTATTTCAGGTTTTACCAAATTCCGGGGAACTTAGGACTAGTCGTTCAATGAGATCTAATGACCCCATCAAGCACAAAGTGGTGATCTTGGTGACAGACAGTGGGGATCCTTCCCTTTCCTCTACTGTAACTTTGGGCATCCTACTAGGTGACACTCTCCCACAAGCACTCCCAGACTTTGATGACAGCCTGGAAACACACGGGCAGCAGCTGTCTAGCTTGAACTTCTACTTGATCATTGCTCTGGGCTGCCTTTCCTTTGTCTTTTTTGGATTTATCATTTTCCTTTTTGCTGTTCGACTTTTCCACTGTAGGACTAACCCCTCTTGCAATTGTTGTTGCCCCACGGATGAGTATGAAAATTATCGGTACAATGTGCGCATGCTCCCAAGCTCTCATTTTACCCCAGAGATGGTTGAGATTGCAGGGATGGGGAAACTTACACACACCTATTTATATAGGGCAGCCCTAGGTGTAGGGACTAGCAATAACAACTTGATGTCCAACAGAGATGCCGGGAACCTTTCCAAGGGGGCGGGATTATTACAAGTGCCAGCATCCTGCATTCAAGTACAGAAGGTGAAGAGTGACCATTTTAATGCCATTTTGGTGGTAAGCAGTGCTTTCAAATATCTATTGTCTCTCTTGGTATTGGGTGGGATGGGAAAGTAAATACCAAAAAGCATGTCTTGATCCAACAATGAAAATTAAGAAAATGATTTAGAGAAAAAAGGGCTGGAATGGATGTCATTTCATTTGCAGAAGGAAGATGGTTTGTCCTCCCAACATCTTGCAAATTAAAAACAAAATAAATGAAATGAGGTAGCTTGAAGTCCAATGTCCTGCAGTAACCAATACCTAAAATGATAATCCAAAAAACAGGATGGGCATAGCCTATGAGCTGACAAGAGTCATGATGGAAGTGTAACTCTTCCCTCAGTATATTTTCTTATTTTTAGAAATGTTTCATAAGAAAGAGCTGGGTGTACATATTGGAGTGGGTCCAAAACAGTGTGTTTAAAGAAAATCTTATGATGAACAGTTCAAGATGCTATGTATATTCAACTTGGAAACAAGAAAATTGGAGAAACCTAATTGCAATCTTCAAGTTTCTGGAAGATTCTTGTCATATTGAAAATGAGGTATAATTGTTCAGAGTTATTCCAAGAGAACTAAGAACCAATCACTTTAAATTACACACACACACAAAATAGTAACAGTAGGGGTTATTTTTGGGAGATGCTGGAATTTTCTTTTCCTGGAGATGTTTAAACCCAGGTTGTATTATTGTCAGTTGGAAATGCTGTAGTATGGGGTTCCTTCACTGGGCAAAGAGTTGGAGTAGATGTTCTTCCAATATTTATGTTTGATTATAATGAAAAGTGCTCATTTTAATATTTATTCTTTCTGCAACAAAAGAGTCTGTTTGCAAATGAGAAAAACAAATAAGATCATTAAATTTAGGGCCTAATATTATCATTACTCTAATGACCCAGTGATGAATAGAATATGCTCCTTTATATCCCCCCCCCTTTCATGATACCCTGTTTCCCCCCAAATAAGACATCCCCTGATAAGCCCAATCAGGCTTTTGAGTGCATGGCAATAAGATCAAGCGCTTATTTCAGGGTTCAAAAAAATATAAGACAGGGTCTTATTTTCAGGAAAACACAGTAGTACTGTTTAGAATTCTCATCAGATATTAACTGATTCCATGATAACTTTGGTTTTTCTGGTGTTACAGAGCACTGAAAAGCAACAACATGATTTTGGTATGTGCCTATCAAAATTCCTTGGTGGGGAGGGTAAGGGAAGGAAGGCAATTGGATCGACTCATTATTGGATTTATGTAACTCAGACCAACCCTTTGGGATGGCTGGTGAGATTATGATAATAGAATTGATACTGGGTAGGATAGGAGATCAACCAGCAAACCTTTCAGAAGACCAGTCAAATTGCACCCAGAAACAATTACTTATTGCTTTGAAAATGTTGTGTATGTGATTCAAACATGTAGGTTCTTGTGGCCAAACAGCAAGGAAATATTTCAGGACAAGATGTTATGAGACATTGTGCAACACTCATGCTGAAGATTTAGAAGACTCTTCCTAATTTTTTAAAAAATGGATAGGGATAAAAATGGTTTTGACTGTATATAGCAACTGGGCTCCAATAATTTCTCTTGAAGAATAATGTAAAGAAACAGCTCTGCGGGGGGGGGGGGGGGATGAGTTTTTTAAATTATACGGCAAGAATCCTCCCAGCAAGAATGAAGTTGCATTTTCTAAATTAAATTCCAGAAATGGGAATGAGTTGCAATCTCAGATGAATCTAGGGCTAGGCAGGCTATTATCAGAGTATTAGATCTGGACTCCCTACAGTTACAACTTTCCTAGAACTTTGGACAAAAGGTGAAATATATTTCATCAATAAAGGGCTTGAATAAAACAAAAATTAGTTGTCCTTCAATTTTGTGTTGCCTTGGTAAGATCATGTCTACTAACACTAACTTTACAAAATTAAAACATAGCTATCTTAGGATAAAACTCGGGCCCTTCCACATTTGCACCAATCTAGTATTGGTGGTTGCGTTTTCATCCATCAACAGAGATAAATAATATTTATTTAATATATCATTAAATAAAATCTAATAATTTTAAAACATTAATATTCTTAGTTTAACTTCCTGAAAGAGTCTGTTGTGTGCCATCCACTGAAGTTATCTTGTTGAACAAGAGAATTGCTATAATCACAATGCATACAACTGAAATAAGTTTGTGTAATATTCACAGAAAATATGATGTTAGATTACACTAGCAATAAGAATTATCCTCAGCATTGAAATGAAGGTATACATTTCATTCAAAATTTCTTTTATATATATATATATATATATATAAGTTTTTTGTTTTTGTTTTTTCAAACATACAAATTACATCTTTTCGGAACAGAGCTTTGATCCGGTCATCAATTTGTTCAATTTTTTGTCATCTTTAATAAAATTTTATGTATTCTATTTTGCCATAACACTTATTTCTTAATCTTAAATCACATATTTCAACTAATACCATCTTAGAAAAAGTTTATTCATATGTACTAAATCAATATAATTATCCTTCTATTAACCCACCTTAAATCTTAATTCAATTAATACCTCATAATACATTTCACAATTCTTACCCTAAATCCTCACTATTAACAATACAGTTCAAACATGTTTATATTCCAAAATTATTTCCATTTCTAAAACTTCCTTACATTTATTTATTGCTTCATGTAATGCTCATTAAATCTTTATTCCATTATTACTTTATCAAATTCAACCTTTTATCATTCCACTGTTAATCATCTTTATGCCACTGTTAATCCCAGTGTAATCATCTTTCTTTTTTCACTGTTAATCCCAGTGTAATCATCTTTATTTTTTCACTGTTAATCCCAGTGTAATCTCTATAAATATTTAAACAGTATCCCAATTATTATAGCTATCAATTTCTTCAAATAATATCATCCAACATCTGAATAAAAATTGCTTCATCATATCCATTAATATATTTTCTTTTAACATAGTCTATTTCTCATATATTTTAACTTCAATCCATATTTCATTTCTAAGTATCTAACATATTTCTTCTCACATTTATTAATATCAATATAGTTTTATAAATCCAAGTCCTGGACTTTTTTATTTTCCTTAATATTTTCCAACCTTTTATTCTTTTATCATTCACTGTTAATCCCAGTATAATCATCATTGTGTTATTGTTAATCTCAATATAATCTCTAGAGACCTCCTTTTTATTATTATTATTCACATGTTCAGTTACTTATTCATATTTAATCACATTGTCTTTATCTTCTTTATTCTCCACCTCTATATCTTATTCCTCCATCTTCATTTTCTTGTCCATTTGTATATACTCCATTTCAACTTCTGTATCCTCAAATTTTTGTCCTCTGTGCAACATTATAATTATTTCTCTTATTTTCATTGTCCAAGTCTAGATCAATTTGTTCCTTCTCTAATTCCTCACCATTTTTCTTTTTAAGTTAATATTATTCCAATTATAAGAGTTCCATTGTGTTCCCTTCTTTTTATTTTTGATTTTTTCTCCAAAAGTCAAACCGCTTGTAGACAAGAAAATCCTCCTCCGCAAGTTCTCACGGATGTTTATTTATTTATTTGTTTGTTTGTTTGTTTGTTTCAATTTCTATACCGCCCTTCTCCAAATAGGACTCAGGGCGGTGAACAGCCAAAGTAACAAACAGGACATACAAAATTTAAAAACAATTTAAAATAATTAGATATTTTGGCCGTAAATTAAAACAACCCAATTTAAAATCAATTTAAAATTTAACTCAAGCCAGCCCAGCTAATTGAAATAAATAGGTTTTCAGGGCCCGACGAAAAATCCGGAGGTCTGTTATTGTACGTATCTCTGGGGGGAGGTTGTTCCAGAGGGTGGGCGCTGCCACAGAGAAGGCTCTCCCCCTGGGGGTCGCCAGCCGACATTGTCTGGCGGACGGCACCCTGAGGAGGCCCACTCTGTGCGAGCGTACTGGCCGGTGGGAGGCTATTGGTGGCAGAAGGCGGTTTCGTAGGTACCCCGGCCCTAAGCCATGGAGCGCTTTAAAGGTGGTCACCAACACCTTGAAGCGCACCCGGAAGAGCACCGGGAGCCAGTGCAGCTCGCGCAGGAGAGGTGTCACATGGGAGCGCCTCGTTGCCCCCATAATCCCCCGCGCGGCCGCGTTCTGGACCAGCTGGAGCCTCCGGGTGCACCCCAGGGGGAGCCCCATGTAGAGAGCGTTGCAGTAGTCCAGGCGGGAAGTGACGAGTGCCTGAGTGACTGCGTAGGGAGTCGGATCTAGAAAGGCGAACCTGATAAAAAGCCCCCTGGCCACGGCCATCAAATGATCTTCTAAAGACAGCCGTGTGTCCAGGAGGACGCCCAAGTTACGAGCCCCCTCCGTGGGGGCGAGTAATTCGCCCCCAATAGCCAGCGATGGCATCAGCTGGCTATATTGGGACGCCGGAAGCCACAGCCACTCGGTCTTGGAGGGGTTGAGTCGGAGCCTGTTTCTCCCCATCCAAGCCCGCACGGCCTCCAGGCACTGGGACATCACTTCAAGGGCATCGTTAGGGTGGCCTGGGGTGGAGATGTACAGCTGGGTGTCATCAGCGTACTGATGGAACTCCACCCCGAAGCCACGGATGATCTCACCCAGCGGCTTTACATAAATGTTGAACAGAAGGGGCGAGAGGACCGACCCTTGTGGCACCCCACAAGCAAGGTGCCTCGGGGTCGACCGCTGCCCCCTGTCAACACAGATTGCCACCAGTCAGAGAGGTAGGAGGAGAACCACCGCAGAACGGTGCCCCCCACCCCCAACCCCGCCAACCGGTGCAACATGATACCATGGTTGATGGTATCAAAAGCTGCTGAGAGGTCTTAACAGGACCAGGATAGAGGAACAACCCCTATCCCGAGCCCTCCAGAGATCATCCACCAACGCGACCAATGCCGTTTCTGTGCTGTGCCCAGGCCGGAAGCCGGACTGGAGTGGGTCTAGATAGACAGCTTCATCCAGGTACCGGGGAAGCTGTTGCGCCACCACACTCTCAACAACCTTCGCAACGAAGCGAAGGTTGGAGACTGGACGATAGTTAGCCAAAACAGCCGGATCCAGAGAGGGCTTCTTGAGGAGGGGCCTTACAACTGCTTCTTTCAAAGCGGCCGGCAGGACCCCCTCACTCAAAGAAGCGTTAACAATCTTCTGGAGCCAGCCTCGTGTCACCTCCCCGGAAGCCAGTACCAACCAGGAGGGACACTGGTCCAATAAACATGTCGCGTTCAGCCGTCCCAGGACCCTGTCCATGTCCTCGGGAGCCACAGGATCGAACTCCCCCCAGATAACACTCTCAAGACCTGCCTCAGTCATCCCGTCCGGACATACCCAGTCAGAAACCAGCCCTTCCCGAATCTGAGCGATTTTGTCATACAGATACTGCACAAAATCTTCAGCTCGGCCCTGCAAGGGGTCATCCCGCACTTCCAGATGGAGGAGGGAGCAGGTCACCCTAAACAGGGCGGCCAGGCGATTATCTGATGACACGATAAGAGCGGCAAAATAGCTAGTTTTCGCCGCTTTTATCACCACTAGGTAGGTCTTAATATGAGACCTCACCAGTGTTCGGTCAGATTCGGAGCGGCTGGTCCTCCAACTACTCTCCAGGCATCTTTTCCGGCACTTCATCTCCCTAAGCTCCTCGGAGAACCAAGGAGCTAGGTGAGTTCGGTGCCGGGTCAGAGGCCGCAAAGGCACGACACGGTCCAAGGCCCCGGCAACCGCACTATCCCAGGCGGCCACCAGGTCTTCAGCCGAGTCATGAGCCAGAATCTCAGGAAATGGCCCAAGCTCCAACTGGAACCTATCAGGGTCCATCAGGCGCCTGGGGCGGAACCACCTGGTCGGTCCCGCCTCCCTGCGGCGGGGTGCAGCGGTTAGAAAGTCCAGTCGAAGGAGCGAGTGGTCCTTGAGTGTTATCTGTAAAGTCCACAATTTTCCAAAACAAAAACCAAGTTGCAATGTTCCTTTTTACTCCAGATGGTGTCTCTCTGCAATCCACAATTTCCGGTTGTTTAAAAAGTATCCATTTTGTTTCAATTACATAACAGTCTTATTTAGCTTCTCTTTTTCTTTTAGGTTTAAAAGTACCAAATCATATTTAAAGTCCAGTCCAAATTTAAATATTTTTCTCACTTCTTTCCCCCCCCACTTTTCCCCCTTTTATTTGTACATCACTTCTTTTTTAAAGCTTATTATCCATTCTCTTTATTTATTTATTTTTTTGAAATTTAAAAAGAGAGAAGGGGGAAAAAGGATCTCTTAATTTCTTTCCAATTCTTTGACCATTCTCAAATGTTTTAAGGTTTCCAAATAGTTTGTTTAAAAATCTATTTTCTATCGGGTATTCATCTCTAAAGTTACGTTTCAAAAACTTCTTTGCCCCCATGCTCCTTAGCCGCTATTTATCATTAGGGGTCTTATAATTAAAAGATGTTTCCCTTGTTGTTATTTCATGCCTGGGTTGGCTGTCACTCACCTGGCTTCAAAAAACTCTGTTCCGTTCCTCTTCTCTCTCCAGCTCTATACTTAGTCCGGTCATCCCAGCTTCGTGGCAGCTGCCATGGCCGCCATCCCCCGCTGCCGAGTTACAGAGAGTTCCCTCCGACCTTCGAGAAACTTGCCTGTACCTCTTGGTCGTCCAAGGTGCCTCTCTTTCTTCCCCGTCCCTGCAGGATGGTTCTGGTCCGCAGACCCATCGGCAGCGGTTTATCAACGGGTTTTCACGGAGCTCATCGGAGCCCGCTAATTCCCCAACTGTCTCACCATGACGCCAAACCAGAAGTCTCATTTCATTCAAAATTTCATTCAAAGAGAGCCACTTTGGTCTAGTGATTAAAATATCAGGCTAGAAACTGTTTTAGCCTTAGGCATGAAACCTGGCTGGGTGACTTACCTCACCTCCCAGGGATGTTGTTATGGGGAAAATGGGAAGGGGAAGGAGTATTAGATATGTTCACTGCTTTAACTTTGAAAGTAATAAAGATAGGCTTTTAAAAATCTCAATAATCCTTACTACTGCAGTCATGAAAACTGGTCAAAATTAATGCCCTCCTCCATTTTATAAGCTTTGGCAAAGAAAATAGATTTCCAAGAAAATTCATAATTGATTTGACACATAAATATGTTTTTAACATGCATTGCACTTGTTATTTATTCATATAAGACATTTTAATATGTTCTTAGTGATTTATTTATTTGTTTAACTGATTGCAGTTACATTAAAATAGTATACACCTACATCTATTATTCTTCAATTGTAGATTTAAGGCTAATCCAAGATTAACAAGATAATAAGAGCATAAAAGACCATGTGCTGATAGTATTACAAGATAATAGTAGTCTCTATTATAGTTATTAATAGCAAATACAGTGAATCGTGATGGTGGTACAGTGAATCTGTATAAAGGTATTCCAGCAACAAAGATTCAAAGTTTTTTATTGCCACTACTTGGTATCTTTGTTGCTATATCATTATAGCTGTCTGGCACTGAAATGATACTGATAATTTTATTTATTTATAATTTATATATTTTAGATTAATAACTTTATGTTTATGTATTGTTATCATATTTCTTGTTTAATTCCAATTGTGTTTATTTACATTTGTTATAGTCTGTGACTGAAATAAATCTTTTGAATCTGACTGATGAGCTATGTGTTCGTGTATATTTAAATCTCTCCAAGAATCAGGGTGTTCATTTATTTTTATTTTTCATTGCTTTAAGATGTGGGGCAGATTTTAGCATGTGCTGTTCTTTTCCATGAAAATAAATGGGAAATGCATTTTGTTTTGCATGGATTGTGCAGTTTTTATACCTTATACAGACCATATATTTCTAGATGAATTATTGATTTATTCTTGCTATCATTCATTACCAAAAGACAATTCTGATAAATAGATAAATAAATAAATATTAAACATGCCATTTGCAGAACTATAAATAAGAGGAATGAGTTTTGTTGATACAGCATGTTCCTTGCCTTTTTTGTGTGTGTGCCTCTAAGCAATTCATAGTGAGGTTTTCAGTGTTTGCACTGAACTGTCCAGATACAATTAATGACCATATTCAGTGCTAGACTTCTTTAAAGCTGTATGAAGGAAGAATAAAGCATATTGATTCTAGATATCAAATAAAAAGAATTGGGTAGTCTGGGGTTTCCATTTCTTCTGGGCAGATGTTTTAAACAATTGAACAATAACTCTTGGATGGATTTTGAACTTGCAGCACTGCTTGCACAAATTGAACGTTTTTAACCTGCAGAGGTTTTTTTTTCCTGAAGTTTAAACTATTTCTTCTGAACTGCATATCAGACATTTTGTTTCAGTGTTTATTATTGATTGATTGATATCCCTCCTTTATTATTTTTACAAATAACTCAAGGAGGTGAACATATAAACACACTTCCGTCCTCCTATTATGTACACTAGCAAATACAACACCTGTATAGGTGTCCTTATTTACATAAAAACAAGATTGCATTCAAAATAAAGATATCTCATTCTAAATAATATACATCTATTTTGATGAAAAAGCTGGGTCATAATGTATACTGTTTTGGTGAGTGAAGGATTAAAATGCTAATCTTGTTTTGTATATAAAACACCTTCACTTATTCACCTATTATTATCTACTGTAATCATATCTGAAAATATACTGCTCAAAAAAATAAAGGGAACACAAGCAGAAGACATCCGAGATCTGAATGAATGAAATAGCCTTATTAAATACTTTTTTCTTTACATACAGTAGTTTATATACTGCTCAAACAACTAAAGGGAACACAAAACTACTGTATGTAACGAACAAAGTATTTAATAAGGCTATTTCATTCATTCAGATCTCGGATGTCATCTGCTTGTGTTCCCTTTATTTTTTTGAGCAGTGTACTTTTTTTACAGACAAATTCAGGAACTGTGCAGCAATAAGACAGTACAAAATAATTTTCCAAAAATGGTTATTTTTTGGGAGAAAAAAAGACATTGAAATGGCACATTGTAGTGACTTACTATGATTCCTCCCAATGAGAAGTTGAGATCTAGAGCAGGAACACAATATACATATATATATATATATATAACAATATACATATAACATAATATACATATAAAAGAGAAGTTTTCACTCATAAATCAAAATACAGACATCAAATTCTATTAAAAGCAAAGGAAGAGAAATTAAATTCCTTAGTTTGTTCTAAGGAATTGTTCTAAAATTTATTTATAATTTATATATTTTAGATTAATAACTTTCATGTTTATGTATTGTTATCATATTTCTTGTTTAATTCCAATTGTGTTTATTTACATTTGTTATAGTCTGTGACTGAAATAAATCTTTTGAATCCTTTAAATTCCTTAGTTTGTTCTTAAATCCCAGTATTTTATACAACTAGACATAAGAAAAACATAAACGTAATAAATGAATAAATGTATGCCACCTTTGCTTAGACAATCTGGTTGACTGAAAAGACACAAGTTCCGTCTTTTCTAGTTTGGCTGATATGGGCAAAACCTAATCCTAGTCAGTTCCATGCCAGGCTTTCCTTGCCACTTTCCTTGGCTGAGCAACAGAAAAGCAAGTTTGCTGAGGCTGAGCTGTAGTGTGTGCAGACATTAGACTGGACTGGACTGCCTTGGACCATGCACCTATGCAATTCTACACAGTTTAAGTTTTGATTGATTATTACATTAAAAAACAATTTTGTTTCTTTAGAAATGTTATCTAATAATATTTAGATTATTTCTTTAGAAATGTTATCTAAATGTAATGAAAGCCTTCTAATAATGACATTTTGCTTCCATGAATTATAAAGCTATAATAGAACTGAAAATCAGTCAGAAAGAGTTTCTATTTTTATTGTAAACAATATAACATGTTCTCTATTATTTCAAAGTTACAGTATTTCACTAGAAAAGGTGCAATCTTTAATTAATAATTTGCTTGTTCTCCAGTCATCAGTTTATATACGTACTTAGGCCCGCAAGCTCATTTCTGAATTGTTCTGAGGATTTTATTTAATATTTTTACATATTTTTATTATATTTATTATTTAATTTATAAATTGGTTCAGTCAAGGTGAGTAAGCAATATGCAAAAGTAGCAAAGCAGCAGTCATAGACTATGGAAATACTAAATATAAAATATAATAATATACTTTAAATTAGCCTTGGTGGCGCAGCAGACTAAAGTGCTGTTAAGTAGCACCAGCTGCCTGCTATTGCTGCAAGTTCAAATCTCACCAGGCTCAAGGTTGACTCAGCCTTCCATCCTTTCGAGGTAGGTAAAATGATTGTGGGGGCAATAAGCTGACTTTGTATAAAAAAGAACACCGCTTAGGGGGGGCCGAAAGCCCTACTAAGCAGGTATATACAAAAGTATGAAGGTTATTGCTTAACGCATTGTAAGCCGCCCCGAGTCTCCAGAGAAGGCCACAACCAACCAATCAATGTCTGTAAAGCTTTCTGGAAGGCCACAAGAGTGGGATTTATTCTTTCATTGGGGACTTACTCTTTCAATTTTGAACCCAGGTGGGGATCTTCAGTACGCATTCAGATTTTTCACACAGGCTGTGAGGTAGACAGACTGAGAGACAGTGGCTGGACCAGAGGTGGGTTTCAGCAGGTTCTGACCAGTTCTGGAGAACTGGGAGTGGAAATTTTGAGTAGTTCGGAGAACCGGTAGTAAAAATTCTGACTGGCCCTGCCCCCATCTATTCTCTGCCTCCCAAGTCCCAGCTGATCTGGGATTTTGGAAATGGGGATTTTGCAGTATCCTTCCCCCGGAGTGGTGTGGGAATGGAGATTTTATAGTATTCTTCCCCTACCATGCCCACCAAGCCACACCCAACAAGCCATGCCCTGCCCACCAAGCCACACCCACAGAACCAGTAGTAAAAAAATTTGAAACCCACCACTGGGCTAGACCAAAGTCAACCATGATCATGCATGGCTTTTGACATATTGCACAAAGGCTTATGCTGCCCACAAGCCAATGGCTTTAATTGTCTTATTTATTTGCATTAACTATCTTATTTGGAATTCTGAATTGAAAAGTTGTAGGGCTCTGCAAAATAGACTAACTCACTTTGCAACCAAATCCTCAGCTCAGAAAATAGCCGGACCCATCTTGTGTCAGCCCAGAGGTTTATAGGCCATCCAAATCTGGTCCTGTTTCTGGAATTATTCAGGAAAACTGGCACTTTACCTTTCAGTTAACAAACATGAGCCAAATATAAACATGTCTGCCTATTTTGTCTATTGTTTATTGTTGCAGAAAAGTTGGATTATTTACTATCTTAGTCAATGACAACATTTGACTGTTCTTGCTGGGACTTGCAGATCAGGCCTGCTTCATTCTCAGATAGAAAACCACCAGGAAGTCCCAGGGTTGTAGGCTAGGTGAAAAATCAAAAAAATATTTTAGAATAAGTTCTTTGCAACAAACCATTTCTTTCCTGTTGCCAAGAAATCATCGATAATAAGGCTCAGTTCAAAGAACAATTTATATTTTTATCATTTAGATCATCACCAGATAAATTTACAATTTCAAATGTCCTAAGAATAGATGCAGAGGTTTTGAATTTCATTCCTTACAATCTGGTTTATGAATACTCTAGCTCCATAGACTTTTTTTGCTCCGCATAGGTGTCAGGAAGGGCAGGAGACGAAATCTGCAAGAAACATTTTTATGTAAGATATTTATGAGTGGAAAGATTCCAGATTATATAGAAATCAAGGCAGGGATTTAAAAGCCGCCATCATAATTGATGCTTGTTCAGATTATTGTTAAAATACTCTCAGTAATGCTTCTGCCAATAAAAGACACAAGAAGGGTATGGGAATTGTTAAGCAATATTTGATGACAATATTTGATGTTTTATGATTACATTTAAATTTGTAAATAAACAGTATATTTATTTGTAATATTCTACTGGTACTTTTTGACTAGGAAAATTACCGTAATCATTTTCCATAATGAAAAAAATTCATGACTCATGACTGAAATTATTATTACCTTCTGTACTTAGTTTCAATAAGCTATGTTTTATCCTTAATGCAACCAGAAAATGAATATAGAGCACCACATGATCTGAACAAGATATGTGAGAAAAGGGTTGAAGAAAGGAACAGTAAGACAGTAGGGTTTTAGGGATAGCCTATCTTCTCCTTCAAATGCTTTTTAGTGCAGCATCACAACTCAATGACAGGCTTAGATTTTATCAACTCAGATTCTATTGCCTGTAACTGAAAGCTTAATTTATAGTTAGAAGTTAAGGTCAATCTCATATATGCTGAACATAAGGGTTGATACATGTAAGGACAAGAGCATGGAATCTTCATACTTCATACTATAAAAGGATTTCCCAAAATGAATAATTTACATTGTAACTGTAGTGATTTTTTTTTCAGGTAATAGCTAAAGATGAGCTTTGAGATAAAAAATAAGGAGAGAAGAGATTAGTGCTAATGCACAATTTAAGAGGAAAGAATTAAGATCAGATACTTTGAGGGAAAAAAATGATGCAAGGATTCTATAGTGCTAGTATAAGAAATTTTTTAGCTCCAAATTTAATTTGTGCTGCTTATACCCTTGCCAGGTGTCCACTATTTGAGCGGACAGTCCGCTTTTTTCACATTATGTTCACTATTTTTTTCACAAAATAGTGGACATTTTTTTATTCAAAAGCTTTATGATGAAATGGTACGTAATCCAAAGCTGAACAGTCTAAGAGAATAAGGATAGGAGAATTGCGTTTTGTCTTTTTTTTCATAAGTTAGAATGAGACAAAGATCGAATATCCATTGAACTCGATTCTCTGAAAAAATTAATGATGAGATTAAAATAAAAATATATTATAAAATTATGTACAGTTCACATTTTTAAAATGTATTGTAGCTTGTGTCAACTGACCTAAAATGGCGTTGAGTGATGAGAGTGACAGCGACGAGATTTCGAATTCTTTAAAACAAAAGAGAGGAGTGTGCAAATACACCAAAGACTGGGAAGGGTCCAAGGGAGACCACTGTGCCTCAGATAGCCGGATGTGAGTCCCTCCTTGTGAGGTGGGGTCATGGGGTTCAGATGGGCTTGTTGCTTACGTACCTGGCTCCCTGCCATGTGGCAACAGCCCTACCTGAGCTACTCAACGTGATAGCCACGGTGGCAGTAGATACACCCAGGCTTTTAGTCATGGGTGATTTCAACTTGCCATCCGCTGGTGAAACGTCTGAGGTGGTTCGGGAGTTCATGGCTTCCATGACGGCCATGGACCTGACCCAGTTAGTTCATGGCCCTACTCACAGGGGAGGTCACACTCTGGACCTGATTTTTGTCTCTGGCCAGTGGTTGAGTGGTCTTGTTATTGGGGATATAGATATGGAACCCTTGTCATGGACAGACCACTCACTCCTTCGTCTGGATCTTCGAACCGCTGCTCCCCGCCGCAGGGAGGTGGATCCAATTAGATGGATCCGCCCCAGGCGCCTGATGGATCCTGAGAGGTTCCAGATGAAGCTTGGGCCATTTCCTGAGGTTCTAGCACATGACTCGGCCGAGGACCTGGTAGCCACCTGGGATCGGGCGGCTGGGGGGGCCTTGGACCGAGTCGTGCCTTTGTGGCCTCTGACCCGGTGCCGATCCCGTGCGGCTCCTTGGTTCACCGAGGAGCTGAGGGAAATGAAGTGCTGGAAAAGACGCCTGGAGAGCGGTTGGAGGGCCAGTCTTGCTGAGTCTGATCGAACACTGGTAAGGTCGCATATTAAGACCTACCTAGTGGCGATAAAGATGGCAAAGTTTAATTACTTTTCTGCCTCTATTGAGTCATCAGGAAATCATTAGGGTGACCCGCTCCCTGCTCCATCCGGGGGTGCGGGAGGATCCCTTGGAAGGCAGGGCGGAGGATTTTGGACAATACCTGTATGACAAAATCGCTCAGATCCGGCAGGATTTGGACTCTGACTGGGTAGGTCAGGGCAGAGTGATGAGGAATAGTCTTGAGAATGTTATCTGGGAGGAGTTTGACGTTGTGACTCCCGATGATGTGGACAGGATTTTGGGGAGACTTAGTGCGGCCACATGTTTACTGGACTCGTGTCCCTCCTGGTTGGTATTGGCTTCCCAGGAGGTTACACAAGGCTGGCTCCAGGGTGTTATCAACGCTTTGCTGAGTGAGGGCCACTTTCCTGCTGCCTTGAAAGAGGCGGTGGTGAGGCCTCTCCTCAAGAAGCCGTACCTGGATCCGGCAATATTGGCCAACTATCGTCCTGTCTCCAACCTTCGTTTTATGGCGAAGGTTGTTGAGAGTGTGGTCGCGCGACAGTTCGTACAATTCCTGGAGGAAACATCTTATCTAGATCCGTTCCAGTCGGGTTTCAGGTCTGGGCACAGCATGGAAACAGCATTGGTCGCGTTGGTTGATGATCTCTGGAGGGCTCGGGACAGGGGTTGCTCCTCTGTTCTGGTCCTGTTAGATCTCTCAGCGGCTTTTGATACCATCGACCATGGTATCATGCTGCACCGGCTGGAAGAGTTGGGGGTGGGAGGCACCGTGTTGCGGTGGTTCTCCTCCTTTCTCTCCGACCGGTCGCAGTTTGTGTTGGCAGGGGGGCAGAGGTCGACCTCGAGGCCTCTTATCTGTGGAGTGCCGCAGGGATTGGTCCTCTCGCCCCTTCTGTTCAACATTTATGTAAAGCCGCTGGGCAAGATCATCCGTGGCTTTGGGGTGAGATGCCACCAGTACGCTGATGACACCCAGCTGTACATCTCCACCACAGGCCACCCCAATGATGCCCTTGAAGTGATGTCCCAGTGCCTGGAGGCTGTGCGGATCTGGATGGGGAGGAACAGGCTCAAGCTCAACCCTTCCAAGGCTGAGTGGCTGTGGCTCCCGGCATCCCGATATAGTCAGTTGACTCAATCACTGACTATTGGGGGAGAGTCTTTGGCCCCTACAGAAGGGGCTCGCAATCTGGGAGTCCTCCTGGATAGGCAGCTGTCCTTGGAGGAACATCTGTAACCAGGGGGACCTTTTGTCAGGTTCGCCTGATTCGCCAGTTGCGGCCCTTTCTTGATCAGGATTCCCTGTGCACAGTCACTCATGCCCTCGTCACCTCTCGCCTTGACTACTGCAACGCTCTACATGGGGCTCCCCTTGAAGAGCACCCGGAGGCTCCAACTGGTCCAGAATGCAGCAGCGCGGGTAGTGATGGGAGCAGCATGGCGCTCCCATGTAACACCACTCCTGCGCGAGCTGCACTGGCTCCCAGTGGTCTTCCGGGTGCGCTTCAAGGTGCTGGTTATCACCTTTAAAGCGCTCCATGGCATCGGGCCTAGCTATCTTCGAGACCGCCTGCTGCTACCAACGACCTCCCATCGTCCCGTGCGCTCCCACAGATAGGGCCTCCTCAGGGTGCCATCAGCCAATCAATGCAGGCTGGTGACCCCCAGGGCCTTCTCTGTGGGGGCACCTACCCTCTGGAATCAGTTGCCCCCAGAGATAAGGAGAATCCAAGACCTTCGCGCCTTCCGCCGTGCCCTTAAAACCCACTTTTTCCAGCAAGCCAGGCTAGCTTAAGAAGAAATTTTAAATGTTTTAATTGGTTTGTATTTTTAATTTTGGGCCAAATTTATATATATTTTAATCGTTTTTAATATTTGTATTTCATGTTTTTTAATTCTGGCTGTACACCGCTCTGAGTCCTCAGGGAGAAGGGCGGTATATAAATTTATTTTTTTTAAAAAAAGCTACTTTTGCATGGATTACCAACAACGAAACCGACAGAACAAATATGACGGCCTACTGTAAATTGTGTCAGAAATCATTCACAATTGAATATAATGGTATAAAAGCTGTCACACAGCATGCAAGCACAAAAAATAATTTAGATAAGGAGAAAATAGCTTCCAGCAACAAGCAAATCAATTTGTTTTTCATTGTTAAAGACTCCTCTTTCAGTGAGAAAGTGACTGTAGCTGAAATGGCTGAAACTTACCATGGGATCAAACACCATATTTCTTTCCTGGCTCAAGATTGCGGTATTAAGTTAATGAAGCAAATTTTTGATGATTCAGAAATTGTAAAAAAGATGTCTTGTGGAAGAACCAAATCATCAGCTATTGTCAATGAGGTTTTGTATCCTTTTTCTATTGAGTTGGTTCTCAATGATCTTAAAACTGGAATTCCATTTTCTCTCTCCACTGACGCATCAAACAAGGGAAATTGCAAAATGTATCCCGTTGTTGCACAATATTTTACTTGTGAAGAAGGACTGCGTGTGAAAATTTTAGACTTTTATGAGGATTCTTTCGAAGATTCTACATCAATAAAAAATCAGCTGTGTCGAGTTCTTAGTGATAACGAATTGGAAATAAATAATGTTTCAGCTTACTCAGCAGATAATGCATCAGTCAATTATGGAGTGAACAAATCTGTTTACCAAAAATTATTGCTGGAAAATGACAATATTGTAGCTGCTTATTGCAATAATCACATTTTACACAACAGCACAAAAAATGCATTAAAGCAGTTATCTTTTGATATTGAAAATGTAGTGCTGAAGGTTTTTGCTGAATTTTCGAATTCTGTGAAGAAACGAGAAGAGTTGAAATCATTTTTTGAGTTTTGCGAGTCAGAATTCCATGAAGTTTTGCGCCATGTTCCAACACATTGATTAAGTTTGTTTAAAGCGGTCAAAAGACTTCTTTTAAACTGGATACCTCTAAAATCGTATTTTATTTCTCTTGGATCTGATGAGTGCCATAAGGTTATCTGGAACCTTATTTCGGATCAGGAAAATGAACTCGCAAAGGACAATGAACCAACAATTTCAGAATTGTATTTATATTTCACGCACTTCTTCATGTCAATAATGCAAGATACCCTACTGAAGCTGGAAAGCAAGAAAATTCTTGCATGTGATCTTCACATTATCATGTGTAAGCTGCGTGATTCTTTGCAAAAAAATACGATGAGCAGTTTTTTGGAATGAAAAGTTTTATTTGCCTTACGTAAAAAACATTTGCCTGAGAATGCCGTGCAAAAGTTCAAGAAAGAAGCCATCAACGTGTATCAAAGAGCTATTGCGTACCTAGAAAAGTGGTATAATTTCACCGATTCAGTATATGAGACGCTAAGTTGTTTCAATCTAATTGATTGCAATAATCCTCCAACTTTAGAAGAAATGACGAACATCTGGTTATTATCAGCATGGCGAGAAGAACTTCCACCCAACACTCTCTTCGATGAAATTTCTGCCTTAGAAGAAGTTTATGTTCATCTGCAGGGCGATTCATCCCTTGATAAGTGGACGTACTTATTCAAGAAAGAGCCAGCTCCGAGTTTACTGAAACTGTTCCAGTATTGTGCATCAATTCCGGTATCAAATGCAAACGTTGAACGAATTTTCAGCTTCATGAGAAATTTGTGGACTGACGAACGTAACCGACTGCTTGTACCATCAGTTCAAAGTGAACTTTGTATATTTTTTAATATTTCTCAATGTTGTACTGAAATTAAAGAATTATTCCTTAAACACAAAGAATTGATCAAAGCTGTGCAGTTAAATAAAAAATACACACGACAGCAAAGTAAAATGTAATTTAATATTTTACATATTATTATTATATATTTGATGTTTTGAATTTTAAGTAAAGTTTTGAAGTGATTATTTTAATACGTGTTAAAATGTTTGTAAGAAAATATATAATTTAATTGTAATTTTTTTTTTTTTACTACTTAACCTCCCACCCCCCCCACCCCGCTTGTCCGCTATTTTTTGGAAGCAGACCTGGCAACCCTAGCTGCTTAATATGGCTGAACCTCGTACTCTACAATAACTTCTTAAACCAAATCTTAATGAAAACCATTATTATATTTGAGGCTATTTAGATTCATGGGGAAACAGACTTTTCTCCAATTTTTCTTTGAAGTGTAAACCTTTGTTTCAGATACATGTAGAAAGGAACCTGGAAAATAATGGCTTGTAAACAAATAATATAGTAATGCAATAAAAAATACAATAAAGAAAGGAAGAAAATTGCCAAGGAAAAGCTAACATATTTCTCATCTATTTTCTAAGTGGAAGAGCATTTCTGTGTGGTTTGACCTAACAGAACCTTGATAAAATAGATGCAGACAGTGGTGGGATTCAAGTAATTTAACAACCGGTTCTCTGGCCTAATGATTTCTTCCAATAACCAGTTTGCCAAACTGCTCAGAAAGTTAACAACTGGTTCTCCTGAAATAGTGCGAACTGGCTGAATCCCACCACTGGATGCAGATATTGTATACCATCATAGTAGGAACTAGGTCATAAAGTGTGCAATATTACTCCCTGTACAACAGTACATGGCCAAGAATTGCTTCTTCACAAGTGGCTTCTCATTTCTAATAAAGGACACATAGGGAAAAAGAAAATAATCAAGAATATTATAGGAGCTAAGATATCTATAAATATAATAATTTGTTTCATTGATTATTGGCATTTTAATGACATCATAAATAATATACTTTTTTAAAAATGTTATTTATAAAAATTACATGGTTGCTACATGTAATGAATATACTGTATTTGGACTGCATTATTCTCAATATTAGTTGACGGAGATTTGGATGGGAGAAAGCTGTTATGATACTTTGTTGGCCACTATAGTATGCTGGATTAGATAATTTCAATTTCTCTGAATTCTTAAAGCATGGGGGCCCATAACTGGCAAAATAGTTTGGGAGGAATCTAAACCATGCACAAAAGAATTAATTTACAAATAATGAATTATAAATCAATAATTATTGATTTATAATTTATTTCCTATCAGCTACATTGTATTTGCATTTCTGGAAGCCACATTATATTGCTGACTCACACTCTGTTTGTGATCAACAGAATCAGTTCAGTTTTTCCAGTAGAATTATGAAACCAGGAATCCATTGTCCCTGATCTGTACCTTTGAATTTGATTTCCTAAATGAAGAGTGTTACATTTTTCTCTATCAAAATCTAATTCTGTTATATTCAGCCCTTTCTCTACTTCATCAAGATTGCTTCCCATTTTATTTCTAATTTCAAAGATGTTAGTTACACCAACTAGCACAAACTGTGAAGATTTGTTTCCATCTTTAATCCAAATAATTAGTGAAAATGTTTGATTGTGGCATCCAGATAATACCTCCATCCACTTTGCTGAGGACGCATCATTGATGACACTTAATAAGGTTTTATTTTAAAAAACCTTATTAGGTTTTTTAATCCAATTATTAGGAATGCTATTCCTGTTGATAATGCAGCCTGTAGACCTATAAAAATTTACCTCTTTCTATTTGCCCTTATTTTAATTTCACAAAAAATATTTCTGTGTTTTAGAACATTAGCTCTCCCACTCACTATAGTATCACCTGCAGGATTAATATGCACCACTCTACCTCTTTATACAAACCAAATAAAAATGTGGAAAAGTCTTAAAATGATCATGGAAAAATTAGAATGGTGGTAGAAAACAACAAATTTTGCATGTTTATCTTTCATAGATTTCAGGAGTATTAAGAGAATGAATGAGATATGAAAGGAGGGGAATCTGTTTCCCAAGTATATAGTAAAGCAGACGTTCAGTCTGAATATGTCAATTTTTTTTATTCTGACAGAATACAAATCTCAAATACTTTGCGGGTTCTGCCAGAGGGACCAAAGAGAACTTGGAAAAAATAATGCCAAGTAATTTTTCAATCTCTGACCATAAAGTAGGTGATATGGTAATTTCAAGTAAAGAAAAATTGGCTCAAGGAATGATGGTTTTTGTAAAAAAAATTCTTTTCACAATCCTCCCAACGGATTTTACAATGGAAGAGAAAAAATCCAGTAGATGCTATTTTGTAGCCTTCTCTGCACAGATAGCCACAGAAGAGAGCTCTGCAGATTGTATGCAACAGAAATGGAGTCACTTCAACACAGTCCATGAACACTGTAATCATAAGCTATACTTCTCTAGCTATTGGCTTGAGTTTGTTTGTTTGTTTGTTTCCTAATAACATTTGACTGCCTTTCTGCAGAGGGCAACAAACAGAAAGAAAGCAACATAGTTTTTACATGCAGTTATTTATCCAAAAGCTCAACAATGTTAACACACACAATGCATACCTGTACATTTGGGAAATTCAGAACAAACAAAATCAGAGGGTTTTTATATTAGCCATCATAAAGTTCAATCAAGAGCTTTGTAGCCAGACAATGTACAGATTTGCATCCTCCTATCTGTCTAACTGTGTACTTCCCTAAATATGAGGCATAACTGATAGCAAGGTTATACCATAACTCCAATTTCTCCATAGCAGCAGTAATTAAACTGATGCCTTCTTTATTGGCTAATATCCTCTCCTAAGTCCCAAGGTTAGGGAAATGAAATGAAAATGGATTGAGAGACAGCAACATGGCTGAACAATTCCCATTTAGTCCTGATGCTGGAACAAAACTTCAAGTCTGACTTAAAAGCACCCAGGATGTTTCTCAGATTCCTAAACAATAACTTGTGAATGTTTTTGTGAGCATTCCCTCTCTTACTGCAGGACCCTTCAATTGCCTGGAATAGATTAGGTGATGATGTGCACATAATATGTCCTTCACAGAATCTATTTATTTATTTAAAGCTTTAAATAAATTAACAGATAATTAATTTAAATACCAGTACTTCAATACTTTTTATTTTTTAATTACTTTGATGCTCCCTTTTTCTATGTGCTGTCTCTGTTTAATGTATATTTTATTTCTTTATTAGATTTATATCCAAGCTTTTATTCAGGAGCTCAAGGCTTCTCCTATTTTTCTCCCCAACAACCTAGTGAATTGTTGGACTGAGAGAGTGCGTGGCCCAAAGCCGAGAGTGAGCTGGAACTGTATTTCCCTATACTAGTCCAGAACCTTAATTGTTAAGTATTATCTGTCAGAAATGAAATATTATGTTTTTGGCTTTAATATTGGTATCCTAATGCAGGATAAAAAGAAAATATGTACTAATTGAATCCCAAATTTAGGGTCGATTCTGGAACAAGAAATGTTTGGAGATCGGCATCTCCCACCCAAAATTGCAGTTTAAGTGCTAGGGGGTGGCTTTCACGGTCCGCAGCATGGAGTTGCTATAACTAAAGCTCTTGGTAGGCAAGGATTCCTCTTCAACTCATGCTGTTTGTAGCTTAAAAGTTTCCCAAGACCAAGGCTAGGAATAATTTGGCGAGGTGCAGTGAGCGAAGAGACAGGATCCTGGATCCTGCCTAGTATTTTTTGAGAGTGAGAGAATGACCGCCTCGCCTGTCTTTCCTTCTTGAGTCTCGCCTGCGCACTGCCGATCTGGATCGTCGGTCTTGGTTGCCTCCCACCAGCCTTGAGGTCGCTGTTCTCCTATTTGGCACCCACGGCAGTCACGACTGGGAAGTGACACATCTGGTATCCATTAGGACCAAGTCTACTGGAACTTTAGCACCGCCTCTTCCTGCTTCAGTCCAGTTTTTCAACTCGGTCTGTTCCTGGACAGATGTGTCTGTAGTTCTCTCTCTTGTTCCTAGCAATTTTCTCCACATCTTCTAGTCATCGTGGATTTCACCGTTCCAGTGTGAAGGGCTTTGCCTGATTCCGCTGAAGGCCGCGGAGCGGCGAGGATTGCTGGCTGGCAGATCCTCCACCATAGCGCGCACGAGCCTGCTCCGCCGCACTCTGCCCTGCCTTCCCGCCCACTTTCATTGCGGCAGTTGAGAATTGCTGCATTGAAGACTCTGCTCAGCAGTTGATCGGCGCGAAGTCGCATTCTGCACCTAATTATCTTGTGCTCAAGACAGACGGCTAGCGAGAGCACAGGGCAAGCCGCATTTCGTCCCATCTCAGCAGCGGTTCTAATCGCAAGTACTGGGGCCCAGGCTTGGTCGAAAAGGGAGGTTTTCCTTGTTACCGGAACTTCGCCATTTTATCGGCTGCCCGTTGCTTCTCGATGCGCCTAATTTGAAATCAAAATGGCCAACGTTTCCGCCCAGAAATCGGTCCGCACCAAATCTAAGAGCAAACGGCAGTGCGAAGACAAGGCTGGGGAAGGCACCTCTTCCTCCCACATAAGGGCAAGCTCAGGGCAACAGGTCTGACAATTCTTCCCTGCCCAGGCGATCCTCCTCATCTAAGGCTGAAGACAGATGCCATAGGGCCATGGAGAAGGCATTCCAGAAGGCGCATTCCAGGGCTTTGCAAGAGCCTAGGCCCTCTTCTTTAGCTACCTCTTCAGCTCCTCCTCCTCCCGGCCCTGTTCCTCCCTCTGCGCAGTCTGCTCCTACGCCAGCCTTATCCCCTGACAGGTCTCTACATGGGGACGCCCCACATGCCACTGACATGGCTTTGGTGTTTCCATCTGAATCTGAGGAACCGCAGATGCAGGTCCAGCGGGCCTTGTCTCCTCCCAGTGATCATTTGTCTTCCTCTGCTCCTCACTCACTGGAGGCGCCACTGGGCTCCCAGCTCACTCCTGATGTGCAGCTTTGTTTGGCTGATTTCATTTCCGAGGCAATCTGTCAGGGCATCGCCCAGGGCCTCCAACACCATGCTGCGACTGCACCTTCTGATCAAAGGGCTCAACCAGCACAGCCATGATCTCGTCTCCACCCTGAGGACTCTACGGCCGATCTTTATGGTCAGGGTTCAGCCAGCCAAGACTCACTTTCTGAGGAGGAGACCGCTCCTGAACAGGACCTCTCAGAGGACGAGGGGCTCGAGCCTGATCAGCCAGCCTTTGTGGGCCTCTTCAAGCCCCATATGTTTCATTCTCTCCTGTACAAGGCGCAGACCACCACCCATTTGGGGTGTGGAGCCTCTGGCCCAGACTCTCTCCATCCCCCTGCTGACCCCACTTCGGCTTTGTTCCAGGAGCCCACCGTTCACTCAGAAGTGGTCCCTGCCCCCAAATTATTCTCTTATGTGGTGAAGCAGCAGTGGTCCTTTCCAAGCTCCGGTCTGGTCCCTAATAATCTGGACAGAAGGTTTTACAATATGGCCACAGATTTCTCCAGCCTGTTACAAGTTCCTTCCGTGGACTCTCCGGTTGTTGCTCTTTCCTCTTCCTCTCCCCTCACGGGCCCACCGGAGGAATACTTGCGACCAGAGGAAAAGAAAGCCAAGAGGACTCTTATCAAGGGTCATCAGGCTTCAGCCTGGGTGGTCCAGGCATCCTCGGCAGCATCTTTTTTCAACAGGGCCTCTATCCTATGGCTGCGCCAGCTTCAAGAGCGGATTCCTTCTTCTGACCAGCGCACTCATCAGGATATCAACAAGATCCTAGCGGCTGTGGAATTTTCCACTGATGCCACACATAACGCTGCTAAGTTCTCCGCCAAGGCGATTGGCACATTGGTGACATCCCGACGACTTCTTTGGCTCCGAAATTGTCAAGTAGACGCCAGGAATAAATGGCGCCTTGCCTCATCGCCTTATTCCGGTGACAAGTTGTTTGGCTCACAGTTGGATCCCCTGCTTATTGAGACGAAGGATCACCGCAAGGTTCTGCCTTCCCTCTCCCGTCGGTCAGAGTATCGCCCTCAGGGGTCCTTTCGTTCCTTTTTCTTTTGAGGCTCCGACTCTACCTACTTCCAAAAAGCCCCGCAGCGTTCCTTCCACTCCAGGGGACCTCAGCAGCATGACAGCCAAGTCAGACAGGGGCCCCATTTTGCCACCAAACGGCCCTTTCGAGGCGGGAGGGGCCATCCCCTTCTGGTGGTCTCGGCAATTGCCCTCCCGATTCTTTGATTGGCGGCTGCTTATCATTTTTTGCTGATCAATGGGATTTATCTGTCTCTGACTCGTGGGTCAGGGACACTATTAGATATGGCCTTTCGCTCGAATTTCGCTCCACTCCCCCGAAGCTCTTCCTTCATTGTCCCATGTCCCTGGACCCCTCCAAATGTGCCCAGGTTGACGACGCCATCCAACACCTTCTGGCCATTAAAGCCATCTAACCGGTTCCTCCTCCTCAACGTGGTCACGGGTTCTATTCCCGTTTATTCCTAGTCCCAAAGGCTTCAGGGGGTTGGAGGGCTATTCTCAATTTAAAATCATTAAACCGGCACATAGTCTACCGCCAGTTTAAGATGCAGTCACTTCACACCATTCTGCTCTGCATCAGGCAGGGAGACCTTATGTCTTCCATCGATTTAACTGAGGCCTACCTCCACATCCCCATCCTCCCTTCCCATCGCAAATTTCTTTGATTTTCTTATAATGGCCACCATTTCCAGTATGCGGCCTTACCTTTCGGCCTTTTCTTGGCCCCCAGGGTGTTTACTAAAATAATGGCTGCCCTCATGGGCCATATAGCTTCCATTCCTATCAGAGCCCTATATTATTTGGATGATATTCTCATCTTTTTCCAGTCCCACGCACAAGCTCTCCGGGACATTTCCTCTGTTATTTCCATCTTGCAAAGACAGGGCTTTTCCATTAATTGGTCTTAGAGCCATTTATCACCGGCCACACGCCTCCAGCACCTAGGGGCAGTCATTGATTCTGTAGGCCTGCAGGTTTTCCTCTTGCAGGATCGCCAATCTAGTCTCTCTGACATGGCAACCTGCTTCCGGAGGCGAGGTTCCGCCTCTCTCCTAGGGCTCTCTAGTCTGTTAGGTAAGATGGTCTCCACTTACGGCATCGTGCTGTGGTCTCGCCTCCACAGCAAGGAGCTACAGTGGCTCTTGCTGCCATACCAACGGGCGTTCAACGGCACTTCGGCCTCCAGAATTCCTCTGCCTCCAGCTGTAGTCGACTCTGCGTTGGTGGACATCGCAAGTGGTATCCCGGGGATCTTTGTTCGGGGACGTCCACAGGATTGTCGTCACGATGGACACCAGCCTATCAGGATGGGGCGCCCATCTGGAGTCTCACATGGCACAGGGCCTTTGGTCTCAGCAAGAACAGAGCCTCAACATCAACATACTGGAACTGGGGGCCATCTATCTAGCTCTTTTAAGCTTTGAGCCTCATGTCCTTGGTCGAGACGTCCTGGTCCTCATGGACAACGTCTCGGCCAAGGCTCACGTGAACAGGCAGGGGGGGACTCGCTCTCGGTCCCTCATGCAGGAATCCCTCCGATTGGTTCTGTGGGTGGAATCCCACCTGTCTTCGCTTCAGGCGGAGCATATTTCAGGGACGGCAAACGCTCGAGCAGACTCCCTCAGCCGCACCCTGAACGACCAGGCCAAATGGAGCCTCCATCCTCTTCTCTTCAGGGAGCTCTCCACCCGTTTTGGCACCCCCTCGGTGGACCTTTTTGCCTCGGGCAGCAATCACCAGCTTCCCCACTTCTTCTCTCGCTTCCCCACTCTGGGGGCAGAGGCGGTGGATGCAATACACAGTCCTTGGCCCTCGGGGCAGCTCCTTTACGCCTTCCCTCCTCTGCCACTCATCTCCAAGGTCGTGCAGAAGTTGCTTCGGGACAAGGCAGAGGTCCTTCTGACTCCTCACTGGCCATGCCGCCCGTGGTTTGCGGACTTAGTGTCCCTCTCTGTTGTTCCTCCTTGGCGGATTCCCGGTGAGCGGATCTCCTTGCTGCAGGGCTCTCTTCTCCATCCGGACCCCCAGTCCTACCAGCTGATCGCCTGGAGGTTGAGCGGCTCCTCCTAACCAGGGCCTTCGTCTCCCCGGGCGCCATCGACACCATCCAAGCTGCTTGTCGCCCTTCCACGCTCTGTATCTACGACTTGACTTGGAGGACCTTTTCCGGTTGGTGTCGGAAACGGGGCATTGTGGCTACGGAGGTTTCCGTTGTCCAGCTTTTGGATTTTCTTCAGGACGGTTTTGTAGCAGGCCTAGCCCCAAACACCCTCCGATGGCAGGTGGCCGCCCTTTCTTCGATCCTTGCAGGTGGCTCATCTATTTCTGTCGCCAATGATCCGCTCATTCGGTCCTTCTTGAGGGGCGCCACCAACCTTCAACCTCCCATGGTCCACCGATTCCCTACATGGGACCTGAATAGAGTCCTGACGGCCCTAACGGGCCCTCCATTTGAACCGCTAAGGGAGGTCAACCTCAAATTCTTGTCTTTCAAGGTTTCGTTCCTGATTGCTATTACCGCCGCCTGCCGTATATCGGAGCTAGCCGCCCTGTCCGTTCGTCCCGATCTCTGCATCTTCCACATGAACAGGGTGGTCCTTCGCCTAGATCCAGCCTTCATCCCAAAAATTAACTCCATCTTTCACAGGACTCAAGAGCTCACGCTCTCAAACCTTTGCCCTTCGCCACAGTGTCGGCAGGAGTACGTGTGGCATAAGCTGGACGTTCGCAGGGCGCTCAAGATTTACGTAGACCGAACAGCATCCTTTCGGAGAACTGAAGCCCTCTTCCTCTTGTTCCAGCCTTCCTCCATGGGCTCCCATGTCTCTTCGGTCACTATAGGGCGTTGGATCAGGGCCACCATAGCCTCAGCCTACGAAGCACACTCCCTGCCGGTTCCCAGCAACATCACTGCGCATTCAACTAGAAGCGCTGCCACCTCCGCTGCATGGTCCACCCAGGCCCGTTGGAGGAAGTCTGCCGGGCCGCAACTTGGTCTTCTGTGACCCCTTTCATCCACCATTACCAGCTGGACTCCTATGCTTCGGTGGATGCAGCCTTCGGCAGGATAGTTCTGCATCAGGTCCAGCCGTCTCCCTCCCTTGGAGACACCAAGCTTTGGTATGTCCCAGTCCTGACTGCCGTGGGTGCCAAATAGGAGAATGGGCGTTGGTCTTACCTGATACGCCCTTTCTCGATCAGGCGCCCAAGGCAGTCAGCCCCACCCGTTCCGGCCGTACCTGGGTTCCAGTGGGGTGGGAGGACTTTTATTTCTCTGCTTCTCTTTCTACAGACACATCAGTGTGCTGGACTCCCTCGCCTCAAAATTGGACAGAAGCAGGAAGAGGCAGTGCTAAAGTTCCAGTAGACTTGGTCCTAATGGATACCAGACATGTCACTTCCCAGTCCTGACTGCCATGGGTGCCTGATTGAGAAAGGGCATATCAGGTAAGACCACCGCCCATTCCCAGACCAAGTGCTGAAATGGAGTCAACTGAGCTGAGTACGCCCCACCTCTCTGCTCACTCCCAGTAAACCCAGCGGTAACAGCAGCAGCAAAAGAACAAGCCAGTGACCGTGTCATCCGCTGAGGAAGGAAGGAAATGGAGAGCAACCAGGTTGTCCTTGAGGGACGTAAAGGCTATTGCAGCTGCAGGCCGGAGTGAGAGACCTGGGTGGACCAGCGCAGAGCGGCATTGGCGCCGCTGCCAGCGGCTGCAGAAGGGACACAGTAGCCGCTGATGAGCCCCTCCCGCTGGGCAGCTGAGAGTGCATCTTCCCCGGGCAGCTGAGAGTGTGTCTTCCCCGCTTTTATGATGTCCGGCTCCTGGTGCCACCATTGGGCGGAAATGCTTAGGCTTATCCTGCTGCTGCTGCTGCAACTGCTATGCTGGGACCTGCCGCTGGGCAGCTCATCTACCAGGTAAGGGAAGAGCCGCTGCGAGGCGCTGTGGTAGGCAAGGTAGGAGAAGATTTGGCCTTGGAGCCTCGACGTCTGGCATCAAGAGGAGCCCGGCTGACCTCGGGAAGTGGGAAGCAATACTTATCTCTGGATCCTGGCTGCGGACTCCTAGTGGTGAAGGAACAAATTGACTGGGAAGCCCTGTGTGAGTTCAGCACTTCTTGCTTCCTTAGCTTGGAGTTGGTGGTCAAGCAGCCTGTACAAGTTCACGATGTAGAAATGGAAGTGCTGGACATCAATGACAATGCCCCCAGGTTCCCCTGGCAGGAGTATCGCTTAGAGATCAGTGAATCTACTGTGCCAGGGTCTCGCTTTCCTATCAAGAGCACACAAGATCACAACATGATTCTAACTCGGTGCAAAACTACCAGCTCACCTCCAGGGAGCACTTCGGACTGGATCTGCAGAACTTGAAGCCTGGCAGCAAACTCTTGGAGCTGGTACTGCTCCAACCCCTGGACCGAGAACAGAGCACTCACCAGCAGCTGATGCTGGTTGCCTTGGATGGAGGCAATCCTGCCAAATCTTCCTGGTCTACCCCAGCTCCGGATTCCCGAGGATATTGACACACACCAATGGTCCTTATCAAATTTATTAAGTAGCAAGAATAAACCAACATCCGGCAAAGGTTGGCAACCAGCCCAGAAAACAAGATACGATAAGACTTTTCCAAAAATGCTCTGATGATAATTACAAGTTGTTTCCAGCAAGAAACTTACTAACGGCGTGTGACTTAAATAGGCTAAGGGAGTGGCCAATTATCCTCAAGCCTTACTCTCAAGGAGAATTCCTCCTCCTGAGTAGCCACTCCTGCCTTTTGGCAGCCTTGCGTGCTCGAGCATTGAGAAGTGGCTCCTCCACTTCCCTCACTTCACTTCACTTGAAGGAGCCTCTTGAGGTTCTGAAGGCCCTGGCTGAGTCTCTGTCTCTGGCACCACATCCTCTTCAGCCTCCTCACTGTCTGACGCAAATGCTGGCTGCGCAGGCTGCTGGTGCAACACCACATCAGCCTCCTCATCGTCGGGATCAGCCACGATCCGCGCAGGCCACTGGCGGGCCACAACACTGCCACTGCCCAAATCTCTGTGCAGGTCTTAGATATGAATGACAACTACCCAGAATTTGATCGTAACATTTACATGGTGACCCTGTTAGAAAACATAGAGCCAGGCATGCTAGTTGTAAAACTGAAGGCCTTAGATCCAGACGAGTGCTCCAATGGTGA
Organism: Arizona elegans; assembly: GCA_022577455.1. Lineage (NCBI taxonomy): Eukaryota > Metazoa > Chordata > Lepidosauria > Squamata > Colubridae > Arizona > Arizona elegans. The sequence goes on from JAKOOJ010000002.1 coordinate 89,884,038, forward strand.
TTTGCTGTATTCTTTTAGCAATTACACTCCACAGAAAGTGTGTCAACTGTTCACTGTGCATCCAGTATCAGGAGAGGTGAGGGTCAATGGATCTTTGAACTACAAGGAAGACATCTCCTATGAAATCTACATGCAAGCCACAGATAAGGGCTCTGTTCCTGTGACTGGTCACTGTAAGGTGTTTGTTAACATTGTGGATGCCAATGATAATGCCCCTGAAGTGGTGCTGACTTTCTTGTATAGCCCAGTCTCTGAGGATGCTCAGCTTGGAACTGTAGTAGCTATGCTGAGTGTTATTGACTTGGATTCTGGCCTGAACAGGCAAGTCGATATAAACATTCCTGCCAACCTTCCTTTTAAACTTAATTCTTTCAAAAATTCTTATACTCCTGTCACTGAGGAGTTCCTTGATCATGAAAGGACTTCTAGTTACAACATTACAATCACTGCCACAGATGCTGGAACACCTCCACTCTCTTCCCATAAAATAATTAAAATAGATGTTTCTGATATTGACAACTCACCACAGTTTGAAGAACTCTCTTACTCTGTTTATATATCTGAGAACAATGCTCCTGGATCTTCTCTGTGCACAATAAAGGCCATTGATTGTGATGCTAATGCATCATATATATAATGGGAGAAATTCAGGGGCTACCTGTGTCCTTCTATGTCTCAATTCAGTCTGAAACTGGCAACATTTATGCTGTCAGATCCTTTGACTATGAAACGCTGAGGGAATTCCAGATTGTTGTGCAGGCTCAAGACTCAGGGATGCCATCTCTCAGCAGCACAGCCACCGTACACATCTATGTGCTGGATCAAAATTATCATGTGCCACAAATTTTGTATCCCATCTCTATAAATAATTGAACAGCCATAGAGATGATTCCTCAGTCAGCCAGTTCTGGATACTTAATCACTAAGGTGATAGCCATTGACTGCCTACTACCACAAATAGCCTCCCACCGGCCGGTACACTCTCATAGAGAAGGTCTCTTCCGGGTGCCATCAGCCAAGCAGTGTCGACTGGCGGCCCCCGGGGGGAGGGCCTTCTCTGTGGGGGCACCCACTATCTGGAACGAGCTCCCCCCGGAGATACGGAGGATCCCGGATCTGCGCACCTTCCGCCGTGCTCTTAAGACCCTTTTATTCCAGCAAGCCGGCCTGGCCTAATTTTTCTTCCCTTTCTTTTAAATTTTAAATTGAAATTTTAATTTGTTTTAAATTCATTGGGATTTTAATTGTCGTGGGCCAATATTATTTAATTTGGTTTTAAATTGTTTTTAACTTTTGTATTTCTGTATTTTATCTTGTGCCTGTTCACCGCCCTGAGTCCTTCGGGAGTAGGGCGGTATACAAATTTAATAAAACTCAAACTCAAACTCAATAGCCATTGATGGAGACTCGGGACAAAATGCATGGCTGTTTTTTCATCTAGCCCAAACCTCTGTTCCAGAGACCTTTAGAGTAGAGGTTCACAGTGGGGAAATTTGGACTACTCAAAAACTGAGAGAGACAACAGAGGCTACATTCAATCTTACCATCATAGTGAGGGACAATGGAGAGCCACCCTTATCTTCCTCTGTGTCAGTCATGATTGTGGTGAACAGGGATTCCCAAATCGTTCCTGACATTGTAAGACACATTACAGGTTCCAGACATTATTCTGAAATAACTCTTTATCTCACTGTGGCACTAAGTGTTGTCTCTTTTATATTTCTCTTGACTGTTGTAGTGAAATGCTACAAAGACAGTCCATATAGCAGCCCTTCTTGTGCAGGTTTTTGCGGGGCTTCTAAGAAAAGGTGCCCATTTGAAGCAGACAAACAGCAGTGTTGCTACTGGGATGCACAATCTCATTTGGTTGAAGTGAGAGGCAATGGGTCTCTTACTGCTATAAAACCTGTGAGTCAGCTGGCTCAGAAAGTGACACCTTCATGTTTTATCATCCGGGGAGGCCACAGGAATTAACCCTCATGCTGTGATAATAGAGAGACACCTAACTAGAGAAAGTGGACTGAGCTCTCCAAACTTTTTATCATTTTTAAAAGTGAGCTCATTGCTCCAAATGAGGTGAGCTTTAAAGGTATATGTGAGCTTTTCTTAATTAAATCACTTTCCTTTGAAACAAAAAAAATGAGTGTTCAGGATTAATGAGTTGTGGGAAAATTGGAGAGTGAAAAAAATTAAAATTACCTTTCATCATATTGGTAAGCAAAATTTTGTCAGGCTTTAAATTTCTTCTAATATGTTAGCTCAGATAAATGACTTTTCAGCAGTATAAGGTATAAACGGTAAAGGTTCCCCTTGCATATATGTGCTAGTCATTTCCGACTCTAGGAGGCGGTGCTCATCTCCATTTCAAAGCCGAAGAGCCAGTGCTGTCCGAAGATGATTCTGTGATCATTTGGCCGGCATGACTAAATGCCAAAGGCGCACGGAATGCTGTTACCTTCCTACCAAATAGTTGTCCCTATTTTTCTACTTGCATTTTTACATGCTTTCGAACTGCTAGGGTTGGCAGAAGCTGGGACGAGTAATGGGAGCTCACCCCGTTACGTGGCACTAGGGATACGAACCACTGAACTGCTGACCTTTCAATCGACAAGCTCAGTGTCTTAGTCTTAGCCACTGAGCCATCACATCCTTCTAGTGTAAGGTATAGGTATAAGGAAAACAATGCAGAAACAGCCAGGCAATGAATATGCAGAATAATGAATCTACAATATAAACCATTTACTAGTGGGGCTTATTTCTAGGGATATGTACATAGCAGTATATCCTTAGTTATTTATTTCAAATTCTGGTTTCTGGGTCACAATAGGGACAGATTAGGCTTTGTGGTTATGTATTTAAATGATCCTGAATTCTAATGTATTTATTCAACTTGGTGCATATCACTTTTCTTCTCTTGTCTTTCAAAATTTAATCACATATTTCAGCATCTGTGCTGGTGAGTGCTATGCCATATAGTAACTTGAAACTACTGGTTTAATGCCAATAGCCAGTCATTAATTGATCAAGCTCTTCTTTAGTGATACATACTGGTGAATTTAATTCTTGCCAATATATACTACACACTTTTTACAGCAGTTCCATTTTAAAGAGTCTTCTTCAGTTTCTTACAATACCAAACAGTAATGTTTGTTGATTACAGCTAGCATTGAGTTCAGTGAATGGAATGCTAATCACTGATTTTAGGCTGAGGTCCTACAGCCACTTATTGGAATATAAGGTTCATTTAAATATTTGGCATTTATTTTAAAACAGACTATAGGATTATAGTCAATTAATCAATAAATAAATTAACTGTTTATAATCTATTTAGAACCAGCGGTGAAATCCTACCAATTTGCACCGGTTTGGGCAAACCAGTAGTGATAAAGACTACCGGTTTGGGCAAACCAGCAATTAAAAAAAACCTACCAGTTCCTCCGAACCGGTATTTCCGATGATCAGCTGTGCCGCGTGATTTAAAATTGCTAGAAAACAGGAAATCCTGCTTTCTTGTGAATCTAAATCGCACGACACAGCTGTTTCCCCCCTTTGCTGTTATACTTATCTTCCGAAACCCCCTTTTTCCACGCGATTGGTGTGTACTGTGCACACACGTGCGTGCAGTATGTGTTTTGTGCGCACTATGCATGCACACATAATGTGAGTTTGTTGCACACGGCGCATGTGTGCACGGCACACACTTGGCACTGCGCATAGCGTGGACTTGGTGCACAGCAACCGGTTTGCAACCGGTAGCAAACCGGTTCAGATTTCACCACTGTTTAGAACCCATTTTTTAAACAGGTACACATAGTAGAAAATAAAGTCTATTCAATATCAATATTTTATATAATTATAGAACCAATAAAAGTAATGCAATTGAAAATTAGCAGTCTACAAAAAAGTAAGTTCCTTGTCCACAACTCTCCAAACTAAATATTCTATAATGAAATTGTTTCATTGTGACATGTATTCTAAGAAAACTTCCCTTTTAAAAACAATTTCACACACACACACACCAATCTATACTGAGAGCCAGTTTGGTCTAGTGCAGTGGTTCTCAACCTTCCTAATGCCGCGACCCTTTAATACAGTTCCTCATATTGTGGTGACCCCCAACCAGGGGTGAGTTCTAAATTTTTTTACTACCGGTTCTGTGGGCATGGCTTATTTTGTGGGTGTGGCTTGGAGGTCATGTGACTGGGTGGGCGTGGCTAGCTGGTCATGTGACCGGGTGACCATGGCTATGTGTATAGGGACTACTCAGAGGGCTGAAAAAAGTCATTTCTGACAGGTCCTCGGACTTTTGACTGGTCCTCACACTTATGACCATCCTCACATTTATGCCTGTGCAGCATTTTTAACAACTATGTCACTCATTTCACAACTGCTTCTCTTCAACATGGTGATAAGATAGGGCAAAAAACTTAAAATGTGAGGACAGTCGTAAATTCGAGGACTGGTCAAAAGTGCGAGGACCAGTCAAAAATAACTTTTTCAGCCCTCTGAGTAGTCCCTGTGCACAAAAGGACTACCCAGAGGGCTGAAAAAAGTGATTTCGGACAGGTCCTCGCACTTTTGACCGGTCTTCGCAGTTATGACTGGTCATCATTTATGCCCATTGTAGCATTCTTAACAACCGTGTCACCCATTTCACAACTGCTTCTCTTCACCATGGTGACAAGATAGGGCAAAAATGTAAATTGTGAGGACAGTCGTAAGTTCAAGGACTGGTCAAAAGTGCGAGGACCCATCAAAAATAACTTTTTCAGCCCTGTGAGTAGTCCATATGCATAAAAGGATACAGCAATAGAGAGGGATGAAGGAAGGGAAGGGAAATTAGGAGTGAGGGTAAGAGAGGGAGGAAGAGAAGAGGAGAAGGAGAAAGGAAGAGGAAGTATAAATATTAAAAAGGCAGAATATTATATTTCCCTGGATAAGAAATGGAGAAGCATATTTTACAGACAAAGCAGCTCCCACCTTCCTGCCCCCCACCCTTTGTTAATGGGCCAGAGGCAGAAAGTCAATCCTTTGTCAAAGGACATTTTCAACACAGTAGCAACAGAAACTAACACAATGGGCCCCATCTAGTAACCAAAACTCACCAGACGTGACCTGGGAAGCATGTGACCTGGGAAGCACATGTGACCATCAGCCAGCAAGGCTAGCTAAGACCCCCACCCCCTGGGAGTCTGACAACCAATCAGGATACTCTTTCGGGGCCCCAAGAAATGCAAAGCCAGAGAAAGCATAAAAACCCGAGGATTTACTGTATCTGCCCCTTTTCTGTTCAGGAACTCAAGCCATGTGATCCTGTCCACCATTAAACCATCTTTTCAAGCAGTTTCCATGTTTCCAGTGTCTTTTTCCCCACTTGGAACAGAACCCAGAAGGATATTTCTTCCAACACAGTGTTTAGTCATTTCAATTAAATTTACAATTTCTATATTTCCTTTTTACCATATTTATTCCTTATCTATTTTTTTAAAAAAACAATATTACCCTTCATCCTCATCTCTAATCTTAATCAAGTTCAATTTTTTCCCTTCTATTCTATATTATACCCCTTCACATTGTCATCTATTTTTATATCCATCCTCACATTGGTTAATTATGTAATTATGTAATACAGTTGTTTAATACAAATTCAACATTTTAATATAAATTAGTTATATAACTACCTTTTTTTATATTAATCAATATGAACATGAATATTCCAATTATTTCCATGCAATCCAATTTCTTACAAATCAATTAATTAAATTTACCAATAATAATAAACCAAATGATTTCCCCCATATATTCCTCCAAACCACAACTTAACCATTTCTGCTTTCAACACAATATACAATTAATAGTATCTCAATTATTACAATTCCCTAGTTAAATAGAGCTTTTTTTCTTTTGTGTTTTAAAATCTTGAACCTCCTCTTTTGCCCTAAATTTCCCATTGTTTGCAGTTTCGCACCTACCTTTTTTGGTCAGGAAAAAGAAAAAGAAATCTCTCTCTGCCTCATTTTGTCACGTTGCAGCAAAGCTTTACTTTCAATTTCTCTTTTTCAGCATAGCTAGAGGAAAAAAAATCTGTTCCAGGAATTTACCTCTTTGCAGCTAGCTAGCAACAGAGCCCTCTGCAAAACAGCTGAGAGCAAATCAGCTGAGAGTCCAGAGGCTGATCAAATCAATTTATGGTAATTAACCTATGCTGAAGCTGAAAGGGGCTGTTTTTTCTATTTTTGCAGGCACCGGTCTATTCATTTGTTTTCTTTTAACACTGATCAGCTGTAGGGCGGCCCTTTGAAGCCCCAAGGCAAGAATTTAAAGTTTTTTTTCCTCTAGCCATCAGCTGGGACTCCGGAGGCACCAATAGATTGGGAGTGGGTGGGGTTAGCGACTGGCGATCAAACAGAGGCAGAGGGTGAGTGAAGGCGTGGGGGGGGGCGAGAGAGGGCTTTGGCAACCCCTATGAAATGGCCCTTCGACCCCCAAAGGGGTCGCGACCCCCAGGTTGAGAACCGCTGGTCTAGTGGTTAAGGCACCAGGCTAGAAACCAGGAGAGTGAGTTTTAATTCCACCTTAGGCATGGCTGGGAGATTTTGGGTCAGTCTCTCACTCCATGACATCAGGATCAGGCAACAAACTGATTTCTCAATTCCTGTCACAATCAATGGTTCAACACTTGTTGATCTGAAAAAAGTAGATATTGCACTTGCGGGAAAACGCTAGGAAGAAAATAAATCTACACTGTGATAAACATTGTTTATAGTATTAGCAAGTTTAATAGATTTTGCATATATTTGCCACATATCTCAATATTAAGTGACTCTAGACAAATTATTGAATCTACTGTTACAGCCTCCTAATTTCCAAATTTTTAAAATTAATCAAAATATATTATATCCTGTAGATACATATAAATTAAGATAAAATATTTACTGATTGGTGCTCCAAACCTAAATCGATTTGTTGTAAGTTTCCACTATATGAGATATCAGAGATTTGTCCAATAATTGTCTTTTTACATTTTGGTAAATAGCAGCTGTAAGAAGTAAAAAAGAGTGGTGCTATTGGAAGCAGTGGGGATAAAACTTTATTTCCACAACAATTTTTTATGGTTTTTTTTTCCAAATCTGCAAATACATGTCACTTCTCCTTAATAGGACTTTTCCATAACCCTAATCTGGACTGGAATTTCAATATTTAGCAGTATTTAATGAGTCTGCATAATGGATCTCTTCTGTCCTATCACGTCAGTTTTTAATTTCCATTGTTTATTCTCTTTAATAGCAAATTCAGCTGCTGAGTGCCAACAACCTTGTAGCCAAACCCTAACCCTAACCCTAACCCAAAACATTAAAAGACTCAGAGGAAGTTTAACATTTGCAGAAATACAATAAATATTTGAGGAAACCTCTTAGGGGGCAAAACAAAACCCAAAAGCAACTCAGAAAGAAGTTAACATAAATTTTGTGGTCATAGGGCACTCAGTGTGGAAAACCTTGAAAACTAATGGATGGAGTGGGAATGAAACTGAGTATCTTGGAGTCTGGTTAGCTGAAATCCTAAACAAGGATATTCTGCATTAATGTTTGTTGCAGGTACAGCATTTAAATATCTTTGAGTTTTGAATATTACTTGAATGAGAAATTGTGTTCTACATGGTTTTTTTCAAAATTTATAGAAATTTCTATTAGGTATGGAAAATCAGTCCTTTGGAATCTTAAAGCATTTTGTTAACTTTGTCTTGCAGTAATAGCATTTGCATTCAAATAAGTTTTAGCAGATGTCCTCTTGCAGATACGTATCTTTTGCACGTTGTTTGGAATCCTGCTAATAAAAAAGAACAAAATGTTGAGGAGTATTAAGCATTGGTATTAGATATATAACTAACTTGGTTAATTGTTTTTATTACATAGAATGTATTTTATTAATTTGAATATATCAAATAATCCACAATTATCATTCATCTTGTTTTTTATTTGGGTGGATGTTCTACCCAAAGAAAAAAACATTAGTACATTAATGGTACATGAAAATAAAGTGTAATAAATTAATGACAATGCAACAGTACTGGAATGGCTGAATCCACATGCCTCCCCCAGAAGCCCTCTGAGTCTTTACTCCATCTCCTTTGTGGCTTGATCATTCCAAGGAGTTAGGTGTGTGATAGAGACAGAGTTCTCACAACCTGTACTGCCTTTTCAGAGTTGAAAAGATAATTAAGAAAACCAAAACACTATAATGCAACCTGCTGTCTAAGTAGCATACAGGTAGTCCTCATTTAGCTACCACAATTGGAACTGGTATCTGAACCATTAAGGAAAGCAGTCACTAAGTAAAACTGTAACTGTGCTTGATAATGATGACAATAAAATGACAATGATAAAAGTCAACACAACATTCCTACTTAAACGTTTTGTCTATCTTTTCAGAGATAGCAGCTTTCTAAACAAAAATCCCTTCTTTTCCACTTTTTGGAATTTCAGCAGGTTAAAGCCAAGGCTGCAAAGGAGATCAAAAGAGCTCCCAAACCTGTGGGTGTGGATTGGTGAAGTTATCTTGTCTTCTATAAAGTTAAAAAGTTGCTACAAAGTTGCTCCGGCTGCAACAGAAATAAGAGGAAAATCTCTCCCTTTTACTTGTTTTACTTGTTTTTGCTGCACTATAGTTTTGCCCTGAGTAAATCTGGGGGACTTTTTTAGAAGGTATTGTGGAGGTGGCAGAAGAGGCGGAACCTCCCTTTTTAGAAAAGCCAGCTTACGTGGCAGGATGGCTTCAAAGAAGCAGGAAGGCAAAACAGGGGGGGGGATCGCCCCCACGTAAACAGAACACGCAGTCACAAGCCCAAAAAAAAGATCTGGACATGGGAGATTTAAAAGAATTCATTTCAAATATTTTGGATGAGAAATTTCAAGACATGGATGATAAAATAAATAAAATAGATGAAAAAATCCAAAAGTCACAACAGGAAATTATGCAGGAAATGCAGCAGAACCAAAAGATGGTGACCAAAAAAATAACGGATGTGGCGTCTGGCCTGGCAGGATTTATTATGAAAGTGGAGTCAAAAGTGGATGAATTTAAATCAGAAGTTAATGCTAAGTTGAAAAATAATGATCATAAATTTTTTGAGGTTGATGACAAGATGCAGAGAGTTGAGAATGACATTGTTATGATGCAATTCCGGGCAATGGAATTTGCTATACGGCTTCGAGGAATTAGAGAAGAGGAGAGACAAGATTTGAGACAGATTTGTGCTGAAGCCCTAGCTGTGATTTTAAAAACTGATCCTGAGATGGTCTTTTGCAAAATAGATAAAATCTACAGAGTTAACTCGTGGGTGGCCAGACAAAGACAATTGCCCAGAGATGTGGTCATATATTTTACAGACAGAGCAATAAGAAATGATATCCTGCAAAAATCTTTCCTCACTTCTGTGCAAGTGAGCGGATCCAAGGTTACAGTTTACAAGGAGCTCCCACCTAAGATGTTGAAATCCAGAAAAGAATATGGTTTTCTTGTTAAAGAATTGCAGAATAATCAAATCCCATTTCGTTGGGATGCTCCAACTGGCATAATTTTGAGATATAAGGGAGAGAAACACCGCTTGAATACTGTGGAGAAGGCGGAGCAATTTTATACTGACATCTTTAAAGAAAGAACACCATCCCCACGCACATCTACAGTTTTGGAGATTAAAGAGAGTGATAAGAAGCAACCTCAAGAATTGCAACAACAATCTAAACAGGAATCAGAGGAGCTGAAGGGCGCTGAAGGAGGTTTTTTGGATGAGCCCTTGTTGGAACCTTCTCCAATCTTGGAGCTGGCTTGGGCGGCTGAAGTTAAGGACCAGCGTATAACCCGAGCAAAAGCTAAGGAACTTAAACAAAAGTTACAGCAGGAAAGGCGAGATGAAGCTGGGGCTGTGGGGAATGCAGGACAGAAGATTTCGGATGAAATCCTAAGGTTCTGCGCTTCGCTCCAGAAAGAGAATGATGATGATTAAATGTTTATCTTGGAACGTGAATGGGCTGAATGTAACACAAAAAAGGAAGAAAGTATTTACATACTTAAAACAACATAATAATGATATAATTTGCTTACAAGAAACGCATATTACAGCTCAAGATCAAAATTATTTGAAAAATTCCAAATTAGGAACACATTTTATATCTTCAACTAATCAAAAAAAGAATGGTGTGGTTATTTATGTAAATAAAAAACTAACAGCCAAACTTATAGAAGCTGATCAAGATGGTAGGTTTGTAGCAATTGAATTACTTTCTGCTAATAGTCAAATTCTTTTGATAGGAATTTATGCTCCTAACCAACAACAGGATTATTTTTATAAAATGCTGCATACTAAAATACTCCAATGGGATTACAGATCTATTTTAATTATGGGAGATTGGAATGGAGTAATTGACTCTAAATTAGACAAAAAGACTTTGGCAAAGTCAAGAATTAGATTACCACAGACTTTTTTTGATATGAAAGAAGATCTGGAATTAAAAGATATTTGGAGAATACATAATCCAAAAGAACTGGACTATACTTTCTTCTCTGACAGACATAGATCCTTTTCCAGGATTGATTTTATCTTGTTGTCTGATGATCTACTTCTTAGGACAAAAAGAACAAAGATTCTGCCAAGAACTTTGACTGATCATAGCCCAGTGTGGATAGAAATTGAGACATGCAAGAATGAGAGACGCTCTTGGAGATTAAATGAAAACCTGTTCAGATATGAGAAAAATATAATAGAACTTAAAAAGTATTTGAAAGAGTTTTTTGAAATGAATTTGAATAAAGGCACCCCAATGGAAATTGTGTGGGACGCAAGCAAAGCTTATATGAGAGGGGTGCTTATATATATGAACTCTAAACATAGGTTGATTCGACAAAAGAAAAGATTTGAACTGGAAGCAGAAATAAAGAACAAAGAACAGTTACTTATTAAAAATCCAACAGATGAAAGAATACTTAGTGTTATAAAACTTTTGAAAGACCAATTCCAAATGCTTATAGCGGAACAAGTTGCAACAAATTTACAATATGCGAAGCATAATACATTCTGCAACGCTAATAAACCAGGCAGGTGGTTGGCTTACACATTAAGGAAGAAACAGAGCGCACGGACTATTGATAGTGTTGATATTGGGGGGAAAGAAGTTTTTCAACAGAATTTAATAAAAGAAGCTTTTCTTCAATATTACACTAAACTATATGCCAGAGAGGAGGTGCAGAATGGACTTATAGAAAAATACTTAGACAACAAAAGAGTTACAAAAATTACTGAGCAACAAAAGGAAAGAATGGATTATCCTATAACAGAGGAGGAGATAATAGCAGCAATAAAACAATTAAAAACAGCCAAAGCTCCTGGAACGGATGGGCTGACAGCAGTGTATTATAAAGCTTTGCAGGCAGAAATGGTGGAACAACTTAGAGACTTATTTTGTAATATACAACAAGGGGGAAAAGTACCCCCATCATGGACTACAGCTTATATTTCTTTGATACCAAAAGAGCAAGCAGGTCCCAAAAAACCGGAGAATTACAGACCAATATCTCTTTTGAATACGGATTATAAAATTTATGCAAAAGTATTAGCCAACAGACTGATGCCAGTAATTCAAAAGGTGATTCATGATGACCAAGCGGGATTTATTGAGGGTAGGTACATGAAGGACAATGTAAGGCAAGTAATAGACTTATTGGAATATCTTGAGAAGAATAAACAGATTCCTGCAGTGGTGGTTTTTTTGGATGCGGAGAAGGCCTTTGATAGAGTGGATTGGAATTTTCTATTAAAGACTTTAAAAAAGATGGACTTTGGGGACCAATTTATACAGGCGGTTTCAGCAATTTATCAAGAGCAAAAGGCACAGATCATTATCAATGGAAGCTTGACAACAGAGTTTAAAATCGAAAAAGGAACAAGACAGGGATGTCCACTGTCCCCATTGTTGTTTATTCTAACACTAGAAGTCTTGTTAAATACGATAAGGGACTCTAACACTTTGAAAGGTATAATGATAAGGCAAGAGGATTATAGAATAAGGGCATTTGCAGACGATCTGGTTGTTACCCTAGCACAACCAATGGAATCGATAATCCAGATGAAGGACATTATACAAGATTATGGTAAAGTTTCAGGTTTTAGATTGAATCAGAAAAAAACTAAGATGGTAGTTAAAAATATGACACAAGATCGTAAACTGGAGTTAGAAAGGAGGGCAGGTTTTGAGATTGTACCAAAGGTAAAATATCTAGGAGTTCAGGTTGCAGAATCAAATATGAAATTGTTTCAAAATAACTATGAGGTGTTGTGGCGAGAGGTGCAAAAAGATATGGAGATTTGGAAAAAACTGCAGCTGTCTTTACTTGGAAGAATAGCAGCAGTTAAGATGAACATTTTGCCAAGATTTCTTTTTTTGTTTCAAATGATCCCGGTGCTCAGAAATGATAAACAATTAAAAGTATGGCAAACTGGTGTGAACAAGTTTGTCTGGAACGAGAAAAAACCAAGAGTAAAAATGAAAATTATGCAAGACGTTCCAGAAAGGGGAGGTCTCAAACTTCCAAACCTACAATTATATTATGATGCAACAGCTTTGACTTTAGTAAGTGATTGGTTTGGAGGAAAAAAGACTGGAATATTAAACACTGAAAGTTTCGATTTGGAATTTGGATGGCACGCTTACTTATTTTATGACAGTAAAGTGGATAAAGTTTTTAAAAGCCATATACTTAGAGACTCTTTGTTGAGAGTTTGGAAGAAGCACCGAAACAAATGGAATTATAAAATACCGCTATGGCTGGATCTTGGTCATATCTTGTGGAATACAAATATAATGTCACTCGGGGGGTTTTTATATAAAGAGGTTCTTTTTACAGATGCGGGCAGATGGCAGCTGAAGACATTACAGACATTGTTGGCTGAAGGGATCAATTTAACTTGGTTACAATATAATCAATTGCAATTGAGATGGAAAGAGGACCAAAAAACTGGTATTATGATGTATGAGGAAGAATTAGTTAGACACATAAAAGAGAAAGGCCCAATGCATATTAAAAGACTTTATAATGTTTTGTTAGAAAGGGATTCAGAATCTGAGCTAGTTAAAGACTGCATGATTAAGTGGGCACAAAATTTTGAGGAACCAGTGATGTTGGAAACATGGGAAAAAATTTGGGTTCAGAATGTTAAATTTACACAGTCGCAGAACCTGAGGGAAAATTTTTATAAAATGTTTTACAGATGGCATCTAGACCCCAAAAAATTGTCGTGTATGTACCCTAATGTGCAGCCTAAATGTTGGAGATGTGACTGCCTAGACGCTACATATTATCATGTTTGGTGGACCTGTAAGAAAGTTAAGGCTTTTTGGATAAAAATTTGGTGGGTCATGCAGAATGTTTTAAAGAAAAAAATTCAGTTTTCTCCACAACTGTTTTTATTGGGTATAGTTAAGGGTTTTACATCGGGTGAAACAAAATTGATATTGTATATGATAACTGCAGCAAGATTGTTGATAGGTAAATACTGGAAAAATGAAGCGCTGCCTACGATTGAGGAATGGACTTTGAGGATGGCCAGTTTTGCAGAGATGGCGAAGATTTCAGCATATTTAAAAGATTGTTCTCAAGAGACTTATGAATGGGAATGGAAGAAGTGGATAAATTATGTTCAGCATAAATACCAAACTAGGAAGTACCAAATAGCTTTTATTTGAAAATGTTATATCAAGATAGAAATATTTTAAGGTTGAGGGTGAAAATTTGCTAGAAGATGTTATATTAAGACAGAAATATTTTTAAGGTTGAGGGTGAAAATTTGTTAGAAAATGCTATATCAAGATAGAAATATCTTTAAGGTAATTAGGATGAAAATTTATTTGAAAATGTTATACTAAGATAGAAATATTAATGTTAATGTAAGGAAGATGAAAATTTGTAAGGGGGAGGGAAGGGTTCAAGTTTTATATACAAAGGAGGGTTTTTTCCTTTTATCTGACATGAGTATACTAGGAAGTCTGGGGGGAGGGGAGGGTTAGGGTGGGTTAGGGAGGTTGGGAAGGTTGGGGGGGTTGTGGGGGGGGAAAGGGGTGAAAATGTAACTGTAAAACTTTTGCAATAAAAAAAAAAAAAAGAGCTCCCAAACCTGGTCCTGCCCATGGTTTTTTCCTTTACCTTTAAAAGGACTGCTAATGTCCTTATTTCTAGCAAAGAGTGATGGGCCCTGGAAAACCTCCTTTGTAAATGACCCCCAGTCATGCTTAACTGAAAGTGAATGTCAGCTCACTATCTGAGATATGGCTGAATAGTCTGCAGTAATATGAATATGGCTGTAATCATAAAAACAATTAAAACAAAATTAATAAACTTTACAGTAGCTTTAGATTAAACCATTTCAGCAGGAAGAATAGTTAATACTATGCATCCTTTGGATGCAGAGCATGTAAAAAACAAATATAGCTCCAGAGGAAATACGTTCTATAATTTTGAAATTGCATTCCTTACCTATTGAAGGGCAGTTTTCAGAAGGGGCTTCTCTGTACAATTTATCATCCAGACAAGTTACTTCTTAATGCCTAGGTAGATAATTATATTCTGTGCTATTTTGTGACTTTAAGACTAAAACCAACACTTTTAATTGAGGTCAGAACCATAGGCCAATAGATAAGTAAGCTTTCAACATGAAAAAGGGCATAAATACTGCAAAATAAGGGTGAAAAAGAGCCTTCCAAATGAGGGAGCTGGCACTGAAATCTTACCAGGATGTGATAATTAAAGAAGGGTGGGAGAAAAAGGGAGGAGGATGCAGATGATTGCTTATTCCTCATGAAATCTCCTCTTGGGGGATTAGTGCTGTCAATGGACACTGTTTTCCATGTGTTGTTTGTAGAAGGAGATATCAAAAGTAAATAGATATGTTTTTCACATTGTGAAAATAGCACTTGCAGTGTAAAAATTATGTGCTTTGTTAGTAGTTATGGTGTTGAATTAGTACCTGGGACCAATGGTGGGTTTCAAAATTTTTTACTACCGGTTCTGTGGGTGTGGCTTGGTGGGCATGGCATGGCTTGGTGGGCATGGCAGGGGAAGGATACTGTAAAATCTCCATTTCCACCTCACTCCAGGGGGTGCAAAATCCCCATTTCCTCCTGATCAGCTGGGACTCGGGAGGCAGAGAATAGATGGGACGGGGCCAGTCAGAGGTATTTACCAGTTCTCCAAACTACTCAAAATTTCCACTACCGGTTCTCCAGAACTGGTCAGAACCTGCTGAAACCCACCTCTGCCTGGGACCCACAGGTTCAAATTTCTACTTGACTATGTAGCTAATCAGCTGGCTTTGAACCAGTCATCATATTGCAAGTTTAATATGAAGATAAAATAATTGAAGATCCCTACTCGGCTGCCTTGAAACAGAAGCATATAATGAATCATCATCATCATAAAGATTAAGAACTATCAGGATGAAGCCTACACATTACTGGGCATTTTATATTTGGATAACATCAAGCATGGACAAGTTAAAAGTGTAATTAGTAAATAATACATGCTAAGATTAAGAAAAGTGCTAAAGACAAAATTGAATGGTGGAAACACCACCCAAGCCAGTGATGGCTAACCTTTTTGCTGTCACGTGCCAAAAGCGGGGGGAGAGCGGGGAGATCATGCATGCCCACACCCATAATTCAATGCCCACCCATGCCCCGCCCTCCCACGCGCTCCCCGCTCTCCCCCCGCTTTTGGCACGTGATGGCACAGTGGGCCCGTTTTTCACTCTCCCCAGGCTCCAGAGGCTTTCTAGGAGCCTGAGGAGGGCAAAAACAGCCTTCCTCAACCCCCCCTGGAGTCCATTTCCCGACTTCCAGTGGGCCTGGAAGGCCCGAAAATCAGCTGGCTGGTGGGCACATGTGAGCTAGGGCAACGCTCGTGTGCTGTCAGATATGGCTCTGTGTGCCACCTGTGGCACCCGTGCCATAGGTTCGCCATTACAGACCAAAGCCATCAATACCATACAGATAGTCCTCGAGTTATGAATGTAATGGAGCCTGCCCATTCCATTCATAACCCAAGGATTCGTGGGAGTAAATCTCGTACTTTGAACACGATCACTCTCTCCTTTCACCCACGTATTCGCTAATCAAATGCAAGGTTGGTTAAGTGCACATGAGGTATTTCAGGGTGAGGAAGCCCATCGGGGGGGGGGGCTAGTGATGGAACAGGCCACCTGCTTAAGATTACCCAAGGCCTCCCCGACCCACTGAAATACCTCATGCTCCCCACAATTGCTTCCCCCACCCACCCACCCTGCTGCGCCGGGTCACTTACCTTGCAAGCTGTCTCCTCTCCAGCCTCTCAGCCATGTGTGTCGGCAGATTTGGTTTCTGCTATTTACTAAAGAGTAAAATAGATGTGCTACAGAAATTTAAGCAATGGGTAAGCTTTGAAGAAAGGAGATATAAACAACAGATATGTCAGCTGCAAACTGACAGAGGTTCAGAATTCATGTCAACAAGTTTTCAACAGTGGTTGGGACTGTTAGGAATAAAACAAAAGATGCACAATTCCATACACAGCAGCTGAGAAGGGTGTAGTTGAGAGGTGGAATGGTATCTTATAAATAATGAGGGACTCACTACTGGAGGATTCTGGTATGAGCAGGTCATATTAGGGTGAAGCCATGTTGACTGCTAATTATTTAATCAATAGGCTGTGAGTTCCTCTATTAATGATACTCCATATGCAGTGTTATATGGGAGAGAGCCATCTCTGGCACATTTAAGGGTGTTTGGAAGCAATGCATGGGTGCATATTCCAAAAGCAATTAGGAGGAAAGGTTAACCAAAGGCTAGAAAGTTCAAGTTTACAGGCTATGAGCTTGGCTCAAAGAGCTCTCGCTTTAGTGATGGGAGCAAAAGAATAGTGATTTCCAGGTCTGCTAGCTTTGCAGAGCAAAATTGGAACAGAATTGCTGCAAATTTTTGGAATGATCTACTTAGTGATGGTGAACCACTTAGTGATGGTAACTTGTTTAGTGATGGTGTCAGCATTCAGGGAGGAGAAACTAAAAAACAAGAAAAGGAGTCAGGGGAAGATGATGACTCAGATATGAAGCAAGAGAGGGTTGAAACACAGGAGCAGTCAATGCCACGCAGGTCAGAGAGATGGAACAAGGGGATTCCACTGATAGGTATTCTGCTGGTGAGGTTAAGGTGTGTAATGTGTGGTATGAGCCAAGAAACTATCAGGAAATATTGGCATTGTCCAATATTGAACAAGTGAAGTGGAAAGGAGCCATGAACAAAGAAATGAAATCCATGGGTGAACATAAAGTGTTCACATCTATGACTTTGCCACAAGGTTGCAAAGCCGTAGGATATCAGTGGGTGTACAAAAAGAAAGTACTACCCAACAATGAGGTCCAATATAAAGCGAGATTAGTGGCACAAGGTTTTTCACAAAGGAAAAACGTGCATTATAATGAGGTATTCGCACCAATGGTAAAGAGTGAAAGCATAAGGTTGGCACTAGAATTAACAGCGGCATCTGGCCATAAAATTTGACATTTTGATATAACCACAGCATTCCTCAATACTGAATTAAAGGAAGAAATTTACATGGTTCAAGCCAGGGGTGAAATTCTATCGGTTTGGACCGATTCGGACGAACTGATAGCAGAGATTGGGGCTGGTTTGCCGAACCGGTAGTGATTGCTAGCTGAACCGGTCCGTGGCCCACAGTCCTGCCATGCTTCCCTGCCTTCCATGTGGCCTACCTGGCATCCCTGTGGCCAGCTTGCAAAGGCAGGCAAGTGGAAGGCCACATGGAAGGCAGGCAAGCATAGCAGGGCTGCGGGGAAGGGAGCTAGCAGTTTACTCCCTTCCCCGGAGGCCTGCCATGTTTGCCTGTCTTCCACGCTGCCTTCCCAGTGGTCCCCCACACCCACTTGCCTTCTGAGGTTGGCGTCCAGCCTGGCCTGGCCAGTGGGTGGGCGGGTGGCCCTTGGTGGAGATGCAGCTGCTCTCTGGGGCTGAGAGGAGCAGCACCGCTGGAGCTGTGCTCCAGGAGGGCAAGCTGATGTCCCGGATGGTGCTGCACATGCAGTGCCCTCCCAAAGCACCACCACCGTTCACTTTCATTTTGTGGCAGGAAAAGGAAGAAAGCGAATGGCGCTGCTGCGGTGGTGCTCTGGGAGGGCAGGAGGACATCCTGGCTGTGGCTGCTGCATATGTGCCTGCCCCATTTCTGTAAAGGCAGAGCCCCCCCCCACAGGGCGATCCAAAGAGAGGAGGGGGATGCTGCAGAAATGCCGCCTTCCACCCAGGCCTGCGTGCCTCCTGTGCTGGCTTAATGGGGCTTGGGGTCCCAAAGTAGCCCACTGGCTTCCCACCCAGACACCTGCCTGCTCTCTTTGCAGATCGGTCTGGCTGACTGCCAGCACCACTCCAATAACTTGGCCCACAGAGTGGCTTCCCACTGGCGAAGAAGCAGAGTGAGAGGCACAGAAGCTGCCAGCTGGGTGGCAGCTCCCTGTGTGGGGAGAGGGCCAGGCCCACCTGCACCACTGCAGAGCCCGCGGAGCTTTCCCTTCAGCCTGGGTGGTGGCATTTACCCAGGCAGGCCAGGGTAAGGACCAGGTCACCACCCTTTTGGTCTCATGGCCGGCCGCAGTGGGACATGGCGTGGGCAGAGAGGCCAATGCAGTCCCCCCTGAGGCTGCCCTGGCCAAGCGATTGCGGCACCTCCCCAGCAAAAGGCGCACTGGGGCCACCTTGCCTGCCGCCTCTGTGTGCTGCACATGGAAGGGACCACCACCACTGACTCTCTCGCCACCCTCCCTCCCTCCCCGCCTGGCTGCAGCCTCCACCTGCCCTCCAGGAGCACTGCCGCCATTCGCTTTCTTCCTTCTCCTGCCATGAAATGAAAGTAAATGGCGGCAGTGGTCTTTCGGGAGGGCAGGTGGAGGTCTGCAGCCAGGCAGGGAGGGAGGGCAGTGGGATGTTCCAGGAAGGGCCTGGCGTTTCCCTTAGCTGCAAACGCTGAGATTTGAGGTCTATAAATTGTGTTAAAGGGTGAGCTATTGATGGTTGCGTGGAAGGGAAATGAACTGAGCATGGGACGGAGAGAGCACAGGGCTGGCCCTGGCTGTGGCCACCTGCATCATCCCACTGTGGCCCGCCTATGAAGTCTTCTGTGTGCAGCGCTGAAGGAGGGTCTGGGGCTTCAGGTGAGGAGCTATTGTGCACTTCAATCCTGAGGCATTGGCGAAGAGCTAAAAGGTGCTAATTTCCCCATCACTTCAGGATTTGAACCCTCCCCCTAAGTAAATTTGATGGGCGACAGGGAGTCCTGTGCGAGTTCTGAGAAAGCCAGCTTTTGGGTTCCTGTGCCCCGTTTAAAGCCCTTCGACCTCAGGAGTTTTACAGGAAGTTTAGAATGGGACTGGTCACCGAGGAGGAAAGGGCCCGGGGCTGAGCTTCCCAATCTTTCTTTAGGCAGCCTTGAGCACACTTAAAAAATGAGCCCTTCTGCCCATATGCTTCTGTCCACTTTCCCATATCCCACCTATTGCTCCTTCTCAATCTGCCTGGACTTTTCCCCATGCTCTCTCCGTCCCATGCTCAGTTCGTTTCCTTCCACACAACCATCAATACCTCACCCTTTAACACAGTGGTGAAATGTAAAATTTGTTACTACCGGTTCTGTGGGCATGGCTTGGTGGTGGTGGTGGGTAATGTGACTGGGTGTGCATGGCCAACTTTTTTTTTTTACTTTTAAAAGCAATTTTTCTACAACCTTAAGAGGTTGCAGGGAAAAAAAATGCTTTTAAAAGCTTCTGGCGATCAGGCAACTCAGCTGGGATCATCAGAGGCTTTTAAAGGCATTTTTTTTCCTACAACCACTTAGGCCGAAGAGGTTGCAGAAAAAAATGCTTTTAAAAGTCTCTGACAATCCCAGCTGAGCCGCGCAATCATCAAAGGCTTTTTTTTTTACTTTTAAAAGCATTTTTTTGGCCCAAGAGCTTGTAGAAAAAATGCTTTTAAAAGTAAAAAAAAAAGCCTCTGATGATCGCCCGGCTCAGCCGGGCATGGGGGGGAGGGCAGGGATTTTTGCTACCGGTTCTCCAAACCACCCACCGTCATCGCTACCAGATTGGTCGATCCGGTCCGAACTGGGAGCATTTCACCCCTGCTTTAACGCGATTTGTAGATCTCAAATCTCAGCCTTTGCAGCTGAGGGAAATACCAGGCCCTTTCTGGCACGGCTGCGGCCCCTTCCAAGTGCAGTGCATGGAGTTGGCAGGCAAGGGAGCACCAAGATAAAGGGCTACCCTCACTGGCCTGCCTGGGTATGCGCCACCGCCCAGGCCAAAGGGAAAGATCTGCAAAGAGAGCAGGCAGGTGGCCGGGTGGGAATTCAGTGTGCTGCTTCAGAGCCCCAAGCCCCACGGAGCTGGCATGGGTGGAAGGCAGCCTTTTCTGTAGCATCCCCCTCCCCTCTTTGGATCACCCTGCGGGGGGGGGGCTCTGCCTTTGCAGATCGGGATGGGCGGTTTGTACGGAGGATTGAGGGGGATGTGTGGCCCTCTGGGATGGAGAGCCAGGCAAGAGAAGGTCCTGAGATTTGCTTGGGGAGTCAAAACTAGAAGGCGGAGGGAAACTGCCTTTCCCTCCACCTTCTGTGTGTTGGGGGCTTCAGAAGGGCAGAATGTGCTTCAGAATGTGCAGCTCCTGGCTCTAACAGTGAGTGACGTATGTGATGTAAAGTTGGCCACACCCACCAAGCCACACCCACAGAACCGGTAGCGACAATTTTTACATTTCATCACTGATTCAAGCACCAGGGTATTAAAGCAAAAAGCCTAGCACTGTATATAAATTGAACAAAGGCATTTATGGGCTGAAGCAGTCAGCCAGGAATTGGACTATCTTTTTAGATATTGCATTGAAGGATCTTGGGTTCAAGGGTTGCAAGGCTGATGGTTGTATATATACTGGAATGTTACAAGGTGGAGATTGTCAATTATTAGCATTTGTGGATGATCTTTGTTTCATTGCAAAAGATCTGTCACAGGTAAAAGAGTTTGCTAATCAATTAGAGAAAAAAATTGGATTAAAAGATTTGGGTGAAATAAAAAACTATCTTGGTGTAGAGATACAAAAAACTGAGAAAGGTGATTATGTTCTCAGTCAAAGAAGGAAAATTGAACAGCTGTTGGAGAGATACAACATGAAGGATTGTAATTCTGCTGCAACACTTATGAGCACAGATTTTCACAACAATTTGGGTGAAGACAAAAGTGAAGCCTGTGATATCAGTTAGAGACTTCTGGTTGATGTCATGGCAATACAGACACAGGGAACTGGTCTCCGTGTTCCCTGTGCTGACTTCTCCATGTTCATGGGCTCTAAGAGGAGCCAAAGCTGCCCTGTAGGGTGGTGAAGCAAAGAGGGGCACCCTGTGAGATCGAGGAGAGTTGCAGATCTCCTGTCAGCCCCGGGGTTCTTTCTCCCTCTCAGCCACGGCAAGAAGAAGAGGCAGCCTAAAGATGGCTGTCACAAAGCTGGGACAGCCGATGAATATCTAAGACTGGTTCTGGAGAAGTAGGTGAAGAGTGAATGGAACTGGGGGAAAGGATTTTCTTTCACTTTAAATTCAACCCCAAGGAACAATTTAGAACTATTTGCTCAGAATTATCTCTTAAAGCAACGTCTAGGCATTCTGAGAAACCACCAGACTGGAAGTGAAAGGTGCAGGAGGGTGCAGGTGAGAAAACAATAAACTTTGAAACTTTGAAATATAAAGAAAATTGGTTTTTTAAGCTGGGAAGATGTGGTACTGGGAAGGCATTTTAAAATGCTGGAACCATTTATTTACAATACTTATTCTGCTTTTATAATTCTTCTATGACTAAAGCCTGGAAATGTGGCAATATTGAAATTTAAGCTGAGAGTGCCACCTGCTGATGAAAGGGAAATTTACAAATCTGGAAATTTCTTATATGAAGATTTGCAAAAATATCTATTGGATTACTTTTAACTATCCTATGACTTCTGAACTATTAGAGACCCAGGTATAAAAATAGGGACGTTTTCTAACTAAAGGGACCCATGAATGTTATACTAGAAGATTGAACTTGTAAAGGAGATGCAAAAAGGCTTTTGATAACTTCTGGGATTATCTAAATGGAACTGACTGTTAACCTATGGGATATAAAGAACTGGGACTAGTGTACTTCTTAAAGGACAACTCAAGGACTGAATAAATAATTTTTGGACAGTTGGACAAAACTTGATTTTTTAAAAAATAAAATAAGATGCATTTTAAGGAAGAAATGAGTGAACTTTCAAAGGAGATGGCATTACTTTTTGAAAACACAAAAGACATCATGGAGAAAGGACTTAAGGAGATCACGGAAAAAATGGAAAAAGCCATATGAGGGATGATGAGTAAAGATCAAGATGTCCAGGAAAGGGAGGAGTCAACAGAAGAAATGAAAGAAGAAGAAAACAAGGAAGGGACAACAATGAAAATAACAGTGATTGTTGAATTAAACCTGGGGAAAAATGTATTAAGAGAGTTGGAAAATACATTTGGAAGGGAGGTAGGGGCTTGGGCAGAAATTTTGGAAATTAGGCAGTGGAAGAGGGTAGAGGTGGGAGAAATGCCTAGATTGAATAGTCAAGTAGCAGTTACAGATAGAGATAAAGATCCTAGAGAGAAAGCGGGGCCAGCTGTCAAAGAGAAAGGCTGTGTAAGATGACTCTCTGACTCAGAGAGACACTTTTACAGCTGCTTCCAACTGAGCGGCAGACTTTTTGGAGTCCCAGGTCCCTCAGAGGGGGATCGGGAGAAAGAGGTGCCCTGCAGAGCTGTGCTAGACAGTGGTTGGGACAGCGGTCGGCAGGAAAGCCTTGGAGAAGCTGGTTGGGAGAAGGAGACGGCCTAGAATGGTGGCCATGAAAAAATGACAGCAGACAGCTGGACAAAGATAGTGGTGAAGTAGCGGGACAACGGTGAGACAGATCTGGTGAAATTTGATCTTGGCAACCTCTTGTGAGTGATCTGGGGCAAGAGACTTTTCCAGAGGGTTTCTGAAAAGAGAAGAGGAGAAAAGGGGCCCCAGGAAGAAGGAGGGAAGTAAGTTTTTCTCTCCGTGATATAGTGGCGAAAGGCAAGTTTGGGCTTAGAAGGGTTTACTGCAATGTGTGTCATTATTGGATGTGAAAGGAAAAAAAGATTAAGGGTGGTTTCTCTTGTTTTCAATGACCTTATACTAAGAAACTAAAACAATTCCAAGTTGGAAAGCAAAAGTGCTGAAAAATCAGAGGAGGTGGATATCTTGAATAAGGAATGAATGCTAACATAAAGAGAGGCAAGGGAGACACCTACTGGTCAAGAAGAAATCAGATATAAACTACAGAGGAAGAAAGACATTTAAAACTAATAAAATAAAAGAACTAGAAGAACTCTGCTCCAGAAAGAAGGAAAGACTGTGGACTAAAACTTATTTGCCTAAGAAAATAAATACAGCATCTTAAATAAGACAGTGGATGCTGCATCAAGAAGAAATTATTATTATTACTCTTAACATTATCAGTAATATAAGTGACTCTAGAATATATACCTTTATCAACTTATTCCTGCTATTGATCGCTGTAATAGATAAGCAATTTAGAACTATAGTTTGATACAAATATTTAAAACCTATAAGCCATTTAAGTAACTATTGTTAATAGTGTTTTATATTTAGCAATATCTATTGTACTAAGCATTATACAATCTGGTTTCACAAGACTTACTATATTTTGTACAGAATTTATTGATAGATACAATAACATTAGTTTTGTGGTGAGTAGGCATGAAATAGATTAATTGATTGTTTGGGAGTGCTGGAAGGAAATACAAGGATTGCAAACAAGTGGAGAAGTTGGTTTATATTAATGTTAAAGATGACAAGTATTCCTAATTTAACGAGAATTGGTACAGGAAGGAGGCAGGCAGCCCAAACTACAACAGTTGAATTGACCGCGGCGGGACAAAGTTCTATAGAAGAGATGATGCAATGGGAAAGATCTAATTTGTTTAAAGACCTACAACTCATGCTATAATCAATGCAGGACGTAATGTTAAAAATCATGAAGACTTGGAAAAAGAGATCGGGGAAGTGAGGAGTGACACTGGACAACTCAAAGAAAAGATTAAATCGATAGATTGGAAATTTGAATGCTTTCAACAACAAATCATGAAGAATGAGCAGAAACTACAAGAGATGAAAGAGAGAATGGAAAAGGAGGAAAAAAAGAGTAGATGAAATGAATGAAAGATTAATACAAGCAAATAAAGAGTTAGACATGACAGTTATCTTCCTGGAAACAGAAAAGGCAGCCCAATATTTACGCTTCCAAAACATGAGAGAAGACAAAGGCGAAGACCTATTGGAGATGATGGTGGACTTATTAGCAAGAGCCCTAGGAATTGGAAAAGAGGAGATGGTGAACAAGATGGACGAGATTTATAGGGTTCACACTAATTATGCAAGAAGGCATAACTTACCCAAAGAAGTTCACATTAGATTTGTCAAGAAATCAATTCAGGATGAGATATTACACAGAACAAGAGATGACCCATTAGAATACAGAGGAAGACAATTAGTGGTACTCAAACAAGTGCCTAGAAGGGTGAGAGATTTAAGATGGCCATATCAACCTTTAACTTCTAAATTAACAAGACAAAACATCAATTTTCGATGGTTGACACCGGAAGGAATTATGCTGTTATGGCAAGAAAAAAGATTCAGATTAGACACGATAAACAAAGCAGAAGAGTTTTATAGGCAGAATTTCAGTAGTGATGAAGAGTTAGAAGACAGAGAGATAAGAGAAGAAGGTGAAATAAGAGCACAGGCAACAGAAGTAAAGGAACCCCAAACTAGAGAAAAGGAAAGTGGAAGAGGAGAAAAAGTAGATAATGGAAAATATGATGAAGGTAGACTCAAAGAATTTAAAGAGGCTAGACCAATAAGGACGACAAGATCTAGATATAGGTAGAGACTCACAAGAAGAAATAGTGATTCTATCTTTGAATGTTTTTTTTATTAAAAAGTTTTATAAGAAATACAAACAATTTTCTCCCCCCCATCCTTCCCCTTCCCCACATAAATTATACATTTTCTTATACATAAGAAATCCTCCATATACATGTTTCCCTTAAAGAAAGCATTAAAATAAAACACTTTAATTACATTCGGAGTTGCTCTTCTCCTTCTTCCCTCATTCCACAACAAACCTTCTTCTACTCCTCCTTTCTTTCCCGTCCCTCCCTCCCTCTTCCCTCCTACTTTCTCCTACCTCTTCTCCCATCTCATCCTACTTCCTTTCCCTTTCCCCCACTTCTCTCTTCTTTTCCCCCTTCTTGCCTTCACTCCTACTCCTGTCCCCTTCCCTTCCCTTCCTCCTCTCCTTTCTTCCATTCCTCTCCCTCCCTCTCCTCTTCCTACCCCCTCCTCCTCTCTCCTTTGCTGTGAAATATTTTCCTCCTTTAGTATCTGAGCAACTCCTATATTCTAGAATACACTTTCTTCTGCTAAAACATTTCTCTATTCATCACTTCCCCCCCTCCCTTATCCCCCCTCCCCACCCCTGACTTCCCAGAGCAAAAACAGGGTATAACATCTAACAAACACATGCTAAAATAAACTAACAAATTATAAAGTTCAAAGCTCCCACATGTTCTTTAACTCCCTTTGCTCCAATTCAACAACCTCCCTTTTATAAATTCTCAATACCAATTAAATTAAATTCATTCTTCCTACTTATATAAAAAAAAAAGAAAAAAAAACCTTTTTCTTAATGCATAATCCGATACTTTAGCAGT
Organism: Arizona elegans; assembly: GCA_022577455.1. Taxonomy (NCBI): domain Eukaryota; kingdom Metazoa; phylum Chordata; class Lepidosauria; order Squamata; family Colubridae; genus Arizona; species Arizona elegans. The sequence continues at coordinate 89,909,934 of JAKOOJ010000002.1, forward strand.
CTTACAAACAATAAAAATCATGAATAAATTCCATTTCTATACCAGAAAAAAAAAATTTCATCTTAAAATCTTACACATTTTATCTCATATATCTTTTAAAATAATATAGTCTAATGTTAAGCATTTTAAAAATCTCTTAATACCTTTAAAACACTTATTTACCAAATATAAATTTCAGAATCTACAGGAGGGTATCTTTCAATTTTTCAATTAACCGTCTTAATACCTCTAACTTTTTAAAGAACAACCCTTAACTATCCAAAACTAATTATCAGTTTACAATAAAATTCTGAGTTTAACATTAATCCTCTTCGCTTCAAAGGGTTAGACATCCTAAAAGCTTATACAATTTATCTCATATATCTTGTAGAATAATATAACCTTATGTTAAACATTTTAAAAATCTTTTAGAACCATTAAAACACATATTTGCCCGATGCCAATTTCAAAATCCACAGGAGAATATCTTTCTTAATCTTCTGTTCTTCACTTCTTTTTATATTTTTTCCAGTCCTTTTTTTTTTTTATAAATTCTTTCAACAATCCCCCCAGTTTTATTTTGGAAACTTTTAAAATAGTAATTTGAGGTTGATGTTTCTGAAATACTCGCTCTCTTCTTGAAGTCACATCTTCTAACTTGAAATCCTCATTTCATCTCTTCTGGCTTGTATAATCATTCAATCCATTTCTTTGTCCATATAGCCAAAATTTGTTGCCATAAAAATTGTCAGCTTGCAATAAAGAAACCATTTGTTGCTTTTCTGTCATTGGAATGGAAACGTCCACCAAAACCTTTGTTTCAGCTGTACCGGCCAATCTCTTAATCCTGTCCATTTCCTGATCTTCCAAAAACAAATTCTTCTGAATAATTTCCTGCTGTCCCTGTAACAACTGCTTATAATTTCCCAAGGTATTTTTTGAAAAAGCCCTTTCGATTGTATTCAGCAGGGCTGAAGTAAAAAAATCTAGAAGTTCTTGAAAAGCCTGGACAGTCACGGCTTGGGAATTTGCTGATTCACCAGCCCTGTTGTCAGCCATATTTCAGTTACTTTGTATTTCTCCAGCTATCAGGACAACAATTCAACTTTTTTCCACACAGTATAAAGACCAGATTTTAGTTAAAATCAGAACCAAATTCTTTTACTGGCCGCTTCCATTTAAAACTTTCTCTTAGGATGTAATCCAGTAACTGTAAAACGTTAACAAGCCTTAACGAGCACTTTCCCTGGTAGTTTCCTCCTCCCGCCCTCAGGCGCCATTTTCTGCATATTAAAACGGAGTTAAAGTGTTACTTGCAAGTTTCCTTTTGTTTTCTTCTGATTTGCTCCGTCTGCTATCAAAGTAAAGATGTTAAAAGTCCCCCCTGTTGATTTTCTGCAGATTCTGGTCGCAGCTTCTAGCTCCGCTTCAGCGGAGTCGTCTCTGGTCTGGAGTGGCTTGACAGGCTTCAATAGGGAGCCCACACCCTTTGCGCCAGGATTTCTCCTAGCGCACTTGGGGGGCTCTACCCCCGCCTGTCGACTCTTCTCTCTCCCCTTTGCCCGGGGAGAGGGTTCCAAGCCTCCAGACAGCAGTTTTTCGGCTGTTCTGGGGCTTTTACGGAACCAGAGAACGGGCGCTCAAAAAAGAGCGTCTTCAAAGCTGCGGAGCCAGGCAGGAAGTCCTCTATCTTTGAATGTTAACAGTTTAAACTCCCCATCAACTTAATAAGATGAATTTGGACATAATAATACTACAAGAAACATATATAAAGAGGCAGCATCAACATTTATTAAAGTACTTCAAGTTGGGGAATATGTTTGTATCACTATCCCAACAAAAGAAAGGGGGAATTGTGGCATATATCAAGGAGGAAATTTCGGCGAAACAAATTTATAAGGACAATTAGGGTAGGATATTAATAATAGAGGTAATTCTGAATTTTAAAAAAGTGGTTCTTGTGGGGATTTATGCCCTGAACAAGGGACAAAAATTATTTTACAAGGTTACACAATATTATAGGGGAGATTGAAAATGATAATATTTGTATAGTGGGCAACTTCAACGCAATAGTAGACAGAGATCTAGACCATAGAAATGATAAAATAAGGAAAGGAATTAGAAGGATACTATCTAACACCTTTTTTAAAATGGTGGAGGAACTGAACATTCAAGATAGCTGGAGAGAGAGAAATTTGGGGAAAAAACAATACACATACTATTCGGATCAATGCCTATCATGGTGTAGAATTGATATGGCTTGGATGTCAACAGAACTAAATTCGGAAGTTGAGGAAGTTGCAATTAATACAAATTCTTGGGCAGACCACAATCCTATCAAAATTAAATGGAAAGGACAGAAGAAAATAAAGAGATGGACTTTAAAAAGGGCAATTTTGAATCATAAGGAATTCAAATTAAAGATGGAAGAACAAATGCACCTGTTCTTTCAAGATAATAAGAAAGAAGATACTAATAACCAAAATCTATGAGATACAGCAAAAGCTTTTATGAGAGGTATTGCAATAGCCTATATGCCAAGGAAAACAAACAAAGAAGGCAACGACAGAAAAGTTTGGAAGAAGAACTTAGTAGATCTGAGAATTACAAAAGGAACCACAAAGCTGGGATGTGAAACAACAAATTGACGTAATTAAACATAAACTGAACATTATCGAGAAGGGAAGTTTGGCACAGGAAATAAAAAGTACTAAATATTTTTTTTTAAATGCAAATAAACTGGGGTGTTGGCTCATAGATTGAAAAATCAGAAAGATAGGAGATGGATTAGTAAACTATGCAATGATGAGGGAAACATAATACACCAGAACGAAGGAAAGAAAAATGTGACATATGAGTTTTTTTAAAAAATTGTATAAAGAAGAGGAATGTATAGGTGAAGAAAAGATTTTACAATACCTTTGGAAAGCAGGATTGCCCAGTTTCGGAAGATGTTAAAGATATGCTGAATAAGGAAATAACACCTTTAGAATTAACGGAGGCAATCAAAAAACAAAAAATTAACAAAACGCCAGGCCCCGATGGACTACCTTCAGAAATATACAAAAACCATCAAGAGACATTAAGCTCCATATTGCTAGAGGTATTTAATGAAGTATTGAAAGATGCAAAAACACCAGCTTCATGGAAAGAAGCGACTATTACACTGATTCCCAAGGAGAATCCCGATCTAACACTTATTAAAAACTATAGGCCCATATCATTAATAAATTCAGACTACAAAATTTTCATGACAGTAATGACCAAAAGACTAAAAAATTTTTTTGAAGAATTCATTCATACTGATCAGAATGGCTTTTTGCCCAATAGGCAAATAAGAAATAATATTAAGACTATATTAGATATCTTAGAGAACTACGAGGTACACAATGAAAAGCAAATGGTGTTGATATTTGTCGACACACAAAAAGCGTTTGACAATGTTAAATGGGAGTTTATGTTGAACCAGCTAAATTATATGGAATTTGGTGAGAATTTTATAAAGATGTTTAGAGAAATTTATTTGAAACAGGAAGCCAAAGTAGTAATTAATGGAGAAACAACTAAAAATTTTCAAATTCAAAAAGGCACAAAACAAGGTTGTCCACTATCACTGCTATTGTTTATACTTGATCTGTCCCCGTCCACACACACACACAAACACAGCCAGCTGAGGGTTAAGGAAACACTTTGGAACGCACCCAGGTCTTATCTCCCACTTGGCAGCGATAGACACACCGTCTGCCAAGTGACTTTATTTTCACAGTAAAACAGAAAGATAAATACTCAAGAGTCCAAATGTCCGACACTATAAATCTTTCTCTCAGCAGTTCCAGACGAGGCTTTAGTGACTATCCAAGGTTTGCTTTTGTTCGTCACAAGGATCCCTGACCACTACCCTCTATTATATAGTCTCTGGGGTGTGGTCCAGTGACTCAGTTCTAATCCCTAGCACACCTCCTAAGGTGCTGCAATCGTTTATCATGCCTTCGGAGGCGTGCGTCCAGGAATGATGTTTCTTCGTCACTCTGAGACGAACCAACTGTCTCCCTGCTAATCTCCTCTCCCTCGGCCGGCACCTGAGACAATGCCAGAGGGGAGGGGCCTCGAGAGGGAGGCCTGGCTGACTCCTCTTCCTCATGCTCGGAGCTTTCTTCCTCCGATGGGACAGGCTCAGAGGGCGGGGCCACAACAATACTATCATTAGAAATTTTGACTAGAATAATTCAGGAAGATGACCAAATTAAAGGTTTAGAAATTAAGAAAGAAAATTTTAAAATACAGGCCTTCCCCGATGCTTCCCAAACTTCGGTGCAGGGCTGAGGGCGGGCAGGAGGCAGAGAAGGAGGAACATGCAGCTGCTATGCCTCGGGGCTCTGGGAAAAGGGGGCCAAAAGCTCCATGCGGAGGCCTCCAATCACAAGCCCCGGGGGCGTCTGCTTCCAAGGGAACGGCTCGGCTACTTTGAAACGAGCAGCCGGGAAGCTTTATCACCGAAAGAGGGGCAGACGCTGCGCTTGTAGGGGGGAGTGGCACCACACACCTCCCTTTCCCCCTGGCTGACTCCGATCCCGGCCCTGCCTCTCCTCAGCCTCTTTCAGCTCTGGAGTTTGCCACTCTCAGCAGCTCAGCGCTGTTTCCAATCAGCAGCTGAAGCGGAGCTCCCGATCTCTCCACACACAGCGCGAGCGAGCAAGTGAGTGAGGCAAGAACGTCTGCCTGTCTCTCGCCAATCACGAGCCCCGGGGGCACCTGCTTCCAAGGGAACGGCTTGGCTACTTCAAAGCGAGTGGCCGGGAAGCTTCCTCGCCAAGAGAGGGGCAGACGGACACTGCGCTTGTAGGGGGGAGTGGCACCACACACCTCCCTTTCCCCCTGGCTGACTCTGATCCCAGCCCTGCCTCTCCTCAGCCTCTTTCAGCTCTGGAGTTTGCCGCTCTCCGCAGTTCAGCACTGTTTTCAATCATCGAGTGAGGCAAGAGCACGCACAGCGTTCGTCTGCCTGTCTCTCGGCTTCCTGGCCTCTCGCTTTGAAATAGCCAAACCATTCCCTTGGAAGCAGGTGCCCCCAGGGCTTGTGATTGGCAGCCTCCACATGGAGCTTTCGGCCGCCTCTCCGGGAAGCTTCCTCACCGAGAGACAGGCAGATGGAGGCATGAAATCCTGAAATCTTTTGAGACTAAACTAAAACTGATACCTGAAGAATCTGAATCTGTCTCTCTCCCCCCTCCCCTCCCCACCCCAACCCCCCTCTCTCTTTTCCTTCTGAAAAATTGATTTGGCAAATAAGCACCCTAGTCCCGATCTCTCCTGAGAGATTTAAGATTCTTCTTAGCCTCAAAAGATTTCAGGGCATGGAAAAGGAGATTTCAGGGCATGGAAAAGGAGCCCTTCTGCTCCTTCCCCTGTGTTGACTCAGGGACACACCTGCAAAACCCGTCTGGAGTTGAGAGGGGACTTTGAGACAGGGTCGTGATCATCGCCCCATGTCCTCCTCGGCTTGCAACAGATGGCTCGGGTGGGGCGCAAGAAGGCGAAGCCGGTAGAATATCTCTATTACCCAGCAAAGACAGTTGTAATTTTTTCCAATTTTCCATCTCTTTCTGTATTTTTTGCCATAACGGTTCATAATTATGCTGATATAATTTCGTATTTGCAGTCATAATATAAACCCCTAAATATTTGACCTTCTTAACTATTTCAAATCCTGTTAACCTTTCTATCTTTTCTTTCTGGCTTCTAACCATATTTTTAACTATTATCTTTGTTTTAGCTGTATTTATTTTAAAACCAGATACTTGTCCATATGAGCAAATTATATCCATCAAGGCTGTAATCGATTGTACCGGTTGGGCTAAGATGACCAGGTCATCCGCAAATGCTCGTAGCTTATACTCATACTGTCTAATTCTAATTCCCTTTATTATATCCATCCCACGTATTTTGCTTAATAAAATTTCCAGCGTCAAAATAAACAATAACGGAGACAAGGGACAACCTTGCCTTGTTCCTTTTTCTATATTGAAATTATCTGTTAAACCACCATTGATTATTATTTGCGCTGTTTGTTTTTGATATATTACCTTAATAGATTGTGTAAAATGTTATCCAAATTGCATCCTTTCTATTAATTTTAATAAAAATTGCCAATTCAATCTATCAAAGGCTTTTTCAGCATCCAAAAAAAAACTAGCACTGCGGGGACCTGATTGTTCCTTCCCAAATACTCTAATAAGTTAACAATTTGCCTTACATTACTTTTCATTTGTCTACCATTTATAAAACCAGTTTGATCATGATGAATCATTTGCTGCATAACTGTCATTAATCTATTTGCTAAAATTTTAGCAAAAATCTTATAGTCTGTATTTAAAAGTGAAATTGGCCTATAGTTTTTAGGATGTATTGTCTTGCCCATCTTTTTGGATCAGCGAAATAAATGCTGTCTTCCAAGCTGGAAGTACCTTTCCTCCCTGTTGTATATTATTGAATAATTCCTTCAATGGTTCCACCATTTCCTCCTGTAAACTTTTATAATAAGTAGCTGTCAAAACATCCATTCCAGGAGCTTTGCCCACTTTCAACTGCTTAATTGCAAACAAAATTTCCTCGGAAGTTATCAATTGATTTAAGCTATCCCTCTGCTCTTTTGAAGTTATATAAATATTCTCTTTCTGCAGATATCTATCTATATCTGTGTCTTGAATTTTATCACCAGTATACAGCCTTGAGTAAAACTCTAAAAAAGATTTTTTAATCAATTCTTGCTCATAAACCTCCTTACCCTTGTATTTTATTTTCTCTATTGTCCTTGCTTTCTGCTTTTTCCTTAACAAATATGCCAACCACCTGTCTGGTTTATTAGCGTTACAAAAAGTATTATGTTTTGCATATTGTAAATTCGTTGCCACTTGATCTGCTATTAACATATTAAACTGACCCTTCAATAAATTGATTGCCTGTTTAATTTTCTTATCTGTTGGGTTGGCTATTAAAGGCCGTTCCTGTTTATTGATCTCATCTTCTAATTCTTTTCTCCCCCCCCGTTTCTTTCTATATTTATTATTCAAATATATCAAAATTCCTCATATGTACGCTTTACTTGCACCCCATACCATTTTCATAGATGTACCCTTTTGCATATTCATAGCAAAAAATTCTTTCATAAATTTTTTACACTCTTTTACATTTTCTTCATATCTAAACAAATTATAATTTAACCTCCAGGACCTCCTAGGCCCTTTTCCATACTCCAATTCCAGCCAGACTGGACTATGGTCTGTCAGTGTTCGACTGGGGGAATGCTCCTGGCTGACAAGGGGGTGGATGTCCTGGGGCACGCATGTGCACCGGCCAGCTAGTCTTCTGTTTACTGGCATGCATGCATGCATGACAATCAGCTGGCCGGCTGATCTTTCTGTTTCTGGCACTGCCGCACACATGAAGGTCAGCTGATTGTCACATGCGCACCAGTAACCTGAAGACTAGCTGACCGATGCACGTGTGTGCCAGAAACCTGGAAGAGGAATGGGCGACGCTTCGCATGCCAGGTGAAATGGCTCTGCGTGTCACTTCCGGCACACGTGCCATAGGTTCGCCATTACGGATCTAGACAATTGGCACAATCTATGGGAAAGAAATATAAAAATTACTCTAGCTACTACATACAAAGAAAGTTTGTACAAGATGTTCTATAGGTGGCATCTCCCACCCACAAGACTAGCAAAAATAAGTAAAAAATATTCATCAGTGTGTTGGAAGTGTGAGGTAGTGCCAGGGACTTTTACTACATATGGTGGGAATGCCCAAAAGCTATAAAATTTTGGCATCAGATAAAACAATGGTTAGAAGAGATATTAACGCAAAATATAGAATCAAAACCAGAATTTTTTTTACTGGGCATCATAGAAGGCAACTAAAACAAATGTACAATTTATCTAATGTTACATATTTTAACAGCAGCAAGATTGGCTTTTGCACAAAAATGGAAAAATAAAGAGACCCCCACAGAAGAAGAAGTGTTAGTTAAAATATTAACTTGTGCAGAAATGGACAGACTGACTCAGGAACTTAAAGATAAGAATGAAACAGAGTATTATGAAATCTGGAACAAATTCTATTACTGGCTTGACAGGAGGAGGAATGCTGTGTCAGATGTGCTTCCTTCAAAGTCCAGGAAAGAATGACCCAAACTCCATTGTTTATAGAGAAAGGTACTTTTACTAGAAAATGAAGTGAACGCAGCCAAAGGAAAGCAGAATCTAAGGCAATAAGCATGAAAATTGCATATAGAAAGCATCTCCTCCCACTGTCCACCGTAAATCATCCAATCCAAAGGTCTCCCAGGGGTTAGGTGGAAGCACACGTCTGGTAGCATCATCAATCAGGAATGCCACGACCGTTGACCCGACAGCAGCTTCAAAGATACAGTCCGGTGGCTTAACTATCACTTTCGATTCCTCCAGATTCCTTCAGCACGCTTCCCCCCCCATGCTACCTAGCTCTCCCCCCTCCCATTACTATGGCAGCCAAAGCAGTAAAGGCGGAGGTTGACATTCGGCCCCTCTGCAGAAGAGATGTTACTCCTAAATAGGGAAAGAGAAAACAATACAACACAGAAATTAGGGTTTATCAGGATATTTGGTGTGAAACAACTGAACTTTCTTTGGCGCCCAGACATCATGTTTATTCACCCATTCAGCTTGAGATAATGGGAAATGCTTCCAGGCCACCAAATACTGCACTTATTCATGATGCTTCCTAGAATCTAAGATTTCCTTAACTTCAAAATTTTGTTCCCCTTCTATCAGTATGGGGACCAGAGGTGAGTCCTGGCTCGGATGCAAAGGGGACGAATGTTCCGGTTTCAGTAAGCTAACATGAAACACAGGGTGGATTCGTCTCAATTTTTTTGGCAATTCCAATTCAACTGTGACTGGGTTGATGAGTCTAGTGATTGGGAAAGGGCCCACATACTTGGGTCCAAGCTTTTTTGATTTCTGGGAAGTCTGTAAATATTTGATGGAAAGATAAACCATATCACCCACTTTGTAAACGTGTGCCAGGCACCTCTTTTTGTCAGCTTGGGCTTTATGTGCTCGGTGTGCATCATCTAAAGCTTTTTGAGTTACTGCCCAAGTACCCCGTAGCTGTTTGATCCACTCAATTAAAGAGGGGTTCTGTGGGTTATCCTGTGGTAGCTCTGGGATTGGCACAAACTCTTGGCCAGAGGCCACCTTAAACAGAGTGAAACCGGTGCTGCTATGTATGAAGTTATTATATGCCACCTCTGCAAATGGCAATAAGTCCACCCAGTTGTCTTGCTGGTAATTTATGTAACATCTCAGGTACTGTTCTAACATGGAATTGGTTCTCTCACAAGCCCCATTTGTCTGGGGGTGGTGGGTGGAGCTTAACCCCTGGGCGGAGCCTATTAACCCTAAAAACTCCTTCCAAATGTTGGAGGTAAATTGCACACCCCTGTCCGAGATTATACGTTTTGGAGCCCCATGTAATCTATAAACATGTTGAATAAACAATTTTGCAAGGGTTTTAGCTGAAGGGATTTTAGAACAAGGGATGAAATGCACTTGTTTGGAAAACAAATCCGTTACTACCCAAATGACTGTGCACCCCCCACTCTCCGGCAGGTCTACAATAAAATCCATGGATATCTCTTTCCAAGGAGCATTTGGCCTTGCCAGACTCTGAAGTAAACCAGGTGGCTTCCCCGGAGGTCTCTTAGCTGAGGCACACATCAGACAGCTAGCTACATATGCCTCTATGTCCTTTTTGAGTGCAGGCCACCAGAATTGTCTTTTAACGAGATGTAGAGTTTTAACAAATCCAAAGTGTCCTGCCATCTTGGCGTCATGAGCGTGCTGCAACACCACTACTCTTAAACTGGCCGGAACATACAATTTGGCCCCAATCCAAGCTAGTCCATCACGGAGTGTACATTCATTCGAGTGGGTTCGAAACCACTCGTCAGTCTTTAGAGCTTCTTGTAGTTTCTGAAGCAAATCGCCCAAGAAGGCTGGATCGGCCCTTGTCTGTGCTCTGGTAGTTACTGGCGCTGCTAGTTGTGTCACAGGTATGATAGGCCGAACCACTTCCTCCTTGGTACTGTTGTATTGAGGCAATCTGGAAAGTTCATCCGCCATGAAGTTCTTTCCACCAGGAAGGTAGCATAAAGTGAAATTAAAATGGTTGAAATGTTGAGCCCAGCGAACTTGCTTTGGTGACAGCTTACGCTGTGTTTTCAAAGCCTCCAGGTTTTTATGGTCAATCCAAACTTCAAAAGGATGCTTAGCTCCTTCAAGAAATTGTCTCCACGTTAACAATGCCCATCGCACTGCAAAAGCTTCTTTCTCCCATATAGCCCATCTCCTTTCGGTCTCTGACAATTTGCGGGATGTATAGGCACAGGGTTGTAATTTCCCTTCTGCATTCTTCTGTAGAAGTACTGCTCCTACTGCCATGTCGCTCGCATCAGCCTGTACTACAAAAGGCTCTTCCATGTCCGGATGTTTGAGGACTGGTTCAGCAGCAAACAACCGTTTCAACTTTTCGAATGCCACCTGACAGTCCATAGTCCATTCAAGGGCTCATGAGGGCTTTGGTCTTACTTCATCTTTTGTTTTCAGAAGATTTGTTATTGGCAGTGCGATTTTGGCGAACGAGGGGATAAACTGTCTATAGAAGTTAGCAAATCCGAAGAAACTTTGTAGTTGTTTGCGGGTGCGTGGCGTGGCCCATTCCAATACTGCCCGAACTTTTCCAGGGTCCATCTCTATTCCCTCATGCGATATGCGATATCCAAGATAGTCAATTTTGCTTTGGTGGAACTCACATTTAGAGAGTTTGGCATATAGTTCAGCAGCCCTGAGTTTTTTCAGGACAGTTTGCACCAATTTCACATGGTCGTCCATGCTCTCAGAGTAGATAAGGATGTCATCCAAGTAAACCAGCACCCCCTTATACAGGTGCTCATGCATTACTTTGTTAATCAATTGCATGAACACAGCAGGGACTCCTTGTAGTCCAAAAGGGAGCACTCGAAACTGGAAACATCCTAGTGGGCAGTTAAACGCGGTTTTCCATTCATCCCCCTCCATAATTCTCACTCTGTAGTATGCCTCTCGTAAGTCCAGTTTGGTGAAAATTTTCCCCTTTCCTTAGTGTGCTAGCATGTCCTTCATGAACGGCAGGGAGTAAACGTTTTCCACGCAAATAGCGTTGAGATTCCTATAATCAACTACTAAATGAAAGGAGCCATCTTTCTTTTCTCGGAACATTACAGGCGCCGCCACCCTTGGTCTGGCTGGTTGGATAAAACCCCGTTCTAGGTTTTTATCAATGAATTTTCGCAATTCCCCTAGTTCTCGAGGGGTGATGGGGTAGATCTTTGGCTTAGGGAGCTTCACCCTGGGGAGTATTTCAATGGTACAGTCCGTAGCTCTGTAGGGGGGCAGCATATCCGAGGCCCTTTCACTAAAAACTTCTCGGAGATCCCAATACTCCTTTGGAATCTTCTCCTCCCCTTCGATGTGGCCTATTGCCACTTCCGCCCTTTTGTGTTCTACTCCATCCTCCAGGGGAGTTTCTTCCCTCTCTAGTCTTGATTTTCCAGTGCGAATGCGCAAAACCCCCATCTTCCAGTTAACACGTGGGTTCCATCTACGGAGCCAGGGCAGTCCAAGTATGAGGGGTCGTTCCATGCCAGTGGCCACAATAAAACTGAGGGTCTCTACATGATCCCCCAATTGCATTTCAGTGGGTTCGGTCACAAAGCTGGCTGGCCCCCTCCTGCTATCAATCCGTCCAACTGGCAGAACGCAATGGGCCTTTTTAATGTTTTTAGCCTCAGGCCCATTTTCTCCACCACTTCCAGGCTGATTATGCACCTGGTGCACCCAGAGTCTAATAGGGCTAACATCTGTGCATATACCCCTGTGGACGGCACCCTTATTTCTATGGGGATGAGCATGGGGCCCTCAGTGCGACTCACCAGATCATAGGAGTCAGAGTCTGTCCCACTGTCGTCCACGGTGGTCAGAGTTCCCAACTCACCCTGGTTTCGGGGAGCGAACTCAACGACTTCTCCTTTCAGGGTGGTTTCGCGAGTTTTTGCGGGTGCTTTGTCAGCCTTCTTTGGTCCTGAGCTGATAGATTTTGGCTTGGAGAAACATTCAGCAGCCCGATGGCCTTCCTTTCTACATTTGAAGCACGTGAAGGGCTTCGATTTGGGTTTGAATTCCGCTTTCCCCGCTCCCGTGTTTGGTGCTCCTTTGCGGTAGAAGGAGGATGACAGGTCCCCTGCACGGCCCCCTCAGAGTCGGCTTCGGGCCAGCTTGATCTCCATATCCTCAGCTACTACATACCAACTCTGCAAATCTTCGGGGACCCCCCGTGCTCTACAGTCTTTGTATATGTCTTCATTTAGTCCGTCCTTGAAACTCTCCAGTAGGGCCGCTTCTGACCACCCTGTCATGTAGGGCGCCAGTTCGCGAAATTCTTGGGTGTATTCTGCCACCAATCTCCGGCCCTGCTGGATACCCTTCATCCTGAGTCTCGCTTTCTACTCAGCTAGGTGGTCTTCAAACTGCCTCCTAAGAGCCCCCATGAACAGGTTGTAATTCCTAAGCAAGGGGGAGTTATTATTGTGGAGGACCACCATCCATTCAGCTGCTACTCCCTCTAAGACATTCGTGATGCATCTCACTTGTGCCGCATCTGATAAGTAATCCTCCCCCCAGTCCTGCATGTGGTTCCACACTTGGGTCAAGAAAAGCCCCAAAGTCTTCGGATTCGTTGTTGGTGTTCTGATTTACTTTTCCTTCTCTCTCTTTTCTTTTCTTTTTCTTTTCTTTTCTTTGTTTTAGATAGGTGACACGACTAGAAGCCAGGTAGGATAGAAGGAAAATTGTCAGAGTTTCTTGCAAAAATCAAATCCAGAAGCACACACAGATAAACTGATGCAGCAGGATTCATTAACTTCTTTATATTCAAAATAATACATGAAGTAAATTTACAATACCAACAGCAGATTCACAGTTTCATTTTAGCTCAGATCAGCAGACAAGTTTACAGAGACAGCTTCACAGCTCAGAGCTTAACACACACTGGTTTCAGTTTCTCTTTTCTCTGCGCAGACTCAGAAGCTGCAGACTAAGACATGCCCTGGCTCCAGTCTGTCTCAGATCCCAATTGGCTGACTTAGTTACTATGCCTATTCATTGGCTGACCTTGTTACCATGTCTTCCCAGTCATGAATATTCTGACAAAAATGTTTTTCAATAAAAAGTGACATGATTAAAAGTTAGAATAAGTGATAGAAATAAGAGAAGGGGGAATGTTTATATAATAAAATAAATAGTAAATAATAAAATAAAGTAAATAAAGAGCTCTGTTAGCGGCTACAGATGTCGTCTGGCAGACATCTGAAGGCAAAACGAAGGCCAGGGCGATTCGTGCGAGTAGCGGCAAGCGGCTGCAGAAGAAGGTGAGGCAGGTGTTGGGGTGTGCGAGGCCTGGTAAATAGGGCAGCTCCACCCCATCCCCACCCTAGCTTATTTTTTACCTATATGCCTTACCCCACCCCCTGTACCCCAGGGTGGGCGGGGCCTTAATTAGGGCTAATTTTGTGGTTGGGGCTTAATTTGATTGCATGCACTCAAAAACATAATAGGGCTTCTTTTCAAGGTAGGTCATCATTTTGGAGAAACACAGTATGTTGACAGTGATTATGCCAATGATGTGAAAACCAGAAAGTCCAATTCTGGGATTGTGGTATTTTTTGGAGGGACTTTAATTGGTTGGAAGTCCAGAAAACAAACAACTGTAGCCATTTCTACGGTTTTAGAATGTATTGCTCTGAGCTTTGCTCAGAGTTAACTTGGTACATACAGCTATTAAAGGGTTTAAATATAAAAGTAACTGAAGCATTAAAATGGCATCAGGTGACAGAGTAAAGAATAGAAGCAAGCATGTGGCTATTAAATACTGCAATGTAAGAAAAGCCATCAAATGTAAATTAATTAGCTTGCTTCACTGTTCTTCAGACAAACAAGGACATTAATTGGGGAAATGTTTTGCAAGCAATTTATCTATCCCCCTCCCATCTCTCTCTCTCTCTCTCTCTCTCTCTCTCTCTCTCTCTCTCTCTCTCTCTCTCTCTCTGTGTGTGTGTGTGTGTGTGTGTGAGAGAGAGAGAGAGAGAGAGGGGGTGGTGGTGGTGGTGGAAGGAATGCTTGTTTCTCCAGGAACTGTGAGGATTTTTTTTGCTTTTTCCTGTTAGATCAGCAACAGTGTATGTAATTTTCAAACTGTTTTTAAAAGATTGGGGAGTAGAAATGAAGTGGTGGGTGCAAGAAGCTGTGAGGAAAGTGAATCTTGCAAATTCCAGTGCAGAAGGCCTTATCTGTCTAATGCAACCTAGCACAGTATTTCTACTGTAGCACTGTCATATTGAGCATTGCTAGGTGTGAGAAAGAGATGGGGGCTAATGGCATTTGTGATCTTGGAGCCGGAGGGAATTAGGGACCGATCCTAACAACCAAATTCCATCTACCAGCACCATTTTGAATTTGAGACTTGACCTAGTTTCTAAATTAATAGACCAGCTTTTGCTTTATGTGACTTGCAAAATGCCATCAATCCACATTGCCTTAGAATAAGATAGAGTCAAATTCAGCTGTCAGTACAATTTCACACTTCTCTGAATGTTGAGTTGCACTTTTCATCAATGTAAATACATAAACACATACATATGAATAAATATGTATCTAAATATATAATTGCATATGAGTTAAAACCATTAAAATAAGCATTTTAGCAAACTATTGTCCAGTTTCCAACCTTCGCTTCTTGGCGAAGGTTGTTGAGAGTGTGGTTGCACGACAGCTCCCACAGTACCTGGATGAAACCGTCTATTTAGATCCGTTCCAGTCCAGCTTCAGGCCTGGGTACAGCACGGAAACGGCATTGGTCGCGTTGGTTGATGATCTCTGGAGGGCTCGGGACAGAGGTTGCTCCTCTGTTCTGGTCCTATTAGACCTCTCAGCGGCTTTTGATACCATCGACCATGGTATCATGCTGCGCCGGTTGGAGGGGTTGGGAGTGGGAGGCACTGTTTCATGGTGGTTCTCCTCCTATCTCTCCGACCGGTCGCAGTCTCTGTTGGCTGGAGGGCAGAGGTCGACCTCAAGGCACTTGGTTTGTGGGGTGCCACAAGGGTCGGTCCTCTTGCCTCTCCTGTTCAACATTTATGTGAAGCCGCTGGGCGAGATCATCCGTGGTTTTGGGGTGCAGTGCCATCTGTACGCTGATGACACCCAGCTGTACATCTCTACCCCAGACCACCCCAATGATGCCCTTGAAGTGATGTCCCGGTGCCTGGAGGCCATGTGGGTCTGCATGGGGAGGAACAGGCTCCGACTCAATCCCTCCAAGACTGAGTGGCTGTGGCTGCCGGCGTCCCGATATAGTCAGCTGGTGCCATCGCTGACTATTGGGAGCGAGACATTGGCCCCCACGGAGAGGGCGCATAACTTGGGTGTCCTCCTAGACGCACGGCTGTCTTTAGAAGAGCATATGACGGCCGTGGCCAGGGGGGCTTTCTATCAGGTTCGCCTGATACGCCAGTTGCGCCCCTTTCTGGATCAGGACTCCCTATGCACGGTCACTCATGCCCTCGTCACTTCCCGCCTCGACTACTGCAGTGCTCTCTACATGGGGTTCCCCTTGAGGAGCACTTGGAGGCTCCAACTGGTGCAGAATGCGGCTGCGCGGGTACTTATGGGGGCGACATGGCGCTCCCACGTGACACCTCTCCTGCGCGAGCTGCATTGGCTTCCGGTGGTCTTCCAAGTGCGCTTCAAGGTGTTGGTTCTCATCTTCAAAGCGCTCCATGGCTTAGGACCCGGTTACTTATGAGACCACCTTCTGCCTCCGATAACCTCCCACCGGCCAACACGCTCCCACAGAGAGGGCCTCCTCAGGGTGCCGTCTGTCAGGCAATGTCGGCTGGCGACCCCCCGGGGAAGAGCCTTCTCTGTGGGAGCACCCGCCCTCTGGAATGAGCTACCCCCAGGGATACAACTAATCCCGGACCTCCGGACCTTCCGCCGGGCCCTGAAGACTTTTTTATTTCAGCAAGCTGGGCTGGGTTAAAAAATTTTTAATTGGGGAATTTTATGGGTAAGGGGTTTTAAATTGGAGAAGCCAAAGATAATTTAATTTCGTTTTAATGTATTTTAATATTTGTATTGCGTGTTTTTAGTTCTGGCTGTTCACCGCCCCGAGTCCTTCGGGAGAGGGGGCGGTATAAAAATTTAATAAATAAATAAATAAATAAATAAAATAAATTTTTGGTTTTGCAGAATTCCAAATTAGATTTGTCTTGCTAAATCCTAGCATCAACTACAGCAGAAGAAATACTTTCTTTCTTAAGCATGTGTGTGAATTCTTGTGATGATGTCTCTCAGGCATGAATATAATTCATTGGTTCTGAAGTGTTTGATCTGTCTGTGAATGATAGCCTTAAATAGACCATGATGCTTATTTGCAAAGAAAAAAAGAAAAGGGAAGGGAAGAAAAAGGCATTTCGAGGCATTAATAGCCAAGATCCACCAGGTAGCAGAGCCTTCAGAGTCAAGGCTCAGGATAACAGTTCATCACTGTTATCCTGAGGATTAGCACATCAGTTGACAAGAAGTTCTGGCAAATGTTCTGTAGTGGAACATTTTGAGATTGAAATCTGCATCTCTTGCAGGGGGAGGAAAGATGTTTTGCCTGAGTGTTGGGCTTCTCACATATCCAGCGCTTTGCTCCATTCATAACTCTTTAAAAGACTAAAGGGCTTGCTCCTACCACTCAGCATTAAGTACTTAAGTACTCAGCTGTAGTACTTAAATTAAGGTGACCAGATTTTAACATTGGTAAAGAGGGACATTGTGGGCATGGCTTATTTTGTGGGCGTGGCTAGCTGGTCATGTGACTGGGTGGGCGTGGCTAGCTGGTCATGTGACCGGGTGGCCATGGCTATGTGTATAGGGTAAGGTGAACAGATTTTAACATTGGTAAGAGGGACACCATTGTGGGCGTGGCTTATTGTGTGGGCGTGGCTTGGAGGCCATGTGACTGGGTGGGCGTGGCTAGCTGGTCATGTGACCGGGTGGCCATGGCTGTGTGTATAGGGACTACTCAGAGGGCTGAAAAGTCATTTCTGACAGGTCCTCACACTTTTGACTGGTCCTCACACTTATGACCATCCTCACATTTATGCCCATGCAGCATTCTTAACAACCATGTCACTCATTTCACAACTGCTTCTCTTCACCATGGTGACAAGATAGAGCAAAAACGTAAAATGTGAGGACAGTCGTAAGTTCGAGGACTGGTCAAAAATGCGAGGACCAGTCAAAAATAACTTTTTCAGCCCTCTGAGTAGTCCATATGCATAAAAGGATACACCAAGAGAGGGATGAAGGAAGGGAAGGGAGATTAGAGTAGGAGTGAGGGTAAGAGAGGGAGGAAGAGAGAAGGAGAAGGAGAAAGGAAGAGGAAGTAGGGAGGAGAAGAAGCGGGGGGGGAGAGAAAGTAAGAAGGAAAGAAAAGATAGAGGTGGTAGGTTTGAGGAGAAAGATTGCTGTACAATAAAAAAGATGAAAGGGAAGAAAGCCAACCCCAAACAAATATAAAGATATTAAGATAAAGAATGAATTGTTAAACTTTAAAGAATAAGAGAACAAATATAAATAAATAGCAATAATTAGAAACACACATACAAACATACAATGTATTTTCTTTGAACAGAATATTTGGCTGGTTCCCAAATTTTGGTAGAGCCTTGGTAGTACAGTGGTCTAAAGCACCCTGTTATTAAAACCAGCTGCCTGCAATTATTGCAGGTTCGAATCTCACCAGGCTCAAGGTTGATTCAGCCTTCCATCCTTTCTAAGGTAGGTAAATTGAGGACCCAGTTTGTGGGGGCAATAAGCTGACTTTGTATAAATATACAAAAGTATGAAGGCTATTGCTTAGCGCATTGTAAGCCGCCCTGAGTCTCCAGAGAAGGGCGGCATATAAATCAAAAATTTAAAAAAAAAATTTAAACAGTGTTTAGTCATTTCAATTAAATTTACAATTTCTATATTTCCTTTTTGCCATATTTATTCCTCATCTATTTTTTTAAAAAAACAATTTTACCCTTCATCCTCATCTCTAATCTTAATCAAATTCAATTTTTCCCTTCTATTCTATTTTATACCCCTTCCCATTGTCATCTATTTTTATATCCATCCTCACATTGGTTAATTATGTAATTATGTAATACAGTTGTTTAATACAAATTCAACATTTTAATATAAATCAATTAGTTATATAACTATCTTTTTTGTATATTAATCAATATGAACATGAATATTCCAATTATTTCCATGCAATCCAATTTCTTACAAATCAATTAATTATACTTACCAATAATAATAAACCAAATAATTTCCCCCATATATTCCTCCAAACCACAACTTAACCATTTCTGCTTTCAACACAGTATACAATTAATAATATCTCAATTATTACAATTCCCTAGTTAAAAAGAGCTTTTTTTTTCTTTTGTGTTTTAAAATCTTGAACTCTCCTCTTTTGCCCTAAATAATTTTCCATTGTTTGCACTTACCTTTTTTGGTGAGGAAAAGGAAAATAAATCTGCTGCCTAATTTTCCAACGTTGCAAGCAAACCGCAAAGCCAACAGCCTGTTTTACTTTCAGTTTCGTTTTGAGCTTGGTTTGCACAAAGAGGAAAAAAAAACCTGAGCAATTTAGCAAGAGCAGAGCCCTGTGCAAATCAGCTGAGAGGGGGAAGCCGAGCTAATTAACGTAGGGCGGCCCTTTGAAGCCCCGCGGCAAGAGTTTAAACAGGTTTTTTCCCTCTAGCCATCAGCGGGGATTCAGGAGGCAGCCGGGAACCAGGAGGCAGAATGAAAAATCGGGACTTTTTTAAAACGCCGCGGGACGCGGGACAAATTGCTCAAAAGCGGGACTGTCCCCCCAAAAGCGGGACGTCTGGTCACCTTAACTTAAATGCAGTGGTGGGATTAAGCCAGTTCGCATCACTTCGGGAGAACTGGTTGTTAACTTTCTGAGCAGTTTGGCAAACTGGTTGTTGGAAGAAATCATTAGGGCAGAGAACCGGTTGTTAAATTACTTGAATCCCACCACTGCTTAAATGATTTTGTCTTGAGGTTGGACTAGAAGACCTCCAAGGTCCTTTCCAACTGTTATTCTGCTCTGTTCTGTTCAGGGTTAGCTGTAATTCAATCTACTGTATTCAGTTTGTCTCAACTATTATGACAAATAAAATTCATTTAAAACTATTGATTTCTGCAAAGATGCACTGTGAAATATTATCATACAGCATATCTAAAATTATACAAATCAGTTCCACTCCTGCCTTCTTCTGCTGCCATCTTCAGTTCTCTTTTTTAGGAAGAGCCAGTTAGGTTGCAGTTGCAAAATATCAAAAGTAATTTGGAGAAAAAAATATGGATCTGCTTTAAAACTGAGGGGAAAATTTAGAGCTGCAGTTCAGTTCCTTAAACATTTTCAAATGTTATGCAGAAATTTCTCCCAACTCTTAGTATTCATGTGTTTGCTATTTGTGCAGATCATGTAACAGTGAAGAGATGGTGGGGAATGAGGATGCAGACTTGAGCTGATGGGCATTTGGAGATATTTGTGTCACTACTAATTCAACGGTAATGGTGGAAGAGAGTCTTAAAAGGAATGACAAGGAAACTTATTTCTTTGACTACAGATGATTATGGTGATGGAAACGCTGCCTGATTATATTAATGAAATGTACCTAGCAGATGAAACAGAACACTAGAAGGAAGAAGCTGAAGAGAGTAAATACTGTAATATTAATAAAAGATACCAAACAAAATATTTTTTTTCATAATATTAAAAAAGAAAAGAGAAATATAAAAGTTTGAGCTTAGTAACAAAAGCTCTTATTATTTATAAATAGTAAAAGAAAAAAAAGGAAGGAGGAGACCAAAATAAATACGAATAAATATTGGATTTTTAAAACTTCCCTTTCTTTGTTCTTCTATGAATTTGCAGTATCTATTGGTGTAAACTTTAGAAGCCATGCTCTAAATGTTTATTTTTGCTTTGCTGCATAATGTGCAATATATATGGGAGCCATTGTAGCTTGAATTTAGTTAAATTTGTGTTTGTATGTACTGTATACTGTTAGTTTTGCTATTGCTGTATTTTCTCCAAGTTCATTTGCATCAGCGCTATGCTTTTTTTCTAGAATTGAACAAAACATTTGCAGCCATAGCATACATCTTAATAATTATCTCATCTTTATTGATATGTTTTAGAATTATACACAGTTACAAAAGTTTTATTTTGAATTTAACCCCTAAGATTCTCTGAAGAGTATTTTGCAGGTAGTCCTTGATTTACAACCACAATTGAGCCCAACATTTTTGTTGCTAAGTGAGACATTTTTAAATGAGTTTTGAACTATTTTATGACCTTTCTTGCCATAGTTGTGAAGTGAATCATTGCAGTTGTTAAGTGAATAACATGGTTTTTAAATGAATCTGACTTCCCCATTAATTTTGTCTGAAAGTTACAAAAGGTGATCACATGACTCTGGGACACTGCAATTGTAAGGACCTGCCCCAGCTGGTCCCTCAGGAAAGTAAAACTCTTGAATCCATTAAGTTGAATCAAAAGAGCTTTTACTGAGAAAAAGTGGTTGCAGCAGAGCAAAGCAGAACATAAAGCAAAAAGCAATTCTTCCATTTCCCCAAACCCAACCCCCCTGACCAAAGTGATGCTGCAAGGTTGTTTAGAGAATTCTGAGATACTAGGTTCGCCGATTGCACCCGCCGGGCGACGCCACCACTGGAAGTTGGAGATCGGGTGTGGCTGTCCACGAAACACCTCCCCACGGACCGGCCGGTGAGGAAACTGGCCCACCGCTTTATCGGTCCCTTCCCTATTGAGGCGGTCATCAACCTGGTGGCCTACCAGTTGACTCTACCCCGCTCCATGCGGCTCCACCCCGTTTTTCATCAGTCCCTCCTGGTCCCTGAGACCCCCGCGAGCCATCTCCGCTGCCCGCCGACGCCTGCCCCCCCAGCCGCAGCCGACGAGGACGCCTCGACGTATGAGGTGGACAGTATCCGGGACTCCCGTTGGCTGAAGGGGTGCTTCCAATACCTCATCGCCTGGAAGGGGTACGGGGCCGAGGATTTCACCTGGGTGGACGCGTCTGCCGTTCAGGCCCCTGACCTGGTGCGAGCTTTCCACGAACAGTTCCCGTCCCGACCCCATCCCGACCGTCAGACCCGGGGGAAGGGCCCTGCGGTGGGGGATAGTGTTGTGGCCCCACCCTCTGAGCCTATCCCATCGGAGGAAGAAAGCTCCAAGCATGAGGAAGAGGAGTCAGCCAGGCCTCCCTCTCCAGGCCCCTCCCCTCTGGCACTGTCTCAGGAGCCAGCTGAGGGAGAGGAGATTAGCCGGGAGACAGGTGTCTCGTATGAGAGTGAAGGAGAGATGTCATTCCTGGGCGCACGCCAACGAAGGCACGATAAACGATTGCAGCAGCTCAGGAGGCGTGCTAGGGATTAGAACTGAGTCACTGGACCACACCCCAGAGACTATATAATAGAGGGTGGTGGCCAGTGATCCCTGTGATGAACAAAAACAAACCCTGGATAGTCACTAAAGCCTCGTCCGAAGCTGCCAAGAGGAATATTGTTTCTGTTGGACTCTTGTACGCTGAGTATATTATCTTTCTGTTTCTGTGTGTGTGTGGACGGGGACAGATCACTATCTTGGGTCTAGCAGGTTGAATGAAACCCTGTTCTAGATTTTAGTCTATAAAATTTCACAGTTCTTTTAGCTCCCTTGGAGTCATGGAATACAGGTTTGGTTTCGGTAAATTGGCACAGGGACAATCTTGATGGCACAGTCTGTAGGGCAGTGGGGTGGAAACTCATCCGAGCTCCATTTCGCTAAACACCTCAGCTGTGTTCTGGTATTTTCAGGGTATGGCCTGTAGTTGCTTGTCTTTTGAAGTGGCCACCACTTCTCTGAGGGGCTCATCTCACCTCTCCAGCCCATCTAGCTGGATTGCTGCTGCACGGGGTGCACTGTCCTTTTGGGAATTTCAGAAGCCCCTCTCTACATTTTAGCCAGGTTAGCCCTAAAACAAGGGGACATTCCATGCCTGGTGCTACAACAAAAGTCAAAGTCTTGGAATGGTCTTTCATAGTTAGCTCCAGGGGTTTGATGGTGAACAGGGCCAGAATACCCCCTGCAATAGATCCATCTAGCTGGCAGAAAGCGATTGGGTTCTTTAATCTCCTCAGGTGGACCCCCAACTTTCCCACCAGGGTTGGGTTTATAAGGCACCTCTAGTAAGGCCTTTAGCATTACTTTTTCCCCCCAAGTTGGGGATCAACAGGATGACTGGTTTGATCAGCCCACTTACCAGGGGGTCATCATCAAAATCACTGTCCAAAGGCCCTGTTTCTTCTTCCGATGGGGTCAGAGTTCCCTCTTCCATTTTCGGGGAGTGATAGAACTCCATGACCTTGGTGCTCTTCAGGGCTGTGTCTTTGGCATGTTGAGAGGGTTTGGTCAGCTTCCCTCCAGGCAGGTGATCTTTTTTGGCTGGGGTCTTTGTGTGGCACTTGGCAGCCTGGTGACCTTCCTTACCACACTTGAAGCAGGCCATTGAACGCGGCAGTGCTGTCTGGGAATTGGCAACTTCTCTCTTTCTCTTGGGTGGAGATCACTTCCACACTCTGCCAGAGTAGTTTTGTTTCCTCGAATAGTCAATTTCAGCCTCCTCTGGATGTACCAGTCATGGAAGCGATTCAGGACTCTTCTGGCAATGCAGGCATGGTACAAATCATCGTTCAGGCTGTCCTTGAAACAGCTTACTAAGATGTCTTCTGTTTAAGCAGCAGGCTAGGTCCCGGAACTCCTCAGTATAGTTGGCCACAGGACAGTGACCCTGCCTCATGGTTTTGATCGGCCAGAGGATCCTTGAATCTCATTCTCAGCATCGTCATGGTGATGACCCTGGCCCTGAAAGGAGCTGCCGCACGGTGGATGGTGACCCTCCATAATGCCAATGCCCCAGAGCTCCACAACTTCAACCATTTCATGACAATGCTGAGAATGAGATTCAAGGATCCTCTGGCCGATTGCAAGGCCAGGGAATCATATCAAAACCATGAGGCAGGGTCACCTGGCCCCTTCAGTGGGGAAGCCTCATCCATATTCCAGCATGTAGGTGAGGATGTGGGCAAGGAAGAATCCCAGTTTCTGGGGGTCTCCATCAAATTTGATGCCTGGGGGGGCTTTCGTTCCAGCTGTGGTGCTCTTCCTCCCCTAGCTCTGGACATTTGCGCCATCTGGGTCTCTGAGGGGGATTAACTGGTGTGGTGGCTGCTCTGTCTGCAGTCCCAGCAGTGCCCGCAGACATCCCCAGCACAGGGGACTCTCCCCTTCTGTCTGTGGCTTCTCCATGCTCTCCATTGCCTTCTTCCATGCGGGCCATGGCCTCTCAGGTCTTCAGATTCTGAAAAGCTTCCATCATGAAGTGCATTGCTTGCTTCATGAGACTATTGGTGCAGTCTGACTCTTCATCCAGGTCATCGTCATTGTATAGTGCATCCATCTCCCATCTCCAGCCATGCTGCTGGCTGTCTCAGGTGAGGGTGACTCCTTTCGTCTTTCCTCCCTAGTCTTCCTTCTTCCCCATGCTGACAGACCATCTCGACTTCATGGGGTCCTCCAGGATGGCTACTTTTTCCATCCATTCGCTGGAAGTTACATCGGGTTGAGCCTTGGTAGAGGTCTCTCCCCAGCACTCAGCTTCTTCATGCTCGCTGCCTTATACGGGTACCTCTTTGGGTTGACCACTTTGCAGATCCTGCCTAATGTAAGGTCTTGCCTCAGCAGTCCCCTCAAGAAAGCAGAATTCTTGAAATTTCATTTTCAACTTTTTAACAGCATTTCAACAGGAACTTTTATTAGGAGACAGTAATAGCAAAGAGAATAGGCAGGATCTAAAGTTCCTGCATTAAAACATTAGGTTGAAAGTTGTTCATCAAAACCCCTCCCCACTGCTCAGTCCGATGCGGGCCAATCACCAGATGTTGAGTTGCTGTGAGAACTTTGAGCTGAGAAGGTGATAAGAAGCTGTTCTCAGGCGCTGCACTCTTATTTTCTTCGGAGCTGAGACAAAACAGATGGCCCCAGGCTCATACCTTCCCCCTCCCCTTTCCAGGAAGATACATCAAAGTAAAGAAGAACCAAAGCAAGTGACAGATCATAAAAATACCAAGGCTTGCTCCTTCTGCCAAAATGGCAGCATCCCAATAGGGATCTATGGGGACCTGACAGAATCCTTCTTTCCAATCAGCCTCCTTTTTATTTCCAGCGCCTTAATTATGTATTCCCTTTTCCATTTTTTATTCTTGTTCTTTTTGTCTTACAGTTTACCAGAATTATTTATGCAACCATGCTGGTTTCTTCTTGGATCTCTTATTTTTCATTTTTTTTAAAATTTGATTTATATGCCGCCCTTCTCCAGAGACTCAGGGCGGCTTACAATGCGCTAAGCAATAGCCTTCATTCTTTTGTATATTTATACAAAGTCAGCTTATTGCCCCCACAACTGGGTCCTCAATTTACCTACCTTAGAAAGGATGGAAGGCTGAGTCAACCTTGAGCCTTGGAGAGATTCGAACCTGCAGTAATTGCAGGCAGCTGTTCTTAATAACAGGGTGCTTTAGACCACTGTACAACCAAGGCTCTTTTTTAGTGGTATTGTGATAGACCAGACTTTCATTATCTTATTTTTTTCAGAGTTTCCCAAGCTTCTTGAATTGTTTTCTCCTTCAACATCTTCGTCCAAAGAATCCTTCCCAAGCTCTTTATAAGTTTGTTGAAATCAGCTCTTTTAAAGTCTAAGACTCTGGTTTGATTTTGTTCTGCATTATATTGAATTCCAATATGATATGATCACCCTCCCCCAAAGTTGCTGCAACTTCACCCCACTCTATCATTCCATCTACATTAGTAAAAAATAAGTCCAGTATAGCTGACCTTCTAGTTCCCTCTATCTTTTGGATGACAAAGTTGTTAACTAGGCTCATCAGGAACCTGTTTGATCTCCCACTTGGTGCACACTTTGCATCCCACTTGATATCAGGGTAGTTTATTTATTTTTATTTATTTATTTTTCATATTTGTATACCGCCCTACTCCCGAAGGACTCAGGGCGGTGAACAGCCACAATAAATTACAAATACATATAGAAGTTAAAAAACTATTAAAAAACAGATTAAGTAATTTGGCTCAAAGATTAAAACATCCAAATTTATCTAAAAGAGGTCTAAAACCTCTTTAACCTAGTTAAAGTCCGATAAGTTAAAGCACACATAAGTTAACCAATCAGCAAAAAGTTTATCTATTTCTTCTGCTTGGTTGGGTGACCTGTATGCAACTCCACCTCCTCTTTTGTTAGGACTATTTTTTAAACAGTTTATATCCTTTCAGCAGCACTTTGCAGTCATGAGTTTCATCCCATCGTTTTGGTAATGACAACTATATCATATCTGCACTCATAAACTAGTACTTTAAGTTCATCCTGTTTGATCCTCAAATTTCAAGCATTACTGTATAGTATATGATTTGTTTATTCTGGCAATCATTGACAGAGCTGTATACCATCTGTAAAACATTTATTCTAGTTCTCTCTCAAACCATAAATAGTGATTTGTTCCATAGATTTTTTCCACTGTTCTTCTCATTGTTGTATTGGGACTGGGTTGTTTTGTTTTATTTCTGAAGTTTTGCATCCAGTTTATCATATTTGTTCTGTCTCTGTGTCATATCGAAGTAACAGTTTAAAATATGTGGTCCAAGAGGGGTTTTGATTCTAAATAAGCTTTTCAAAGATGGAGGCATCTTTTGTAAAATTCTATGTTGACTTTAGTTTTTTCTTCTACTCCATATACATTCACTAACCAGTTTCTTGTCATTCGTGTAATTTTTTGGGGGAATTGGAATTGATACTAACAGATAATTTATCTTGGGTAATACATTCATTTTCATACAGGTTGCAAATCATGTGATTGTGGGGTGCTATAACCAATTGTAAATGCAAACAGGTTGCCAAGTGCTCAGATCATGATCACATGACTGTAGGGAATGCTCTGAGAACAAGTCATAACCACCAATCCTTCAGTACTATTGTAACTTCAAACAGTCACTGAATGAATAATTGCAAGTAGACGACTATCTATAACTTCATTTGATCAAATTCCTAACCAGGAAGGCTGTAGGTTTTTCTACCATTCAAAGTCTTTTAATTTCTTAATACACATAGTCCTCAACTTACAACAGTTCATTTAGTGATGGTTCAAAGTTACAATGGCACTGAAAAAAATGATTTATGATCATTTATCACATTTACAACCATTGCAGCATCCCCATGGTCACGTGATCAAAATTCGGATGTTTGGCAACTGAATCATATTTATGATGGTTGCAGTGTCTTGGCTTTTGTGACTTTCTGACAAGCAAAGTTAATGGTGAAGTCAGATTCACTTAACAGCCGTGTTATTAACTATTAACTGCAGTGATTCACTTAATAACTGTAACAAGAAAAGTCGTAAAATGGGACAAAATTCACTTAACAAATGTTTCACTTAGCAACAGAAATTTTGAACTCTATTGTGGTCATAAGTCAAGGACTGCCTCTATAATTTGACATAATTAAATTATGAGCTGAGGTGGCGCAGTGGTTAGAGTGCAGTACTGCAGCTACTTCAGCTGACTGCTAGTTCAGCAGATCAGCGGATCAAATCTCACTGGCTCAAGGTTGACTCAGCCTTCCATCCTTCTGAGGTGGGTAAAATGAGGACCCAGATTGTTGGGGGCAATATACTATTTAGTATACTGTCTTTGGTGTAAGCCTCCCAGAGTCCTCGGAGAGTGGGCGGCATAGAAATATGACAAATAAATAAATAAATAAATATTTCAAGACTGGCAGAGTAGCACTCTGTAGACATTTTTTATTCATCAAATTTATATGCTGCCCAATTCCCAAAAATTCTGTAGCTAGAATAATTTCTTTGAAAATTGTGAGGAACCTGCTGCTAACTTTTTGTGTGTGTGTCTGATTAAAAACTGATCAGAGCAGCCAATGGCAGAATATTAGCAGGATAGCTAATATTCTGGATGAGAGAAACAAATTATAAAAGATCTGGATAGGCTGCAAAATGAAAATTCCTAGAAATAAATGGTCAGTTCTTGCGAAAAAGAAACCAAGTATAAGTCCTGATTGCCTTGGAAGGGCTTCGCTCGCATGTGCCACCTCTGCGCATGCGCACATTCTTCTGCACATACACAGTAGTCGCACATTATGTCCGGGTGGGTGGACAGAGCCTCCCGCAGATATTAAATTTCTTGGGATTCTGAATATTTGTTTGCTTCTTAAAGTAAGATGTTGGATTATTAAAAAAATATTAAGCCCCATTTCAGCACCTATCTATGCTTCTGAACATTTGCTTTTGTTTTTACCAAAAGAAAGGCAAAATCTCCTATCATCTCTATCCATGCATTTTATCTTGAAATTGTTGGTCAATTGCTTTTCAGATAATACAGATTTATTTTTCTTGCTTTATATCTAGTGAGAAAGGAAAATATGTCTCTAGTGTGATCCTAAACACAATACATATTTAAATTTCTAAAAAAATTCTAAGAAATTTTTAAATTCTTACTCTATGTCTTTATTCCTCTTTATCCTTGACCTTACAGGTACTCCTTGACTTACAACCAGTTGCTTAGCAACTGTTTGAAGTTATGACAGACCTACCTAGGGTTTACATACAACGCAGATTCAGTGCAGTGGTGGGATTCAATTTTTTTTATTACTGGTTCTGTGGGTGTGGCTTGGTGGACATGTAACTGGGTGGGCATAGCTGAGTGGGCATGGTTGGCCATGTAACTGGGTGGGCGTGGCTGGTGGGCATGTGATTGGGTGGGTGTGCCCAACTCGAGGGCACTTCATTGCCCTAATATTTTAAAAAAATATTTTAAAAGATTCATGTAAATGCTATCTACACCAGGGATTACCTTTAGATATTTCTAAGATACCCTACCCTTCATGCAACCCTCCTGTTCTGTTCCCAGGCATCTGGCTCTACTGGGAACAGGCAGGTAAACTCTAGCAAACATGTTTTCATCCAGATCGTTTATTAGGGTATCCTCAAAAATCATAGACTTACAATCATGATGAGTCATGGTGAGTCATGGTGAGATTCATCCTTATTTCATAATCTGTCTCATTTCTTAGTATAAAATGACGGTAGTTCTGTCCCCCTGTTCAGAAAGCATGCTTCTCTCCTCTGTGGTAATTCATAATGGCCGGGTCTTTGTTCTGCACCCAGGCAGAGAGCCTCAGTGGCCAATCAGACACACAGATGTGGTCACATGTCATGGACTACATTTCTCATAATGCAATCTCTCTCTACATCTCCCACAATGCAATCTCTTAAGGAGACAGCTCTTAATTCTTAAGGTAACTAATTCACTATTACTGTGGGCATGTCTTGGTGGGCGTGGCTTGGTGGCCATGTGACTGGGTGGGCATAGCTGGGTGGGCATGGTTGGCCATGTGACTGGGTGGGCATGGCTAGTGGGCATGTGACTGGGTGGGCGTGCCCAACTCGAGGGTGCTTTATTGTCCCAATATTTTTTAAAAATATTTTAAAAGATTCGTGTAAATGCTATCTACACCAGGGATTGCCTTTAGATATTTCTAAGATACCCTACCCTTCATTCAACCCACCTCCAAAATCTGAAATGAAATGTCTGCACCCCACCTGTCAGATTAATCTCCAGAGTTCTCCATCAATGCTGCCATATTCTTAGTGCATTACCAGTGTTTATATATATAAATAATTTATAAGTACATGATTTCCATATTTTCTATGTCTCTATATGCTTAAGCTTGTATTCAAGTCAAGTAGCTATTCAATAGTAGTATCATGGTTAGAAAAAATGGAAAAAACAACATATAGATTTAAAATCAGAAATATTTTTGTTGAAAAGCAGAAAAATATAATAAAGGGAGTACATATTTAATTGCATGTGTTAACAGCAGCTAGAATTATGTTTGCACAACAGTGGAAAAATGAAGAGATCCCTATAGATGAAAATGTAATAATAATAATAATAATAATAATAATAATAATAATAATAATAATAATAATAATAATAATAATAATAATAATAATAATTTTATTTCTATACCGCCCTTCTCCCGAAGGACTCAGGGCGGTGTACAGCCTATTTAAAAACACAGAAACAAAACAACAATTTAAAATTTAAAATCATTAAATAATTAGGCTCCAATTAAAATCCCAGAAATTTAAAATACCCCCAATTTAAAACGTTATGTTAATAGCCCTGCCTGGCGGAACAACAGGGTCTTCAGAGCGCAGCAGAACACCCGGAGGTCGGAGATCCTACGTATTTTGGGGGGCAGTTCATTCCACAGGGCTGGGGCTCCCACAGAGAAGGCCCTCCCCCTGGGTGTCGCCAGCCGACATAACTTGACCGATGGCACCCTGAGGAGACCCTCTCTGTGGGAGCGGACTGGTCGGTGGGAGGCTACTGGTGGCAGCAGTCGGTCTCGAAGGTACCCGGGTCCTATGCCATGGAGCGCTTTAAAGGTGGTAACCAACACCTTGAATCGCACCCGGAAGACCACTGGGAGCCAGTGCAGCTCGCGCAGGAGGGGTGTCACGTGGGCGCAACGAGTTGCACCCATAACCACCCGCGCGGCCGCATTCTGGACCAGTTGGAGCCTCCGAGTGCTCTTCAAGGGGAGCCCCATGTAGAGAGCATTGCAATAGTCCAACCGGGAGGTGACAAGGGCGTGAGTGACCGTGCGCAAGGCATCCCGATCCAGAAAGGGCTGCAACTGGCAAATCAGGCGAACCTGATAAAAGGCCCCCCTGGCCACGGCCGTCATGTGCTCTTCTAAAGACAGCCGTGTGTCCAGGAGGACACCCAGATTGCGAGCCCTCTCTGTGGGGGGCAAGGATTCACCCCCAATAGTCAGCGATGGCACCTGCTGACTATATCGGGGCGCCGGAAGCCACAGCCACTCGGTCTTGGAGGGGTTGAGTCTGAGCCTGTTCCTCCCCATCCAGGCCCGCACGGCCTCCAGGCAGCGGGACATCACATCAAGGGCATCGTTGGGGTGGTCTGGGGTGGAGATGTACAGCTGAGTATCATCAGCGTACAGATGGCACTTCACCCCAAAACCACGGATGATCTCACCCAGCGGCTTCACATAAATGTTGAACAGGAGAGGCGAGAGGACCGACCCTTGCGGCACTCCCCATGCGAGATGCCTCGAGGTCGACCTCTGCCCCCCTGCCAACACAAACTGCGAGTGGTCGGAGAGGAAGGAAGAGAACCACCGCAGAACGGTGCCCCCTATTCCTAACCCCCTCAACCGCTGCAGCATAATACCATGGTCGATGGTATCAAAAGCCGCTGAGAGGTCTAATAGGACTAGGACAGCGGAGCAACCCCTGTCCCGAGCCCTCCAGAGATCATCCACCAACGCGACCAATGCCGTTTCTGTGCTGTACCCCTGCCTGAAGCCCGACTGGTACGGGTCCAGATAGATAGCTTCATCCAGGTGCCGGGGAAGTTGTCGTGCCACCGCGCTCTCAACAACCTTCGCCACAAAACGAAGGTTGGAGACTGGACGATAGTTGGCTAATTCAGCCGGGTCCAGGGAAGGCTTCTTGAGGAGGGGCCTCACTACCGCCTCTTTCAAGGCGGCAGGAAAGGCACCCTCACTCAGAGAAGCACCTATAATCCCCTGGAGCCAGCCTCGTGTAACCTCCCGGGAGGCCAGCACCAACCAGGAGGGACACGGGTCCAATAAACACGTGGCGGCACTAATCTTACCCAGAACCCTGTCCACATCCTCGGGAGTCACAGGATCAAACTCCTCCCAGATAACATTCTCAAGACCTGCCCTCGTCTCCTCCCATGGACTCATCCAGTCGGAGTCCAAGCCATCCCGAATCCGAGCGACTTTATCGTGCAGGAATTGCACAAAATCCTCAGCACGACCCTGCAAGGGATCTTCCCGCACTCCCCCCCGGAGGAGGGAGTGGGTCACCCTAAACAAGGCGGCTGGGTGGTTCTCTGCAGATGCGATAAGAGCGGAAAAGTGGTTAGACTTTGCCGCTTTTATCGCCACTAGGTAGGTCTTGATATAAGACCTCACCTGTGTCCGGTCGGAATCGGATTGACTAGTCCTCCAAATGCTCTCTAGGCGTCTTTTCCGACGCTTCATCTCTCTCAGCTCCTCAGAGAACCAAGGAGCCAGTTGAGATCGGCATCGGGTCAGAGGCCGCAAAGGCACGACACGGTCCAAAGCTCCAGCGGCCGCCCTTTCCCAGGCGGCCACCAGCTCTTCAGTCGAGTCGTGTGTTAGGGTCTCAGGGAACGGCCCAAGCTCCGTCAGGAACCTTTCGGGGTCCATCAGGTGCCTGGGACGGAACCATCTAGTTGGCTCCATCTCCCTGCGGCGGGGGATGGCGGTAGGAAAGTCTAGTTGGAGGAGCAAATGATCTGTCCATGACAAGGGTTTAATATCTAGGTCCCCTCTACCAAGATCATTCAACCACTGACCAGAGACAAAAATCAGGTCCAGAGTGTGTCCCCCTATGTGAGTT
Source organism: Arizona elegans (assembly GCA_022577455.1). Lineage (NCBI taxonomy): Eukaryota > Metazoa > Chordata > Lepidosauria > Squamata > Colubridae > Arizona > Arizona elegans. The sequence goes on from JAKOOJ010000002.1 coordinate 89,941,730, forward strand.
GGGCCATGAACTAACTGGGTCAGGTCCATGGCCATCATGGAAGCCATGAACTCCCGAGCCACCTCTGACGCCTCATCCGCGGATGGAAGGTTGAATTCCCCCATGACGATAAGTCTGGGGGTATCAACCGCCACTCCGGCAATGACGTCGAGTAGCTCGGGCAGGGTCGCTGCCACGTGGCAGGGAGCCAGGTACGTAGTCAGCAAACCCATCTGCACCCCACGGCCCCACTTTACACAGAGGGACTCACATCCGGCTATCTGAGGAACAGTGGTCTCCCTCGGACAAAGACTTTCCCTAATAATCACCGCCACTCCCCCACCCCTCCCCTGGGCCCTTGGCTGATGAAATGCATGGAAACCTGGCGGGCACATCTCAACGAGGGGGACCCCCCCTCCTGGCCCAACCAGGTCTCCGTAATACCTGCCAGGTCCGCACCCCCCTCCGAAATAAGATCACAAATGAGGGGGGCTTTATTAACCACCGACCTGGCATTACACAACATCAGCCGCGGACCCTGGGCCTGAGACTCTACACAACCCAGGACACGAGTCACGCATCGGGGGCCGGAGTGCGCAATCACTCGTAAACAGCGTATGCGCACCCCCGACACTTGATATGACCCCCTGCGTCCGTAATAATAAAAAAATATTACAATGTACAGAAATGGATAGATTAACAAAATTAAGGAGAAGGAAGAAACTGAATACTTTTTAACCTGGAATTTGTTTTATCAATGGCTAACTAACAGAAACAGAAGTTAGAAATCTAATAGTATATGTTCTGTTCCCCAGACATCTGGCTCCACTGGGAACAGGCAGATAAACTCTAGCAAACAGGTTTTCATGCAGATTATATTTATTTGGGAATCCTTGAACAATTAGACTTACGATTATGTTGAGTCACCGTGAGGTTCATCCAATATTTCATAATCTATCCCATTTCCTAGTGTAAAAGGATGGTAGTTTGTCCCCCTGTTCAGAAAGCATGTTCTCTCTTCTGAGGTAATTCAACATATGGCCAGGTCTTTGTTCTAAAACCCTGGCTGAGAGCCTTGGTGGCCAAGCAGATACACAGATATGGTCACATGTCATGGACTACATTTCCCATAATGCAATCTCTCACTACATCTCCCACAATGCAATCTCTTAAGGAGACAGCTCTTAATCCTTAAGGTAACTAACTCACCACAACTCACTATCTGTAACAGCACAGTATAAAAGAAAAGACCAATTATATAAGGAAAGTTCACTAAAATGGATAGGCAAATATTATTATTAGTATATGATCATTATTGTTATGAATATTATCACTATCATTGAAATACAAAATTAACTACCCACATAACACACTGTATATGTAGATAATGAATTTTTATGCTTATTAAAAAAATAAAACTTAAAAAAAGAGTAGTGTCCAGTTTCAATTCTGAAAAACAAGTAACCCTAATCAACTGAGCCCATCACTAGACCAACTTTTATAAAGGTTGAATACAAATTTAAGACATATTTTAAAAATAGATATGGATATCAGCAAGAGAGAGAGAGAGAGAGTGAGTGAGAGAAAGAGAGCGAGCAGGGAGGATAGGAGTCTGTGGGAAAAGCACAGGCAGGCAGTTTAGGGCTCAGGCAGCAGAAACTTGGAGCCGCGCAGCGTGGGGAAAGGCAAGGCTCGCATGGGCGGCAGAAAGGAGACAGAGAAGTGGGAGAAACATGCACATAGACAGAGCAGAAGAAGCCCAGGGGGAACAGAAAGAAGACAGAGAAATGGGGGAAACGCGCACATAGAGCGGAAGGAAAATGGTATATGCCCATCTACCCAGGGGTGCGCATGCGTGGGATTGTTTTGTTTGTTTTTTGTTTGTTTTGTTTTTTTGTTTTTTGCGTTTGGCATGTTGCTTCCCTATCAGTTTGTTTTCTCCCATTTATGAAGATGAGTTTTCTAAATCTTCCCCTGCTCCTCTCCACCCCGTGCTGCAAAATTTACTTTAGCAACCAGGAGTTGCCACTTTGGGTCCTCCTGTAAGTCCCACTCCCATCCGGAAACAGGTGCTGGGTGCTTCTCTCTGCCACCTGCAGCACTTTACCGATGAAAGTGAAGTCGGACCCAAAGCTAAATTTTGCTGTGCTGTGAAAGATGTTCGTGCTCTCCCAGCAAGAACAGTGGTGGAGAGAAGCAGCCACTGACCCGGAGAGCACATGGAGCTGCTCCATATGTTCTCCAGTGACCTGTTTTCTCTCCCCTGCTGCTTTTGCTGGGAAAGCATCTTGTAAAGCACAGTGAAATGTAGCTTCGTGTCTGACTTCACTCCCATCGAGAAAGTGTTGCGGGCGGCAAAGAAGCAGCCAGCACCTGTTTCTCTCTGCTGCTGCAGCGTTTTCCAGATGGAAGTGGGACTTACAGGACCCAAAGCAGCAACTCCTGGTTGTTAAAGTAAATTTCTCTGTGCGAAAGATGCTTTCCCAGGAAGAGCTGCAGGGAAGAGAAAACAGGTTGCCGGAGAACATGTGGAGCGGTTCCATGTGCTCTCCGGCTCAGCAGCTGCTTCTCTCTGCCGCAACGCTTTAGAGATGGTTCGGTAAGGTAGGTTCCAAACCGCTTCAGCCCACCTGCACCTGTGCCGCCCTGCCCATCCCCCACCCTCGCTGTCCCCCCGTGGCCCTTTGGCTAAGTGTGGCAGGCCACAGGCCGGGTAAATTGGCTGTGGGGTGGAGGAACACTGAAGCTAGGGCAGGGTTCTCTAGGCAAGCATGGGCAACGAGCCTGGCCATGGGAAGTCAGGGACTGCCGGGAAGGCTACAGGGAAGGCAGGGAAGCATGGCGGGGCTGTGGGCCACGTGGAAGGGAGTAGGGGAAGGCGGGTGGGGATGGGGAGGCAGCTAGCTAGGTCACAGCCGGCACCACCATGTGGGATGGAGCCGTGCCAGTGGAGAAGCCAGCCAGGCAATCTCCAGGAATGGGGGGGAGGGCGGCAAACTCTGGGGATGGGGGGGCTAGCGCAACTCGCAGGCAGATCAGGACTGCTAAATTGGGGCGCAGCAGGCACGCACGGCGTGGGAAGGCAGCTTAGGCAGGCAACTTAGAGCAGATGCTCTTGTGCACATACGCAAGCGAGGACCCACACACACTGAGGAGTGACTGGACAGGGCAAGCAGCGACTGGGTGATTGGGCGGGTGGAGGCAGGGTCAACCAGAGGTGGTATTTGCCAGTTCGGCAAACCACTCCACATTTCCGCTATTGGTTCACCCAAACCTTGGTAGTACAGGGGTTTAAGGCACCCTGTTATTAAGCTGGTTATTAAGACCAGCTGCCTGCAATTACTGCAGGGTTCGAATCTCGCCAAGGCTCAAGGTTGACTCAGCCTTCCATCCTTTCTAAGGTAGGTGAAATGAGGACCCAGTTGTGGGGGCAATAAGCTGACTTTGTATAAATATACAAAAGGATGAAGGCTATTGCTGAGCACATTGTAAGCCGCCCTGAGTCTTCGGAGAAGGGCGGCATATAAATCAAATTAAAAAAAAAAAAAAACAGTCCGAACTGTCTGAATACCACCTCTGATTCAGTATTACGATGGTCACAGCCCCCATGGTCATGTGACTGACTTTTGGGCACATGATATCCTGAATGTAGCATGTTTGTGGCATTCCATGTCACATGACCATGTTTTACAACTTTTTTGTTGAGAAGTGGCATTTACTTCTAATTTTCAGCAAAATTAACATGTTGGTTTGCTTAATAGGTGCCACAAACAAGGTCATAATATCAGATCATGGTGGCAAATTGAGAATTACCTGTACAAATTGCAAAACAGGACCCTGATTTAAAAAGAAAAAGAAATTGTAGATACGTGGAGTATAATTATTATTACTTTCTTAAACAAACAAAAAATAAAATAAAATAAAATAAAATAAAATAAGTAATAATAAAATAAAATAAAATAAATAATAAAATAAAATAAAATAATAAGATAATATAAATAAAATAAAATAATATAAAATAATAAAATAAAATAAAATAAAAAATAATAAATTAAATTAAATTAAATTAAATTAAATTAAAATAAATTAAATTAAATTAAATTAAATTAAATTAAATTAAATTAAATTAAATTAAATTAAATTAAAATAAATAAAATAAAATAAAATAAAAAAATAATAAAATAAAATAATAAAATAAAATAAAAAAATAAAATAAAATAAAATAAAATAAAATAAAATAAAATAAAATGGTATAACTGATGCAGATTCTTGATGAGTAAAACCTATCACTTTAAAAGATCTGCCTGGATCTTTTAGCAACTTTCTTTCTGAAGGAAAGCATAACATATAGGAATAAAAAATTAAAGGCATCCTTCAGGTGACCTGAACTCCAGAGTTAAACTGAGTTTCATGCAGAATATTTCTGGCACCAGTAAGGAAATGGTTTGTTTTGCTTGAGGTTTTTCTTTTCCTTTTCTACATTAGGTGTACAATTTTGGAATCTGCTTGTCATCGCCATCCAAATACTAATCATGTCTGACCTTGATTTTTTTTTCTAAGATCAGCCTAAATTGACTAGTGCTGATTGTCCTTTTTAAAATTACCATTCCTGCTTTTAAATATTCCGTTCATTTTCAAATATTGTTAACTCTTTTTACATACTTTGAAAGCCACTTCAGAATGGATTTGAGGAAAGAAATAATTTAATTAAAGAATTTTAAAATTAGAAAAGCTGTTTTTTTCCTTCTCCATCTTTTTTTAACCAATTAAATCTAAAAGCATTTTTAAAAACATCTGTTTTTCTCTGTTAAATGAATTGGGGATGAGAGGATTGTGGATTTTACTGCATTCAACAAAGTAAGTACATTTATTTGATCCTTTGGCAAAGAAAACTGAAACAAATGATCAAATTGAAGTGTGCTATGCATAGCCTTTAAAACATGTTCAAGTACAAATTAAGACTAATATTTGTGTTTTCACTTTGCAGCCAAAACCACCCAATCCCGATTGGCGTTATTCTGCATCTTTACGAACTGGAATGCAAGGGTATGTACTACAACATTTTTTGGCTATTGTGTTGCTTTAAATGAAATAATTCCCTAGGTAGTTCTCCTATCTGTGCTTCTCTGCAAAAGTTTGGAAAATTAGAAGTGTGTACCAATCATCAGATTCAGTACAAATGTGAAATATAATAATTTGGAAAAATGTTTTAATTTGAGCCCACCTAATTCTGAATTAAAAAATCTGAATTTATGTGCTTCCTGCTGGCTAACACTGAAGTCAAGAATGCTGTAGGGGGCCCCTGTTAGTGGCAAAAAATCAGATGGAGGTGCCACAAGATTGCTTATTAAGTCAACAACAGTGATTTTTTTCCTGAGTTTTAAATTAAAAGTAGCTACAAAATACCTTTCTGCGTGGATCAATTTGATACATTTCAGATGAATAGCTTGTAGCAAATTTTATGAAACATAGTGTTTAAAAAATGGTGCCATTTTTATAAACACAACAAAGAGCATAGAAGATGACCAATAGATTGTAAAATGTACAAGCAACAGCCTTGTGAAAGAGGAATGATTCTTTATTTTTCTCTTTATGTGTAATCTTTTTTATTTGTGTAAAAATAAGAAGAAATATCAAGATACAAGAAAGATGCAGAAATGTACGGATTTTACAAAAAAATATTGGTTAAAAATAAAAATGTGGCTAGAAGAAATGACAAAACAACAAATAGACTTAAAACCAGAGATGTTCTTGTTGGGTATCCTACCAGAGAAATATAATAAAAGAAATACATATTTTATTTTACATGTGGTAACAGCAGCAAGAATTGTGTATGCACAAAATTGGAAAAATGAAAATATACCTATAAAGGAAAATGTAATAAAGAAGATATTAGAATGTGCTGAAATGGATAGGTTAACATTGAAAATTAAGGATAAAGACGAAACAGAATACTTTTTAACTTTGGAATTATTCTATCAATGGTTAAAAAATAGAAGCAGAAGTTAGAAATTTAGAATTAAGGAGGATAAAAATGAATATTCATTAAATAATGAATATTGAATAATTAGGATGAATATTGAATAATTAGGATGAGTAAACATTATGATTAATAGACTTGGAGGATAATGGTTACAAATATAATGTTTATATGATGTTTATAATGTTTAATATTGTTAGCTAATTATAGACAAAACTGAACAGAGTGATTAATTAAATAACAGAAAATGTTTAATAAGGGTAAGTGAAGATCATGGTGAATAGACTTCGAGAATAAATGTTATAACTATTGTGTATATAAGATTATTTGTATTTAAAAGAGTTTGTACCCAGACAGTACATTGCCATTGTGGATATGGAAATTTTATATATTACAAAGGAAATTGCATAATAAAAAAAAATAATAACAAAAAAATAACAAGAAATATATTGTGCTAGAAATTTGAAATGCTTTAGATCTTTGGAGACATGGTATTTTCATAAATGAAAAACAGTTTTAGGGATTTTTATGGTCTGACAGTTATTATTTCTGCTGGCATGCAAGCTAGGTCTCTCCCTTTCTAATTTTCCGATGAAGCTTCAGAAGGTTGAAATTGTTTCAACCTGTTTAACACTTCCAGTTCCAAATTCCTTGAAAGCACTTGGAAGATAATCTGTAATAGCCTTTGAATCTGCCATCCTTTAAATGCTGGAACTGCAACCTAAACTGATTCTGGTCCTGCACTGAGAAAAATCCTTCCACTCCACTCCACTTAAAATGAAAATTATTGCACATACCCCTCCCCATTTTTATTACATGCATTTGTCTGGTAACATACAAAAATAATTCTTGTGAGGGGGAATTACCAAATCAAAGCAGCTTTCCATTTGAAAGATCTGAATCCCAGGAGTCAGAAAAATTGGTGAGAGAATAATTCTTGCAAGTGGGGAAATGTGCTCTGCACATGCTCTGGAGAGCTTTAGTATTCTTTTAGATGCACTATACTGTAACTGAGTCAGAATAAAAGTGGTTAGCTGTTGATTCACAGAGTTACCGAGTACAGATTGGTTATTTATATCAGAAACTGTTTTTCTGAGAAGTGTATAATCTAAACCTTGTGATTTGTTTAGTACTGTACACATGGAAGAGACAGGAGGCCTGCGTGTTGGATCAGGAGGACCCGAGCAACAGTGGCCAACAGTATCCAGTGCAACAACAGGTAAGGAAATAGCAGTATGCTATATATATATATTTACTATTATAATGAGCACTTTTGAACTGATTTGAAAAGCATGCACTTGTTTGTCCATAAATGAATAACTACAGGTAGTCCTCGACTTACAATCACAATTAAGCCCAACATTTCTGTTGCTAATCAAGACAGTTATTAAGTGAGCTTTGCACCATTTTATGATCTTTCTTTCCACAGTTGTTAAGTGAATCACTTCAGTTGTTAACTTAGTAATATGGTTATTAAGTGAAACTGACTTCCCCACTGACTTTACTTGTGGAAAGATTGAAAAAGGTGATCACATGACCCCTGGACATTGCAACTGTAAAAGCATCTGAATTTGGTCATGTCATAATGGAGATGCTACAAAGTCATAAGTGTGAAAAATGGTCATAAGTCACTTTTTTCCGTGCCATTGTAACTTCAAACAGTCACTAAATGAATGGTTGTAATGCAAGGAACAGGGTAGGAGATAATAGGTAGTAGATACTGGCTGAATGAAATCTCACTATCTTATTAGGTGATAATTCGGGGAGATTCAGGGCAGGAATTTTTGCTTGAAGGAAATATTTTTATGGTTAGTAAACTTCTTTTGATTGGAGACCCCCCTTCCTAAATATACTGTAATTACAAAGTAACATTCCATTTCTTAAATGTGAAAAAGAATAAATTATTTTGCAAAAGGACCCAAAATAATACAATATTACAAATAATTGTAATTTGGATTGAATGGTACAGAAATATTTTCTTGTTTTATTAGCTCAGGTGGAAACATTTGCCTCATTTTAGAAAAGATTTAAGGGCAAGGGAGTGTGATGTTACCACAGAAATATAACTTGATTTTCAAATAAATACAGGGTAATTTAAACACATAGTTTAATTCACATAGTTTAAAAAAGAATGTTCACGTATAGGATGGAGGATAGCTAGTTTAGATGTTTATTGCACCTGATGTTATTCCAACTAAAATTTTTGTTAACCTTCCCTTTTTGACCATCTAAGCAAAATGTCGAGGACAGAATATCTTAAACATTTTACTTCTTTACTTTTTGAGGAATTAATCTTTATTTAAAGAATTATTAGGCGAGCTCTTCAATCAATATTGGTTTGAACTGTAATAAATTCAAATAAAATACCTTCTGGAAAAAAACAGAATCAGTCAGCTAACAGAGAAAATGTTTGGCTAATAATGTCAGGAAATAATTTTCTAGAGTCTTTGCATTCTAGCCTTCTGCGGTTTATCTGTCATGCATAAAGTAGCTGGAAGTAAAGCTGACTTCAGAGAAGGGTTTCTGGATTTCAGGCCTTTCTTCCATTTTGATGACCTAGGCGTCTGCCCAGAGTGCAGTTAACATAGCCCTGAATTGGTGGATTTCCCTGTTTTTTCTTTCTCACCATGCCAGCAAAACAAATGCTAATTGCTTTTCTTTCGATGAGCATGTTTTTTGAAGACTTTTTTTTTACAGTTCTACCTGTCACTTGAGCTAGGAGGGGGAAATTGGCAGATGTCCAATCAAGTTTACTCAATTAAAAATAAAATAATAAAATCCCTTCATCTGCTGAACCTATTAAAAACCAATACGAAATACATTGTGAAAAACAACTAACATTAATCTTCTTAGATGATCAGGAAGCATTTGACAATGTAAATTGGCAATTTATGGTGCAACAACTAAAATTTATGGACTTTGGAGAAAGATTTATAAACATGATTAAGGCAATTTACACAAACCAGAGAGCAAAAGTGATCGTGAATGGAGATATGACAGAAAACATCCATATAAAAAAAGCATGAGAGAAGGATGTCCATTATCCCCACTGTTATTTATATTAACATTGCAAGTATTAACCTGAAATTTTAGACAGGACCCAGAAATAAAAGGAATGGAAATAAAAAAAGAAGAGTATAAACTACAAGCATTTGCAGATGAAGAACCATTAGAAACTGGCACCAGACTGATAGGGAAAATTGAGGAGTATGGAGAAGTTGCAGGATTGAAAATAAATAAATAAAAAACTAAAATAATACCGGTGGTTAAAAATCTTACAGAAAAACAGAGAAATGAATTGGCAAAGAAGGTAGACCTTCAGATAGTAAAGAAAGTGAAATATTTAGGAATATATCTGACAGCCAGATGTGTAACAATTAAAGAGGATAACTATACAAAGTTAATGCAACAAATTAAGTTGGGCCTGGAGAAATGGAAGAACTTACAACTCTCAATGATAGGGAGAATAACTATTATAAAAATGAACATACTACCAAAGTTATTTTTCCTATTTCAAACAGTACTGATAAAACTAAAGAAAAAATATTTTGAAGAAATAAAATGACTCTGAAATATATTTGGCAAGAGAAAAAAGCAAGAATAAAATTGAAAATTGTTATGTATTGTATATAGCAGTGATGACTAACCTTTTTCTCTTCGTGTGCCAAAAGCAGGTACATGCATGCACCAGGGTGCGTGCATGCCACCACCCGTAATGCAATGCGTGCCCCCACGCATGCACGCACAACCCCCACGCTTTCCCAACCACCCTCGCACATGTAAAAACTTTAGCAACCGGTTCTCTGCCTGGCTGCTGGGTGGGCGTGGCCATGGTGGCATGACCTACTTGACCTTCTGCACCATGGCAGGAGGACGAAAACAGCCTTCCCCAGGCTCCGGAGGCCCTCCGGAGGCCAGAAAAAAGTCTGTTTCCAGACTTCCGGAACTTCTAGCAGGCCCATTTTTCACCCTCCCCCAGGCTCCATATGGGCCCTGCACTTACCTGGCATCCAAAATGCGCTGCATGGAGACTCCTGGGTGTCTCCTGGGAGCCTCCTGGGCCCAAAAATGGGCCGTGGGGGGTGCACCATACCTCCTGTACAACCCCCAAGGCATGCGCATGCAACCTCCCCACATGCACGTGCATCTTCTGCATGTGCCCCACCGCCTGCGCATTCTGAAAATCAGCTGGATGGTGGAAGGCGCACACACATGCGCAGTGGAGCTGAGCTGGCCGACAGCTCGCGTGCCTGCAGAGAGGGTTCTGCATGCCAGCTGTGGCACATGTGCCATAGGTTCGCCATCACCGGTATATAGTGTATAGTTGTCAGTTGAAGTTGTCATTCTGGTCCTCTGTTGAAGTGGAAAATATTCTCTCCTAATTGGTTGTTTGGCTGATCAATTTCCTATAAAGGAGCTGTGTCAGCCAGGGAGTGTTGTTGCTTCACAGGCAGTACTGAATAAAGAACTGTTAGAAATCACTCCAGCCTTGCCTCCATTCTTTGCCCAGAACTTAACACTGGCGATGAAGGTGGGATCAAATGGAAACTGAGGTTGCAAAGAACTCACTCAGAGCTGAATCACCAGAGCTGATCCACAGTTGCTGTCACTTCATTGACCATAGACCCCTCGGTCTCTTGGGAAATGGCTGCACTACTGCCTTTTGCACATACAGTACAACCCAGTATCTGAGACATGGGACTCCTACCTTGCTCGTTTCGACTGCTTCCTTGAAGCCAATGACTTTGCTGAGATCACTGATAACAGGAAAAGGGCACTTTTCCTAAATATCTGTGGCCCAGAGATCTTTGAGATGGCAAGGGCTCTCCACGCTCCACTGGCCATTCAGTCTGCACCATGGGATGTGCTGCAGAGCAAGGTATGGACTCTCTAGGCGCCCAAACCTTCGTGAATTGCATGTCCACATGCCTTCCATCATCGGAATCAGGCTGCAGGTGAATCCATCAACAAATATGTTGCCACCCTTCGAAAGGCAGCCCTGTATTGTAAGTTCAGGGACTTAGATGATGCTCTCTTGGATAGAGTGGTCTGTGGTGTGAGGGACACCAAGCTACAATGGCACCTCCTTGCAAAAACAGACCTCACCCTGCAGAAGACGCTTGATGAGGCACAAACAGCTGAGATGTCCAATCAGTCAACAGCTGAGATTCAAAAATCAAACAGCCCACCAGCATCACGGAAATAGTCACTGTGCACCATGAAGATAGTAACTGTTGTGGTTGAGAGATTTGCTTCGTGTTTGGCTGTATTTCTTTCTTGTCAGCGTCTTCTGTTCCTGAACTATTGCCAAGAAAAGCCTTTAGCAGTTTGTCTAATTATCCCAAGGTCAGAGATAAACTGAAGAATGGTGTTTTGAGGACTTTGCTTTCATTTAATTTGGAATACGCTGAGAATGAGTTAATTCTCAGCTGTTTTAATAAAATCTGTTTGTTTTTTGGAACTGTTTTGCATTTTATATTAATTACGTGGGCCTGGGTCACAACAGTAACCATGGTGAATCAGCAGATGAGGACGATGATGTCTATTGCCTCAAATCTTCCAAGGGGAGGAATGTGGTCACAGAAAAGAGACAACCTGCATGTGTTGGTTGTGGTGGCAAACACCTGTTGTGGCCCCGCCCTCTGAGCCTGTCCCATCGGAGGAAGAAAGCTCCGAGCATGAGGAAGAGGAGTCAGCCAGGCCTCCCTCTCCAGGCCCCTCCCCTCTGGCATTGTCTCAAGTGCCGGCCGAGGGAGAGGAGACAGCTGATTCGGATCAAAGTGATAATGAAACATCATTCCTGGACGCACGCCTCCGAAGGCGTGATAAACGTTTGCAGCAGTTTAGGAGGCGTGCTAGGGATTAGAACTGAGTCACTGGACCACACCCCAGAGACTATATAATAGAGGGTGGTGGTCAAGGATCTTTGTGACGAACAAAGTAAACCTTGGATAGTCACTAAAGCCTCGTCCGGAACTGCTGGGAGGAATATTATTTCTGCTTGGACTTTTGTGAACGTTCATATCTTAGCTTTCTGTTTCTGGAAATAAAGTCCCTTGGCAGACGGTGTGTCTATTGCTGCCAAGTGGGAGATAAGAACTGGGTGCATTCCAAAGTGTTTCCTTAATTCTCAGCTGGCTGTGTTTGTGTGTGTGTGGGGACGGGGACAGATCAACACCCGCGAATGGCATGTACGCTCAAGAACACCATCTGTCAAAGATGTGGAAAAAAAGGACATTTGGCCAGGGTCCATCTTGCAAACCAACCGATAGCTACCACTGTGAGCCCAGAAACTTGCCTCAAAAGAATGCAGAAAAGACAACAGAATCATGGAGAAGACTGCTTCACCATCTCCAGAGGCACCTGCAAGGCAGAAGCAGTCATCGGTCAAGCCAGCCTCTCCTCTTGTAAGAAGGACCATCTCACCATTCTGATTGAGGGGTTCCCTTGCCACATGAAGGTGGACACGGGATCTTCAATGACCATCATCTCCTGGAGCATACTAAAGAGATTGGTGCCAAAAATATCAAAAAGACAGTTGGACTCAACCATATTCACCTTCGAGACTACCAGGGAACAGCATTCCTGTCATCAGAACTGGCACCTTTAGAGTATCTTTCAAGGACTTCTCGGCCCACTACAACTGCTCGTAATGGACGGCTCCCTACTGAGTCTCCTAGGACTGGACTGGTTCTCCTCCCTGGATCTGGAAATCACAGGCATCAACTCCATCAGTGATCCTGATATCGAGGCCTTAATCTCAGATTTTGCAGATGTCTTTGACAGAAACCTGGACAGGTATATGGGCACACCCATCTCATTCAACCTTGCCCCCAGGTTCCTCCAATCCAAATGAAGCCACAAAGAGTATCATTCGCCTTGTGCTCAAAGGTTGATGAGCAACTTGACAAGCTCATCAGCCAAGGAATCCTGGAACCTGTCAATCACGCCAAATGGGAGACTCCAATTGTGACCCCTGTGAAGCCAGACAGTTCTATCCACATCTGCGCAGACTGTAAATGTACATTAAATAAAGTGTTACAGCAAAATGCATACCCTGTGCCCGTAGTCCAACATCTGTTGCAATCTCTGGGTGCGGGTAAGGTCTTCGCTAAACTGGACCTTGCCCAAGCCTATTTGCGGCAGTATTGGCAGACAGATTAAGAGGATTTTTGAGCCAATTTATCCACGAGCACCGGGACTTTTCCAGAGCCTGATGGAGCATCTCTTGCAAGGCATCCCAGGTATCATCCCCTATTTTGATAATGTCTCAGTGTCAGCAGCCAACAACGCCAAACTCCTCTACTGTCTGTGAGCGGTACTCACCCATTTCCAGGAAGTTGGCCTCAAAGTTAAGAAAAGTGCAAGATCGCTCTTCCACAGGTTCCTTGGCTACCTTATAAATGCCTCTAGGTTACACCCTACACAGGCAAAGTTCTAAGCCATCCAGGAATCTGATCACAAGCCGCTACTGGGCCTGCTCACTGGGGACCGCCAAATGCCACAAGTTTTGTCCCCTCGCATGCTGCGTGGACTGTGTTCCTAGCTGCATACAGCTACCGCCTCCTGCATCTGCCAGGTAAGACACTTAACCACGCTGATGCCCTCAGCCAATGCGTGCTCCTGACTGTTGTGGAGGATCCGGCTCCAGCATCATCTATTTTATTAACTGAAGACCTGCTGTCCAGCCCCTTTACAGCATCAGAGACTGTTGCACACTCCACCAAGGACCATGTCATCACCTAAGTGCTCAACTGGGTGTGGAGGAAGTAGCTGAAGGGGCCAGTCAGCACAGAGTCCCTTCCCTTCCACACCTGGCAACATGAGCTATCCACTCAATGGGGATGCCTACTCTGGGGGAGTCATGTGATGGTACCCCAGAGGCTGCAATGGTCAGTTTTGGAAGCTCTTCATATAGGCCACCCAGGCATCGTGTGGATGAAGGCACTCGCCCGCAGTTATGTCTGATGACCTGACTTAAACAAGGCAATTGCTGATTGGGTCGCATCTTGTCAGCCTTGCCAAGAGTCAAGGCCAGAAACCCCCCCCCATCTGCTCCAACACGCGAGTGGGAAGCACCCAAGACACCTTGGTTGAGGGTGCATATTGACTTTTCCATCAATAGACCTTTATGGTGGTTGTGGTGGCCTACTCAAAATGGCTTGAGGTGGTACTCATGACATTGACCACCTCTGATGCCATGATCAAGGCCCTTAAGAGGCTGTTTGTGACCCATGGACTGCCAGACATCCTTGTTTTGGACAATGGGCCATAGCTCACTGTTGTGACCCAGGCCCAAGTAGTTAGTATTAAATACAAACAGTTCAAAAACAAACAGACTTTATTAGAACAACTGAGAATTAACTCATTCTCAGCATAGTCCAAACTAAATTAAAGCAAATTCTTCAAAACACCATTCCACAGTTTATCATCTGACCTTGAGATAATTAGGCAAACTGCCAAAGGCTTTTCTTGACAAAAGTTCAGAAGCAGAAGACACCGACAGTGAAACAAGAACCAATTCTATCAACGTTGTTTTCTGGCAGAGGCCAAGAGCCGTTGCTGGTCTTTTAAGCCTTATGGGAGGGGCCAATCATCTCTTGGCCCTACTCCCGAGTAATCCTCTCTGCTTTATCTGCTCCTGCCTTCTGGCAGCTCTTCTCATACATGCACTAGGAACAGACTCCTCCTGTTCCTCTGCCTCTCTACTCTCAGCCTCTGGAGGCTCTGAAGTCCGCACAGCACTCCCTGATGGCCCTGGTCCCATCTCTGTCTCCGACGTAGAGCCCTCATCCGGGCCTTCCCCAGCCTCCAGGACTGGCCCATGTTCTTCCTCAGCCTCATCACTGTCTGACTCTGCTGCCAGCTCTGCAGGCTGTGGACGGACCACAGTTCGAGCTGTTTCTGGTGGGTCATGGCATTCGTCATGCCCTGATTGCATCATTCAATTGGCAGGCTGAGGGGATGGTCCAATCAGCAAAGGAAGCACTGGCAAGGATGGGCCCAGGGAACTGCCAAACATGGATAGCCAAGTATCTCCTGGTCCAGCACATCACACCAAACTCCATCACCAACAGGAATCTGACCGAACTCCTAATTGGTCATTACCTGCAGACCGACTTGGACCGGCTGCACCCGGGCTACTCCTTGGAGGTTCCTGCAGGCTCAACCAGCCAGCTCCGGTCATTCTCACCAGGTAACCTTGTCTATGCCCACAACTACGCTGGAGGCCCTTCCTGGATTTCTGCCTGTGTAGTGGACGTTATTGGGCCACGTTCCTACAGGGTGGTGCTTGAAGATGGCAGGTTGTGGTGCCACCACATTGACCAACTGCACAGCTGCCTTGGAACCACCATCTGCCGCCAGCCAGAATGGACTGCACCAGAGACAACCCCAGCTAAGGACATGCCAACTCAGCCACCAACAACAATGGTACTGACAAGGGACTGTGGTGTGGCACAGATGCCTACTGACTTGGTTCCCTTTGTGTTAGAAGCACCATTGACCGAGCCCTTGCTGCTGCCACAAGCTGCACCTGAAGCAGCATCAGCCACTCCGCCTAGACAAGGCTCCAGAGCTACTGGTCTTGAGACGGAACCTTGTAGGTCAGGATGGACATATCGCCTCCCTGCCTACCTAAAAGACTACATATATTAAATTGTTATTTGATCACCATAATGCTCCATCTTGGTGGGGAGGGGTGTTATGTATTGTATATAGTGTATAGTCGTCAGTTGAAATTCTCATTCTGGTCCTCTGTTGGAATGGGAAAATACTCTCTCCTAATTGGTTGTTTGGCTGATCAGTTTCATATAAAGGAGCTGTGTCAGCCAGGGAGTGTTATTGCCTCATAGGCAGTATTGAATAAAGAACTGTTAGAAATCACTCCGGCCTCACCTCCATTCTTCATCCAGAACTTAACAAAAATGTTACAGGAGTTTAAAGGACATGGGGGCTTTGGGCTACTGGATTGGGACTATATTATCAGGCATCTGTACTTACATGGGTAAAAGAATGGATAAATATGAGGCATAGAAGATTACTATTTTTGGAGGGACATGATCTCCAATTAGGATGGCATTCCTTTTTATGGTATGGAAGGAGTATGGCACACAGATATTTTCAAAGACACTATGTGCGGAATGCTTTATTTTTAGCATGGGGAAAAAATCAAGTCACAAAATTAAATGAAAATACCAGTCTGGTATTCAGTCTCTACAATGGAAGCATTGATACATCCAAATGTTGTTAATTTGGGGAAAAATGTAACTTATATAGACATTTTAAATGAGAATGGGGAACTTAAAACAAAACAGGAATTACAAAACCAAGGGGTGGATTTAGCTTGGTGGCCACACCTGCAAATACAATTGAGATACGACAAAGATGCGAAAACATGGGATTTTTATAAAGAACTAACAATACTCGACAAGGTGTTATTAAGGACAGATGAAAAATTGATAAGGAAAATATATAATTATTTACTAAATTTTAAAATGGAAGATGAACAAGTAAAAGAAACAATGATAGTATGGGCAAAGAACTTTGGCTATTTGATAGAATTAGACAAATGACAAAAGCTTTGGGATAGAAACTATAAACTGACAATGGCTACTACATATAAAGAAAATTTTTACAAAATGTTTTACAGGCAGCATTTGCCACTGGCTAGGTTAGCAAAAAAGTTTAACAACATGTCCGCCAAATGTTGGAAATGTAACCAGACTCCAGGTACTTATTATCATATGTGGTGGACATGTGTGAAGGCAAGAAAATATTGGACAAAAATACATACATGGTTGGAGAAGATGATTAAGCAACACATAGATTTTAAACCAGAAATATTTTTGTTAGGTAGAATACCAGAAAATTATGACAAAGGGACCATATATTTATTGTTACACATATTGACAGCAGTGAGAATCGTATTTGCACAATATAGGAAAAATGAGAACACTCCACCAGATGAAAATATAATCCGGAAAATATTGGACTGTGCAGAGATGGATAGATTGACATTGAAAATAAAAGATAAAGGAGACACAAATACTATTTAACATGGAATAGGTTTTATCAATGGTTAGAGATAAGAGGTAGAAATTAGATGAAGGAAGTATTGTTATGTTTAAGTAAAATATGAATGTTGGTTATAATTATATGCATGCCAATATATTTAATAGGAACATAAACAAGCGAATATAATTATAAATATGGTTAGAATTATTTTGTTATATTATTATTATTGCTATCAGTATATGTGTTATCTGTACTGTATAGTACAGTACAGTCTCTAACCTACCCTTTGTGGGAAAGGTTGTAGAGAAGGTGGTGGCACTTCAACTCCTGCGGTCATTGTATGAAACGGATTATCTGGACCCTTTTCAGTCTGGTTTCAGACCTGGCTATAGCATGGAAACTGCCTTGGTCATGCTGATGGATGGTTTCTGGCGAGCCCGAGACAGGGGTCATTCCTCTATCTTGGTGCTACTTGACCTCTCAGTGGCTTTCGATACTATTGACCATGGTATCCTTCTGGGGCGACTAAGGGAGCTAGGAGTGGGAGGCACCGTGTTGCGATGGTTCGCCTCCTATCTCTCTGGTCGATCACAGTTGGTGCTGGTAGGAGGACAGAGGTCGACCCCCTAGGCCCCTTGTTTGCAGAGTGCCTCAGGGGGTCCTCTCTCCCCTCCTATTTAACATCTACATGAAACCATTGGGTGAAATCATGCAACAACACAGGGTGGGATATCAGCAATATGCTGATGATACCCAGCTGTATATCTCCACCCCTCGTCAGTTCAGTGAGGCAGTAGATGTGATGTGCCGGTGCCTGGAGGCTGTGAGGATCTGGATGGGAGTCAACAGGCTCAGACTTAACCCAGACAAGACCGAATGGCTCTGGGTATTGCCCCCTAAAGACTATGTCGATTGTCCATTCTTTGTTCTGGGGGGTGAGAAAGTGCCCCCCTCAGAATGGGCTCACAATTTGGGTGTCCTTCTAGACTCACAGCTGAGACTGGAACAACATCTGACAGCTGTAGCTAGGGGGACCTTTGCACAGGTTCGTCTGGTGCACGAATTGCGAGCCTACTTGGATCAGGAGGCTCTCCTCACAGTCACTCATGCCCTTGTCACCTCACGGTTGTATTATTGCAACGTGCTCTACATGGGGCTACCCTTGAAAAGTGTTTGGAGACTACAGTTGGTCCAGAATGCAGCCGCGTGAGTTATAGTGGGTGCGCCTAGATACACCCACATTACACCAATTCTCCGTGAGCTGCACTGGCTCCCTATTGGTCTCCGGGTGCAATTCAAGGTGTTGGTCATTACCTTTAAAGCCCTATATGGCTCAGGGCCAGGCTATCTTCGAGACCGCCTTCTACCACATAGCTCCCAGCGACCAGTAAGATCCCACAGAGTCGGTCTCCTCCGGGTCCCGTCAGCTAAACAATGTCGGCTGGCGGGCCCGCGGAGGAGGGCTTTCTCTGTGGCTCCCTGGCTCTCTGGAACCAATTACCTCCTGAGGTCTGGACCACCCCCACCCTATTGGCCTTCCGCAAAGCAGTGAAGACCTGGCTCTTCCGGCAGGCATGGGGCCGTTGATCTCGTTATAATGATCTTGCGAGACCCGGCCATGAATTGGAGTGCATGTGTTTTAACGTTTTTAAAGTTTTTAATGTTTTTCTTTTTAACATTTTTTATGGGATTGTTCGCATTGTTTTATTCTTTGTTGTAAGCTGCCCAGAATCCCTTGGGAGTTGGGCGGCATAGAAATGCAACAAAATAATAATAATAATAATAAATCTTTTTTCCCCTCTTTCCATTTGTAAAATGGTATGGCCAGAAAACACTGTATTCAAAATACGTATATATAAATAAAAAAACCTTGACTTAAAAAAAAACAATATGAAATGAAACTACCCAAAAGCATAGCCTTTCCAGCCAGCCAATTGGAACAGGGACAGAAGTGGGATTCAGCCTGTTCAGCCCTGTTCGTCTGAACCGGTTGTTAACTTTGGGCCCAGTTTGACGAACCAGCTGATCCCACCACTGGCTGCCCCTCTCCAGCACTCCTCGCCTCATCTGGCCTCTCCTGAGGCCATTTTGGCATCTCAGCGCTCCTCTAACTGGCCTACCAGCCCCCTCCAAGCAAGCAATGTCCGTGCAGGCAAAAGCCCAAGGCAGCTCTGACAAGGCACTAAGTGCCTGAAGGACCCCATCTCATCAATGGGAGTCCAGGTGCGTCTCAGCGGGCAGCGGGCAAGTCCTTGACTGGGCTTCTCAGCAGACAATGGGCTTTGCAGTCTAGCGCCCAGAGCCGGCTCTGTCCTAAGGAGGCCAGGGGTGTCGTTGGGGCTCCTGCGAAGAGGGGCTCAGGCAAGCTGGTTTCCATGTGGAGCGCCATGATCCACGAGCTGCAGTTCGCGCTATGCGACTGCCCAGGCAGCCTCTTTGTGGGTGGTGGCCTGCAGATGGCCGCCCCTTGCCCCTCCCCTCCCCTCCCAGGCCCAGCCAACCACTCCTTACCTGGCCTGAGAAGGTAAGGCTGACAGTGGGAGAGGGAGACCAGCAGCTCCAGGCCTGCTGCGCTCGGCCAAAGGGCCGCCTGGGTGGGAGACATGGCAAGGCTTGGCTGTCTTTCTGCCCCGGGTCTCCCACAACCTGACTGTGTGGGTGGACGCAGAGCCCTCACCAACTACCGGCCTTGCCCACTGGCCTCTCTGGCATTTCCACCTCTTGGGACAGTGCAAATACTGCTAATTCGAAGCATGTAAGCATGTATGGTGTCTCCTTTTCAGAAGGGGGGGGGAGGCCTGCTCCGATCAATGTGTAGCAGCATAGTGCGGGTGTGTTGGAGAAGAAAGAAATCCTCTTGATTCCGATACATCTCTTTTCACTTTTCATTGTGTAAATGTATGAGTGAGTGTGTATGTGTAAATGTGTGTATAGTGGAGCTCTTCCTGAGTCTTCTTGCTGCCCTGAAAATACACAGCAATCTCCGTATTTCTTCTTGGGAACAGCTCACTCACACACACACATTTAAACTTAGTGAAAAGAGAAAAGACATGCACAGGAATCAAGAGGATTTCTCTCTCTCTTCTCCCACACCCAGCACTCTTTAGCTGGTTGCCATGAAAAGGAAACTGGTGCGCGTTCCTCCGCCCTCCGTAAGGCCTCACTACCTGTAATAAGTTCTCTGTGCAGAAAAGGATGAAGCTCCTCCAAATCCTACCGTGTGCCAAAAATGCAGCTTCTGAGGAATTGAAACATGCTGCTTCTGCCAGTTCTGCAAGTTGGAGGGTCAGTTTGCCTGGTACACAAGCCTGGCTGGGGGAAGTGCTGCCTACACCCCTCAAGCACAGCTGTGCTTGGAGAACACCATGTGCTGAAAGTGAAGCACGACCTCCTTTCTGGCTGCAGAAGAACCAAAGAGTCAAAAGAGGACCAGGTTGGGGGTGGCAACGAGGGCTCTGTGAGCAAGGGGGAGCAAGAGTGAAGGCGAGGAGCTGCACGTTCACCCAGCAGGAGTGGGAAAGGTTTTGTGGGCATTGTGCACAGCTCCACCTTCTGCCTTCTTAGCTGGGTGATGGAGCAAATCACGTGCAGCTGGCAGCATGACTTTTGATCATCTTTTTCTGTTTGTTGGCACCAGCAGCAGGTGGAGGCAGAGGCATTGGGGGGCAGGCGATCCTGATGTGCTGTGCTGGTGCTTGTTTGGCGCAACTGCAGGCAAGCTGAGAGACAGTGGAATGGAGTGCTGCGGATGCCCCTCATTCGCCCCTTTGCCCGGCTTCCCTCCTCCTGCTGCTTGTGCTCTCCCTCCCCAGTCTAGCTTGATGCAGGCGAAAGGTCACAAAAAACCCTGCATTTGAAGCTGGGCACTGGTCAGGGCTGGCTTTTTGCCCAGGTTTGCCCAGCTGTCAGGACAAACCTAGCAAAAAGCCAGCCCTCACTGGTGCCCAGCTTCACCAACAGTGGGCTTGGAAAGGGCAATTGTGAGCTTCCACCTGTGTCAAATTAGACAGCGCAAGCAGCAGGAGGAGAGAAGCCAGGCAAAGGTGGGAGAGAGAGAGATAGATCTGATCCAATCTTGGAGACTTATATCAGAGCTGGTGGCGGTGTTCTCTCTCCCTCCCTCCCTCCCTCCCTCCCTCCCTCCCCCCCCCTCTCTCTCTCTCTCTCACACACACACACAGAGGTTGGATCTTTCTTTCTTCCCTCCCTCCCAGTGTTGGGTTCCTCCTGGTTCCGCCGGTTCCGCCAAGCCAGTAGCGGTGACGATATGACGTCACCAAACCGGTTCTAGGCACCCCCTCCTCCCTTCCCCCTGTTATTCTTACCTTTTATTTGGCCCCACCCCCAATCTATTGCTGCCTCCTGAGTCCCAGCTGATTGGCTAGAGGGGAAAAAACTATTTAAACTCTTGCCGCGGGGCTTCAAAGGGCCACCCTACAGCTGATCAGTGTTAAAAGAAAACAAATGAGTAGACCAGTGGTTCCCAAAGTGGGTGGTACCGCCCCCTGGGGGGCATTGGGATGCCTTAGGGGGGCAGTAAGAGGCAAGGGGGGCGGCAGGGGGGCGCAAGAGGCAAAAGGGGGCGGCAGGGGGGTGCTAAGTGGCAAGGAGGGTGGCCCCCACCCTTTGGCCTGTGCAGTTACCTCCTTGCAAGCAAACAGCAAGAAAAAACAACTCCTTTCAACTTCAGCGTAGGCTAATTAGCCCGTTGAGTAGATCGGCCTCCCGACTCTCAGCTGATTTGCTCTCAGCTGTTTTGCGCAGGGCTCTGCTGCTTGCTTCAAAGAGCTAAATTGCTGGAGCAGATTTTTTTTCTCCTTGTGCAAATCAAGCTGAAAATGAAACTGAAAGTAAAGCAGGTTGTTGGCTTTGCTGTTTGCTGCAACGTTGGAAAATTAGGCAGAGGCATATTTCTTTTCTTTTTCCTCACCAAAAAAAGTAGGTGCAAACAATGGGAAATTTAGGGCAAAAGAGGAGAGTTCAAGATTTTAAAACACAAAAGAAAAAAAAGCTCTATTTAACTAGGGAATTGTAATAATTGAGATACTATTAATTGTATATTGTGTTGAAAGCAGAAATGGTTAAGTTGTGGTTTGGAGGAATATATGGGGGAAATCATTTGGTTTATTATTATTGGTAAATTTAATTAATTGATTTGTAAGAAATTGGATTGCATGGAAATAATTGGAATATTCATGTTCATATTGATTAATATTAAAAAAGGTAGTTATATAACTAATTGATTTATATTAAAATGTTGAATTTGCATTAAACAACTGTAATATTACATAATTAACCAATGTGAGGATGGATATAAAAATAGATGACAATGGGAAGGGGTATAATATAGAATAGAAGGGAAAAATTGAATTTGATTAAGATTAGAGATGAGGATGAAGCGTAATATTGGTTTTTTTTAAAAAAAATAGATGAGGAATAAATATGGCAAAAAGGAAATATAGAAATTGTAAATTTAATTGAAATGACTAAACACTGTTTAAATTTGTGAACCGGTCAAATACTCTGTTCAAAGAAAATACATTGTATGTTTGTATGTGTGTTTCTAATTATTGCTATTTATTCATATTTGTTCTCTTTTATTCTTTAAAGTTTAACAATTCATTTTTTATCTTAATATCTTTATATTTGTTTGGGGTTGCCTTTCTTCCATTTCATCTTTTTTATTGTACAGCAATCTTTCTCCTCAAACCTACCACTTCTCTCTTTTCTTTCCTTCTTACTTTCTCTTCCCCCTTCTTCTCCTCCCGACTTCCTCTTCCTTTCTCCTTCTCCTCCTCTCTTCCTCCCTCTCTTACCCTCACTCCTACTCTAATTTCCCTTCCCTTCCTTCCTCCCTTCACTTCCTTCCTTCTCTCTCCTTCCTTCTTCCATCTCTCTTCTCCTTCCTTCATCCCTCTCTATTGCTGTATTCATTTTCAATTTTATATTTTCCACTATGGAGTCCCCGGTCTTTCTTTCATATATCAAGTATATTTCTCAAAATTTCCCCTCATCTTTTTAATTATTAGCAGTATATTTCATCTTATTCCATTTTTTCTATTGAACCCAGTGTAATCATCTTTTATCTTTTTTTCAATTATTTCCTTTTCAATATTATCTCCTTGTTTCTCTTGCTTCTCATTCATCTTTTCTCTTTCTTTTTTTTTTTTGCAAGCTAACCAATTCTCTGCTTCTTTATTTCCCTTAAATGCCTCCCTTACTTTTTGAAACATCTCCCTTAGTGTCTCATATTCATCCTCCCAATTCTCCATATTTTCAATTTTAAAAGGCTAGGATTTTTAAGCTTATTCTTTTCATTTACATATGTGGGGGGATGCTTTTCAAGGAGCCACAAGGGGGGCTGAGAGCAGAGTCATTCTGACAGTGTCTTTTAAAATTGCTTGGAAGACCCACTTTTTCCCTAATGGTTTGTATACTTTGGAATAAAACATATACCTGGAAAAAGTATTTGCAAAACTTGGACAGAAGGAAAAGAAAGGCAGGACTGGACTCATTATCAGTAGCTAGTTAGTTCATTGTTATCAGTGACTCCCACTGATTCTAAACTCATTTTAAGACTGGGATTGGTGACTACTGAAATTTAAGTATTCAACATTGGCAAGAAAAATCATAAATTGGGGCAAAATTCACTTAACCATAATAATTTCTAGATATTTTAAGTGTAGAGAATTCAAGTGTTGAGAATGACCCATTATTTCGTCTCTTTTTCCGCACTAGGTACCACTATTTGATTTCTTTTCATTTTATTCAAATAAAAACAGAAAACCCAATACAGTTCAGTAACAATTGACTTTCCAGTCCTTACTTGATGCACTTTTTCACATTGGTTATCTAGTTTAAATGCCAAAGAAAAATCAATGATATATTTTTCAAACCTTTGGAGGATCACACTGTCAATTGTTCACACTGCTCAAGCAAAACTAACAGGTGTGAATTAAGTTTTAGCTAAAAAATGGAGCTTTAATTCCAGAAGTCCATTCTTTAAACTTGGACTTCTGGAATTAAAAGGCTCTGGATTAAATGGTACTCCAGACAAAAGATGGAGAAACGTATCTTGCTTTTAGACATGATAATAGCTGTCTAGAAAGGTGAGTTATGAGCTATTTTTATGTCATCAGAAATTTAATTTATTACCTGTTAAAAATACAAAGACAAGGAGTACAAGGAGCAAATAAAAGACCTTCATGTTGGGGTTGGTCCTGGACCAAATCTTACTGGTGGGACAGAAACCAGCTCTCAGCCCTCCTTGTGACTTCTTGAAAAGCATCCCCCCCCCACATGCTCCACCACCTTAGGAGGCAGGGGAGGGCTGCAGGTTGATTCCAAGGGGGTCTTGGGCTACTGGTCTACCAGTTAAAAGCCTGGTAGACCAGTACCTCTGCTAAATCCTAAAGAATTGTCACATGACCATCAAGCCATGCCCACAAAATAAGCCATGCCCACAGAACCAGTAGTAAAAAATTTTAGAACCCACCCCTGCTCCTGCCCCACCCACTGGAGACCCCTGGATTCCCTCCCCAACCCCGCCTGGCCCATACAGGCACCACCCACATAAGTGACATAAAGTTGGCCACACCTACTCAGTCACATAACCCCCCCAGCAATGCCCACCCAGCCAGTCATTAGGAAGAACTAGTTGTTAAATTATTTCAATCCCACCATTGAACAAGGAGATTTGTGTAGGCTACTGATAATCAGTTTTTATTTTCTGCAGAAAGCAAAACTGGGTGACCCATTTTAGTCTCCCACCTAAAAAGCAGGCAGAGAGAGAAAAGCAGGTGTGCAAAAAAAACTTTTCCAAACTTCTTATAGTTCACACAGGTTGCACAGATCATCATTGCTATAGAAACATTATTTCATATCAAATCAAACCTCATTATTTTTCTCAGCGCTCTGAAAACAATGGACCTTAGAAGGGGAAAGAAATACATTTTCTGGCATATAACTCAGAACTCTGTCAAAGGTCAAGTTAGGCACCCTCTGTATATGCTCTAATCCTTTCAGGGACCCTTTCAGGATAAAAAATACTGTTTGATGTAAAGCCAGAGAACTGGGTAAATATTGCCTTCTTACTGGGCTAGGGGCAGGCTGAGAATGTTATCCATGTCTGCCTTCCCAAAATGGTGGCCTGTTCTTGTGCAAAGTGTGGATCAGTCATTTGTCTCTGCACCTTCCACCATTTTTATTTCCTGCTAAACTGGGACCAATATTGGCTGAATGATTGCAAAGAACAATTAAACAGTTGCCTTATCTTGATCAGGTAAGATAAAGACCGTTGTTCTAAAAATGTCTTATTTGGATCTTTTAAGCCAAATTGTCAGTAGTTGTCATTGGAAATAATATGGGAAGTTAGATCTAGCATGTTATACTCTACTTTTCTTTAATTGAGGCAATTTTACTGATATGCTATTTATGCATCTTTTGAAAATGCACTTATGAGTTTCAGAATTTCTGTGGTTCTTTCTATTTATTGGCACCATATAAATGAGGTGATGGAATAAAGCCAGGGAATTATAAAACTGTGAACAACATCAGAACAAAATATCTAATAATTCTGAATTAAAATCATTAAACAGAATTAGAAATTTGCTTCATTTAATTACACATCTGTTTAACGGTCTTTGAAATTTATTAGAACATAGAACATAGAATAGCATGGTTGGAAGGAACCTTGAAAGACTTCTACTCAAACTCTCTGTTTAAGCAGGAGAACCTATACCATTCCGGAAAATGGCTGTCCAATCTCTTCTTAAAAATCTCCAATGATGGAGTACCCATAACTTCTGAAGACAAGCCATTCCACCGATTGATTGTTCTCACTATCAAGAAATATCTCCTTAGTTCTAGGTTGGATCTCTACTTGATAGGTTTACATCTGTTATTCTTGTCCTACCCTCAGGTGCTTTGGAGGCAGCCTCTTAAGTACTAGAAGACAGCTATCATGTAACACCAACCTTTCTCTTCGATAGGCTAGACCAGTGATGGCTAACCTTTTTGCCATCATGTGCCAGGAGGGAGTGCAGGGGGGTCACACGCGCGCATGCCCACACCCATAATTCTATGTGTCCCATCCTCATGCATGTGCGCATAACCCTCCCTTGCTCCCGGCACGCGATGGCCTGGTAGGCCCATTTTTCTCTCTCATTTGGCTCCAGAGCCTCTCTATGATTCTGTGGAGGGCGAAAACGGCCTTCCCCCCTCGGAGGCCCTCCGGAGGCCAGAAACGGCCCGTTTCCCAACTTCCAGTTGGACAGGAAGTGACATTTTTTGCTGTCCCCAGCCTCCAGAGACTCCTAGAGAGGCTTTCCCTTTCACAGTTATTACTGCTGAGCCAGGTACCATCTGCTTTATACCTGTATGTTTGATTTTTCCTATCTAAGTGCAGGACCTTACTTTTCTCATCACTGAATTGCATCTTGTTGGATTGGACCCAATGATCAAGTCTGTCTAGATTCTCTTGAGTCTATCTTCTAAAATGTTGGCAATTCCCCTTAGCCTGGTGTCATCTGTAAATCTGACAAGTTCCCCTTCTATCTCCTCATCAAAATCATTTATGAAGATATTGAACAGTACTGATGCAGAATTCATTTACCTACCTAGAGACTTTAGTGATAAGTATTATAGAGATCTAATTTATTCATGGGAAAAATTCAGGGACTGGGTTTTTTTTTATCATAATGGAATGAAATTTGCAGGAAAGAGCAAATTGTAAGGGGCCAATTCTGCTAAATAAGAGAGCCAGTTTGTTCTAGCATTTAAGGCACTAGGCTAGAAACCAGAGAACTTGAAGTTCTAATCCCACTTTAGGCATGAAAGCTGGCTGGATGATCTTGGGCCAGTCACTCTCAGCTCCCCCATTTTTGTTAAAAAAATAGGAGTAAGGAATAGGAGATATGCTCCCTGCTTTGAGCTATTATGAAAATAATAAAGATGGAATATAAATAAAATAATAAGAAAAGAATAAGTACTTCAAATTACAAAGTAATCATTATGGAAGTATTGAAGCACTTGCTTTAGAAGTCTAATCTAAATCTTTGTTGTAATAATTACTGTTAAACAGAGTGTAATGAATTTACTATGATAATAGCTTCCTAGGGTGAGCAATAATTCAGATATTTCAGAAGATTTGGTTGAGAGAAACTGTTTTTCTTTTCAGTTTGTATTCTCCCCCTCTTTGAACACCATATAGAGCTTGACAATAACTGACCTTTCTGTAACCGCAGAATTGAAATAGAGTGATGCCTAATAAAAATCTGTGCCAAAGAAGCCACTCTAGTTTGAACCTTAAGCTTCATTCCAATCTAATGCATTCCAATCCAATGCACGCTGCTAATATGAAATAATGAGCAGAACATTTTGTTTGGAGAGAATGAGGTAAGGAGAGGCTTGGAAACTGTTCAGAAATATTATTTTCATAATATTCTAGATATTATTTCAAATATTATTTGAAGCATCCCACGGAGGACAGTGAAAACCTAACTGATGGCAGGCCCTAACCTTTGACATCCTTGCCATGAAAGCCGACCCAGATGGCTTACAGAGGATAAATTCCCTGTAATCCCATAAACAGCTATATGACCTCAGGGCATCTGTCACTCAGGCAACAAGACATGAGATCACAACAGAGAAGAAAGTACCTGCTTAAAAAAAGGCTCCTCTTTTTTAGGAAGGCTGGGTGATAAGATTGCAGCATAATATGTTTAGCTTCTTTTCTGTCAATTGCAACGTTTATTATTATTTTTATATGCAACCAGTTTTTATGGATAATTTAATCCAGAAAAGTCAGAGAAAAAGTCAGGTTATTTTAATATTTGCAGAGAAAGTCATTCACTGATTTGCATATTGCCCATGTACCACACACACATTTCCCAGCTATGTTTATGCTCTGCAAGCTTTTCAGAATTAATGCAGACAATGTATGACTTCTCTGTAACAATAAATATTCATCATATCAACCAGAGGAAAAAACAGCAACCAGCATAACATGAAAAGATAGGAAAATCAGGTTCTTGCAATTTCCTGACAGCTCACCGCTGCCTCTGTGATTTAAAAATGCCTTTTATATTGGCATATATTTAAATGGTTTATGGTTTTACCTAATACAATTCTAGATGTAGTTTGGTAAGAAGGTGATAGCCTCTTGGAACTATATCAACAATATAAGAGACAGAGAAGGGAATACGATGTAATGTCTTGAAAAAAGATGTGGAGACGTGCATTCTGGAATAAAATCAATGAACTAAAGAATATATCTACTTGGAATGTTACCATACATGGTTCCTGAGTCTTTCAGATTTTGAAAAGCTCAATTTTTTAACAGAGAAATGTATTCATAGAAGACCAGAGGGATCTGAAACAGAATTTCTGTGCTGCAGCCTCACCTTATTTAGGAAATAACAAGCTGGATTTAGGATTGTGCAGAGATGACAAGCGTATGCCCTGTTCCATCCCCAAGAGATATATTCAGGAGGGAGGGAGAGCAGCAGGGGAAAAAAATCTATTTCTGGCATTGTTCCCATAATCCTGCAATGCTAACCACTCTGCTTCATGCTTTGCTCTTTCTTTGATAAGCAGCCATCTTGAGGGTGGGGTTTCAAGGCTGGGCTGCAGAAATTGAAACTACGTAGTATAAAGTAGCCACAAAAGGACATAGAGGTCTTGCTGCCCATTTTTGCCCAATTTGTACTTTTTTCAAAACAAATAATTAACAAACTACATTTTCATAGAGCCTATCTATTCTGCGATATCTATTCATCTTCTATCCTGTTTTTTTTTTATTCCTTGCCTTCTCCTATCTTTCTTCCCTCACCTTTTCTGCTGATTCTGTGAATAAAGTAGTTAGCTAGAATCTGCCACATAAAAAAGATTATACTAAAGTAATTGTGTTGTTGGCACATAAAAGCAGGAGCAGTGACATGATCTCAGCTATTGTGAGCAATTTCATCAAGTTCAATAACACTGGACTCTGGAAAGTAATATTAGTAAAAATTAAATGTTATATTACAAAAAAAGTTCTGTAGAAATTCATATTAAAACACAAAAAGAAATATATTTAGTTATAGAGGAATTAGTTACAATTATGCTCTTACAAGAGGAATGCAAACTTTTAAATATTATAGTCATGTCTTTATAACGATCAGAAAACCATCCTTTTTATTATTTCTGATTAGCACATTCATGTAGTTTTGTGGCAATTCTGTAACACACATTTCACTCTGTTCCATGCAGCTTCCATGTTTCTTTTTCACTTTTCATTCATTCTGCAATTTTTTTCCCCCACACAGGACTTGTATTTTCTCTTCCTGCAGTCATTCTATTTTTACAGTATTCTTTTTTTTACTTCTGTGTTCTTTTTTAATCCCATGAGACTCACATTTCATACAGCCCAAAAGATGATCTGTCCTACATTCAGAATCTCTCATCATCTTTGTATCTTTTCATTCTTTTATTAAAAACAATTAAATAAATCATGTTTTTAGATTCATCTCCATTTCATTGTTATTTGTATGTTTGAGTAGACCTATGCTTAAACCACTGTTTGAAATAAATATTCCTTTTTCTAAGCGAATACTTGTCACATAATCATCATTCTCATTCATGCTTGGGTCTCCATTTGGCTCCATTTTTCTTCTCTCATCTTGCTCATCCCAACCATTCATGTCACTGGTCGGAATTTATACAATATGCCAGAATAATGGTATATTCCCACCCTCCATTTTTATAATCCAGCAAAATAGTATACATGTATATTTTTAAAAAATCAGAGAACCACATCATTGTGGTTGGAGAAGTATAAACACTGGGGAATAAAGCATGTTTGTATCATGTACTAGTTCAAGATGTACAGATGTAAACTGAATTAATTTCTCCCCATTTATAGCCTAATGATAAACAATAGACCAACTACTTAGCTTTTTGTTTTAATCCAAGTCTGTCAAGCACAAGGAGCTAAGGCAAATAATTGCACTTATTTCAGTCTTCCATTTTATATTGATTTGATTTCTAACTAATCAGCTATGCAAGATTACAAATAATAGCAAGAGCAAGAGCACTTAGATTTATATACTGTTTTACAGTGCTTTACAGCCCTCTCTAAGTGGTTTACTGAGTCAGCATATTGCCCTCAACAATTTGGGTCCTCATTTTACCAACCTTGGAAGAATGAAAGGCTGAGTCAACCTTGAGACTGGTGAGATTTGAACTGCCAAATTGCAGGTAGCCAGCAGTCAGCAGAAGTAGCCTGCAGTACTGCACTCTAACCACTGCACCACCACAGCTCTTAATAATTCAAATGAAACAGCTTTGATCTTTGTGAGGTAGTTTTAACGTGCTATAATATTCAACCTATTGGACACAAGCCTTTGTGGGCTAGAATCCAATTTGATAGATGCATGAGGTGGTTTTTTTTCAATATAAAATCAATATAAATATAAAATTAAAAATGTTACTTTTAATTGTAATTTGGCAATTCAAGTTGTAGATTTCCAGGGTTTTGAAAAAACATTAAGGAAATGTGATTTCTTTTGATTAGAGAAGATAAATCCCACCTGTGAAAACTTGATATATACCTGTAACATCATTTTGACCCTTATTTGAAATAATTCTTAGAACATAATACTAACAGATGCAAGTTACCTGCATATATTTCTAGCTGAATATTTTAATGCTTTATTGTATTTTATTTTATTTTTTCTCCTAGAACCTGAAGCTGGTGAAGTGTCCCCTCCAGTGGGAGCTGGTGTGAACAGCAACAGCTGGACTTTCAAATATGGGCCTGGCAATTCCAAGCAGCCAGGCCCAAGTGAGTTGCCAGACAAATTCATTATCCCAGGATCTCCTGCCATCATCTCCATTCGTCAAGATCCACCAAATAGCCAAACTGATAAAAGTGACTTCATAACCTTTGGCAAGAAAGAAGAGACCAAGAAAAAGAAGAAAAAAAAGAAGGGAAACAAGGCTCAGGATAAAAAAGAAAAGACCAACAGCACCACTGACAACAGTGATCAGTGAAGGGTTTATACTGAACAATCAATTTAGCCAATTTTTGCAATTTAGAAGAGCTCTCCCATGTAGCAACTCCCAAATTCTTCCTACTGTTAACTAATTTTCTGTATGTGCAAGACTTCAAAAATACTGCAGGGAATTCACAATGTCTTTTGCTTGACAGGTTTTGTCTTGAAAGCTTTATCACACCTGACATTAACTATTTTTCTCCACCCTGTCTTATTTTCAGATTATAAAAAAGCAGATCTGTTTCTTTTCTCCTCCTCTGGAAAAGAATTTTTTCACAACATAGCCCAAGCAAAATTGGAGTCTGTAACCCTATCCTGATGACATATATGGGAGTGGAGAGTTAAACAGTTTTGTTATTGTGCACCCTGTAGCTGATTGAAAACTCCGGTGCACTGATAGCTGGCTAGGTGATGCAAGGTCAGGTTAATATGATGCAAAAGCACTCGCAAGACATGAACAAATTATTTGTTAAATCAATGTGCCCGGGGATCTACCTTAAATTTGTGATTATTTTGTATTCCATCAGATTTATCCATGTATGTTGTGAGCGCAAGCTTTTCTATATTTTATATGCACACTCCAGCAAAAAAAACAAGTTTAACTCAGACAACTCATATGAGAAACCATGAGATATGTCTGCTTCCAAGCCATTGACCATATTGCCGCAACAAGGCCTTTGATCTCCTAGCAAGGATGTCCCTCAGGGAACGTCTGCATGGCAACCTCCCATATCCTTGACTCGCTACTGTAGAGCTAAACAAGGTGTGTGGAAAATCACCCTCTTGGAAAAAAAATATATAAGTAACTTTGGAGAGTGGGGATTCCTTATTCACATCTTGTGTGCAGCTGTGTGGAAAGAAGTGTCTACAATCCAGATAACTGAATGTCCCTCTGGGGACATTGTCCAAGGCTGTTATGAAACCACCATACTGACAAGCTCTCAGAGTTTAACAAAGGAATTAAGGGCTGACATCTCAGGAATGTAAATGACTGTGATGTTTCCTTTATGTCCTTGTTTCCACTCTATTTAACATTCCTTTGCACATAGCATCTCTGAAAATATCAGAGTATTTCCATAAAACATATGCAAAAATATAAAAGGAAGTAGGCTTATCCATGCTATTAGTGATTTAATATATTTATAAAGGGAGAATCGCTGTAAATGAAGAAATATTATGTCCTTTACTCCCAAACCGAAGTAAATTTACAGCCATTAGAAAATATAATTGCTGCTAATAAAGTGCTTTAGAAAAAATGCCTGAAACACTGTATTATATCTGGCAATCACCGCTTTATTATATCAGGTCACTAGATTGGGAATGGGGACTGCCTCTTGCATGCATTAAAGAAATACAAGATTTTCTTGCTCTCATTTTGCTTTCCTTATTCTGCACTTTGAGTACACTCCTTTTGTAATAATAATAATAATAATAATAATAATAATAATAATAATAATAATAATAATAATATCATCATCATCATCATCATCATCATCATCAGGGGAAGTGGAAAAAAATTCTTTCTCACCAAGCAACTTTACTAATCTGCTAGCTCTGTTCAGTGTCTTGATGTATTTGCCTACATGATCTTCTTGGGTTTAGTTTCTCTAAGGTTTTATGAATTTCTGACCCTTCAAATTATTGCTTATTATGTAAAATTAAAGTACTGTATGTATGCAACATGCTCTTATAAGCATCCTAAAATATTTATTCTGTGCTTAAGTATGTAAATGTCAATGCAACTGTTATCTAGTGTGGACATTAAGCTTTAGTAGTTGAATGTAAATCTATTATTTTTTTGTACATTTGTGAACAAGTGGAGTAGTGTTAATATTTTTAAGCACTGTTAGTGACCAGTTTTTGTGTATGAATTGAAACACAAGTAAAATACCTTTCTTAAATCAAGAAATCAGTAAGTTGCAGGGTATTATTTTGAGCTCAGACCA
Organism: Arizona elegans; assembly: GCA_022577455.1. Classification (NCBI taxonomy): domain Eukaryota; kingdom Metazoa; phylum Chordata; class Lepidosauria; order Squamata; family Colubridae; genus Arizona; species Arizona elegans. The sequence continues at coordinate 89,974,684 of JAKOOJ010000002.1, forward strand.
TTATATGAACTGTGACTATTATCTAAGCTAAACAGCAAACAAAATAAATTTCCTTGATATTATGCTGCACACAAAGCTTCCTAAAAAATCCACAAGGAAGGCAAGAATACTCTATAAAATATATCATTAATAAAATATGTGAAATCTATAAAGGTAGTCCTCAACTTACAATGAATAGTTCATTAGTGACCATTCAAAGTTACAATGGCACTGAAAAAAGTAAACATAACAATTTTTCACACTTATGACCATTGCAGCATTCCCATGGTCACATGGTTTATGTTCAGATATTTGACAACTGACTCATATTTATGACAGTTGCAACATCCTGGGATCATGTGATCACCTTTTGCAACCTTCTGAGAAGCCAAGTCAATGGGAAAACCAGATTCACTTAACAACCGTGTTACTAATTTAACAATTGCAGTGATTCAGTTAACAAAGATGGCAAGAAAAGTCATAATATGGGGCAAGTCTTACTTAACAAATTTCTCACTTAACAACATAAATTTTGGGCTTAGTTGTGGTCGTACGTCAAGGATTACCTGTACTGTTACTATTAGAGAAGTACATGTCTATTAATAATTGATAGTATTATTCCTCTCACTCTCTGCTTCGTCTTGACCTTCGAACCGCTGCACCCTGCCGCAAGGAGGTGGAGCCGGTAAGATGGTTCCGCCCCAGGCGCCTGATGGAACCTGACAGGTTCCAGATGGATCTTGGGCCATTTCCTGAGGCTCTGGCACACGCCTTGGCTGGAGACCTAGTGGCCGCCTGGGATAGGGCGGCCACTGGAGCTCTGGATCGGGTCGTGCCTTTGTGGCCTCTGACCCGGCGCCGATCTCATTTGGCTCCTTGGTTCACTGAGGGAGTTGAAGCGCCGGAAAAGATGCCTAGAGAGTAGTTGGAGGGCCAGTCTTTCAGAATCGGACCGGACACTGGTAAGATCTCATATTAGGAATTACCTAGTGGTGATAAAAGCAGCGAAATGTAGCTATTTTGCTGCTCTTATTGCATCATCAGATAACTGCCCGGCCACCCTGTATAGAGTGACCCACTCCCTGCTCCACCAGGAAGCGCAGGAGGACCCCTTGGAGGGTAGAGCCGAGGATTTTGTTCAGTATCTGTATGACAAAATCACTCAGATCCGGGAAGATTTGGACTCCGACTGGGTAGTCTCAGGGGGAGGGACTGGGGCAGGTCTTGAAAATGTTATCTGGGATGAGTTTGATCCTGTGACCCCTGAGGATGTGGACAGGATTCTGGGCAGACTGAATGTGACCACTTGTTTATTGGACCGGTGCCTCTCCTGGTTAGTGCTGGCTTCCCAGGAGGTGACGCGAGGCTGGCTCCAGGGGATTATAAATGCTTTGTTGGGTGAGGGTGACTTCCCCGCCGCCTTGAAAGAGGTGGTGGTGAGGCCTCTCCTCAAGAAGCCTTCCCTGGACCCAGCAGTGTTGGCTAATTATCGTCCGGTCTCCAACCTTCGTTTTGTGGCGAAGGTTGTTGAGAGTGTGGTTGCGCAATAGCTCCCCCAGTACCTGGATGAAATGACGTATCTGGATCTGTTCCAGTTGGGCTACAGCATGGAAACGGCATTGGTCGCGTTGGTGGATGATCTCTGGAGGGCTCGGGACAGGGGTTGCTCCTCTGTCCTGGTCCTATTAGATCTCTCAGTGGCTTTTGATACCATCGACCATGGTATCATGCTGCACCGCTTGGAAGAGTTAGGGGTGGGGGGCACTGTACTATGGTGGTTCTCCTCCTTTCTCTCCGACTGGTTGCAGTCTGTGTTGGCAGGGGGCAGAGGTCGACCCCGAGGCCCCTCATATGTGGAGTGCCACAAGGGTCGGTCCTCTCGCCCCTTCTGTTCAATATTTATGTAAAGCTGCTGGGTGAGATCATCCGTGGTTTCAGGGTGAAGTACCATCAGTACGCTGATGATACTCAGCTGTACATCTCCACCCCAGACCACCCCAACGATGCCCTTGAAGTGATGTCCCGGTGTCTGGAGGCCGTGCGGATCTGGATGGGGAGGAACAGGCTCAGGTTCAACCCATCCAAGACCGAGTGGCTGTGGTTTCCGATGTCCCGATATAGTCAGTTGACACCATCGCTGACTTTTGGGGGCGAATCGCTGGCCCCCACGGAGAGGGCTCGCAACTTGGGCATCCTCCTGGATTCACGGCTGTCTTTAGAAGAGCACTTGACGGCCGTGACCGGGAGGATTTTTCATCAGGTTCGCCTGATTTGCCAGTTGCATCCCTTTCTGGATCGGGACTCCCTACACACAGTCACTCATGCCCTCGTCACCTCCTGCCTGGACTATTGTAATGCTCTCTACATGGGGCTCCCCTTGAGGAGCACCCGGAGGCTCCAACTGGCGCAGAGTGCGGCTGCGCGGGTGGTTATGGGAGCAACATGGCACTCCCGTGTGACACTTCTCCTGCACGAGCTGCACTGGCTCCCGTTGGTCTTTCGGGTGCACTTCAAGGTTTTGGTTACCACCTTTAGAGCTCTCCATGGCTTAGGACCTGGTTATTTACGGGACCGCCTACTACCACAACAGCCTCCCACCGGCCAGTACGCTCTCATAGAGAGGGGCTCCTCCGGATGCCGTCAGCCAAGCAGTGTTGACTGGCGGCCCCCAGGGGGAGGGCCTTCTCTGTGGGGGCACCTACTATCTGGAACGAGCTCCCCCCGGAGATACGGAGGATCCCGGATGTGCGCATTTTCCGCCGTGCTCTTAAGACCCTCCTATTCCAGCAAGCCGGCCTGGCCTAATTTTCTCCCCTTTCTTTTAAATTTTTAAACTGAAATTTTAATTTGTTTTAAATTATTGGGATTTTAATTGTCTTGGGCTAAATTATTTAATTTGGTTTTAAATTGTTTCTAACTTTTGTATTTCTGTATTTTATTCTGTGCCTGTTCATCGCCCTGAGTCCTTCGGGAGTAGGGCGGTATACAAATTTAATAAAACATAAACATAAACATAAACATAATAGTTGAACCCATGCCTCTCTTGGCCAACACATTTATCAAACATTTCCTGCAGTTTTTAGATATATATTTTAGCAAACTATTTTTACTACCCAATTGAAATTCATTTAATTTAGCCATTAAAAAAATAAATAAAAATAAATTAAGTATCTATTTAAATATAGGCTCTGGTGCCCTGTGCAATGAATTTTTATATTTGGTCATCTTACAACTTTCCTTTTTTGGTTTAAACAAATCCTCAATGAGGTACTTTTATGTTTCCTTACTAGGCTTTCTTTTTCCCTCACTTAAGATTTCAAGTTCAGATAACCTGAGTTGCTATGGTGTGAGAGGTATCCTTTGTATTAATTAAAGTTTACATAACATTGTATTTGTAATTTAAAGTGTAATTTCCTTCCTGTTATCGCCATTTTTTCAAAATATGCCATTATCATAGTCACAGTGCTGTAACTTTTAGAGCACCTCTATACTTTGCATCTTCATGCTGAAGAGAAGCAAATCTAAATTAGGACCCTGGCATTCAAAGGGCAGAAATGCTGCTCAGAATCCAATAGAACACCAGAGGCTTAAAGATAACATAAACAACATAACCTACTGTAATATAACATGTTTACATTAGTTGAACCTTTCAGTATCAATCTGTTCAGTTACATGGGCCCCCCAATCTGCACAATCTCTGTGTGATTGGATATTCTTAGAGGACATCATATTTATTGCATTCATTAGCAACCTGTATTCTAGGAACTCAATCCAGCATATACCGTATTTTTCAGAGTAAAAGACTCATCAGAGTATAAGACGCACCTTAGTTTTTGGGGTGGAAAATAAGAAAAAAGCTGATTGGCTGGTGGATCTGCCTCTCAGAATACCCCCAATCAGCTGTTCCCAGAGGTAAATTTTAGCAACAGGTTCATTGGTTGTGAGCTCTGTGCCTTGCTTTTTTTCCAGCCTCTGAAACCTCTGTTTGCATGCGCGCACACTCCAGTTTAGGCACTCAGTGCCGAAAAGGTTAACCATCACTGGCATATACTCTTCATCAAATCTACATAATAATCCCAATTTTTCTGAAAATTTAATTCTCTGCTTAAGTCATAACATTCAATTTATCAAATACCCCCCAAAATCTGATACTTTTTCATTATCCACTAAAACAGGAAGAATATTTCTCTATAACTCATCCAACATTTATCTTGATTTCTTATGGGAGTCAAATTCCATTAGTACAAAATCTTCAGATAGATTTGTGTAGAAACCAACAAAATCAATGCAAACAACATTTGCCATGTACTATGAGCTGGTTCTTTCCCCAGTTTCTTTGAAATTGGCACAGGGAAAGTGGGAGAGGCTGCAACAAACTAGATAATTGGAAAATGTTCTGAGCAAAAAAGACCTAAAACAGGCAGTCTTAGCTGGTTGAGAGAAATTAGCTTGAGTCAAAGATGAATAGTGATCAATAAGGAAAAACAGAACAGGAAGGGAAAGGCAATAATAATACTGCAAGGCTGCAAGAAAAATATTCAGTTGCCAGATAATAAGCAGACCAGAAGGTTTAACAGGTTAAACCTGTTAACAGGTTTAACAGGTGTGTGAGAAATTTTATATCAAAATATATTTTACTCTTTATACTCTTTCCATCTTCCCTTAAAATATTAACGGAATCCACAATTGTCTGAGAATCAGTGTCTCCACTAGATAATTGACAGTCAAGCTGAAACTAAATTAATTATGTAAAAAATAGCAAACGGGAAAATCCCTTTCTCAAATGTTCTTAATCCCCCAAATAAGTTATCCAGACCTAATCCACATATCAAAGGATAAGGTCTGCAAACACAAACAGAGTTACTTAAATTATGTCTCCCAGAGAAACTGCATGTTCAAAGAATAAACATATACCTGTGTGTGTGTGTGTGTGTGTGCGCGCGCGCGCACACACACACACACACAGCTGAAGTGTCACCCTAGAATCAGGACGTGACACCCCAGATAAGGTCCCCCTATAAAAATCTGCTACTGTACCCCATTTCTCTGTAGCTTGCCCTTGGGTGCAAACTGTTTTGCTTTTAGGAATAAATATTTATTTTTTCCTTATAGCTTTCTCTTTTTTATTTATTCTTATGCAGCCCTAGCTCCAGTTGGAACCCCAAATTATTCTTCTGACAGATTGTTGGCAATCAGTTTAAGGCTAGGTTCTGAAGACAGGTTTTTTTTCTCTCAATCAACTGTTAATTCATCTAACCTGAGAACCTGAGAAGCTCCTTCCTTCCTTCTTTCCTTCTTTCCTTCTTTCCTTCTTTCTGTCAGGTCCCATAGTGGGAGGTGTCACCCTTGAAGACCACTAGCAGATCGGAAGGCCATTGACTGGATCAGAACCAGGAACCAGGGTCGCTGGCCAGTAGCCAAGAACATTGAGGAGTTCCGAGACCTCGCCTGCTGAGTAGATTGGCCAAAAGACCATCCTGGTGAGCTGGTTTAAAGATGGTGTAAGGACCAGCTTCTTCCCCCACTCCCTTCCAAGAAAGTATGAACTCTTGAGAACTTTGTATTTCAAAAAGAGCTTTTTATTGAAAGGGATAAAAGCAAGTCAAAACTTAAAATAGGCTCTGGGGTCCCTCAGGGCATGCAGTTCAGGATAAAAGAAATTAGGAACCTCCTCCCCACCGCCTGATGTGGATTCCGACCAATTTCGCTGATGTGAAGATGAATTGTACCAGCCTCTCTGAGAAACAGATAAGAAGAGCTTCTCAGGGCCGTCTTGCAATCCACTCATTTCCCCCTCCCCTTTCATTTCCCAAGGTGTAAGAATTCTCCAGGCATTCCTGGTGTCGGGCAACAGTTATAAATCAGGTTAAAGTTTATACAAAGAGGACCAGGCAGAAAAGAGGATATAGGACACATATGAAAAAGAACTAAATGCGACACCTCCAAATCCCCCCTCCTTCTTCCACGAAGAATGGCAGATACACAGATCTGACATATTGCCCTCCTACAAAAAATGGAAAATCCACCTAGAAAGACATAAAACATACAATACAGTAAGATTTAGGATGGTTTGTGTGGGTATTTCAGGTGGAATTTCCATAACAGTGTGGGGGCTTTTACATGTTTCCCCACCCAAAAGCTAAAGGACGAGCTTCCGGCAGATCCTACATCAACAAGGATGTACTGATACTCAGAGATGGATTAACCTGGAAAGGTTCCAAGCTGTATGTGCCTAGTAGCCTGCGACTCCAGATACTTCAAAAAAAGCCATGATTCTAAACAAGGTTTGGTTAATCTCTAAACTTTGGTTACCTAAAAACCTTGCACCTGGTCAGATGACTGTTCTGGTGGCCAAAGATGAAGAAAGATGTGGAGGACTATGTAAAAAGCTGTGCCACCTGTGCAGCCATGAAAAAAAGACCTGGGAAGCCTCCAGGGCTCCTTCAGCAAGTGGCAGACCCATTTCGACCCTGGGAGGAGATTGCCATGGATTTTATAGTTGAGCTCCCTGAGAGTGGCAGGAATACAGGACCATGATAGATTTGTTTTCTAAGCAAGCCCATTTCATTGCCTGTTCAGGGCTCCCATCCACAAAGAAGCTTGCTAAATTGTTCATAAAGCAGATTTATAGATTGCATAGCATTCCCCATAGAATCATCTCTGACGGAGTCTGTGTGTCCACTTTAGTGCTAAGTTCTGGAGGGAGTTTGTGTGAGCCATAGGGTCCTAACCCAGGAGTTAGCTCAGCTTTCCATCCGAGTACAAATGGTGTGGCGAAATGAGTGAATGTCATGGTGGAACAATATTTAAGGTGTTATGTTAACTACCAGCAGTCCAACTGGTCTGAACTGCTGCCATTCGTCGAGGTGGCGTACAATAATGTGGTGCATAGTAGCACTGGCCTGACCCCTTTCCAGGTCACAGTGGCATGAAGTTCATCCCCATGCCTGAACTGCCTAGGGACACCCCCACATCCATGTCATTAAGGGAGTGGATGGAGTCACTAAAAGAAGCCTGGGAGAACACTAAGCGGGCTTTGTGGGAAGCGGCAAAATCCCAAAGTCCAAGCTGACAAATGCCGCTCCCCCCAGCTGCCATTTCAAGCGAGCAGTGTAACTTAAACTCCCCACTTACTAGGGAAAATGCATCCGGTCTTTCACAGCAGGCTGCTAAAGCCAGCGGTAGGCTCCCAGATCAGACCGATAGATCGGGCAGCCCCCAAGCCAATTGTAGTCCAGGGTGAGACACACTATGAGGTAAAAATATTTTAGACTCTACATTGCACAGGGGTTGATTACAGTATCTAGTTCATTGGAAGGGATACCCTCTCTCAGAGGCCATTTGGGTTAAGAGCTGGGATGTGAAGGCAGACAAATTGGTCAAGCAATTTCATGACAAGTTTCCCCCAAAGCCTAAGGGTCCTCCTGCGGAGGGAAGTGGTGCTTAGGATGGGTTTTAACTAATCACTCTCTGAATTCTTCTCTTGCAGGAAGTCCTTTTCAGTTGAGGGAGGGCATCTGTCAACCCTGAAGCTAACCTGGCTATGGGCATTTTCGGGCTTCAGTGCTGCAATAACTGGAGCTGTGGGAAAGGGAGAGGGAGTAGAGATAGCTGGGGTGCTGTAGCCAAAATAAAATACTTTCTCCTGGGAACCAAGGACATTCCCACCAGGTGTCCAGAAGGAGGGGATTGGAATGATCTAGCAACTGGACTGTATCCTGATTGGTCCATGTGACTGATTGTTTGGAGAAAGTGAAAGAACTTTTACTTTTAATTAGGTGAAAACTGTGGGAACATTTAGACTTAGTTTTCACCAGTTCATGCCAATATGACATATCCGATAAATCTATTCTTTAAGGAATCCAACTGCCTTGGAGTTTTGATTGTTACGGGTGTGTTACTTGAAACCCTGACACCACCCTTCAATAAGTGGAGTATTACACCATGTGCACATTTTTTAGGCAAGTGACTATTTTGACCATATCATCCTTTCTATGCATATTTTCCACCTCTAAGCTGTATAAGCTTAAATCCTTAGTAGATATAATCAGATCAGGTGATGTATATTTGTGTAATGAAGGAGGATGTGGCCTAAGGAGATCAACACTCTATATCAAGGTGCGCATAATTATTAGGCAGTTTTTTTTCCTCAGGCAAAATGGGCTAAAAAGGATATTTAACTGACTCTGAAAAGTCAAAAATTGTAAAAAATCTTTCAGAGGGATGCAGCACTCTTGAAATTGCTAAGATATTGGGACCTGATCACAGAACCATCAAACATTTTGCTGCAAATAGTCAACATGGTTGCAAGAAATGTATTGAGAAAAAAACCTTAACTGCAAAAGATTTGAGAAGAATCAAACATGAAGCTACTGGGAACCTATTATCCTCCAGTGCTGTCATATTCCAGTACTGCAACCTACGTGAAGTGCCCAGAAGTACAAGGTGTTCAGTGCTCAGAGACGTGGCCAAGGTAAGGAATGCTGAAACCCAACCACAACTGAACAAGATACATAAGTTGAATTGGCAAGACCAGGCCAAGAAATATCTGAAGACAGATTTTTCAAAGGTTTTATGGACTGATGAGATGAGAGTGACTCTTGATGGACCAGATGGATGGGCCCATGACTAGATCGGTAATGGGCACAGAGCTCCATTTTGACTCAGATGCCAGCAAGGTGGAGATGGGGTACTGGTATGGGCTGGTATTATGAAAGATGAGATAATTGGACCTTTTTGGGTTGAAGATAGACTCAAAATCCACTCCCAAACCTACTGCCAGTTTTTAGAAGACGCTTTCTTCAAGCAGTGGTACAGGAAAAAGTCTGCATCTTTCAAGAAGACCATGATTTTTATACAGGACAATGCTCCATTGCATGCATTGAAGTGCTCCACTGAGTGGCTAGCCAGTGAAGGCCTTAAAGATGAAAGAATAATAACATACCCCCTTCCTCACCTGACCTAAACCATATTGAGAACTTGTGGGTCCTTCTTAAATGGGAGATTATGGTGAAGGAAAACAGTACACCTTTCTTTTCTTTTTTTTTTAAAAGTTCTTTATTTTTTCTCTTCATAACAAATATTACATCATTGATCAATCAGTGCATCATCTGGGTACAAATTTTTTGTGTCATCATATTTAATGCTTACCACCATTTTCTTAATATGTACATATCTTTACTTTTACATTTCAATTTATTATATCTCCTGTTAAAGCATTTTCCTTCCAAATTTATTTAATTTTTTACCACTTTTTGACCATAGTCACTTTCCATCCAATGATAAAATTCCCCCATATATCATAATACTCCAATTCTTCCTTCCCTTTTATTGCCAATGTTAATCTATTCATTTCTGCACATTCTAATATTTTCTTAATTACCTCTCCCTCTATAGGGATTTTTTTCTGCTTTCCAATTCTGTGCAAATACAATTCTCACTGCAGTTTTTACATGAATAATCAAATATACATTTTCTTTATTATATTTCTCAGATAAAATACCCAACATAAACAGCTCCGGTTTTAAATCAATATGTTGGTGCGTCATCTTCTCTAACCAGAATCAATTTTTTGCCCAATAGTTTCTTGCTTCTGCAACAATACACCTTTCTGAATAGTGTCTGGGAAGCTATGGTTGCTGCTGCACAAAAAGTTAATCGTCAACAGATCAAGAAACTGACAGACTCCATGAATGGAAGGCTTATGAAAAGAAGGGTGGCTATATTGGTCATTGTGGTTTTTTTTTAACCGTCAGAAATGCTTATTTGAGTTGTTTGTTTATTATTCTCACTTTAACAGGTGAAAATAAATGAGTAAGATGGGAAAAATTTCATTTTTCATCTGGTTGCATAATAATTCTGCACACTAATAATGGCCCAATAATTGTGCACATATAGATATTTTCCTAAGAAAGCCATAACCTCACTTTTACTTTCTTACAGTCAGGTCCAGAAATATTGGGACATCGACACAATTCTAACATCTTTGGCTCTATACACCACCACAATGGAGTTGGAATGAAACAAACACAATGTGTGTTAACTGCAGACTGTCAGCTTTAATTTGAGGGTATGTACATCCAACTCAGGTGAACGGTGTAGGACTTACAGCAGTTTGTATATGTGCCTCCCACTTGTTAAGGGACCAAAAGTAATGGGACAATTGGCTTCTCAGCTGTTCCATGGCCAGGTGTGTGATATTCCCTCATTACCCCAATTACAATGTGCAGATAAAAGGCCCAGAGTTCATTTCAAGTGTGCTATTTGCATTTGGAATCTGTTGCTGTCAACTTTCAAGATGAGATCCAAAGAGCTGTCACTATCAGTGAAGCAAGCCATCATTAGGCTGAAGAAACAAAACAAACCCATCAGAGAGATAGCAAGAACATTAGGCAGGGCCAAAACAACTGTTTGAAACATTCTCAAAAAGAAGGAATGCACCGGTGAGCTCAGCAACACCAAAAGACCTGGGAGACCATGGAAAACAAGTGTGGTGGATGACTGAAGAATTCTTTCCCTGGTGAAGAAAACACCCTTCACAACAGTTGGCCAGATCAAGAACACTCTCCAGGAGGTAGGTGTATGTGTGTCAAAGTCAACAATCAAGAGAAGACTTCACCAGAATGAACACAGAGGGTTCACCACAAGATGTAAACCATTGGTGAGCTTCAAAAACAGGAAGGCCAGATTAGAGTTTGCCAAACAACATCTAACAAAGCCTTCACAGTTCTGGAACAAGATCCTATGGACAGATGAGACCAAGATCAACTTGTACCAGAGTGCTGGGAAGAGAAGGGTATGGAGAAGGAAAGGAATTGCTCATGATCCTAAGCATACCACCTCATCAGTGAAGCATGGTGGTGGTAGTGTCATGGCGTGGGCATGTATGGCTGCCAATGGAACTGGTTCTCTTGTATTTATTGATGATGTGACTGCTGACAAAAGCAGCAGGATGAATTCTGAAGCGTTTTGGGCAATATTATCTGCTCACATTCAGCCAAATGCTGCAGAACTCATTGGACGGCGCTTCACAGTGCAGATGGACAATGACCCAAAGCATACTGCAAAAGCAACCAAAGAGTTTTTGAACGGACAGAAGTGGAATGTTATGCAATGGCCAAGTCAATCACCTGACCTGAATCCCATTGAGCATGCATTTCACTTGCTGAAGACAAAACTGAAGGGAAAATGCCCCAAGAACAAGCAGGAACTGAAGACAGTTGCAGTAGAGGCCTGGCAGAGCATCACCAGGGATGAAACCCAGTGTCTGGTGATGTCTATGCATTCCAGACTTCAGGCTGTGATTGACTGCAAAGGATTTGCAACCAATTATTAAGAAGGGGAAGTTTGATTTATGACTATTATTCTGTCCCATTACTTTTGGTCCCTTAACAAGTGGGAGGCACATATGCAAACTGCTGTAAGTCCTACACCGTTCACCTGAGTTGGATGTACATACCCTCAAATTAAAGCTGACAGTCTGCAGTTAACGCACATTGTATTTATTTCATTCCAACTCCATTGTGGTGGTGTATAGAGCCAAAGATGTTAGAATTGTGTCGATGTCCCAATATTTCTGGACCTGACTGTAAATATTCAGGTTTGAGGTTTTTTAACATTTTTGATTGACTGAGAGCACTGTACTTGTTCAATAATAAAATTAATCCTCCAAAATACAGCTTGCCTAATAATTGTGCACACAGTGTAATTGTGAAAGTGAATGTTACTAAATATTATTAATATTCCCCTAATCTGATCAATCCAGTTCAGTCTGGGGAAGGGTCTGTTTCTTCTTAGAATACTGGAAAAGTTCTCACAAACCTATTCTTACTTCCACTGTTGAATGCTTTGATGTGGGAACAATGAAAGTCTTATAGATAGTAAATCTATATAAATAAAAATATAAATGTCCGTTTGTACATAACCGCACATCTCCGAAAGTTCTTCACCAATTGCTTTCAAATTTTGACACAATGTTGCATTCGACTACGGGTGTGTTTTTATATGCCTATATTATATACATGGCACACCTGTGACAGGTAAAAACATGAAAAACATTGGAAAACATTGAAAGAGATTGACAAACATTGAAAAACATTGAAAAACAGCGCCACTTGCTGGACATAAAACCAACATGGCAGCCTCCCAGCCCTGATTACGCTCAACAGATTTCTGCTCCTTATATTTAGACTCTCCATATTGCTTCCAAGAAACTGTGCATTTGGAAGGCAGAGACGCCCAAGGGCCATATCCTGCCACCAGGCTCGGCAGGTAGGCAGCCGGCTCCCCGCCGGGAAGCCCTCACAGCCGACGCTTCTAGGGCTGGGCGGGGCCCACCCGAGCCTGGCTCTGACCTCCCCATCCCCCGGCCATCCCGCAAACTAGCCTCGCCCGCTGTTGCTGCCCATCCCCCTCGACAGCCGCTCTTGGGGCTCCCTCCAAAGAACACCTGGCAATGAGGCTGCCTGGGTCTGCCGAGCGGGAACCCTCCATCCCTCGCCTCACCCGAATCGCGCCTGGCCCAGCACTACCATGGGCCCCGAGGTCAGAAAGACCAGACACTAACCAGCGCTATGCAAATCCGGTCGGTGAGTGGGAGATGGAGGCAACTGGAGCCTCGGGGTCGCCTTTGACCAGCACTGCCTTTAGTTCCCAGGTGGGTGCTCTGCCAGTTCACGGAAACTACATGGAAATTTTGGCCTCTGGCAGAAAAGGGGCTCCGGGGAGGCTTTGGGGGGTGGAAATGGGCAGGAGGGAGGATGGCCAGCCCTCCTTGGTCTAATCTGGAAGAGTGGGGGATTTAATCATTCCCCAGCCCTTGGCAGGTGGGGGAGGAGAACTGCGCAGCAGGGGTCCAATGCGGTGTGCATGGCTCCTGGCTTTGCCGCTTTCTTCCTTTGGGCGGGAAGCCCCAAACCAGCCTCGAACCCCCGCCGCACCCCCTCCCTCCCTTCCCTTCCCTTCCCTGCTATGCATCTCCCCGTTGAGCCCCCAGAGAACATCTGTGTAGGGAGGACAGAGGGGGCCCCTGAGTTTCTGCTGTGGTGCAGAAAACTGCGAAGGCCTGACCTGAAAAGGTAAGGGCGATGGCGGGGGATGCAGAAGAGGCCGGGCCAGAGACAGAAATAAACAGAGAGAGAGGGAGAGAGAGACATAGAGAAATACAAAGAGACAGGGGGAGAGAGACACATACAGAGATACAGAGAGAGGGTGGGAGAGAGAGAGACAAAGATACAGAGGGGGAGAGAGAGAGAGAGACATAGAGATACAGAGAGAGGGGGAGAGAGAGACACATAGAGAGATGCAGAGGGGGAGAGAGAGACATAGAGAGATATAGAGAGAGTGGGAGAGAGAGACACATAGAGAGATACGGGGGGGAGACAGAGAGAGATACAGAGGGGGGAGAGAGAGACAGAGAGATACAGAGAGGGGAAGAGAGAGAGACAGAGAGATACACAGAGGGGGAGAGAGACACACATAGAGAGATACAGGGGGAGAGAGAGAGAGACATAGAGAGATACAGATGGGGGAGAGAGAGAGACATAGAGAGATACAAAGAGAGGGGGAGACAGAGAGGGAGGATTTTGTGGTTCCCATTGTTTTTTAGCAACCGGTTCTCTGCCCTAAGCACCAACTGTGTAGGCGTGGCTCAGGGGCTGTCATGTGACTGATGAAAGTGAGTGACGTCGAGTTGGCCATGCCCATCAAATGTTCGTGGAGAGTGTGGAACTTCAGCCTCGCTGTTTTAGCCCAGCAGAAGCACCAGAATGGGCCACAGCAACGCGTGGCCGGGTACAGCTAGTATTTTAATAATTAGAAAAGCACAAATTTAATAAATGTGGCTCTTGCTGTCAATATTAAATTATACAATGACAAAATCACTATCAGAAAGTTGCCCATCTGAAAGCCTTCCACTGATATGAATATGAATAATTTTATTACTGTAATTCCACAGCAATGCTTTTTACACAGATAACAATCAGATTATTTTTTTAATTTCCTCCAAAGTATTAGGTGGCTTTCAAATAACATCTGAAGTTGATAATATCATTGTAATGTGTCAAGATTAGTAATTGTTGCAGGCCTTCAAATTTTGTGTGTGTGTGTGTGTGTGTGTGTTTTTTTCTCCTGGGATACTTTTTCTGGCCACCTCCTTCAGCCTTTGTTATTATTCTATAACATATATCCAGATATGCATATTAGAGCTAGAGTGCTTCTAAAGTGCTTAATGCTCATATTTAGGATGAGTTTCAATAATAACACTTAACTGAACACTTGAATAATTAAACAGTATTTATCTATGTTGGTATCAATTGGTTCATAGACACTCTGCCTTACTAAATTCTAAAGAAAAAATTATTAGAATGGTTCATGACTAAATGTGTAGCAGAGTTGTAGGTCTCTATGGTAGACTAACAGCCCTGCAGTCAAGTTGTCACAGTTTGTAGCAATCCAGCCAGCACATAAGTAAATAATTCAGCAGGGTTCATTTCTAAAAGAAACTTCTTTATATACAATAATATAAAACATGATGCATGTATACAATATCCATGCAGCTCTTGCAACATGGTAGAAAGAAGTAGCAAGGACAAGGACAAGAACCAAGGAGCACCAAGCAAGGACAAACAAATTTATATACATAGAACAGTTAAGCTAAGCCACACCCAGGCTCCAAGCCATCTCACATGGCTCACAACAAATCCTGTGTCTCAGTCACCAAACAGTTCCCATTGGCTGACTTGTTGTTATGGCTATTCCAGTTCATAAATTCTTATACACTGACACACCTCCCTTTATGACTGGAATAGACATAAAACCGAATAACTTAATATTCTTCCCATGGTGCACTCCACCAAATGTCTTGGTCATTATATCTGCCAGATTGTCTAACAGTGAAGCAAGCTAATTAATTATTGTAGTGTAAGCTTCTCTTACATTACAATATTTAATATCCACATGCTTGCTTTTATTTTTTACTCTGTCACCTGTTGCCATTTTAATGCAAGCAGCATTATTCTCAAACACTGTTACAGCGTCATTTACGTTCAAATCCTTTAACAGCTGTATGTACCAAGTTATCTCTGAACAAAGTTAAGATAGAGCAATAAATTCTGCCTCTGCAGTAGAAATGGCTACAGTTGTTTATTTCCTGAACTTCCAACCAATTAAAGCCTCTCCAAATAATATCACAATCCCAGAATTGGAGGAAACTTTTTTTTTTTAACATCATTGGCATAATCACTGTCAACATAATATTTCAACTTTAATTCTTCAGAGACCTGTATTTGAAGAGCCAAGTTCAGAGTTCCCTTCAAATACCTGAGAATCTTTTTACACCCATCCAATGCAATTGTGCTGGTGCAGTAGTAAAGCAATTTAAGATGTTTACTGCACAAGCTATGTCTGGTTTGGACCACTGTGACAGATATAGCAAACTCCCTATTGCTGACTGATATATCTCTTGATCACAGGCTTCACTTTTGTCTTCACCCAAATTGTTATGAAAATCTGTGCTCATAGGTGTTGGAGCAGAATTACAATCCTTCATGTTATATCTCTCCAACAGCTATTCAATTTTTCTTCTTTGACTGAGAACATAACCACCTTTCTCAATTTTTTGTATCTCTACACCAAGATAGTTTTGTATTTCACCCAAATCTTTCAATTCAATTTTTTCTCTAACTGATTAGCAATTTTTTTTACCTGTGATGCATCCTTTGCAATGAAACAAAGATCATCCACAAATTCTAATAACTGACAATCCCCACCTTGTAACTTTCCAGTATATATACAACCATCAGCCTTGCAACTCTTGAACCCAAGACCCTTCAATGCAGTATCTAAAAAGATAATCCAATTCCTGGTTAACTGCTTCAGCCCATAAATTGCCTTGTTTAATTTATACACAGTGTTAGGCTTTTTACTTTCATACCCTGGTGCTTGAACCATTTAAATTTCTTCCCCTAATACCGCATTGAGGAATGCTGTGGTTATGTCAAAATGCCAAATTTTATGGCCACATGCTGCTGCTAATGCTAGTGCCAACCTTATGCTTTCACTCTTTACCGTAGGTGCACACTCTTTACACTCTTTACACTTTACACTCTTTACCTTAAGTGCATCATAGTGCACTTTTTTCCCTTGTGAAAAACCTTGTGGCACTGATCTTGCCTCATATTGGACCTCATTGTTGGATAATACTTTCTTTTTGTACACCCCTTTACTTCCTACGGCTTGCAATCTTGTGGCAAAGTCATAGATGTGAACACTTTATGTTCACCCATGGATTTCATTTCTTTGTTCATGGCTCCTTTCCACTTCGTTTGTTCAATATTGGACAATGCCAATACTTCCTTATAGTTTCTTGGCTCATACTACCCATTACACACCTTTACTTCACTAGCAGAATACCTGTTAGGTGGAATCACCTTGTTCCATCACTCTGATCTGTGTCTCAACTGTGACTGCTCTTGTGTCTCAAACATCTCTTGCTTCATATCATATCTTCATACCCTTTTCTTATTCTTCTTTTTTTTTTAATTTGATTTATATGCAGCCCTTCTCCGGAGACTCAGGGCGGCTTACAATGCGTTAAGCAATAGCCTTCATACTTTTGTATATTTATACAAAGTCAGCTTATTGCCCTCACAAACTGGGTCCTCAATTTACCTACCTTAGAAAGGATGGAAGGCTGAGTCAACCTTGAGCCTGGTGAGATTCGAACTTACAGTAATTGCAGACAGCTGGTGTTAATCACAATGCTTTTTTTAGTCTGCTGAGCCACCAGGCTCTTTCATTCTCTGTCTCTGTCTCTCTCATTCTCTCTCTCATTCTCTCTGTCTCTCTCTCTCTCATTCTCTCTCTCTTTCATTCTGTCTCTTTCTGTCTCTTTCTCTTTCTCTCTCTCTCTCTCTCTCTCTCTCTCTCTCTCTCTTTCTCTCTCTGTCTCTCTCTCTTTCTCTCTCTCTCTCTGTCTCTCATTTTGTCTCTTTCTCTCTCTCATTCTCTGTCTCTCTCGTTATATATTTCTGGTTCCCTCTTATTCTGAAAGAGCTTTTATGTGCAATACATGCTGGGGTCACTATTCAAAAATATGAGGCATCCTGGAATGATTTATAGCATGCATTTGATAAAGTAGATCACAACCGACTTCTTGGAAAGATACAACATAGACAGTACCACCACCAGAAGGATTTGCATTTGGCTGACCAACCTCACTCAGGATGTACTGGTAGTCCTCAGAGGAACTACATCTACATGGCGGGAAGTATGCAGTCGGGTATCTCAAGGTTGTGTTTTGGGCCCAATGTTCTTCAACATCTTCATCAATGATCTAGATGAGGGGATAGAGGGGGTGCTCATCAAAGTTGCAGATGACACCAAGTTGGGGGGAATTTCTAACACTTTAGAGGATAGACTTCTAGATTCAGAAGATTTTGACAGACATTGGGCCCTAGCTGGCAAAATGCAGTTCAGTGATGAGAAAAGTAAGGTCCTGCACTTACAGAGGGAAAAAAATCAAATGCACAGGAATAGAATAGGCAGTATCTGCCTCAACAGCAGTAACCGTGAGAGGCATCTAGGTGTCCTAGTGGATCACCACTGAAGTATGAGCCAGCAGTGTGCTGCAGCTGCCAAAATGCCAATGCAGTCTGAGGCTGCATCAACACAGGGATAAATGCCTATGGAGAGTCTCAGTCATCCATGTCATAATTGTTCCAAAAGTGCTTTTTTTCTTCAGTTTTGCTTCTTGGCTGAGAAGTGAAACATCTTCAAGGAAAAAACAAAGAAAGCCCAGTTGTCTTTTAAAAAGCACTTTTGGACAACAGAAAGATAGCATCACGATCATGAGAAACAATAGTGCCACTTTATATTGCATTAATGAGTTTAAGTTTATTTATTTGTCAAGCATATATAAGATTACAGGTAAAAGTATAAACATAATTTGAATACATGAAAAGAGTAAGTAAAAAGGAATATTAGGACAGGAATGGTAGGCACGCTGGTGGACTTATGCATGCCCCTTACAGACCTCTTAGGAATGGGGTGAGGTCAACAGTAGACAGTTTAAGGTTAAAGTTTTGGGGGTTCGGGGAAGAAACTACAGAGTCAGGTAGTGCATTCCAGGCATTGACCACTCTGTTACTGAAGTCATATTTTCTGCAATCGAGTTTGGAACAGTTTATCTTGAGTTTGTATCTATTATTTGCTTGCATATTGTTATGGTTGAAGCTGAAGTAGTCATTGCCAGGAAGAACATTGTGGCAGATAATTTTATGTACTATGCTTAGGTCAGACTGAAGTCAGCATAGTTCTAAGTTGTCTAAGCCCAAAATTTTGAGTATTCCAGACTTGGAATACTGCATCCAGTTCTGGTCAACATGATACAAAAAAGTCTCTAGAGACTCTAGAAAGAGTGCAGAGAAGAGCAACTATGACAAGGAGGGGTCTGTAGGATAAACCATACAAGAAAATAGGTATGTTCAGCCTAAAGAAGAGAACAATTAGGGTGACATGATAATTGTCTTCCAGTCATGAAGGGCTACCATAGAAAGGTAGAGGTCGACTATTCTCCAAAGCACCTATGGGCAGGACAAGAAGCAATGGGTGGAAAGCTCATTAAAGAGAGATCAAACCTGGAACTAAGGAGAAATTTTCGGTCAAGTGAGTACAATTAATTAATGGAACTGCTTGTGTCCCAGAGTTGTGGGTGCTCCATCACTTGAGATTTTCAAGAAAAGATTGGACATCCATTTATCTGGGATGGTATAAGGACTCCTGCCTTTGGCAGGAGGTTGGATTAGAAAACCTCCAATGTCCTTTCCAGCCATTTGAGTCTATATTTTTATGTTCCTATTATGAAGCTGCTCATAATATGAATATAGTAAATCAACTCTGAATATAGGAAACATGTAGTCACATAGGCTAAAGAATCAGTGGCCAATGTTTCCAAGTGTTATCTCAATTGAATTGCTTTAGAAGTGAAAATAGAGGCCAAATGGAAGGGGAAAGGAAGCATAAAGGTTGGTAGATGGAAATAACCAGAAAGAGTTATTAGGCATCTAAGTCTAGTTGGAATGTGTATGTTCTTGAAAATGGGCAGAATCCCTCAATTACAGTGGGTAGGAATACTATGTTGAAGTAACAAAAGGATAACTAGAAATTAAACCTTGAATTGTTGCACCAAGAAAGCTGAAAAGTAGGCAGCAGTTATGGGATAATGTATTTAATTTTCATTTTGTTCCTTATGTAGAACTTTGTTGTTATATATAATAACAGCAGCAAGACTTCTATATTCACAAAGGTTTTCCAATCAAAAAAAATTAGATAAATTTTGTAACGGGGATAAAAAAAACAAGATTGATTAAGAAAATGTGTTATCAGAACCAAAAACAAGGTGGTTTAGGAATTCCAAAATTATTAAACTATTATAGAGCATTTAATATAAAAACAGTAGTAAAAATTTTAAAAGGAGATGTTAAGCTTTGGGGTAGTTTGGAAATGAAGGAAATAAAGAAGTTTGGTTACAAATGATTTTTGGAAAATTTTAAAGGTAAGGTTAAAATCTGTAATTATTGGTTAAATAGTTTGACTAAAAATTGGGACACAGTAGCAAAAAAATTAATACCAGATGTATTGTATTTAGGTAAACCGAAAGAGAATTGCCCAATGAAATTAAATAGTAATAGAGAGAGGATCATAATAGAAGAGAAAGTGGAAACAATTAGTGAATGGTTGAAATTTATAGAAAATGAATTGAGGAAAGAGGAAATTTATGGAAAATTAAACATTAATTGGTTTGAAAGAATTCAAATGAATAAATGGAATAGGAAATGTAAAGAAAGGAATGATGAGAGTAGAAAGGAAACGGAATTTGAAAATTTGACATCTCGAATAATAAAAGATGAAATTGGGCCAAAGGGATTAGTTAGTAAAATTTATAAAATTATTAATTTTGATAATAATTCACAAAGGGTAATGAAAGAGAATTGGGTAAAAGAACTGGGTATTGAAATTTCTGATCAAAATTGGAATATGAACTAGGTTAGTAAAATAATGAGGACATTATCAATAAGGATTAAAGAACATAACTATAAAGTTATTTGGAAGTGATATTTGACCCCAATAAGACTTTTTCAAATGGATAATAAAGTGGATAAAATGTGTTGGAGATGTAAAGTGGAACTCGGGACATATGCTCATATGTGGTGTAAATGTAATGGGGTTGAACTTTTTTGGTCTAGGATAGAAAATGAAATATTTGAAATGATTAAGAAGAGGGTCAAATTGAAATTGGAAACCATATTATTATTAATATTGAATGAAACAACATTAACAACTGGAGAAAGAGAATTGGTGAGGATTTTGGTTATAATGGGGAGAATTATAATTGCTAGATATTGGAAATTAAATGTTGACTTAAAATTAGAAGAATGGTACAATGAAACATGGAAATTTGCATTAAATGATAAATTGACTTGTGATATTAAAATTAGAAGTGGTATATATAAAGAAAATGTTTTTGGAACACTTGGCAACCATTTGTGGACTTTGCACTTGGGAGATTGGATGAATCGGCACCAGTACCTTATCAAAGAGATTTCTGGAAGAATTGAAGACTTCAATTTCCTAAAATTTCCTTTCCGTTTGTATAGCACATTGGGGGGGAAATTTTTTTCTTTCCTTATTATTGATTTTTGTATTGAATTTTTTTTTCTTTCTGTTATTCTTTAATAATAAAAATATAATAAAAAATTTAATAAAAAAAACAAAGGTTTTCCACCTTTGTAAACTTCTACAAAAGAAAAATAGATTGTGAAATAGAGTTGACTGAGATGACAAAACTGATGGCTTTGATGAAAAACAAAAAGTTATCTAACTTGTTTCCATTTGGAATCCACTTTTGGACTTCTTGCTTAAAAACTATAGAAATGAAAGTCTGATTCTGGGATTTGATGACAGGTCTGTTTGATTATAGAAATATTGTATATTGTTATTGTTTCCTATGTATATTTTAACATGTTATACCTTTGTTTTTGTTTAAACTTAGATTAAGAGGCTATTATATATTTGTTTTGAAGAAATTAGGAAGTTACTCTTTTTCTCTTTTTCTATATCTGTCAGATCCCTAAGAGTGATACTGCCAATCAATTGGGAGAAGGGGGAGACTTGGATTCGATTTACTAGCATTGCCTGTGTCAACAGATATTTTACAACCTATATCCTGGCGCCAAAGGGCCCTGAGATCCTCTTAATATGGAGGAATGTTTATGATAGCCATGTGGGTTGTTTCAATTTAAAGGATAATGGTGTGAATACATGTTTGTTCGGGTTCTCAGGGAATCTTCACACTTGTGTTTTGGCTAAAATCTCCATTCTGACTTAAAGGGAGGGGTCTCTATCCTATTTGTCTTGCCTAAGGGTATTCAGATCTTTCTTTAACTTGGTTGCTATCACTTCTGCTTAATAAAAGGATCCTTTTAAACTACCACGTTTCAAGAGTCTTTACATTCTTAAGTTCGAAGAAGAATCAATCCTTACAATATCTTTTCTTGTTACTTGTAATTCTTCTTTTTCTTGCTTCTCTCTTTTTCTAACTTTTCTTTTTACTTCTAATAAATAACCATACAATTTTTTTAATTACATAGTCATCAGAACCTGTTAAAATGTTATCTAAATTAGTCAAATTACTGTAAAAACCCTCTGTCTTAGAATCTTTATCATATCTAGACTGTATTTGTATGTATGAAAACCAATCCATCTTTATCTCTTGTTCTTCTAATTCTTGCTTCGATTTAAGTTCACCCTTTTCATTCAATAATTCACTATATCTAACAATTTGTTCCTTTCTAAATGTTATTGAGTATGAGAATGCTTCAATGGTGGATAACCAGACTGGAATTTTTAAATAATGTTATCTTTTAATCTTCTCCCAATTTGATAACAAAGACTCTCGTATAGCATGTCTTCTAAAATACCCCTGTGTTTTTGTACTCTTGTACCATAAGAAAGCATGCCAGCCCAACAGCAAGTCATGTCCTTCTAAAATCAACAATCTAATATTTCTTAACATTATCCATTCTTTAATCCACATCAAATTACTAGCTTGATAATATAATTCCCAGTTCGGCAAATCAAAACATCCTCTTGTTCTAACATTTTGCAACAATTTTAATTTTATCTTTGCCTTTTTACCCTGCCAAATATATTTTAACACAATTTCATTCAGATCTTCAAAATAATCTTTTCCCAACCTAATTGGAATTGTCTGGAACAAATATAAAATTCTAGGCAATATATTCATTTTAATAGTTGATATCCTCCCTATCAATGATAATTGCAAATTCTCTCATTTAGCCAAATCTGTCACTATCTGTTGTTTAAGCTTATTGTAATTATTCTCCTTAAGTGTACTGTATCTTGCTGTCAAATATATCCCCAAATACTTAACTGTGAGAGGAAAAACCTCTCAGCATATTGCTGCAACTAATTGATTGATTGGTTTGAACAGTTTGAATGAACCAATCAGAGCACAGTTTCCTGGCTCTGAGTTTCCCGCACTTTCCAACGGTCAGTTGATGAGCATATAAGCAGCAGCAGCAGATCACTCACTCAGAAGAGAACAGAACGATCCTGAGCTCACTCTCTACTCCTCCCTCTCCTCACTCCGAGACCAGATGAGACTTTGATAAGAGCATGCTGAAGTCACTACAAAGAGCTGAGTCACTGCCTTGCTCCTGAGAAGACTGACAAAGAATGCAGAGAGCTTCCCATGCTTGGGAAGAAGATTGGAGCTAATGGACTTTGCTGAGAGGAGAATCTTTTAGGCTGTTGATGCCTTCTTGTAGGTTTTGTTTTTATGTGTTTTTATTAAAGTAATTTTTCAAGACTCCTCTATCAACTTCCATGCTTCAGTGTGTTTGTGTGCGTATCAGGTCACGGTCCATTTGAACACAGAACCCCTCCTTCACAATTGGTAGCAAGAGGATGGTTCAATGGACCTGATTCATAGCACAATGCACTAGCATGCTCACCATTAAACCAACGCAACAGGATAAAGTCGAGACCTGGGCCTTTACTAAGAGTAAGCAACTCCAAGGCCGATTGATGGAAGAACAAGCCAGGATGGCCTCAGCTGGAGGACTCCAAGCAACGGTTGCGCAGGAGAGCGAAGACGCTGTGAATTTCGAAGCAGATGCCCCAGCTCTCTAGATGCACATTGCAGAAGGTGATTTTCCCCCGCTTGGAGGAGCAGTAGGTAGATGAGCATCCCCTATGGCATAGAGTGTAAGACCGGTGGGAGAAGATGAAGTGAGGTCGATAATACTTCGAACCCTCGGTCTCCCTACAACGTGTCAGAATCCAGCTGCTGATTTCAGCATCCTGATGCAAGCAACAACTATGCCAGTGGCAGCTCAAGACAGAACTGAAAACACCAGGCTGGTAAGGGATTTTCAAACTTCTCCTGGAACCCCCCTCGCTGGCTGTAAACCCAAGGCAGGAAACAAAGGACTGCCTGTTTTAAATTTCCCGCCAAATGTTATGGTGCCATCTACTGCCCAATCTGCTTTAAATCAGCCAGCTGGAAGTTCTATCCCCCCCTCGACTGCAGCATCGTTAGTTTCGGTTGCATCAGAAATGTCACCAATGCTGCCTGGGCTACTACCCAGATGATTAATACAGTGACGGCGAGCAAGCCTTGAATGTAAGGAGTTCACCTCCTGAATCTGAAGTTGCAAGTGCAATTGAGATATTAACTGCGTTCTTTGGAACTGATTCTCAGTTACTTCTTGCTCAATGTGAAACTGCAACTTGTATTAATACTCCCTCGATATTTACGACCCGCTCTTCATCTGCTGTAAATGAGGCGAGCACTCCTACAGTGCCCCCAGTTTTTGGAGCTACCTCTGGGACTATACCAACCGAAGTTGATGTTCCAGGAGAATGCTCAAGGTTTTCTGCAGGGTGGCAGTCGAGGAGGTCTTCGCATTCTGCATCGCAGGCACGGATGATCTCTGAGTACACACAGCCTGAGAATTTGACCCCCCCCAATTGAAAGGGGGCCATCATCGAGTGATCAACCGGCAGTTTTTAAGTCAACTGCCGTGATTCCTATGCCCTATTATCAGTTTAAAAATTTACGACATCATGGGACGCAGCATCTCCCTAATCCTATGCCTACAAATGCAAATGTTTTGCCATCTGGTTTTAAAACCTTACACATTAGTGGAAAGAACTTAGAGGAATGGTCTAAAAACGTACAGGTGATTTTAATGAGGGAAGATGTGTTATCGTTATTGGTTGACCCTCCCCCCAAACCCTGGACTATGGAAACTGACCTTTTGCATCACAAGCGTTTTGTGTTTTGTTATCAGCCATTGACTCTGCTTTGTATCCCAGTATCCTACATGGTTTGACTATATGTGAGGTTTGGCAGAAATTGTTTAAATTGTTTTGTTGCAAGAATTCAAATACAACAAGCAGAATTTCCAGGGAATTTCAGTCTGCAAAATTGAAACCAGGTATTGATATGAACGACCACCTTTGTGAACTTAATAAAATGCAAGAGGAATTAACTTTAAGAGGACAGCATGTAGACGAATAAAGTTTGACTACTATCATAATTAACTCCCTAGACCCTAGTTGGGATAATTTTGTGTCCCGACTGGATAACATTAATCCTGAAAACACGTCCCTGGAAGTTCTGTCTGGTAAATTAGTTGCTGAAGACAATTTGAGAAAGGATAGGGCAACTTTCCACAGGAAGGATAGGCAAATGAGAAGGTCAAAAAGCCCCGATAAGATTTATACTGTTGGAGAATGTTTTAATTGTGGGTCTAAGGGTCATTACAAAAGGGATTGCCCACGTAATGTTGGTGGTTGGAATAGGAAAAGATCACCCACCCCACATGGGAAGCCACAAGGTAACCTTTCCAGTCAGAGAAGGGGTAGATGGCTGAAGAAAGATGATAAGAAAGACAAATTTGGTTTTGCTAATAACCTTGTCACTGTGGTTGAGACGTCTGAATCAGATCTCTCAAGGAAACAACGTGCAGAACTGTGGTTGTTGGATAGTGGGGAAAGTAAACATATTGTGAATAACCAAAGGCTGTTTACTGAATTGAGGGGATATAAATCCATGGTTAAGGTTGCAAATGGTAAAAGGGTAAGAGTTACTGGCATTGGTAAGGTTTTTATTCCTGGGCTTGGGGAAGTTAATGATGTTTTATATGTACCTGACATTGACCATAATTTGCTCAGCACTGTGAAGATAAGTGAGAATTCTAAGATAGAAATATTGTTCACAGAGGGAACTGCTGTGGTTACCAATGATAAGCATGTGGTTGGGGAAGTGTTGAAAATCAGCGGTTTACCCTATTACTTTCCTATTTCAAAGGTTGAGGAATCTGATGTTACTAACCAGGTTACCACTCTTGATAGTGATGATGATGAATCTCAATTTGATTCAGATGATGATTTTGGAGGTACAAAAGAGAAAGGGAATTTTAAAGGTAATTGTAAAAATGTTTTAAGCAGTAAGAAGTCTGTAAGATATGGTGGAAGCAGGGGGCCATATCATGTTATGGGAGTGTGCACTCGCTATCTCTGAGCGATTGCGCACTCTGGTCCCCAAGGCTTTTCTCGTTCCCCAGGTAGCACGGACTCTCAGGGCCTGGGCCATCGGCTGTTGTTGTGCAATGCCAGATCTGTGATAAATAAGCCCCCCCTCATTTACGAACTTATTCAGGAGGGGGGAGTGGATGTGGCGGGTATTACGGAGACCTGGTTGGGCACAGAAGGGGGGGGTGCCCCTGGTTGAAATGTGCCCACCAGGTTTCCGGGCATTTCATCAGCCGAGGGTTCAGGGTAGGGGCGGGGTGGTGGTGGTGGTTATTATTAAAGAAAGTCTATGTCCGAGGGAGACCACTGTACCTCAGATAACCGGATGTGAAGTGGGGTCGTGGGGTGCAGATGGGCCCGCTGATTAAGTACTTGGCTCCCTGCTGCATGGCAGCGGCCCTGCCTGAGCTGCCTGACGTAGCCGGGGTGGCAGTTGATACCCCCAGGCTTATGATTATGGAGGATTTCAACTTGCCATCTGTCGGCGAAACATCTATGGCAGCTTGGGAGTTCCTGGCTTCCATGATGGCCTTGGACCTGACCCAACTAGTTCAAGGCCCTACTCACATGGGGGGACACACTCTGGATCTGATTTTTGTCTCTGGTCAGTGGCAGAGTGATCTGGAAATAGGGGATTTAGTCATCGAGCCCTTGTCATGGTCTGATCACTCTCTCCTTTGCATGGACTTTTGAACTGCTACAGCTCACCTCAGGGAGATGGAACCGACTAGGTGGTTCCGTCCCAGGTGCCTGATGGACCCGGATAGGTTCCTGACGGAGCTTGGGCCATTCCCTGAGGCTCTGGCTCATGGTGTGACTGAAGAACTGGTGGCCGCCTGGGATAGGGTGGCTGCCGGAGCTCTGGATTGTGTCATGTCTTTGCAGCCTCTGACCCAGTGCCATTCTCAACTGGCTCCCTGGTTCTCTGAGGAGCTGAGAGAGATGAAGCGCCAGAAGAGACGCCTGGAGAGTGATTGGAGGGCCAGTTGCTCCGAATCTGACCGAACACTGGTGAGGCTCATATTAAGATCTACCTAGTGGCGATAAAAGCGGCAAAATTTAATTATTTTTCCACTCTTTTTTTTTATTGCAAAAGTTTTACAATTACATTTTCGCCCCCTTTTTTTTTCCCCTCAACCCACCCCAGACTTCCCAACCTCCCTAACCCACCCTAACCCTCCCCTCCCCCCCAGACTTCCACACAGTATACTCATATCAAGTAAAAGGAAAAACCCAGGTTTGTATATAAAACTTGAACCCCTCCCTCCCCCTTATAAATTTTGATCTTCATTACATTAACATATTTCTATCTTAATATAACTTTTTCAAATAAATTTTTGTCTTCATTACCTTAAAATATTTCTATCTTAATATAACATTTTCAAATAAAAGCTATTTGATACTTCCTAGTTTGATATTTGTTCTGAACATAATCTATCCACTTCTTCCATTCCCATTCCTAAATCTCTTGTGAACAATCTTTTAGATATGCTGAAATCTTCGCCATCTCTGCAAAACTGGCCATCTTCAAAGTCCATTCCTCAATCGTGGGCAGCGCTTCATTTTTCTAGTATTTACCTATCAACAATCTTGCTGCTGTTATCATATACAATATCAATTTTGTTTCACCCAATGTAAAACCCTTAACTATACCCAATAAAAACAATTGTGGAGAAAATTGAATTTTTTTCTTCAAGACATTCTGCATGACCCACCAAATTTTTATCCAAAAAGCCTTGACTTTCTTACAGGTCCACCAAACATGATAATATGTAGCATCTAAACAATCACATCTCCAACATTTAGGCTGCACATTAGGGTACATACACGACAATTTTTTGGGGTCTAAATGCCATCTGTAAAACATTTTATAAAAATTTTCCCTCAAATTCTGCGACTGTGTAAATTTAACATTCTGAACCCAAATTTTTTCCCATGTTTCCAACATCACTGGTTCCTCAAAATTTTGTGCCCACTTAATCATACAATCTTTAACTAGTTCAGTTTCTGAATCCCTTTCTAACAAAACATTATAAAGTCTTTTAATATGCATAGGACCTTTCTCTTTTATATGTCTGATCAATTCTTCCTCATACATCATAATACCAGTTTTTTGGTCCTCTTTCCATCTCAATTGCAATTGATTATATTGTAACCAAGTTAAATTAATCCCTTCAGCCAACAATGTCTGTAATGTCTTTAGCTGCCATCTGCCCACATCTGTAAAAAGAACCTCTTTGTATAAAACCCCCCCAAGTGACATTATATTTGTATTCCACAAAGTATGACCAAGATCCAGCCATAGCGGTATTTTATAATCCCATTTGAGTCGGTGCTTCTTCCAAACTTTCAGCAAAGAATCTCTAAGTATATGGCTTTTAAATACTTTATCCACTTTGTTGTCATAAAATAGGTAAGCATGCCATCCAAATTCCAAATCAAAACTTTCTGCGTTCAATATTCCAGTCTTTTTTCCTCCAAACCAATCACTTGTTAAAGTCAAAGCTGCTGCATCATAATATAACTGTAGGTTTGGAAGTTTAAGACCTCCCCTTTCTGGAACATCTTGCATAATCTTCATTTTCACTCTCGGCTTTTTCTCGTTCCAGACAAACTTATTCACTCCAGTTTGCCACAATTTCAATTGTTTATCACTATTAAGCACCGGAATCATTTGAAACAAAAAAAGAAATCTTGGCAAAATATTCATCTTAATTGCTGCTATTCTTCCCAGTAGAGACAGCTGCAGTTTTTTCCAAGTCTCCATATCTTTCTGCACCTCTCGCCACAACACCTCATAGTTATTTTGAAACAATTTTGTGTTTGATTCTGCAACCTGAACTCCTAGATATTTTACCTTTGGTACAATCTCAAAACCTGCCCTTCTTTCAAGCTCATGTTACGATCTTGAGTCATGTTTTTGACTATCATCTTTGTTTTTTTCTGGTTCAGTCTAAAACCTGAAACTTTACCATAATCTTGTATAATGTCCTTCATCTGGATTATTGATTCCATTGGATGTGTTAGGGTAACAACCAGATCATCTGCGAATGCCTTTATTCTGTAGTCCTCTTGCCTTATCATTATATCTTTCAAGATATTAGAGTCCCATATTGTATTTAACAAGACTTCTAATGTTAAAATAAATAAAAGTGGGGACAATGGACATCCCTGTCTTGTTCCTTTTTCGATTTTAAACTCTGTTGTCAAACTTCCATTGATAATAATCTGTGCCTTTTGCTCTTGATAAATTGCTGAAACTGCCTGTATAAATTGGTCCCCAAAGTCCATCTTTTTTAAAGTCTTTAATAGAAAATTCCAATCCACTCTATCAAAGGCCTTCTCTGCATCCAGGAAAACCAGCACTGCAGGGATCTGTTTATTCTTCTCAAGATATTCCAATAAATCTATTACTTGCCTTACATTGTCCTTCATGTATCTACCCTCAATAAATCCCGCTTGATCATCATGAATCACCTTTTGAATTACTGGCATCAGTCTGTTGGCTAATACTTTTGCGTAAATTTTATAATCCGTATTCAGAAGAGATATTGGTCTGTAGTTCTCCGGTTTTTTAGGGCCTGCTTGCTCTTTTGGTATCAAAGAAATATAAGCTGTTGTCCATGATGGGGGTATTTTTCCCCCTTGTTGTATATTACAAAATAAATCTCTGAGTTGTTCCACCATTTCTGCCTGCAAAGTTTTATAGTACACTGCAGTCAGACCATCTGTTCCAGGAGCTTTGGCTGTTTTTAGTTGTTTAATTGCTGCTATTATCTCCTCCTCTGTTATAGGATAATTCATTCTTTCCTTTTGTTGCTCAGTAATTTTTGTAACTCTTTTATTATCTAAATATTTTTCTATAAGTCCATTCTGCACCTCCTCTTTAGCATATAATTTAGTGTAGTAGTCAAGAAAAGCTTCTTTAATTAATTTCTGTTGAAAAATTTCTTTCCCTCCAATATCAATACTATCAATAGTCCGTATACTCTGTTTCTTCCTCAGTGTGTAGGCCAACCACCTGCCCGGTTTATTAGCATTACAGAATGTATTGTGCTTCGCATATTGTAAATTTGTTGCAACTTGTTCAGCCATGAGCATTTGGAATTGATCTTTCAAAAGTTTTATGACACCACGTATTCTTTCATCTGTTGGATTTTTAATAAGTAACTGTTCTTTATTCTTTATTTCTGCTTCCAATTCAAGTCTTTTCTTTTGTCGGATCAATCTATGTTTAGAGTTCATATAAATAAGCACCCCTCTCATATAAGCTTTGCTTGCATCCTACACAATTTCCATTGGAGTGCCTTTATTCAGATTCATTTCAAAAAACTCTTTCAAATACTTTTTACGTTCTATTATATTTTTTTCATGTCTGAACAAGTTTTCATTTAATCTCCAGGAGCGTCTCTCAGTCTTACTTGTCTCAATTTCTATCCACACTGGGCTATGATCAGTCAGAGTTCTTGGCAAAATCTTTGTTCTTTTTGTCCTGACAAGTAAATCATCTGACAACAAAATGAAATCAATCCTAGAGAAGGATCTATGTCTATCAGAAAAGAAAGTATAATCCAGTTCTTTTGGATTGTGTATTCTCCAAATATCTTTTATTTCCAAGTCTTCTTTCATATCAAAGAAAGTCTGTGGTAGTCTAATCCTTGACTTCACCAAAGTCTTTTTATCTAATTTAGAATCAATTACTCCATTCCAATCTCCCATAATTAAAATAGATCTATAATCCCATTGTAGTATTTTAGTATGTAGCATTTTGTAGAAGTGGTCCTGTTGTTGATTGGGAGCATAAATTCCAATCAGAAGAATTTGACTATTTGCTGAAAGTAGTTCAATTGCTACAAACCTACCATCTTGATCTGCTTCTATAAGTTTGGCTGTTAATTTTTTATTTACATAGATAACCACACCATTCTTTTTTTGATTAGTTGAAGATATAAAATGTGTTCCTAATTTGGAATTTTTCAAGTAGTTTTGATCTTGAACTGTAATATGCGTTTCTTGTAAACAAATTATATCATTATTAAATTGTTTCAAATATGCAAATACTTTCTTCCTTTTCTGTGTTACATTCAACCCATTCACATTCCAAGATAAGCATTTAATCATCATTATTATCTTTCTGGAGCAAAGAGCAGAATAATCGGATATCATCCGAAATCTTCGATCCTGCATTCCCCATGGCCCCAGTCTCTTGTACAGTCTTAGCTCCCTTTTTATCTTGTCTTTCCTATTGTAACTTTTCTTTAAGTTGCTTAGATTTTGCTCGGGTTATGCGCTGGTCCTTAACTTCAGCCATCCAGACCGGCTCCAAAATTGGAGAAGATTCCAACAAGGGCTCGTCCAAGAAACCTCCTTCAGTGCCCTTCAGTTCCTCTGATTCCTGCTTAGATTGTTCTTGCGATTCTTGAAGTTGCTTCTGATCACTCTCCTTAATCTCCAAAACTGTAGATGTACGTGGGGATGGTGTTCTTTCTTTAAGGATATCAGTATAAAATTGCTCTGCCTTCTCCACAGTATTCAAACGGTATCTCTCTCCCTTATATCTCAAAATTATACCAGTTGGAGCATCCCAGCGAAACGGAATCTGGTTATTTTGCAGTTCTTTAACAAGAAAGGCAAAGTCTTTTCTGGATTTCAACATTTTAGGTGGTAGCTCTTTGTAAACTGTAATTTTCGAACCTCCCACTTGCACAGAGGTATGAAAAGATTTTTGCAGGATATCGTTTCTTATTGCTCTGTCTGTAAAATATATGACCACATCTCTAGGCAATTGTCTTTGTCTGGCCACCCAGGAATTCACTCTGTAAATTTTATCTATTTTGTAAAAAACCATATCAGGATTGATTTTTAAAATCACAGCCAAGGCTTCAGCACAAACCTGTCTCAGATCCTGTCTCTCCTCTTCTCTAATACCTCGAAGCCGTATAGCGAATTCCATTGCCCTGAATTGCATCATAACAATTTCGTTCTCAACTCTCTGCATCTTATCATCAACATCAAAAAAATTGTGGTCATTATCTTTCATCTTAACATTAACTTCTGATTTAAATTGATCCACTTTTGAATCAACTTTAACAATAAAATCTGCCAGGCCAGACGCCACATCTGATATTTTTTTGGTCACCTTATTTTGGTTCTGCTTCATTTCCTGCATAATTTCCTGTTGAGACTTTTGGATTTTATCATCTATTTCCTGTTGAGCTTTTTGAAATTTATCATCCAAAATTTTTGAAATAAATTCTTTTAAATCTCCCATATCAAAATCTTTTTTTCTGAGCTTGTGACTGCGTATCCTGTTTGCGTGTGGGGGATCCCCCTCCCCCGGTGTTTTGTCTTCCTGCTTCTTTGAAGCCATCCTGCCACGTAAGCTAGCTTTTCTGAAGAGGGAAGTTCCTCTTCTTCTGCCACCTCCACAAAGCCTTCTAAAAAAGTCCCCCAGATTTAATCAAAGCAAAACTATGGTGATGCAAAGTCAAATATTAGAGAGGGAGAGATTTTCCTCTTGTTTCTATTGTTACAAATGAAGCAGCTTTGTAGCAACTTATTAACTTTGTAACAAAGCAAAATAACTTCACCAATCCACACTCGCTGATTCGTTTACTCTAATGCTGAGCACCATATTTTTTCCAGTCACTTTCACTCATTTAAGAATTTTTCCTTCAAAGTAAGAAATCAGCAAAGTGCTAATACTTGCAGTTCCGAGTTTCAGGGTTCAAGTAAGTTTCCGCTGCTTGTTTAGGTTATTTCCTTTCTCTTTTGAAGTTTCCTGCAGCCGGCTTGTTCTGCAAGAGCAGAAACGTCCCACGCCGCCCGGAGTCTCAGCAGGTTGGAAGGGAGCCGCGCCTGTTTCCTCCCCAGAAACAATTCCCTGGGGGGGTTACAGGGGCTCGACCTGTGCCCTGCTGCCTCTCCTCCAAGAATCCTGAGGATTTTGAAGTTTTCAAGCCGCTTCTCAATTGCGAAGCGGCTCTACAAGCGGCTGGGCTGGCGGTGCTTCAAAAGGCACCGTCGTCGCCAAAGACAAGGAAAGCGGAAGTCCATTATTTTTCCACTCTTATCGGGTCTGCAGAGAACCACCCAGCCGCCCTGTTTAGGGTGACCCTCTCCCTCCTTCATCTGGGAGCGAGGGAAGACCCCTTGCAGGGCAGGGCTGAAGATTTTGTGCAATTCCTGCATGATAAAGTCACTCAGATTTGGGAAGACATGATGTCCCAGTGCCTGGAGGCCGTGTGGATCTGGATGGGGAGAAACAAGCTCAAACTCAACCCTTCCAAGACCGAGTGGCTGTGGCTTCTGCTGTCCTGGTATAGTCAGCTGGCTCCATCGCTGACTATTGGGGGTGAGATCCTGGCCCCCACAGAGAGGGCTCTCAACTTGGATGTTCTCCTGGATGCATGGCTGTCTTTGGAAGATCATATGATGGCCATGGCCAGGGGAGCTTTCTATCGGGTTCGCCTGATGCACCAGTTGCATCCCTTTCTGGACCGGGATACCTTGCGCATGGTCACTCATGCCCTTGTCACATCACGTCTGGACTACTGCAACGCTCTCTACATGGGGCTCCCCTTGAAGAGCACTCGGAGGCTCCAACTGGTCCAGAATGCGGCCACGCAGGTGATTATGGGTGCGACTCGGCGCACCCACATAACACCCCTCCTGCGCAAGCTGCACTGGCTCCCGGTGGTCTTCCAGGTGCGATTCAAGGTGTTGGTCACCACCTTTAAAGCACTCCATGGCTTAGGATCGGGGTATACACAAGACCGCCTTCTGCCATCAACAATCTCCCACCGGCCAATACGCTCCCACAGAGAGGGGCTCCTCAGGGTGCCGTCGGCCAAACAATGCCGACTGGCGACTCCCAGGGGGAGAGCCTTCTCTATGGGGGCACCAGCCCTCTGGAATGAGCTGCCCCTAGAGCTCCGTCTTAGCCCTGACCTGCGTACTTTTCGCCACGCACTTAAGACCCTCTTATTCCAGCAAGCCGGACTGGCCTAATACAATTTTTAATGTATGTTTTAATTTGCGGGCCAATTTTATATATTGATTTTAATTTGGTTTTAAATTTTATAAATCTATGTGTTTTAATATGGCTGTACACCGCCCTGAGTCCTTCGGGAGAAGGGCGGTATAAAAATCTTATAAACTTTAAACTTTAAACTTAAAACAGGGAAGGAGTGAGCCTGAGAACACCAATGCAATCTCCATTGGCAAGCCGTTACATGATAAATGTGCTCATTTTATGCATCACAGATTGGGTCATGTAAGCTTCCCAATAGTACAAAAGGTATCTGAATCTTCAAATGGAACTAGGGTTAAAGATTGTAACATTTTTCTGGACTGTTCTATTTGCAGAATTGCGAAGTCAAAAGTGAGTCCTGCACCCAAGAAATCCCAGAGATATTCTGAACACATATTCCAGTTGGTACATATGGATCTGGTGGGTCCCTTGAAAGCCTCTTTTGGTGAGAATCGTTACTTTCTGACAATTGTAGATGACCATAGTAGGTTTGGATTTGTTTACCCTATCAAATCCAAGGATCAGACATTGTCTAAGTTTAAGGAATTCTGCCGCCTAGTGGAGAACCAGCATAAGGTCAATATTCAAAAGATTTTGACCGACAGAGGAACTGAATTTAATTCAGTGCAGTTCTCTGATTGGCTAAAACGGAAAGGCATAATACATTTGCGAACTGCGCCCTATCCGCATTTCAGAACGGAATTTCGGAAAGACGGAATGGCATGCTGCAGACAATGGTAAGGTGCGCACTTGAGGATGCTGAATAAGTTTTTCATATTGGGCGGAAGCTGTTTCGTATGCAAATTATACACTCAACCGGGTATGGTCCAGTGTGGTACAAAAGACCCCATATGAGATAGTGTATGGCCATAAGCCAAAATTGGCGCATCTTCATGTATTTGGAGTGATGGTTGATGTCCACATCCCAAAAGAGCTTAGAAAGAAGGGGGATAAAGTCTCAGCCAAACTGAGGTTGATGGGCTATGAGACAGATTCTAAGGCTTTTAGGTTTGTGGACTCAAATGGGAGAATAGTAATATCTAGGTCAGCTACTTTTTATGAAGGCACTAATTGGAGCAGGATCCATGCAAATGAGATCCTGGCTCAAAATCCCCCTCATAGTAAAAATAAAAACCCAGAAAAAGTGTCTGAACCCCCCCCCCTGCTATTGTGGAATAAGAAAAATGGGGATACTTGATAATTGGATGTTGCAAAATGGTGTAGTAGATGTTTGGAGAGAGATTAAAGGTAATGAAAGAATGTATACTTTTTACTCAAAGGTATTTAATTCATATTCAAGAATTGACTATATTTTTGTGTCCAAGAATTTGATGGATAACGTGGATAATATGGATGTTGGAATATTTAAAGACTCTGACCATGCAGAATTGTTACTAGAATTAGATATGTTTTTGGAGAAAAAAGAAAATTGTTGGAGATATGATGAAAAATTGTATAAAAACGAGGAAGATAAGAATCGTATTCTTAAGAAATGGGAAGAAAATTGGGATTGGAATGATAATGGGGAAGTCAATTATGGAACAGTTTGGGACACAATGAAAGCAATTTTTAGAGGAGAAAGTATTAAATTATCAAGTAGGAAGTATAAGAATTATAAAGTAAAAATAGAGGAAAAGAAGAAATTGATAAAAGAACTGGAAAATAGATTTCTAGTGACTAAGGATAGGAAATTATGGGAGGAACTTAAAAAATTGAAAAATAAACAAATAGCGGAAGATACAGAAATAGTTAAAAAAATTTAAGCTATTTAAAAAGAGAATTTTTTGAATATGGTAATAAAAATTCAAAATTATTAGCAAGAATGGCGAAAGATAAAAAAGAAAAAAGAGAAATAGGTGTCCTAATAGATGAAAAAGGTAAGAGATGTTATAAAAAATTAGAGAAATGTGAAATTGTTAAAAAGTTTTTTCAAGAATTATATCTTAAAAAAGAAATTGATAATTGTAAATTAAAAAATTTCTTAGAAAAATATGGTCAGAAGAAAATTGATAATAAATACAGTATAAAGAAAAAATGGAAAAGGAGGAAATTAAAGATGTGATTCAGAAGCTAAAACTTGGAAAATCTCCAGGTGAGGATGGGTTACCAGCAGAATTTTATAAAGAGTTTAAAGAAATTTTGATCCCAAAACTACAGAAATTGTACAATAAGATATTACATGGAGGTGATATTCCCATGTCCTGGAATAGAACAATTATATCCTTAATCCTGAAACCAGGTAAAGATTTAGAAAAGATTGAATCCTATTGGCCCATTTCCTTGATTAACCAAGATGCTAAGATTTTTACTGCAATTGTAGCAAATAGATTGAATAATTTTATAGATAAATATATAAACCATAATCAAGTAGGTTTTGTTAAAGGGCGTTATATGTGTGATTTAGTTAGAAGAGTATTAAATGTTATTGATATTGCTGAGAATAATCATGATAAGATAGGTATTCTTGCCTTGGATATTTTTAAAGCCTTTGATTCTATACAATGGGATACTACTGTATAAAAGAAATGATTTCTGCATTAGGATTTGGTAATAAATTTATTCATATTATTTCCAAATTGTACCAGAGGGGTACGGCAAGAGTGAAGGTAAATGGTATATTTATACAAGATATAAATTTGGAAGCAGGGACGAGACAGAGTTGTCCCCTGTCTCCGACCCTATTTTTATTAGCAATGGAAATTTTAACAACTTTGATGGAAGAGGATTCAGAATTAATAGGCTATAAAGGCTTCAAAGTTAATTTATATGCAGATGACACTCTTGTCATTTTAAATAATATTACAAATGATATAAAAAGAGTTCAAATACATTTGGAAGAATTTGAAGATATGACTGGTTTGAAAGTAAATTGGGCAAAATCAGAATTATTAATGGAAATTGATAGGGAAAATAAATTAGAAAAATTACAAAATCAATTTGGAATTAAGATAAAGGATAATTTAAGATATTTAGGTATTATACTTTCACTTAAAATTAAAAATTTAAAGAAACTAAATTATGACATAGTAATAAAAGAAATTGAAGAGAAAATTGGGAAATATAAAAAACTAAAGTTATCTTGGTTTGGTAGAGTAGCTTTATGTAAAATGATGTTACTTCCTAAATTTAACTTTTTATTTGAGATGCTTCCGATTTTTTTAACAGAGAAGGATATTGAAGTATATCAAAAAAAATTAGATAAATTTTGTAACGGGGATAAAAAACCAAGATTGATTAAGAAAATGTGTTATCAGAACCAAAAACAAGGTGGTTTAGGAATTCCAAAATTATTAAACTATTATAGAGCATTTAATATAAAAACAGTAGTAAAAATTTTAAAAGGAGATGTTAAGCTTTGGGGTAGTTTGGAAATGAAGGAAATAAAGAAGTTTGATTACAAATGGTTTTTGGAAAATTTTAAAGGTAAGGTTAAAATCTGTAATTATTGGTTAAATAGTTTGACTAAAAATTGGGACACAGTAGCAAAAAAATTAATACCAGACGTATTGTATTTAGGTAAACCGAAAGAGAATTGCCCAATGAAATTAAATAGTAATAGAGAGAGGATCATAATAGAAGAGAAAGTGGAAACAATTAGTGAATGGTTGAAATTTATAGAAAATGAATTGAGGAAAGAGGAAATTTATGGAAAATTAAACATTAATTGGTTTGAAAGAATTCAAATGAATAAATGGAATAGGAAATGTAAAGAAAGGAATGATGAGAGTAGAAAGGAAACGGAATTTGAAAATTTGACATCTCGAATAATAAAAGATGAAATTGGGCCAAAGGGATTAGTTAGTAAAATTTATAAAATTATTAATTTTGATAATAATTCACAAAGGGTAATGAAAGAGAATTGGGCAAAAGAACTGGGTATTGAAATTTCTGATCAAAATTGGAATATGAACTGGGTTAGTAGAATAATGAGGACATTATCAATAAGGATTAAAGAACATAACTATAAAGTTATTTGGAAGTGGTATTTGACCCCAATAAGACTTTTTCAAATGGATAATAAAGTGGATAAAATGTGTTGGAGATGTAAAGTGGAACTCGGGACATATGCTCACATGTGGTGTAAATGTAATGGACTTTTTTGGTCTAGGATAGAAAATGAAATATTTGAAATGATTAAGAAGAGGGTCAAATTGAAATTGGAAACCATATTATTATTGATATTGAATGAAACAACATTAACAACTGGAGAAAGAGAATTGGTGAGGATTTTGGTTATAATGGGGAGAATTATAATTGCTAGATATTGGAAATTAAATGTTGACTTAAAATTAGAAAAATGGTATAATGAAACATGGAAATTTGCATTAAATGATAAATTGACTTGTGATATTAAAATTAGAAGTGGTATATATAAAGAAAATGTTTTTTGGAACACTTGGCAACCATTTGTGGACTTTGCACTTGGGAGATTGGATGAATCGGCACCAGTACCTTATCAAAGAGATTTCTGGAAGAATTGAAGACTTCAATTTCCTAAAATTTCCTTTCCGTTTGTATAGCACATTGGGGGGGAAATTTTTTTCTTTCCTTATTATTGATTTTTGTATTGAATTTTTTTTCTTTCTGTTATTCTTTAACAATAAAAATATAATAAAAAATTAAAAAAAGAAAAAGAAAAAGTGTCTGAAGGCTTATCTATGTCAGCACTTCAACCTGAATTTACTCTAGTGCTGACATAAGAAGGAGAAGCGAAGGCGTCTGGAAAGGGACATTTGACTTTTCACCAGTTATTTTCCCTGGAGATAATATCCCCTAGAAGATGGGATGGGAGGGGGGA
The DNA here is from genome assembly GCA_022577455.1 of Arizona elegans. Taxonomy (NCBI): domain Eukaryota; kingdom Metazoa; phylum Chordata; class Lepidosauria; order Squamata; family Colubridae; genus Arizona; species Arizona elegans. The sequence continues at coordinate 90,013,113 of JAKOOJ010000002.1, forward strand.
AATTCCTTTGAGCTGGAGTAGATTAGGGGTAGAATGACTTGGAAGATGGCCAATGAGTGCAGAGGAGTGGGGAACGGAAAGGGAGGGTTTGGGGGCTGGAAGTCAGTGTTGGCTTCGATTGGAGTCAGGTTTAGAATGTCGTGCTTAATACATAGGAGTTTTTCTTCAAAGACTTTGTTTGAAATGCAATTTATTTGAGACAACCTCGAAACTTGACAATCTACTGATAGCAACACTTCTGGTTTTGGAGATGAGGAGGACAGTACACCCCCCAAACCCATGAAGGGAATTTTAAAGTGGAAGACGGAGACAGTATGGAAAGAAGGGCATCCCACTTTAAAGGTAAAGAATGGTGATGGTGAGGAGGACAACTTATCAGATAGTACTGGAGTGGATGAAGAATCAGTTTGATCCACTAGGGGGACAAAGCCAAAAAGGTATGAAGGTTTTGTCACTTCTGTTGACCAGGTTTCAGTCATACCCCAAAGGTATGAAGTTGTGTTAATGCTATCTGATAAAGAACAACAAAACTGGCATGCTGCGATGGATACCGAATTGCAGAGTTTGAAAAAACTAGAGGTATTCACCCCAACGGAGTTATCAACAAACAAAAAGGTAATTGGCACAAGATGGGTCTTTAAGAAAAAGCCCATTGAAGATGGGAAGTTTATTTACAAGGCGAGGTTGGTTGCACAGGATTTCTCACAAAGATTCTCTGATGATTATGTTGACACCTTCTCACCTACAGTGCGGCCTGAAAGTGTGAAGACCGCACTCACTATAGCTGCCATACAAGGGGAGAGTGTGTACCAATTTGATACTTGGTACTTACATGCCAAGTTAGATAAGAAAATATACGTTAAGGCTCCTCAAGGTGTAGATCACCAAGAAAATGATATTTGGCTTTTAAACAAAAGCCTCTATGGTCTTAAACAATCTGGCAGAAGGTGGTATTACCATCTTCTTACCAGTAGTTTAAAACAGAAGGGTTTTACAATCTCATCAGCTGATGAATGTGTGTTCATTAAAAATCACCAGGGTATTAAAAAAATAGTTCTGGTTTATGTGGATGATATTTTGTATGTCTGCAAGTCTGAGGACAGATGTAAGATGTTTTCCAAGGAGTTAAGTAAGAATTTTGCCCTAAAGCCTCTAGGTCGAATTGATAAATTCTTAGGAGTCCAATTTGTAAAGACGGAGAAAGGGTATGAACTCTCCCAACAGGACAAGATTATAGAATTGGTAGAAAGATGCAACATGACAGAGGCCAAACCTTATAACACACCCATGCAGACAGATTTCCTCAAGAATATGTATGCTGAAAGTGAATCTTTTGAGCAAAAGACACTTTATAAATCAGTTAGGATCATTATTGTATATTGCAAGCTGGACTAGGCCAGATATTAGTCTGACCGTAAATGTTCTGCCCAGTCATTCTGAGAATCCCGCTCAATACCACTGGAGTGGAATTAAAAGAGTTTTAAGGTAAGATATTGGGACTTCCGGTGGCTCCGTATTTCCTTTAGGATCTCCAGCCCCGCGATTCTGTTTGCTGCTAGAACAGCGAAAATCAGCTGTTCTAGCGGCTCGAAACTCTCCCGCAGGGAAAAAGGGGGAGAGAAGAGCAGAAGGGTCTGGGTAGAGCTCCCCTAGACCCCCAGGCTTTTTTGTAAGCCTGGGGTTTGCAGGGTGAGAGCTCCCTGAAAGCCCTTCAGTGCTCCGGATCCGGGACGATTCTGCTTTAAGCAGAACAAGGGGTTGCGACCACACCAGCAGTGCAATTTTAAGGACTATGAGAAAATTCGAATCTGGATGCTGGCAGAGCAAATCAGGAGAATAAAAAATGCAAGTATTAAACTTTAACTCCGTTTAAAAGAAAAAGGGAAAAAGATGGTGCTTAAGGGCGTTTAAAACAAAACTTACAAGTGAAAGTGATCGTTAAAGCTGCAACATTGTAAAAGCTACTGGATTACGCGGCAAGAAAAAGATTTAAAGTGCTAGTGAAATGAAAAAGACTATGGTATTGACCTTAACTACTTTATACCTCTAAATTGAGTGGAAAATTATTGGATTCATTGCCCTGATAGCTGAACAAACTTAAATTGGGAATTGAAATATGGCTGACATCAAGGATGGAGGATCATTACTATATGAGCCAGCAAATTCACAAGTTGTGACTGTAGAGGTTTTACAAGAACTTTTAAATTTCTATACTTCTGCTATACTGGAATCAATTGAAAGGACTTTTCAAAATTATAATCTGGAGAACAAAAATGATTTGCTGGCTGGAAAAGAGGAAGGAAATCAAATTAACTTGTCTTTGGAGCAGGGAAAAGAGTCTGTCAGGGACACAATGGAAGTTACCACATTGAAAACAGAAGTTTTGGCAGAGGCTTCTATGCAGTTAATTGAAAAGCAGCAAATAGACTCTTTCCTGCAGACTGATAAACTTTATCACAACAATTTTTGGTTTTACAGACAGAATCAACTTTTAAGAGAGGAAGTGACTGATTATATAAGCAGGAAGAGTCGAAATGGAGGTTTCAAAATGAAGGAGATAACTTTTAGGAGAGAGCAATCTTCAAAGATGCATCAGTCTCAAATCTACATCCAAAAATTTTCAAAAATAAAAGCAGGGGGAGGAGCAATGCTGAAGGAGAAAGTATTATTGAAAATAACTTTACAAAAACTTTCAAAGAGACATCAACCTCAAATCCAAATTTTAAAATTTTCAAAAATAAAAGCAGGAGGAGGAGCAATGCTGAAGAAGAAAGAATTATTGAAGAAAAAGGACTGGAAAAAATACAGAAAGAAGGGAAGAATTGAAGATTAATTTTTTTGGGGGGGGGGATTTTGGCTATAGGTTGAGAAGCTTAATTAAATTTGTATTTTTAAAGTTTATTCTAAGATAATAATATAGTGTGTTATTACAATTGGTTTTGGATATAAAAATGATAGCTTTTTAAGAGGTATCGAGGTATTAAAATGGCTAATTGAGGGATATTTTTCTGAAGGGCTTGACATTTATATTTTGAGAAATGACTTAATGTCTTATTGATGTAATAAGAGATTTTTAAAATATTTAATATAAGATTATAGTATTTTAAGAAGGTATATGAGATAAAAAGTTTAAAGTTTTAAAATGTTTAATTTTATGAAGGATTAAAGAGGATAAATGTCTAATTTAGAACTTTATTAGGGAGCAATGTTGATTGAGGAAGAAGGACTGGAAAAAATATAGAAATGGTTAATTAAAAATTTAAGGGATAGTTTCCTGAAGGTTTTGGAATTTATATTTTGAGAAATGAATTAAGAAGGTCTTATTGATGCATTAAGAGGTTTTTAAAATATTTAATATAAGATTATATTATTTTAAAAGGTATAGGTGATAAAATGTTTAAAGTTTTAAAATGTTTAATTTAGAATTTTTAATGCTGAATAGTTAGAAATTGATAATTGGTTTATGAAGGAATAAAGAGGATAAATGTTTAATTTAGAATCTTATTAGGGAGCAATGTTGAAAAAGAAAGGTGTTTGAGGGATGAAAATGAAACTTATCAGTGTTTGTTAATGCTTGTAATATTGGTAAAGTTACTGGATTATATACCAAGAAAAAGGCTTTTATATTCAGGAAGAAAGAATTTAACCCAATTGATTTTGAGAATTTACAAAAGGGAGGTTGATGAATTTGTAAAAGAGGAGTTAAAGAGTGTGAGGGAGTTTTAAACTTTGTAGTAGGTTATTATATTTTAGCTTTTGCTTGTTAAATGTTATACCCTGTTTTTGCTCTGGGAAGTCAGGGGGTGGGGGTGGGGAGGGGGGGAGGGTTGGGTTGGGATAAAATTGTTGAATAGATAAAGGTACAAATATAAAAGTAAATGTGGGGAAAATGTTACAACAAATGAAATGATAATATTAAGATATGATAAATATTGGAGGAGTAAGAGGAAAAAAGATGTATTCAGATGATACACTGATTGATTGATTATATATTGTATGTATGTTTGTTTATAAAAAAATAAAAACTTTTCAATAAAAAAAGAGTTTTAAGGTATTTAAAGAACACTGCTAAACATTCACTTTTACTGGAGCCAGATACATCAGATAAACCAAGTTTATGCTGCTCCGCAGATGCTGATTGGGCAGGGGACATTAAGTCCAGAAAGAGTACTTCAGGTTATGTCATATTTCTGAATGGGAGTCCCATCCATTGGTACTCGGTAAACAGAAGTTAATTGCAACTTCCACTGCTGAGGCAGAATATGTGTGTTTATCGAAAGCATCTAACGATCTGGTATGGTTTGATGATCTTCTAATAAACTTGTGGGAAGAACCAGTGTATCCTATTGATATTTATGAGGACAACACGGCTGCTACCAATATCTCGCAGGCTGATGCAGTGGGACAGAGGTCACGTCACATTGACATCAAGTATACACATGTCAGACAATTGACCAGGATAGGTTTCGTTAGGACAGTTTTCTGCGAAACAAAGGAGCAGATAGCAGACTTGCTCACGAAGCCACTACCTAGGGATCAACACCAATATCTCTTGGATAAGATATGTATGACTGTGTAAGATTGTATTTCTTACTACTGTAATGTATATGCTCATGACTTGTATGTACATGTATTTCTGTAATCAATTATTGCAGAGAAGGGGATTGTGAGAGGAAAAACTTCTCAGCATATTGCTGCAACTAATTGATTGATTGGTTTGAACAGTTTGAATGAACCAATCAGAGCACAGTTTCCTGGCTCTGAGTTTCCCGCACTTTCCAACGGTCAGTTGATGAGCATATAAGCAGCAGCAGCAGCAGATCACTCACTCAGAAGAGAACAGAACGATCCTGAGCTCACGCTCTACTCCTCCCTCTCCTCACTCCGAGACCAGATGAGATTTTGATGAGAGCATGCTGAAGTCACTACAAAGAGCTGAGTCACTGCCTTGCTCCTGAGAAGACTGACAAAGAATGCAGCTAATGGATTTTGCTGAGAGGAGAATCTTTTAGGCTGTTGATGCCTTCTTGTAGGTTTTGTTTTTATGTGTTTTTATTAAAGTAATTTTTTAAGACTCCTCTGTCAACTTCCATGCTTCAGTGCGTTTGTGTGTGTATCGGGTCACGGTCCATTCGAACACAGAACCCCTCCTTCACATTAACCTTGTTCATGACCTGCATCTTTGATACTTCCGCCAATTCTTCTTTTTGTTTTTTTAATATATTTTTTGTCAAAATCTTCATTTTGTCTTTGTTTATTTTCAAACCTGCTACCTTGCCAAATTCTCCTATTTTGTCTATCAGTTTATTTATTGATTCAAGCGGCCTTTTTGGCAGAAATCCATTTTGATCTGAATGTATAAAATTATTTAAATATCTTTTGAGTCTTTCTGCCAATATTGTAATGAAGATTTTATAATCTGAATTTAGCAGGGATATAGGACTATAATTCTTGACTTGTTGTGGATCAGCATCCTCTTTTGGGATAAGTGTAATATATGCTTCCAACCATGATTTGGGTATTTCCATCTTTGACATTACTTCATTCATAACTTCTAACAGTGGGAGACTCAGTGATTCCTGTAGAGTCTTGTAGTATTCCACAGGCAATCCATCTGGGCCTGCTGCCTTCCCAGTCTTTTGTTTTTTAAGTGCTTCAGTCAATTCCATCATCGTTATATTTCCTTCTAGCATCATCTCAGTATCTTTTGAGATCTGGGGTAGATTCGCCTTGTATAAATATTGTTTAACACTTTCCTCCTCTATATTTTCTTTTTCATATAATTTTTAATAATAATCTTGTGTAATGTTTTTCTTCTCATCATTCCCAAATTTAATTTGTCCTTGTTCATCTACTAATTGTGTTATTTTCCTTGATTCTCTCTCTTTTTTCAATTTATATGCTAGCCATCTGCCTGGTTTATTAGCATCTTCAAAGTAGTTCTGTTTGGCACTTCTAATTTTTTGTGCTAAATCTTCTTTTTCTATTAATCCCATTTTATGTTTAGTTGTATCCATTTTCATTTTAATATCCTTTTTTTTTGTGGGAATTTCTGTAATTTTTCAAGTTCCTTATAAACATCCTCTAATGTTTTATAGATTTGTCTTTTCTTAATATTTCTTTTCCTTGTATAGTCAATTATCAGGCCTCTGGCATAAGCTTTCATAGTATCCCACAAATTTTGCAATGATGTATCCTCTTTTCTGTTTTCTTTAAAGAAAAAAGCCAATTCTTTCTCCATTTTCTGTACAAAATCCTTTTCTTTTAATTAATTTATTTATTTATTTCATCAGATTTCTATACCGCCCTTCTCCTTTCGGACTCAGGGCGGTGAACAGCCAAAGTAAAACACTTAAATACTGTAGTATTTAAAGTCCATCTGGACCTTCTCCTTTGTCCTTTCCATCTCACCATCATTGGATTATGGTCTGCCCAAGTATTAGTTTCTGTATCAATTTCTTCTATGTTCGAAGTCAATTCCATTGTCATCCATATCATATCTATTCTAGACCATGATAAATGTCTATTAGAATAGAACGTATATTGTCTATTTTTTTACATTTCTTTCTCTCCATACATCTTTTAGATTTATTTCCTCTATCATCTTAAAAAGAGATTTTGGCAGAATTCTTCTACTTTGTTTTGTTGTCTTTTGTGTGTTATAGTCCATTTTCCCATCCACTATGCCATTAAAATCTCCCATCATGCAAATATTATCATAGTCCAGCTCAATTAATTTCATGTGTAATCTTCTATAAAAATCTTCTTTTTTTATTAAAGAGTTTTACAAAAAAAAAAATTAGAAATATTTCCCCCTCCCCCCTCCCTTCCTTACCCTCCCCCCCAGCCCACCCCCAAACTTCCCAGAACAAAATACAGGGTATAACAATTAACAATCATATACTAAACTAAGATAACTATCTATGGACTCCTATCCCCCCCCTTCACACTTTAACTCTCCTTTTACTTAACTAAATATGAATACTCTTAATTTTTCTATTCATTCCTAAGCTATTTGATACTTTTTAGTCTGATATTTGTTTTGAATATAGTCAATCCATCTTCTCCATTCCGATATATATCTTTCTTGTGAATAATCTTTCAAATATGCTGAAATTTTTGCCATTTCTGCTAAATTCGCTACTTTTAATGTCCATTCTTCAATAGTAGGCAGATCTTCCTTCTTCCAATATTGTGCCACCAAAAGTCTAGCTGCAGTTATTAAATTTAAAATCAATTTAGTCTCTATAACCATACAATCTGTAATTATACCCAACAAAAACAACTGTGGAGTAAACCTTACTTCTTTTTAAGAATATTTTGGATAATCCACCATATTTTAATCCAAAATGCTTTAACTTTTTTACAAGTCCACCATATATGATAATAGGTGACATCATCACAATCGCATCTCCAACAATTAGATTGCAAATTCGGATACATACAAGCTAACTTTTTAGGATCTAAATGCCATCTGTAAAACATTTTATAAAAATTATCTCTTAAATTTTGCGCTTGCATAAATTTCACATTTCTAACCCACATTTTTTCCCACGTTTCCATCATTATTGGTTCCTGAATATTTTGTGCCCATTTTATCATACAATCCTTAACTAATTCTGTTTCTGAATCTATTTCTATCAATATATTATATAATTTGTTTTACCAAATTTTCCTCGTTCTGCACGATACCAATTCTCTGATCTTCTTTCCATCTAGCTTGATTGTCGTTTGGAGCATATATTGCTATTAACAATATTTTCCTGTTGTTATCTATCATTTCCACCATCAAGATTCTTCCCTCTTCATCTGTATAAATTTTTTCCGCTGGTATTATATCTCTAATATACAAAACCACTCCTCTTTTCTTGCATTGTGGCAGTGAAGCAAATAATTTCCCTAATTTAAGGGAAATTAAGGGAAAGTTCATCTTGTTTTTTAATATTCACTTCTTGTAAACAAATTATATCCAGTTTTAATTTCTCCAATTTATGAAATACCTTTCTTCTTTTAGTTGCTGTATTAAGTCCATTTATATTCATTGTAATCAATTTTTTCTCTTCCATGTTTATACTTTATATGAAGGCTTTACTGCTCAAGTGGATCTCAATTCACGTTGTTCTTTATATTCTACAATGCCCCCTGCTGCACCTTCTACTACACCTTCTTCCTTTTCAATCATCACTAGATCCTCCTCTTGTAATTGAAGCAATGACTCTTCCCTTCTTAATTCTACTTCCTTCTCTCTCTTAGATATTCAGCATAAAATGCTTTGGCTTTATCAATTGAATCTATTTTAAATCTTTGCAGTTGCAATGTAAACACCAAACCTTCTGGTATCAGCCATCTATAGTTCACACCTTTCTGAAACAGTATTTTCGTCAAAAATTGATATTCTCTTCTCATCTCTCTCACTCTTCTTGGTATTTGCTTCAGAACCACAATTTCCTTGCCCTTGTATTGCAGTGTTTTCTCTTTTGTAATCTGCAATATTTGTGTTTTAATTGATTTCTTGGTGAATCTTATATGAACTTCTCTTGGTAGTTTATTTCTCATTGCATATCTTGTATATACTCGATACATTTCGCCAATGCCATCAAACATTTTTCTTTGGTGATTTCTAATGCTTCTGCCAAAGTTTCTATCATTTTTTCTGCCAAATTTTCTCTTTTTTCTTCTTCAACATTTTGAAATCTTAAATAAAATTCTGATTTGTTCATCTCCCATCCTAATCCACTCTTATCACATTCAACCTCTTTAATCTACTGTCCATATCTTTAATATTTTTGTCTCTTTGTTCCTTCTTTTCTTCATTTTTTTCAAGTCTATCCTCATATTTCTTCATCATCTGTTGTATGTTCTCAACTTTTCCATCTGTTTCTCCTGTTCTTTGTTCAATCTTTTCTATTTTTAATTTTATATCTTGTATTCCTTGTAAAATCATCTGCATTGTCGCATCCTTCTCTTTCTCCCCTTCGTTCTCCTTTTCCTGTTGCAACATTGCCTGTATTAATTGTTGTCCTCCCGATGGTGAAGAAGGAGTCAATCCAGAAGAACTAATAACTGCTGCCTTTTTACTCATATCTATAAAGTAGTTGCAATCTATTCAAATAAAAAAAAGAAAAAAAAACTATCTTCAGGTTCTTCTCAATCCTAATCCGTTTTTATGGGGGGCAAATATTATCCCAAATAACAATAGGCAAAGGAAAGAAAAAAAAATCCAAGGAAAGCAATTTTCTGGCTCTTGTGTGCTCTAATCCAATCAAATAGAAAGGTAAAAACCAAATTAATTAACAGTCTCCAATTAATAGAGGAAAAAAAGAGAAAAAAGAAAAAATTTTAAAAAAAGAAAAAACCAAAAAATAATTTCTTCAGGCTCTTGTATGCCTTAACCCAATTAAACAATAACATATTATGAAAGAGTAAAAAGGAGAATAGAAAAAAGAAAGAGGAGAGAAAACAAAAAAGAAAAAATCTAATTCAAAAACTTAAAAATACTATTTTTTAAAAAAAATTTGATTTATATGCCGCCCTTCTCCGGAGACTCAGGGCGGCTTACAATGCATTAAGCAATAGCCTTCATACTTTTGTATATTTATACAAAGTCAGCTTATTGCCCCCACAAACTGGGTCCTCATTTAACCTACCTTAGAAAGGATGGAAGGCTGAGTCAACCTTGAGCCTGGTAAGATTCGAACCTGCTGTAATTGCAGGCAGCTGTGTTAATAACAGGGTGCTTTAAACCACTGTACTACCAAGGCTCCTAAATGTCTCCTAAAAGCAGACACAATTCTATTAAAAATAGTTAGAAGGGGAAGAAGTGGAATAATAAAAAATAGCGCCCACACAATAATTTTTTTTAAAAAAGAAAACTTTCTATCTAATATAGAAGTCCACAACTGTGTAGTACTCAAAAGCTCTTTTATATATCTCACTCAATTATACAGCTCTCTTTCCAGAGTCACTGTTATCTTCTTTCAAGTTTTATCCGCCTGTCAACAATAGTTTCTCCAAAGAGCACCTGCATAAACAATCCTGTAAACACTCTTTGATGCTCTTCTAAGTTTTATCATAAACAGGCTCAATGGCCTTGAATTATAACACAGTTGCTACTTTCTTTTATCAGTGGGGGGAAAAAAGAGATACAATGTTTCAGTCCACTAGATGGCAATAGTTCCTGCTTCTTCCATTCTCCCTCTATCTCCAATATACAATAAAGCCAATGAAAAGAAAAAAAGGATTAAAAGTTACAATTTGGCCAAAGGGAAAGGTAACAAAACTAATCCAAAATCTTGTAAACTAAAAAAGGCACCAAAAATTTAGTAATTAAACAGGTAAAAAAAGGAAATCTCCCTTCCAATCCAGTCCCGTCAAATTTAAAAGTAGAACTCTCCACAAGCATCCACAAATAAAAATAAATTGTATTGCAGGAAAATTAACTTAAATTCAGGCTCAATTCCACTGCTTAATTTCTTCTATCTTCAATTTTAATTATATTTCCACTTCAGGGTGTTCTTAAAATCTTAATTTAAAAGTCTCTCACCAAATCATAACACTATCACTCATTCTCTTCCGTTCTGGAGCTGTCCCAACTTCAACAGCTTAATGGCTGCCTCTTCAGCGCCAGAAAAAAGGGCTTCTCCTGGACTTTGCGGTGTCCCTGGGATCGGCAGGATGTGCCCTCCCGTATCACTGTCTCTACGGGACAGTGAGGTCCAATTTTGACCGTCCAGTTGTGAAGATATCAGCGGTGGTCTCGGAGCACCGAAACCTTCTGTAATCCTGTCGTGACATCAGCTTCACCCTCCTCCCACCTTTCAATCTTATATCTTGCATCATTCTTATGCTTATTCTTGTCTTTTTCCCTTGCCATATATATATTTCCTTATTATCTTATTGAGATATTGAAAATAGGTATTTTCAATTTTTATCGGCACAATCTGAAATAGAAACAATAATCTTAGTAATATATTCATCTTTATCAGTGCAATCTGTCCCATGAGTGATAGTTGAAGTTTCTTCCATTTTTCCAAATTTCTTTCAATTTGCTGCTTTAATTTATAATAATTATCTTCTTTTACTGTTACACATCTTGATGTTAAATATATTCCAAGGTATTTAACTTTTGTCACTATTTGTATATTCAATTTTTCTTCCATCTCTCTTTTTTGTTTTTCTGTCATATTTTTAGCCAAAATTTTTGTTTTGTCTTTATTTATTTTCAAGCTGGAGACTTTCCCATAGTCTTCTATTTGTTCTAATAATTTAGGGCCTGTTATGAGCGGATCTTCTATAATAAATACCAAATCATCTGCAAAGGCCTGCAATTTATACTCTTCTTTTTAAACTTTTATTCCTTTTATCTCTTCATCTCGTCTTATATTTCTATTTAAAACTTCTAATATCAAGATAAACAACAATGGCGAAAGAGTCCTTGTCTAGTACCTTTCATTATGCTAATCTTTTCTGTCATTTCCCCATTTATCATTATTTTAGCAAATTGCCTATCATATACTTTTTTTTTATAACATTTATAAATCTCTCCCCAAAATCCATTCTCTGTAATTGTTTTATCATGAACTGCCAATTCACATTATCAAAAGCTTTTTGGGCATCTAAAAACATCAACGCCATCTGTTTTTCTGAATGGTTCTCATAATATTCCAAAGCGTTCAAAATTGTCCTCATATTATCTTTGATTTGTCTTTTTGGTAAAAATCTGTTTTGATCTGCATGTATATATTCATTTAGCAGCTTTTTCAATCTGTGTGCCATTATTGACGCAAAAATATTATAGTCTGCATTTAACAATGAGATCAGTCTATAATTTTTTATTAATTGTAAATCCATATCTTCTTTAGGTATAAGTGTTACAAATGCCTCCTTCCATGAATCTGGCATTTTTGCCTTTATTAATAAATCATTAAATAAGTCCAACATTATATTACTGATGACCTCTTGTAATGTTTTATATAACTCCGCTGGTCCTGGTGCTTTCCCACTTTTTTGTCTTTATCGCTTTTGTTACTTCCATCATGTTATTTTTTTCTTCTAGCATTCCTTTGTATTGTTCTGATATTTTAGTCAAATCTGATTTTTCCAAATAGCTTAATATCTCTTCCTCCAGAATATTCTCTTGAGAGTAGAGTTGCTCATAATATTTTTGAGTTATTTTCTTTTTATCTTCTTTATCTTTGTAATTTCCTTTCTCCATCTTGTAAACATTTTATTATTTTCTTCTCCCTCTCTTTTTTTAACTTGTGCACTAGCCATCTATTTGAGTGCAAAACAGAGCAGTAGTTGTGTATGGAGGCCCTTAAAGCCTGTTTAATTTCTGAAGAGCAGAAACACCATTTTAGAAAAAGTCATGAGGAGAAATTCTTGAGGTGGGTGCCCAAGGAGCAGAAAGAGAAATGTAACAGAATGGCTGTCTGCAGAGACCAGAGCAACAGACAAGATGTTGCAAAGAGAAAAGTGGGAAAACAGACCAGAATAAAGCCCAGCAAAGATTTTCTAAGCAGAAAGACCAGGAACAACCATGGAGTTTCATCTGTGGTGAAAAGACACATTTGAAGAAAAACTGTTTGCAAAGGAAAAACTATTTGCAAGGAAGAAACTATTTGCAAGACAAAAACTGTTTGCAAGGAAGAAAATCAACTGATGGACAAATTCTGTTGCAAAAGTTAGCTATTGCAATAGCAGAGACAAATGGATAATAGACAGTGGGGCTAGTCAAACAATTGTTAATAATTCAAATTGTTTTTCAGAATGTATCCAGCTGGAGGAGATGCAGTAGCCTTGGCAAATGGCCAGAAGGCTAAAGTCATTGGAAAAGGCAGTGTGGTGATTCCATATCTGGAGGAAAAAATTAGTAACATATTGTGAGTGCCTGAAATGGAGCATAATTTACTGAGTGTCTCGGGGCTTCCGGCGGTGATGTCAGTGTGGAGTGGGTGAGGGGACAGAGCTGCATTCCTGAAGCTCAAAATATCTTCACTAAGGGCCAGTTTAGGGCATTACTGATCCTGTAGAAAATGGCAAATTAAACAGGAAGCTCCAGAAAATTGGATGGAAGGCAAACCCCCGAGTAGACTGGAGTGGTACTCTTAAAACTTAGTGAAGAAGGAGCTGGTCTTGAAGATCGGCCTGGAGCGCTGGTGGCCGCGAGAGTGGAAAGTGAAAATTTAAAGTGTGAAGAAAAAAAGTGTGTTACCAAGAGCCTTTTTTGATATAGTATCTGAGTTCAATCTGCGAGACATATGGAGAGAGACACATAGAACACATAAACAATATACATTTTATTCATACCCACATCAATTGTAGTCCAGGATCAATATGGTCTGGACAACAGCAGAAATTCAAAATGAAATAGAAGAAATTGAAATAGGAGTAAATGATTGGGCCGATCACAATCCAATTATATTAAAATGGAAAACCCAAAAACAAAATAAACGATGGACAATGAATCAGAATTTGTGTAAAGATAAAAAATATACACAGATGTTAGAGAGGGAGTTGAAAACATTTTTTCAAATAAATAAAAAAGAAGATACTTCGATACAAAACTTGTGGGATACCACAAAAGGGGATTGACCATCGCATATAATTCTAAGAAAAATAAAGAAAAGAGAGTGCAACTAGAAACCTTGCGGGATGAATTTTAAAAAATTGAATATGAAGTACAAAAAGATCCACAAAATAAAAAGATAAAGGAAAAATGGAACTTTATGAAACATAAGATTAATTTGATAACACAAAAAGAAATAATTAGGATAGTGAAACAAAATTATTTTGAGAATGCGAATAAAACAGGCTGATGGCTAGCATATAAATTAAGAAAAGAAAAAGGAAGGAGAATAATACAACAGTTACAAGATGAAAATGGTATAATACAGTATAGGAGAGAAGAAAAAAAGGAAATAATACAAAACTTCTTTACAAAGGTTTACAAGCAGGAAGACATAGAAGATGGGAAAGTTAAACAATACATAGAAGTGGCCAAATTGGAAAAAATTTCTGATGAACAAAGAGAAATGTTAAATAGACCAATAACAATAAATGAATTTGAAGTAGCCCTGAAAAAACAAAAGAACAATAAAGTACCTGGCCCGGATGGGATTCTGGTTGAGTTATATAAAAATACACAAGAGGTACTACAATGGATAATGTTGGAGACATATAATGAGGTGATAGAAATAGCAAAAATTCCGGCAACCTGGACAGAGGCGATCATTACCCTCATACCCAAAGAAGGCACGGATATACAACAAATCCAAAACTATAGGCCAATTTCTTTGCTGAACACAGACTATAAAACATTTGCAACAATAATAGTGGAGAGATTAAAAAGTTTTTTGAATAATTATATACATTCAGACCAAAATGGTTTTCTGACGGGGCGGCAAATTAAAAATAACATGAGGATAATAATGAATCTTCTCAAATATTATGAAAGTCATCCGGAAAAGCAAGCGGCACTGGTTTTCCTTGATGCTCAAAAGGCCTTTGACAATTTGAATTGGAACTTCATTACAACACAATTAAATTATATGGAATTGGGGGAAAGATTTGAAAAAATGGTGGGGAAAATATATTCCAAACAAACAGCCAGGGTTGACAGAAAAATGAGGGGTTGACAGAAAAAAATAATATTACAAAAGGGGTTAGGCAAGAGTGTCCCCTTTCTCGTCTTCTATTTATTTTATCACTCGAAACTCTTCTAACGAAAATTAGGGAAGATCAGGAAATAAGGGGTTTAAAAATTAGGAAGGAAGAATACAAAACTCAAGCATTTGCCGATGACATGGTATTCATTTTGGAAGATCCATTAGAAATGGGTTCTAAATTGATACAAAAGATAGAAGAATTTGATGAAGTAGCGGGACACAAAATTAATAAAGATAAGTCGAAATTAATAACAAAAAATCTTACAAAGGGTCAGGAAAAGGAATTGGAGGACAAAATAAAAATGAACATAACTAAGAAAATAAAATATCTGGGAATTTGGCTTACAGCAAAATGCTCCTCAATTAAGGAGGACAACTATGAAAAATTGATACACCAAATAAAAAAAGATTTAGGAAATTGGGAAAAATTACAAATCTCATTTCTAGGGAGGACCACAACAGTGAAAATGAATATATTGCCAAGAATTTTATTTCTGTCCCAAGTGATACCGTTAAAACTACAGAAAACATTCTTTCAAGAATTAAATAAATTATTTTCCAAATTTATATGGCAAGGGAAAAAGCCCAGGATTAAATTAAAACTTTTGCAAGACACAAAGGATAGAGGGGAATTGGCGTTACCAGAATGGGAAATTTATCACCAAGCGGCAAGTTTAGCATGGTTAAAAGACCGGGTGGAGCTGAAAATTAATAGAGTACTAACAATAGAAGGCCATGACTTGCAAGCAGGGTGGCATGCATTCCTGTGGGATGAGAAATATAAATCACATAAATATTTTCAAACACATTTGATCAGGAATGCATTGCTACAGATTTGGAAAAAAACAAAACAAAAACACTATACTAGAATCCCAATGTGGTTATCACCAACAGAAGCATTGATATACCCAAATTTATTGGAAAAAAATAAGATAATTAGATATAAGGAATTGATAAATGATCAGGGAGATTTGAAAATGAAACAAGAATTGGAACAAGAAATCTGTAGGGTGATGGATTGGTGGACATTTGCACAAGAGCCTTGGTAGTACAGTGGTCTAAGGCACCCTGTTATTAAGCTGGTTATTAAGACCAGCTGCCTGCAATTACTGCAGGTTCGAATCTCGCCAAGGCTCAAGGTTGACTCAGCCTTCCATCCTTTCTAAGGTAGGTAAATTGAGGACCCAGTTGTGGGGGCAATAAGCTGACTTTGTATAAATATACAAAAGAATGAAGGCTATTGCTTACCGCATTGTAAGCCGCCCTGAGTCTCCGGAGAAGGGCGGCATATAAATCAATTTTTTTTTTAAAAAAAGTGCAATCTAAATTTGTAAGAGATAAAAAGATATATGAAATACGAAAGGAGCCGCAAGAATTAGATAAAATTATTCATGGAACAGAGATAAAATTAATTAGTAATATATACCAATATCTACTGAGGTATAAAATGGAAGAAGAGGTAGTTAAAGATACCATGATTAGATGGGCCAAAAATTGCGGGATTTCGACCATTTCATGATGGCCCCACAATGACGGTTTGAGGACCCAATAGCAGATCGCAAAGCACGTGACCACATTAAGGTGGTGAGGCAGGGTTGATGGCCAGTAGAAGAGTATACTGAAGAATTCTGGGACCTCATGTGTCATGTGACCTGGCCAGAGGATATTTTGGTGAGCTGTTTCAAGGATGGGCTGAGTGATGATCTGCATAGCCTGAGGTGCACCGAATCACCTACATGAGTGATACGTCAACCCCGAAGAAGCCGAGATTGATATGGCCAGAAACCAGTACCTAGCGGGGCGAGCATGGAAGAAATCCCCACCCCAATGGAAGCAAGAGCCCCTCAAACCACAAACCACATTTTCTCCAAAATCCTCAGCCTGTTTCAAGTGTGGAAAAGAGGGGCACCAAACTGCAGAGTGTCGTTTGCAATCAACTGCCTGGAATCACCCATCAGATGGGGGCGGGATTTGAAAAACCTGGCCAGCACAGGAAGGAGACTGTCCTGAGGAGCAGGGAGATCATAGAATTTCCATCCCCCCCTTTTTTGGGGAGGGAACCCTGGCATCTCAGCAGGAGGAATCACACTCATTCGGAAGCAAGCCAGAAGATGAACCACTGGTAAGCAAACCAATTAAACCGCTTACCCTCCCCTTAAGACTATTTATCCCAAATCGGGACAGGGAAATAAATAACTCCGCTCTAGTGGACTCAAGGTGCACCCATTGTTTGATCAGCCCAACCCTAGTAGGAAAGTTGGGGTTTAACGTAAGAAGCTGAAAAACCCCATCGCTTTTTGCCAACTAGATGGGTCAATAGCAGGGGGGAGCCAGCTTCTTTGGCCACCGAGCCTCTACATATAGACATTGGAAGCCATGAGGAAATACTTACATTTATAGTGGCACCTGGCATGGAATGGCTGTTAGTCTTGGGTCTTCCATGGGTGAAAAAATGGAACTCCAAAATCAATTGGAAGCAAGGCATCATAAAATTTCAGATGCAGGTGACTTTTGCCAAGAATCCACATAAAGAAACTGAGGGGGCAGATAACCGAGAAACAGCCATGCCTGGTCACACCATGTCAACTTAGGGCATACCCTAAGGATTTGGCTGAAGTTTTTAGCGAAAAAGCCTCAGACAAGCTCCCCCCACCACCACGCCACTGACTGTTTGATAGAAATCTTACCCGGTGCTAACTCCCTAAACCCAAGATGTACAGCATGTCCCCAAGGGAGCTGGAAAAGCTGAGAACATTTATTGAGAAAAACCTAGCAAGGGACTTCATTGAGCCAGCCCGACCATAACCACAGCTCCAGTGTTATTTAGAGAAAAAAAAGATGGCTCAAAACATCTTTGTGTTGATTTTAGAAATTTGAATACAATCAGTGTGGAGAATATGTACCCCCTCCCCCTCATGAAAGATATGCTAGCACACCTTGCTAAAGGGAAATTTTTTTTCAAAGCTGGACTTAAGGGAGGCTTACCACCGTGTCAGAATTAAGGAGGGGGACGAGTGGAAAATGGCATTTAACACCCTCCTTGGGTGCTACCAATTCAAGGTGCTCCCTTTTGAACTACAATGAGCCCCTGCAGTGTTTATGCAATTAATAAATGAAGTGCTACATCAGCATTTGTATAAGGGGGTCCTGGTCTACTTAGACGACATTTCAATATATAGTGAGACCAAAGCAGAACATGTAAAACTAGTCAGGGCTGTCTTAAACAAAGTCCGCTCGGCCAAACTTTATGCTAAACTTTCTAAATGTGAATTCCACCAAGAAAAGATTGACTATTTGGGGTACCACATTTCACACCAGGGTGTAGAAATGGACCCTCAAAAAGTGCAGGCTGTACTTGATTGGGAACCACCACACATGTGTACACAGTTACAAAGCTTCCTGGGTTTTTCTAACTTTTACCACCAGTTTATCCCTGCTTTCGCTCAAATTGCCCTCCCCATTACCAAGCTCTTAAAAATGAAGGGGGAGGGCAACCCTAAACCGAAGCAGCCTTTGAACTGGACTATGGAATACCAAGTGGCATTTGAAAAACTTTTTTTATTGAAAAGTTTTAAAAAGTTTTACAAACATTTCCCCTTCCCCCTCCCTCCCCCCCCACTTCCCAGAGCAAAATACAGGGTATAACATTTGACAATCATAAGCTAACATAAGCTCATTATCTATGGCATTTGAAAAACTTAAATGGCTGTTCTCAGCAGAACCAATTCTAAAACACCCAGACATGGAGAAACCATTTGTCATACAAGCAGATGCTAGTGGTGTGACAATAGGAGAGGTCCTGCTTCAGAAAAATGAGCAAGACCAGCTACAACCATGCGCTTACACATCCAAAAAGTTGAATGACACTGAGCAAAGGTGGACCATTTGGGAGAAAGAGGCTTATGCAGTTCGTTGGGCACTGTTAACCTGGAGACATTTCCTAGAAGGGAGTAAGACCCCTTTTGAAGTCTGGACTGATCATAAAAATTTAGAAGCCCTAAAGACCCCAAGGAAACTCTCCCCAAAACAAGTATGATAGGCTCAGTACTTTAAATGGTTTGATTTTACTCTAAAATACTTTCCCGGGGGAAAGAACTTTCTGGCAGATGCGCTATCCAGAAAACCGCAATACAATAGTGTGAAGTCAGACGTAATCAAACCCATAGTACAAAACAATCAACTAGCCGCAATACAATAGTGCGAAGTCAGATGTAATCAAACCCATAGTACAACAATCAACGATCAACAATCAACAAGAAACATTGGTGACACCCAAACTTTTAAATAAGCATTGGCCACCAATGAATGGTTTTTGAACCACAAATCCAGCTGTCTGATGAAAGAAGACTTGGCTTGGGTGGGAGGGAAGTTGTATGTTCTAGCCAGCCAAAGACTATGCTTAATGGCAAGGTGCCATGACTCCAAATTAGCTGGACATTTTGGTTTTGTGAAAACTTTACACCTAATTAAAAGACAATTTTGGTGGCCATCACTAGAAAAGGACATAGAAAGCTATGTAGCTAGCTGCCCCATTTGTGCAGCAGCAAAAAGACGTCAGGGGAAAACCCGAGGTCTCTTGCAGAATGTAGCCGAGCTTTCAGTGCCATGAAGAGAGATTGCTATGGATTTTTGCTATGGATTTTTTTTTATTAGAAAATACAAACAAACAAACGAACAACAACAAAACATACAAACAAGTAAACAAAAATCCATCTATACATCTTCTTTTCAAACTTGTCGCATCGGCAATCTATATTCATCTTTATACCCTTACTCTTTCTTATTTTAACTTATCTCTTATATCTATCTTCCTAATACATCATCTCTATATATTCTCTTAATCAATATTTTAATTTTACTATTAACCTAAATTGGTACTTAATGTTTATATCTATAATTTATATCTTCTCATTTATTTCCATATCTTTTTTCTTTTCTATCCTCCAACCAAGTATACCATTTCTTCCATACTAAATGATAATCTTTTTCCTCTTTTTCTTGTATTTCCTTTGTAAGTTTGTCCATTTCTGCACATTCCATAATTTTACTAATTACTCTCTCCTCTGTTGGTATATCATTATCCTTCCAATTTTGGGTGAAGACTATTCGTGCTGCTGTTAATATGTGGATGATTAAATATTTTATTTCTTTTTCATATTGTCCTGTAATTATTCCTAATAAAAAGATTTCTGGCTTCATTTCTATTTTTTGGTGTATAATTTCTTCTATTTGTGTTCTAATTATTTGCCAATATGGTTTTGCTTTCTGACAGGACCACCACATATGGTAATAGGTTCCTCTTTGGAGTTTGCATTTCCAGCATGTTGGGGAGGTATTCGGGAACATCCTCGCCAGTCTGGCCGGTGGGAGGTGCCACCTATAGAACATTTTGTATATGTTTTCTTTATAGGGTACAGACATTGTTAGTTTGTAGTTTGTGTTCCATAGTTTTTCCCATTTTTCCAATTCAATGTTATATCCGAAATTTTTCGCCCAAATTATCATATTTTCTTTAACCACTTCTTCTTCTAATTTGTATCTTAGTAGGTAACTGTAGGTTTTTTTAATCAATTTGTCGTCTGTTCCTTTTAAAATTTTATCTAATTCATATTGACCTTTTTGAAATCCAAATTGTGCCAAATCTGTCTTATATCTAGATTTTATTTGCAAGTATGGCCACCAATCAATGTCTGTACCCATTTCTTTCAGATCTTGTCTTGATCTAAGTTCCCCTTGGTTGTTTAACAGGTCTTTATTTTGGCAGTGTCCATAGCATTAGGGTAAATCTGTGCCTCCATAGTCAATAGCCATTCTGGAACTTTACCGTAGTGTGTCTTTTTTTATCTCCTGCCATGTCTGGAACAATGCTTGTCTGATAATGTGTCTTTGGAAATATCCATGTTGCTTATCTTTTCCCTCCCACAAAAATGTGTGCCATCCTTTTTGTAGATCAAATCCTTCTAGTGTCAGTATTCTTTTATTTTTGAGTTCTATCCAGTCCTTAATCCAAATCAGTGATGATGCTTTATAATATGTTTCCCAGTCCGGTAATGCTAGTTCTCCTCTCTCCCTTGTATCTTGAAGGTGTTTTATTTTGATCCTTGCTTTCTTCCCCTACCAGATGTAATTTGCAATTAATTTATTGAAATATTTAAAGAAGTTCTTCTCCGGTTTTATCGGAATCACTTGAAATAGATATGGGATTCTGGGTAGCACGTTCATTTTAATCGAGGCAATCTTTCCAAGGAATGATAGTTGTAGTTTACTCCAAATTTCTAAATCTTTTTTTATTTGTCTTGTCAATTTATTGTAGTTATCTTCTCTAATCGATGATCCTTTGTTAGTAAGCCATTTTCCTAGATATTTTACCTTTTTTGTCATTTGTATACCCATTTTATCTTCTAATTCCTTCTCTTGTTGATTTATGAGGTTTTTCGTTAATGCCTTTGTTTTTTGCTTGTTAATTTTAAGTCTAGCTACCCTCCCATATTCTTCTATTCTTGCTAATAGTTTAGTTCCTGTTAATAGTGGCTGTTCTATAATAAAAACCATATCATCGGCGAAGGCTTGAAGTTTGTACTCCTCTTTTTTGACTTTTAATCCTTTTATTCCTTTGTCTCTTCTAATTTCATTTAGTAATGTTTCTAGAGATAATATAAATAACAGGGGGGATAGAGGGCACTCCTGTCTCACTCCTTTTGATATTGTGAATTGTTCCGTCATGTCTCCATTTATTGTTATTTTTGCAGTTTGGGAGGAGTAGATTTTCTTTATCATGTTTATAAATTTATCACCAAATTTCATGCTTTCCAGCTGTAGTATGAGAAATTTCCAATTTACATTGTCAAATGCCTTCTATGCGTCCAAAAAGATTAATGCCAATTGTTTGTCTGAATTTATTTCGTAGTATTTTAGTACATCAATTATTAACCTAATATTGTTTTTTATTTGTCTTTTTGGAAGAAAGCCGTTCTGATCTGGGTGAATGTATTCATTTATTACTTTTTTTAATCTTTCTGTGATAATCAGTGTAAATAATTTGTAATCTACATTTAATAGTGATATCGGTCTGTAGTTTTTGATTTGTGTTTGATCTGTCTCTTCTTTTGGAATCAGTGTAATAATGGCTTCAGTCCAGGATTAGGGATTGAAGCTTTCAAGAGTGCATCGTTAAAGATTTCAAGTAAAAGTTCATCTATTGGGTGCTGGCATGTTTTGTAGAATTCTGACGGTATACCATCTGGTCCTGGGGTTTTATTATTTTTCTGGTTCTTTCTTGCCTCTATTTTTTTTAAAAAAATTGATTTATATGCCATCCTTCTCTGGAGACTCAGGGCAGCTTACAATGCGTTAAACAATAGCCTTCATACTTTTGTATATTTATACAAAGTCAGCTTATTGCCCCCACAAACTGGGTCCTCAATTTACCTACCTTAGAAAGGATGGAAGGCTGAGTCAACCTTGAGCCTGGTGAGATTCGAACTTACAGTAATTGCAGACAGCTGGTGTTAATCACAATGCTATCAATCTGCTGAGCCACCAGGCCTATTAATTCAGTCATCATAATTGGCCTGTTCAGTAATTCTCTATGCGTTTCTTCTAGTTCTTTGACATCTGTTTTATTTAAATATTGTTTAATATCTTCTTCCAAAATCTCTTCTTGCTCATATAATTTTTGGAAGAAGGTTTTCGCTACATTCTTTTTATCTTCATTTCTATGGTATATCTCTCCTGTATCATCTTGTAGTTGGTGTATTGTTCTTTTCTCTTTCTTTCTTCAATTTATATGCCAACCAACGCCCTGTTTTATTTGCATATTCAAAATGGTTTTGTTTTGCTAATTTAATTTTCCTTGCTATTTCTGTTTGTGTGATCAAATTAATTTTATGTTTTGTTAAATTTATTTTTTCTTTAATCGTTTTGTTTTGGGGTTCCTTCTGTAACTCAGATTTATATTTTTTAAGTTCCTTTAATAAATTATCTCTTATTTGTTGTTTATCTTTGTTTTTCTTCACCGCGTATGCAATTGTCAGGCCTCTTATGTAGGCTTTTGCCATATCCCATCGATTTTGAAGAGAGGTTTGCTCTTTTGTATTTATCTTAAAGAATATATTCATTTCTTTTTCCATCATCTGTGCATAGTCTTTGTCTTTTAATATTTCCTTATTCATCATCCATCTTTTCTTTCTCCGATATCCTTTCCATATTATTTTTACAGGATTGTGATCTGCCCAGGTATTTGCCATTATTTCTACCTCCTCTACGTCTTTCCTGAGTTCTGTCGTCATCCAAACCATGTCTATTCTAGATCATGATTGATGTGGTCTAGAATAAAATGTGTACTGTTTTTTCTCTCTATTTACCTCCCTCCATGCGTCTTGAAGACATAATTCTTGTATCATCTCCTTGAAGGTATCTGAAAGAGTCTTTTCTTAGTTTTGTTTTTCTTGTTACTCTGATAGTCTTTTTCCATGTCTGTAATTGCATTAAAATCACCTATAATACAAATATTCTTATATTTCAAATCTTTTACTGTATCATGTATATTTTTTAAAAAATCATTTTGATTCCCGTTTGGTGCATAGATCGAAATCAGTAATATTGTTTTTAATTCTGTTTGTATCGCAATCATCAAGACCCTTCCAGATGAAAAATTACAAGGAGTTATAAAACTTTTGAAAGATCAATTCCATATGCTCATAGCGGAACAAGCAGCAACTAACTTACAATTTGCGAAACACAATACATTTTGTAATGCCAATAAACTGGGAAGGTGGTTGGTTTACACACTGAGGAAACAGCAGAGTACTCGGACTATTGGGAGTATTGAGTATAGAGGGAAGGAAGTATTTCAACAAAGACTAATTAAAGAAGCCTTTTTAGATTATTACACCAAACTATATGCTAAAGATGATATACAGAATGAACTTACAAATAAATATCTAGAAGAAAAGAGAGTTATAAAAATTTCCAATGATCAAAAGGAAAGAACGAGTTTACCAATAACAGCTGAGGAGATTATTGCTGCTATTAAACAACTGAAAACAGCTAAAGCTCCAGGAACGGATGGTTTAACTGCGGTGTACTATAAAACTTTACAAGCAGAAATGATTGAACATCTTAAAGACTTATTTTGTAGCATACAACAAGGAGGAAAAATACCCCCTTCATGGAAAGCAGCTTTTGTCTCTTTGATACTGAAAGAGGAGACAGGTTCTACAAAACCGGAAAATTTTAGACCAATATCTCTCCTGAATACGGATTATAAAATTTTTGCGAAAGTATTAGCCAACAGATTAATGCCAGTTATTCAAGAGGTGATTCATTATGATCAAGCAGGATTTATAGAAGGCAGATATATGAAGGATAATGTGAGGCAAATTATAGACTTATTGGAATATCTTGAGAAGAATAAACAGATCTCTGCAGTGCTGGTGTTTTTGGATGCGGAGAAGGCTTTTGATCGAGTGAATTGGAATTTTCTATTAAAGACTTTAAAAAAGATGGACTTTGGGGATCAGTTTGTACAGGCAGTTTCAGCAATTTATCAAGAACAAACAGCACAAATCATTATTAATGGAAATTTAACTACAAATTTTAGTATAGAAAAAGGTACAAGACAAGGTTGTCCGTTATCCCCGTTGTTGTTTATTCTAACTTTAGAAGTCTTGTTGAATACAATACGGGACTCGAGCACTTTGAAGGGAATAGTGATAAGGCAAGAGGATTACAGAACAAGGGCATTTGCAGATGATCTGGTTGTTACCCTAACACAGCCGATGGAATCAATAATTCAGATGAAAGACATTATAGAAGAATATGGTATGGTATCAGGATTTAGACTGAATCAGAAAAAAACCAAGATGATAGTTAAAAATATGACAGTTGATCAAAAGAAGGAATTGGAAAGGAAGGCAGGCTTTGAAATAGTATCAAAGGTGAGATATCTAGGAGTGCAAGTTGCAGATTCAAATATAAAATTATTTCAAAATAATTATGAAGTGTTGTGGCGAAAGGTACAAAAGGATATGGAAACCTGGAAAAAACTGAAGCTGTCTTTACTTGGAAGAATAGCAGCAGTTAAAATGAATGTTCTACCTAGATTTTTATTTTTGTTTCAAATGATTCCGGTGCTTAAAAGTGATAAATACTTGACGGAATGGCAAAAAGGAGTGAATAAGTTTGTTTGGAATGAGAAAAAGCCAAGAGTTAAATTGAAAATTATGCAAGATGTGCGTGAAAGGGGTGGTCTTAAACTTCCAAATCTGTGATTGTATTATGAAGCTGCAGCGTTTACACAAGCAAGTGACTGGTTTGGAAGGACAAAGACTGGAATATTGAATATTGAGAGTTATGATCTTGAATTTGGTTGGCATGCATACTTATTTTATGATAATAAGGTGGATAAAGCATTTAATAGCCATATACTTAGAAGCTCCTTGATGAGAGTATGGAAGAAGCACCGACTCAAATGGGATTATAAAATACCGTTGTGGTTGGATCTTGGTCACATTATACGGAATATAAATATAAAGTCACTCGGGGGGGGGGTTATACAAAGAAGTACTTTTTAATGATGGGGGCAGATGGCAACTAAAGACATTGAATACACTGTTTGAAGAAGGGATTAATTTAACTTGGTTACAGTATAATCAACTTCAATTGAGATGGAGAGAAGATCAAAAAACTGGTTTAATGTTTCATGAAGAAGAATTGGTTAGACAGATAAAAGACAAAGGCCCAATGCATATTAAGAGGGTTTACAATGTTTTGTTAGAAAGAGACTCAGAAAATGAATTGGTTAAAGATTGTATGGTAAAATGGGTGCAAAATTTTGGAGAACCAGTTATGATGGAAACTTGGGAAAAAATATGGGTTCAGAATGTTAAATTTACACAGTCGCAGAATTTGAGGGAAAATTTTTATAAAATGTTTTATAGGTGGCATTTAGATCCTAAGAAATTGTCATGCATGTATCCTAATGTTCAACCGAAGTGTTGGAGATGTGATTGTTTAGATGCTACATATTATCATATATGGTGGACATGTAAGAAAGCAAAGGCTTTTTGGATAAAAATTTGGTGGGTTATGCAAAATGTCTTGAAGAAAAAAATTCAATTTTCTCCTCAATTGTTTTTACTGGGAATAGTTAAGGGTTTTTCAGTGGGTGAAACAAAGTTGATACTGTATATGGTGACAGCAGCTAGGTTACTGATTGGTCAATATTGGAAAAGGGATGATATGCCTACAATTCAAGAATGGACTTTGACGATGGCCAGTTTTGCAGAAATGGCGAAGATATCAGCATACTTAAAAGACCGGACTCAAGAGACTTATGTATGCGAGTGGAAGAAATGGATAGATTATGTGCAGAATAAATACCAAACTAGGAAGTACCAGATAGCTTTTAGCTAAACGTTGTGTAGAAATGTATAGTTTATAGGGGGCAAAATAGCTTATTGTTATGTAGAAATGTATAGTGCACAGGGGGGAGAATAGAGGGGTGGTAAAGTATGATATAATATAATGTGGATGGATTTCACCTTGGGAAAGTCATGGGGAGAGGGGAGGGCTTGGGGGGGTTAGGGAGGGATGGGGGGAAATGGGGGAAAATTGATATTTGTAAAACTTTTTCAATAAAAAAAGACCCATCTTCATCTGAATATATTTGTTTTGTTTTCAAGTGTTTTGATGTAAACTACGATACCTCTTTTTTTGTGTTCTGCTAATGAGGTATATAGATTCCCTAATCTTGGATTCTCTAACATTTTTTGGTGTTGTTTTTTGATATGGACTTCTTGTAAATTTATAATATCCATCTCCAATTTTTGTAACTTTGTAAATGTCTGGGTTCTTTTGGTTGGCACATTTAATCCGTTTATATTGATTGAAATAATTTTTATTTCCTTTATTTATTTTTATTTACTTATCTATTTGTTGTCCTTAATCTTCTTGTGTTTCTTGTTACTATTTGTGTTTTTTCCCTCGCTCCTTCTCTCTCCATTCTTTCTCTTTCCAATCTTCTCTTTTCCTCTTGTTCGCCTTCTGTTTCTTCTATGGAATGTTCCTCTTGGCTTTTATTTTCCAGTTCTTCTCTGGTTTCTTGATCTTCCTCTAGGATGAAATGTTCGAAAAACTCCTGGGCTTTTCCCAAACTGTCTATCCTAAATTTCTTATCTTGCCACAAGATTAGGATGCCCTCTGGTATTAGCCAACGAAACATCACTTTATATTTGTTTAATTGTGTTGTGAGAAAATTGTAATTTTTCCTCTGATCCCTTACTCTTCTTGGAATCTGTTTGAGTGTTATTATTTCCTTCCCTTTATACAAAATTGCCTCATCTCTCATCTTTTTATAGATTTCTTCCTTTATCATTTTTTGGGTGAATCTGATGTGCACTTCCTTCAGCAATTTATGCCTGCGTGCATAATTTGTATGCACTCTATAAACCTCGTCAATGTCCCTTCGTATATCCTTTTTATCCCTCTGTGTTGTTTCTGCAAGGATCTCCACCATTATCTCTCCTAGATCTTCTTCTTTACTTTCCGCTATGTTCTGGAACCTAAGATAAAAGGATGCCTTCTCCATTTCCAGATATGTAATCGATTCTTCCAGTTCTCTGTTGGTTGACATATGTTTTTGTTCCAATGTTTCTATCTTCTTGTCCTTTTGTTCCATTTTTGATTCCACCTTTTGGATCCTTTGTTCATTTTTAACAATATTCTGTTGTATCTTTTCTATTTTGTCATCCATTTTCTTTATATTGTCTTTTATTTCTCCCACCTCAGATTTCAGATCCTCATGGTTTCTTCTTGTTTCCTCGTGATTGTTTGCGATAGATTCTTGTGTCTTATTCATTGCTTCTTGAATCATTGCCAATACTGATTGGATATTTTGTATACTGGAAGTGGAGGCTGCCTTTTCTTTATCTGTTCCCAGCATGGTTTCTATCAACCTTTGTAGTGCAGGAGATGCTGTAAGGGATGCTTGATTCTAGGTTATTTTCTTATTTACTTTGGTTATAGTTGTTGTGCCTGTGCTTATCATTTTTACTCTTTCTTGTAGATTCTCCCAAAATTTCATACACTAGCTTACTTTTGATATCTTTAAGTTTGTTGTCTATAACCGTATTTAACTTCTATATCATATGAGTTTTTAAATGACAATCTTTAAATGGCAGTCTATATTTATAGTGTTATAAATTTATCTATATAAATACTCTTATCACTCTAATAAGTACATAACCATTTAACCACTCTATCAGGCAATATATAGTACTATATATCTTTCTATATACTAATTCCAGCTTTGTAAATTCTAAGTTATATAAACACTTATGTAAAGGAGAAGGAAAATAAGAGGAGGGAAGTGAGGGAAAAAATTTAAAATTCTAACAATTCATTAATCTGTTTTTGATATAGTTAGCACAATATATATAGTCAATCTATAACAATAAGTAAGTAAAACTAGGTGTTATTAAAATTAATATCAATAGCAACTATTTTATCTCAGTTGTTAAGTACTAATTACCAATCAATGGTCAACAATCAACAATTATTAATAAGTAGTATATATTTCTATTTAGGTTAATCAATTATATATATGGTTCATTATTAAATCCTCTTTCACACTTGCATCATTTTCTGCTCAGTCATCTGTACAGTTCTTTTTCCAAACTCTCTTGAAGTATAGTTTTTAATGTCTCTCACCAGCAATGTCCAAATATCCAAATTCAACACTTTTAGGCAGCAAGTTCAAAGTTCGTTATTCTATCACTCCGTTAAAGTCACCACTTTTCCAGTCACCATTCTGTTTCCACCGCTCTCTCTCTCTCTCTCTCCGATCTTTAATGGCTTCCGTCAGTCTCACAGTCCTTAATCCTTAAAGCTGTCTTCCTGCAATTCCATTTTCTTTTGTAATCCACACCTCTCTCAAGTTGGTATCCAGATATATCTGTTGAAATTTCTTTCCTCGTCTCCGCCGCTCTATCGCCTTTCACGTAATCACTACTTGTCAAAGTTCTTTCTTTCTTCCATCGCTCGTTATCTCCTCTGATCTCTAGATACTTTCATCAAACTCATGGTTCAATACTGAATCACCTTCCTCTATTCGATTTATTTGTTTTGTAATCCACACCTCTATCCAGTCAAAGTCCGAGTGTACCCGTTGGAGTTTCCTTGTTCCCACCTCTCTTTCTCTTTCACACAGTCACTACCTGTCAAAGGTTTCTTCTTCCGCTCCTCTCTCCTTTTCGTTGCCATTTTATCTGGCTGCCATTCTGCTGCTTGCTTTGGAGTCTCGATCTCTTTGTTCTCTTTCTCTTTTTTCGCTATATAATTGTACCTCACTCTATATACTTTTTTTCTTTCCTCTTTTCTCTTACCATTGCGATTTAATGTTTCAATTTTCGCTTCCTACTCTTCGGCTGTCAGCGCTTCGGGCCAGCCAAAATGGCTGGTTTTTTCCACACCAGAATTAAGAGGTTTCTCCTGAACCTTCGGGGCAATTGCTTTTCTTCCCAAAGTTCTTGAAGATTCATCTTTTTTTCTATTGATCTCTCCGGGATCAATAGTGCCTAAATTGGCTTCCTGGTTAGGAATATTGGAACTTCAAGAACGGAGCCCCGTTCTTTTGTTCCAAACATGCTGACATCACTGCCAGAACTGCTATGGATTTCATTGTAGAATTGCCAAACAGCACGGGAAATACTGTTATTTGGGTCATGACAGACCTGTTTTCAAAACAGGCACATTTTACACCTTGCCAAAAGATCCCAATTGCTAAAAGTTTTGCCAAATTATTCCTAATACACATTTATCAGCTTCATGGAGCTCCACAAAGGATCATCTCTGACAGAGGGGTTCAATTCACCTCCAAATTTTGGAGGGCATTTTTGGACCTACTTGGTAGTGGCCAGGGGTTGAGCTTGTCACATCATGCATGTACTAATGGCAATTCTGAGAGATTGAACTCAGTGCTAGAACAATATTTAAGATGTGGGGTCTGCACTACATCCCATAGCCCCTCTTTGCGCAACAGTAGACTGCATTTGGTGGACCAGGATTTGTAGTTGGTGCCATCCAGCCGGGTAATCAGCGATAAATTTGGAGCTTGATCGTGTGCCATCCTCACCAGGATATGAAATATATCAGAAGGCCTGGCGGAGTAATGTGTGTCGCAACTCCCTTATTGCTGTAACTGCTACGTACAACCTGAGCCCATAACCAGTGTTGAGGGTAAAACTTCCCTCTGCATAGTAGGCAACAGACCAGACAGCAAAGAGATACGTTGCTGGTTAAACACACAGATACTCACAGACTTTGAACGGTGAAAAAAAAAATTCTTTACTCTTAGTGAAAAAACAAACTTGGTTTCTCAAAACAAGGATAACATGTCTTCGAATAATCACTCTCCAACACAAAACATAGTTTGCTTACAGTTCTCTTCAGTCACACACAGTCCCTCTTCAGGAGATCAATCATCAAATAGCAGGAGCAGGAGCTCCCAGGCTTCCTGTCTACTTTTATGGCTGCCTGATAATAGCACAGCCAATCATTCTTCTTATATCATTTAAAGTCACAAACACAGTTTTTATATATATTACCTACCCAACCGTAGGATGAATATCCAACATGTTTTATTAATTTTCAACAGGATAAATGGACTGAACTTTTACCTTTTGCTGAAGTTGCATTTAATAATTCTGTACACTCAAGCACTGGTTTTACCCCTTTTAGAGTAGCGACAGGCCAGGATTTCAGCCCCATGCCTGAACTACCCACAGAAGAACCCACCATCCCCTCACTTAAGGAGTGAATCAGGGGTGGGTTCTAAAATTTTTTACTACCAGTTCTGTGGTGTGGCTTATTTTGTGGACGTGGCTTGGTGGTGGGGGTAATGTGACAGGGTGGGCGTGGCCAACTTCTCCTCTTTTTTTTTACTTTTAAAAGCACTTTTTCTACAACCTTAAGAGGTTGCAGAAAAAAATGCTTTTAAAAGCCTCTGACGATCAGGCAACTCAGCTGGGATCGTCAGAGGCTTTTAAAGGCATTTTTCCCCCTACAACCTCTTCGTCTGAAGACGTTGCAGAAAAAAATGCTTTTAGAAGCCTCTGACGATCCCAGCTGAGCCACACGATCATCAGAGGCTTTTTTTTTTTACTTTTAAAAGCTTTTTTTCGGCTGAAGAGGTTGTAAAAAAATGCTTTCAAAAGTAAAAAAAAAAGACTCTGATGAGGTGGGCGGGGTAAGCGAGCAGCGACCAGGCCGGAGACCAGTTCAGGGGCGTGGCCAGCCAATGTTATTACTGGTTCTCTGAACTACTACAAATTTTTACTACCGGTTCTTGCAAACTGGTGCGAACTGGGAGCAACCCACCACTGGAGTGGAATGGATAATTTGCAAAACACATGGCCAATGGTTAGATTAACCTTAAAGGAAGCTAGGGAGGCTTTTAAAATTCAAGCTGACAAGAAAAGGACGGAACCCAAACCTTTCCATGTGGGAGATAGAGTATATTTATCTACAAAATTCCTGAAATCATTACAGTCATCAAAGAAACTAGGGCCAAAGTTCATTGGACCTTTCCCTATCACTAGGGTCATCAATCCAGTAGCAGTTGAACTACTCCTTCCAAAGACACTCAGGCAAGTCCACCCACTATTCCACATTAATTTACTCATCTCTCAGACCACCTGCATGTACACCACCTGTTCCCATCATGATTGAAGGTGAACAACACTTTGAAATCAAGGAAATCCTTGACTCTAGGATCCACAGAGGGAAAATCCAATACTAAGTTGCTTGGAAACATTTACCCTCAGCCCACAACAAATGGGTCGCTAAACACCATGTTAGAGCTCCAATCTTACTGAGAAAATTTCACTCCCAACACGCTAACAAACCTTGTTAATATACTATCATAATTTTTTTGTTTATATTTTTTCACAGGTGGACCCTTTCGTTTTCTAAGGAAGGTAGCATGTCAGATCCCTAAAAGTGATACTGCCATTCAATTGGGAGTAGAAAGAGACTTGGATTCGATTTACTAGCATTGCCTGTGTCAACAGATATTTTACAACCTATATCCTGGCGCCAAAGAGCCCTGAGATCCCCTTAACGTTGAGGAATGTTTATGACAGTCATGTGGGCTGTTTCACTTTAAAGAAAAAAGGAGAAATGATGTGAATACATACTTATCTGATTCTCAGGGCAACTGGTAAAGAAAACATCTTCACACTTGTGTATTGGCTAAAATCTGCATTCTGGCTTAAAGGAGAAGTCTCTACTGCTTTAATCCTACTTGTCTTGCCTAAGGGTATTCAGACGTTGCTTTGAATCCATTGCTGTCACTTCTGCTTAATAAAAGGATCCTTTTGAAATACTACATTTCAAGAGTTTTTACTTTCTTAAATTGGAAGGAGAGGCAATCCTTACACGCTCATTGGCCAATTCAGGACTGGGAAGGCCCCAGGAGCTGACTTCATTACTGCTGAATTACTAAAGAACAATTTGGAGTGGTGGATGCCAGTTCTGACGGCGCTATTCACTTGTATCAACTGCACTGGCTATGTCCCAGAAGATTGGGGTTTGGCAATTGTTATCCCAATTATTAAAAAGGGAAAGAGAGATGACCCTGCCAATTATAGATCAATAAATTTGCTAAACAAAATCAGCAAACTCTACGCCAAACACTCCAAGATAAACTAAAAGAGTGGCTGGATATTGAGAATTTGATCACTGAAGAGCAAGCTGGGTTTAGAGAGGGGAGAGGCACCACAGATCAATGCTTAGTTCTTCTTCATCTGATTGAAAAATACATATCAAATAGACCTGTATCAGTATACACCAGTTTTATAGATTATCAAGGCAGCCTTTGATACGGTTACCAGGACTAAGCTATGGGAGAAGCTGGAAGCTGCCTCAATTGACCACAGGCTTCTTCATCTATTATGTGCCCTACATACTAAAACATCCCTCAAGGTGAGGTGTAATATGCAAGGGTCCCTCTCAAAGTCAGTTAAAACTCAAAAGGGGGTTAAACAGGGGTGCACTTTGGCCCCCCTGCTTTTCAACTTTTACATAAACAACATGGTAAAATGGCTAAACAAATCAAATCACCCCCCCGCAAAAATAGATGACCAAAGCATTGGCCTCCTGCTCTATGCAGATGACACTGTGATCCTCTCCAGGACCCAGTAGGCCTTAAAAGAGCCTTGTGAGCCCTTGTCCAGTATTGTAATTACAATAAACTGAACATAAATTATGAGAAAACAAAGATCATGGCCTTTGCAAAAAGGCTAAAACTTTATTCATGGTTTCTAAATGGCCACAAAATAGAGCAGGTAACCACCTTCAAATACCAGGGGGTGGTCATTCAGTCCAATGGCTCAAGAAAAGCACATGGAGAATATGCAACTGCCTTGGGCCCAAGAATAGAGAGCACCATTCTTAAATATTTCTGCCTAAAGGCAGGATATTATGTCCCTGCTGCAATTTTTGTGGCCAAGTTGCTAGCTCAGCTTCATTATGGGTCCTTGCTTGGACTGTCAGCTTCGTGTTTTACATAATTAGAAATAGTTCTATCCAAATTCTCCAGATGCCGCATTGTGTTTCAAATGCACTTCTGTGCCTGGAGACAGGATTGACAAAAATCAAAGCAAGAATCTGGATAGCCTCCTTAAATCTGAGGCTAAAGCTTAAAAACTTAAAACTTCTTTCCGCAAGGCCTTGCTCCATTAATCCTCCAAGACAAATTCTCTTCATCATGGATCAAGGCTGTCAAGTCCAACCTTGCCAAACAAGACTTCTCCCTAGTTTTAATACTCAAGATTGACTACAACCTAGCAAGACAAACCTTGCAACAAAGGGTGGAGGACATTGAGAGGCAGGCGGACTTAGGGAAAGTTCTGTTGTTTCTGGCTCCAGATGCCATTAAATGTGTTGTTGCTCCTGCCAGCTATCTTAGTCAGTTGGAGTCAGCAAACCACCGGAAAGCATTATCACTCACATGGTGCCGTGTGCTTCCATCGGCCCATCCTGTATGGCAAGTATAAAAGGATACCATTGATGGAAAGACTCTGTCCCTGCGGCTCAGGAGAGGTGGAGACTGTGGGTCACATGCTCCTTAGATGTTCCTTTTATATGGAGATTGGGAAAAAAAAATTCTGCCAGTAACTGCTAGGTATCCTGGCTGTTCCAACACTACCTATCTTCAGTGGCTGCTTAAGGATGAACAGTCCATAACTACAGCGCAGGTGGACAGATTCTGCGCAGCAGCACTGGGGATTCATCGCAAACATGTGCCTTCTCCACCATAGCAATGTTATATAACAATTGTGGCAAACCCTTTGCATTGCTTAGTCATTTCCCTTTTAGTGTTGAATCTACAACGGGCCACACAGTTTATGGCAGTGGTTCTCAACCTTCCTAATGCCGCAACCCTTTAATACAGTTCCTCATGTTGTGGTGACCCCCAACCATAAAATTATTCCTAAAACCATTGAAAATATGTGTTTTCTGATGGTCTTAGGCGGCCCCTGTGAAAGGGTTGTTCAACCCCCAAAAGGGTCGCGACCCACAGGTTGAGAACCACTGGCTTATTGTCAGACCATGTATAATTGAGAGAGTGGATTTTATTATAGATTTTAGTTGTTATTTATTATTTTGTATTAGAATTTTTAATTGTACATATACTGAGTGGTTTTATTTGTTCTGGTCTCTGGTCTAAGACTGTAATAATAAATTGTTGTTGTTGTATATTTGTTGTATATTTCTGTCTTTGTCTCTGTCTCTGTGTCTACCTCTCTCTCTCTGTGTGTATGTGTGTATGTGTGTTCATTGTATAAATCAATTGCTTGTACTACATCAAGCTCACAATCTGTATCACAAAATACATCTCTTTGTGTACTGCACATAACCGTGATGTAATCTGGGCAGAAACAATGGGGTTGCCAAAGTAGTAATTGGGAAAAGCAGGGGAATGTTACTTCACTTCATCTCCACTGAGTGGTCTCCTTTCTGCCCCTTCCAAAGTAGCTACACCTTTCCCTCACCTTCCCTTTGTTCTAACTTTGTAATTTTATTTTTCTGTTTTTCCTTAAAGGAACTGAAGTTTTTAATAAATATAATTGTAGAAAGTAGAAAAAAATGTATGTTGTTCCCTCATAACTTATTTTTATAGAATAGAATAGAATTCTATATTGGCCAAGTGTGATTGGACACACAAGGAATTTGTCTTCTGTGCATAAGCTCTCAATGTGCATAAAAATACATTCATTGATAATCATAAGATGCAATACTTAGTGGTAGACATAGGATACTAAATAACCAATCAAATCATACTAGGAAACTACATACTAGAAAAATACACAAATTCAGAACTAGAATGGTAATCATCTTTAAAATACTTTCCTAATTATTATTTTTAAATGTTGATTATCTTTAATACTTTTATATGAATTAGACAGGAATGACTTCTTTTACAATTAGTGTAAACCTCAGGCTGTATTATGACTGGACTAATGAAGTCAGGAAAGAAGGCAAGAGGAGCGCCTGCCACCTTGTGGCTCACTACTGAATTTTACTCTATGCAGCAATCAGACTCAAAATCCAGTAGAGGTAATGGCTTTTGTTCATAATGCATTCTTGATAAAATCAGATCACAATCTTCATATTTGCCTATATTTGTGTACAATTATATATTTGTCAAGAGGCAACTATTTCCCCTCATTCATCCATTCATAAAGTGTTTGGTTTATATTTAAATTATAACACCACAGTCTATTACAGAACATCTCAATTTACATTTACATTACATTTTACAGTATATATGATTATCACAATCATAATTATATCATTATAATGATATATCATTATAGTGTATTATTTACTTTTTAAAACATATTTACTTATTGTATTATGTTATTATATTGTTTTATACATATTTTCACAACAGAAACTTTCTGGGCATATGCAACTTTCATAAATATTTGTTTCTTCCTCTGCTTTTCCTGCTATTAGTTTTATTTCCTCAAAGTATATTGTAGAAAGTAGAGCTATTCAGAAGCCATCCTATAACTATGAAATTAGCTGAATTGGAAGTCAGTAAATCCAAAGATGTTTTTAGGCAAGAACTAAATATCCAAAACTTTATTCTCCCATAACCTTGAATAAGGACAAGCTCCTTTTTATCAACATAGTGGTATGGAAGTTTCAGTCTTTCATTTTGGAGATAAAAAGGGTGATAGGAGTCCTCTTACTCAGCTGGCTGATCCTGTGCTCAACTGATAACCCACTGAGGAATGGCCCTCACCACAAGATTATCTCTGGGGTATGTGTTTCAAGAAGTCTAGATGGTATCTATGACAACTTGATCGAAGTCCAGCCCCTTTTTTGTGTAGCCACCATTTTGACTTTCAACCCCTTCTTTCAACCCCACTATATTGAGAGCTGAGGTCACAAAGGATGGACTTTGAGATACCAACAACATGGACTTTGTAGTATTATTGTATTTGCAAACAGTTATTTTTATTTTAATTTGACTTTTTTTTTCTTTTTACATGATGCTAATGGTTTGATTGATAACTTCTAACATTCCTAAATTTCAAATAAAAATTGTCTTGTTTTCCAGGTTAAGATAGGAGGAATATCTGGAGTTTGTCTCCTTATAAGAAAAAAATTGTTAGTGCTAATTGGTATCTGGTTCGTATTCTATTAACATGACTTTTCCCCCCTCATTAACATCTTAAATTTTACGCCCCTGCTTTCATTAGACTTCATGTAAATGGACTTGTGTGTGGTCTCATTTAATATGTTTAACACCATGTAACTGGTTGTCAACCAGATCTTCAGCATGGGTTTCTGCAGTGTGCTTGATATCGACTGCCATAGAAATGGGGAGGGGGGCATGGGCATTTGGGATGGGGAAGCAAGCTGGTGTGTAGTAGTCCCATGAGAACTGGAAGGGAGGTTTGTACTCATGAATCATGGCGCTGCTGAGTGGAATTGTTTATACTCCATCACGGCCAATCATCCTGAGACTTCAGGTGCGAGAAATATCTGAAGAGGAGCTTTCCCATAACATCATACTGGACGTTGATTGGATTCTCTATGCTAGACCCTGGTGGGAGGGATTTGGGGTGACTTTCAGTGTGTAACCTTCATGCATTTTGAATCAGATCTTGCCTTGCTTTTGCTGCTATCATTTCAAACTTAGTAAAAGTACCTCTTCTCTAATTCAATGGAATTGGGGGTTTTCTTTCTTGAGTTTTGAATGGAGGCAGGCCTGACACTGGTCTTCTATGCTAAGGAAGGGTTACTTTTGTCTTATCCAATCAACTTCTCTCTTGTAATTTTCTTTGATGTGTTAACTATAAAAGGGATCAAAAGCTGGTTCTCTGTTGTGGTCCACCGGCGGCCTGCGGAGCTGGCAGCAGAGTCGGACAGTGAGGAGGTTGGGGAGGAACATGGGCCAGTCCTGGAGTCTGGGGAAGGCTTGGACAAGAGCTCTGCATCAGAGGCAGAGAAAGGGCCATTGGGGAGGTACGTGCTGCCTCCAGAGCCTCCAGAGTCAGAGCTCAGCTGACTGAGTGCGTGCATGCGTAGAGCTGCCAGAAGGCAAGAACAGTTAAAACAAAAGGGACCATTCAGGAGTAGGGCTTGAAGAGCAAAGGCACATGGGCCTTTGCAGGAAGCAACGTTGTTAATTCTGTTCAGTTTAAAGTCTGAAGCTCTGTTTGATTCTGTATTCTGTGTGGCTTTGCCAATTAGGTCTTTGGCAGCGTGTCAAGGGAGATAAAGATGGGTGATTATCAGCCTCATCCTGAAGGACTCTTTACAACTATTTGGGACTCATCTGTGAATGAACAGAATTCACAGCTGTTGCAATAAAAGAGGTTTTTGGGACTACTCGTGTGTTTTACTGACTCAGGAAGCCTAGGTCAGAACAATCTCCGGATTCCCTATTTGAATGACAAGAATCCTTTTTAATCAGAAAGTTCTGAATAAATTGTAATAAAATTATGTTCTTGTCTCAGTTTGTTTCATTGGAAAATATGTGTGCTGAGACATGAGCCTAGAAGCCATATTTTGATCCTCAGAGCTGTTCTGTTCTGTAACCATTCATACACAGAATCCTTTGTGGCACCAACATGAAAAGCAAGTAGAAAGGAAGAAAACATTATTGGGTGAACTTCATAACTTTTATGAAATATACAGCTATGTCCAGTGTACTGAGAATAAACAAGCTTGAGCTCTTACTGCAGAAAAGCATATACAGTGTGGTGATTAGGTATTATGGAATCCTAGCAGGATGACTTCCATTGATTGGAATATAGTAATTAAACTGTTCAAAGAAGCAGAAATAATGGAAAAGGAAGAGAAGTTGCATTTTATGTTACAAAACATAACATAAAAGAGCCGAGGTGGCGCAGTGGTTAGAGTGCAGTACTGCAGCTACTTCAGCTGACTACTAGTTCAGCAGATCAGCGGATCAAATCTCACCGGCTCAAGGTTGACTCAGCCTTCCATCCTTCCGAGGTGGGTAAAATGAGGACCCAGATTGTTGGGGGCAATATGCTATTTAGTATACTGTCTTTGGTGTAAGCTGCCCAGAGTCCTCGGAGAGTGGGCGGCATAGAAATATATAATAATAATAATAATAATAATAATAATAATAATAATAATAATAATAATAATAATAATAATAATAATAATATAAAAATAAAAGTGCATTCTTGCTCAAAAATCCAAATAAAAGAACTTGATAATGCTATAGAGGGATTCTGAATTAAAATGTAGAGAAACAAATACGATGCTGGTGCTGTCAAAGAACAACATCATCATACTTTTGGATGATACCTTTTCTAAACAAATAGCAGATTATTCAAAGAGAGGTGAAATCATAGCAACAGGAGATTTTAATTAGTCATCCTGGTATTTCTAGGAATTTCCTGCAGTTTACAAATTTTATTAGTTTACCAAAATATAAAATACAAAGGAAAATAAAAAGTAATGGAAAACCAGGAGAAGGAAAAAGGAAAGAAGAGAAGATGTGGGATAGAAAGGGAAAAAGAAAAAAAAGCTTTGACTTCCAACTAGATAATACCATTTAAAACCTCAACTTTTTACTTGTACACAATAGAATAAACTAGCCATTTCTATAACAACAAACCTATCTAATCAGCAAAACCGAAATCAAATTTTCATTTTTTTCCCCCATCACAAGCACAAAATCCAGAAGCAATTTCCAAATAGAAACAAAACTAAATATATTCTCTTGTTTGGATAAAGAAATAAATTTAATCATCACTGCTTTTCCTTGCTGTGGGAAATAGGATATATTTCTGTTTGCTCAATCTTTATACACTGTCATAATTTATATTAATAGAATTCTATAGTTTTCAAATGTTTAACTGGAAAGGATTAAAAAAAAACACTTTTTCTAAATTTTAAAAGTTAACTTTTCTTTAAAAACATTTTTAAAATCAATAAGTTCTAATACATCTTTTTCTTTTAATAATATTTTACAATTTAACAATTACTCAATTATATATAAAGGAAAAAATCTTTATTTTCAAACTTCATAAACCCAAACCGCAAAACTGAATTAAAGCTGTCTTTCAATTATGTATATCACATCAATAGAAATCCAATTAACTCCAATTAGCTCATTAAATTTAAGTCTCTCCCTCCAATTTATCCTTTTTTGTTCACTTTTAAGTATTTCTAACCATTCATATTTTCAAATATGATTTCAATAATATTTTACAAACTTTGGGAATTATTCAAACATTGTATACAAATCCATTTTTAGACACAAAACTACACCAAAGCTTTCTTTCAATACACATGTCAGATTTATAAAAATCTATCATAACTCTGATTAACTCATTAAATTTAAGTCACCCCCTCCAGTTTACCCTCATAGGATAAACTCTTCTTCTTCTCAGGAATATCTACCAAGTCCCTTTTCTCAAGAAATTCTCGATCTTGTTAATAACCATGAAAAAGAAATCCCAAAGTTGTTCTATTAAAAATTGTAGTTTAACTTGGAACTCTTCCTCAAGGAATAAAATAATCTTCTCTGAGATGTCTGTAAGATCTCTTTTTTTTCAAATTCTCAACCTTGTTAGTATCCATGAAGAAAACGTTCCAAACTTGTTCTCTTAAGAGTTGTGAATTTACTGGAAACTCTTGTTTCAATTGCCCTGAGAGGGTTGTATTCAAACCATCATCATAATAGAAGGTGTCAGATTTTTATTTCAAAGTTGCAGTTGAGTTATTTGCATTGTCAGATATTTGTGAAGTTGTCTCAGTGGGTTGACGATTTTTTACACCTAATTGTACCTCTTGCTCGGGTTTTATATCGTGTGTGTGTGTGTGTGTGTGTGTGTGTGTGTGTGTGTGTATGTTTACAAAATGAGAATTTTCAAGGGCTTCCCTAATAACAAACTCAAGCTCAGGTTTAAGCATCTTTGTAGCACCCTCTAGTGGTCAAAAAGCATATTTGTTTATTTATTTGCCAATCAGAGTTCATGAAAATCAGGGAATTACAGATCACCCACAATAAAGCAATCCAGTGCTACATATTGTTTTAAAAATAGTGAAATAGAACCACATCTTTCTATCCTTATGTTTCTCCATTAGAATTAAGAAGAAAAGATACACCACACTTCCTTATTTTAGCTTGCCTCCAGCAACCTTTTTCCTTGTCCTTTAACTATAAAAATGGCTCAGAGTTGCCTATAAATTAAAAAAGGATAAGCAGAAAAGACTTATAACACAACTACAAGATGAAGAGGGGAATATTCACCATCGGCTAGAAGAAAAAAAGAGAATAGCCCAAAATTATTTTGAAACACTCTATAGCCAGGAGAGGGTGGAGGAGGAAGATATAAAGAAATACTTAAGAGATAGGAATCTTCCAATAATATCAGAGGAAATGAAAGAAATATTAAATAGCAAGATTACTATGATGGAAATGAAGGCGGCTATTCAAAAACAAAAAAATAATAAAACACCAGGACCTGATGGCATCCCCTCTGAGTTTTATAAAAAGATACAGGGACCTCTGAAAGTGTTATTGCTGAATCTATATAATGAAGTCTTAGGGCAATCGAAATTACCACAAACATGGAGAGATTGATATCACTCATCCCAAAGGATTCTACAAACACCCAGCAGATCAAGAACTACCGGCCAATCTTGCTGCTTAACATGAACTATAAAATTTTTGTAACAATAATAGCTGAAAGGGCCAAAAAATTTTTAAGTGAAATTATTGATTCGGACCAAAATGGATTTCTTCCAAACAGATATATAAGAAATAATACACGGACGATTCTGGATACATTAGAATAGTACGAGGCCCATCCGGATAAGCAGCTAGCATTGATGTTTGTAGACGCCCAGAAAGCGTTTGATAATTTAAACTGGAACTTTCTGATTAACCAATTGGAAATTATGAAATTTGGAGGGAAATTTACAGAGTTAATTAGAGCAATTTATTTGAAACAATCGGCCAGAATAATAATGAATGGGGAAATGACAGAGAGGATTGATATAGCTAAGAGGGTAAGACAGGGATGTCCCATGTCACCCCTCTTATTTATATTATCCTTGGAGATACTATTAATGCAAATTGGGAAAAATCAAATTATTAAACGATTGAAAATCAAACAGGAAGAATATAAGGTACAAGCATTCGCAGATGATCTGGTATTTATTATGGAAGATTCTTTGGAGACGGTAACCATCTTGATGCACGAAGTTGAAGAATTTGGTAAGGTAGCGGGGCTTAAAATAAATAAGGAAAAAACTAAATTGTTAATGA
Organism: Arizona elegans; assembly: GCA_022577455.1. NCBI lineage: Eukaryota > Metazoa > Chordata > Lepidosauria > Squamata > Colubridae > Arizona > Arizona elegans. The sequence goes on from JAKOOJ010000002.1 coordinate 90,054,612, forward strand.
AGAATTGTACTAAAAGGCAGGGGGAAGAATTGGAAAGGAAATTGGGGATTAAAATTGCCAAAAAGGTGAAATAATTAGGAATTTTGTTTATGGCAAAATGCTCTACCGTAAAAGAGGATAATTATGATAAATTGATTCAACAATTACAAAAAGATCTGGATATATGGGCCAAATTACAGCTATCTTTAGTAGGGAGAATAGCTGTAATAAAGATGAATGTATTACCCAAATTGTTATATTTGTTTCAATCGATACCAATTAGATTAGGGAAACCATTTTTTGAACATTTAAATAGAATGATAGGTAAATTCATTTGGCTGGGGGAAAAAGCCTGGATAAAACGTAAACTTCTGCAAGACTTCAGAACCAAAGGAGGCTTCGGCCTACCCGATTGGGAATTATATTATCAGGCAGCAGCAATAATTTGGTTAAAAGACTGGGTACAAGTAAGAAACAAGATAATATTTACATTTTCCAACAACTAAGTGGTTGCAGCCCCCACACCTAGCTGTCAGCTCACAAGCTGCTCTGAAGCACAACCTCTGAAGCTACTTGAAGACCATTGCTGTATGGAGGATCTTGTGGGATGATTCTAGGACTCTCCCTAACCTAGGAAAATCATATAAATGAAAATAAAGCCTGTTCCTTCTGTTAGTAAATTGAAAAAAACAATAATCCAGAAAGAGAAGATTTTCTGGGTTTGTCAACCATCAGCCATATTCACAGATAGTCCTTTCCAGGAAATTCTGACTTGGCTTGCTGACAATGAGGAATACTGAGAATCAACTATCCTGGATATTAATCAATTGTTAATCAATAGAGAAGATTAGCTGCAGAAGCAGTAGTAGGAGAACTATTAGAGGAAAATAAAATCGAAACTCTGCTTGTAATGAACTCAGAGCAACAATGAGTAGGAACACAGGGCAAACAAGAAAAGCTAATGGAATGGCAGGGGGAGGAGAATTTCTTAAAGAAGGAAATTCTTAAAAGTCCAACTGTAAACTGCTCCCATGAGGGGGGAAATGGGGAACAGCAGAAGCTAAAAAAATAATAATAGTGAAGATCTAAAAATGGATACATATATACTGTACAAAGCTGTAGAACTTTGTCAGAAAAGCAAAAGCTACAAATGAGCTGAGATCAGTGATGTTGGAAGAAAAATCCTGTTGTAGCGCGGGAATAACGAGAGGCACAAGCAAGCAAGTGACAACAGCTCTTTAATATACAGTGAGACTTCAGCAAAAACTCTGAAGCCCCCAAACAGAGCTTCAGAAAAAAAGCCCCCAAACAGAGCTTCAGAGGCTTTTTTCCCTGAAACTCTGTTTCAGAGGCAGGAAAAAAAGTTTTTTCTGAAATGGAGTTTCAGAAGTTTCAGAGGCAGAAAAAAAAAAAGCAAAAAAAGCAAGGCACAGAGCTCACAACCAAGGAACCTGTTGCTAAAATTCACCTCTGGGAACAGCTGATTGGGGGTATTCCTGGAGGCCGATCTATCTGCCAATCAGCTTTTTTATTATTTTCCTCCCCAAAAACTAAGGTGCGTCTTATACTCCGGTGCATCTTATACTCTGAAAAATATGGTACTTGTTAAGTTCCCCCACTCCTCCAAGCATGGAACTAGGAACTTTATGGGCATTGACAATAGATTACAATATATTAAAGCTCCTAAATTACAATTAGGTAACACTACTACTTCATCATATGAAGTATGGCAAATGGCAATCTCACCTATGGTCAACAATGCCTAAAATGGTACAGGAGCCAGTGCTGTCAGCAGCTGCTTTTTATGCTGCTTTTTAGAATCTGGGTTGTGGAGACAAGCTTGGCATTGATGACAGTTTTATGCATTAGCAGAACTGACTGTCCCAGTCAGGCAAATATAGTTGAGAGATGAGATGCATATTAATAAATATGTATGAAATTAATGCTATGAATTTTGTTATATTTAAACAACTAATTTGGTTCCTTCTAGAGGCCACATAAGATATCATGCTAGTGAGTTTCTATATTAAATAAGATAAACTGAGAAATGTAGTTTAATACTTAATTATTGCAAGCTTACATTGTAACATTTAAATTATAAAAACATTTATTGCAAAAGTCATAAATTTTGTGTAGATCAGTATTAATGGAAGTTGTACCCAAATCAAACACAAGGTGGTGCTATCACAATGCAGAATAACAGATTAGGGAGTACCTGCCCTCTTAGGGAATTGTTGCCAGATGGTAAAAGGAGTGGCATAAGACAACAGCAACAAAAAGATAGCTGAACTTAGTTTCTACACTGATGAGAGGAGGAAAATCCTATTATAAAATGTAAAAACTGGACAGATAAAATGTCAAAAGGACAACCTAGAAACCTGTTCTTTCAACCATCTGCTCTGTGGTGAGCCTGAAACAATGGAAATGTATCTCAACAGCAGGCAAGTTTTTGCAGGGTTTTTTCTTTCTTTCTTTATCTTTGCATGTATTCAGCCATGTGTGAATGCATTATGTATTCAGTACCTGAGGAAACAAAAACTGGATTCTTGATTAGGAAGACCACACATGGAATACTGCATCCAGTTTTGGGCACCAGAATATAAAAAAGATGTTGAAATTCTGGAAAGAGTGCAGAGAAAATCAGCAAAAATGATTAGGCGACTGGAGACTAAAACATATGAAGAACAGTTGCAGGAATTGGGTTTGTCTAGTTTACTGAAAAGAAGGACTAGGGGAGACATGATAGCAGTTTTTCAATATTTGAGAGGCTGTCACAAAGAAGAGGGTGTGTGTGTGTGAACTGATTTTCCAAAGAACCAGAAGGCAAGAGAAGAAATAATGGATGGAAATTAATCAAAGAGAGAAGCAGTCTAAAACTAAGGAGAAATTTCCTAATGGCGAGGATAATTAATCAATGGAATGGCTTGTCTTCAGATCTTGTGGGTACTCCATCATTTTTAAGAGAGCCTTGAGAGCCACTTGTCTGAAATGGTATAGGGTCTCCTACTTGAAAAGGGGATTGGAGAAGAAGACCTCCAAGGTGCCTTCCAACTCTGTTATTCTATGACAGCTAATATATTAAAAGATTTTAAAGTGGATGTTAAGGAACTTTCTTCTCAGAAAAACCAACTGAGCTTTAAGTGTTCCAAACAGTATTTTCATCTGGATCCTCATACAAGAAATGTGATTAAAGAATAACATTAATTGGGAGATTCTATGTGGTAGACTGACCCTTGTATTCTACTCTATGAAATTGTTGGACTATGCATTGCAGCTACAGAATTGATATTGTAACAGATAGCATGAAGGATAACTACCCCAAATTCACCCAAAAAGAATTATTTTTTGAGTTACCTGAGCTGATTTCCATCAACACCTGTTTGCTCTCAGAAAAGGCTGAAGATTCAGACAAAGGAGAAAATTCTGTTCAGAACTACAGACTTAGGTAAAATGAATATTTTAGGCTAGAAGCACAAAATAACAGTGATGGTAGTAAATATGCAGAATTGATACTAGACAAATCATTAGATTGTGAGAATATTTCACAGTTGATTTTAATGCTGTAGATGGAGGCTTTCCACTTAGATCTGGAACAACATAGCTATTGATGTTTTAGACATTAATGATAATTGTCCTTATGTTGAACAGTCAGTTTACTAAGTGAAATTAAGAGAAAACAGCTGGATACCTTTGTTGCTAAAGTGGAAGCCGGCGACAGAGACATCAAAACCAATGCTCATATTACATATTCTTTTGGCCAAATATCAGAAAGAGTACTCAGATCATTTCAGTTACACAGAAATATGGAGAACTTATTCTTGCAGGAACAATTGATATGAAAAATACAGTAATTATAAACTGAACATCAAAACCATAGTTGGAGGAGGACGCTGCTTATTGTAAGATTCTTGTGAATATTGAGGATGGGAATAATTCTCCATAAGTGATTATATCATCTTCAGCTAACCTTTTACCAGAAGACTCTCCTGAATGGTGACTTTCTTCAGTGTCACAGATGGTGACTCTGGAGACAATGGCTTAACTTCCTGCAACATTGATGCAAACCTACCTTTCCAGCTGAAACCCACAAAGAAAAGTATTACCAGTTTGTGACACAACAGCTATTGGACAGAAAACAAATGTTCTCAAATATACCGTATTTTTGGAGTATAAGACACACTCCCCCCCCAAAAGAGGCTGAAAATTTGGGTGCGTCTTATACTCCGAATGTAGCTTTTTCAAAGCTTTTTTTCAGCCCTAACGAGGCACTAGTGAGTGAAATGAACTTCCATGCTTCGCCTGCTTTTCTCATTGCTTCTCTCTCCAACAATCAGCTGTGCTTTAGAAGTTGTTTTTTATCCCCAACCACGGGATAAAAAGCGTGCTCGCACTCAAAACTAGCAAACTAATATGCTGAAGCTGACCAGACTAAGGATGCTAGCCAGATGAATACCTGGTAGGCAGAATTTTTTTTCCTATTTTCCTCCCCAAAAACTAAGGTGCATCTTATACTTCGGTGCATTTTATATTCCGAAAAATATGGTAACATGACAACTGCTGACCAAGGTTCTCTCAGACTCACTTCAATGGCAATATTTAATTTTCAGTTTTCACTGATAACCCTCCAATGTTTGAAAGAGCCTTATATGATTTGCACTTATGAGCAAACAATATTCAAGGTCAGTTCATTGGATCAGTCCATGCTGTGAATGTGGACACAGAACAAAATGGCAAAATTTATGTATTTACTTTTGCCTAGGAAGTTTGGGGATGGTTCTGTATTATCTTACATCTCCATCAACTGTGAAAATGGGAATCTGTATGCCTTTAGAACTATGGATGATAAGGATATACAGATCCGAGTCTCTTCAGTGTTGGGATTCAGAATGGGGAGGTGAAAACTATGAGGCCGGTGAACATCTGAGACAGTTTCAAACACACTCCTATTGTGGCAATTAGGGATAATGGGCATCCTCCTCAGTCTGCCTCTGTGACCCTAAGAATTCTTCTAGTGGATGTTCTCTGATCCTTACATGAAAATTATGGATAATCCTAACGGTGAAGTCCTGCAGGAGGGAGATCATACTCTAACACTATATTTGATTATCTGCTTGGTTGCCATCTCATTCATTTTTCTGCTTTCTGTCATAGTGTTTATTGTAATCTAATTTCAGAAATGGCAGAAATTCATGGGCAGCACTAATTCTGTATCTAATGTAGTTTTGGGACACATTTTGCAAATGGTGATGGTCCTAGTTTTGATACAATTATGTGGTAGGTTGCACTGGTTGATTTTTGATGAGGCCTGTTTCCTTGGTTTTTTTTTTAATGGATCCTGTTTGCATTCAAATGCATACAAGAAATTCAACAGATTCCCATAAAACCAAAACTCATATTAAGGAAGATAAACTGATGTCCAAAATGGGAATAGTATTAAAACATTTCAAACAGTTTTACATTTTAATTTATAATATTTTATTATTTGAATATGTTGTCAACTATAGAATAGTTTTCTTGTGATTAATTCTAGAAAAGATTGCTTTGTCTGGTATGCATTTCTTAATAAATCTCTTTGCTGTGCCTTGCTACCTTTTTCTTTTGTTTTCCTTTTTCACTGTTTCTCTGTATTTCGCTTTTGTAATCTTCATTCCTGACCATTTTGAGGAAGTCACAATCATATTTCATATAATTCTTTGCATTTGAAAACTTACTTTGAAAGAAAAATGCAACAGATAGGGAGCATAAAGGCTTTGAATAAAGTAGCTCTTACTTCAGAAAGAATCCCTCTTATCCTTCTTATCTTCTCTTCCTAAATTAGGCTAGATCTAATACTATTTTAGAGGGATGTGGTGATGCTGAGCTTGTCGATCGAAAGATCGGCAGTTCAGCGGTTCGAATCCCTAGTGCCGCGTAACGGGGTGAGCTCTTGTTACTTGTCCCAGCTTCTGCCAACCTAGCAATTCAAAAGCACAGAAAAAATGCAAGTAGAAAAATAGGGACCACCTTTGGTGGGAAGGTAATAGCATGCCATGCACCTTTAGCATTTAGTCATGCCGGTCACATGACCACTGTCTTTGGACAGTGCTGGCTCTTCAGCTTTGAAATGGAGATGAGAACTGCCCCCTAGAGTCAGGAACAACTAGCACATATGTGTGAGAGGAACCTTTATCTTTATAGTAACATATAGGGACTTTTTCTGTGACTGAAATTAGTTAAATCTAAATGTAAAATGTGATCTATGTTAAATCTACTAACATAGATTGTTTCCTCTTATTGTTCTGATATAATTTAAACAATGTATTTCTGGGCACCCTCAGGGAAAATTATATTGCAATGCTAGAGTTGTATCCCCCTCTCTCAATGTGCTGTTGAACAATAATATTATTTTTTGTGGATGAGGTAACTGGAATCTCACCAACCTTAAGAACCATCATTTCCTGTGGAATCTTCATATTTTGAATAGGTAGAGAGCCTTCAAAACTATGATTTATTGCCTTTAACAGTAAAGGCCTTTACTGCCTTTAGAAGAGCGGATTCCTTAGACAGCCACATGGTGGCAGAATAGTCAAACATATTACTGGGAACTCGAATTTTGGTGTGAGCCGAAAAGAACAAAAAATTATGACTAGGGTTCTGCAAGAAGACAAAAAGATTTTAACCAATGAAAAGATGAAAGCTGTGAGGTAAAGCAGCAGGAAATTAGTTCTTTGTGAGAGACAAAAACTGGATGAAAGTAAGGAGATTTATATTCTGTTCAAGAATTAAGGAGAGTCCTGAATAATGGAATAATGCATTAGGAGTAAACAAGGTATGTATCTTTTTTGGTTGCTTTGTCTTCCTAGAGCATTATGTATTTCAATCTACTATTCTTCACCTGAAGAAACCAAAAGTGGTTCTAAAGTGGCTAATGTGTTGAAGGATTTGAAACTGGAAGAACAGGAATTCATGGATCGCAGAGCCCATCTCATTTCTGAAAGCACTAAGCAGTATTTCTCCCTTGATATTCATACTGGGGATATATTGATAAATGATAAAGTAGACCGGGACATTCTGTGTAGCCAGACAGATGCTTGCATACTTACCAGAGGTGGGTTTCAGCAGGTTCAGACTAGTACTGGAGAACTGGTAGTGGAAATTTTGAGTAGTTCGGAGAACTGGTAAATACTGGTCCCACCCCCATCTATTCTCTGCCTCCCAAGTCCAAGCTGATTGGGAGGAAATGGGGATTTTGCAGTATCCTTCCCCTGCCATGCCCACCAAGCCACACCCACAGAACCGGTAGTAAAAATTTTTGAAACCCACCACTGATATTTAGATCTCAAATTGTGCTTGACAACCCTTTGGAATCATACAATATTGAAATAGTAATAGAAGACATAAATGACAATGCTCCCAAATTCTCTAAAAATGAATTTGAGATAGAAATTCCTGAGAATGTTCCTACAAATATGGCACTTCCCCTAGAATCTGCAGATGGTGAGGACCTAGGAGAAAACAGCATCCAAAACTATACACTCAGCACCAATGAATATTTTTGGCTTCATGTACAAAGGAACAAAGACAGAATTAACAATGTGGATCTTGTTCTAAAGAGATCACTAGATAGAGAAAAGGTGCCACATCTCAATATCACCCTAATGGCTGTTGATGGTGGGGTACCACAGAACACAGGCACTGTTCAAATTAACATTGACATAAATGATAACCCTCCTCAATTTTCCCAATCTGAATATAAGATAAAAATAAAGGAAAACCTTCCTATAAGCACTGTAGTGGCTAAATTGGAAGCTACAGATCTTGATTTGGGTTTATATGTGTCAGGTCCCATATATTTCTATTGGAATTCTGGTGGGAGTGGGGAGGTTTGGAGGGATCTCTATATGAAGTTTCTGTTTCTATTTCCTGCTTGGAGAGATTTCTATATAAGTTTCTGTTTATGTTTCCTGCATTGCTGTGCTGTGAGTTTCCATTTCCTGCATTGCTGTACTGTGGGAGAGGTTTTGTTTGCATTGCTTTAAATTGCTGTTTTTAAGTAGGAAAATTTAGTTCCAACTAGACCTCTTGCTATCACAATCCTTTCAATAAAAGTTCCTTTTGGAACAACTTCAGTTTCAAGAGTCCTGCTTTCTTGGAAGATTTGAGAGGCAAGACCTTGCATTAGGCAGGAACTGCAAACTGGTCAAGCTGGAGAGGTAACAACCTTACCAAGGGGACCATGCATACCATGTCTGCCAAGGGCAGCAACCACGAAGAGGCTGAATGCTGGGGGAGAACCCCCGCAAAAAACCCAAGCAGAGGAGGCCCCCAATGCCTAGATCAAGGAGAACATTGCCTCAAGCACTGCTGCCAAGCTGAGGTGGTCCATCGGTGTTGGGAAGAAGGAAGCCTGGGGTGGCAGGACCAAAGATGTCACCCTCACCAATGGGAGCTGCCAACCCGGCTGGAAACAGGAGATGGAAGACCTCTACGATGACAACGAACTGGAAGAAGCCCCAGACCAGCCCAAACAACTCCTGAGGGAAACCATGAACCTCATAAGGGAGGCCATCCATGGCATGCGGATCTAGGGCTCCCTAACTTGCACTGCGAGTGAGGCAGGAGTGGAAAAGGAGGGGATCCCCAACCCCAGGAGCATCTACTGAAATCACAGGGGCTATTGGCAAACCCATTGCCACCATGGAAGATCTGCCCAGGAGACATCTCGCTGCAAAGTAAGGCCTGCAACTCAACGGGGGAACCTTCCACCCTTAGAATGGAAGGATTCCGTTTGACAGGAATTTTGACAGGAATTTGACAGGAATCCCCAGCAACTAGGATTTTTCCTTATACACATGCTGACCTACATGCAGGAGTACGGGAGCGACCTCCCTACAGAAGGGGCCAAAGTCAGGGTTGTCACACTGGCTCTAGAAGGATCAGCTGCATGTTGGATAGTGAGCCTCCATAGTGCAGATGCACCGGAGCTCTGCAACTTCAACTGCTTCATGACAGCCCTGAGATGGAGATTTGAGGACCCCTTAGTCGACCGCAAGGCTAGAGACCACATAAGGCAAATTAGACAGTTGCCGAGTACATCAAAGAGTTTTGTGACCTGACTTGCTATGTAGATTGGCTAGAGGAAATACTCTTGAGTTGGTTCAAAGATGGCTTAAATGATGGCCTGTACAATGCCCGTGTTGCCCGTGGAGCCTCAGTCAGCCTGGCTTAGGAAGCTGAAATTGACCAAACTCGAAACCAGTACCGCGCAAGCCACTCCTGGAAGAGATCCCCACCGGAAGGAAGAAGGGAAGGAACCAAACCTTGCTCTACCCCAATGTGCTCAGCCGCCTTTAATTGTAGAAAGAAGGCCACCACAATGGCAAATCACTCTGAAACCATTGCTTTCATTGTGACATCAGGGATGGACTGGCCCCTAGTTCTGGGACTAAAGAAGTGGAACCCAAAGGTGGACTGGATGGAGGGGACCCTTCAATTCCCTAATAATGAATTAATCTGGAGTGAGGAACCCCACCAGACTGGAATACCGCACAGTGAGGAGGTAGCTGCAACTGCGGCGAATGGACCCCTACCGGGCATCCCTAGGGAGTACCGAGACTTGATGGATGTTTTCAGCGAAGCAGCCTCAAATGAACTTCCCCTCCATAGGTCTAGAGACTGTGCCATTGAGATTTTACCAGGGGCCAAACTACCTAAGTCAAAACTTTATGCTATGACTCCCCAGGAACTGGATGAACTGCGACAATTTATAGACAAAACTTTGAGTGTGGGCTCATTGAACTGGCAATACCCAAGGTGGCCACTCCAGTCCTGTTCTGGGAGAAGAAGGATGGCTCATTATGCTTATGTGTGGATTATAAAAATTTAAACGCTATTTGCAAGGAAAATCTCTACCCCCTACCCCTAATGAAAGACATGCTGGCCCATCTGGCGAAGGAGAGAATTTTTTCCAAACTAGACTTAAGGGAGGCTTATTACTGGATCTGGATCCAGATCTGGGAGGGGGATGAATGGAAAACAGCATTTAATTGTCCATTGGAATGTTTTCAGTTCAAGGTTTAACATTTGGGTCCAAGGGGCTCCTGCCGTGTTCATGCAGCTGATTAATGAGATCTGCATGAGCACTTGTATAAGGGAGTTTTGGTTTATCTTGATGATATATTAATTTATAATGAAACTAAGACTCAACATGTTAAATTGGTGCTGGAGGTCTTGAAGAAACTAAGGGCAGCTAAGTTATTTGTCAAACTCTCCAAATGTGAGTTTCGCCAAGATAAAATAAATTATCTAGGGTACTGAATCTCTCACCGGGGGTGGAAATTGACCCCACAAAAGTCAGAGCAATCCTCGAGTGGGAAACCCCCCGCACTCGCAAGCAATTGCAGAGCTTCCTGGGGTTCACTAACTTTTATTGGCAGTTTAGCCCCACTTTTGCTTAAATAGCATTGCCGATTACAAATCTGTTAAAAACCAAGGAGGTAGATAAACCAAAACCTAGCCAACCACTGAAGTGGACTATGGACTGCCAAGTGACATTTGAGAAACTGAAAAGACTCTTTTCAGCCAAACCTGTGTTAAAACACCCAGACCCAGAGAAACCATTTGTAATCCAGGCCGATGCCAGTGATGTGGCAGTTGGTGCAGTTTTACTCCAAGAGAATGAAGAAGGCAAATTACAACCATGTGCATGCACCTCTAGGAAATTAACTGAAACTGAACAGAGTTGGGCTATATGGGAAAAAGGATTTTGCAATCAGGTGGGCACTCCTAACTTGGAGACATTTCTTAGAAGGAAGCAAAATACTTTTCCAAGTATGGACCGACCACAAGAACTTGGAAGCACTCAAAACCCCACAGAAAATGTTCCCAAAACAGGTCCTCTGGGCACAGTACTTCCAACACTTTAATTTCACTTTGAAGTATTTACCGGGAGAGAAAAACTTTTTGGCAGATGCCTTGTCCAGACTACCACAATACAACAGTGTCAAGAAGGAAGTAATTAAGCCCATACTCCCAGCCTCCCATTTAGTGGCTAAGATTGTCACACACTCTCAGGCAAAGAACAACCTCTCCACCTTAGACAATGCCACCACCACCGAATACAAAAAGGCCTTGGAAAGAGATGAGTGGTTTAGTACTCATAAAATACTTGCATAATAAAAGATGGGTTAGCTTGAGTGGGAAATAAGTTGTATGTCCCAGCTAGGGAAAGGCTGAAAACTATGTAAGCTTGTCATGATTCCAAATTGGCTGGTCACTTTGGTTTTGTAAAAATGTTACATTTACTGAAACAGCAATTCTGGTGACCCTCATTGAAAAAAAACATAGAAAGCTATGTAGCAAGCTGCCCCATTTTTGCTGCTGCTAAACACAGGCAGGGGAAAACCCCTAGTATGCTGCAGCCACTGGCCGATCCTTCAGCATCATGGAGAGAGATCTCCATGGATTTCATTGTAGAATTGCCCAAGAGTTCTGGAAACACAGTGATCTGGGTTGTCATAGACCATTTCTCAAAGCAGGTTCACTTCATCCAATGCCAAAAGATCCCTACGCCCAAAGCTTGGCTAAGCTGTTTTTGGTCCACATATACTGCGTGCATGGGGCCCCATGACATATTATTTTGGAGAGAGGGGTCTAATTCACATCCAATTTCTGGAAAGCCTTTTTGGATCTATTTGGAACCGAACAGGGACTTAGTTCTAGTCATCATCCACAAACGAACGGGGCCATAGAATGAACAAACTCAGTTCTGCAACAGTACCTATAGTGTTTTATTAACTATCCGCAGGACAACTGGACTGAGCCATTGCCTATTGTAGAAGTGGCCTATAATAATGCACTTCACACTAGCACAGGTTTTACCCCATTCTTGCCACAGGGCAAGAATTTAATGCTATGTCTGAGTTACCCTCATATGAACCAGAAATCCCTCCTTGAAACAGTGGATCAGTCATTTGCAAACCATTTGGCCAGGGATCCGCAAAGCCTTGGATGAAGCCAAGGCTGCCTATAAAGCACAAGCAGACAAGAAACATATACAACCTAGACCTTACAAAGTGGGAGACAAAGTTTACCTTTCCACCAATTTTCTAAAATCTTTGCAGCAGTCTAAATAGCTGGGCCCTGGGCCCTTTTCAAAGGGGGGGCATGTCAGGTCCCATATATTTATATTAGGATGCTGGCATTCTGGGGGGGGGGAGGATTGGAGGGATCTCTATATGAAGTTTCTGTTTCTATTTCCTGCTTGGAGAGATCTCTATATAAGTTTCTGTTTCTGTTTCCTGCATTGCTGTGCTATGGGAGGGGTTTTGTTTGCACTGCTTTTTTTAAGTAGGAAAATTTAGTTCCTGCCTAGACCTTTTGCTTTCACAATTCTTTCAATAAGAGTTCCTTTTGGAACAACTTTAGTTACAAAATCCTGCTTTCTTGGGAAGATTGAAGAGGCAAGACCTTACAAAATGCACAAGTCACCTACTTATTCCATAGAATGCCTGAAAGAATAAACAGTTTGATCGCAGAGCCCATCCCATTTCTGAAAGCACTAAGCAGTATTTCTCCCTTGATATTCATACTGGGGATATATTGATAAATGATAAAGTAGACCGGGACATTCTGTGTAGCCAGACAGATGCTTGCATACTTACATCTCAAATTGTGCTTGACAACCCTTTGGAATCATACAATATTGAAATAGTAATAGAAGACATAAATGACAATGCTCCCAAATTCTCCGAAGGAAGGGAAGGCAGTCAGACTGGGGAAGGACTTCCTCTATGCAGCATTGATCGAGTCTTGCCAATCAGAATAACTCCGCCCTCATGGCCCAGTGTTTCGACTCGATTTATGCTGGATAGACGTGTCTTCCACTATCTCCTACTAACTGCTAGATTACCTTGCCTTTGGACTTTATTTCATTTGTTTTAATTGAGTTTTACGGCTACAGTTTAATTGTGAGTAAAAACCTCAATTGCTGCGATCGTGCTGGGAGCCTGCCGGCTGGCAGTTCTCTCCCTCAGCAGCCTTATCTCTCCGATCGTGCTAATTAGCCCCTGCTGTGCTTCAAAGGCTTCTTCCCAGCAGCGTTCCTCCAGGCTTGAAAATCTGTTTGCCTTAATTTGCTGCTGTGAGCCTGCAAGGATCCTAACGGAGAGGCTTTTCCTCTGCGGCCTTATCTCCCCCGATCTCCTTAACGAGCCTCTGCTGCGTTTCAAAGGCATTTAGCCAAGCAGCGTTTTCCCTCGGCTGGAGCTTGCCTCGCTGCAACTCATATCGCAGTAATAGCCTTGAGCTAGCGATTCTTCTGCCTGTTTATTATTGGATTGACTTTTGCCTGTGGGGAGCCTATTTGGATTGCTGCATCAGTAAGTTTGGGCGGTTAATTTTGGCGCGAAATTGCCAGCAGCCATTTTGTTCAAGGGAGATCTCTGTCATGGGGGATAGATCCAAGTCCACAGCCTCAGCCCCTTCAAAGTGCCCTGCTGCTAATACCAATGACCCGCTGGAAGGTTCCTCGACCCAGGCCCCTCCAGCCAAGCAGTCCAGGGCTACCAAGGCCTCGGCGCCTGCTATCCCTGCGCTCTCCAAGGAGGAACAACGCCGGCATCGTGCAATGGAGAAGGCTTTCTCTAGGGCGGCCCATCAATCTCGGGCTCCAGCCCCCCAACCTGCCCACCAGCCCCCTCCTGCATCAACTTCCCAGGTCATGGCTGATTCCTACAATTACAGGGAGCTATCTCCGGACTGTCCTCCTTCAGCTGGGCCTCCCCCCCCCCAGGGAAGGAACCTTTGTTCCAGACGCTGTCTGAGGCAGTTTCCTCCAGGAGCTCTTCTCCAGCTCCACCTGTGGACCCACCTGCGCCCGCTGCTCCTGCTCAGGTGCCCGAAGGCCTTGAGGCTATGCTAACCAGAGTCATCCGGGATGGCTTCGCCCAATGTTTACAGCAAGTGGGGTTGCCTTCTGCACCCCCTCCTCAACCACAATGCCAACTTCGTGGTTTCGATGACCAGTCCCTTGACCTGGAACAGGATGACTATGACTATGCGGGGGACTTAGCTTTGCCCTCGGATCACGAAGAGGCCCCAGATGCAGCCCTTTCTGACGATGAAGGATTGATACCGGATCAGTCACCGTTTATTGGTCTTTTTAACCCACAGATGTTCAGGTCCCTACTGTTTAAGGCCATTGCCACCACCCGCTTGGGTGAGGTTCCATCGGCTGCCTCCGCTCCCACCCCCTCGGACCCCGCTTCTGCTCTCTTTGCAGAACCAACTGTGGCTCCAGAAACAGTTCCTGCACCAAAGCTTTTTCTAGACGTGCTCCAACGCCAATGGTCCCTTCCGGGCGCGGGTCCCAGCCCTAACAACTTAGACAAACGACTCTACAATTCTGCTCCAGCCTTGGCCGACCTTCTCCAACCTCCGGTCGTTGACTCTCCCATCGTTGCCTTGACTAATCCAGTCCACCCCACAGGCCCGCCCGAAGATTCCCTTCGTCCGGAGGACAAGAGAGCAGAGAAGACGCTCGTCAAGGGACATCTTGCGGCGGCTTGGTCCATCCGGGCCTCATCTTCGACGTCCTTTTTTAACCGTGCGGCCCTTCTCTGGTTGAGACAGCTGCAAGACCGCTTGCCCCGTGCCGACCTCAGGGCTCATCAAGATCTCAATAAGATTGCCGCAGCCCTGGAATATTCAGTGGATGCCACCCTCAACGCTACGAGATTCGCTGCCAGGGCCCTTGGTTCTTCCATCACTTCACGCCGCCTTCTCTGGCTCAGGGGCTGGCAGGCAGATATGCGTAGTAAGTGGCAGCTCGCCTCTGCCCCCTATTCTGCAGGTTCTCTTTTTGGACCCCCGCTGGAACCTCTCCTGATTGAAACCCGGGACAAGCGCAAGATTCTCCCTTCTCAGCTTCGGTGGTCGGCTTCACGCTACACTCCGTATTCACGGTCCCAGTCCTTTCGTGGTCCTGACTCCAGCTCGTTCCAGCCACGCTACCACCGTCCCGTCCCTCCTCGAAGCCAACATCTTGACTCCCAGGTTAGATCGGGGGATAGTAACCTGCCACGCCGGTCCTTTCGGGGAGGGCGGGGACACTTTGCCAGACGAGGCAAATAGTTCCCGCAATGATATTCCTATAGGGAGTCGCTTGTCCTTTTTCTATTCCCAATGGGTCTCCTCTGTATCTGACGCCTGGGTTCTCTCCACTATTCGCTCGGGCCTTCTTTTAGAATTCCTCAGCCCTCCCCCCCCAGTTTTTATTTCCTGCCCTGTCTCTCGGGACCCGCAGAAGCAGGCCCTTGTTTCCTCAGCCATCAACCATCTCCTGGCTATTCGGGCTGTTCAGAGGGTGCCCCCTGATCAACAGGGCAGGGGATTTTACTCCCGTCTTTTTGTAGTCCCTAAGTCCTCGGGGGGATGGAGGGCCATTTTAGACCTTAAAGCTCTGAACTGGTACATAATTTATCGCCGGTTCAAGATGCACACCCTGTTCTCCATTTTGGAGTGCCTCCACCCAGGGGATTTTCTCTCTTCAATTTATTTAACGGAGGCCTACCTCCATATTCCGATTCACCCTTCCCACCGTCAGTTTCTCCGTTTTCATTTCATGGGGTCCCATTTTCAGTATAGAGCCTTGCCCTTTGGTCTCTCCTCGGCCCCGAGGGTTTTCACCAAGGTCATGGCTGCACTCATAGGTCATATCAGGTCCCTTCCCATTAGGCTCCAATTTTATTTGGACGATATTCTCATTATGTCTACTTCCCTTTCTTCGGCCACCAAGGACCTTGATTCTGTCCTTTTTCTTCTCCAATCCCATGGGTTCTCTGTCAATTGGGCCAAAAGCCACCTATCACCTTCCACAAGCATCGTCCACCTGGGAGCCAGAATTGACACAGTCTCTTCCAGGGTGTTCCTCTCCCCAGACCGTCAACTGGCTCTCCGTGACCTAATTGGCCAATGCTGGGCTGCGGATTCTGTCTCTCTCATGAAACTCTCTTGCCTTCTGGGTAAAATGGTTTCCACTTTTGGAATTGTTCCCTGGTCTAGATTGCACTGCAGGGAGCTGCAGTGGCTCCTCCTCCCGTACCAGCGTGCTGGCAGGAGCAACTCTCTGGCCCGCATCCGTCTCCCTCCTTCAGTTCGGTCCTCCCTCCGATGGTGGTCCTCAGAGGCAATCTCCAAGGGGAGCAATTACACAGAACCATCTCGACTGGTCCTCACGACGGACGCCAGCTTGACCGGCTGGGGGGCTCACCTGCTCCATCACATGGCCCAAGGTCAGTGGACCGCCCGGGACCGACAACACAACATCAACTACCTAGAATGGCGGGCCGTGCGCCTAGCCCTCCTCTCCTTTCGATCTCTGGTGGAGGGCAAGGACATTCTAGTCCTTACCGACAACATGGCAACCAAAGCGCACTTAAACAAGATGGGGGGCACTCATTCCAAAGCTCTGCTTACGGAGACCATTCTGCTGGGCCACTGGGCCGAATCCCATCTGTCATCCATCCGGGCGGACCACATTTCCGGGATGGCAAATCTACAAGCGGATGCCCTCAGCCGCTCTCCCGTGGATCACGGGGAGTGGAGCCTCTCTCCTTCCCTCTTCCGGGAGATTGTCCGTTGATACGGGACCCCGGTTGTCGACCTGTTCGCCTCGGCGACGAATCACCTCCTTCCACGGTACTTCTCACGGTTCCCGGACCCTCAGGCAGAGGATTCCGACGCCCTCCGCTGCCCGTGGCCTCCCGGTCTTCTATACGCATTCCCTCCCCTTCCCCTCATCCCTCGTGTACTCAGGAAGATGTTAGCAGAGAAGGCGGATCTACTTCTCGTCGCCCCGCACTGGCCACATCGCCCTTGGTACACGGACCTGCTATCCCTCTCTGTAGCACATCACTGGCGCATACCGGACTCCTTAGTGACGCTGACCCAGGGCCGTCTCACTTATCCGGATCCCAAGTGGCTTCACTTGACTGTGTGGAGGTTGAGCGGCATCTCCTAACAGCTCACCACGTCCCTCCTCCGGTGGCTACCATGATGCAAGCCGCTCACCGCCCATCTACAACCAGGATCTATGGAGCTACCTGGCACGCCTTCGTTTCCTGGTGTAACCGTTCTGTGGTCGATCCTCTTTCGGCTTCCGTCCTCCACGTCCTTTCCTTCCTCCAAGCGGGATTCGAAGCAGGATTAGCTCCTAACACCCTCCGTCGTCAGGTGGCAGCTCTGGCTTCTGTCCTTTCCTGTGGTTCTCCGGACTCTTTGTCCCATCACCCCTTCATCCGCATTTTCCTCCGCGGAGCTACCAATCTCCGCCCTCCTCCCATGCATCGTTTCCCTACTTGGGATCTGAACAAAGTTCTCACGGCACTTGTCTCGTCTCCCTTTGAACCGCTTCGTCAGGTTTCTCTCCGTTTCCTATTGTTTAAAGTTTCGTTCCTAGTCGCTATTACTTCGGCGCGCAGGATATCGGAGCTAGCTGCCCTGTCCACCCGCAGTGACCTTTGTATCTTTCACAGGGACAGGGTGGTCCTGCGCCTTGACCTGGCCTTTTTGCCTAAAGTTAACACGTTGTTCCATAGGGCACAAGAGATTGTGCTCCCGAATTTTTGCCCTCACCCCACGCATCGTCTGGAGCGCTCGTGGCATCGACTGGATGTCCGCAGGGCTCTGCGGATCTACCTGGCCCGGACTGCTCCTTTTCGCAAAACAGAAGCGTTGTTCGTTTCCTTTCAACCAGATACTGTGGGGGCCCGTGTCTCTAGTACTATCTTAGGACGATGGATCAGGGCTACTATCGCCTCTGCCTACCAACAATTGAAGCTGCCAGTCCCGCGAAACATCACGGCCCATTCAACCAGGAGCGCAGCGACTTCCGCCGCTTGGTCCACTCAAGCGCCTCTGGAAGAGGTCTGCAGAGCTGCCACGTGGACTTCTATTTCTCCGTTCATCCGCCACTACCGCGTGGATTCCTTCGCATCTGCGGATGCTGCCTTTGGTCGCCGGGTCCTGCAGTCCGTTCTTCCCCCCTGAGGTATTCGGGCCGGTTGTTCCCGCCCTGGTGGACATGCAGCTTTGGTATGTCCCCAGTCTGACTGCCTTCCCTTCTTTCGGAGAATGGACGTTGGTCTTACCTGATACGTCCGTTCTCGTTCAGGAAGGGAAGTCAGTCAGCCCCACCCTTGGGTCCGGCCATCTCGGTCGGTTGGGGGAGGGTGCTTTTAATTCTTTCTCATTTCAGGAAGACACGTCAGTCTACGCCTACGCCCTCGCCGAAACACTGGGCCATGAGGGCGGAGTTATTCTGATTGGCAAGACTCGATCAATGCTGCATAGAGGAAGTCCTTCCCCAGTCTGACTGACTTCCCTTCCTGAACGAGAACGGATGTATCAGGTAAGACCAACGTCCATTCTCTAAAAATGAATTTGAGATAGAAATTCCTGAGAACGTTCCTACAAATATGGCACTTCCCTTAGAATCTGCAGATGGTGAGGACCTAGGAGAAAACAGCATCCAAAACTATACACTCAGCACCAATGAATATTTTTGGCTTCATGTGCAAAGGAACAAAGACGGAATTAACAATGTGGATCTTGTTCTAAAGAGATCACTAGATAGAGAAAAGGTGCCACATCTCAATATCACCCTAATGGCTGTTGATGGTGGGGTACCACAGAACACAGGCACTGTTCAAATTAACATTGACATAAATGATAACCCTCCTCAATTTTCCCAATCTGAATATAAGATAAAAATAAAGGAAAACCTTCCTACAGGCACTGCGGTGGCTAAAGTGGAAGCTACAGATCTTGATTTGGGTCTAAATGCACAAGTCACCTACTCATTCCATAGAACACCTGAAAGAATAAACAGTTTGTTCCTTTTAAATGAAAGATCTGGAGAAATCACTCTTAGGGGACAGATTGATTATGAAAAAGAAAGGAGTTATAGCATAAATATCAGAGCAACAGACGGAGGAGGACTTTCAGGCATTGCAAGATACTTATAGAGGTTGAAGATGTCAATGACAATGCCCCAGAAGTGTCCATCCTATCTCTGACCAGCAGTTTAAAGGAGGATTTGGCTTTGGAGAAGGTGGTGGCCCTCTTCAGTCTTAAAGACCAAGACTCTGGAGACAACAGCAAAACGGTCTGCTCCATAGAGATGAACCTTCCTGAAAGCCACCACAAACAACTTTTATCGGCTTTTTTTTTTTTTTGCAAAAAGTTTTAATTTATTTTTATTTTTTCCAACACACAAATTACATCTTTTCGGAACAGAGCCCTGCTTTGGTCATCAATTTATACAGTTTTTTTCCCCCCATCTTGAACAAAATTTTGTATATTCCATTTTGCCATAACACTTATTTCTTAATCTTAACTCACCTATCTCAACTAATACCATCTTTAAAAAAATTAAATCAAATTTACTTAATCAAAACAATTACCCTTCTAGTAACCCCCCTTAAATCTTAATTCAATTAATACTTCATAGTACATTTCACAATTCTTACCCTAAATCCTCACTATTAACAATACTTAATCTTAAATCACCTATCTCCCCTATTACCATCTTATAAAAAGTTTACTCTTATTTATTTAATCAAAACAATTACTCTTCTATTAATCCATTTTAAATCTCAATTCAATTAATACCTCATAATACATTTCACAATTCTTAGCCTAAATTCTCACTATTAAGAATACAGGTCAAACATGTTTATGTTTCAAAATCTTATTTCCCTTTCTAAAACTTCCTCACATTTTTTACTTTGTATAATGCTCAATAAATCTTTATTTCCCTATTACTTCACCAAATTTAGATCCTATCTCTAATCCCAAAAATATAGCAATTTAACATTGAAACATAGTTCTTAATTCAAATAAGACTACAATACAATTCTCGAATTATTTCCCACAATTCTCTCTCTTTAACCATACCATTTGTATAAAAACCAGTTTGAGTAATTCTTATTTGTAATTCATAGTCCTATATTATTTCAATCTTCTTTTCTTTTTTGCTTAGATATATTATCAAAAATATTGAAAATATTAAAATATTAAAGTTATTGAAAATATTCAAATTATTACAATTGTTATAGGTATTTAAACAATATCCCAGTTGTTATAGTCATCAATTATTCTCAAGTAATACCATGTAACATCTTAATAAAAATTGATTCATTATGTCCACTGATATATTTTCTTTTAACATAGTCTATTTCTCATATATTATAGCTTCCATCCATATTTCAATTTTAAGTATCTGTAACATATTCTTCTCATATTTCTGTTAACCATCATTAATCTCAATATAGTTATTTTGTAGATCAAAGTCTTGGACTTTTCTATCTTACCCCATATTCTCCAATTCTTTCACTATTAATCCCAGTGTAATCATCTTTATAACTATTGTTTTTCACAATATAGTCTCTAATAACCTCCTTTTTATTATTACTATCCACCTGTGCATTACTTATTCATATTTAATCACCTTGTCTTTGTCTTCTTTATTTCCAGCCATTATGTCTTGTTTCTTCATTTTCTTGTCTGCTTCTGTATACTTCATTTCAGCTTCAATGTCCTCTAATTTTGTCCTCCACATGGCATTTTAATTATTTTTCTTATTTCCATTCCAAGTCAAATGCATCAATTTGTTTCTTCTCTAATTCCTGCACCATTTTATTCTTTTTAAGTTGACGTTATCCCAATTGTAAGAGTTCCGTTGTGGTTCCTCTTTTCTCTCCCCCCCCATAGTCAAGCCACCTGCAGACAAAGAAATCATCCTCCAGAAATTCTCACAGTTGTTATCTGTAAAGTTCACGATTTCCCAAAACAAAAACCAAGTTGCAATGTTCCTTTTTACTCCAGAAGGTGTCTCTCTGCAATCCACAATTTCCAATTGTTTAACTGTGGCAAGCCAAAAAGAAAATAAGATCAAAAGTTCGGATGTGGCAAGAAATGACGGATAAGGGAGGGGGGGGATTAGAATTAGAATTATATAGGTTGGATAATTATTTTATATGTAGTATAATAAATATTAGGATAATATTTTAATATAAACAGATATGAAGAGTGAGATAGGGGAATAAGAATTAAGTAACAATTGGAAAATTAGAATTTGAATGATGGTACTATTAAATATGCATAAAAATATGATTAGCAGTGAAATGCTAGAATGTAACAGTGGGTGATTAGATAATGAAAGAATATATTTTAATGTAAACATGTGTATTATATGGATTGAAGGATTGGAAAGAACATGAATAGATGTACTTTAAATGTATAAACAATTTTGATTGGTACTAGAAGTGTCTACTGAGACATTGAATAATGAAAGAATAAAGAATGAAATTTTGATATAAACTGATGTGAAGAGTTAATTAAGGGAAATATGAATAAAAAATGTCTTTGAATATTACAGCGATATGGGAAAGGAAAAAAGTTAAAAGAGATAGAAATAAGAGGGGAATAATAGAATGTGTGTGTGTGTTAAGATATATGAAACAACAAAAAGGTTTAGAACTGAAGGGCGATAGTAAAAGATATGGGTAAATAATATGAAACAATGAAAATGAAATGTAATAACTAGGAGTAATAATATTATGTTTATTTGTGTTGAGATGTATGATACCCAGGTATCACACCATTCACGCATTGATATGTATAAACAATATAAAATAAAAAAAATTAAATTTTAAAAAAAGACTTCTTGTTTGTTTCGTAGGGAGTGGGATTCTGTGAACCTAGGTTGAACTCTCCTCACTGGGGGCCCCTTAAAGGGCTAAAGTCACCTCATAGGAGTGACGAAGAAAGGAGAACGCCTTGCAGATCATGGAGAGTGGCAACTCTTCTGCTTGATCTGAGGCTCACTCTCCTATCCAACAACAAGGAAGGAGAGGCGGCCATTAAGGCTGCCGGGAAGCTGGGACAACCAAAGAAAGAAATGTGCTGGAGCGGTGTTTGAATAGTGGACTGGAGCTGGGTGAGATGATCTTCAACTTCTTTACTAGGGATTAAACCCCAAAGAAAAGAAACTCTGAAAAGACAATTCTCCAAAATGTTTAAAGCAACTATAGACCCAAAAGAAAATGAAACCTAAGAGAGGATATAATTTTTAAAATATAGAATGACTGGATTTGAACATTTTATTGGGAACATCTTGAAAAGGCATTTTAAAATGCTGGAAATATTGGTCTCATTATTGGGAAAAAGTGAAAGAAATAATTTGAAGAAATCAGAATGCTGTTAAATTGGGTGTCACATTGAAATCTTAGCTGAGGATGGTGAAAGAAAGGAAATACACTATATTTTTACAAGGCTGGGAAGACCTTGGAATAATCTTTAATACTGAGTGGAGGTAAACACATCAGGAAGACTGTGTTTTTTGCTGTATAATGTTTGATACCTATTTGTTTCATGACTAAGGAGGGAAAATTTCTGAGACCCTTGAAGATTGCTAAGCAGAGTGGTTCACAAACACTTGGAACTATTATTGGAATCAAAGAGCTGGTTAGGTGGCTGATGAAGACAAGGGAAAATATGGAAGGAGTAAAGTAATTGGTGGAGGACTATAAAGAATTATAAATATTGTGTACTTCGAGGAATGACTCTGGGACTGAGTGAATAGTTTTAAGGTTGGCTTTTTCATGTTACAGACAACTAAGAGTTTGTGATTTTGATAGATTTGTGAGTAATTTTTGGACTTATTAAAATAAGATAAAATGTTTCAACAGGAAATAACAAGCATATTTCAAAAAGAAATGTCATCAATGTTTCAAAATATGTGAAACGATAACAAAGAACCACAGGGAGATAAAGGATCTGTATGATACAGACGTGAGACTAGAAAATGTTCAGCAAATAACAATGAAATATGAACAGGATACCCAGGAAATAGAGGATAGAATAGAAAAAAACAGAGGAAGAGAGACAAAACAACAAACAAAGCTAAAAGATAAGGAGAAGGAAGAGATAACTAAAATGGGTGAAACAGATTAAGCTGACAATATACTTAGAGACTTAAATATAGAATTTAATAAGCAGAAAGATATTCTTGAAGTGAGGACAGAGACACTTATAGGCATGGTGAAGATCTGGCAGCGAGAGGCAGAGGTAGAAGAGGGAACACTTAGACCAAGAAAGAATGTTACAGGGAGACATAATACTTCAAAGGAGGAGTATGGAAAGCATGCTAAAAAATCAATAAGAATTGATTTACTAAAACGACTGAGAGATGAAGAGTAGAAATAGAATATTCACCAATATAAGATATGTGCTATCAAGATTTAGAATAGAGGTAGGAATTAGAAAAAGGGAAAATATTGTTATGTACATTCCTATATAATATTTTAAAATTAGTATGCAGAAGGAAGGATCAGAAGCTGAAAGATGATTGTATTAAATACCCTTAAATAGCATTATTAAGGTTATCATGGTTATTAGCATTGAGTAATATAATATAATATTGAATAACTAAATGAGGGATTATATACAAGGTGGAGTAAATATTATAATGTCAACAATTTTAATAGCATATTTATAATGTTATGATAATGATGTAAGTATGACTAATGTAACTAATATAATTAAAATTGATAAGAGATGATGGATAGAAATAGAATACTTATTAACATAAGATTGGTATTATCAAGATATGAAATAGAGATAGAAATCAGAAAGGGGGAATACTACAATGAATATTGTTATATAAAATGTTAAAATCAGCAGGTTGATGAAAGGATATGACTGTATTCTGTATAATGTTATTAGGAGATTCAATTGTCAAGGGAACAGAACCAGCCATCTGTAAATCAGACAATCAATCTAGAGATATATGTTGTGTCCTTGGAGCAAAAATCAAAGATGTGGCAGAGAAACTAACCAAAATAATCAGACCCTTTTCTACTACTACACATAGGGATGAATGACATGAAAATGGACCTGAAAATAATATTGAGTGATTATGAGCAGCTAGGCAAGAATGCTAAGGAGTTAGGTGCACAAGTAGTTTTTTCTTTTTTTAATATATACTTTATTAGTTTTAAAATTATAAAAAGAAAAACATCAAATCTCCATTAACGTCCGAGGTGTCGTGTATATACATATTTACAAAATATACATCAGGTAATTTCAAAACTTCACTTATGAAAGATAAGCATATCCTAACATCATGGTCTTATCCTATTATTTAACCATTTGTACCACCTTTCCCATACAACATAAAATTTTGAGTTCCCATCATTATTAAGATCACTCGTTAATTTTGACATTTCTGCACATTCTAAGATTTTGTTTATTAGTATTTCCTCTGGAGGGATTACTTTATCTTTCCAATACTTCGCGAAAACTAGTCTGGCCGCTGTTATAATATGAATTACGAGATGGGTTTTATCTTTGGTGAGTCCATCTCTGATCATTCCCAATAGAAAAATTTCAGGGGATAAGTCTAATTCTTCTTCTATTATTTCTTGTAACCAATTTCGAATTCTAGACCAAAACCTTTTTGTCTCTGGGCAGGACCACCATATATGAAAGAAGGTGCCGGCCTCCTTTCCACATTTCCAGCAAGTTGCTGAAGCGCTAGGGAATATTTTCGCTAATCTAGCTGGCGCTAGGTACCATCTATGGAGCAGTGATTTTATAGTGATTTTCCCTGTAGGTTGCTGATTTGGTCAATTTGTAATTCCTATTCCAGGCCTCTTCCCAATCGTGAAAATTTAAATTATATCCAATATTTTTTTCCCAAATATTTAATTGGTTTCTAGCTATTCCCTCTGCCCTATCCTCGCCTAATAGAAAGTTATAGAATTTTGCTAACATTTTCTTTTCGGTCCCTAACATAATTTTATCCAAATTGTTGTACTTTGTTTCTATACCATATTGATCACTATCATTTTGATATCTTGAGTTTATCTGTAAATAATTCCACCAATCTAAATTGAATCCTTGATCTCTCAGTGTATCCCGGGATTTAAGGGTCCCGTTATCATCCAATATATCCTTATAGGTGCTGAACTTTAAATCTCTTCTATTTGAGGTGGCCAGGGCCTCCATAATAGAAAGCCAATTTGGTACTTTCACATAAAATCATCGCCTAACTTCCTCCCATGTTTGGATAAGGATCTCCCTTACTTTATGTTTATGGAAATATGATTTTTTTTTTAATTCTTTGAGTCCCACAGGTAAGCGTGCCAACCTTCTTGTAGATCATGGCCTTCTAACGTCAAAATTCTCCTATTTTGCAGTGTGACCCACTCCTTAATCCATACTAATTTAGCCACTTTTTGATATGCTTCCCAGTCAGGAAGTCCAAAGCCACCCATATTTTTTTTTCCTTGCAATGTCTTATATGAAATCCTCGCCTTCTTCCCCTCCCATAGAAAATTCCTCACCTTTTTATTCAGATCCAAGAAAAATTTTTTGTCAAGACTCACTGGTATAAATTTAACATTCTGAACCCAAATTTTTTCCCATGTTTCCAACATCACTGGTTCCTCAAAATTTTGTGCCCACTTAATCATACAATCTTTAACCAGTTCAGTTTCTGAATCCCTTTCTAACAAAACATTATAAAGCCTTTTAATATGCATTGGACCTTTCTCTGTAATGTGTCTAACCAATTCTTCCTCATGCAACATAATACCAGTTTTTTGGTCCTCTTTCCATCTCAATTGTAGTTGATTATATTGTAACCAAGTTAGATTAATCCCTTCGTCCAACAGTGTCTGTAGTGTCTTCAACTGCCATCTGCCCGCATCTGTAAAAAGAACCTCTTTGTATAAAAACCCCCCGAGTGACATTATATTTGTATTCCACATAATATGACCAAGATCCAGCCATAGCGGTATTTTATAATCCCATTTGAATCGGTGCTTCTTCCAAACTCTCATCAAAGAGTCTCTAAGTATATGGCTTTTAAATAATTTATCCACTTTGTTTTCATAAAATAAGTAAGCATGCCATCCAAATTCAAGATCAAAACTTTCTATATTCATTATTCCAGTCTTTTTCCTTCCAAACCAATCACTTGCTAGAGTCAAAGCTGCTGCTTCATAATATAGCTGTAGGTTTGGAAGTTTAAGGCCTCCCCTTTCTGGAACATCTTGCATAATTTTCAGTTTCACTCTCGGTTTTTTCTCGTTCCAGACAAACTTATTCACTCCAGTTTGCCACACTTTTAGTTGTTTATCACTTTTAAGCACCGGAATCATTTGAAACAAAAAAAGAAATCTTGGCAAAATGTTCATCTTAACTGCTGCTATTCTTCCAAGTAAAGACAGCTGCAGTTTTTTCCAAGTCTCCATATCTTTCTGCACCTCTCGCCACAACACCTCATAATTATTTTGAAACAATTTCATATTTGATTCTGCAACCTGAACTCCTAGATATTTTACCTTTGGTACAATCTCAAAACCTGCCCTCCTTTGAAGCTCGTGTTTACGATCTTGTGTCATATTTTTCACTATCATCTTAGTTTTTTTCTGGTTCAGTCTAAAAACTGAAACTTTACCATAATCTTGTATAATGTCCTTCATCTGGATTATTGATTCCATTGGCTGTGTTAGGGTAACAATCAGATCATCTGCAAATGCCTTTATTCTGTAATCCTCTTGCCTTATCATTATACCTTTCAAGATATTAGAGTCCCGTATTGTGTTTAACAAGACTTCTAGTGTTAAAATAAACAACAGTGGGGACAACGGACATCCCTGTCTTGTTCCTTTTTCAATTTTAAACTCTGTTGTCAAACTTCGATTAATAATAATCTGTGCCTTTTGCTCTTGATAAATTGCTGAAACCGCCTGTATAAATTGATCCCCAAAGTCCATCTTTTTAAAAGTCTTTAGTAGAAAATTCCAGTCCACTCTATCAAAGGCCTTCTCTGCATCCAAGAAGAACAGCACTGCAGGGATCTGTTTATTCTTCTCAAGATATTCCAATAAGTCTATTACTTGCCTTACATTGTCCTTCATGTATCTATCCTCGATAAATCCCGCTTGATCATCATGAATCACCTTTTGGATTACTGGCATCAACCTGTTGGCTAGTACTTTTGCATAAATTTTATAATCAGTATTCAGAAGAGATATTGGTCTATAATTCTCCGTTTTTTTAGGACCTGCTTGCTCTTTTGGTATCAAAGAAATATAAGCTGTTGTCCATGATGGGGGTATTTTACCCCCTTGTTGAATATTACAAAATAGATCTCTAAGTTGTTCCACCATTTCTGCTTGCAAAGTTTTATAATACACTGCAGTCAAACCATCCGTTCCAGGAGCTTTAGCTGTTTTTAATTGTTTAATTGCTGCTATTATCTCCTCTTCTGTTATAGGATAATTCATTCTTTCCTTTTGTTGCTCAGTAATTTTTGTAACTCTTTTATTATCTAAGTATTTTTCTATAAGTCCATTCTGCACATCATCTTTAGCATATAGTTTGGTATAATAGTCCACAAAAGCTTCTTTAATTAATTTTTGTTGAAAGATTTCTTTCCCTCCAATATCAATACTATCAATAGTCCGTATACTCTGCTTTTTCCTTAATGTATAGGCCAACCATCGGCCCAGTTTATTGGCATTACAAAATGTATTATGCTTCGCATATTGTAAATTTGTTGCAACTTGTTCCGCCATAAGCATTTGAAATTGGTCTTTCAAAAGTTTTATAACACCACGTATTCTTTCATCTGTTGGGTTTTTAATAAGTAGCTGTTCTTTGTTCTTTATTTCTACTTCCAGTTCAGATCTTTTCTTTTGTCGAATCAATCTATGTTTAGAGTTCATATAAATGAGCACCCCTCTCATATAAGCTTTGCTCGCATCCCACACAATTTCGATTGGGGTACCTTTATTCAAGTTTATTTCAAAAAATTCTTTCAAGTGCTTTTTAAGTTCTATTATATTTTTTTAATATCTGAACAAGTTTTCATTTATTCTCCAAGAGCGTCGCTCAGTCTTGCCCATCTCGATTTCTATCCATACTGGGCTATGGTCGGTCAAAGTTCTTGGGAAAATCTTTGTTCTTTTTGTCTTAACAAGTAAATCATCTGACAACAAAATAAAGTCAATCCTAGAGAAAGATCTATGTCTGTCAGGAAAAAAAAGTATAGTCCAGTTCTTTTGGATTATGTATTCTCCAAATATCTTTTAATTCCAAGTCTTCTTTCATGTCAAAAAAAGTCTGTGGTAATCTGATCCTGGGTTTCGCCAAACTTTTTATCTAATTTCGAATCAATTACTCCATTCCAATCTCCCATAATTAAAATAGATCTATAGTCCCATTGCAGTATTTTAGTATGTAACATTTTATAGAAATGATCCTGTTGTTGGTTGGGAGCATAAATTCCAATCAAAAGAATTTGGCCATTTACTGTAAGCAATTCAATTGCTATAAACCTACCATCTTCATCTACTTCTATAATTTTAGCTGTTAGTCTTTTATTTACATAAATAACCACACCATTCTTTTTTTGCGAAGTTGAAGATATAAAATGTGTTCCTAATTTAGAGTTTATCAAGTATTTTTGATCTTGAGTTGTGATATGAGTTTCTTGTAAACAAATTATATCATTATTAAATTGTCTCAAGTATGCAAATAACTTCTTCCTTTTCTGTACCGAGTTCAATCCATTCACATTCCAAGATAAACACTTAATTGTCATCTTTATCTTTCTGAAGCAATGAGCAGAATAACCGAATATCTTCCAGGATCTTCGGTCTTACTCCCCCCATGACTTCAATCTCTTGTGTAGTACTCTTAGCTCCCTTTTTATATTGTCTTTCCTGTTGTTGCTTTTCTTTAAGTTGCTTGGATTTTGCACGAGTTATACGCTGATCCTTAACTTCAACCATCTGAGCCGGGTCTAAGATTGGAGAAGATTCCAACAAGGGCTCATCCAAGAAACCTCCTACAGCACCCTGCGTTTCCTCTAACTCCACCTGCTTAGACTGTTCTTGCAATTCTTGCTGAAGTTGCTTCTTATCACTCTCCTTAATCTCCAGCACTGTAGATGTACGTGGAGATGGTGTTCTTTCTTTAAAAATAGTATTATAAAAATGCTCCGCCTTCTCCACAGTATTCAAATGATATCTTTCTCCCTTGTACTTCAAAATTATGCCAGTTGGGGCATCCCACCGGAATGGTATCTCTTGTTTTTTCAATTCGTTTACTAGAAAGCCAAAATCTTTTCTGGCTTTCAGCATTTTAAGTGGTAGTTCTTTATAAACTCCAATTTGTGCGCCCCCCACTTGCACAGAGGTAAGAAAAGATTTTTGCAGGATGTCATTTCTTATTGCTCTGTCTGTAAAATATATCACCACATCTCTAGGCAATTGTCTTTGTCTGGCCACCCAGGAATTCACTCTATAAATTTTGTCTATTTTATAAAAAAACCATATCAGGATTAATTTTTAATATCACTGCCAAAGCCTCAGCACAAGTCTGTCTCAAATCCTGTCGGTCATCCTCTCTGATTCCTCGAAGCCTTATAGCAAATTCCATTGCCCTGAATTGCATCATAACAATTTCGTTTTCGACTCTCTGCATTTTATCATCAACATCAGAAATTTTATAATCATTGTCTTTCATCTTAACATTGACTTCTGATTTAAATTCTTCCACTTTAGAGTCCACTTTAATAATAAATTCTGCAAGGCCAGACGCCACATCTGATATTTTTTTAGTCACCTTGCCATAATCCTGTTTCACCATATCTTTGATTTCATTAATTTCCTGCATAATTTCCTGTTGAGATTTTTGAAGTTTATCATCTATTTCTTGTTGAGATTTTTGAAATTTATCATCCAAGACCTGGGATATAAATTCTTTTAAATTTTCAAAGTCAAAGTCTTTTTTTCTGAGTTTGTTGAACAGAAGGAGGCTGTGATTCATGTTTGTGTGTGGGGGATCCCCCCGCTGCTGCCTTTCCTTCCTGCTTCTTTGAAGCCATCCTGCCACGTAGGTTAGTTTTTCTAAAGAGGGAAATCCTCTTTCCTTTTCCACCTCTACAAAGGCTTCTAAAAAAGTCCCCGAGGTTTAATCAGATAGAAGCTAGACTGAACAAACTCAGATTTTAAAGAAAAATTTTTTTCCTCTTCTCCTATTCCTCTGTATTACCGGCAGAGTAACTTTGTAACTGATCAAAGTAACTTCTTAGAATCACTTTCACTAGCTCGTTAGCTCAGCTGCTGGGCACCATTTTTTTTCAAATCAGTTTCACACGATCGTACTTTCTCTTAATTTAAAAAGTCACCAAAGCATCAATACTTGCAGTTTTCAAGTTTGGGGGTTCAAGTTGATACTTCCGCTGATTATTAAGGTTGGTTTCATTCAGATAGGACATTTGCAGCAGCCAGCTTGTTCTGCGAATAGCAGAGTCGTCCCACACCGTCTGGAGTCTGGCAAGTTGAAAGGGAGCCACGCCTGTTTCCTCCCCAGCAGCGATTCTCTGGGGGCTCACAGGGGCTCAACCGGTGCCTTGCCTTCTCTTCTCCAGCAATCCTTCAGATTTTTGGAGTTTTCAAGCCACTTCTGGGTATCGAAGCGGCTCTACAGACAGCTGGTGGTCCTTAAAGGGAGACCGTCCTCGCTGGCGGCGAACAAACCGGAAGTCCGGTTCACACAGAAGACTGTTCACACAGTCGCAGAATTTGAGGGAAAATTTCTATAAAATGTTTTATAGATGGCATTTAGACCCCAAAAAATTGTCGTGTCTGTACCCTAATGTTCAGCCAAAATGTTGGAGATGTGATTGTTTAGATGCTACATATTACCATGTTTGGTGGACCTGTAGGAAAGTTAAGGCTTTTTGGATAAAAATTTGGTGGGTCATGCAGAATGTTTTGAAGAAAAAAATTCAATTTTCTCCACAATTGTTTTTATTGGGTATAGTTAAGGGTTTTACATTGGGTGAAACAAAATTGATATTGTATATGATAACAGCAGCAAGATTGTTGATAGGTAAATACTGGAAAAATGAAGCTTTGCCCACGATCGAGGAATGGACTTTGAAGATGGCCAGTTTTGCAGAGATGGCGAAGATTTCAGCATATTTAAAAGATTGTTCACAAGAGACTTATGAATGGGAATGGAAAAAGTGGATAGATTATGTTCAGAATAAATATCAAACTAGGAAGTATCAAATAGCTTTTATTTGAAAATGTTATATTAAGATAGAAATATTTTAATGTAATGAAGATGAAAATTTATAAGGGGGAGGGAGGGGTTCAAGTTTTATATAAGTTTTATACAAAGGAGGGTTTTTTTTTTTTACCTGATATGAGTATACTGTGCGGAAGTCCGGGGGGAGGGGAGGGTTAGGGTGGGTTAGGGAGGTTGGGAAGTTTGGGGTGGGTTGAGGGGGGGCGGAAAGGAGTGAAAATGTAATTGTAAAACTTTTGCAATAAAAAAAAAAGACTCACTGGTATAGTTTGGTATAGAAAAATAATTTTAGGGAGGATATTCATCTTTATCGCTGCTATTTTGCCTGTAAAGGATAATTTTAGTCTTTTCCATCTATCTAAATCTTGATATATTTTTTGTAATAATGGGATATAATTGTCGTCCTTTAAAGATGAATATCTCGAGGTAATCCATATTACTAAATACTTTATTTTTTTCACTATCTGGAGACCTAAAGATTCTTCCAACTCTTTCTTATTTGTATCTGTTATATTTCTCACTATTATTTTGGTTTTTGTTTTATTAAGTTTGAAGCCAGCTACTTCTCCATACTTCTGTATTTCTTGAAGTAATTTGGGGCCGGTTTGCAAGGGGTCTTCCGTTATTAAAGCCACATCGTCTGCGAAGGCTTGGGTTTTAAATATTTCTTTCCTAATTTGCAGTCCTTTAATTTCTTTATTAGCTCTGATCTTCCTGAGTAAAACTTCTATTGTCATAATGAAAAGTAATGGGGATAAGGGGCATCCCTGTCTAACTCCCTTTTGAATCTGGAATGTTCGCGTCCTGTCCCTGTTTATTAGTATATTCGCCCTCTGTTTAGGGTAAATGTTTTCAATCATTTTCCTGAAGTTTGTCCTGAATCCCATTAAATTGATTTGGTTAACCATAAAGCTCCAGTTCAGGTTATCGAACGCCTTTTGGGCGTCCAAAAACACTAGCGCCAGCTCCTTTTCCGGGTACTGCTCGTAATACTCTATCACATTTATTACAGTTCTCAAATTATCTCTCATTTGTCTCCCTGGAAGGAAACCATTCTGATCGTTGTGTATCCAGCCATTTAATTTTTTTAAAAATCTCTCCGCTATTATACTCGTGAATAGTTTGTAATCTGAGTTTAGTAAGGAAATAGGTCTGTAGTTTGCTATATGTTTCGGATCAGCACCTTCTTTCAATATGAGTGTAAGATATGCTTCCCTCCATGTGTCCGGGATTCTCGTGCCAACTAAAACCTCATTAAATATTTCTAGTAGTTCTAATTGTAGTTCTTCATCAAATTTTATATATATTTCCCCTGGAAGTCCGTCTGGGCCTGGTGTTTTATTCTTTTTAATTTTGGTGAGGGCCATTTTAAGTTCATCTATGGTAATTTTGTTGTTCAGCATTTCCTTCTCTTCTTCTGTTATATGTGGTAGACTAGCTTCCATCAAGTATTGTTCCACTTTATCTGAGTTGATCTCTTCATCTTTGTAAAGGACTTCATAAAATTCTCTTGCTCTTTCTAATTAATCCTCTTCTTTTGTCAGAAGATTGCCTTTAGCATCTTCTAATGTATGGATTTGATTTTTTTCACTTTCTTTTTTTAATTTATATGCGAGCCACCTTCCCGACTTATTGGCATTCTCAAAATAGTAATGTTTTGTTCTTTTAATTTTTTGCGCTAGCTCCTCCTGGTCCAGAATGTTCAAACTATGCCTCGCCATCATCCACTTTTGTTTAGCCACCTCGTCTCCCGGATTTTGTTGTAGTTTATTGTCCGCTTCTTCTAGTTTTTGATTGTGAGCCTCCCTAGCTTTCCTTTTTTCCTTATTTTTAAACACCATGTACGATATTGCTACTCCTCTCACGTAAGCTTTCATAGTATCCCATACTATTTCCTTAGCTGTGCCTTGCTTACCATTTTCTATAAAGAAGCGCTTAACTTCATCATTCAGTTTTAACACAAAAGGTTATTCAAAAGGTTCGTCCTTAGACTCCATCTCTATTGTTTCCTTCTCTTTGTATAGTGCCAATTTATTTCGAGGAGCTTGTGATCTGCCCAGACATTTGTACTCATTTCAACCTTCTTAATTTCCAGTCCTATTTTTCTAGTGGCTCATACCATATCCATTCTAGACCAGGAATTTTGCGGATTTGAATAAAAGGTATATTGGGAGTCATAAGGGTGCAGTGTATGCCACATATCGATTAAGTTTACTTCATCTACCAAATCAAAAAAGCTTTTTGGCAAGGGTAACCTTTTATTTATTTTCCCCCCCACTTTTATAATCTTTGTCTGGGTCTACAATACCGTTAAAATCACCCAACAAACAAATTTCATTATGTGCCCAATTTCCTAATTGTTCCTGTAATTTCCGGTAGAATTGTCCCTGTTTTTTATTCGGGGCGTATATCCCCACCAACATCATTCTTGAGTTACCTCTCTTTACTTCCAACATTAGAATTTTCCCTTTACTATCTTTATATTTTAAATCTGCCTCTATTCCTTTTTTCACATATATGGCAACTCCTCTTTTCTTTTTTTCTGCTAACGATACAAATACTTTGCCGAATTTAGTAAATTCTAAATAATTGGCCTCTTCTTTTTTTATATGAACTTCCTGTATACATATTATGCCTGGATTTTGTTTTACCAATTTTGATAGTAGTATCTTCCTCTTTTTATGATCATTTACACCATTAACATTTAGGGATAGAATTTTTAGGCCATCCATTCCTAGAGTTGGTGTCTAACTCCTAGTTCTTATTTGTTTTTAGTGTTACTGCTCTTACTGGTCTAGTTTTCTTTCCTTTTTCTTCTACTTCTTCTCTTTTCTTCTCCTCTTCTATATCTTCCTTTGTACTTTGCTCTTGAGAGGTTTCTTCTTCTGTATTTGCCATTTCAATCTCTTCTTTGCTATTTTGCTCCTCTTCCCCTCCTCTTAGTTGGTCTAGAAAATCCTGTGCTGTGCTTAAACTGTCAATTTTGATTTTCCTTCCCTGCCATGAGATTAACATCCCGTCTGGCAGAAGCCATCTGAATGTGATATTTCTTCTATTCAATTGGCTCGTCAAAAATCTATAATTCTTCCTCACTTCCCTCACTCTTCTTGGTATTTGTTTTAAAATGTTCACCTCCTTCCCTTTGAAAATGATTTGTTCCTCTCGTGCTATGTTATATAAAACATCCCTCACTTTTTTTCTGGCAAACCTTACATGAACTTCCCTAGGCAGCCTGCTCCTTCTCACATAATTTGTTTGCACCCTATAAATCTCGTTGATTTCTCTGATAATTTCTTGTTTATCCTGCTGGAGAACGTCCGCAATCAGCTCCGCCATCTTGTCGCCTAGATCTTCTTCCTTTTCTTCGCAGATATTTTGGAAATGGAGATAGACTGAAGCCTTGTCCATTTCCAGTTGTACCAAAGAATTTTCAATTTCTTTATTCTGCGTCGCAAAAGTCTGATCCACCATCTCCAATTTCTTTTCACTTTGTTCCATCCGTTGTTCTACTTTTTGAATTCTTCTCTCGTTGTTAGCAATAGAGGCTTGAATCTCATTCATCTTTGAGTCGAGGACTTGAATGTCCGATTTTAATTCAGAATGGTTGTTTAACAATTTCTCTTGCATTGCTAGCATCGTTTCTTGGATTAGTGACAAAGACGACTGTACAGTTTGTAAAGTTGGAGTTGTTGGGGGCTTATCTAATTTCTGTAGATGATTTTTGGGTTACTGGGGACGCCGTTGTTAAAGTAGGGCTGGATGGTACTTTTTTGCCAGTTTTCAAGATTGTTGAGGTCATACTTGCCATTTCTTTCAAGATTAGCTTTTGTTCTCTTATAATTTTCTCAATATTTCTCCAAATAATCATTCAATGGCATTTCCCCCTATTTCCGCTATTGGTTACTTCTTGAATTCCTGTTTATATAATTTGCTATCTTAAATCGAGAGGATCAATTCATTAAAATTTCTTCCTTAAATCAAATCCTTCAAATATACAAAGGTTTTCTGATTTTCTTAATAAGTTAGATCTAATAAGTTAAGTCACATTAAATAAAGTCTGAGCTAATTCCCAAATATGGTTTCAAAACCAGGATTCTTAAGCCACTATATACCAATAAACCAATATACTGTAATTCTTGTATAGCTAAATACCCTTAGGTTAATACGTTATTATAAAAAGTTAATATAAATAAATTAATAAATAGTATCAGTAGGAGTAAATATAATTAACTAATTAATTAATTAAGTATAAATCTAAATCCTTATATTTGATTATATAAATATATGTACGTATCTACTATGTATATATCTGATAATTCATAAAACAATTAATAGTTCTTATCCTTAATAGTATCTAAAATTAGAGAGAAGATTATCAAAAGAGGATAGGAGAGAGGACAAATGGCAGAATTTACAATAGGAGTCTGGTAGTTCTCTCCTTCTTCTTTTTTCTTTTTCTTTTCTTTCTTTTTTTTTTTTTGATTGTGTATATATCCCTGAACCACTTTATTACTCAGTCATCAGTCTATTCCTGTCCACACCAGGAAGCTCCGTCAATACTCTATGGTGGATCTCACAGCTAGATCGTCTCTATGCCAGTCCTTCGGTCTCTCACTCCTTCGATCTACTATTATGGCCGCACTTCCTGTTTCTCTGGAACAGTCACACACAATCCGCTGTCCAACCTGCTCCGTCTCCTTGACAATCGATCCAGTGGCAATTGAACAAAAGTTCTAATAAAATCTTTCTGTCTTCATGCTCACTGTGCTCTCCGGGGCTCTTTGTGCAAGTAGTCTGCTCCCTCAGTACTCCGCTCTCTGCGTCAGCTGGTCGAGCTCTGCGCCTTTAAGATCTGCCCTCTATTCTCCGTCGCGCTTCTTTTTGCTCCGAGCCCTTCGTTCCCGACACTGCCGATCTCTTCTTTCGATGTTCGATCACACACAGGCAGGGAAAGCATGGCTTCAGATCCGACACGACCACCTCCGATCTTCTTAGCTTCCCGTCTTGTTGCTGGTTCCTACAGCTTCAGGTCCGCCATTGAGTGGCAGACTCACACGTGTTGGATCGACAGAGCCGTCCGGTCTTGCGAGAAGTGTTTGCGCTCCACTTTCTCGCTCGCCTGGCTCTCTCTTTAGTCCGCGGGGCTCTCCGGGTCCTGCGTCCCCGAAGGGATCCCCAAAACGCGGTGACAAGAGGTGTTGGGGAGTAGCGATTACTCACTCAGCACCCTGTTGCTGCAGACCACCAACTGGAAGTCCACAAGTAGCTTTTTCATCTGTACTGCCAACAAAAGATCAACATCTAGTAAGAGAACAAAGAATTTTAGAAGTGAACCACTGGCTAAAGGGTTGGTCTCACCAAAATAACTTTGGATTCCTGGACCATGGTCTGCACTACCTCCATGGCTTTTGGCAATGGGCTGTGCTTCACAAAAACTGGGAACAATGTTTTTGGAAAACGACTAGCTCAACTTATCAGGAGGGCTTTAAACTAAAATTGAGGGGGGGGAAGGTGACCAATCTTTAGAATCTCCAGGACCAAATTCCAAGCAAAAAGCCCTAAAAAACAAATCAAATGATGAGGTAAAGAGGGATAGAAAAGAAGACAAAGTCCAACACCAAACAGGAGACATAGGAAGCATACCCAGAGTTATACATAAAAATCTCAAATGCCTATATACAACTGCACAAAGTTTGGGGAACAAACAGGGTGAACTTGAATTATTAATACATGAAAGTAGATACAATATAGTTGGAATTACTGAAACTTGGTGGGATGAAATTTATGACTGGAACATATTGATAGAAGGATGCAAACTGTTCAAAAAACCTAGACCCCATAAAAGAGGAGGTGGAGTTGCACTATATGTAAAAGACCACTATATTGCTTCAGAAATGCATGAAACCAAAGACGAAAACTTCCTAGAATGCATATGCACCAATTTAAAAGAAAAAAGGAATGACATTGCCATAGATGTATACTAAAAGCCACCCAACCAAGCAGAAAAAGTAGATTGCTAGTATTGGTTAATTGCTAACCAAATAACAAATACATGTAGAAACACACTACAATAATAATGGAGGACTTCAATTTCCCTGACATTAACTGGAAGACTAATTCTGCACCAAGTGAGAAATTGAATAAGTTCCTGACCAACCTAGCTGACAACTTTCAAAAAGTTGAGGAGGGAACTAGAGAGATAACCATACAGGACTTAATTCTCATGAACAGAGGAGAAGTGATAGAGGGAGTTGAAACTGCAGGAACCTTGGGTAAGAGTGACCGTGTCATACTGGAATTCAACATAATGCAGACACAAGCAATAGAACACAATACCAGAGTCTTAGATTTTAAAAGAGCTGATTTAACAAACTCAGAGAGAACTTGGGAAAGATTCTTTGGATGAAAATCCTAAAGGGGAAAACGACTCAAGAATCTTGGAAAACTGAAAAATATGATCATAAAAGCCCAGTCTAGCACAATGCCACTGAAAAAGAAAAATAAGAAATCCAAAAAGAAACCAGCATGGCTGCATAAAGATCTCTCTAATAAACTGAAAGACAAAAGGGACAAGTACAAAAAATAGAATAAGGGACACTTAACTAAGGCTGATTATCAGCAGATTGCCAGAATCTGCAAAGATGAAGTCAGGAAAGCAAAGGCTCAGAATGAACAAAGACTTACAACAAAAGTCAAAGATAATTAAAAAAAAGTTTCTTCCAACATATTAATAACAAGAAAAAAGTCAAGGAAACGAGAAGATGGCAAGAAAGTAACAGGCAGTAGGGAGAAAGCAGAGCTGCTTAACTCATTATTTGCATCAGTCTTCACACAAAAAGAAATTATAGCCCAACGTACCAAAAACATAACTGTAAAAGGCAGACTAGAAATAAAAGTTAAAACAAGCAAAAAAAAAAATGGTAAGAGAACACCTGTCTGATCTTGATCACTGGGAAATCATCAGGACCCGACAGATTACATCGCAGAGTTCTAAAGGAGCTGGCAGATGTCATCTCAGAACCACTCTACCATGTTTTCCCAAAAATAAGACTCTGTCTTATATTTTTTTGAACCCTGAAATAAGTGCTTGGCCTTATTGCCAAAAAGCCCAATTGGGCTTATTATCAGGGGATGTCTTATTTTGGGAAAACAGGGCATCACAGCTTTCAAAAATCTTGGCGCACCAGAGGACTGGAAAAGACCTGATGTGGTTCCCATCTTCAAAAAAGGGGAAAAAAACAGATCCAGGAAACTACAGACCAATCAGCCTAACATCAATAGCCGGAAAGATACTGGAAAAGATAATATAAAAAAAAGATCTGCCAACAGCTAGAAATGAGTAAACTAATAACTAGCAGTTAGCATGGGGTTTGTTAAAAACAGTGTCAGAGTTCTAAGTAACTTCCCCAACGAAAGAAGACTCCAGGCTAGAAGTTCCTCAAAGTTCCATTTTATTAGAGATGTCATATTGGCACATCTGGGAAAACCTGAATCTGAAAGCTTCCAGGTTTTCCCCACCCATAGAAAAGTCCAAGTCCCTGCCCAGCACCCACATGTCCATCACACGGCCCAATCAATGCACCGTCCCAACTGGAGATGCCTCCCGGGTGCAGGGCAAGATGTTCTTGACTCTCAGAGAAAGGAATGTTATTATGGCTATATATCTCCCCTACTCCATACAATCCCCCCTCCCAGTTTTCCACAGCACTAAATGTGGCAGGCCTGAAGTTCCAATGCAAAAGATGGCTTCCAGGCCTGACAAACAGATCATGCCAAACCAATCTTATTTCATTCTTCAACATAGTGACTAAATTAGTAGACCAGTGAAATACTGTGAACATAATATACTTAGACTTCAGCAATGCATTCGACAAAGTAGACCACAACCT
Organism: Arizona elegans; assembly: GCA_022577455.1. NCBI lineage: Eukaryota > Metazoa > Chordata > Lepidosauria > Squamata > Colubridae > Arizona > Arizona elegans. Next base: position 90,093,635 of record JAKOOJ010000002.1, read on the forward strand.
ACTTCTTGATAAGCTAGAAAAATGTGGGATAGATAGCATCACCACCAGATAGATTCGCAACTGGCTGACAAACCGTACTCAACGAGTAGTCCTTAATGAGTTTATGTCAAAGGATGTTCATCCCAAATTGTATAGCTAAAAGTTTGTAGAGTTTCTCAGTCATCCAGGTCATAGTTGCCCCTATAGAATTTGGGATGAACACCCTTTGAATGGTGTGGGAGTAGGAATGGATTTCCATGGGCCAGAAGCATCACCTGCAGGCCACACCCATCTCAGATCTGCGAATGGGGAAAATGTCACGAAACAGCATGTGATGGCAATGTGATGCGGCAAGTTTGACACCCGTGCTCTAAAAGGATGCAAATGACCAGCTGTCTGCAAGGAAAAGAAAAGTAAGATTTTACACTTAGGGGAAAAAAACTAAATATACAATACAGTTCCATCAACTTATGTAGCCATTCGTCCATGGTGGGAATCGAAGTGTCCTTCCATTTTTGTGCATACAGTAGTCTTGCTGCCATCAACATATATAAGATGCCGTCGACATATATAAGAAAAAAGTTCCAAAAATTTTTTTCCAAGTCTTTTCCCATTAAACCCAAAAGAAAAGTCTCTGGCTTCATCTCCATCTTCATTTTAAGAATGCTTTGTATTAAAATATGAATCTTACTCCAAAATTTCTTTGCTTTATCACATGTCCACTATAAACAATAAAAGGTCCCTTTTTTACTGTGACATTTCCAACATTCATTTGAAATATCCTTATACATTCCAAATAACTTATCTGGTGTTAAATACGAACAATACATATATTATTATATGTTATAAAATTATAACATTATAAAATTTTTCTTTTAAATTATAGTTTAATGTGGATTTTAAACCTTTCGTCTACATGTTTTCCCATTGTTCAAGCATCACATTATATCCAAAGTTCCTTGCCCACTGAATCATACAATGATTTACATGTTCACTTTCCAAATTCAGTTTCAGTAATGTTTTATAAATCTTAGCAATAATATGTTCTTTACTGCTGCACAGTAAAATTTCCAATTCATTTTTAACAAAATCAAATCCATAACTCTTTTTATCTAATTTAATTTAATCTGCAGACCTGGATGAACTCACAGATTCTGTAACATCATATGTCAGCTTCTGTGAAGACCTATGTGTACCGACCAGGAACTTGCGAATATACAGTAACAACAAACCTTGGTTCACAGCTAAACTTAAGCAGCTATGTCATTCCAAAGAGGAAGCCTACAGAAAAGGTGATAAAATGCTGTACAACCAGGCCACAAATGTATTAACAAGGGAGATCAGAGCAGCAAAAAGAAGCTACTCTGAAAAGCTAAAGAATCAGTTCTCAACAAATGAACCAGCAAACGTGGGAAACTTAAAAATATCACCGGTTACGGCAAACCTCCTTCCCAGGCTGAAGGAAATTAACAACTGGCAGATGACCTGAACATATTTTACTGCAGGTTTGAAAGGAATCTGCAGCCACTTATCTCCACAACCCCCATCTCAGACAAACCAACAACAGCCAAGCTTCCTACAACTGACCCCATCCCATTGGGTTCACGACCCCTAGTGATCACAGAAAAGGAAGTGTAATACCTATTTCACAGACAAGCTCCAGGCCCAGACAAGATAACTCCTTCTTGCTTAAAAGTCTGTGCTGACCAATTGGCCCCCATCTTTACCCATGTCTTGAATAAATTGCTAGAGATGTGCTATGTTCCTTCTTGTTTCAAATGCTCTACTATCATCCCAGTGCCAAAGAAGCCCACCATCAAGGAACTGAATGACTACAGACCAGTTGCTCTAAAATCTGTAGTCATGAAAACCTTTGAAAGGCTAGTGCTGTCCCACTTGAAAACCACCACGGATCCGCTGTTAGACCCCTTGCAATTTGCATACCGAGCAAATAGATCAACAGATGATGCTGTTAATATGGCTCTGCGCTACATCCTACAAAATCTTGAATTTCCAAAGACCTATGCAAGGGTCCTCTTTGTAGACTTTACTTCAGCATTCAATACCATCATTCCAGACACAATTCTAACTAAGCTAAACCAGCTAAGATAAACACACTTGTAAGTGGATCATAAGCTTCTTAACAAATAGGAAGCAGCAGGTGAAGCTAAGCAGAATCACATCAGATACCTGTACAATTAGCATAGGGCCGCTCCAAGGCTGTGTGCTCTCCCCACTTCTCTTCTCTCTTTATACCAATGACTGGATCTCTAATGATCCATCTGTTAAACTACTGAAGTTTGCAGATGACACAACAGTGATCGGTCTCATTCAAGACAATGATGAATCTGCATACAGATGGGAGGCTGAACAACTAGCCTTGTGGTGAGACCGGAACAATCTGGAACTGAACACACTCAAAACCGTAGAAATGGTGGTAGACTTTAGAAGAAACCCTTCCATACTTCCACCTCTCACAATACTAGACAACACAGTATCAACAGCAGAGACCTTCAAATTTCTACAAGAAATTCACAAGATCTAAAATGGACAGCTAACATCAAAAACATCATCAAAAAAGCACAACAAAGAATGTTCTTTCTGCATCAACTCAGAAAGCTCAAACTGCCCAAGGAGCTGCTGATACAGTTCTACAGAGGAATTATTGAGTCTGTCATCTGCACCTCTATAACTGTCTGGTTTGGTTCTGCAACCCAACAAGACAGACACAGACTTCAGAGGATAATTAGAACTGCAGAAAAAACAATTGCTACCAACCCGCCTTCCATTGAGGACCTGTATACTGCGCGAGTCAACAAGAGGGCTGTGAAAATATTTACAGACCCCTCACATCCTGGACATAAACTGTTTCAACACCTACCCTCAAAACGACGCTATAGAGCACTGCACACTAGAACAACTAGACACAAGAACAGTTTTTTCCCGAACGCCATCACTCTGCTAAACAAATAATTCCTCAACACTGTCAAACTATTTACTAAGTCTGCACTTCTCATCATTCTCACCACCCATCTCTTTCCACTCATGACTGTATGACTGTAACTTTGTTGCTTGTATCCTTATGATTTATATTGATATTGTTCCTGATTGCTTATTTGTACCCTATGACTATCATTAAGTGTTGTACCTTATGATTCTTGATGACTGTATCCTTTCTTTTATGTACACTGAGAGCATATGCACCAAGACAAATTCCTTATGTGTCCAATCACACTTGGCCAATAAAAAAATCTATTTTATTCTATTCTATTCTAAAAAATCTTTCTTTCAATTACTGATATGTGAACCAATGGCAAAAATAACCTTCTGATTCTAGCTCTTCCCTTGACTTTAGGGTAGGATCACGAGAGTTGAAAGGGATTATTTTACCATAAATCCACCAGTCTGGCTTTTCTTTTCTAAAAAAGGCTTCCTGAGGAGACACCCAAAGAGGCAACTTCATAAAAAACCTTATTATATATTTATTCCAAACTCAACATTAAGTTTGACTTTTTCATACCATAGATAACAGTGCCATCCAAACTTTAATTCATGGCCCTCTAAATCAAGTAGCCTCTTGTTCTGGAGGTTTACCCACTCTTTTAACCAGGCCAGACAGCATGCACCAAAATACAATTTCAAATCTGGTAAACCCAAACCCCCTCTTTCCTTGCATTTTGCACTATATCTATATATTTGTATCTAATTCTAATTTTTTTTCCCCATGCCATATAAACTTAGAAATGTCCCTCTGCCATTGTTTAAATGGATTATCAGTTGCAAGCAGTGGTGGGTTGCTCCCGGTTCTGTCCGGTTCTTAAGAACCGGTAGTAAAAGCGGCGGGAGGCTCCGCCCACCCACCTGGATGTCATAAGGTATGATCTATGCATGTGCAAAAGCTCATGTGCGCATGCATGCACTCCAGTTGCAAACCAGTAGTAAAGGTAAGTAGAACCCACTCCTGGTTGCAAGTATTTGGTAATGTCTGAAACAGAAAAAGCATCTTTGGCAAAACATTCATCTTAATTACAGAGATTCTACCCAATAGTGATGAATGCAATTTGTCTCATCTTTGTAAGTCCTTTTTAATATCATTCCAAAGAGGCACGTGATTATTTTGAAACAATTTTATATTTGTGTTTGTCAATATAACCCCCAAGTATTTCACCTTTTTCTCAACCTTAAAACCCCACTTTTTAGTCGATGTATCACGGTCCTGAGATGACATATTCTTTTTTTTTTATTGCAAAAGTTTTACAATTACATTTTCACCCCATTTTTCCCCCCCACCCCACCCCCCACTCCCCACCCTAACCCCCCCAGGCCCCCCTAACCCTCCCCCCTGACTTCCACAGAATATAATCCCATCAAAAACCCCTTTTTATAAAATTTGAACCCCTCAAACCCCCATATAATTTTTCATCTTCACAAAATTCAAATATTTCTATCTTTATATAATACTTTCATTGAAAAGCTATTTGATACTTCCTAGTTTGATATTTGTTCTGCACATAATCTATCCACTTTTTCCATTCCCATTCATAAGTCTCTTGTGAACGATCTTTTAGATATGCTGAAATCTTCGCCATCTCTGCAAAACTGGCCATCTTCAAAGTCCATTCCTCGATAGTGGGCAAAGCTTCATTTTTCCAATATTTACCTATCAATAATCTTGCTGCTGTTATCATATACAATATCAACTTTGTTTCATCCATTGTAAAACCCTTAACTATACCCAATAAAAACAATTGTGGAGAAAATTGAATTTTTTTCTTCAAAACATTCTGCATAACCCACCATATTTTTATCCAAAAAGCCTTAACTTTCTTACAATTCCACCAGACATGGTAATATGTAGCATCTAAACAATCACATCTCCAACATTTTGGCTGAACATTAGGATACATACAGGATAATTTCTTGGGATCTAAATGCCATCTGTAAAACATTTTATAAAAATTTTCCCTCAAATTCTGCGATTGTGTAAATTTAACATTCTGAACCCATATTTTCTCCCATGTTTCCAACATTACTGGTTCTGCAAAATTCTGTGCCCATTTAATCATACAATCTTTAACCAATTCAGTTTCTGAATCCTTTCTAACAAAACATTATATAGCCTTTTAATATGCATTGGACCTTTCTCTGTAATGTGTCTAACCAATTCTTCCTCATGCAACATAATACCAGTTTTTTGGTCCTCTTTCCATCTCAGTTGAAGTTGATTATATTGTAACCAAGTTAGATTAATCCCTTCGTCCAACAGTGTCTCTAATGTCTTCAGTTGCCATCTGCCTGCATCTGTAAAAAGAACCTCTTTATATAACCCCCCCCGAGTGACATTATATTTGTATTCCACATGATATGACCAAGATCCAGCCATAGCGGTATTTTGTAATCCCATTTGAATCAGTGCTTCTTCCAAACTCTCATCAAAGAATATCTAAGTATATGGCTTTTAAATACTTTATCCACTTTGTTTTCATAAAATAAGTAAGCGTGCCAACCAAATTCAAGATCAAAGCTTTCTATATTCAATATTCCAGTCTTTTTCCTTCCAAACCAATCACTTGCTTGAGTCAAAGCTGCTGCTTCATAATATAACTGTAGGTTTGGAAGTTTAAGACCTCCCCTTTCTGGAACATCTTGCATAATTTTCATTTTCACTCTCGATTTTTTCTCGTTCCAGACAAACTTATTCACTCCACTTTGCCATTCTTTCAGTTGTTTATCACTTTTAAGCACCGGAATCATTAGGAACAAAAAAAGAAATCTTGGCAAAATGTTCATCTTAACTGCTGCTATTCTTCCAAGTAAAGAAAGCTGCAGTTTTTTCCAAGTCTCCATATCTTTTTGTACATCTCGCCACAACACCTCATAATTATTTTGAAACAATTTCATATTTGATTCTGCAACCTGAACTCCTAGATATTTAACCTTTGGTACAATCTCAAAACCTGCCCTCCTTTCAAGTTCGTGTTTTCGATCTTGTGTCATATTTTTAACTATCATCTTAGTTTTTTTCTGGTTCAGTCTAAATCCTGATACTGTGCCATAATCTTTTATAATGTCTTTCATCTGGATTATTGATTCCACCAGCTGTGTTAGGGTAACAACCAGATCATCTGCAAATGCCTTTATTCTGTAATCCTCTTGCCTTATCACTATACCTTTCAAGCTATTCGAATCCCGTATTGTATTCAACAAGACTTCTAGTGTTAAAATAAATAACAGAGGGGATAACGGACAACCTTGTCTTGTTCCTTTTTCAATTTTAAAATCTGTTGTCAAACTTCCATTAATAATAATCTGTGCCTTTTGCTCTTGATAAATTGCTGAAACCGCCTGTATGAATTGATCCCCAAAGTCCATCTTTTTTAAAGTCTTTAATAGAAAATTCCAATCCACTCTATCAAAGGCTTTCTTCGCATCCAAGAAGTCCAGCACTGCAGAGATCTGTTTATTCTTCTCAAGATATTCCAGTAAATCTATAACCTGCCTTACGTTGTCCTTCATATATCTACCCTCTATAAATCCCGCTTGATCATCGTAAATCACCTCTTGAATTACTGGCATCAACCTGTTGGCTAGTACTTTTGCATAAATTTTGTAGTCAGTATTCAGAAGAGATATTGGTCTATAGTTCTCCGGTTTTTTAGGACCTGCTTGCTCTTTTGGTATCAAACAAATATAAGCTGTTTTCCATGATGGGGGTATTTTACCCCCTTGTTGTATATTACAAAATAAGTCTCTAAGTTGTTCCACCATTTCTGCTTGCAAAGTTTTATAATACACTGCAGTCAAGCCATCCGTTCCAGGAGCTTTGGCCGTTTTCAGTTGTTTAATTGCTGCAATAATCTCCTCAACTGTTATAGGATAATTCATTCTTTCCTTTTGTTGGTTAGTAACTTTTGTAACTCTTTTATTTTCTAAGTATTTTTCTATAAGTCCATTCTGTATGTCATCTTTAGCATATAATTTAGTATAATAATCTACAAAGACTTCTTTAATTAATTTTTGTTGATGAATTTCCTTCCCTCCAATATCAATACAGTCAATAGTCCGCATACTCTGCTTCTTCCTTAGTGTATAGGCCAGCCATCTGCCCGGTTTATTGGCATTACAAAATGTATTATGCTTTGCATATTGTAAATTTGTTGCAGCTTGTTCCGCCATAAGCATTTGGAATTGGTCTTTCATAAGTTTTATAGCACCACGTATTCTTTCATCTGTTGGATTTTTAATAAGTAACTGTTCTTTTTTCTTTATTTCTACTTCAATTTCAGATCTTTTCTTTTGTCTGTTCAATTTATGTTTAGAGTTCATGTGAATGAGTACCCCTCTCATATACGCTTTACTCGCATCCCGCACAATTTCAATAGGGGTACCCTTGTTCAAGTTAATTTCAAAAAATTATTTCATCTGCTTCTTACGTTCTATTATATTTTTTTCATATCTAAACAAATTTTCATTTAATCTCCATGATCTTCTCTCAATTTTTCCAGTCTCAATTTCTATCCATACTGGACTATGATCAGATAGAGTTCTTGGAAAGATTTTAGTTCTTTTTGTTTTAACAAGTAAATCATTTGATAATAAAATAAAGTCAATCCTTGAAAAGGATCTATGTCTATCAGAAAAAAAAGTATAGTCCAAGTCTTTTGAATTATATATTCTCCACACATCTTTTAATTCCAAATCTTCTTTCATGTCAAAAAAAGTTTGTGGTAGTCTGATCCTTGACTTTGCCAGGCTTTTTTTATCTAATTTAGAATCAATCACTCCATTCCAGTCTCCCATAATCAAAATAGATCTATAATCCCATTGCAATATTTTAGTATGCAATATTTTATAAAAGTGATCCTGTTGTTGGTTAGGAGCATAAATTCCAATCACAAGAATTTGGCCATGTACAGTGTGCAATTCAATTGCTACAAACCTACCACTTTCGTCTACTTCTATAATTTTAGCTAATAGTCTTTTGTTTATATAAATAATCACGCCATTCTTTTTTTCCAAGTTTGAAGCTATAAAATGTGTTCCTAATTTTGAATTTATCAGATATTTTTGATCTTGCGTTCTAATATGAGTTTCTTGTAGACAAATTATATCATTATTAAATTGTTGCAGATATGTAAATATTTTCTTTCTTTTCTGTGGTGAGTTCAGTCCATTCACATTCCAAGATAAAAACTTAACCGTCATGTATACCTTTTTGAAGCGACGAGCAGAATTGCCGGATATTTTCCGAGACCATCGGCTTTGCTCCCCCCATGGCTTCACTTTGTTGTGTAGTACTCTTGGCTCCTTTTTTATATTGTTGTGCCTTAGCTCTTTCTTGCAATTGTTTTTCTTTGAGTTGTTTAGAAACTGCACGAGTTATTCACTGGTCTTTAGCTTCAGCCATACGAGCTAGGTCCAAGGCCACATCTCTTGTAGTCAGAATTGGAGAAGATTCTAACAGGGGCTCCTCCAGATAACCTCCTACAGCACCCTGCACTTCTGTTGGATCTGATTCAACCTGCTTAGGCTGCTCTTCCAACTCTTGCTGAGGTTGCTTCTCCTTATCACTCTCCTTTATCTCCAACACAGTAGGTGTACGTGGGGATGGTGATCTCTCCTTAAAAACAGTATAGTAAAAATGTTCTGCCTTTTCAACAGTATTCAATCGATATTTTTCTCCATGGTACTTCAGGATTACACCCGTTGGGGCATCCCACCGAAATGGAATCTCTAATTTTTTTTAATTCATTTACTAAAAAACCAAAATCTTTTCTATCTTTCAACATCTTTGGCGGTAGTTCTTTGTAGATTCCAATTTGAGTTCCCTCCACTTGCACAGAGGAGAGAAAAGATTTTTGTAAAATATCATTTCTCATTCTTCTATCTGTGAAATATATCACCACATCTCTAGGTAATTGTCTTTGTCTGGCCACCCACGAATTCACTCTGTAAATTTTATCTATTTTGTAATAAATCTCATCAGAATTGATTTTTAACAACACGGCCAAGGCATCAGCACAAACCTGTCTCAAATCTTGTTGATCATTCTCCTTAATACCTCTAAGTCTTATTGCAAATTCCATAGACCGGAATTGCATCATCGTGATTTCGTTTTCAACTCTCTGCATTTTATTATCCACATCAGAAATTTTAAAATCAGTATCCTTTATTTTGACATTCACTTCTGATTTAAATTCTTCCAATTTAGAGTCCACTTTAATAATAATTTCTGACAGGCCAGAGACCACATTTGATAACTTATCAGTCACCTTGCCATAATTTTCTTTCACCAAGTTTTTCATTTCACTAATTTCCTGCTTGATTTCCTGTTGAGATTTTGGAAATTTATCATTCATTTCCTGTTGAGGTTTTTGAAAGTTATCATCCAAAGCCTGAGTAATAATTTTTTTTAAACTTTCAAAGTCAAACTGCTCTTCAGGCTTACGTGTGGGGGATCCCCCCCCCTGCTGCCTTGCCTTCCTGTTTTTTAGAAGCCATTCTGCCACGTAAATTAGATTTTCTAAAAAAGGAAATCCTTTTTCCTCTTCCAGCACCACAAAGTCCTCTAAAAAAATCCCCCAGTTTTAGTCAGGTTGGAAATAGAATTAGACTAGTGTGAGCTCAGCTTGCTTTAAAAAGGATTTTTTTTCCTGCTCTTCTCCTGTTTGCTTGCTACAAGCAGCGCAACAATGTAACTTGTTAGAGTAACTTTAGAAAATCACTCTCCCTTTCAGCTTGTTAATGCTGGAACAGTGCCATCTTTTCAAGCCGCTTCCGCTTGTTCTAATTTTTACTCAAATTGGGAAGTCACAAAAGAAGGAAAATACTTGCAGTTTCTTGGTTTCAAGGTTCAGGTTTTTTTCTCCGCTAGTTAATAAAGTTGATTTCAATCAATTTAAGTGTTTGCTGCAGCCGGCTTGGTCTGCAACAAACAGAGTTGTCCCACGCCGTCCGGAGTCTTCGCAAGTTGGGAGGGAGCCGCGCCTGTTTCCTCCCCAGTAGCAGACTTCTGGGGGCTCACAGGGGGCTCGACCTGCACCTTGCTTACTCTCTCCTGCAAATCCTGCAGATTCTGGAGTTTCCGAGCCGCTTCTCACGATTGAAGCGGCTCTACAAACGGCGGGGCTGGCGGTCCTTAGAAAGGGACCGTCTTCACCGGGCGCCAGCAAAACCGGAAGTCCTGAGATGACATATTCTTGATCAGTGTTGTTTTCTGTTTGCTTATTTTAAAACCCGCCAAAGCCCCAATCTAATTTAATTTCCTCAACAGATATTCTATATTATTTTTTGGGTCTTGCAAAAATATAACCAGATCATCAGTAAATGCCTTCAATTTATAAACTTCTCTCTTGATCTCTCTTGATGAGCTGAAGAAGCTTCTTGGATGAGAAACAAAATGTCTTCAAAGAGAAAGTCCAGTTGCGTCTTGACAAAGCACCTTTGGGATTCTCTCTTGATAGTTATACCTATTATTTTCTCATCTTACCTTATATCTCTATTCAAAACTTCCAACACTAAGATGAACAATAAAGGAGACAAAGGGCATCCTTGTCTCGTATCCTTTTTAATTTCATATGAGTTAATTAAATCACCATTAAAAACAATTTTTGCTTTCTGGGATGTGTAAACTGCTTTAACTCCTTGAATAAAGTTCTCTCCAAAGTCCATTTTTTCCAGCACTTTAAATATAAAAGCCCAATGAGGACCCAGTTTGTGGGGGCAATAAACTGACTTTGTATAAATATACAAAAGTATGAAGGCTATTGCTTAACGCATTGTAAGCCACCCTGAGTCTCCGGAGAAGGGCGGCATATAAATCAAATTTTTTAAAAAAATTAAATTGTCAAAGGCCTTCTCTGCATCTAAAATTATTAAAGCTGCCTGTTTCTCATTATGATATTTTTTTTTATTGAAAAAGTTTTACAATTACATTTTCTCCCCAATTCCCCCCTCCCTCCCTGACCTCCCTAACCTTCCCTAACCCCCTAACCCTCCCCTCCCCTCCAGACTTCCTCAAAATATAATCCAAATCAAAATCCCCTTTTTATAAAACTTGAACCCGTCCACCCCCTGTATATTTTCACATCTTCACAAAATTCTATTATTCTATCCCTATATAATACTTTCTCTGCATCTAAAATTATTAAAGCTGCCTGTTTCTCATTATGATATTTTTTTTATTGAAAAAGTTTTACAATTACATTTTCTCCCCAATTCCCCCCTCCCTCCCTGACCTCCCTAACCTTCCCTAACCCCCTAACCCTCCCCTCCCCTCCAGACTTCCTCAAAATATAATCCAAATCAAAATCCCCTTTTTATAAAACTTGAACCCATCCACCCCCTGTATATTTTCACATCTTCACAAAATTCTATTATTCTATCCCTATATAATACTTTCAGTTAAAGGCTATCTGGTATTTCCTAGTTTGATATTTATTCTGCACATAATCTATCCACTTTTTCCACTCCCATACATAAGTCTCTTGTGAGTGATCTTTTAAATATGCTGAAATCTTCGCCATCTCTGCAAAACTGGCCATCTTCAAAGTCCATTCTTCAATAGTAGGCATAGCTTCATTTTTCCAATATTGACCTATCAATAATCTCGCTGCTGTTATCATATACAATATCAACTTTGTTTCACCCAATGTAAAACCCTTAACTATACCCAACAAAAACAATTGTGGAGAAAACTGAATTTTTTTCTTCAAAACATTCTGCATAACCCACCAAATTTTTATCCAAAAAGCCTTCACTTTCTTACAGGTCCACCACACATGATAATATGTGGCATCTAGGCAATCGCATCTCCAGCATTTTGGTTGAACATTAGGGTACATGCACGACAATTTCTTAGGATCTAAATGCCATCTGTAAAACATTTTATAAAAATTTTCCCTCAGATTCTGTGACTGTGTAAATTTAACATTCTGAACCCATATTTTTTCCCATGTTTCCAACATCACTGGTTCTGCAAAATTTTGTGCCCACTTTATCATACAATCTTTAACCAATTCAGTTTCTGAATCCCTTTCTAACAAAACATTATATAGCCTTTTAATATGCATTGGACCTTTCTCTTTTATATGTCTAACCAATTCCTCCTCATGCATCATTATACCAGTTTTTTGGTCCTCTTTCCATCTCAATTGGAGTTGATTATACTGTAACCAAGTTAAATTAATCCCTCTTCCAACAGCGTTTCTAAAGTCTTCAGTTGCCATCTGCCCGCATCTGCAAAAAGAACTTCTTTATATAAAAACCCCCCGAGTGACATTATATTTGTATTCCACATAATATGACCAAGATCCAGCCATAACGGTATTTTGTAATCCCATTTGAGTCGGTGCTTCTTCCAAACTCTCATCAAAGAGTCTCTAAGTATGTGGCTTATGATATTGTAAATATTCAATAATATTCAATACAGTCCTCATATTATCTCTTAGTTGTCTTTTTGTCAGGAAGCCAGATTGATCTTCATATATATATATATATATATATATATATATATATATATATATTAGTCTTTCTGACAAAACTGCAGCAAAGAATTTATAGTTCTTATTTAATAATGAAATTGGTCTGTAATTCTTTGACCCTCGTTTGGTAACAACACAATATTAGCTTCCTTCCACATTTGAGGTATCTTTCCCCTCTATAATATATCATTCATTGTATCTTTTGATGCTTGAATAACGCTCATCCTTAAAGCAGTGGTGGGATTCAAATAATTGAATACCCGGTTCTCTGCCCTAATGATCATCTGGGTAGGCATGGCTGGGTGGCCATGTGACCTGGGTGGGCGTGGCCAATTCCACATCACTCATATCGAGGGGTGCCCTGCCTTGCCTTGCCTGGTGTTGCCTTGCCTTGCCTTGCCTCGCCATGCCCAGACCAGCCCTACCTCACCCCTCCCCTCCCCTCCCCTCCCGTCCCCTCCCAGCCACTCCTTGTCATATCTGGCGTCACCTCTCCTTGACATACGACCACAATTAAGCCCAAAATTTATGTTGCTAAGTGACAAATTTATTATGCGAATTTTGCCCCATTTCACAACTTTTCTTGCCATATTTGTTAGGTGAATCACTGCAGATATTAAGTTAATAACACGGCTGTTAATTGAATCTAGCTTTCCCATTAACTTTGCTTGTCAGAAGGTTGCAAAAGGGGATCATATGACTGTCATAAATGTGAGACAGTTGTCAACCATCTGAATTTTTATCATGTAAGTGTGAGGATGCTGCAATGGTCATAAGTGTGAAAAATGGTCATGTCACTTTTTCTAGTGCCATTGTAACTTTGAATGATCACTAAATGAACTGTTGTAAGTCAAGGATTACCTGTACAAAAATACAAATAGCTTCTTTGTTTGCAAAGAGCTGCCCTTACCAATCATTAGATTAGAAATGGGGGAATATACACTAAAGATCAATGAGTCACAGCCATCATGGAAACCTAAACCATTCTGTCTGAATACTTTCCTTTTCATCAGCAATACCTGCAACTTGAAGTTACAAATCAGGCAGTGTGTCAGAGCACCTTGAGGAATTAAAATAGTTAAAATGCAATAATAACTATCAGCAGCCAATTCTTGCTCATAAAGTGAAACCTGTTGGATGCTTATCCTACGGTTGGGTAGATAATATATAGAAAACTATGTTCTGTAACTTTAATTGCTACAAGATGACTAATTGGCTGTGCTAAGCAGACATAAAAGAAGGCAGGAAGTTCATTCACTTCTTCTCCTGCTATTAGAAGGTTGAACTGCTGAAAGGAACCTTGTCTGTGTTATTGAAGAGAACTGGAATTGTAAGCAAGCTATGTTTTTGGGTTGAACTGTGATTATTTGAAGAAGTGTTATCTTTGTTTTGAGAAGCCAAGTTTGTTTTTTTTACTACAAGTAAAGACTGTTTATTTTTCTTTACACGTTCAGAGTCTGTGAGTATCTGTGTGTTTTGCTAAGCAACGTATCTATTCACTGTCTGGTCCGTTGCACCACTTTGCAGAGGGCAGTTTTACCCTCAACAAAACCCTTTAGCAGACAGGTCATTTAAGGTCTCCAGAAAATGGGTGGGCATACTTGGGCTACAAAATGCTGAGCTAGAGACAAATTAACAAAGTATATAGGGGACTCGGGTTCAAGTCTCTTCCCTCACAAGTTTGTCAGGATCACAATAAAATTAGTACATGCCACAGATATCTAAATAAACTTCAAGCCTGGTGCCATGTTACTAAGTCTTATTATCATGAGAGAAAACTAAAACAAATTGGAGGGAGGATCCACACCCCTACCTCCTATTTTTTTTAAATCTTACTATCAGTGAGCAATCATGTGCCTTGGCCACTCCAAAACAATGCAAGAGACTCCTATCCCAAAGGTGCTTTTTCAAGAGGCAACTGGACTTTCTGGAAACCAAGAAAGCCAAGTTGCCTCTTGAAAAAAGCACCTTTAGGACAACCATGACCTGGACAACTGGAGAAACCCTATAGACAAGAGACTCCTGTGCTCAGTGAACTAACAGAGCACCCTTTTCCACCCAGGAGAAGCAATCCTTAGATCCATTTGCACCACTTAAAGATACCAGCTGGTCTCACTCACCTCACCTTACAAGATATCCTAAGGAAATCATCCAGATTTAAGGAAAGATTGTGTTGGAGGGAAGAGGGAAAGACGCAGCTTGGAAATTTTTTTTTTTTCTAGGCAGCATTGCTTAACTTGATCAGGCAGGCAGCAGCGGTCTGAAAAGATTACCTCATCGCTTTCCATTGTGGGGAGGGAGACCTCCCAAAGCTCTATTTTTTTTGTAACAAACAAACAAACAAAAAAGCCAAAGACTAGCCAGATTGCTCCATTTAGAGAAGATTATGGATCCAGGGAAGAAAGAGGCCTGCCATTGCCCCCTCCCACCCTTAATTGGGGACAGAGGAGGCAAGGAGTGGCTGGGAGGGGATTCAGCCATATTGGAAGTACACCCCAAAAGGACAGTGCCAGGAACCACTAAAGCAGTGTAAAAAGCTTAAAACAACCCTTCCCCTTTAAAAAAAGTCAAGCCCTGGAATAAAAGTACCAACAAAGGAAGAAAAACTGCATAAAAGCCTCTCAGGCTATAGAAAGTCTGGGTGTACTGCCAAGAATCATTAACAGCTGTTACAATGTAAGAAGGCTTAACTGAAGAGGCAGTTCCTGAAAACACTTCAGCAGGGCAATAAAGATAAACAGGATTAGGCTAGGAAAAAATACATAGAGGCACATTAGAACATCTTCCTGCTTTCCTGACAGGATTAACCCCTTAAAGTGGGAAAAACAAAGGGCTGTTGGAAGGAGATTTCTTCCAACAGCCGGTTCACCAAACTGCTCACAAAGTTAACAACTGGTTCTGTTAAACCGGCTGAATCCTACCACTGCCTCAAAGCACTTATACTGTTGGCTTGTAAGGCATCTGGGCCTGGAGCTTTACCATATTTCATTTTTTTAATGGCTTCTGATATCTCAAAGGCAGCTATTGGATCATTCATAAATTGTCTCTGAATTTGTGATAATTTAGGCAGCTGTTGTCTTGAAAGATATTCATCTATTTTTGACATTTCTAATTCCTGTCTTTTAGAATAAAATAAAAAGTTAGAATAAAATTATGAAAAGATGTTTTGATAAGTTCATTATCTGTTATTACATTGCTGCCTTCACAAATTTTCTCCATCATTCTCTTTTCTCTTTCCTTTCTTAGTTTATATGCCAACATCTTCCTGTTTCTATTTTGTTTCTATTTCTATGGACAGTTGTTGCCATAGCAATTTAATTTGATGTAAACTTTTAGCATCTGTAGGTGTCTTTTGCAGCTCAATTTCTCTCTGTCTGATTTCATCCAGTATTTCATCCCTCATCTAGAACTTGACATGTAGGGATTATACAGACATGTCCATATGTGGTTCCCTTGACAACAATATAGGAGTGTATTGCCACTTCTGAGATTTTTTTTTTAACTAGAGCGCTAGAATTTCCTGATGATTTCCAACTGGAGTTCTAATCAGATCCACCAACTCTTAGCCTTTCTGAATCCAGCCAAGATTTTCTACATCTTAATACTGTATATTAGACTTTAACTGGGAAGAAAATAAAAATACAGTTTTCTCTGCTTTATTAATGAAAACTTTTTTCCATGATAGCCAGTTTGGTGTAGTGGTTTTAAAGCATTACGCTAGAAACAGAGACACATTGAGTTCTAGTTCTGCCTTAGGCATGCAGCCTACTGTATTGGGTCTGTCATAGTATCTTAGCCCTAGAAGAAGCAATGACAAACCACGTCTGAAATTTTGCCAAGAAAATTACAGTTGCCATGAGTCAACACCAACTCAGAGGCATTTCCCCATAAAAGAGATATTTTGCACAACTACCTCATTCTCTCTATGTATTTACTTCTCTTCTTTTGAAAAAAGTTATATATTTCAATTGTCATATTCCAATCATGAGAACAATCCAACCAATCATATTTGGTTTCCAGTATTAAGAATATAAATGCATGCTTATTTCCCATACTTCAAGCTCTACTATATAGTGTTTAAAAATTCATGTACTGATAGATTACCTCTAGGTTTTTGTCTCCAAGCACAAGAGAATCCGTTAAAATCTTTTTATCAATTTCACCATACTTTAGCCAAACACATTTTACAATTCTGTGATATAAGCAACTCATTACCTACAAAAGTGAGACCAGAACCTGAGAAACTAAGTATCAAGATGATTTTTACTGACTTTTATTTGAATGATATTTAAGCCACTTATTTGTATCACTTCAGTTCATCTTGGATTTTACATAAATGGGAAAAATTAATTATATGGATTCCAGATTCGCTCTGTAAGGGGAAATACAGAACACCAACTCTCAAAGGAAGGCTTATCTATTTGGTAAATATAGCAATAACAATAGCACTTAGACTTATATACAGCTTTACAGTGCTTTACAGCCCTCTCTAAGAGGTTTAGAAGTCAGCATATTGCCCCCAACAATCTGGGTCCTCATTTTACTGACCTTGGAAGGAGGGAAGGTTGAGTCAACCTTGAGCCAGTGAGATTCGAACTGCTGAACTTCTGGCAGCTGGCAATCAACAGAAGTAGCCTGCAATACTGCATTCTGCACCACTGCGCCACCATACAATATGCTGTCCAGGCCTGTTCTCTGATACCATCAAGCCTCTATTTATTAAGAATAAAAACTGAATCCAAATACCTGCAATTCTGGGATTCCTATAACATATATTATGAAGAATAGTTGTACAATATACAGTAAATTTCAATTACAGGTAGTCCCTGACTTACATTTCATTTAGTGACCGTCAAAGTTACAATGGCACTGAAAAAAGTGACTTATGACCGTTTTTCACACTTAAGGCAGTTGCAGAATCCCCTGGGTCACATGATCAAAATTCAGACACTTGACAACTGACTCATATTTATGACATTGCAGTGTCCAGGGTCATGTGATCAACTTTTGCAACCTTCTGACAAGCAACCTGTCACTAACTTAACAACTGCAGTGATTCACTTAACAACTGTGTCAAGAAAGGTCATAAAATGGGGTAAAATTCACTTAACAATTGTCTTCCTTAGCAACAGAAATTTTGAGCTCAGTTGCTACCTGTACCACAAAACTGCTTAAATAAAACTAATGATATATGTAAAAGTAAAGTGAGTACCAACCCTGGCTGACTACATCCATTCCTCCCTATCCAATTTGAAAAAAATCTTGCTGCAAGTCACCATTCACTAAAAGATTTCCACCATCAATTTATGATGGATGCATTACTTGGAACCTGACAACTCTTTTCAATATGAAAGAAAGCTTCTGTTTTGTATTCAGAATCTTCCAGTCATTCCTGTCCTCTCTAGTCTCCTCTCCCAAAGCCCAGAGAGTGATTTCCAGTCATGATAAACAATACTATCCCATTTTTAATTATAGAGGATTTGTAAGTGAAGGATCATATTGTATCACAAATGCAGCACAAGGTGGTGCTATTGCATAACAGAGAACAATATCCAAAAGCCATCTGCTCTTCTGGTGGCCTGAAAAAATAAGACATTATTATGCACACAAACCTTAAAGACAAAGGCAACAGATTTTATGAGAAGCAGACTTAAGATATCTGGGGAAAAATACATCCAGTTCAAGATACAGAGATAGGACAAAATAAAGATTTCTTGGGAGGAATAACTATGGACAGTGATTCCTGTATTTTCATTCTGCATTCAAGTTAACCTGTATCAATGGAAAGAGGGGGTATTAGAAGGCAAGTTCTGACTTTTTTTCTCTGTCTAAATATTCTCTGTCTAGAAATGTGCAAGTCTTTGCGCTATTCAGTGCCTGAAGAAAAGAAAACTGGGTTTCTAGTAGCTAATGTGCTGAAAGATTTAAAAATAGATGTAAAGGAATTATCTGCTAGGAAAGCCAAGCTAGTTCCAAAGGGCTCTAAAGAGTATTTCCCCTCTGGATCTTCATTCTGGGAACTTAATATTAAAGGATACAATCGACAGAGAGGTTCTGTGTGGTCAGAATGAGCCCTGTATTCTATTATCTGAAATTGTGATAGAAAATCCATTACTGCTACATGGAATTGAAGTTGAAGTAGAAGATGTGAATGATAACGTTCCCAAATTCTCTAAAACTGAGTTCCTTTTGGAAATATCTGAGCACATTCCAACAAAGACCAGATTCCCTTTGGAAAGGGCTAAAGATTTAGACAAAGGAGAAAATGATGTTCAGAATTATACGCTTACTGTCAGCCTCAGCTTTTCCTGGTTCAGCTGCCATAAGAAACGGGGGAGGGATTAGTTATAAAGCAAAGGGGGGGGGGAAGGAGCAGGAGATGGTTTTTTTTTCTTTTCTGGTAGGATGTGTCTTCATGAGAAAACGAAACTGGATCTTCAAACGGAGACGGCTGACCAACTGCCCTACATTCCTGATGAATGACGCTGCCAGATGTGTTGCCACCTGACCTTTGGAAGACCTTTGGATTGGCTGATGATTTATGAACACGAGGGGGGGAGAAGCTTAGTAGATGCATTTCGCGCGTTTTGCTCAGTTCTAGCTTTACCTGGGTTGTTATCATTTCATATTCAGTAAAAGTACCAAATTCTTCAAAATGCTTGAGTTTGGGGGTTTCTTTCCTGGATACTGAAGGAAGCATACCTGACATTAAACTGGAACTCACAACCAGTCAACCCGGACAAAAACCAAGGGGACTGTAAATCTAGAATATGTCAGATCGGGGGAGTGATGGAGAAGAGAAGATGGGGGCAGCCAGTTCAACTGCCCTCCAGTCAGAAAAGGAGACTGCAGAATGGTTGGGAAAACTCCGTTTGGAGACAGAAGAGGCTAGATGGTCAAAAGGAGTGGGGAAACTGCCAGACTGGGGAGAGGAACCCCGGGGAGTGACAACTTCCAGACCCCGGAAAAAGGAGGCAGTGTGGATGCAAGAACAAAAAGAACATCTCATGATAGACCAAGCCTTGCAACTTATCCGTGATGTAGAGGAAAGCAGAAGAAACCGTGAGTCTTTTGAAATTCCTGGGGAGAAGGGGAGAGAAAGCCCCAGGGGGGAGCCAGGAGAAACAGCCTGTGGGGGAGAGGAAGAGTTTGAAGAGGGAGCATCCCAGACTTCGGCAGCTCGAGGGAGAGATGCAGCCGGCCAGAGAACCCCAGCCTTGCAGGCCCCCCCGCCCCGCAGACGTAAAAAGCCAAAAATCCCCCCCCCCCCTTCCTGGGAAGTTTGATGGGAATCCTAAAGCCTTGGGATTTTTCCTGACCCAAGTGTGGAACCACATGCAGGACTGGGGGGAGGACTACGAGACAGAGGCGGCGAAAGTCAGAAGTGTCGCGAATGCCCTAGAGGGAGTAGCTGCTGAGTGGATGGTGGTTCTCCACAATAACAACTCCCCCTTGCTGAGAAATTACAACCAGTTCATGAGGGCCCTTAGAAGACGGTTTGAAGACCATTTAGCTGAACGAAAGGCGAGACTCAGAATGAAGAGCATTCAGCAGGGCCGGAGGCCGGTGGCAGAGTATATCCAAGAGTTTCGTGAACTGGCACCCTATATGACAGGCTGGTCAGAGATGGCTCTTTTGGAGAGTTTCAAAGATGGATTGAATGAAGAGATATATCGAGACTGTAGGAGTATGGGGGTCCCCGATGATTTGGATAGATGGTACATAGTAGCTGAGGATGTGGAGATCGAGCTGAAACGGAGCGAACTCCGAGGAAGGCGGATGGGGGACCAGTCATTCTCTTCCTACCGTAAGGGGGTGCCCAAGATGACTGGCGGGAAGACCGAATTCAAACCCAAGTCAAAGCCCTTCACCTGTTTCAAATGTGGGAAGAAGGCTCACCGAGCGGCCGAATGTTTCTCCAAACCACCGCCAAAAGCCACCGGGGCCGGCCAAAAGAAAGGCGATAAGATACCCGCCAAAGCCCGCGGCACCGCCCTGAAAGGAGAAATCGTTGAGTTCGCTCCCCGGAACCCGGGTGAGCTGGGAATTCCGACCAACGATGACGACAGCGAGACGGACTCCGACTCCGACACCGACGAACGGGTGAGTCACACAGAAGAACCCTTACTCATCCCCGTAGAAGTAAGGGTGCCCTCCACAGGAACTCACGCGCAATTGTTAGCCCTGTTGGACTCAGGGTGCACTAGATGCATAATTAGCTCCAAAGTAGTGGAGGAAATGGGACTGAGACTGAAAACTTTAAAAAGACCCATTGCATTTTGTCAATTAGACGGGTCGATTGAAGGAGGGGCCCCAGCTAGTTTTATGACCGAATCCCTTGAACTGCAGTTGGGGAATCATGTAGAGAAGCTCAGCTTTACTGTAGCCCCTGGAATGGAAAGGCCCCTCATTCTAGGACTGCCCTGGCTTCGTAAATGGAATCCACGAGTAAATTGGAAGACGGGGGTCCTGTGCATCCGTACGGCAGAACCGACTCCAGAAAAGGAAGCCCCCCCCTAAGGGACAACATAAGGCCAGAAAGGGTGGCAGTAGCCATTAATTATATTGAGGGAGAAGAAAAAATTCCTAAAGAATATTGGGACCTCAAGGAAGTGTTTAGCGAAAAGGCATCAGATGCCCTGCCTCCCCACAGGGCCACTGACTGCACTATTGAAATTCTCCCTGGGGTGAAGCTTCCCAAACCAAAAATTTACCCCATGACACCT
This sequence comes from Arizona elegans, assembly GCA_022577455.1. NCBI lineage: Eukaryota > Metazoa > Chordata > Lepidosauria > Squamata > Colubridae > Arizona > Arizona elegans. The sequence continues at coordinate 90,114,822 of JAKOOJ010000002.1, forward strand.
CGAGAATTGGGGGAGTTGCGGAATTTTATCGATAAAAACTTAGAACGTGGATTCATCGAACGAGCCAAACCCAAGGTGGCAGCGCCAGTAATGTTCCGCGAAAAGAAAGATGGCTCCTTCAGATTAGTAGTTGATTATAGAAACATGAACGCCATTTGTGTAGAAAATGTCTACCCCCTCCCACTCATGAAGGACATGTTAGCCCATTTAGGGAAGGGAAATTTTTTTACCAAACTTGATTTAAGAGAGGCATACTACCGAGTGAGAATAAAAGAGGGAGATGAATGGAAGACAGCATTTAATTGCCCACTGGGATGTTTCCAGTTTAGAGTACTCCCTTTTGGACTACAAGGAGCCCCGGCTGTATTCATGCAGTTGATCAACGAAGTGTTGCATGAGCACCTATATAAGGGGGTTTTGGTCTATATGGACGATATTCTAATTTATTCTGACAATATGGCCGACCATGTACGACTGGTTCGAGCGGTCTTGAATAAACTCAGAGCAGCTGAACTCTATGCCAAACTTTCTAAATGTGAGTTCCACCAAGACAAAATTGACTATCTTGGATATCGTATATCGCATGAAGGAATAGAGATGGACCCGGAAAAGGTCCGGGCCGTGATGGAATGGGCCGCACCACGCACCCGTAAACAATTACAGAGTTTCTTAGGATTTGCAAATTTTTATAGACAATTTATCCCCTCTTTCGCAAAAATCACACTGCCAATTACAGACTTGCTAAAAACCAAAGGGGAAGTAAAACCCAAACCCTCGAAACCAGTAGAATGGACTATGGAATGTCAAGCTGCTTTCGAGAAACTGAAACGACTGTTTGCAGCTGAACCAGTGCTCAAACACCCCAACGTGGAACAACCTTTTGTAGTACAAGCTGATGCTAGCGACGTTGCTGTAGGAGCAATACTCTTGCAAAAGAATGAGAACGGGATATTACAACCCTGTGCTTACACGTCCCGTAAACTATCAGACATGGAAAGGAGATGGGCCATATGGGAGAAAGAAGCGTTTGCAGTTAGATGGGCGCTGTTAACATGGAGACAATTTTTAGAAGGGGCGAAACACCCTTTCGAGGTGTGGACTGATCATAAGAATCTAGAAGCACTAAAAACACCACGCAAACTATCACCAAAACAGGCTCGCTGGGCCCAACACTTCAAGCGGTTCAATTTTACTTTACGTTACCTTCCTGGTGGGAAAAATTTCATGGCGGATGCACTTTCCAGACTGCCACAGTACAACAGCATCAAGAAGGAAGTGGTTCAACCAATGATCCCATTGACACAGTTAGCGACACCTGTCACTACCAGAGCTCAGAGTAAAACCGAACCAGAACTCTCGGGAGATTTACTTGAAAAATTGCGAGAAGCTCTAAAAACTGATGAGTGGTTTAAGAATCACTCGAATGAATGCACACTTCGTGACGGACTAGCTTGGGTGGGATCGAAGCTGTATGTTCCAGCCACTTTAAGAACAATCGTATTAACATATGCTCATGATGCTAAAGCTGCAGGACACTTTGCGTTTGTCAAGACTCTGCATCTTGTTAAGAGACAGTTTTGGTGGCCTGCACTTAAAAAGGACATAGAGGCATATGTAGCTAGCTGTCCAGTATGTGCCTCAGCTAAAAGACCTCCAGGAAAACCCCCTGGATTATTGCAAGGTATGGCTAGACCGAACGCCCCATGGAAGGAAATATCTATGGATTTTATTGTAGATTTACCAAATAGTGAGGGCTGCACTGTTATTTGGGTAGTAACTGATTTGTTTTCCAAACAAGTACATTTCATCCCTTGCTCAAAGATCCCTTCAGCAAAAACTCTCGCAAAATTGTTTATTCGGCAAATTTACCGACTACATGGATCTCCGAAAAGAATAATTTCTGACAGCGGGGTGCAATTTACTTCCAGTTTCTGGAAGGAGTTTTTGAAATTGATAGGTTCAGCACAGGGGTTAAGCTCCAGTCACCACCCTCAGACAAATGGGGCCTGTGAAAGAACCAATGGGGTACTCGAGCAATACCTGAGGTGTTACGTAAATTACCAGCAAGACAATTGGGTAGACTTGTTGCCATTTGCAGAAGTGGCATATAACAATTCTGTACACAGTAGCACCGGATTCACCCCTTTTATGGTCACATCGGGCCAGGATTTTGTACCCATTCCCGAGTTACCACAAGATGATCCTCAAAATCCTTCCTTGATGGATTGGATCGAACAGCTAAAGAGCACATGGGCAGTGACTCGGAAGGCATTAGATGAGGCACACCGGGCTCATAAGGCTCAAGCCGATAAGAAAAGGTCCCCAGCTCACAAGTATAAAGTGGGTGATAAAGTCTATTTGTCTACCAAATACTTACAGACTACCCAAAAGTCCAAAAAGCTGGGGCCTAAGTATGTGGGACCATTTCGTGTAATTAGGTTGATTAATCCAGTAACAGTTGAATTGGAATTGCCAAAAACCTTGAGACGAATACATCCTGTATTTCACATTAGTTTATTGAAACCTGAACACTCATCTCCTTTAAGGGCTGATCAAAGCACCCCTCCAGTTCCCATTCTCATAGAAGGGGAGCAACATTTTGAAGTTAAAGAAATTTTGGACTCGAGAAAACACCATGGTAAAGTCCAATATCTGATTGCCTGGAAACATTTTCCTTTATCGCAGGCTGAATGGGTGAATAAACAAGATGTCCGAGCTCCCAAGAAAATACAGCAGTTCTATACCAAATACCCAGATAAACCATAATTATTGTATATATTCTGTTTCTCTCTCTTTTCTTTCCCTTTACTTAGGAATAACATCTCTTCTGCAAGGGGGGCCAAATGTCAGCCTCAGCTTTTCCTGCTTCAGCTGCCATAAGAAACGGGGGAGGGATTAGTTATAAAGCAAAGGAGGGGAAGGAGCAGGAGATGTTTTTTTTTTCTTTTCTGGTAGGATGTGTCTTCATGAGAAAACGAAACTGGATCTTCAAACGGAGACGGCTGACCAACTGCCCTACATTCCTGATGAATGACGCTGCCAGACGTGTTGCCACCTGACCTTTGGAAGACATTTGGATTGGCTGATGATTTATGAACACGAGGGGGGGAGAAACTTAGTAGATGCATTTCGCGCGTTTTGCTCAGTTCCAGCTTTACCTGGGTTGTTATCATTTCATATTCAGTAAAAGTACCAAATTCTTCAAAATGCTTGAGTTTGGGGGTTTCTTTCCTGGATACTGAAGGAAGCATACCTGACATTTACTCCTAATGAACACTTTAAACTAGAAGAGTAAACTCACACTGATGGTAGCAAATATGCAGAACTGGTTTTAGAGAAAGCATTAGACCGTGAGACAATTCCTCAGATTACCCTAATTCTACAAGCAGTGGATGGAGGGTTCCCAAGAAGAACTGGTATAGTGCAAATAATAATTGATATTTTAGATGCAAATGATAATGTTCCTCATTTTGAATAATCTGTGTACAAGGTGCAGGTTGTGGAAAATAGCCCGGCAGGTTTATTGGTCACTAAAGTTGCAGCCAGTGATGGTGATAAAGATGTCTATGCTCATCAACAAAAGGAAAGAATGAATTATCCTATAACAGAGGAGGAGATAATAGCAGCAATAAAACAATTAAAAACAGCCAAAGCTCCTGGAACGGATGGTCTGACTGCAGCGTACTATAAAACTTTGCAGGCAGAAATGGTGGAACAACTCAGAGAGTTATTTTGTAATATACAACAAGGGGGAAAAGTACCCCCATCATGGACTACAGCTTATATTTCTTTGATACCAAAAGAACAAGCAGGTCCCAAAAAACCGGAGAATTACAGACCAATATCTCTTTTGAATACGGATTATAAAATTTATGCAAAAGTACTAGCCAACAGATTGATGCCAGTAATTCAAAAGGTGATTCATGATGATCAAGCGGGATTTATCGAGGATAGATACATGAAGGACAATGTAAGGCAAGTAATAGACTTATTGGAATATCTTGAGAAGAATAAACAGATCCCTGCAGTGCTGGTTTTCTTGGATGCAGAGAAGGCCTTTGATAAAGTGGACTGGAATTTTCTACTAAAGACTTTAAAAAAGATGGACTTTGGGGACCAATTTATACAGGCGGTCTCAGCAATTTATCAAGAGCAAAAGGCACAGATTATTATTAATGGAAGTTTGACAACAGAGTTTAAAATCGAAAAAGGAACAAGACAGGGATGTCCGTTGTCCCCATTGTTGTTTATTTTAACACTAGAAGTCTTGTTAAATACAATAAGGGACTCTAATATCTTGAAAGGTATAATGATAAGGCAAGAGGATTACAGAATAAAGGCATTTGCAGATGATCTGGTTGTTACCCTAACACAGCCAATGGAATCAATAATCCAGATGAAGGACATTATACAAGACTATGGTAAAGTTTCAGGTTTTAGATTGAACCAGAAAAAAACTAAGATGATAGTCAAAAATATGACACAAGATCGTAAACACGAGCTTGAAAGGAGGGCAGGTTTTGAGATTGTACCAAAGGTAAAATATCTAGGAGTTCAGGTTGCAGAATCAAATATGAAATTGTTTCAAAATAATTATGAGGTGTTGTGGCGAGAGGTGCAAAAAGACATGGAGACTTGGAAAAAACTGCAGCTGTCTTTACTTGGAAGAATAGCAGCAGTTAAGATGAATATTTTGCCAAGATTTCTTTTTTTGTTTCAAATGATTCCGGTGCTTAAAAATGATAAACAACTAAAAGTATGGCAAACTGGAGTGAACAAGTTTGTCTGGAACGAGAAAAAACCAAGAGTAAGATTGAAAATTATGCAAGATGTTCCAGAAAGGGGAGGTCTTAAACTTCCAAACCTATAGTTATATTATGATGCAGCAGCTTTGACTTTAACAAGTGATTGGTTTGGAGGAAAAAAGACTGGAATATTAAATGCAGAAAGTTTTGATTTGGAATTTGGATGGCACGCTTACTTATTTTATGACAGCAAAGTGGACAAAGTATTTAAAAGCCATATACTTAGAGATTCTTTGTTGAGAGTTTGGAAGAAGCACCGAATCAAATGGGATTATAAAATACCGCTATGGCTGGATCTTGGTCATACTTTGTGGAATACAAATATAATGTCACTCGGGGGGTTTTTATATAAAGAGGTTCTTTTTACAGATGCGGGCAGATAGCAGCTGAAGGCATTACAGACATTGTTGGCTGAAGGGATTAATCTAACTTGGTTACAATATAATCAATTGCAACTGAGATGGAAAGAGGACCAAAAAACTGGTATTATGGAGTATGAGGAAGAATTGGTCAGACATATAAAAGAGAAAGGTCCAATGCATATTAAAAGACTTTATAATGTTTTGTTAGAAAGGGATTCAGAAACTGAACTAGTTAAAGATTGTATGATTAAGTGGGCACAAAATTTTGAGGAACCAGTGATGTTGGAAACATGGGAAAAAATTTGGGTTCAGAATGTTAAATTTACACAGTCGCAGAATTTGAGGGAAAATTTTTATAAAATGTTTTACAGATGGCATTTAGACCCCAAAAAATTGTCGTGTATGTACCCTAATGTGCAGCCTAAATGTTGGAGATGTGATTGTCTAGATGCTACATATTATCATGTTTGGTGGACCTGTAAGAAAGTTAAGGCTTTTTGGATAAAAATTTGGTGGGTCATGCAGAATGTTCTGAAGAAAAAAATTCAATTTTCTCCACAATTGTTTTTATTGGGTATAGTTAAGGGTTTTACATTGGGTGAAACAAAACTGATATTGTATATGATAACAGCAGCAAGATTGTTGATAGGTAAATACTGGAAAAATGAAGCGCTGCCCACGATTGAGGAATGGACTTTGAAGATGGCCAGTTTTGCAGAGATGGCGAAGATTTCAGCATATCTAAAAGATTGTTCACAAGAGACTTAGGAATGGGAATGGAAGAGATGGATAGATTATGTTCAGAACAAATATCAAACTAGGAAGTATCAAATAGCTTTTATTTGAAAATGTTATATTAAGATAGAAATATTTTAAGGTAATGAGGATGAAAAATTTATTTGAAAATGTTATATTAAGATAGAAATATTTTAAGGTAATGAGGATGAAAATTTATTTGAAAATGTTATATTAAGATAGAAATAGGTTAATGTAATGAAGATGAAAATTTATAAGGGGGAGGGAGGGGTTCAAGTTTTATATACAAAGGAGGGTTTTTCCTTTTACTTGATATGAGTATACTGTGTGGAAGTCTGGGGGGAGGGGAGGGTTAGGGTGGGTTAGGGAGGTTGGGAAGTTTGGGGTGGGATGAGGGGGGAAAAAGGGGTGAAAATGTAATTGTAAAACTTTTGCAATAAAAAAAAAAGATGTCTATGCTCACATTGCTTACACTTTTAGCCAAGTACCAGGAAATGTGCTCAGATCATTCAATTTAAACAATCATACTGGAGAAATTACTCTTGTAGGGAAAATTGATTATGAAGAAAATAGCAAATATGAACTGAATATCAAAGCCACAGATGGAGGGGGACTATCTGCTTACTGCAAAGTCCAGGTGGACATTGAGAATGAGAACGACAACGCCCCAGAAATAACCCTATCGTCTGTCACTAATCCCATACCAGAAGATTCTCCCCCAGGAATCGTGGTGGCTCTCTTTGGTGTCAGAGATCAAGACTCTGCGGACAACAGCAGAACTATTTGCAACATTGATTCAAACCTGCCCTTTATCCTAAAATCCACAAAGAACAATTATTATCAGCTTGTGACTCAAAAGCCATTGGACAGAGAACAAATGTCACAATATAACATTACCATCATAATCACTGACCAAGGCTCTCCCAGTCTTACTTCAATGAGAATTATTACTATTTATATTTCAGATGTCAATGACAACCCTCCAGTATTTGAAAGATCTTTCTATGATTTCCACTTGAGAGAAGATAACATTCCAGGTTTGCTCATTGGATTAATTCATGCAATTGATTTGGATGCAGAGCAGAATGCCAAAGTAACCTACTCTCTTTTGTTTGGAAAGATCAGGGAAGAGTCTGCATCATCTTACATCTCCATCAACTCTGAAACTGGGAACTTGTATGCCATTTGATCTATAGATTATGAGGATATACAGGATTTCCAGTTAATAGTGAGGGCTGTAGACAAGGGCTCACCTCCCTTGAGCTCAGAAACGATGGTCCGAGTTCTTATCATGGATGAAAATGACAATGCCCCCTTCATCCTCTGCCCTCTTCAGAACAGCACTTCTCCATCAAATGATTTGGTTCCCAGGGGAGCAGAGACAGGCTACTTAGTCACCAAAGTGGTGGCAGTGGACAGAGATTCAGGGCAGAATTCTTGGCTTTCCTATCAGTTGCTGAAGGCCACAGATCTGAGTCTCTTCACTGTTGGGACTCAGAATGGGGAGGTGAAAACCATGAGGCCAGTGAACATTTGAGACAGTTTCAAACACACTCTTATTGCGGCAATTAGGGATAATGGGCATCCTCCTCAGTCTGCCTCTGCGACCCTAAGAATTCTTCTAGTGGACGGCTTCTCTGATTCTTACATGAAAATTATGGATAATCCTAAGAGTGATGTCCCGCAGGAGGGAGCTCATACTCTAACACTGTATTTGATTATCTGCTTGGTTACCATCTCATTAATTTTTCTGCTTTCTGTCATGGTGTTTATTACAACCAAGTTTCAGAAGCGAAGGAAGTTCATAGGAAGTTCTCATTCTGCATTGAATTTCTCTGTGGAGCAAAATGTGCAAGAAAACTGGAGATCATATTTCTGATACATATTGTCAGGCCTACAATTATGAAGTATGTTTAGCTGGTGGGTCTTTAAATAGTGAGTTCAGATTTCTCAGGCCAATATTCCCTATTTTTTCAATGGATCCAAGGAATTCAACAGACTCTCAGGATACCAAAACTCATGTCAAGGAAAAGAACTGATGTCTCAGTTAATGTTAAACCTTTCCAACAGTTTTTTATCTTAAATTTCTAATATTTGATTATTTAAAGATGCCATAGGGAGCAGCTTTTCTATGGTTAATTTTTAAAAAGTTGTGTCCATGGATAGTTTAGTTTAGTTTAGTTTATTTGATTTGTATACCGCCCTACTCCCGAAGGACTCAGGGCGGTGAACAGCCAAACAATAAAATACATAGATACAAAAGATTTAAAAACCAGATAAAATCAAATTAAATCATTTTGGCCCAGACAGATTAAAACACCCCAATAATTTAAAAACAGATTAAAATTTACATATTTAAAAAAGGGAAGAGATTAGGCCAAGCCCGCCTGATGGAATAAAAAGGTCTTCACAGCGCGGCGGAAGGTGCGCAGATCCAGGATCCTCCGTATCTCCAGGGGGAGCTCATTCCAGATGGTAGGTGCCCCCACAGAGAAGGCTCTCCCCCTAGGGGCCGCCAGTCAACACTGTTTGGCTGACGGCACCCGGAGGAGTCCCTCTCTATGAGAGCATACTGGCCGGTGGGAGGCTATTGGTGGTAATAGGAGGTCCCATAGAGAACCAGGTCCTAAGCCATGGAGCGCTTTAAAGGTGGTAACCAAAACCTTGAAGCGCACCCGGAAGACCACCGGGAGCCAGTGCAGCTCGCGCAGGAGAGGTGTTACATGGGAGCGCCATGTCGCTCCCATTACCACCTGCGCAGCCGAATAGACTGTATTGTTATGCATTTATTTCTGAATAAATCCTTTTGTTTTGCTTTGCTTTTTTCAACTTTCCTTTGGGTTTTTTTCTCATTATTTTTCTGTAGTCGTCTTTTGTAATGTTCATTTCTGCCCATCATTTGAAGAAGTCAAAATCGTCTTTCCTATTTAAGGTAGAGAATTTTCATATGTTTCTTTGAGTCTCAGAAAGGCTGGAAAGAACTGCAGCTGAAAGGAAAGTTAAAGGCTTTGAATAAAAACTTTCACTTTAGAAAGAATCCCTCCTATATTCTCTTCCTAACTTATGCATTGATGGTCAGGATATATATTCCATTTCACATTATTTTCTGGTTAAAATAGAAAAAAGGCATCTAAATGTCAGTATATTGTGGGATATGAAATTGGGAAGGCAGGTGTTCCAATTAAACCTGGATTCCCTGCAAATGTATTCTCATACTAATAATTGTTGTTATGATGTTACAATATTTTATTTGAAAATACAGAGGCATTCTTAAACAGGTGGGCAATATGGGTATACTGATCATGATTCGAGAGCTTTTAGATGCTGATCACATGAACATCTTTATACATCTTATACAAAGAGCTGAATGAATACAATCTGCACATATTGGCCCAAAAAACTCACAAAAGTTTTTGCCTAGCAAAATGAAAGCCCAGTGTGTAAACTGGTGTCCCCCACCACTTCAGAGAAGGACTTTGAAGGAGCACTTTGTAAAATCTCCAGCTTTAAACAAAATCTTCCATTTGCTTTTAACATGCGGTAGAAAAACAGACTTACATAACTCACTAATCCTTGTTAGTGCCATCATTCAAATGGTGTCACACAACTGAAGACTTTGCATATTCGGTGCTACCAATGCACAGGTATAGAATAGCGATACCTGGCTCAATAGTAGTAACTGCAAGAGGACTTTTGGACACCTAGTGGAAAATCACTTAAATATTAGCTAGCAGTGTGCTGCAGCCATCAAAAAAGCCAATGCAATTCTAAGGCTGCATTATCAGAGCAACAGGATAAGATAAGATAGGATAGGATAGGATAGGATAGGATAGGATAGAATAAGCTGGAATCAAGACCAAGTGAAGTGTTAATACCACTTTATAATGCTTTGGTAAGAGCATTCAGGATATTGCATTCAGTTTTGGTCACCACAATATAAAAAATGTGTTGAGACTTTAGAAGAAGTGCAAAGAAGAACAACAGATTAGGGTACTGGAGGCTAAAACATACGAAGAATGGTTGTGGGAATTGAGTATATCTAGTTTAATGAAAGAGTAGGGAGTAGGGGTGTAGGGAATAGGAGTAGGGGTGATAGGATAGAAGTGTTCCAATTTCTAAGGGCTGCCACCAGTGGTGGGGTTGCTCCCGGTTCGGCCCGGTTCTACCGAATAGGTAGTAACTTTAGGAAGTAGTTCTCCGAACTGGTAGTAATGGCAGCCAGGCCATGCCCCCGAACTAGTCCCCCGGTCGCTGCTTGCTCACCCACCTGAAGCTGACCAGAGCAAAGAAGCCTCTCAGCCGCCTGGCCGCAGGGTGCCAAAAAGTCCTTCAGCCAGTGAGAAGAAAGCTGTGCATGCGCGAAGATGGTGGCAGCAACCGGAGGTCTTTCCGGCACTGTGCACCAATGGCTGGGTGGAAAATAAGCCTCTTGGCTTCCACGTTCAGCAGCAGGCTCAGTCCCTTTGCACAGGCTCACTTTTCTCCACGCCGGAGAAGGATCAAAAGGCGCGGAGCAGCCTTTAATTACAAAGTCGCCTAGACGAGGTAAAAGAAAGGGAAAGAGCCCACTGAAGCTGACGGTGTTGCAGCTGCCACCCCCTCCCCGCAGCTTGGAGGGCCAAGCGGAAGAAGTCCTTGGCTGTTGTGAAGAAGCGGCAGCTCTGGGTGCGCTATGCCCACTTCTTTCTTTTTGAGAGATGCTTTGCAAACAAGGTGCAAAGCGGCTCTCAAAGAGAATGAAGCAGGCGTGGCGCACCCAGAGCTGCTGCTTCTTCGCAACAGCCGAGGACAGAAGAGTTCGCTCAGGAGCGACACCAGCAAGGAAGGCGGCTGGGTCGGAGGGAGGCGTAGCCTGAGCTCTCTAGAATGGGTAAACAAGTGTGGGGAGGTGAAGGGGAGTGGACTTGGCCCTCTGCATGTTGCATCCCCCTCCCAGCCTTCGCCCGCGCCTCTGTGCCACCACCGTCTCCTGAAGCCGCCGCCGTTGGAGCCGCGACAGAGATGGGGATAACCCAGTAAGCTGGGTCCCCGAAAGTGGTGCGGAGGCGCAGGGGGAAGGCTGGGAGGGAATGCAACATGCGGGAGGCTCCCTGCAGTTCCTTGGCTCATCTGGGCTACAACTGAGTCTGCTGCCCTGAGGTGGCGGAGTGGGTTACTCCGGCTGCAACCACAAGAAAGGCCCGTCAGAGGCGAGAAGGGGCGCTTTTCGGCCAGGAAGGGCAACAGAGAGAAAGCCGAGACAACCACCGCCATCCCATGCGCCCCGACCTGGATATGGGGCTGGAGTGTCAAAAAAAAGTTTCAAAAAGTCCCAAAAATTTTAGCCACCTTTTTTGTGGGCGTGGCTTGGTGGGGGTCATGTGGCTGAGTGCGTGAGTGACATCATGTTGGCCACGCACAATCAGTCACACCTCCCACCTAGCCACACCCACCGAACCGGTAGTAAAAAATTTTAGAACCCACCCCTGGCTGCCACAAAGAAGAGAGAGTCAACCTATTCTCCAAAGCACCAGAAAGCAGGACAAGAAGCAATGGATGGAATCTAATCAAGGAGAGAAACCAACCTAGAAACTAAGGAGAAATTTCTGAGAGAAAAACTAATAAGTGAAACAACTTACCTACAGAAATTGTGGGTGCTCTAACACTGGAGGTTTTTATGAAAAAATTGGACACTCATTTTTCTGAAATGGTACTTCCTGCTTCAGCAGGGGATGGACTAGAAGACTTCCAACGTCCCTTCCAACTGTGTTATTCTGTTGTGTAGATAAAGAAAAGTCAGTACATCATAATATATACATTTCCTAGAAAATTGCATTATCATTAGAGTGACATCAGACTTTGGTTTTATCAACAACCTTCCTCCGCATTCTAGTGGATGGCAAAATCTTAGATCTTTGCTTTTCAGTATAAATAAATATTTCCATCTACCAAGTTGAAGCTATCAACTTCAATTCACTCCTAATATGTTTATGGTCAGGTAAAGGAAAATAAATTATTTAGCCAGGTCCAATACTGTTTTTAACATTAAAAATCTAACAATACAATTTAATAAGGATTCCCTACAGTTACATACCGAGTGGACTTTATTCATATTTTTCTGTGACTGAAATTAGTTAGATCTAAATGGAGATGATTAACATAGATCCTTTCCTCTTATTGTTCTGTTCTGATATAATTTAAACAATTTATTTCCTGTGGAATCTTCATATTTTGAACAGGTAGAGAGTCTTCAAAACTATGATGTATTGCCTTTAACAGTAAAGGCCTTTACTGCCTTTAGAAGAGCGGATTCCTCAGACAGCCACATGATGGCAGAATAGGCAAACATATTACTGGGAACTCGGAATTTTGGTGTGAGCTGAAATGAACAAAAAATTATGACTAGGGTTCCTCAAGAAGACAAGAAGATTTTAACCAATGAAAAGATGAAAGCTGTGAGGTAAAGCAGCAGGAAATTAATTCTTTGTGAGAGACAAAAACTGGATGAAAGTAAGGAGATTTATATTCTGTTCAAGAATTAAGGAGAGTCCTGAATCATGGAACAATGCATTAGGAGTAAACAAGGTATGTATCTTTTTTGGTTGCTTTGTCTTCCTAGAACATTATGTATTTCAATCTACTATTCTTCACCTGAAGAAACCAAAAGTGGTTCTAAAGTGGCTAATGTGTTGAAGGATTTGAAACTGGAAGAACAGGAATTCATTGATCGCAGAGCCCATCTCATTTCTGAAAGCACTAAGCAGTATTTCTCCCTTGATATTCATACTGGGGATATATTGATAAATGATAAAGTAGACCGGGACATTCTGTGTAGCCAGACAGATCCTTGCATACTTACATCTCAAATTGTGCTTGACAACCCTTTGGAATCATACAATATTGAAATAGTAATAGAAGACATAAATGACAATGCTCCCAAATTCTCTAAAAATGAATTTGAGATAAAAATTCCTGAGAATGTTCCTACAAATATGGCACTTCCCTTAGAATCTGCAGATGATGAGGATCTAGGAGAAAACAGCATCCAAAACTATACACTCAGCACCAATGAATATTTTTGGCTTCATGTGCAAAGGAACAAAGACGGAATTAACAATGTGGATCTTGTTCTAAAGAGATCACTAGATAGAGAAAAGGTGCCACATCTCAATATCACCCTAATGGCTGTTGATGGTGGGGTACCACAGAACACAGGCACTGTTCAAATTAACATTGATATTCTGGACATAAATGATAACCCTCCTCAATTTTCCCAATCTGAATATAAGGTAAAAATAAAGGAAAACCTTCCTACAGGCACTGCGGTGGCTAAAGTGGAAGCTACAGATCTTGATTTGGGTTTAAATGCACAAGTCACCTACTCATTCCATAGAACACCTGAAAGAATAAACAGTTTGTTCCTTTTAAATGAAAGATCTGGAGAAATCACTCTTAGGGGACAGATTGATTATGAAAAAGAAAGGAGTTATAGCGTAAATATCAGAGCAACAGATGGAGGAGGACTTTCGGGGCATTGCAAGATACTTATAGAGGTTGAAGATGTCAATGACAATGCCCCAGAAGTGTCCATCCTATCTCTGACCAGCAGCTTAAAGGAGGATTCGGCTTTGGAGAAGGTGGTGGCCCTCTTCAGTCTTAAAGACCAAGACTCTGGAGACAACAGCAAAATGGTCTGCTCCATAGAGATGAATCTCCCTTTTGTGTTGAAAGCCACCACAAACAACTTTTATCAGCTTGTGCTCCAAAGTCCCCTAGATAGAGAAAGAGTCTCTGAGTACAACATCACCATCACTGCCATTGACTGGGGATCTCCTAGGCTCATTTCAACAAGATTGATAAATGTTCAGATCTCCGATGTCAATGATAATCCTCCCCTTTTTGAAAAGTCTTCATATGACATGCAGATCAGAGAGAATAATATTCCAGGCTTCCTCATTGGCTCAGTCCACGCTCTGGATCTGGACACAACGCTGAATGCTAAAGTGAATTACTTAGTTCTGCCTGGGAAGGGTGATGGCCTGGTGACCCCTTACATCTCAGTTAACTCTGAAACTGGAAACATGTATGCTCTCCAATCCCTGGACTATGAACAGATAAGAGGCTTCAGTATTATTGTGAGGGCATCTGATGGTGGTTCTCCTTCCTTGAGCTCAGAAGTGATTGTCCAAATCCACATCATAGATGAGAACGACAACGCGCCCTTCTTCTTGTATCCCCTCCAGAACAACACATCCCCATGCAATGAGCTGCTTCCCAAGTCAGCCGAGGCCGGCTATCTGGTCACCAAGGTGGTTGCAGTGGACGCAGATTCTGGCCAAAACTCTTGGCTTTCCTATGAATTGCTGAAGGCCACGGATCCAGCCCTTTTCAGCATAGGAGTACAGAATGGGGAAGTGAAAACGAGGAGAGCCCTGAATGAGCGAGACACAAACAAGCAGAGGCTGGTGATACTGGTCAGAGACAATGGTCTCCCTCCACAGACCAGCACGGCATTGCTTAATGTTCTTCTTGTGGATGGCTTTTCGGATCCCTTCCTAAGGAGGGTGGATGTCAGTGTGCAAGAACCGGAAGAAGATAAAACCTTGACCAAGTATTTGGTGATCTGCTTGGCTGCAGTCTCCTTTGTGTTCCTGGTCTGTATTGTTGTGTTTATTGTGGTCAAAGTGTTCAAGAAGGACCCCCAAAGCCAATTTCCTACTACTCATCCTCACTTCCCACCTGCCAATTCTGATGTTCCAGAAAACTGTGCTGATCCACAGACCGGATCTCTTTCAAAAACTTATCGTTATGATGTTCGTTTGACTGGTGGATCCTTAAGTAACGAGTTCCATTTTCTCAGGCCTCTCTTTCCAGTCTTTTCGGTGGGAGATGTAAATATTCCTGGGTACCACAAGAATTCTGGCTGTGAAAATATCTTTGAGCAGGGTGCAGATAGCCAATTACACGAACAAGTGAGTTACCTTTAAGTATTTATATATTTTTTCATATTATTTCACAAAGACTCTTTTCTCTTGTTTTGAAAACTAATTTGGAGGCTGGGATTTGACAATGTGTTGAATCTTTTACTGATGTTACTTTTGCTCCAAAGTTATATGAAAAAGATATGGCTTGCCCAATAATAATCTGCAGTCCTAGTAAATATTATGACCATTGCTTGTAAATCCCTGGCACTGACATTATCTGCATGAAGCCCAACTCTAGACAATGATTATTCTGCTTACTCCATTTCTATTGTCCATGATTAGACTAGTGTCAACTCGCAAAGCTTCTCTAGCCTGCTCCTGAGTTGCCATAGGCAGGGGGATGGGGAACTGAGCCTTGCAGCTGCATAGAGGAATTTGCACCTCAGTCGAAACAATGTACATCCTAGCTGGACAAAGTCAAGGCCATCTCCACAGAAAACAGTAATGGCTGGAGGGAATGACTTCTATGACCCGCAAAATTGCTTCGTTCGGGAATGTGACTGATGATCTTGGGGGGTGGGGGGGTGGGGGAAACAGGGTCAGAGGCAGGGTGCAAACTGAGTGGGGTCAGAGCTGGCTTCACTTGGTCCATGCCGACATGATGCTCCTAATGAACAACTGGATTTTTCGTGAAACTTTGCTTGAGGCTCCTGATTTTATTAGGGCATCGGTTGGAACCCTGACAACTAGTTCAGTAGATGAACTAATCCATTTCAAAGATCAACTTCGGAGATTACAGTTGGTCCAGAACACAGCCATGCGAGCTGTCATGGGTGCACCTAGGTACACCCACATTACACCAATTCTCTGCGAACTGCACTGGCTCCCTATTTACTGGTCACAATTCAAGGTGTTGGTTATTACCTTTAAAGCCCTACATGGCTCAGGGCCAGGTTATCTTCGAGACCGCCTTCTGCCGCATAGCTCCCAGTGACTGGTAAGATCCCACAGAGTTGGTCTCCTCCAGGTCCCGTCAGCTAAACAATGTCGGCTGGCGGGCCCGCGGGGGAGGGCCTTCTCTGTGGCTGCCCCAGCTCTCTGGAACCAGTTACCTCCTGAGGTCCAGACCATCCCCACCCTATTGGCCTTCCGAAAAGCGGTGAAGACCTGGCTTTTCCGGCAGGCCTGGGGCCATTGATCTTGCTCTTGTGATCTGGCAAGATCCAGCCATGAATGATGTGAATGAGTTTTTAATGTTTTTAATGTTTTTAATTTTTCAATGTCTTTTTATAATGATTTTTTAAATGTATTGTGAGCCGCCCTGAGTCTTTGGAGAGGGGTGCCATATAAATTTAATTAATTAAATTAAATTAAATTAATTAAACTGAACTATTTCAAAGCATTTCTTTCTGCAGGTTTCCTGTCAGTACTGTAAGGTTTGGTTTGCACAACTTGCTAAATTAAGGTAACATGAAATAAAATAATTTGAATTCAACATAAAATAGGAACCAATCATCATCACTGTTTTGTTTGAATCAGGCCATCGTATTAAGCCACATTTGAATATAGTCATTTGGGTGAACACAGCACGTATTTGTAGTTTGGTTGGTTAAGAATTTAGTATATTGTATGAACTTAGCCATCATGTGTGCAGAAAAATATTCCTTATATACGAATTAAGTATTTGCACTGTGTACCACTAACATCTTTCTCAATGTTCCCATTATCTTTTTCACTAATTGTTTTTTTAATTAGGGATGAAGTAAAGGAGTTGACTTATTCAGGATACCTAATGACATTTTAAAAAAGGAAGTGCATAGTAGAGCTGATCTGAAATAAGTATCCTTTTAATTTTTCAAGGTTCAATGATTGGGGCATGGAAGTGATTTGAAGATAGAGGAGATCAGCTGCAATAGAATAATAATTGCATGTTGTTATACAGCAAAGTCTGGATGCTTTTTTGTCTATTTAAAAATAAATTTTAGTTAAAAGAAAGTAAAAATAAAGTGATGAAGGGAATGGAGCATCTGCATTTTAAATCAGGCTGGCAATGATACCAGGAGTATTATGTGTGGATCAGGGGTGGGTTCTAAAATTTTTACTACCGGTTCTGTGAGCGTGGCTTAATTAGTGGGTGGGGCTTGGTGGTAAGGTGACTGGGAGGGCGTGGGTTGTTGGTCAGGTGGGTGTGGCCAAGTCAATGTCACTTCTTTGCCCTTTTTTAACCTACAAAACACAACATAACACAACTGGCTCACCCACAATATAAAAGCAGCTGTGCTAGACCCAAAATGGCCCCTGCAACAAGCAGGAACCTCACACAGCCACAAAAAGCCCAAAAAACCAACTTTCACACTTTACACGCACACAACACAGCACAACACAACTGGCTCACCCACAATGTAAAAGCAGCTGTGCTAGACCCAAAATGGCCCCTGCAACAAGCAGGAACCTCACACAGCCACAAAAAGCCCAAAAACGCAACTTTCACACTTTACAGACACAAAATTCCACATACAGCTTTGTGAGATTTTGTGTGTTTGTGTAGTTAGAGTAAAACACTACAGAAACACACTAAATCTCAGAAAGCTGCACAAATATTATTTTATTTTAATTTATTTTTATTTTTATATAAAAGCAGCTAAATTTAAAAATTCCTAAACTTTAAATGGCTAGGTCTTAAAAAAGAACTAAAAAACCCCCCAATTAACTATTTTTTAAAGCTCCCAAAGGGGAAAAATACTTACCCAATAGATCAGGGGTCTCCAACCTTGGCAACTTTAAGACTTGTAGACTTCAACTCCCAGAATTCCTCAGCCAGCTTTGCTTTGCTGGCTGAAGAATTCTGGGAGTTGAAGTCCACAATTCCCTGTCTGCTTGATTGCAGGCATGGAGATTCAGTTGCTTGCTGATGCAATGGATTGCAGGGATTACAGCAAGGCGTTGCGACCAGCAGCTAAGGTAAGCAAGCTGAGGTGGGGAGGGGGAGGGATTTTTCTACCGATTAGCAGGCAACTCAGCTGGGGTCGTCAGAGCTTGGATCGTCAGAGCCATTTAAAAGGAAAAAAGTTTTTTTCTTTTACATGGCTCTGGCGATCCAACCTGAGTTGCCTGATTAGCAGGCAACTCAGCTGGGATCGTCAGAGCTTTGCTCGTCAGAGCCGATCCGAACCGGGAGCATTTCACTCCTGAGTAGTCAGCAATCCCAGTCTTAAAATGAGTTTAGAATCAGTGGGAGTCACTGATAACAATGAACTAACTAGCTACTGATAATGAGTCCAGTCCTGCCTTTCTTTTCCTTCTGTCCAAGTTTTGCAAGTACTTTTTCCAGGTTTATGTTTTATTCCAAAGTATACAAACCATTATTGTTAGGGAAAAAATGGGTCTTCCAAGCAATTTTAAAAGACACTGTCAGAATGACTCTGCTCTCAGCCCCCCTTGTGGCTCCTTGAAAAGCATACCCCCCCCACATCTGTAAATGAAAAGAATAAGCTTAAAAATCCTAGCCTTTTAAAACTGAAAATATGGAGAATTGGGAGGATGAATATGAGACACTAAGGGAGATGTTTCAAAAAGTAAGGGAGGCAGGCTTCCGGTTTGGTTTCCGCCGCCGCCAGACAGTCTTTTGGGACCGCCAGCCTCGTCGCCCGTAAAGAGCCATCTCTACAGCTGAGAGACAGCTCGAAAAACTCCATCTCCTTGAGGAGACGTGAGAGAGAGCCGGCGAGCGCAGGTAGAGCCCTCTGCGAACTCCCCAGAGTTTTTTTTTTACTCTTGGGGAGGAAGCAGAATGTGGCTCCCTATCCAGCTCGCCATTGCTCCGGGCTTCGGGGGAACTCTGCGCTTTGCAGAGCCAGGCGATGGGACACAATCCAATCAATGAAATTTAACAGATTGTTTGAACAAGCTGGATAAAATCTGGATTTGGGACTCTAAATTGCAAGTATTTCTAACAACCCTATGAGTAATTTTAAAAGTGAAGAAAGAGTGAAAAGAGGGAAGAAAGAAAGTTTAAAATAGCGACTGGCTGAGGCTTGAGAAGAAAGCTGAAAGCGAAAGTCCTTCTGTTTGAATAGTTTAATACGTTACAAAGTATTTGAAGCAATAGTGCTGGCTGGAAGTGAAGAGAAAAATTCCTATTTCATGCTTCTTCCTTCTTAGAGACTTGATATTGATATTGTTTGGAGAGAAGTCTTTTTCTTTAAAAAGAGTTTGTTTGTGTGGCAGGATGGTACTAAAACTGATAAAGCCAGACAACCAAGCTGTTGGGGGGGGGCTCCCCCATTTACAAATCAGACGAACAAATGTTGAGCTTGCAGATGCAGAAGAATGGCTTTAAAGATCTAAAGGAATTTGTTTTGGAGGAGATGGCAAGACATGATGAGATTGTGAACCAGAATCTTGAAAAATTTAGACAGGAAATTAAAGAGTTGGTACAACAAAAGTATGATAACCTGAAACGATATATTGTAACAGCTTTGAAAAGCTTTTCAGAAATAATTATAAAGATGGATAAAGATATCAACTCAGAAATAGAGTCTAAAATGAAGGAAGCTGATTATAAGATTCATAATCTGGATAATAAGATACAAAGAATTGAAAATGATTTGATAAATATTCAAGAAAATAGCTCAGAAGTAGAGTCTAAAATAAAGGAAGCTGATCACAAGACTTATAATGCAGATAATATAAAACAAAGGATTGAAAATGAAGTCACAATGATGCAATTTAGAACTATGCAATTTGCAGTCAGAATAAGAGGATTACAGGAAAATAACAGAGATAACTTGAGAAAGATGTCTGCTGAAGTTCTGGCTGTGATTTTAAAGGTTAGTCCTGAAGAGGTATCCTATAAGATTGATAAGGCCTACAGAGTAAATTCTTGGGTGGCAAAGCAAAGGCAGTTGCCTAGAGATGTGGTGATTTACTTTACTGAGAAAGGAATAAGAAATGATATTGTGCAAAAGTCTTTTAACTCCATTCTAGAAATGTATGGAAGGAAGATTTGGATATACAAAGAGCTGCCGTCCAAGATGTTAAAAGATAGAAAGGACTTTGGATTTTTGGTGACTGAGTTAAAGAAACAAAACATCCCATTTAGGTGGGATGTTCCAGTTAGTATAATACTAGATATCAAGGAGAAAGATATCAATTAAATACTGTTGAAAAAGCGGAAGAATTTTACTACAAGGTCTTTAAAATGGATCCAACATCTCCACGTATGTCATCAGTGCTAGGAACACAGGAGGGGGATAAAGAAAAGCAAAATAAACAAGAGATTGAAACCCACGCTAAACAGACAGAGATGGAGGTAATGGAAAAACAACAAGTTACAGAGGCCTTTTTGGATGAGCCGCTTTTGGATGCTCCTTTAGAGGTTATAGATGGATCACCTATAAATATAAAAGAGGCGGCTTTGGTTCTCGATTTGATGTCTTATCAAGTTAAAGACCAGCATGTAACTCAATCAGCTGATATACAAGTCTTAGAAAGGCAACCAGGGTGGAGATCTAAACCACAACAAGTTAAGAAAAGAAGAAGCAGGTTCTACAAAACTAAAAAAAAAATAAACTAAACAATTCTTTTTTAGCCAACAGATTAATGCCAGTTATTTAAGAGATGATTAAATATAATAAGCAGGACTTATAGAAGGTTGATACATGAAAATATAACTGAGGCAAATTACAGACTTATACTATTTTGAGAAGAATAACAGATCTCTGCAGCGCCGGTGTTTTTGGGATGTGGAAGATGGCCTGTGATTGAGCTTTCTACTGGAACTTTCTATTTTGGACTCTCTGAAAAATGGATTACGTATATGTTGAACTATAAGGCAAGAGAACTATGGAATTGGGGCATGCAAATGATCTGGCTGTTACCCTAACATGGTTGTTGGAATTAATAATCTAGACAAAAGACATTACAGAAGATACCATATGGAATATAAATATAAAGTCACTCGGGTTTTTTTTATATATATACAGAAATACTTATTAATGATGGGGGCAGATGGTAATTGAAGATACTGAATACACTGTTGGAAGCAGGACTCGATGTTACCCTAACATGGTCGATGGAATTAACAAAGACATTACAGAAGATACTATATGGATTACAAACTTAAAGTCATTTGAGGATTTTATTTATATATGGAAATATCTTTTAGTGGTGTGGGCAGAAGAACAAAGATATTAAAAATATTATGTATGGTAGACCTGTAGGAAAGTGGGTGGAGATAGGTTAGGCTACTGATTGCTTAGTTTAGGAAAAGGGATGTTATGGGGGTGGAGGAAATGGGTAGATTATGAGTTGAATAAATGCCAAATTAGGATTTATTATATAATTTTATAGCTGAATGTTGCTTTAAAATGTATAGTATAGGGGGGATATAGTAATAATGTTAGAAAGAAATGGTTAGCATATGGGGGGTGGTGTTAAAGGGATGGTAAAGTATTATACAATGTGATATCAATTTGGATTTTATTTAGGAGAAGCCAAGTGGGGAGGGGAGGGGGAGGGGTGGTTAGGGAGGAGGGGGGAAAAGGGGGGGAATCTGTATTTGAAAAACTTTTTCAATAAAAAAAAAAGTAAGGGAGGCATTTAAGGGAAATAAAGAAGCAGAGAATTGGTTAGCTTGCAAAAAAAAGAAAGAAAAGATGAATGAGAAGCAAGAGAAACAAGGAGATAATATTGAAAAGGAAATAACTGAAAAAAAAGATAAAGATGATTACACTGGATTCAAAAGAAAAAAATGGAATAAGATGAAATATACTACTAATAATTAAAAAGATGAGGGGAAATTTTGAGAAATATACTTGATATATGAAAGAAAGACCGGGGACTCCATAGTGGAAAATATAAAATTGAAAATGAATACAGCAATAGAGAGGGATGAAGGAAGGAGAAGAGAGAGGGAAGAAAGAAGGAGAGAGAGGGAAGGAAGAGAAGGGAGGAAGAAAGGGAAGGGAAATTAGAGTAGGAGTGAGGGTAAGAGAGGGAGGAAGAGCGGAGGAGAAGGAGAAAGGAAGAGGAAGTAGGGAGGAGAAGAAGGGGGGAAGGAGAAAGTAAGAAGGAAAAAAAAGAGAGAGGTGGTAGGTTTGAGGAGAAAGATTGCTGTACAATAAAAAAGATGAAATGGAAGAAAGGCAACCCCAAACAAATATAAAGATATTAAGATAAAAAATGAATTGTTAAACTTTAAAGAATAAAAGAGAACAAATATGAATAAATAGCAATAATTAGAAACACACATACAAACATACAATGTATTTTCTTTGAACAGAGTATTTGGCCGGTTCACAAATTTAAACAGTGTTTAGTCATTTCAATTAAATTTACAATTTCTATATTTCCTTTTTGCCATATTTATTTCTCATCTATTTTTTTAAAAAACCAATATTACGCTTCATCCTCATCTCTAATCTTAATCAAATTCAATTTTTCCCTTCTATTCTATATTATACCCCTTCCCATTGTCATCTATTTTTATATCCATCCTCACATTGGTTAATTATGTAATATTACAGTTGTTTAATACAAATTCAACATTTTAATATAAATCAATTAGTTATATAACTATCTTTTTTGTATATTAATCAATATGAACATGAATATTCCAATTATTACCATGCAATCCAATTTCTTACAAATAAATTAATTATATTTACCAATAATAATAAACCAAATAATTTCCCACATATTCCTCCAAACCACAACTTAATCATTTCTGCTTTCAACGCAATATACAATTAATAGTATCTCAATTATTACAATTCCCTATTAAATAGAGCTTTTTTTTCTTTTGTGTTTTAAAATCTTGAACTCTCCTCTTTTGTCCTAAATTTCCCATTGTTTGCACCTACCTTTTTTGGTGAGGAAAAAGAAAAGAAATTTGCCTCTGCCTAATTTTCCAACGTTGCAGCAAACAGCAAAGCCAACAGCCTGCTTTACTTTCAGTTTCGTTTTCAGCTTGATTTGCACAAGGAGAAAAAAAATCTGCTCCAGCAATTTAGCTCTTTGCAGCAAGCAGCAGAGCCCTGCGCAAAAAGCTGAGAGCAAATCAGCTGAGAGTCGGGAGGCCGATCTACTCAACGGGCTAATTAGCCTACGCTGAAGTTGAAAGGAGTTGTTTTTTCTTGCTGTTTGCTTGCAAGGAGGTAACTGCACAGGCCAAAGGGTGGGGGCCACCCTCCTTGCCATTTAGCACCCCCCTGCTGCCCCCTTTTGCCTCTAGCGCCCCCCTGCTGTCCCCCTTGCCTTACCACCCCCCCAAGGCATCCCAACGCCACCCAGGGGGCGGTACCGCCCACTTTGGGAACCACTGGTCTACTCATTTGTTTTCTTTTAACACTGATCAGCTGTAGGGTGGCCCTTTGAAGCCCCGCAGCAAGAATTTAAACAATTTTTTTCCCCTCTAGCCGATCAGCTGGGACTCAGGAGGCAGCAATAGATTGGGTGGGCCAAATAAAAGGTAAGAATAAGGGGGGCAGGGGGGCAGGGGGGCCAGAACCGGTTCATGATGTCATATCGTTACTGCTACCAGCTTGGCAGAACCGGGCCAAACCGGGAGGAACCCACCACTGGTGTGGATGTGGTGGATGCATCAGGGATATCAGCCTGACTAGGTAGCTCAGTAGCCTGACTAGGTGGCTCAGTGGCTAAGACACTGAGCTTGTCGATCAGAAAGGTTGACAGTTTGGTGGTTCGAATTCCTAGTACAGGTCTCCTGCGTGAGCAGGGGATTGGACTAAATGATCTCCAAGGTCCCTTCAAACTCTGTTACTGTTACTATGTATGTATATATTGAAGTCAAATACAGCATGCATACATACATACAGACAGACAGACAGACATACCGTACATACATACATAGCAATAATGAATCTTTGCCCGGTAGCTATTTTGGATGATTTCACCTTTATCACCAAAGTGATTATATTTTAAACAATATGTATATTTTTATAATAGAGTAAATATTTTTGTCTTTTCCTATAATGACTAAGTATACTAATTTTAAATAATAGACAAAATATTAATCAGATTTTTTATTTTAAAAAACTCTAAACATTTAATGACTTTAGAATACCATATTCTAAGCCTTCTTTTTTAATATCAGGTCTAGACAGCTAACACTCTTCTGGGTTCTTCTGGTCAAAGAAGAAGACAATTTTTAGCAAGACAAGAATTTTTTTCAAGGCCATAACTTACTTTTTCTATTATATATATTAATTCACCTCTACCATTCTTCAGTAAGTGATGTCCCTCATTTCTTTGCACAATTTATTTGCCCTTTGAAATGAATGTAAGGAAACAAGAAAAGTTGCTGAGATTATTTTCTTGTGCCCTCCAACATTGCAGTTGAAATCAAGACAGACTTTATCTGCAAAGAACAATGTAAACTGCTCTCAGCCAGCTGCAACAGTTTTGTCATTCTCCTCCAAAGGTCTTGGTGATGTATCACAATTGGAAAAGTATATTGTGTAGACACAATGAAAACAGTAAAACAAACAAAATGTTTTAGAACAGGGGTTCCCAACCCCTGGGCCATAGCCTGGTACCAATCCATGGCTTGTTAGAAAGTAGGCCATGCAGCTAGGTGAGTGAAACTGCGAATACGCAGGATCTAGGTTTCACGTTCCTTCCTCTTCTGGTCCATGGAAAAATTGTCTTCCATGAAACCAAAAATGTTGGGGACCGCTGTTTTAGAAGGATGAGTTGGGTGAAAAGAAATTACAAGGACATAAAGATGTCCCCAGTATTATACTCAAAATATATTAAGCAGGCATAAGATATTTATTACTTTCCATTTCAAAATACACTAGTTTTAGATGTGTCTTGAACTATTTTTGATGACAGTTTTTGCTAACAAAATGAGATGTTAGCTATTCCATTGATGCATTTATTGGTGGTAGTGTTTGCTATCTGTAGCATTTTTTATCCATAATGCACAGTACATACACATCTATCATTTCAAATAATCTTGATGCTATCCCTCTGTTATTGCAATCCAGGACTAAATTGGGTTTTTTTGCAGCTGCAGCACACTGTTGGGTCATACTTAAATGGTTGTTCACTAGGATTCCTAGATCTTTCTCACAGTTGAGAAAGATCTAGGTACCACCAGAGCCAGATACCATCTATTCTATACCTGTCCATTTGGTTTTTCTTGCCTACGTATGGGACCTTATTTTTCTCATCACAAAATTGTAGGAAACAACTGAAGAGAAAATCCTCATCCTTCCTGGGTCTGTCTAAATACAAAAAAGGAAACCAAACAACAACAAAATTGGTGTCAGTAGCCGACCAAGCTGAGGCAGGTGCTAGTAGGCCATTACTTAACTCCAGGATTTTTTTTTTAAAAAAAAAACTTTCTTTTTTTTTTTAAAAAAATAATCTTTATTAAATACTTACAATAAAATTAACACACAATAATGGTTGAAAAGCAATATAGGAAGCGAAATATAGAAACACATAAACACAGGACTAAAACCAAACAACAAAAATGACTAACCGAGAGTTAAGCTCACTCTCCAATTAATATTAACTAATATCATCCTAGCCAAACATTTCAATGCAATCAAGTTCTTTTTACTAACTACAAAACAATTGGTCTGTTTTTATCAAAATTATAAAGAGTTATAAAGCCTAGTAAATATCTAGTTAATCTAATTAGACGATCTTATCACCCTTCTCCTAAGTTTAACCTTCTTTTGAGCCAAACAAAACATCTGTCCCAACTTCTATTATATACTGAATCTTTCTTGTCTTTTAAGATATATGTTAGCCTGTCCATCTCAGCACATCGAAGAATCTTGTTTATTATCAGATGGTCAGGGGGCGTGTCTGCATCTTTCCACAGTTGAGCAAATGCCATTCTCGCCGCTGTTGAGACATGGACAAATATATACCAATCCTTCTTATCGATGTAGTCCGGTCTTATTCCGAGTAAGTAGAGGTCTGGGTGAAGAGGGAAGCTCACACCTGTTATTTCCAACAGCCACTGCTGTATTTTCCCCCAATAGCGTCTAACTGACGGACAAATCCACCACTGATGGAAGAAAGTACCCTTGGCTGACCCACATTTCCAACATCTATCAGAAGATCCTGGGAACATCTTAGTGATTCTGGCGGGGGGGGGGGGGAGGTACCAACGGTAGATCATTTTATAAAAGTTTCCTTTGAACGGGGAAGAAAGGGTCACTTTCATAGTTTTGTTCCATACATTTTGCCATGCATCAAGCTGAATTGTTGTTCCAATATTTCTCCCCCAGGCAATTATCGTGTCCTTTACAATCTCATCCGCCATAAAATTGGACAAAAGAAGATTGTAAACGTTGGAAATAAATTTCCTTCGGCCACCTAGGAGAAGCTTGTCAAACATTTGTAAATGAAGGGAAATACCATGTTCCTGTTTATCCCTAGCAAATCTAGTTTGAATTTTCACATAGGACCACCAGTCTATGTCTAATCCTCTAGTTCTACCCAAAAATGAGATCTGAATATGCCTCCATCTTTCCACTTCATTCGCTGTATCTATTAATAATTTGGAATAATTGAGCTCTTTGATAGAAGAACATCTATTTGTAAGCCAAATACCTAAGTATTTAAGTTTTTTGACACAATTAATCCCCATAATACTTTGGATCTGTTCCTTTTGGGCACCTGACAAATTTTTTGTTAACATTTTGGTTTTGTCCTTATTGATTTTTAATCCCGCTACCTTCCCGTATTCATCTAATTTAGTAAGTAATTTTGGTCCCGTAATAAGGGGATCTTCTAATATGAAAACCAAATCGTCGGCGAATGCTTGGAGTTTATATTCTTCCCCTTTAACTTTTAAGTCCTTAATTTCCGAATCCTGCCTAATCATTTTAAGAAGTGGTTCAAGTATTAAAATGAAAAGCAGTGGTGAAAGAGGGCATCCTTGTCTGGTACCTTTATAAATCTGTATCTCATCTGATAGTGATCCATTAAACAGTAACCTTGCCGACTGTTTAGAATAGATGGCTTGAACTGCCCTTGTAAATTGAGACCCAAAACCCATCACTTCCAATTGTTGTATTATAAAATTCCAAAAACTTTCTTAAAGGTGCCAAAAGAATATAAGATTCACCTGTAGCACATAGTTTTTTTAAAAAAAATCCCTAAAACTATTCTAAATATAACCACATCTGAATTTCTAGCCTTGTCTGAGGTAATTTCCTCATCCAGGACTCCAGCCAACTGTCTCCTCAAAAGCAAGATTGTCAGAGGAATTTTTTTTTTAAAAAAACCCAGATAACAAGAAATATAATACATCAGTTTTAAACTGAATTATTTTTACCTACTTATTGCCAGGTACAACATACAGTTATAAGTAATCCCAACTTTTGACCAAAATTGGGACTGGAATTTTGTTAGCTAAGTGATGCAGTCATAAAGCAAGACATCACATACACATACAATGTAATGTAATATATTAAAAAACCTTGGGTTTTAATAAATTTTGAAATAAAAGAAAACTAGAAACGCAGACGGGGATTGAAAAAATATCCAGATCTAGGTTTAAAACCATCTCATTGGCAACCCTGCTCAAAGGACGCTAAAACTCTTCCCACCCTAACTATTAAAACTCCCTTCTTTTCTTTTATTGGCTCTCAGGAATCAGGTAATTCCCTCTAGGCATGTCAGATTGACTTGTTCTTTAAAGGCCTGTTTAATAACCTATGGTATAGCCCACATTTTCTTTCTGGCCTTCCATAGGGGCTAGCTGAGATTACTCCTTAGGTTATCCATACAACATGATCTTGAGTTAGATTTGGCAAAGGGACAGGCTCCATATTTGAATGGAAAATTGAACCTGGATGTCCCCAGGCCTGGTCCAATACTGCACCACATAAACTTACAATCCAATTAATCTCATATATATATTAACCCCCCACCAAAGAAGACTTTATACACAACCCAATAACCCACTATGTTCTGGTTGATTGGTGATGATGGGTGGAGAGCAGACATGCCAAGATGGCCTTCCTGTAAGAGACACCTTGTAATTCGTAGTCCCTGCAGGCACAAATATATTTCTTATTTTTGTAGAAATAAACCATTTTTCCCTAGAAGGAAGAGAGGAACATCCCTCAAGATGCTTTTTCTCTCCTAAATCACTAAGCCTATCATGCTACAACTTGATGTGTTCTTTCTGGGAGACAGAGGATGCACCTTCTCACTGACCTTCAATTCCCACTCTGCTACAAAGTGCAACTATAGTTTAAGTAAAACTTTCCAAAGTTCCATTTCACCTCAACAAGGCAACCACAAGAGGAGACAGTAAGGCACAAAACCAAGGATATTAATGAAGGAGCATAATGATCAAACCAATGATAGAATAGAATTCTTTATTGGCCAAGTGTGATTGGATACACAAGGAATTTGGTGCATATGCTCTCAGTGTACATAAAAGAAAAAAAATGTATTCATCAAGAACCATAAGATACAACACTTAGTGATAGTAATAGGTTACTAATAAGCTTAGGTTACTAATATTTGCTGTTTTCTTCTGATATGATATACTGCTAGAAATCATTTGTTATGAATTGAGCTTTGTTATTGGCTCCTGCTTATATTATTGTATACAGTCAGAAATTAGTTGTTAGGAACTAATTCTAGCTTAGTAAATTGTAACCTTGATACTGGTTGGCATTAGTGCAAAGCTTGTTATCTTGTTTCTGTGTCTCACTTCAGTTGTTTGCTTCAAAGCTAGGCACATTCTTGAAAATATAAAATAAATCATTACCCAGGAATAAAAGGCCCCATAGATAAAGGAACCAGGGTGGGGAGTTTCCTGCCTCATAGATAGTACTACAGCAGGGTGCTACCTGAAAGCTTTCTGCTGAATAAACAACTTGGCCAGGGAGGGGAACACACCCACTCTCCCCACCCCGACACAGGGCTATAGGGATGCACCATAAATAAAGTAGGCAGAGACAGGGGCCTGAAAAAAAAAAAAAACCTTTGAAGATAAAGACCCACTTTGGTAACGAACCTTTGCCTCTGATTGGCTAAACTTTGTCTCTAATGGAGTAAAATGTATATAATACTCTCAGCCATTCTCGCAGGGATGTGGCTATTCCTTACATGTTTTTGCCTACATTTTGGAAATAGTTTGTCACCCAGTTCTTTTAGCTTTGGCCAAAAATAAAAGCGGTTATTTTTTGCAAGCCTCGTCTCAAATCTCATTCTCTTTGGCATCTCAGTGGCTTGGGAAAACTTCTGGGACCTTACACTAGAATGCTTATGGATCAACATAAAAGGAAAAAAGAATGACATTGCCATATGTGTATACTATAGGCCACGCAACCAAGCAGAAGAAATAGGTGACCTTTTTTGCTAATCAGTTAACAAATTTATGTAAGAAATAGAGTAGTAATGGGGGGCTTTAACTACCCTGACATTAACTGGGACACAAACACTGCAACAAGTGGGACAACCTTGATACCCAAAAGGTAGAGGAGGCAACTAGAGGGACAGCTATACTGGACCTTATTCTTACTAACAGAGAAGAAATGATAGAGGGGATTGAAGTTGCAGGAAGTTTGAGGGAAAATGACCATGTCACATTTGTCATGGTAAATGTCTAACAGCACCTTCTACCTGGCCACCCGGCCCTGCAAGGGTTAACTGACCACATATCCCATAACCCCTGTAACCACTCCTTACCTCCTAGCCCCTCCTCCTGGGTATAATAGCTCCAACCACGAGGTTCCCCTTTGAATCCAGATGTATACCTGAAAGAGAAAGGCACAAGGTCAGTGACCTCCAGTACCACCAAGACTGCAATAAAGATACTGATTAAAGGACTGAAACTTGTCCTTGAGTTATTGGGCTAGATCCAACACTTCACAATATGGTAGCAGAGGATGGTTGCCCATAACTCCAGATGATGACTGAACCCAGCATCTACCCTGAAGAAGCAAACAGAGTACAGACTAGAGCACTCACCAAGAAGATGGCTGAGAAGCTTGCAACCAAGGCCACAACCATGGAGGAGACAGAAGCTGGAAGCGAGCAGGACTCCAGCCTGGACTCACAATCAGACGAAGAGGGCCATCCAGAGAGATCACCGCCCTGGAAGAAGAAACAGCACAGAAAATGAATAAATTCAAACTCTCCATCCTGAAACTGATGGAGGCGAGCAGCGACCAAGAAAACCTCATCGCGGACCTTCAAAGCCTCTTCAAGCAGCAAGAAGCAGCGATCGAGGCCCCAAAGACCACAGAGGGAGAAAAGCAAGCAGAAAAGGCTAGGCCACCCCAACCTGATGACCCCGAGCTGGCCGAATCCATTTTCGCGCCTTCTTCCCGGTGGCCATCTTGGGACGAGCACCAGCCAATGGGAAGCCAGGATTCGAATCCCTTGGCACGAAAATGCCCGAACCCCAAAACAGACAAGGGGGACACAGAAAGCGACCACGAAGAACCCAACTCTGAGAGCGACCACGAAGAAACCACAATCACTAAGAAAAAATCACCTACTGATCTCGAGTTGCAGAAGGCAATCGAGACCATCACGGCTGCCCTTGGCGCCGCTTTCGAGCCCCATGCAGCACTCAAAAAACCGAAGAAAAATCCTGGAAGCCACAAGAAGGCCAGGACTACCAACGATGACCAAGCGACCGAGTCACAGCCAACCAGGAACACCGCGCACACCAACAACCAGCGCCAGAAACCGACCACCTACAGGAAGGATCGACCACAGGAGTCGAACTCGCCACCCACAACACCAACTACGCAAGACCCAAGGGAAAGGAGAAGAACCGGCTACTCACCCGCGCCATGACCTCAACCGGGCCAATCCACACGACCAGGGACCAGCGACCATGAGGGAGGATCTGCTGCCGCCACCGGCATCACTGCTGAGCTGCTGGGTGCAGGGAATCCTCAACCTACGACCTCCGCTGCTTCCGCGCCACCGACCCGCGGAAGTCCTCAACTTATGACCGCGTCGCCTCCTCACCTTCTTCCCTTCTTCGCCGGGGATCCAGCCATCGAGCAGTGGTGTCCACCTTCAGGAGGAACCTCCGGACCCACCGGGGGTGGGTCCAGCCTCCCACCGACAGGCCTAGGCTTAGGCCTGGGAGCTCCAGCAGCAGGAACCTCACCCGATGGACTCCAGCGCGGAATGAGCTTCGCGCATGCCCAGTACCTGCCTGTAACAAGAGAAGCAAGCTACATAGATCCAAGCAAGTACAGAATGGCCACAGACATCCCAAAGCCTTATTGTGAATTCAATCACAGTATGGACCATGGACAGCTCCCCCCAGTAAGTAACCTTACTAACATTTCTGGGGCAAATTATGCCAATTTGCCAAAGTTACAGTTAGATGGGGGTAATATTATAGAATGGAGTCAGCAATTAAGGATTGCTCTCATGAGAGAGAATGCACTGTTCCTAGCTAACAGACCTCCCCAAAAGCCCTGGTCACTGGAAATTGACTGTATTCATCACAGGGCATTTTGTATCATGTTAACCTCCATTCCATCTGCTATGTATCTGTCTATTGAAGACAATCTGACTGTTTATGATGTTATGCAAAAGCTATGTAATCTGTTTTACAGCCAGAGTAGAGCCACAACCACTAGAATATCTAGGGAGTTTCATTCCACCAAACACAAGGCAGGAGTCCCCATGAGTGAGCACATTTTAAAGATGAATGCTACAAGGGCAGAGCTCATGCAGAGGGGGGGGAATCATCACTGAAGAGAGCATGATAAGCATAATCATAAACTCTCTTGATAGTAGTTGGGACAACTTCATAACCCAACTAAATAGCCTCAGCTTGCAATACCTAACACTAGGATTGCTAACCAATCAGCTCATTGCAGAGGACAATCTGAGGAGGGACCGCCAACTGTCCAGGAGGGATCCTAGGCCCACGAAAAGGGTGGATTTCCAAGATAGAGACAGGGGCACCTCAGAATGTTACTCTTGTGGATCAAGGAACCACTTAAAGAGGGATTGTCCCAGGAACCATAGGGATAGGGGACACCACAACAGCAGAGGGGGGCAGTCACATGAACGCAGGTACCCAAAGGAAAGGGGGCGAGGGTGGTCACCCAACCCCAGGAAGCACCACGAACGCAGAGACAATTCCAGGGACAGTAACTCAGGCTCTATGTACGGGATCAGGCATGATGACCCAACTGATAAACATAAGGTAGGGAGGAACACATGGCTCCTGGACTCAGGGGCCACAAACCACACTACTTGTAACCCAGAGCTGCTAGACTCACTCACAGAAATAGACTCAGAAATAAAGGTAGCGAACCAAAACAAGGTCAAAGTAGTACGGAAAGGAAACACACACATCACACAGATAGGGGATTTAAAAGGGGTACTGTACGTACCAGAGATACCCCACAATGTACTAGCCATCACAAAACTGACACGGGACACAAACATAGAAATAAAGTTCAAGGATGGAAAGGCCCACTTGATCAAGCAAGGGAAAGAGATAGGAAAGGTAACCATACATGAAGGACTTCCTTACTTCACACCCAACACAAGGGAGGAAGAAGGCATTGACACCAACACGAACCATGAAATAGATGAGTGTCCAGAAATAGAGGGGATACAGCAAGAGGCAGGAAGTTGCAATGGAAATGCCAACAAGTCTGTATCTATCGGGAAGCCATTGCATGATAACTGCGCCCACCTCCTCCACAGGAGGCTGGGACACATAAGTTTCCCCATTGTAAAGAAAATGACAGAATGTACCGAAGGTCTCAAAGTAAAGAACTGCGAAAACTATCTAGAGTATTCAATCTGTAAGCGTTCAAAGATCAAGGTTAAGGCCATCCCCAGGGGATCAAAACGAACCACAGAGTCCCCCTTCCAATTAGTGCATATGGACTTGGTAGGGCCATTGAAACCATCTGTGGGGCATAGGAAGCGATTCTTCCTCACGATTGTGGATGACTACACCAGATACAGGTATGTCTACTCCCTCAGACACAAAAATGAAGTGTTCCAAAGGTTTAAAGAATTCCACAAAAGAGTAGATATGCAACACAATATGAAAATAAAGCCAATAATGACAGACAGGGGCTCAGAATTCATGGCCAAGGAATTCACGAGGTGGCTGAGAGAACAGGGCATAACGCATCACACCTCTTCACCTTTCTCCCCCTTCCAGAATGGGGTTGTAGAAAGAAAAAATGGAGTGTTGCAAACCATGATGAGGTGTGCCCTGGAGGATGCTGGGATGGGGCAGCATTTCTGGTCAGCGGCACTACACTACTCCAATTACACCCTGAATAGACTGTGGTCAAGCTCTATCAATAAGACACCATACGAGATGCTATACAACAGAAAACCCAACATCGCACACCTACACATATTCGGCACCCCAGCCGATGTCCGCATCCCCAGGCAACTAAGAAAGAAAGGGGAAAAATTATCAAAAAGATTGAGATTCATGGGTTACGAACCAGGCACAAAGGGCTACAGATTTGTCGACAACAACAACCATTTTGTCGTTTCCAGGTCCGTCAGTTTCCACGAAAACGCAAACTGGTCAAGGGTGCACTCCAACGACATCCCCACCAATAGGGTTGCATTCAAACATGGCCAGGGGGAAAAGAAGGTCAGAGAGCATAAAGCCAACAATCGCAAAGCAAGCATCAGAGAGTGGAAAGAAGGGCACCCCTCCCTGAAGATAGATGACCTGACAAACAAAGAGGCAGACAACATGCAAGAAACCGAATCAACCCCCAGCAGGCCAGTCAGAGGAAACAGAAACAAGCTGCCAAAGAAGCTGGAGGATTACATCATGGCCATCCATAACACCCACTTCACATCCAACTCATATGAAGACATCCTCGGGCTCCTCCAGGAAGAGAAGGAAAAATGGATATCTGCCATGGAAAAAGAGATGGAGAGCCTAAGGAACCTCCAAGTATACTTGCCTGCCCAAATTCCAGAGGACAAAAAGCCGATAGGAACGAAATGGGTGTTCAGAGTTAAGACATTAGAAGACAACAAGGTCCTGTACAAGGCAAGACTGGTCGCACAGGGTTTCGCCCAAAGATACCCTGAAGACTATACAGACACCTACTCGCCTACCATCAGGGCAGAGAGTGTCAAAAGTGCCCTGGTGGTGGCCACCATCCTAGGCCTGGAAGTCTTCCAATTCGCCAAATTGGACAAAGAGATATATGTCAAAGCACTGCCTGGGTACAACGAGGGCGAGAACCAGACCTGGCTGCTGAACAAAAGCCTGTACGGACTCAAGCAGTCGGGCAAAAGGTGATATGATTGCCTAGCCAAGGCTCTCAGATCCATGGGTTTCGAAGCCACTTCAGCTGACAAATGCTTCTTCATGAAGAAAGAAAACAACACATTCGAAGGCGTGCTCGTTTACGTGGACGACATCTTGTACATCAGCAAATACAAGGACAGATGTGACAAGTTCGCCACTGAGCTGGGTAGCCACTTCTCCCTAAAGTCACTTGGAAAGATCGATAAATTCCTAGGGGTCCAAGTGATGAAAACCAACAAAGGGTTTCGCCTCTCCCAGAAAGAAAAGATCATCGAGTTGCTGTCCAAATGCAACATGTCCGAAGCAAAACCCAGCGAGACTCCCATGCAGTCAGAGTTCCTGAAGACTATGTACGAGGAATCTGAACCCTTCACCGACAATAAATTGTATAGATCAACGATAGGGTCACTGCTGTATATATCCAACTGGACCAGGCCCGACATCGCCTTAGCCATTAATCTGCTGTCCAGACATGTAAGCAAACCCACAGTATCACACTGGAACGCCATCAAAAGACTGCTCAGATACCTCAAATTTAGCGCGGATGCCCAATTCTGCCTAGAGCCAGAAACATCCGAGAAACCAAAACTAACCTGCTACGCTGACGCTGATTGGGCCTGGGACATAAAAAGCAGAAAAAGCACCTCCGGCTACGTGCTGCTACTCAACAATTGCCCCATCCATTGGTACACTGGAAAACAAAAACTGGTGGCCACATCAACCATGGAAGCAGAATTCATTTGCCTATCCAAGGCCGCAAACAACTTAGTGTGGTTCGATGACCTGCTCTGCAGTATTTGGGCTGAACCCTCATACCCAATAGTCATCCACGAAGACAACAAAGCAGCAATAGAAATCTCAAGGGCCGATGCTGTAGGTCAATGATCTAGGCACATTGACATTAAGTGCAAACATGTCAGGCAGCTTTCAGAGATAGGCTTCATTAAGGCAGTACACTGTGACACAGAGGAGCAAACAGCAGATATTCTCACTAAACCCCTGCCACATAAACAGCATGCGTACCTCATGTCAAAAATGTGTGTTTACATGTGATCCGTACTTGTGCATGTATATTCTCTGTATGTATATAACCACTCCACCAGGTACCCAGTTAGACATTTAGAGGGGGTTTTGTCATGGTAAATGTCTAACAGCACCTTCTACCTGGCCACCCGGCCCTGCAAGGGTTAACTGATCACATATCCCATAACCCCTGTAACCACTCCTTACCTCCTAGCCCCTCCTCCTGGGTATAATAGCTCCAACCACGAGGTTCCCCTTTGAATCCAGATGTATACCTGAAAGAGAAAGGCACAAGGTCAGTGACCTCCAGTACCACCAAGACTGCAATAAAGATACTGATTAAAGGACTGAAACTTGTCCTTGAGTTATTGGGCTAGATCCAACACTTCACAACATTAAAATTCAAACCAGAGTCTTAGACTTTCAAAGAGCTGATTTTAACAAACTCAGGGAGGATCCCTGGATGAAAATCTTAAAGGGGGAAAAAACCTCAAGAAGCTTGGGAAACTGAAAAATATGATAATAAAAACATAATCCAGCAGCTCGATACCATTGAAAAAGAAAAACAAGAAATCCAAGAAAATATTAGCATGGTTGCATAAAGAACTCTGACCAACTGAAAGAAAAAAAGGGTAAGTACAAAAAATGGAAAGAGGGACATATATCTAAGGCAAAATATGAACAAATAGCTCAAACCTGCAAAGACTAAGTTAGGAAAACTAAGGCTTAGAATGAAGTAAGACTTGCAACAAACATCAAAAACAATAAAAAACATTTTCTTTCAACACATAAAAAACAAGAAAAAAGTCAAAGAATAATCACTACGCTAATGGAAGAAGATGACAAGGAAGTAACAGGCAGTAGAAAGAAAGCAGAACTGCTCAATTCATTTATTTTATGTTTTATTTTATTTAGTTTTTCAAACATGTACGAGATAACAGGTGTACTGTAAGTATAAACATGGACATGAGCACATGAAATGAGTATAAATAAATGGGGACAGTAGGACAGGGACAGTAGGCATGCTGGTGCGCTTATGCACACCCCCTTACAGACCTCTTAAGAATGTTGTGAGGTCCACGGTAGACAGTTTAAGGTTGAAGCTCTGGGGGTTTGAGGAAGTAACAATGGAGTCAGGTAGAGCATTCCAGGCATTAACCACTCTATTGCTGAAGTCATATTTTATGCAATCGAGTTTGGAGTGGTTTACCTTGAGTTTGTATCGATTGTTTGCCCGTGTATTATTGTGGTTGAAGCTGAAGTAATCGTTGACAGATAGGACATTGTAGCAGACAATTTTGTGTACTATGCTTAGGTCAAACCGTAAGCAGCGTAGTTCAAGGATGTCCAAGCCCAAAATCTCAAGCCTGGTGGCATAAGGTATTCTACTGTGAGCAGAGGAGTGGAGTACACTTCTTGTGAAATACCTCTGGACCCACTCAATTGTATTAATGTCCGATATAAAGTGTGAATTCCAGGCAGACGAGCTGTATTCGAGGTTTGGTCTGGCAAAGGTTAGCAGTACAGTGTTACCACAGAAGAAGCTTAGCAAAATTAGGTTAACAACTCTTTTTTTTGTGTGTGTCCAATTTTTCTCATTAAAAGTTTTTATTTTATAAACAAACAAACAATACATAATCAATCATTCAATATATCTTCTGAATACATCTTTTGTATCTTCTTTTTACTCCTCCAATATTTATCATATCTTAATATTATCATTTCCTTTATTATGACATTTCCCCCGCATTTCTTACTTCTCTATTAATACATATATCTATCTTTTAGTTTTATTAAAAATTAAACAACAATTTTATCCCCAACAACCTTCAACCCCCTCTCCCCTCCCCGACCCCGACTTCCCAGAGCAAAACCAGGGTGTAACATTAAACAAGCATAGGCTAAAATATACTAACTTACTACAAGATTCAAAACTCCCTCAAACTCTTTAACTCCTCTTTTAAAAATTATTCATCAGCCTCCCCTTTTAAAATTCTAAATTAAACATTTTAAAACTTTCTTTAAAGCATATCTTTTTAAAAGAAAAGAAAAAAAGATATATTATTTTAAGTTAAACCTTTTAAAATCTCTTAATACCTTTAATAAAACATTCTTCAAGATATAAGTTTCAAAACTTTTTTTTCCTTCAAAAGGCTATCCATATAATCTTAAAAATACTAATAATCCATTCTCTTGAGTTCATTCTTCAAAATAACAATTTCAAAGCTTTCAGAAAGTTATCAATTAAGTTTAAAGTTAAGCATTTTAATACCTCAATATTTTTTTTAAAAAAAGCTATCCATTTTTAGTTAAACATTTTTACTTAAACTTAAAAAATACTAATTTCAGTAAACTTTTCAAATTTATTATTAAAATCCTCCCGAAAAGAAACTAATCTTCAATTCTTCCTTTCTTTCTATATTTTTTCCAGTCCTTCTTCTTCAATAGTACTTTCTTCTTCAACATTGCTCCTCCCCCTGCTTTTATTTTTGAAAATTTTTGAATATAGATTTGAGGCTGATGCATCTTTAGAAATTGTTCTCGTCTAAAAGTTATCTCCTTCAATTTGAAACCTCCATTTCGACTCTTCCTGCTTATATAATCAGTCACTTCCTTCCTTGAAAATTGATTCTGTCTATCAAGCCAAAAATTGTCATGATAAAGTTTATCAGACTGCAGGAAAGAGTCTATTTGCTGCTTTTCAGTTAACTAGGTTAACAACTCTTAATGCCTTTTTGGCAATGCTGTTACAGTGAGTTCTGGGGCTTAGATTGTTTGAGATGAGTATTCCTAGGTCCTTGACAGAGTGAGGACCGAATCCGCCCAGCTTGTTTTTGGTGTTCTGATTTTTGTTGCCAATGTGTAAGACAGAGCATTTGTTAGTTGAGATTTAGAGTTGCCAATTGTTTGACCATTCTTTGCATCTGTCTTCATACAAAAAGAAAATACAGCCCAATTTATAAAAAGCATAACCTTAAAAGACAGGACTGGAAAAGATCTGATGTGGTTCCCATCTTCAAAAAAGAAAAAAAAATCGGATCCAAGAAATTACAGACCAATCAGCCTGACATCGATATCTGGGAAGATCTTGGGAAAGATAATCAAATAAGAAATCTGAGAATATATAGAAGCAAATAAAGTTATAACCAGTAGCCAACATGGGTTCATCAAAAACAGATCATGCCAAATAAAGCTTATTTCATTCTTTAACAAAATGATGAAATTAGTGGATCAGTGAAATGCTATGGACATAGTATAGTTAGATTTCAGTAAGGCATTTGACATAGTAAACCACAACCTACTTCTTGGTAAGCTAGAAAAATGTGGGATAGACAGCATCACCACCAGATGGATTTGTAACCCCATTAACAAATCATACTCAACATGTAGTCCTCAACAGAACTACATCCACATGGAGGGAAGTAAGTAGTGAGGTACCCTAAGGTTCCGTATTTATTTATTTATTTATTTATTTATTTATTTATTTATTTATTTATTTATTATCAGATTTATATATCGCCCTTCTCCCGAAGGACTCAGGGCGGTGCACAGCCAAAATAAAAACATAAATACAAACATTAAAATACAATTAAAAAGATATATATGCGTTTGGCCCCATAGTTAAAAAACAATAACAAACCTATTAAAAATATTTTAAAATGTGTTAAGCCAGCCCGGCTTGCTGAAAAAGAAAGGGCACGGTGAAAGGCCCTCCCCCTGGGGGCCACCAGTCTACATTGCTTGGCCGATGGCACCCTGAGGAGGCCCTCTCTGTGGGAGCGCACAGGTCGGTGGGAGGCCATCGGTAGCAGCAGGCAGTCTCGAAGATATCCAGGTCCTATGCCATGGAGCACTTTAAAGGTGATAACCAACACCTTGAAGTGCACCCGGAAGACCACTGGAAGCCAGTGCAGCTCATACAGGAGAGGTGTTATGTGGGAGTGCCATGCAGCTCCCTTAACTACCCGTGCGGCTGCATTCTGGACCAGTTGGAGCCTCCGGGTGCTCTTCAAGGGGAGCCCCATGTAGAGAGCATTGCCGTAGTCCAGGCGAGAGGTGACGAGGGCATGAGTGACTGTGCACAAGGAATCCTGATCTAGGAAGGGCCGCAACTGGTGGATCAGGCGAACCTGATAAAAAGTCCCCCTGGCTACAGCTGTCAGATGTTCCTCCAAGGACAGCTGCATATCCAGGAGGACGCCCAAATTGCGAGCCCTCTCCGTGGGGGCCAAAGACTTGCCCCCAATAGTCAGTGATGGTGTCAACTGACTATATCGGGATGCCAGAAAACACAGCCACTCAGTCTTGGATGGGTTGAACCTGAGCCTGTTCCTCCCCATCCAGATCCACATGGCCTCCAGGGACCGGGACATCACTTCAAGGGCATCATTGGGGTGGCCCAGGGTGGAGATGTACAGCTGGGTGTCATCAGCGTACTGGTGGTACTTCATCCCAAAGCCACAGATGAGCTCACCCAGCGGCTTCAAATAGATGTTGAACAAAAGGGGCGAGAGGACCGACCCCTGAGGCACCCCACATATGAGGCATCTCGAGGTTGACCTCTGCCCCCCTGCCAACACAAACTGCGACTGGTCCGAGAGAGAGGAGGAGAACCACTGTAACACAGTGCCCCCCATCCCCAACTCTTCCAACCGGCGCAGCATGATACCAGAACAGAGAAGCAATCCCTGTCCCGAGCCCTCCAGAGATCATCTACCAATGCGACCAATGCCGTTTCCATGCTGTACCTGGGCCTGAAACCCGACTGGAATGGATCCAGATAAGATGTTTCCTCCAGGTATTGTGGAAACTGTCATGCGACCACACTCTCAACAACCTTCGCCACAAAGCGAAGGTTGGAGATGGGACGGTAGTTGGCTAATACTGCCGGGTCCAGGGAAGGCTTCTTGAGGAGAGGCCTCACCACCACCTCTTTCAAGACCCTCACTCAACGAAGCATTGATAATTCCCTGGAGCCAGCCTCGTGTAACCTCCCAGGAAGCCAGTACTAACCAGGAGGGATACGGGTCCAACAAATATGTGGCCGCACTAAGTCTCCCCAAAATCCTGTCCACGTCATCAGGGGTCACAGAGTCAAACTCTTCCCAGATAACTGTACATCTCCAGCTGTACATCTCCACCCCAGACCACCCCAACGATGCCCTTGAAGTAATGTCCCGGTGCCTGGAGGCCGTACGGATCTGGATGGGGAGAAACAGGCTCAGGCTCAACCCATCCAAGACCGAGTGGCTGTGGCTTCCGACGTCCCGATATAGTCAGCTGGTGCCATCGCTGACTATTGGGGGCGAATCATTGGCCCCCACGAAAAGGGCTCGCAACTTGGGTGTCCTCCTGGATTCACGGCTGTCTTTAGAAGAGCACTTGATGGCCGTGACCGGGAGGATTTTTCATCAGGTTTGCCTGATTCGCCAGTTGCGTCCCTTTCTAGATCGGGACTCCTTACGCAAGGTCACTCATGCCCTCGTCACCTCCCGTCTGGACTATTGTAATGCTCTCTACATGGGGCTCCCCTTGAGGAGCACTCGGAGGCTCCAACTGGCGCAGAGTGTGGCCACGCGGGTAGTGATGGGAGCAATGTGGCACTCCCATGTAACACCTCTCCTGCACGAGCTGCACTGGCTCCTGGTGGTCTTCTGAGTGCGCTTCAAGGTTTTGGTTATCACCTTTAGAGCGCTCCATGGCTTAGGACCTGGTTATTTACGGGACCACCTGCTACCATCAATAGCCTCCCACTGACCAGTACGCTCCCATAGAGAAGGGCTCCTCTGGGTGCCGTCGGCCAAACAATGTCAACTGGCGGCCCCTAGGGGGAGAGCCTTCTCTGTGGGGGCACCTACTATCTAGAATGAGCTCCCCACAGAGATACGGAGGATCCCGGATCTGCATACCTTCCATCGCACACTCAAGACTTTCCTATTTCATCAAGCTGGCCTGACCTAAGTCTTTCCCCTTTTAAATGGAAATTTTAAATTTGGTTTTAAATTATTGGGGGTTTTAAATTTGTTCAGCCAAATTATTTAATTCGTTTTAATCTATTTTAAATTTTGTATTTATATGTTTTATTCTATGGCTGTTCACCGCCCTGAGTCCTTCGGGAGTAGGGCGGTATACAAATTCAATAAATAAATAAATAAATAATAAAATAACATTCTCAAGACTATTCCTCACCACCCTGCCCAAATCTACCCAGTCAGAGTCCAAATCCCCCCAAATCTGTGCGATTTTGTCATACAGATATTGTCCGAAATCCTCGGCCCTGCCTTCCAGGGGGTCCTCCTGCACTCCCAGATGTAACAGGGAGCGGGTCACCCTGAACAGGGCGGCCAGATGATTATCTGATGACGTATTGCATATGACATAGAGCGGAAAAGTAATTAAACTTTGCTGCCTTTATCGCCACTAGGTAGATCTTAATATGCGATCTTACCAGTGTTCGGTCAGATTCTCCAGCTCCCGCTGTATCTGCCTCCCATCCACCGTGCTGATAGTACATCCCTCATTAGGATGGGATGGGTTTTAGCCCCAGTACTCTTCAATACCATTGTAAACAATCTAGATGAGGGAATAGAAGGGGAACTTTCAAATTTGCAGATGACACAAAGTTGGCAGGAATAGCCAACACCCCAAAAGATAGGCTCAAGATCCAAAAGGATCTTGACAGACTGGGCCCTATCTAACAAAATGAAATTCAATATAGAGAAAAGTAAGGTTTTGTACTTAGGCTAGAAAAAACAAATCTACAGATACAGACTAAGTGAAACTGAGCGTAATGCCAGTAATTGTGGGAGGTATTTTGGAGTCCAAGTGGATGACATGATAGCAGTGTTCCAATATTTGAGAGGCAGCAAAAGTTGAGGGGTCTAAAGCTCCTGAAGGCAAGACAAGAAACAATGGATGGAAACTAATCAAGGAGAGAAGCAACCTAGAACTAAGGAGAAATTTCCTAATGGTGAGAACAACCAACAATCAATCAGTGGAATGATTTGCCTTTGGAGGTTGGGAGTGCCCAAACTCTGGAGGCTTTCAAGAAGAGACTGGACAGCCATTGGTCTATGTTATTTACCCTATTACTACTTGAGATACATAGTAAGGAAAAATGGAGCTCGCCTTTCTATCCATTCAGTAAGAAAGGCCTATTCTAGATTTTCTGTGTTTTAACATGATCAGTGCTGGCAGTGATTGACTTAAACACTGACTGAAGACAGAAGTGTCCTGTTAATTTATAATTTAATTTTTCCATGTCAGGAAGTAAATTTCAGACTGTCAAGGTAGTTACTCCAAAACAAAAATAAAACAGGAGTTTGTAATATCCCCAATTCATACAGTATC
Organism: Arizona elegans; assembly: GCA_022577455.1. Classification (NCBI taxonomy): domain Eukaryota; kingdom Metazoa; phylum Chordata; class Lepidosauria; order Squamata; family Colubridae; genus Arizona; species Arizona elegans. The sequence continues at coordinate 90,157,315 of JAKOOJ010000002.1, forward strand.
TTATTTTTACTTGGAAGTGATTTTTCTTTCTAAGGTTAAAAGTAAATAAATTATTCTATTGATGCATCTGATGATAAGGATGTTTATGTTCACCACACTTACATTTTTAGCCAAGTACCAGGAAATGTGCTTATATCATTCAAGTTAAACAATCATACTGGAGAAATTACTCTTGTAGGGAAAATTAATTATGAAGAAAATGGCAAGTATGAACTGAATATCAAAGCCAAAGATGGAGGTGGACTGTCCGCTTACTGTAAAGTCCATGTGGACATTGAGGATGAGAACGACAACACCCCAGAAGTGACCCTGTCATCTGTCACTAACCCCATACCAGAAGATTCTTCTCTAGGAACAGAAGCAGCCATTTTCAGTATCACTGACCAGGACTCTGGTGACAACAGCAGAACTACTTTCAACATTGATTCAAACCTGCCCTTTATCATAAAATCCACAAAGAACAATTATTACCAGCTTGTGATTCAACAGCCATTGGACAGAGAACAAATGTGTGATGACTCCCCTGCATGCTTCCACAGATACCTCTCCAGATACTAGTTCAAAGGAGGATGAGCCGATCTCAGGCACATCACAGGGGAGGCAGCAGAGGGTTACAAGGCAAGAGTGGAGTGGGCAAGCCCAGGGGAGTGACCAGACAAGCAGCTGCCTGAGCTAGAGACAGCTGCAGTTGGGAAGCCCAGATGCTTCAGGTGGAGACGGCACACAGCTGCTACTGCTCAGTAGAGATGAAGAAGAACTGCTTCCTCCTCCCGATTCAAGAGCATGTAGGGCTGAGAGGCATGCACAACGATGGTCAGTAAAGCTATTTGTTAGGAGGCAGCCTTGCCCCCTCTTGATTGGTTGCACCAAGAAGCCACTGTTTAGCTCACTAAGAGGAGTGAAATGATGCTGGGAACAATATGTCTGTTTCTTTGCTGTGTGTTCTTCAGCTGTTGTGATTCTTGCCTTGAACTTCAGATTGTGCCTCTTCAACTCTGGACTTGCCTTTGCCTAGTGGACTTGCCTTGACTTTGCATTGTAGCCTGTTGAGCTCATTGGGCTGGTGCTAGCAAAGGGAATTGCTGAGGAATACTAACTCAGGCTTGGAAGCCTTAATAAAGACTCCTAACACCTGTGTTGTGTGTCTGTGAGAGTGGAACAGCACAAAATATAACATCACCATTACAGCCACTGATCAAGGCTCTCCCAGACTCACTTCAACAAGAATTATTACTATTCATACTTCAGATATCAATGACTCTCTGATATTTGAAAAATCTTTTTATAATTTGCACTTACAAGAAAACAATTTCCAGGTCTGTTCATTGGATTCATCCATGCAATTGATTTGGATGCAGAGTAGAATGTCAAAGTGACCTATTAGCTTTTGCCTGGAAAGATCAGGGATGGCCCAGCATCACCTTTCATCTCCATCAACTCTGAAATTAGGAATTTGTATGTTATTCGATCTATAGATTATGAGGATATACAAAATTTCCAAATGATGGTGGGGGCTGTAGACAAGGGCTTGCCTCCACTGATCTCAGAAACGATGGTCCAAATTCTTATCATGGATGAAAATGACAATGACCCCTTCAGAACAGCACTTCTCCATCAAATGATCTGGTTCCCAAGGCAACAGCCACCAAAATGGTGGCAGTGGACAGAGATTTGGGGCAGAACTCTGGGCTTTCCTATCAATTGCTGAAGGCAACAGATCTCTTTGCTGTGGGGACTCAGAATGGGGAAGTGAAAACCATGAGGCCAGTGAACATCCAAGAGTTTCAAACATATTCATATTGTGATAGTTAGAAATAATGGGCATCCTCTTTGAACTGCCTCTGTGACCCTAAGAATTTTTCCACATGAGGGAGATCATAACCTACCAATGTATTTAACTATCTGTTTGATCACCATCTCATCCATTTTCTTTCTTTCTATCATAGTGTTTCTTGCAACCATGTTTCAAAAGTGACAGAAATTCATAGGCAGTTGTAATTCTGCATCTAATCTCCTATGAGACAAAATTTGTACAAGAATTATGGAGATCCTAATTGTGATGCATATTATCAGGCCTACAATTATGAGGTGTGTTTAGTTGGTGGATCTTTTTTCCCCCCTTCAAAACCAGTCTTTATTATTTTGAAGGCAACTAGAAGTACTTTCATAACTATTTCCTAAGCAAAAATGAAGTCATATTTCCTTTAATTTGACAAGATAATTACTATATGGATTTTATATTGAATTTCTGAACCAGTTGAGGTTTAATTAAAAACAGAAAATATATATCACTTGTGGATTCAAACAAAATTACAAGAGCGCAGAACTGGAAACATTCAAAACCCCTAGAAAAAAATCCCAAACTAAATATAACAGGCCCTCCCACACTGAGCAGATAATTAAAAAGGTAGAAACCATAACAAGATTTGTGCTAGCCATCAATATATATTTCATAGCAAGGTGTGATGTTAGTTCACCTCCTCATGGTGCACCCTGGATAGCATGGTAGTGTGAACCAAACGACTAGCAACAATTGGCAGCCAGACTACATTGAAGAATTGGCAGTTAACGACAGTTGGCAGTTAGACATCTTTGAAGAACTCCTGGCTCTCTAAATACAAGGCAATGGATAAACAAAATGGGCCTTTTTAGGCGCAAAGGACTAGACATTGGGGACATTGTCAGAATATGCCAAATTAATGTTGAAGGGTTCAGCAAATCTAAGAACCAATATATTTCCAGAAAACAGAATAACAGAGTTGGAAGGGACCTTGGAGATCTTCTAGTCCAACCCCCTGCTTAGGCAGGAAACCTACACCACTTCAGACAAATGGTTATCCAATATCTTCTTAAAAACTTCCAGTGTTGGAGCATTCACAACTTCTGGAGGCAAGTTGTTCTACTGATTAATTGTTCTAACTGTCAGAAAATTTCTCCTTAGTTTTAGGTTGCTTCTCTCCTTGATTAGTTTCCAAACTTTTATTTGAAAGGAATATAGATATGGCCATCCTTCAAGAAACACATATAGAGAACGATGATCAGCAATACAGCAGAGGTAAAATCCAAGGATTTGGGCTACTGGAGGCCATGTACCACCACAGTTATGGCACAGCTATGTATGTCAGAAGGAATATAGAGAATGCTTTTCTATTGTCAACCTCCACAAATAACAATATACATGAAGTTGTTTCAAAATTAGGTGATCTCACAATGGTCAACATTTACAAGCCACCTCAGATATCCTGGCCACTTCATGTTTTGGACGTCAAACCTCACCCTGCAATTTACATAGGTGATTTTAACAGCCATCATGTAAATTGGAACTATCGATCTTCTGACGAAAATGGGGGTCAGCTTTATGACTGGGCTGTTGCAAATAAAGTCCACTTGATTTTTGATGCCAAAGACAAGGGCACTCCAATCTGCTGCCTGGAAATGTGTAACTAACCCAGATTTGTGTTTTGTCTCAGAAGGCCCAAACATGCAGCCACTTCCAATAACCAGGAAAGTTCTGAACAAATTTCCTCATAGTCAACATCATTCTGTTTTGCTTGAAATCGGAATTCAGATTCCCCTAATTCTTTCCACACCGAGACCCAGATGGAATTTTCATAAAGCCAAATGGCCAGAATTTGCGAAAAGCCTTGACTGTATCGTACAATGGATCCTACGAACAAGTCAACATTACCATAGATTTGTAAGGGCTGTACTTGCTTCAGCTAAAAGATACATCCCTCAAAGATTCAGAAAAGATTATATTCCTGGATGGAACAAAGAGACTGAAGATCTCTACCAGGCTTTTCTACAGAATGGTGATCCAGAGATTGCTGATTGTCTCTTACACAGCCTGGATGCAGCTCGTCGCAAGACATGGGAACAACTCACAACCTCATTAAATTTCAGCAAATCCAGCAGGAAAGCCTGGAGCCTACTAAGGAAACTGAGAGCTGCCAGACAACCTGCTTGACAAACACCCAGTGTAACTGCCGACCAAGTAGCCTCCTGAGTTGTCTCCCTCTCTAAAGCCCCAAGAGTGAAAGAGCACTCAACTACCATCAAGAAAGTGCTCTCAGGCTTTTGATGGTCAGCTCCATCATACTCTGAATTCACCCACCCTTTCTCTGTGGACGAAATCAACACAGCCATCCACAGTCTGAAGTCCGGCAAAGCACCAGGTTTTGATGGCATCCACCCTGAATTTCTAATTCATTCTGGGAGACTAACAAGGAATTGGCTCAGCAAATTCTTTTCAAACATACTTTCTAGCGGACACCTCCCACCAGAATTCAAAAAAGCCGAAGTAATATCATTTCTGAAACCTGGCAAACCACAAGACAGAGTGGAAAGCTACTGCCCCATTGCCTTTCTGAGTTCTTGTTACAAATTACTGGAGAAACTTATAAACAGAATTGGACCCACAATAGATATATTTCTGCCCATGGAGCAAGCCGGCTTTCATCATAATCGCAGTTGTGTTGATCAGGTGCTGAGCCTAACAGGACATATTGAGGCTGGCTTCCAGCAAACCACAGGTGTGTTCATTGACCTTACTGCAGCATATGATACTGTGTGGAAGAAGGGTCTGCTTTACAAACTGAGTCACATCATCCCCTGTAAAATCCTCTGTCACCTAATAAACAACATGCTCAGCGATAGATCTTTTCAGATCATTATGTTATCATTATGTTAGCAAGTTAAGAAGACTCAACAATGGCCTTCCACAAGTTCTGTACTGGCACCTACACTGTTCAATCTTTACATTTCAGATATGCCAGCTACAAGGGGACATAAATTTGGATATGCAGATGACCTTGCCCTAGCAGCGCAAGATAAAAACTTGGAAGTTTTGGACTGTCTCCTCTCTGAGGACCTGAAGTCCCTGGGAAAATTCTTTGCTGACTGGAGACTCATACCCAGTGTCAGCAAAACAGTGTCCACCTGTTTCCATCTCAACAACAAACTCACCAATGCCATCCTGAAGGCCTACCTGAATAACAACTTACTCCCTTATGAGGAGTAAGGAGCCGGGTAGTGCAGTGGACTAAACTACTGTTAAAAGTGGTATTTAGCTGCCAGCTGTCTGCAATTACTGCGAGTTCAATTCTCACCAGGCTCAAGGTTGACTCAGCCTTCCATCCTTCTGAGGTAGGTAAAATGAGGACCCGGTTTGTGGGGGCAATAAGCTGACTTTGTATAAAATAGAACACCGCTTGGGGGTGGTGGTGGTGAAAGCCCTACTAAGCAGGTATATACAGAAGTATGAAGGCTATTGCTTAAAAGCATTGTAAGCCCTCCTGAGTCTCTGGAGAAGGGCGGCATATAAATCAAACTAATAAATAAATAATAAATAAATGATCCTCACCCCAAAGACCTTGGAGTAACTTTGGATTCTCTCCTATAAGAAACACCTAGAGAACATGTCCGCTAAAATCAATACCAGGAACAACTTAGAAACTAAGAGGATCAAGATGGGGAGCCTCAGCCTATACTCTCAGAATATCAGCACTAGGGTTGGTCTACTCCACAGCTGAATACTGCACCCCTGTTTGGCTTAATAGCTGCCATACTAGCAAGATCGATGCTAAACTAAATGATACAATGAGGATCATAAGTGGTTACATAAAATCTACTCCTATTTGTTGGCTTGAGCCACATTGCACCATCAGCTCTACGAAGGCAGGAAGCCTTAGTGAAGGTGTATACAACAAAAATTTTAGAAACCCACTTCTTCCTCTGCATGCTGATCTTCCTCATCTATCAATTGGCAGGCTTAAATCCAGGAAGCCCTCTCTGGCACTTGCTCAACAGCTGTCTAACAACTTTGACATCCACAACAGTGGAAAGCCAAATGGGCTGCTGAATGCCCTGATAAAGGCAGTTACATAGATGACCCTACACAAAAGGTGACAGGTTTTGACCTTTCTCACTAGCCTTGGTCAGCTCTGAACAGGATCCCTACCAAACATGGTATCTTCCAGGACTCATTGTTTAAGCGGGGTCTTGTTTCTATCCCTCAGTGTGACTGTGGTGCTCCTTGACAAAATATCCATCACATTGTGTCCGAATGTCCATCAAAAGCTTACAACGACCCAATTGCCATATGTTAAATAAATAAAATCATAGCAAGGATTTCAATGAATAGTTTTTGTTCTTCCTTTTGCCCCATATGTATTCATATGACATGACATTAGAGATAGATGGTGTATATACCTTTCTAACGTACTGTCTAGGTCATTACCATTTATCACAGTTATATTTTACCTATATTCTGAATTTTATAATGAATATTATATGGTAATGGGAAGTTGGTGGATTTTTGAATAGTGAGTTCAGATTTCTCAAACTCTCATCTCCTGTTTCGATGGATCCTACAAGCATTCACATGAATCTCCAGATTAAATCTGCAGAACCTTTTGGTCATGAAGTAGAGATGAAACTTGTATGCCAGGTGAGAATAATTTTGGTTTGGTTTTTTTGTTTTATGGTGAATTTGAAAATGGTATTGGAAATTTTCCATTGCACTAATATTTTTATTTTTTATTGAATTTGTTCTAATTTATTGTGCAAAGTGTAGACCTGAATTTAATATATTTAAAAATATAAATTTGACTTCAGAATGCTTCTTTTTTTCTTTGTTATTGTAACATAAAGATACCTTAAAATGCTTTGTATTCTTTTTCCTTTTATAAATTGAGAGAAATTAATGATTTTGCTATTCTTGTCTATTCTAAGTAATTTGTTATATTTCTATGATTATGACTTTCCAAACTATTTCTGCTAGTAGAAAAGTTAATGATATCAACTAAAACACAGAGAAATAAGAAATGAACACATGGAATAGGCTCCCAGATATACTTTTAGAAGATCTTTATCAACAAAATACCATATAATTTAACTGGAAATTTCACATAAACATCCCATTTTCAAATTTTATCTTTTTCTTAATAAAGACAATTCAAAAGGTAGTGAGGCTGAAAATAAAAGTCAGGGTATTTATAACACAAAGCATTCAATACTTTTTCAGTTACAGATCATAAGCATGTTTTCCAGAAACTTTACTAACTTTTGCTGTACTTTCAAAATCAAATAATCTGTTCCAAATAACTAAGTAATACTGTATATCTCAGATTTTCAAGGTACGTCTATTGTGTAATCAGGTGCCATACAAAAGTAATTTGTTTCCTTGTTCAACCACGTAGTGGCAGCACAGGCTAACATATTAATAGACACTCAGAATGTTGTCTTTGAGGAATGCTGAGGAAATGATTATTAGAGATGAAATTGGGGAATAAAACAAAAACTCAGCAGAATATGAGCGAAATTTCAGTGGAACCAAATATCCACATTGCAAAACAAAACAGATTTTCTTGTCAGCAGGCATTTTCACTGGATAAAAATTAGGAAGATTACATTTGGAACAAAGAAATTTCCTACACAATGGAAGATCACTTCCTCAAGGACAAACAAGGTCTGTATCTTTTGCTTTTCCTCAGTCTTTCTGGAACACTGTGTAGTTCAGTTCATTATTCTGTCCCTGAAGAAAAGAAAAATGGGTTTGTAGTGGCTAATATATTGCAGGATTTGCAATTGAAAAAAGGAGAACTCTCTACTCGCAGAGCTTGTTTAATTTTTGACAACACTAAGGAATATTTCTACCTTGATATCCAAAATGGGGATTTGTTGATAAATGATAAAATAGACAGAGAAGCTTTATGTGGTCAAAAGGAGCTTTGTTTAATTTTTTCTCAAATTATTTTAGAAAACCCACTGAAATTCCATAGTATTAAAATACAGGTAGAAGACGTGAATGATAATGCTCCTAACTTCACAAAAAATACATTTACTATACAAATATCAGAACATGCCCTGGTGAACACCCGAATTCAGATGGAATCTGCTCAAGATGCTGATCTAGGAAAAAATGGTATCCAAAATTACACACTCACTAAAAATCCACATTTCATAGTAGAAGTACAGACTGATGAACATGAAAAGAAAAATGTTGACCTTATTCTGCAGAAACAACTAGACAGGGAGAAGATGCCTTATCTTCAATTAACTCTGATGGCCATTGATGGAGGAGTGCCACAAAAAACAGGCACTGTTCAAATTAATATTGATGTTCTAGATATAAATGACAACTCTCCTCAATTTTCTCAATCTGAATATCAGGTAAGAATAAAGGAAAATCTTCCTAAGGGCACACTGCTGATTAAGGCGGAAGCGAGAGATCCTGATTTTGGTTCAAATGCACAGATCCTCTACTCATTTCATCGAGTGTCTGAAAAAATAAATAATTTGTTCCTTTTAAATGAAAGGACTGGAGAGATCACTGTTAGGGGACAGATTGATTATGAAAGGGAAAGCAGTCATATCATAAACATCAAAGCAATGGATGGAGGAGGACTATCGGGTCACTGCAAGATACTAATAGAGGTTGAAGATGAGAATGACAACCCCCCAGAAGTGTCCATCATATCTCTGATCAACGCTTTAAAGGAGGACTCTCCCCCAGACACAATGGTGGCCCTCTTCAGTGTGAGAGACCAAGACTCTGGAGACAACAGCAAAATGGTCTGCTCCGTGCAGATGAATCTCCCTTTTGTGCTGAAAGCCACCACAAACAACTTTTATCAGCTTGTGCTCCAAAGTCCCCTAGATAGAGAAAGAGTCTCTGAGTACAACATCACCATCACTGCCATTGACTGGGGATCTCCTAGGCTCACTTCAACAAGACTGATTAATGTTCAGATCTCCGATGTCAATGATAACTCTCCCCTTTTTGAAAAGTCTTTATATGACATGCAGATCCAGGAGAATAATATTCCAGGCTTCCTCATTGGCTCAGTCCATGCTCTGGATCTGGACACAAAGCTGAATGCTAAAGTGACTTACTCACTTTTCCTTGGGAAGGGCAATTCCCCTGTGACCTCTTCCATTTCTGTCAACACTGAAACTGGAAACATATATGCCCTCCGATCCCTGGACTATGAGCAAATAAGAAGCTTCAGAGTTACTGTGAGGGCATCTGATGGTGGTTCTCCTTCCCTGAGCTCAGAAGTGATTGTCCAAATCCACATCATAGATGAGAATGACAACGCTCCCTTCTTCTTGTATCCCCTCCAGAACAACACATCCCCATGCAATGAGCTGCTTCCCAAGTCAGCCGAGGTCAGCTATCTGGTCACCAAGGTGGTTGCAGTGGACGCAGATTCTGGCCAAAACTCTTGGCTTTCCTATGAATTGCTGAAGGCCACAGACCCAGCCCTTTTCAGCATAGGAGCACAGAATGGGGAAGTGAAAACCAGGAGAGCCCTGAATGAGCAAGACACAAACAAGCAGAGGCTGGTGATACTGGTCAGAGACAACGGTCTTCCTCCACAGACCAGCACAGCATTGCTTAATGTTCTTCTTGTGGATGGCTTTTCAGATCCCTTCCTGAGGAGGGTAGATATCAGTTTGCAAGAACCAGAAGATGATAAAACCTTGACCAAGTATTTGGTGATCTGCTTGGCTGCAGTCTCCTTTGTGTTCCTTGTCTGTATTGTTGTGTTTATTGTGGTCAAAGTGTTCAAGAAGGGTCCCCAAAGCCAATTTCCTGCTACTCATCCTCACTTCCCACCTGCCAGTGCTGATACACAAGAGAACTGTGCTGATCCACAGAATGGGTCTCTTTCCAGGTCTTACCGTTATGATGTTTGTTTGACTGGTGGATCCTTAAGTAGCGAGTTCTGATTTCTCAGGCCCCTCTTTCCGGTCTTTTCAATGGGAGAGCTAAACAACCCCCAGGGTCACAAAACATCTTCTGATTCCCAAGATACTGCTCAGCAGAGTCCAGATAGCCAATTAAAGGAAGAGGTGAGTTAACCTTTAGATGAAAGTACAGATTTCTTATCTTTCTTTTTCTATATTCTTTTGTATCATTTTTTCTGTGAGTATCCTCTAATTACTTAATTATATTAAACAATGAAGTACAATAAATTGGGACAGCGGTAACTGTCTTTTTATAACTTTGCATCACTTGAGATTATGATATTTAGTTGGGTCTAGCATTTTATACAGTATAAATACAAATATTAAGTTGTGTTAAATATATATTTTTAATAAATTGAAACTATGTCTTAGTATGTTATACAAAGTAGGCCATGTGGTTAAGATAAAGTTATGTGCTTACGCAACATTTGCAGCAGGGGGAATATATAGGAAAACATTAATGAACCTATAATCAGTCATGCATATTATTGTCATGGAAAATATTACCTGTTCTTTTCAACTCTTGGCTTCAGAGGCTATCTTAAAAACTTTTAGTAATCAAGTAGTCTTCTGAATGTAAGAAAAATGTAGGTCTGTTGCCTCAAGCCGTCCTCATCTTCTACTCATAGCCTACTATATTACAGAGTAGCTTATAGAACTAGACCTCATTTTTCAGCCAACATTCCCTATAAGTAACTAATTAAATACTGTTTTAGGAATGAATCACAAATTATTTAGAAATTGCTTTCCCCAAGAAACGCATTTGCTTCTTTTGCTTCTGAAATTCCTTCTTTTCTTAAATATTTTTTTTAAAGAATGTAGCAATCCAAGATATATTATTAACAATTGAATTATTTCTCACAGCATTGCTTGTGAAATATTCCTAAATATACAAAGAACCAATTACCTACATACCTCATCTTCTGCATGATTGGACTTCTTTCTAGTGTTTAGCCATTCCTTATATTTGGAGTTTGGCCCAAAATAGCTGGCTAAAGACACAATCTGTTGGGGGAGTGTGTGTGTCGCCTCAGTTCCTCCCTTGAAGAGGCATTAATCCAGCCACATAGGTTCCATTCAACCACATAATTAAACCAACTGGGTCCTTGATCAAGCTTATATAAGGTGAGCTCATGTCACCGAAGGCTGAGTCTCCAGAAGCTCAAAATCTCAATAGACAATAGACAAGAAGCTCAAAAGATTTTTAGATAATCTCACAAAAATTGCCCAAATCATCTTGCCAGACTGCCAAAGAAATCCACCTTGGAGTAAAAAATAGCAATTTTATATACAAACAAACTGGCAGATATGTCAGAAAAGCTGGTAGAAGGAGCTTTGCTCTGTTCTTCCCAAAAGAGAAAAAATAATTTTGAACAGAGATACTACACATGAGTCTGCAGATAAAATAAAATAGACAAATGAGCATCTTTTGTAGCTTTTATCTCTGAGAAGGATACACAACCATCATCAGGTAATTCACTTTTTTTCCATTGCTGTGGGTATCTTTTCACTTTCTTCATTTCTCATGCTCTCAGTTAACCAATTGTTAGGATCCACATGGGTGTAGAGGCAGTTTAGGGTAATCTTGATCAGTGATCTCACTTTCTTCAATGATCAAGAAATTAGTATTGAGATGCCTGTTTCTCCACTACAGCATTATTCTGTCACTCATGAAAATGTAGTATTGGAAGTCTTGCTAACCAAATCAAGAAAGCAATGAATGGCCTCCTTGCCCTCTAGTTGTCTGTCCATAGGTTTCTCTGCAGTGGCACCTAAATACCGGGTGCCTGATTCCTCTAAATCAAAATATTTTCTAATCTAGGGAAAGAAAAACAAAGGCATTGACAATTCCTCTCAGCAAAGGTCCCTTTTTTGGCTGCTGGTAATTCAATACAGTTACCTTTGAAAGTTACCTTTTTAAAGGAATCCAGCTAGGTATTTGAAAGCTGATGTTTGAATTTAGATGCAGAGGACTTCAAATCTGACTAGGTATGTGAATTAAGGAATTCAATGTAGCATGGAAAAGATACAGTGAGGATTTATAGTGGGGTAAAAAATGTTTGCCAGGTATGAAAAACAGAAAAACATAAGGGGAGAAGTTCAAATGTGATATCTTCTGAAAGATAAAGTATATTTAGGAAAAATGAATAAATTTTATATAGTGTGGATATTTTATTAATGTAGTAAAGCATTCTCCTAACTGCAATAATACTGGAGTATGACAAGAAAGATAGAAAATGTAATATTTCAAGCAATGGTATCCTTATTTGCAGTAGGCAGGATAAGAGAAGTCCACTACAAGGTATTTAGTACAAATAAGAAACAAATTCAACATTTTGAGAGCAAAATTAACTTCAGATTTCTTTTAAGACATAATTTAGGCTGTTAGAAAAGAGGTTTATATTTTCCGTCCTTGATTTCCAGCTCTAAGAAAAATGCTGTGAGCTTCATAAGAGAATCCTCCTACAATATTCAGTAGAACTTTCTTTCTAGGGTTAATAGCAAACATAAGGGATAGGGGAAGACAACAGAAGAGGAAAAGATAAAAATATAAAATATATTTATAAACATAATACATAAATAAAGATAATTTCCCTCAATATTTAAAGTTTTGAATTTTCATTAAAACAATCTGTATGCTATAGAAGATGAGATGCAAAACTCAAATCCCTTTTTGTCTCCCAGCTTTGCTCCCATTTTAACAAAGTATTTTTCTCTTTCTCTTTCATCAATAAGGAAGAAATCTGCACCTATCTATGGTATTCAAGTTCAAAACACAACTAATGAAATCACACACAAAAAGTTTAAAATAAAGAATATATATGGGTTAATTGTGAGCCTCTTTAATACTTCTTTATTGATAAATCATATAACACTTTCTCATATCACAGCACATGAAGTAGAAATTGTTGTAGATATCTTTAGGAAAAGTTTATGGATGAACTTTGAACTTGTTTAATATCTGCCTTTAATAATAAAAGGTTCCCACTATAATAAATGGATTACGATGGGAGAACCAAATATTGAAAAGTTGCATCAGCTATACATTCATCAGGATCATTTTTAACAGGTGATGGGGAAAGTCCCACCCATTGAGTGATTGCTTGGGTTACATTGAATGCCTCTATGCTAGTTGAGTTGATCAAGGAAATTTACTGCAAATCCAGACATATAAAGCCACAATAAACTATGAGATTGAACAAATTCCATATACATATAGTTTAAAACCTGTTTTTGTTTTTTTTGAATTCACATCAACTTTATGATATCACCTTAAAGTAAAGGATGTTTGATTATTGATATAATATTACTCTGCAGTCCCTATAGCTTATAGTTGATGAAGTAGTTGATGCAGATGACATTAAGCTGGTGGGAATAGCCAACACCCCAGAACATAGGCTCAAAATACAGAAGGATCTCAACAGATTTGAAAATTGGGCCCTATCTTACAAAATGAAATTAAATGGTGAGAAAAGTAAGGTTTTACATTCCAGCAAGAAAAACCAAATGCACAGATATAGAATAGGTGGTACCTGGCTCAACAGAAGTAACTGTGAAAAGGATCTAAGAGTCTTAGTGCACAGCTACTTAAATATGAGCCAGCAGTGTTCTGCAGCTGCCAAAAAAGTCAATGAAGTCCTAGCTGCATTTACAGAGGAACAGAATCAAGATCACTTGAAGTGTTAGTATAACTTTATAATACCTGGATAATAAGACCACACTTGGAATATTGCATCCAGTTTTGGTTACCATGATATAAAAAACATGTTGAGATTCTAGAAAGAGAAAAGCAACAAAAATGATTAGGGGCCTGGAGGCTAAAATATATGAAGAAAGGTTGTAGGAATTAGGTATGTCTAGTTTAATGAAAAGAAGGACTAGAAGTGACATGATAGCAATCTTCTAATATCTGAGTGGGCTGCCACAAAGAAGTATCTGAAGATAATATCTAAAGGTAGGACGAAAATTAATAGATAGAAACTAATCAAGGAGAGAACCACCTAGAAATAAGGAGAAATTTCCTGAAGTTAAAACAATTAATCAGTGGAATAGCTTACCTTCAGAAGTTGTGGGTTCTCCATCATTGGAGGTTTTTAAGATTGGACAGCCATTTGTCTGAAATGGTATATGGCAGGGGTCCCCAAGCCCCTGGCCACAGCTCAGGACTGGTCCGCAGCCTGTTCAGGACTGGGGTGCACGAGGGGCAGGCAAGCGTATGTGTGTAGTTCCATTTGAGAGAGCAGCAGATGCACCCACCGTTTGCACAAATGGAGTTTCACGTAACACGTGAGTGCCCACTGTTAGGATATGATTTGAGCCTAACAAGTTGTCCAGGCAATATATGTGTTCTGTGACTTTAATATGAATATGTATTGTGTGACTTTAAAGTTTTACTGCTGATTCATTGTAATGCTGAGTCATGCTGTAATTAGATAATCACTAGTTGTAAACATATTTAAGAAAGGTACTGTAAAGTATTCAGTTGATGATATGCTACCATATTGTGAGGAGTTGCTATCATTGTGCTATCATCGTTGGATGGATCTGCTACCATCGTGGTTTGTGAACCAGAGTGAGTTTGTTATTCTAACCAACTACTGTTTGTGTGGTAAGAAGAGTTTTTGATCACTGGACTGATTTAACTGGCAAAGACTTGGATTGATTTAAAGACTATGAGATTGTTTTTACACTATAAAGTAAACTTTTGATAAACCAGTTTGCACATCTCTTATTCATTGCTCTCAGCAACATTTCTCTGTGCTCTACACTCTGCTGATTGGTAACGCAACAACAATATCCTTAACACCCACCACTCATGCAAATGGAGCTATGTACATGAGTGCTTGCGCCTGCCGCTTGTACAGAATCATTTCCTCTCCCCCCCCCCACACACCAGTCCACAAATCTGGAAAGGTTGGGAACCACTGGTATATGGTCTGCTGCCAGGGGTGAAATCTAAATTTTTTTTGCTAGCGGTTCTGTGGGCGTAGCTTAATTAGTGGGCAGGGCTTGGTGGTAAGGTGACTGGGTGGGCGTGGCCAGGTCAATGTCACTTCTTTGCCCTTTTTTAACCTACAAAACACAACACAACACAACTGGCTCACCCACAATGTAAAAGCAGCTGTGCTAGACCCAAAATGGCCCCTGCAACAAGCAGGAACCTCACACAGCCACAAAAAGCCCAAAAAACCAACTTCACACTTTACACACACAAAATTCCACATACAGCTTTGTGAGATTTTGTGTGTTTGTGTAGTTAGAGTGAAACACTACAGAAACACACTAAATCTCAGAAAGCTGCACAAATATTATTTTATTTTAATTTATTTTTATTTTTATATAAAAGCAGCTAAATTTAAAACTTCCTAAACTTTAAATGGCTAGGTCTAAAAAAAGAACAACTAAAAAAAAACCAATTAACTAGTATATTTTTTAAAGCTCCCAAAGGGGAAAAAAACTTACCCAATAGAACAGGGGTCTCCAACCTTGGCAACTTTAAGACTTGTGGACTTCAACTCCCAGAATTCCTCAGCCTGCCACAAGTCTAGACAGGAAGGCAGGCAGGCAGATAGAGCTGCTCACCGATGAGCTTGATTGCAGGCAGGGAGATTCAGTTGCTTGCTGATGCAATGGATTGCAGATATTACAGCAAGCGAAGCAAGGCAGGTGTTGTGACCAGCAGCTAAGGTAAGCAAGCTGGAGGCTGGGGGGGAAAGGGATTTTTGCTATCGGTTAGCAGGCAACTCAGCTGGGATCGTCAGAGCTTGGCTCATCAGAGCCATTTAAAAGAAAAAAAAGGCTCTGATGATCACGCGGCTCAGCTGGGCATGGGGGTAGGGGCAGGGATTTTTCCTACCGGTTCTCTGAACTGCCTGCCATCATCGCTACCTACTCGCCCGAGCCGGTCTGAACCGGGAGCATTTCACCCCTGGTCTGCTGCTTGAGCAAAGGTCAGCCCAGAAGACCTCCAAGGTCCCTTCCACCTCTGTTATTCTCTTATTCTGAAGTGATAACTGTTTCAGGAAAGCTTATGCAAAAAGAATTGGTTCATCTGTCAGGTACTATATCATAAGGTTATTTGGAATGTTTGTTCCCAAGATTAACACAGCTACACCTATGAAAATTAAAATGTGTCATTCTGGAATCCTGTCATAGATAATGTAGGTCATTGATAGCAATAGCAATAGCACTTAGACTTATATACCATTTCACAGTGCTTTACAGCCCTCTCTAAGCGGTTTACAGAGTCAGCATATTGCCCCCAACAATCTGGATCCTCATTTTACCAACCTCGGGAGGATGGAAGGCTGAGTCAACCTTGAGTCTAGTGAGATTCGATCTGCCAAACTGCTGGTAGTAGGTGATCAGCAGAAGTAGCCTGCAGTACTGCACTCTAACCACTGCGCCACCATGGCTCATATTGTTTGCTTATATCTCACTTTCAAAGGTACATTAATACTTGCATTGTAAGATAATAAGTAGAATAGAGTTTCCATTCCTCTTTCCAGATTATCTAACTCACATTGCAATGTAATCAATTCTTCATGCAAGTTCTCTACTATATTTCATTTATTTATGTCTTTATTTGTTCATATTCTGCTTTTCATTTAGGAACTGAAGCTGCTATATACAACACCCATTCTTCCTATTTTTCCCACAACAATCGGTAAGGTAGTTTATTGATGGTGGGGGTATGTCTGCAAAGTTCTCATTGACTTTGAGGATGAGAACGACAATGCCTCAGAAATTCCATATCATCCATCACCAAACCCTTACCGGAAAACTCTTCCTCAGAAACACTGGTAGTTGTGTTTAGTGTCAGTGATCAAGACCACTGTTGCAAACTTGCCATTTCTGCTGAAACTCAAAAACAACAATTATTACCGGTTTATGACTCAACATCCTTTGGACAAAGAACACCTGTCTGAATATAACATAATGTAAGATTTTGACCAAGGTTTCCACAAGCTCATTTCAATAATATTATTAATATTCAAAGCAGTGATAACTCTTCAATGTATGAAATATCTTTCTATGATTTGAACTTGGAAAGGAGTTTTTCAGATTTGCTCATTGGATCAGGCCATGTAGACATATAACAGAATGCCAAAGTGACCTATTTGCTTTTGTCTGGGAAGGTCAGGGATACAGCTGTATCATCTTACATCTCCATCAACTCATGCCATTCAATCCATAGTTTATATGTGGGATTTCCAGGGGATGGTGAGGGCTGTAGACAAGGGCTCACCTCCACTGAGCTCAGAAACAATGGTCCGAGTTCTTATCACAGATGAAAATGACAATGCCCCCTTTAGAACAGCATTTCTCTATTAAAGGATCTGGTTCAGGGCAGAATTCTTGGCTTTCCTATTAGTTGCTGAAGGCCACAGATCCAAGTCTCTTCACTGTTGGGACTCAGAATAGGGAGGTCAAAACCATGAGGCCAGTAAACGTTCAAGGCAGTTTCAAACATATTCATATTGTGATAGTTAGTCCTCAGTCTGCTTTTGTGAACCCAAGAATTCTTCTAGTGGAAGGCTTCTCTGATCCTTACATGAAAATTATAGATATTTCTTACCCTAATAAAATATATGATTTTCTGCTTGGTTGCCATATCATCTATTTTTTTTCTCCTTTCTTTCATGAAGTTTGCAGAAGTAAATGGACTTCATAAGACACTCTAGTTCTGCATTAAATTTTCATGTGGCAATGAATTTGCAAGAGAACACATTGGATCCTTATATTGGGAAACCTTTCCAAGCTTACAGCTGTGTTGATGACTTCAAGTTCCTTAAACCTCTGGTTTTTTTTTTCTAACTATGGAGCAAACTAAAACACTACTGAATCCAGAGATTAGAAATTCCTTCCACAATTTGGAGGAATTGGAGGAAAGGAAACATATATTTCAGTTGAGAATGATCTATTGATGTTATTAAGTTATAAATCCATATATTTTGAGTGACTTAGAAAAGAGGAAAAAATGAAATATTTTCTATTGAGGTATCTCAGTACCCGTTTCCAGAGAACTAGTTCATGCTGTTATGCATAAACACATTTTTTATTGATTTACTCTTATTTCAGTTCCTAAACTGGTATTTATTCTGCTTTGTTCTACGCAGTTTAATGGTGGGAAATGCTGCAATATCTTTAAAAAAAACTGACAAATTATTTTTCTTGCTGTCTTCCAAGATGTGATATGCAGACATCATTCTCATTCCATCTGACCCTTGTTTAGAATCTGAAAAATAAGGCAAAATAAAAGAAGAATAAATGATATTGCTTCCCTATCCCTCTCACCAATGAGTGTGCTTGTTGCAGAAATAACATGTGCCCTTCACAAGTTTGTGGATAATTGAATTATTTCCTTGGTATATGGAATGTAAATAGAAAGTTTTGTAAAATTTGTCTCTTAGTTGGGAATGTGAGAGTAAAAATATGATTCACTACTTAGGTATATCAAACTATGAAGTATGAAGAAATTAGAGTGATATAGAATTTGTCAGAAAAAGAATACTCTTTAAAAATGAGTTGTGAATTGAACTGAGTTGTGAAATGAGTTGTGAACTGACCACCATGAACTTCAGAGTTCATGGTGTGTCCTAAGAAAAAACACACTTGTTACAGCATGGGGTGGGGGGAGAGACCAAATATGAGGTTACCTCCTGGATAGCATTGACCTTAACAGAATACCCAGTGTTTTTAGTTTAAGTGGGGCATTAGATGGGTTGATAAATTGTTCTTCAGAAGTATATCATGAAAATACTGGATTATAACCTGCAGGAAAACAATGTGAAATGTATTGTGCTCATAATTTTCTGTTTCCTTGTTTTTTTTACTAATTGGAAGAATATTTGCCTTATGTTTGGATGGCCAACTGCTTACAGTATATGATGGGTAGATAAGTATTTGTGACCAAACTAAAATTGTTTTTCTCAGGATGAACCACATGGTGGCAGTATTAACAAAGAATTCATTTCTAACCTGCATCTTATTTCAATACTAGAAAAGTTAAGAGATAAACAGTTGATAGAGCAAAGCCACAAATAAAGAAGAATACAAAGGATTTGCAGAATTAAATTGTAAAAGAAGGAAGTTAGAAGTTTTGCGTTGGGGCAGAATTTGATCTTCTAATGAAAATTTATCTAATGAAAAATTGGAATCATGGAAAACTGCTTTTGGAAAAGGCAAGGTCTGTATTTCCTTCTCTTTTTCTCATTTTCTAAAGTAATGTGCACTTCAATTTTTTTCTCTATTCCAGAAGAAAAGAAAAGGGGATTTCTAGTGGCTAATGTGTTTAAAGATTTAAAACTGAAAACAGGGGAGCTCATAACACGCAAAGCACATTTAGTTTCTGATGACTCTAAGGAATATTTCCACCTTGACATTCCTACTGCAAATCTGTTGATTGGTAATAAAATAGACAGAGAAGCTTTATGTGGCCAGAATGACCCTTGTTTACTTTTAACTCAAATGGTACTAGAAAATCCCTTAGACATTTTTAATATTGAAATCAAGATAGAAGATGTGAATGACAATGTACCCAAATTTTGGAAAACCGAAATGGAGGTGAACATTCCAGAGAATGTTCCTAAAAGTACAACATTCCACTTGGAATCTGCTGAAGATGAGGATCTGGGAGAAAATAGCATTCAAAACTATTCTCTCAGTCCTAATGAGCATTTTCAGCTTCAAGTACATAAACAGGAAGATGGAAGTAATAATATGTATCTTACTTTTAAAAAAGCATTAGATATGGAGAAGATGCCTCATCTTGGACTGACTCTAATGGCTATTGATGGCGGTATACCACAGAAAACAGGCACAATGCAAATTAATATCAATGTTTTAGATATTAATGATAACTTCCCTCAGTTTAGTAAGTCTGAATATAAGGTAAAAATAAAGGAAAACATTTTTGAGGGAACTATGGTGACTAAAGTGGAAGCTACAGATCTTGATTTTGGTTCAAATGCACAGATACTTTATTTATTTTATCAAGTGCCTGAAAGAATAAACAATTTGTTTCTTTTAAATGAAAAAAATGGAGAAATCACTGTTTGGGGTCAAATTGATTATGAAAAAGAAAAGACTTATAGCATGAACATCAAAGCAACAGATGGAGGGGGTCTTTCGGGGCACTGCAAGGTATTGATAGAGGTTGAAGATGAGAATGACAACTCTCCAGAAGTGTCCATCATATCTCTGATCAGCACTTTAAAGGAGGACTCTCCGCCAGACACAATGGTAGCCTTCTTCAGTGTGAGAGACCAAGACTCTGGAGACAACAGCAAAATGGTCTGCTCGGTGCAGATGAATTTCCCTTTTGTGCTGAAAGTCACCATGAACAACTTTTATCAGCTTGTGCTCCAAAGTCCCCTAGACAGAGAGACGGTCACTGAATACAACATCACCATCAGTGCCATTGACTGGGGATCTCCTAGGCTCACTTCAACAAGACTGATTAATGTTCAGATCTCCAATGTCAATGATAACTCTCCCCTTTTTGAAAAGTCTTCATATGACATGCAGATCCAGGAGAATAATACTCCAGGCTTCCTCATTGGCTCAGTCCACGCTCTGGATCTGGACACAAAGCTGAATGCTAAAGTGACTTACTTAGTTCTGCCTGGAAAGGGTGATGGCCTGGTGACCCTTTACATCTCAATCAACTCTGAAACTGGAAACATGTATGCCCTCCGATCCCTGGACTATATGAGCAGATAAGAAGCTTCAGTGTTATTGTGAGGGCATCTGATGGTGGTTCTCCTTCCCTGAGCTCAGAAGTGATTGTCCAAATCCACATCATAGATGAGAATGACAACGCTCCCTTCTTCCTGTATCCCCTCCAGAACAACACATCCCCATGCAATGAGCTGCTTCCCAAGTCAGCCGAGGCCAGCTATCTGGTCACCAAGATGGTTGCAGTGGATGCAGATTCTGGCCAAAACTCTCGGCTTTCCTATGAATTGCTGAAGGCCACAGACCCAGCCCGTTTCAGCATAGGAGCACAGAATGGGGAAGTGAAAACCAGGAGAGCCCTGAATGAGCGAGACATAAACAAGCAGAGGCTGGTGATACTGGTCAGAGACAACGGTCTTCCTTCACAGACCAGCACAGCATTGCTTAATGTTCTTCTTGTGGATGGCTTTTCAGATCCCTTCCTGAGGAGTGTGGATGTCAGTGTGCAAGAACCAGAAGAAGATAAAACCTTGACCAAGTATTTGGTGATCTGCTTGGCTGCAGTCTCTTTTGTGTTCCTGGTCTGTATTGTTTTGTTTATTGTCATCAAAGTGTTCAAGAAGGATCCCCAAAACAATTTTACTGCGACTGTTCCCCACTTCCCACCTGCCAGTGCTGATATCCCAGAAAACTGTGCTGATTCACAGACCGGGTCACTTTCCAAGACTTACCGTTACGATGTTTGTTTAACTAGTGGATCCTTAAGTAACAAGTTCCAATTTCTCAGACCCCTCATTCCTGTCTTTTCCATGGGAGATGTTTACATTCCAGGGAATCACAGGACCTCTTCAGGCCCCCAAGATACACCTGAGCAAGTTGAAGATAATGGTGCAAAGAAAGAGGTGAGAAAAACAATGCAATTAATCTAGTCCCTTTATTATTATTATTATTATTATTATTATTATTATTATTATTATTATTATTATTATTATTAATTGAATTTGTATACCGCCCTACTCCCGAAGGACTCAGGGCGGTGAACAGCCAGATAAAATACATATAATACAAATGTTAAAAAGCATTAAAATACAATTAAATAATTTGGCCCGGAAAACAAAATTTAAAACACCCCAAATTCTTAAGACAAATTTAAAATTTAAAATTTTTTAAAAGTTTAAAAGTTTAAAAGAGAGGTTAGGCCAGGCCGGCCTGCTGAAAAAGAAATGTTTTTTGTTTTTGTTTTGCTCCTATGGTTATTCCTGCGTAAGTTGCTGGTCATCTACCAAAGAACCAGGTGACTAGATGACTTAATTTAAAATTTAGTTGAGTTTTACACTCAACTAAATCATTATTCCTTTTGAAATATTGTTCTAAAGTACTTCTCCCTCCCTCCCTCCCTTTCATATGGCTCGTTCGTATTTTTAGTTTTATGTGTATTATTTTATATCTCATGCACTAGCCTAAAATTGTGTAGGATAATTAGTTATTTAGTGTATTTAGGGAAACAGGACAGTGTCCTAACATGCTCTATAAACAGGCCATCACTTTATATAAATGCAAGTACAAGTTACATAAACGCTAAAGAGTAATGTCAAGCTTGACTGGCAGCTTGACAAAATTTTGCAGCTTCTAATGTCAGTTTAGATTATGTGTCTGCAAGTAAGTAATCAACACAAATATAATTTGATTCATGGAATTTTACAGATTGCAGGCTAGAAAAAAGTATTACAAGTATTCTGCTAAAAGGAGGAGAATTGAAAATCTTGAGCTTTTATTACATCACCCGACAAGAGCAAATTCCTTCACATAGTAGTTATTTTTTATGCCTGTCTTCCATAATTGCTGAAGAAAGGACTGAATTCACAAAAATAAATGCTCTGCAATACTTCATTATACAGATTATCAAAGTAACTTACCACATGGTGTTTGGAGCTTCTATTGACAATTATCAGATTCATGGAATTTCCATCATGAACTGATTGTTTATCAATTTAAGTAATCCTTTTCTTAATGTTGCTTTAGCTTCTTCATATCACACTGTAAGAGGCATCTGAATCATATATTAAAATATGTATCATCTAATTTATTATATTATCATGTTGTTCTCCAATTGATCCATGTTTGAATAGATTCGATTTTGATACTGATCCAGGGAAAAAAAATGAAAGATATTTTCGGGGGGCAGGGAACAGAGGGAGGGAAGATGTGGAAGCAATAGCCATTAGAGTAAATAATGGCATGAGCCATTGGAAGAGGATGAAAAACTAAAAAGGTGGAAGGAATATATTGAAGAACTTTTTGAAGACACTAGGGATGATATTGATAAGGGAAGTATAACAACTGGACCAAACATCACTAGGGAATAGGTTGAACACGCAATAAAAATAGCAAAAACAAGAAAACCCACAGGACCTGATGATATCCCAATAGAAATTTTAAAATTGCTGGAAGACAATGGGAAGAAAATTTTACTGCAGCATTTCAATCGAATATATGAAACAGGAAAGATACCAAATGATTGGCTAAAGTCAACCTTTGTGACAATCCCCCAAAAAATAAATGCAAAGAAGTACACCAAATACAGAACAATAAACTTAATGAGTCATGCCCTGAAAATATTCCTGAGAATAATTCACACAAGAATATACAACAAAATTGAGGAGTGTCTAAGTAACACACAATTTGATTTAGAAACAATCTTGGTACACAAGATGACCTATTCAGCATTCAAGTTCTTGTACAGTGCTGTAGAGATGTCAATCACAGTGTTTACATGTGCTTCATCAATTTTGAAAAAGCATTTGATAAAATAAGACACAGCAAACTATTACAAATCCTGAAACAAGTGGGACTAGATGACAAAGACATCCAAATCATAAAGAATCTATATTGGCATCAGGTAGCAAATGTGAGACTAGGCCAAAAATACTCAGATGATGCAGAAATATGAAGAGAGGTCAGACAGGGCTGTATTCTGTCTCCGCTATTGTTTAATATCTACTCTGAGTCAATTTTCAATGAAACACTGGAAAACATTGATACTGGCCTCAAAGTAAAAGGTGTTCAGGCTAACAATTTAAAATATAATGATGATACAGTTCTGCTTGCCAGTAAGCATGAAGACCTTCAGCTCAGGGGTGAAATGCTCCTGGTCCGGACTGAATAGCCCAATCCAGTAGCGATGGAGGCGGGTGGTTCGGATAACCGGTAGCAAAACTCCCTGCCCCCCCCCATGCCCAGCTGAGCCGCGCGATCATCAGAGGCTTTTTTAAAAAAATTTAAAAGCATTTTTTCTACAACCTCTTCAGTCGAAAAAATGCTTTTAAAAGTAAAAAAAAAAGCTTCTGATGATCGCGCGGCTTAGCTGAGATAGTCAGAGGCTTTTAAAACCATTTTTTCTACAACCTCTTCGGCTGAAGAGGTTGTAAAAAAATGCTTTTAAAAGGCTCTGACGATCCCAGCTGAGTTGCCTGATCGGCAAAGGCTTTTAAAAGAAAAAAAGCCTCTGCCGATCAGGCAACTCAGCTGGGATCATCAGAGCCTTTTAAAAGCATTTTTTTTACAACCTCTTCACTGAAGAGGTTGTAGAAAAAATGGTTTTAAAAGTAAAAAAAAAAGTTGGCCACGCCCACCCAGTCACATTACCCCACTACCACCAAGCCATGCCCACAGAACCGGTAGTAACAAATTTTAGATTTCATCACTGCTTCAGCTCCTCATCAACAGAGTCTCAGAAATATCTGAAAAATATGGCTTGAAGCTTAACACCTCAAAAACCAAGATCATGGTCATCAGCAAACAATCCATTAATTTACCACTGATAAATTTGGAAGTAATACCACTAGAAAAAGTTGAAAGGATCATGTACCTCGGTTTTAATTTACATGAAAGCTGGAACATGATCAATGAAGTAAAGACAAGGATAGAGAAAGCTTGAACAGCATTCTTCAAAATGAAAAAAGTCTTCTGCAGTCACGACATAAGCCTAAGACTGAAAATCAGGCTTGTCAGATGTTACATCTTTTCTATCCTGCTCTATGGAGTAGAGAGTTGGTCTCTGACAGAAAACCACCTGAAGAAACTAGAAGCATTTGAAATGTGGATTTACAGATGACTATTATGTATAAACTGGGTTAACAAAATCACAAATGAGGAGGTGATAAACTGCCTGGGAAAGCATAGGGAAATTATCAAAGCCATTAAAAAGCGAAAGTTAGAATATTTTGGACATGTGATGTGACACCAAGAAAAATACGGCATCCTTCACTTAATCCTCCAGGGAAAGATTGAAGGCAAATGAGGTCCAGGCAGAAGAAGAACATCATGGCTTCAAAACCTAAGGGACTGGTTTGGACAAAACTCAGCAGCACTTTTTCATGCGGCTGTTGACAAAAATAGGATTGCCAACATG